>OY720638.1:8788622-10213560 GCA_963169105.1 Ceriagrion tenellum | reverse complement strand
GCCTTCAAGCCAAGGGAACGGCTATGGGCACAAGAATGGCCCCTTCTTATGCCAATCTCTTCATGGGAAAGCTCGAAAGTGTTTTCCTCGCCACCCAGGAATTACAACCGGAGCTCTGGGTTAGATTCATTGATGATATTTTCATCATATGGACCCACGGCGAGGATACCCTAGCGAACTTCCTCAAATCTCTAAATCAATTCTCATCCATTCGCTTCACATCGGCCACCTCTCCTTCTCAAATCACCTTTCTCGACGTCGACATTTCCATCACAAATAATAACACCTTTGAGACTTCGGTCCATATCAAGCCCTCCAACAAACAACTGTATTTGCATTACAACAGCTGCCATCCCAAACACACTAAGCACTCAATTCCTTATTCGCTGTCGATCCGTGGCCACCGGATTTGCAACTCCAAAGAAAAACTTCATGAATACCTTGATAAGCTTCACAACTCTTTATCCAATAGAAATTATCCTGAGCCACTTCTAAAAAAACGTATTTTACCCTCCTCTGCTAATTTCACCCCACGTAAAAGACACCCCCCTGGACGCCCTAAATCTTCACATCACATACTTTCCTGGCGTCCAAAAACTCAAGACCATCCTCAAAGACTTATTCCCAATTTTAGATACTAACAGATCGACAGCCAATCTCCTACCCAAATGCCCCACAGTATGCTTCAGACGTCCACCTAACTTAGCCAATCTTCTTCGCTCCAATTCTTCGCTAGAGGGTACATCGAATGACACTCCCCGTCCCACCACACAGAGATGCAACAAACCACGGTGCAAAACGTGCAACATGTTTCGCCCCCTATCCTCGTTTCAGAGTCCCAACACAGAGACGCCGTTCGACATCAAAGCCTCCGGCTCTTGCGACTCCCACAACTTAGTTTATGTGTTACAATGTAAACTATGTCCCGGTTTTTATGTGGGCGAATGTATTACACCCCTTAATATTAGAATGAATAACCATCGGTGCACCTGTAAAGACCCATCTTCCACTTTCCCCGTCCCTACTCATGTGCGGAAACATGGCTTGTCCTTTGACAAGTGCTTTGAGGTGGCAATATTGCTCTCCCTTCCCCCGGACGCCCCGTTAATTGAAGTGCGCCAGAAGGAGCAAGCCATAATCTGGTTGCTAAAATCGTACGCCGCGCCCGGATTAAATAAAATACATTAATGGAACGCTTCCCGTTCTTCTCCATTTACCCGCTTCTCTCCCCCTCCCCCCCCCTCCCCACCCTCACTTCGACCCCTTCCGCTCTCTCCGGCCAAGACACGAGCTGGTAAAAATTTCCCCTTTTCAAGAACCGTTCGTCAACCGCTGGGAAAAACCCCTTCCCCTTCCCCCATCCCCACTCCCCTAACCTACCGCCCCTCCTACCCCTATCCTCACCAGCGCACACGACATTTGTTCCGTGATACGCCTTGAAGACGGACTAGTTCCGAAAGCTAGCGATGTAAGTGTGATCGTCTCTTTTTTTGTGTGTCTATCTCCTCCATCCTATCCACATCGTGTGTTCATCGCCGCATGGCTGACTCCAATCCATCAACGTATATATATATATATATATATATATATATATATATATATATATATATATATATGTATGTATGTTAAGTTTGCCAGAGGAAGGCAGACGATAAACACAGAGAAACAAAAAAGTGAACACACAAGTTTCTTGATATTTCGGTGCCACTAGCACCTTGTTCGCAAGAGCGTAGAAGACTGAGAAGGAAGGGAGGACCTCAGTAATGTATTGGAAATGATGTTAGCAGATAATAATAGTGGATTGAAGGAGGTTTTGGCCACCAACCAGTAGTTTAAGTGAACCTAATTTGATGGCGAATGAGTTTTCTGAAGAAATACATAATATCTGCGACGAATTGGTTGGGAGTCGTCAATCGTTGAGCACAATCTATTCTTGATGGAACGTAAAACAAAATTTTAAGAATGGCTGTCATGGTCTAACCTATATTAACAATACTTCGTCGAAATCCGTCAGAGACAATGAGTCGCTTCGCACATGGGAGCACCGGTTGCCGAGAGAGTGGGTGCCATGGAAGAGGGGCTGTGAGAGAGAAATAATCGTGGCCTCTAACGGTGACTACTCTATAGGTGTTACGAGGGATAACTTTATATAATTTTGGGGTGGATAGTAATAAAGGGTAAAGATATAATGGTATATGCCATCTTTTAAGGTAAACCCGATTGATACAAGCATTCCTTTGCATGAAAAATACAGCAAATAAATCTTTACTATTGAATATATTGACTGGCTACTCTCTACTGTGATATAAGGTTATAACTTGAATACCTCGAATTTACCTGAAGAACAGACTGCATAAGCACGTTGCATATTGTTCTATATAAAATTGAATCACAGACTCCAACCATGTTGACAACTACATTAGTGCTTAGAACTCCAAGAAGATGTGGAGGCATTCCTTGCCAAAAGTGTAAAAGAAAATTATGAACCTGAAAGAAAGAATTTTACCAAGACGTGAGTACATATGAAAAGAAAATATCAATTCAAAACGAATAACACAAAATTATATAATATCCACGTCTAAGGAACTTACCTCTTCCATGGACGCTCTCATTATTGTATCAAAAATCCTCTGACAGTGAGTTCGGTACATCATGAGGAAGGACGAGACACGGTCCTCGGGCACTCCATCCGGGAGACATACATCCCGTATGCTGGGAAATTCTGGGAGGAGTGTGGTGAGTTTATATCTCGTTTGACTGAAGCCATTCTGTGGTGCAAAAGATTCACTTTTAGTCCTCATAAAACTTAATATTTACTCGCTGTTATTGGGTAATAGACAAGAAACAACTAAGCCATCAGCACTTAAAATATTGCAGCTTATTTAACAATTAATAGATATATACTGATGATCTGATTTGGATGATATAGCGCTCAGCACTTAACATAAAAATCGCTGAGTGGCAAAATCAAGGCACATTGTGTGGAGATAATGCCATGGGCAAAGTGAATAGTGCAATGCTTTTGTAATATCTCGTTATTGATTGAAATATTGTAATCTATCTTTGGGTATCCTTGCGAAATACGGTTACTTTGTCATTTACAGGCTTTATTAGATTGTTTAGACAAATGTTAAGATGCTGATGTGGTAATTTTGACTGCCAAAGCCTTCGGTGATGTTCCCCACGATCGCCTATAAAAAAACTATTTAACCTATAAAGCGATAAAAGGGCATTACAATGGAAGGAAGCCTTCCTCCGTGGTAGATCTTAGCGCGCTCACGTAAGACACGACATGACTACCAAATTTACTGCCACTAGGCGTCCCTCAGCATTTTGTGCTTTCCCCTCTGTTATTTCCATCATACGAATGGGCTTCCTGAAGCAATAGACTCTAAAGCATATGCAAATTTACTCCGTGACTGACTGTTATGCAATGTATAGTTATATTGTCAGCAATAAGATTTGAATTCGCGCCAACGGAACCTGACGGCGGAGGGATATCCAGCAGACGACTACCTGATGCAGTGGAATGGACGCATGCGCAAGGAGGAGAGCTCGCTACCTGTCCGGAGGTGGCATGTAGTTAGGCGAGCCCTGGCGTGGAAAGACGCATGGTCTGTCGTTGCATTTGCTCTCACGCCAATAAAGGTATCAGTTTAGTCGCTCACCGGCCTCAATTAAGTCTTCGCGGCTACCTCCCTCGCATATATTTACAAATAAAGGTTCAAACAGAAAGGTAGAAAGAAATTGGATATGAACACATAAAATTGACGAACACAATGGTGGTGTGAAGATGTAATGATAGCCGATTCCAAGCAGACAACTTTCGACTGGACCGGGAATCGAACCACGGACCTTTGAATTATGTGTCCAATGCTCAGACCACCAAGCTACCCAGTCTACTAATAATCCACCGGAATCGGCGGGGGGTTTATAGGAACAAACACTCCCCAAAGCATGACCCACGACAGCGGCCAATACACGGTGCCAGGGCTGCTTTTCACCCACCGGCAGAGATAGAATAGCAGATATTAATATATATAAAGCTACAAAACTGACTGACTGACTGACTGACTGACTGACTGACTGACTGACTGACTGACTGACTGACTGACTGACTGACTGACTGACTCATCAAAATTCCTGGGCATTTCTAAACGAGCTAGGTGGCTGAAATTTTCAGGATAGAGTTGGAGTCATGTGTCGAGTTGGGAAAAAATCGAAAAAGTTAAAAAAGTCGATTAGGCTTCGATTTATTGCAATCGATAGCTTTACATCGGATTATACGGGAAAAACGAAAAATTTCAGTGTAGACCTTTTTTCTTTCGTTCATTAAAATATGAAATAATTAAGTTACAGGACTGATTCTTTCACAAATATGAGGCTGAATGTTTTAAGAATCTTATTCTTTCAATCGATTCTTTCCTACCTACCGTAAAACTGATATTTTTAAACTTTTATTTGGAATTTTAGAAATTTTTTCACTTTCGTTGCTATGGATTTATTCCATTGTCGCCTAGCCGAGTGTCGATTCGAGGTTTGGAACTAAGCTAGGCGGGGCAGTTTCATGGGAGGGTTATATTTATGTGTTGATTTTGGGTAAAATCGGAAAAGTTAAAAAAGTCGATACGGCTTCGAGATATTGCAATCGATAGCTTTACATATATGAGTTAGGTATCCTAAATGCATGTAATTTACTCTTCTCTATGCCAGTTTTCCCACTGCTAAATACTGGGTATAATTTCTTCAAACTTTTCCTGGCCTCTACCATACCTTTGATGGCCAATTTCCATCAACCAAGCTTCATGATATTGTCGTTTTCATTAAAAAAATATGCAGTCCATGCAGAAGATTGGAAGAGAAAAAAAATTGAACATTAAAATCAGTATATTAAAAATCTCGACTCCGATCGAATATATATAGTAAAATTCTTCATGTGAGCTCTTATTAAGTATGATGTACTGAAATGAAATATCTAACGTAGAAGAACGTCTTATATGCCGTAAAATGAGGTTATGATAAAAATTTTCAGCGGTTCCACGTTCGTTTCGGTGTACTGATTATAGTATTTTGAAAAGTCGCTAATAACCGGATGACATACAATATAAGTTTGTACTAGAACTGTCTGGTATCCATACCTCATGAGGCGCGTATTTCATTTTCGAGAATTATATTTTTCTTTACTTGCATGTAGCCCGCAGACTTGAGACCTTTCATTTTTTTCGTTATTTAAAGAGTATCATCGTCTAGCACTCCCCCCACCCTTGCTTGCAAATTGCAAGCACCCATATAGGCATCATTAAATAGACAGGTGCTATTAATACATTGCTGCTAAGTACTGGGTATAATTTCTTCAACATTTTCCTAACCTCTGCCGTAGGTTTGATGACCAACTTTAACCAACCAATCTTCATGATATTTTAGTTTTCATTCTAAAGCATGTGCAATTCATGTAGAAGATTGAAAAAGAAAAATTTAACATAAAATTTAGCATATTAAAGTTGTCGATTCGGATCGAAGTTCTATTATAAAGTTTTCATGTTAGACCTTATTAAGTATGCTGTACTGAAAGGAATATCTAACGTAGAAAGGCCATCAAATAAAGTTATGTTGAACTTGCAGTGGTTCCACGTTCCTTTCATTTCACTGACTATAGTATATTGAAATGTCGTTAATTACCGGATAAGATGTAATATGATTTGCACTAGAACTGTCAGGTACCTCATGGACCGTGAAATTCATTTCGAGAATTCCATAATATTTTTCTTTGCCTGCATGTAGCACATATACTTGAGAGATTTCATTGGTTTTGTAAGGATCATGCATTCATTTTTCGATATTTAAGTGAAAAATAATGTACAAACCCCCCTTGCTTGCTAACAGCAAGCACCCATTTACTCGTATATATATATATATATATATATATATATATATATATATATATATATATATATATATATATATATATATATATATATATATATATATATATATATATATATATATATATATACGATGTCACGATGTTGATAGGATGGAGGAGATAGATACACAAAAAAAGAGACGATCACACTTACATAGCTAGCTTTCGGAACTAGTCCGTCTTCAAGGCGTATCACGGAACAAATGTCGTGTGCGCTGGTGAGGATAGGGGTAGGAGGGGCGGTAGGTTAGGGGAGGGGGGAAGGGAAAGGGATTTTTCCAGGCGGTTGAGGAACGGTTCTTGAAAAGGGGAATTTTTACCAGCTCGTGTCTTGGCCGGAGAGAGCGGAAAGGTTCGAAGTGGAATTCCGAAGTGAGGGTAAGGGGGAGGGGGAAAGGGCAGGGGGTACATGAGTAAGGACGGGGAAAGTGGAAGATGGGTCTTTACAGGTGCACCGATGATTATTGATTCTAATATTAAGGGGTGTAATGCATTCGCCCACATAAAAACAGGGACATAGTTTGCATTGTAAAACATCAACTAAGTTGTGGGAGTCGCAAGAGCCGGAGGTTTTGATGTCGAACGGCGTCTCTGTGTTGGGATTCTGAAACGAGGATAGGGGGCGAAACATGTTGCACGTTTTGCACCGTGGTTTGTTGCATCTCTGTGTGGTGGGACGGGGAGTGTCATTCGATATACCCTCTAGCGAAGAATTGGAGCGGAGAAGATTGGCTAAGTTAGGTGGACGTCTGAAGCATACTGTGGGGCATTTGGGTAGGAGATTGGCTGTCGATCTGTTAGTATCTAAAATTGGGAATAAGTCTTTGAGGATGGTCTTGAGTTTTTGGACGCCAGGAAAGTATGTGATGTGAAGATTTAGGGCGTCCAGGGGGGTGTCTTTTACGTGGGGTGAAATTAGCGGAGGAGGGTAAAATACGTTTTTTTAGAAGTGGCTCGGGATAATTTCTATTGGATAAAGAATTGTGAAGCTTATCAAGGTATTCATAAAGTTTTTCTTTGGAATTACCAATCAGGTGGCCACGGATCGACAGCGAATAAGGAATTGAGTGCTTAGTGTGTTTGGGATGGCAGCTGTTGTAATGCAAATACAGTTGTTTATTAGAGGACTTGAAATGGACCGAAGTCTCAAAGGTGTTATTATTTGTGATGGAAATGTCGACGTCGAGAAAGGTGATTTGAGAAGGAGACGGCCACTTCTTCCACTTTTGGACTTCCTTCCCATCTTCCACTTTCCCCGTCCCTACTCATGTGCGGGAACATGGCTTGTCTTTTGACAAGTGCTTTGAGGTGGCAATATTGCTCTCCCTTCCCCCGTTAATTGAAGTGCGCCAGAAGGAGCAGGCATTAATCTATACACACACACTCACATATATATATATATAGTTATTTATTTATTTACTTGTATGTACGACCCAATTATATTTAATTTGCCAGCAAACAAAAGGTGTGGCTAGGGAATACGAAATAAATGGAAATCCTATGGAATACATCACACTATAATTTGCTGTAAAGATTTCTTAGATATCCGCGAACAAAGCGTAGTTCTCGATTGTGTTAGCTCAGATGCAGTTAAAGTGACATCCGATGTACCACAGGGAAGTGTCATTGGTTCCTTATCATTCCTATTGTATATTAATGATATCACCACCTTCGTTACGAGCAAAATTCGCCTTTTCGCGGACGACGCAGCATTCAACGGGGATATTAACACCGAGTCTGAAATAAATAACGCTGAAGAATGACCTAGATGCTATTAATGAATGGTGCGATAGTTGACAGTCAGAATTGTAATTTAAGAAGTGTGTAGTTATGAATTTTTGGATAAAGAATATCTTGCCCAGAGAAACGTACACAGTTAATCAAGCCGTACTTATAAATATAGAGTCAATTAAGTACTTATGTATGACCCTTATTCAGGACTTGTCCTGGAGAAGCACATATGTGAAATATGCGAACAGGCAAATTGTAAATTAGGATTTATTAAAATAATACTAGGAAAATGTGACGAGAAATTAAAGGAGCGATGTTTTTTCTCTTGTGAGACCTCACTTGGAGTACGCCGCTATTATATGGGAGCTGTGAATTCTTCTCGGGTTTCCGTCCGGGTATCATGCTCCATCTTCTCTAACGCCGACGTTTCGATGAATGACTTATTCATCGAAACGTCGGCGTTAGAGAAGATGGAATATCTTACCCGGACGGAAACCCGAGAAGAATTCAGAGCAGTCATTCGCCGGGAGAAAGTAAAATTCTATATAGTATGTGGGAACTTTACAAAGTAGGACTAGTTTCATATTTAGATCAAATACAGCGTAGAGCAGCTAGATATGTTAAAAATTGATACGATACACATAGCAGTGTTAGTGAATTGTTGAGGGTATTAGGGTGGAAAACTCTATCCCATCTAAGGGAAAAATATAGATTAAATCTTTTACGAAAGTTTGATGCAAACAATTTTTTGCCGGACGTTCAACATATTTTACTGGAGCCAAACTATTATGGTAGACACGATCACAGGCATAAGATTAAGGAAATAGACTGCAGAACCGATAGATTTACAACGTCATTTTTTACACGGTCAAAAACATAATAGTTTTGATAGATCAGTTCTAAGATACTATTATCAACATCTACATCTACGAAATACCGTGAAAGCCACCACTAGGGTGTGTGGCACGGGGTGATTCCACACTAGGCATGCAGCACTCCACCCAGTTTAAATCAGAGCCGCGTACATTCCCCCGGATGCCAGGCGCAGGCCAAAAGCAATCAGGACAACAGTGCGCAGTCATACCAGAAACTAGGAGAGTAATGCGTAGAAGTACATGCTACCCTGCAGTACACTGCTCAAGATACAAGTACTGGTTACGATAGATAAAAAGCACTACACGGTTCTAAAGTATGCAAGAGTAGATCATGCCAGAGATTGCATGCGAGGTTAGTAGCTTATAATCATGTTAAGATATTTAGCACTACTGAACAAACCTATTTTACCTAATCAGTATCCTAGAAATAATCTAACGCAACTATTATATTCCCTTATTGAACGTGGAAAAAATTGCATTTTAAATCTATCGGTTCTGCAGTCTATTTCTTTAATTTTATTCCTGTAATCGTTTCTACCATAATAGTTTGGCTCTAGCAAAATATGTTGAACGCCCGGCAAAAAATGGTCTGCATCAAACTTTCGTAAAAGATTTTTACCTATAATTTTTTCTTCGATCGAATAGAGGTTCCCACCCAAATTCCCTCAACAATTTAGTAACACTTCAATGTTTGTCATAACAATTCTTAATAAATCTAGCTGCCCTCCGCTGTATTCGATCTATATCTGAAACTAGTCCTAATTTGTAAGTGTCCCATATACTAGCGGCGTACTCCAATTGAGATCTCACGAGAGAAAAATAACACCGCTCCTTTAATTTTTCACCACATTTTCCCAGTATTCTTTTAAAAAATCCTAATTCACGATTTTCCTGTCCGCAAATTTCACGCATGTGCTTCCCCCACGACAAGTCCTGAGTAAGGGTAACTCCTAAGTACTTAACTGGCTCTACATTTATTAGTTCCGCTTAGTTAATTGTGCACGTCTCGTCGGTTAAGCTACTCTTCCTACAAAAATCCATAATAACTTTGACACTGACGAGGTATCGTAGGTCATTACACTTGTGCTAAATATCTTAACATCGCTATTAGTTACTAAACTCGCATATAATTTCCGACATGATACATTCTTGTATTATTTAGTACCTTGATGCGCTATTTATCCATCGCAGTAATTATAACCAGTAGTGTTCGTACTTCGTATATATACTTATACGTTACATCTTAAGTAGTGTACTTCATGGTAGCATGTTCGTCCATGTAGCACTCTCCTAGTTACTCGTCTGACAGCGCAATATTGACCTGACTGCTTTTGGTATCCGGGGGAGCGTTCGCGGTTCTGATTTCTGCTGGGAAGAGGGTATCATGCCTTGTATGGAATCACCCAGTGCCACTCATCCTAGTGGTGGTTTACACGGTATTTTGTATAATTAGATGTATACAGTCCTCAGGGCATTTTAAATTCTTCCCACAGTCATGCGCAGCCTCAACGGAAGCAGTGATTTATTGAAGGATTTGGCGAACAAGACCTTTCGAATATCGTTGTTGAGTATGACTATCGCATAGGATCATTATAAATTAGGGTATATTGAAATGGTTCAAAGGAAAACTTCCGGGTACGCATTCCGACGGCATAGAAAAACAGAATGTGTAACAGTCTGGATAAGATTATTATGATGAACTTGACTTGAAAATATAAGGGAAGTCAGAATACTCTGCATTATATTTAAAATCAGTGGCGAAGTTAAATGCGGGAAAGATCTCAAAGAAGGAATGGGGAGGAAAAGAAAGATTGGTGAACATTATCATTCATACAAAATTAGATATGTATCACAAAACAGTGACTCTATCAGGCTTTCATTTTCTGGGGAATCAAAGAGTGAAGCAGTCTACCTGAAGAACGTTTCAGCCCTTCCCCTAGAGTCCACATTTATTAGAGAGGCCTTGTCAAAATATTTTAAACAGTTCTAGTTTCTTTTATTTAAGTCGTATTTTTTACCTTAAAAATATTTTTATCGTATCTTAATTAGTTATTGGTATGTTATCAATACCTTAGTAATTAAAAACGATAATCTTGCAGTGAATGGTAATTTAATTCGTACGGCTTTTGTTAAATGTAACCAATTAAATGACGATTTAAAAACCAGTATGTGAATGTACCAAATCTAATAAGATCAAAGGTGTAGTTGGTATAAGAAGTATAGCCCAGAGGCAATGTTCTAAAAAATAAATTAATAGACCCTATCGAATTATGCACGCAATGTTTCAAAATTTTATTTCAAATATGAAAGCAGAAAATTATTAATGATATAAGAATTCAGGACATCACAACTATATTTTACGAAATGTAGATATATCTGCCAACTACCGAATATATGTTGTTACTATGAATACATTTTGCTGTTGCTATGATTTCCTTTTATGTACGGAAATCTTGCTTAGTGAACAGAACTTAGCTATTAAAATATTACCTGACGAATAGATTCTCTTCTTCCTTCGGGTACACTGAAAAGAGAAAAAACGAGTGATTTAATCGACGAAACAATAGACTTTTTTCAATTGTGAGAGAGTCAGCACGGATAAATCAAATGTGAATTATATATCAGGTATGTGATAAATTTATATATATATATATATATATATATATATATATATACATATATATATATATATATATATATATATATATATATATATATATATATATAATTATTTTTTTTTTTTTTAACCAGAGGATTCATTTTTAGATACCACCAATTTAAATCATAAAATGATTTTAGTTTGAATTGCGGGGTTGTAATGGATTTATTTTGGTAATGAACTCAATGGCACATCTACACTTATAGGTAAAATTACATACATAAAATGTCTGAATTTTTTAAGTGCACTAAAAAGTAATGAAACGCAGGAATCCCGTAACAAAAACACATTTATGATGATGAAAGCAAAGCATTTCATATGTAACTGCAAAATTATGACGACGAAAATGATATAATGATCGTAAATGACGATCAGTATTACCAGTCAGTCCTCCACACTGCGCTAACTACACTAGAAAGTTGAGTAGTCGCTTACTCGTGCTCTACGTGGACACAGACAATCGGCATTTTCTGGCTAAAACCTCCAACTGTCCCTTTGGAGAAATGGGGTGGAGCCATGCTTGCTGAGAGAATTTAAGTGGACGGGAGGAATTTCCCCAATCCTCCTCGACGGCCGACACCACAGTACATCCATGGCGAGGAGGAGGCGCGGCCGAACAAACACTAGGGAGGGAGCAGCGACCAGGAGAGGAAGACGAGCAGCACCAGAAGAGGTTTCCCGAGGTCCAACTCGACCTCGGGACGCTCTCCTAACGCTTGCTCTTCGGCGTCCACCCCCAGGATACAAGAGATTAACGTCATCACAACTCCGAACTTCTTAAGAGGATGCACTAAAACGCAAAGCGAAACCGGTCGTAATGAATATTATCACAGTGGAAGTTGCTCATTTTTTCATAGTGCCTTTATGTTCCATTTCCACTATATCAGGCCTGAAAACACATATTATGATAGTTTTACCATGTTATACCAGTAGTTCCCAAGGATTGATGACTTATTGTGAAATAAATTATTGTCCTGTGAACTGACCAGTGGAGAGTAAAGTTATTTTTTCTAATCCACATGGAACTCCATACAGTTGAACCGAGTATCATTTCATTTATTTATGACTCAAGTTTTCTGTTCGCAGAGGATGTGGAAGCATGAATTTTAGATCTTCAAGATTCAGACTGAGACTCAAGTATTGACTCCGAGGATTTTCCGTAATCCGTGGAACACGGTTTCCAAACACAATTGAGGGTGATCATGTGACTTTAATGCGAGAACCAAGACCCCCGAATGCCCCCAACACTTTAACTGGCTACTCCGGTTATTTAGCGCTAAACTTTTGAGGGAGAAGGAAAGTAGCCAAAGGTTCTCGGTCATTTCTTAACGGACGCGGTTACGCGTTAACTTTCTCTCCCCCCTCCCCCCTCTCCCTCCAACGTTCAAATTTATGTCCGTTACTGCTCCCTCTCCGCCCCCCCACCTCCCCATCCCGAAAATCTTCTTCACAATCTTGTCTCCAGATAACTGTTGACATTTATCGGAAACCAACACACACCACTAACTACATCCACAATCTTTCTTTCGACCATCCCAACCATAAACTGGCCGTCTTTTGCTCTCTTGTCCATAGACTTTTTAACGTTCCTCTAAAAAGATCGGCATTTAATAAAGAATTGAATTTCATAAAAGAAATTGCTAATCGGAACGGTTGTTGGGAGTCAATAGTTGATAACATAGTGAAGAAGTACAAATTCAAACATTTTATTTGTAACTCCACCACACACAAGAAAGATGAAACTGAGAAGTACATGAAATTGCCTTGTTATCCCCGTTTAACGAAAGGAATCGATAAAATATTTAAATCAGTTAAAACTAAAATCTCCTATTCTAACCAATATAAACTTTAAACCTCTTGGGAAACGCTAAAGATTAACTTCCGGCAATGGAAAAATCAGGCATTTATCAAATCGACTGTAACGCTTGCCATTTAGCTTACATTGGACAGACATGACGTACGTTATTAACCAGAATCAAAGAACACTATTCTCACTACAGAAATAACAATCCCGAAAAGTCTAGCGTAGAACAGCATTTAATTAAAACCGGGCACAGCGTAACAGAAGATAATTTGAAACTTGTGAAGCACACAAGCAATAATCTATTAGACGCTTACGAGAGCCTCTTTATTTTAAAAAACAAAGGCTATCTCATGAACTGTGACTCTGGACCCATTCCTCATTCCTCCCTCTTCTCAGTTTTGAACTTTGAATAATTCTTCTCTTTTCATAACGGACGCGGTTACGCGCTAACTTTCTCTTCCCCCTCCCCCCCTCTCCCTCCAACGTTCAACTTTATGTCCGTTACAGCTCCCTCTCCCCTCCCCCTTCCCCTTACCCAATCATCTCCGTTCGTTGTTGTTGTTCTCCGCCTTTTGTTTTCCCCCGTCTCCCTTCCCCCCCTTTCTCCCTCTTGGCTTAAGTCACTCCCCCCCCTCCTCAGTTTACCTTCATATACATCTTGGATGTCATTACCCTTCCTCACTTCAACCTTTCGTTGACGTGACTATTCCTTCGGATCGCTGAAGAAGGCTAGTTTGTAGCCGAAGTACGCGTATTTGACCCTCACCCTCGTTCGTTCTCGTATGTAAGATTTTGACCACGCTCCTTTATTAATTTAAAAAAAATTAATTCCCTTTTTAGTAATTTCTCTCAGAAGTTGGGCCCATTTGTGTATGTGTGTGAGTGAGTGATTTTCAGTGCTTGTGAGTGTTTTTGTGTTAATAACCAGGCATCCTTAGTAAGGTCCTATTAGTCTTGCGAAGTATCCCAGGTTATAACCCAATGTATCCTTATCGGGGTCCCATTAGCCCTTGCAAAGGATCCCATCTGGGTTGTGTTTGTGTGTCTGTGTTGTCACTAGCGAGGAAGTAACCTTCCCGTAAACCACCACAGGAGAGTATTCTGGTTGAGAAGTTGTGATTGGTCTCTGCTGTGGAATTTCCATTCCCGCAAATCAACACAGCAATTGTTGTTCTATTGACGAGTGGCGCCAATTTTTACGGCCATTGGAGACTCCTATTTTTGTTATTAGGCCAGTAGTAGACAGTCCTTCCGTGTCACCACGAAGACGGATTTAGTTGTCCGACCATTTACAACGGCAATGTTTATCGTCTCTCTTATTGTGGCGGTCAGATCAGAGCAGGACACAGTTGCCTCACTTCTCTTTCGAAATGAACTTTTAAGGGAGTAGGCATCAAAATCGAAATCCACCCACGCGTTTGCACAGTGCTTTCAAGTGTCTTTTTAAAGCACAGAGGGGTATAAATGTGTTTCTCTCTCTTATTTTTCATACAGAACGTTCATTGTCAGTCTTGTCTCATTTTCGTCAGTCTTTAGCGTACTTACATATCCGCATTTGCAATCCATGGGGCTCAAGAATAGAATTTTAGTCACTCAGCGTGACAACTTACAAAGTAGTCCAATTTGTATCTCAAACTCATTACCTTAACCATAGACCGATCGTTTAGGTTAACAAATGCCACTCTTTATGTAACTAGTGGATTCCTATACTTGCCAGAGCAGAGGTATTTCCAATATATGAGTCATAAGATTGCTAAATCTTACCTTCCTCCCTTTCTTGAGTAGGACACTTCGAAGTAGGCAGATGTTTCCCGGATTGCTATCCCGTAGTAGTGGTATCGCGACTGTCCCCTTGTGCCCAGCCTCCTCGTCGTCAACAGCGGGAACTGCTGCCGGATTATCTGCAAGGATCCACGAAGGGGGAGGGGAGAGAAGGATTGGGAGGGCGAAAGAGTACATTTGAATGTTTGCTGGGCGTATCTAGACAATGTTAGTTCGCAGGTTTCCGTGGCGTTGATCAAATGATTTCAAAATTTCTCGGGTTGCATCCGCGTCAGTTGTCATTCCGCACAACAGTTTCGCCAGCTATCCTGCTGGCGTCCTCAGGTGAAGGATGGCGAGAAGGTTTTGGTCCGTCCTTATATAGGCCAAGTTTGGCGCCAAAAAGTGATCAATGCTCCGGCCAATCATGGAGAACCGTCGCGGTTTCGCGGGAATCTTACTACTCTCTTCCAAGCGCTGTGCAATGGGTTCTTCTCTGTTAAAATTCTTAGGTGCTTTTATGATTTCTATAGCCTCTCTTATTATTCTCGGGAAGTACCTGTTTTCCTTGGCTATTAATTTTGCGTCTTCGAATTGTACGGTGATGCCCGGCAGCGTATCGACGACAGCACCTGAACGAAAGGATAACCCAGACCGGACCCAAAGGCCTATGTAACCATATCCCTTTCATCGCGGGGACCTTGGAAAAAATCGCTAGGGTCTTACGGAAGCATGACGTGGTCACGAGATTTAACTGTGTCACCAAGATAGCCGACATTTTTCCCGGGCCCAAGGACAGAGTTCCATCAACCCTCTCCGAAGGCGTTTACCAAGTGCCGTGCTCTTGTGGGAAGTCATACATAGGCGAAACCTGCAGAGCCTTGAGCACTCGGCTGAAAGAACACCAGAGAGCGACAAAAAATAGACAATTCAAAGCATCTGCCATCTTAGAGCACGCATGGAGTGAACCGGGACACACCGTACAATTCGAAGACGCAAAATTAATAGCCAAGGAAAACAGGTACTTCCCGAGAATAATAAGAGAGGCTATAGAAATCATAAAAGCACCTAAGAATTTTAACAGAGAAGAACCCATTGCACAGCGCTTGGAAGAGGGTAGTAAGATTCCCGCGCAAACGCGACGCTGCTCCATGATTGGCCGGAGCATTGATCACTTTTTGGCGCCAAACTTGGCCTATATAAGGACGGACCAAAACCTTCTCGCCATCCTTGGTCGTTCCACTCGATAACCTGGGAGTAGGGCACTCTTCCTTTGGGCTGAGAGCAACTCCTGGGAAATCGGGTGGATCCACTTCTTAGGGCATAGGTGGTAGGATAAGGAGGGGCCTGGGTAAGGTCGGCTGTGCTCGTACCGCTAGCCGGTCGGATCTGTCGGCTGCCCAACAGGGCTCCTCATTAGCTTCTCCCCTTCCCCCCCTTCTGACAGGATAGTGTAGTCACAATGCTTAGATCACCTCCCCGTGATCCAAGAACGAACAAGGAAAACAGGCTACCACTTCCGCCAAATATCAGCAGTGTACTCTTTTCCCGAGAGAACAATGGCCCAAAAGTACAAAAAAGACAAGAACAGCCGATTAAAATGGAGAACGCCAACCTAATGGAAATCCAAGACCAAGACAATCATTCTGCCACAGACGATCCATTAATAAACAAAGAACAAAACGACGGACATGACCCCTCCAATAATATGGAAGTTCAAAACGAAAAAAACGCCTTATTCGAGACATTTGAAGACACTCGAAAGAGAAAAAGAAGGAAACAAGACATAGTGACTGTTGCTGAAATTACAAGAGAAAACATATATGAAATTCTTGGAAATCGTGTAACAACTGACAATAGCCGAGACACTCCTGCTCGCCATTCGACAAAGAAAGCACCGAGGAACAAATGGCCACCCTCAATTGTGACCCAAGGGATCTAAAATTTAACAGAATTTATCAAGAAAATTAAGTCAAGAGCCAAAGATGCGACTTTTACAATTAAAAAGACTGACGATGGGTCTAGGTTACAATTAAAAAACATGAAAGACTATCGTAACATACAAAAGTTCTTCGACGACCAAGGAGCCCAATCGTTCACGTGGGGCACCAAAAACGACGGAGTACTTAAATATACAATACATGGACTGGACTCCGGTATCGACGTTGAATATATTAAAGAAGACCTCAATGGCTTGAACATCCCTTGCCTGCACGTCAGGACCCTTGGGAAAACCACACGGACATTTACGTCATTACGGTTAGAAGGACTGGATTCAATAACAAGATACTCGAGACAGTGAGTCACGTGTGCTGCCATCCGGTGAGAATCTCACCATACTTGTAGAAAACACCACAAAGGTGTTACCGTTGCAATCGCTATGGACACGGGTCACGGTTTTGCAAAGCGGCACCAAGGTGCTACAAATGCGCCGGGGACCACGAGGGGAAAGAATGCCGAAGCAATGAACGCAGATGCTGCAATTTCAGTGGCGCCCATGAAGCCCATTCACGGGAATGGCCAGCATACCAAAAGGCGGCGGGTAAAATTAGGGTCGACCAAAGTGAGAAACGAGATGGAAATGACCTTAATGAAAAACTGGAGAATGGGACAACAAACACTCTTCCTAGTCAAGCACCGACACTGCCCCCAACCATCAACGTATGGGAAGAAAGGGCTAAGAAATGGGACACTGCCCCGGCCGTTACGCCTCCACAAGAGATTTTCGAGGACACCCTGTTCGAAAATGAGACTACTATAGCGCGTTCCACATTTAGTTGACAGTACAGGCCTTATGGAGTACAATGTTGCCAAACCTACGCTCCGTCATCCGACATCCTGATGGTTTAGGCCACCACTCATAACACCGCGCCAAATTGTCAAATTTAAAAAGTAATTATGGAGGCCCTCGATTCACGTCATTCCGATATATATTTCATTCTATATTATGCATCGTAAATAGCGGTTATTAAATTCTAAAATTCAATACCACAGCGCGCAATCATAATTTTTATGTTTATACTGTAAACATGCATTAATCCCATCATAAAAGACCATTTAAATATATTTTGTCTGAGTAAAGGAGAAAGAATGAATGTAAGAACTGGTAAATAACTAAATTTAAGTGGTCACGAATATCTTGTTCTGTTTTACGTTCATTGGATTTTCGTCGCACATCCTCAGCACGCATCTCCGACTCGGGAATCGGGTACGGAAAAAGATTGATAGAAATGGAATTATGAAGAGAAAAGACACACTATTTGTTAGAATATGAATGGAAAATTTTATTAGTTTTAATGGAAATTTTTATTGATGGAAGTATTTATTCAGAGAATGTCCCAGGAATTTGGGAAAATTCAATTCTGAAGTAGGAGAATTCATTGGTTATTCAATTTGGTTAAATCAAGGGATTTGTACATGAGAAACAACTAACCCAAAGGTGAAAAGTAGGGCCTACTCTTACCGTTTCACTGTAATTTTTGAACAGAACACTTCATGGGGTAGTGTCTTTGGGGCCTCGAGTAACGAATATTAAAAAATAGTGAGTCGTTGTTTACAATATTTTGTGGAGTATGTTCTAGCTTCTACTTCCTTGACGCGCAGACGAAGACTGAGGAGCATTTCTCATTTCTTTCTTACTCCAAGTCATGTCTGCAAATAGCCTAACATTGATCCATATCTCTTCTTTGAGCGCAAAATCTTTTTTCACGATAATTTATAGCTCTCTACATTAATTGTATAGCAATTGTATAAAAATTGTCCCCTTTAATAAGAATGATTCGTTTCCCTCTGCAGCCGCATACGCAGGGCCGCCCAGAGGTAGGGCAAGGGGGGCAGTTTGCCCCAGGTCAGCGCCTTTTGAGCCTTGAAGTCGCTAAAATAAAAAAAGAGCACTCAATATTTACCATATTCTGTGGAGTAATTTCTATTTTCCATTGAGACAATAAGCAGAAAATAAACAACACTCCTAAAACCTCGTTTCCCCTTACCTTACCACAATCGTAACAAACGAACCATCCCCAATCTGGTTGCCGTATTTTCCTCCTTTCGAGGATTCGCGAGTCTACCGGATTCCCTTCTACTTGCGACCCTTCTTAAGCCCCCTGCCCATTCCTGCACGTAAGTAGTCCCTAGAGTACCCAGGCCTGAGGTCTGACGTCCAGGTTCTTTTGTACATATGTACATTTTTCTTTAGGCGGGTCCCTCCCACTCCTCGCGCAATGGAGCCCACAGGGCCCCACAGGCGGAAACCAAAGGGAAGGACACCGCGGGTGACTTGACACAGAAGTTATCCCTTTCGTCGAAACCCTATCCAGCTCCCAAGCATTTAATGCAGCCTATTGAAGGGGAAGACGCCAGGCGAAATCCTTGAAAGAACAGTAAATTGCCGCTGCTTTCTACTGCCCTTCTCCGGTATTCCAACGATTAATTTTGGAACAACGTCCTGCGTGAACATTTATCGCATATCCTCAATTACCTGTTCGAAATTTGCTTTTTTTTATATTTTACCAAAACACTTTCAACTTATGCTAGGAGATGAAAAACATCGCCTACAACTAAATGATAGTTCAAATATACGTAATAATGTTAGCAAAATGATCCACTACCGCCCAAGAATTATTTTCCCCTTGTTTTAAGCAAGCTAAGGTATTTAGATTTACTTCTATTTTTTATATTTAAAATTCTAAGACCGATCAAGTGAGAACCTCTCTGGCAAAGTTTAAGGAAAATAATTTGACGCGATGCCAATACACGCATGCTCTAGGAATTATACTTGAGTTTTTTTAAAGAGCGGTTCTCTTCATGAGTTGAACTTTTTCAATGAACTTATGTGTCGCATATGATGAGTAATGATGATAAACTCTACGCTTTCAAGTCTCCATAAATAATTCTTGTCTAAAGCAGATTGTATAATAGCACTGTAATAAGCAAAAAACATAAAAAAGATTAACTATTATCGAAACAAAATGCCTCCATACCTTCTTGTTCATGAGTCCGAGAGATATTCCACTCCCTCCATGTAGCGCGATGTGCTCGGCTGTGGCTCGTCCTCCGTTGAGGGAGATGTCGACTGAGAGGATGAAGACGATGTCAGACGAATATTTAACTCTTCGATGTCATCTTGCAAATTGTCTGCACGCCACATGTCTTCTTCCACTTTCTTCACGTGCTCGACATAGTTTTTCCAATTTTCGGAAGTGATGACATCAAGCTTTCTGCGATGAGTTTTTCTACCTCTTTCTTCTTAAAAGTGGCGTTCTTCATCCCAAGGTAATGTTTTACTTGAGCCCAAACCATTTCGATTGGATTCAGTTCGCAATGATATGGTGGTAGTCTTAGCACTCTACAGTCATAGCTCTTCGCTAGTTCATCTATCTTAAATTTTTCATATTTTTCCCGTACTTGGTTCACCACAAATAAAAGATCTCTTTTCAAGCTTTCCTCATCAAAGCTAATTCCTTTGCTAACCAACCACTCTTTAATGGAATTTTTCCTCCAGCTTGTGGTAGGTAAGGATTCCAATTTCCTCGAATGGTATAATGCATTATCTGCAACTATAATTGTGCCTTCGGGTATGTTTGAGAGAAGTGAGTGCTCAAACCAGCTCTCATAACACTCGCCATCAACTTCGTCATGCTCATCCATGGTGTTTTTCTTGCATAAAAAAACACGTGCTGCTCCCTCTATGAACCCTTTCTCCGTTCCTGCATGTATAATTGCAAAGAGTCCACCTCGGGAGGTGGGGGCCTTCAGCCCGGTTGTAAGTCCAGAAAGAAAAGCCTGACGAGGAGTTTCTATTTTTTTGTCGCGCCAAGTCATGTTCACTGTTTGTCCGACATTGATCCAAGTTTCGTCTGTGAAAACAATGACCCTTCGTTCACGACGATATTGTTTTAGCTGCCTTAAATAATTATGTCGCCAACGAATAATATCGTCCCTTTCAATTAAAATGCTTCTTTTTCCCCTGCGTTCGTACACAAAACCTATGTCAACAAGAAGGCGATATAATGTAGTCCTCTTGAAATTTGGAAGATCTTTGTCCATGTTGACTGAGCTTAGAAAATAGATTTTAAAGTCGGAGGAATATTTTAATGAAAAATTCATGCACTTTCCTTCGAACTCCAGATCTCACAAAATCGTCGTAAATCAACGCTCTCGAATTCTTGTAAGTCTGTCTAACTTTTTTAGTCTTTGAAGGTGTCACTAATGGACCACCAGCTCTCTTTCACGGCTTCTCAGCTTCCCCCCTTTTCTCCTCCTCTTCGCATCGGACATGGTGATAGTGCACCTTACAGCAGATATTGATGAAAAATACTCCACAGCTCTGATAAACACAGCAGACTACACACCACTTGTTCACTCTAAAAAATCCTACAAGAAACTGAACGTCCTCGCTAATTCTTTTCCTAGCCCCTTCCGCTGGGGTTGCTTCCCGTGCAGATGTTTTATAGCACCCTATTAACGGAACTTCCGGAAAAACCTAGAGTGCCCTTTTCCTTAAGGGCTTACACCGAAGAGGAATGCCCCTCGTGCGGATTATGGAATAATTTCTTTCATGTTTCCAACGGCAAGACTCGTAAAGGCGAAATTTGCGTCTTATTTCAAAGCCGTCAAAAGGTGCATGGGATAGGCTTTGTTAGGATGATGATAGGATGTCATTGTCTTGAAATATAAATATTTCTAATACAACGTATGAGTACTCTCCTTAAAAAACATCTAACAAAGAATTACATGCATTTTAGTATGCATTCATATAAATATATAAATCCCGTTTTCCACCGAATAATCTTCCATCTGCGCTGTGGAAGTTAGCAAGATAGCAAGCAGAGCGCCTCGGCGGTACCGTGGCGCGCTGCTTGTTGTCTTGCGTAGCTCCGAAATAATTTTTCTTAAGATCAAAACGTTATAGCTTTCTTCACAATTAAGATAACTAAATGATTTTTTCACTAAAAACATATTAATAGTTTTCTTCAAATTTTATACGCAGGATATACGGATCTAAAACTTAAGGAACGTAAGTTAGCAGGCGATTACTTTTTACCTTAAACAAACCAAACTTTTTTGTACTTAAGATATTTACATCAGTATAACAAAATTTCAGCTCAATTAAATTCTAACTAATGTACATCTTTATTGAAATAAAAAGAATACGGAACGTTTTGCATAAGTTTCAATCCAGCATGAAGAACGATTTGCCCACACTTGAGTGAAGAAGACAAAGTCAAAAGAGCCGCGTTTGTTGCGTAAATTAATGAAAATACTTTTTATAACTTTTATTATAAATTTTATGAAAAAACTATTACGACCAGTAAATGTAGCGTGTCTCTTTGCATTGAAAGAGATTATGATAAATTGGATAGCGCAATATTAATTTTTCTGCTGCTGTTGGCAACAGCGCATCTCCAGCCTTATGGGGATTAACATGGGAAACAAATCTCCATAAGAGCCCATACTGTCAACTAAATGTGGAACGCACTTTAGCATCTTACAATTACTGGCCAGTTTTGGCAGTATGCTAAAACAACAGACTCTTATGTTCCAGGACATGTTGACCAAGATATCGGGCATCCTCTTGAAAATTACGCCCAATAATTGCCCGTTTAAACAAAAGGATGTCACTGGTCATATCCATTTGGAACGCAAATGGAGATCGAAAAAACAAGACGCCAGGACTCTACATGTACCTCAAGAAATATGATATTGACGTGTGCCTCATATCAGAAACACATTTTAAACCAGAAATGACATGGGTAGTCCTAGAATATACAATTAAAATGAAAGACAAAGAACGTCTCACGGACCAAATTGGTGGAGTAGCCATTTTAATAAAAGAATCTATGCATTACAACGAACTCCCAGAAACAGATCTGGCGAATCTAGAGGCTATCGGTGTCACAGTAGAAACCGAACAAGGTGACATTAATATGTACTCTTGCTACTTACCCCCATCAATGAGTTTTGACCACGAGGAATTTTCCTCAATCCTACATCTAAGTGACGCAACAATCCTGGGAGGAGATTTTAACTGTAAGCACCCGGATTGGAACTGCCCGAGTGAAAACAAACATGGAAAATCATTACTAAATTGGACTCATAACAATGGCGTAAAAATAATTGTTCCCACAGAACCCACCAGAATATATGGTACTAGCGTGATAGTCCTGGCGCTTTAAAAGAATATAGGCGGACACATGAAAGCGATCACAATAAACGCACTAACAAGTGATCACTATCCAGTCCTAGTGTATACAGGAACCATGCCTGTAATAACTCAGGACGTAGAAAAGCGATTGTGTTATAGACTAGCCGATTGGGACCTTTTCCAAAAGACAATCAGCGACTCCCTTCCAAATATAAACATATCAGATTCCATAACACACAAAGAATTAGACCATTTGGCTGAAACACACGAAAAATCTATCCTAAAAGCCACTCAACAAGCCGTGCCCCGAAAACGAAAGATACCACCAGATCATATTAAACTAGATGACGCATTAAGGAAGACTATTAAAGAAAGAAATACACTAAGAAGGAAATATTACAGGCTCGGCACTCAATACCTAAAAATACAAATAAGGAATCTGAACAAGTTAATTAAAAAAGCAATAAAATAAAAAAGGACTAAAAGATGGAGGGAACAACTGGCATCACTGAGCACCACAGACGGGTCCCAGTGGAAAATTGCCAGGCAGCTCAGAAAGACCCCACATGCAGACCCTAGGGTAAAAATAGACGAAAGTACCATCTTGTACACATTTAAAGAAAAAGCCGATTACATGGCGGATGAGCTGGAAAAAGTATTTAGTCCAAACGTACTAAACGACAGGCCAGATGATATAGAGCTCCACTCAGAAAATTGGGAGTCCATTAATGAGCACGATCACCCCATAGTGACTACCACAGAAATTAAAAATATAATGGAAAAGCTACCAAATAGAAAAGCACCCGGGGAAGGCAACATTACAAATGAAATAATCAAAAGACTTCCACCGACAGCAATACAATATATCACAAAACTCGCCAATACGAGCATTTGTTCTGGGCATTTCCCATCTATATGGAAAAGGGCAATAATTAAATGCATCCCGAAAAAAGGGGGTAAAAATCTAAAACCACAAGACCTTAGGCCCTTATCTCTCCTTTCGAACCTGGGAAAATTGTTAGAGAGGGCAATAGTCCCAAAAATACAGAGCATTGCCGACGAACAAGGAATAATCCCCGACGAACAGTTTGGGTTCCGACAACACCACTCGAGAACCCAACAGATTCACCGGGTGATTGATTTTATCAATGACGGCTTCAATAAAAAGCAAATTACGACAGGAATCTTTCTAGATATCTCGAAAGCCTTTGACAAAGTCTGGCACGACAGACTTCTTTATAAAATGGAGCAACTTGGGTTCCCAAAATGGTCTTTAAAATGGACACCCTCTTATTTAAGAGAAAGAGATTTAAAAATAAAATGGGGACATGAGGTCAGCAACGCAAAGAGGATGACAGCTGTTGTACCTCAAGGGTCTATATACGGGCCGTTATTATTTTACATTTTCACATCTGATTTTCCAAAAGACAACAGTGACTGGCGCATGAGAATAGCCCTATATGCAGATGACGCAGCCATATTAGCAAAGAGCAAAAATGCAGAACTTGGTGTCAAAAAGGCGCAGAAAGCACTGGACGAAGCCATAAAATGGTATGAAAAATGGCGAATTAAAATCAATCCAGGGAAGACGCAAGCTATTTTATTTACAAGGCCCAAAATGGAAACTCCTCGGTGCCGCTGCCTGACCATGAAGAACCAAAATATAGACTGGACTGACGGGGCCACATATCTTGGGGTCACCATTGACAAAAAATTAACATTTAAAACACATACGGAAAACATTATCAAAAAAGCAATTGGAGTCATAGCCTGTCTCTTGCCCATATTAAAAAGAAGCTCTGTACCAGATACCATCAAAAAAACAATATACGAGACATATATCAGACCCATTGTCCTTTATGCAACGCCGGCATGGGCAGGATTACTGACTGAGGCAAATATCAAGAAAATCGAAGTAATTGAGAGAAATTCCATTAGATCGATTAAAAAAAAATACTCCACAAACCACGGCATATACACTCAACAAATATAGATGTACGGAAAGTAATCAAAGAACAAGCCAATAATTATTACAACAAATTAAAAAACAGTGACATAAAATTGATAAGGGACCAGGCGAGTAACAAAACAAGCCCGTGGGATAAATATGCGAGAACTGTGAATGTTCTGACCATTTAACTGGCTGAGTGAGCCAAAGACAAAGCGACAGAGTATAAGTCCGCTTCTTTTGGGACATTCTCTGATAACAATGCTGCTTACGCAGCAGGCCACTCTCGCCATCCTTCACCTGAGGACGCCAGCATGATAACTGGCGAAACTGTTGTGCTGAATGACAACTGACGCGGATACAACCCGAGAAATGTTGAAATCATCGTATCTAGACAATATTCACGTTCGTCAAACTTACACTCTCAACATTATTTTTCGACCGTTGCCAACTCTAACACCATTCTCGAGATAGTCACCGCTGTACTTTCATATCTTTACGCTCAAACCTGTTCTTTACTTCAATTCGGATTCCCATTCATTTTTGGGAAAAGTCCTGGAAATGATCCCTTGCTCCTTCCTCACAAGTATACTTCACGTGGCAGGATGAGCGGGAGCGCGTCGCCTACTCACCGGCTTCCACTCGTCATTAGCCGGCGTGGCATGGTTTGCCACTCCAGAAACATCCATTGTAATAAGCAGTGCGTCGGTGCGAAGTGGTGACGACGAATAAGATCGACGAAGATTAATTTTTTAACTCGTATTGTCAATTGAAACGTTGAGAATCCTCTCCATAAAAATTTCTCTTTCCTTTTTTTGTCATATTTCGCTACTTTTCCGTAGTACAAACGAAAATATTGATTATTATTATGGATTTCAAAATATCATATTTATCTTATCACCAAAATGACAACTTGCCTAAAAAACTTCTCTAATTATTTACTTTCTTCTTCCTCCAACAATTAATTATTCTCTTATCACCAGTTAGTGCGCCGAGTGAGTCTGACGAGAGTGCTAGCTGATAGCAAAAAGTAGAAAACATACAGCTATCCCATGGATTATCTCGTCTTATTCATCTTTTAGTCAGTTATTTCTGTTGTTTTTCCAAGCCCATTTTCATTGTAAAATTTTGTATCACTGTCTAATGTTAGCATTTCATAAAAATCGTTCGTGTGCGGTTCTGGTGTTCGAGTAGTAAAAGAGCCTTTATTTAATTTAAGCTAACGGGATTCTCAGTAAGGCATTAATTACAATTTTTGTTAAACCGTCCATAATATTCTTCTGCTATCATCGCTGTGAACTTTTAGTTTTGCGTACCTTTTCCTACTAGTGAATAATTTATTATATTATATTGGGTTAGATAGTTTACACTCCATTTTTCCCTTATTATAAATATATTTATCACTGATTACACTATTTTTATACTTTTGGACAAGGCTACTACTTAAAAGATCGACTAAACTGTCGGCCCCGGTGGCGGCGGGGTAAAGTCCTCGCCTGCCAACCCTAGGGTCGCGGGTTCGAGTCCCGCCTGGGTAAAATATTTCCTGCCCAGGACATGGCTATCTGTGTCTCGTACGTTGTTACTGTTATTCACCCGACGTAAATTGGCCCATTGCGCTGTATTCGGGGTAGTGAAGATAAATAAAAAAAATAAAAAGATAAATAAACATCTAATTTATACCCATAAACAGTACATATCTTGATAATTACTTTTTTGCGTGAATTTACTGAAATTAGTTTTAGCTAGAATGAATATTTTCAGCAGCATTGGTAGCATATCTATAGTGTAGTTAATGTTGGCGAACGTTACGTGTGCATTATAGTTCATGTTGGTGATAACCCATCCCCAGCCAAACACCCTTGAGGTGGCTTGCAGGTTAATATATACATGTAGAATCGTATCTAGCTCAAAGAAAGGCTATTTATATCCTACCTGAGGTTACTAGCTCACAAATACGCTCGTGTATAAACTAGAGTTAGCAAAGCCCTCGTCAATTTAAAACAAGAATTTGAAAATTTTGCAAGAACATTTGAAATAATGAGAATTAAAAAGCAGTAGCCGTTGCACCAGTTGACTTCCGTAGTTTGAGAGAGAAAAATGAGATTCCACAATTCCATCATCTAATTCACAACACTGAGTGTCACGTCATTATTGGCACAGAAAGTTAGCTGACAGACGATATTTCAGATAGATAAGTATTTCCAAGATCGTTAACCATTTATAGAATAGATGAATCCAACCCGGCCGGAAGCAGAGTATTTTTTGCTACACAGAATGCAATCATCTGCTAAACGGAAATCATCATTGAGACCAGCCTGGAATCTGTTGGTGCTCAACTAGATGACCTAAATCAAAAACAGTATTTGTGTGTTACGACGGCTTCCGCAGATTTCTTGTAAATTAGAATTTTTCGGGCCCTCTCCGCATTGTAGCATTTTAGTGGGCGACCGTTTCACCGGCATTCCAGTTGGTATCATCAGACCGTTTGGACCTGATGATAGCGACTGGAGTTCCGGTGAAACAGTCGTCCACTTAAATGCTGCAATGCGTGGGGAACCCGAAAAATTCTAATTTTTAGTATATCTGTGCTCGTAATCCAAGCCACCCAGAACAGATGTCAATTTAATTTTAGAACCAGAAAAAGATAAAATCTTTTCTTTATTATTAATTCCGAAAGAAATTTGATAATTGGTGGAGATTGTATTGCCCTACTGATTTGAAGACTCATAGTTTCATATACGGGGGAGAGACACATGACACAAGATACGTGTGAGTCCAAGCTGTACACATTCTCACTAAACGCAATGATATCCTAAAATCAGGTGAGTCGAATATGCAAATAGACGCGATATTCCTTGATTTCAAGAAGGCATTTGACAAGGTTCCTCACAAAAAACTCATTTATAAATTTTATTCATGCGGAGTTAATAAAAAAATAGGGAACTGGATAAGGGACTTTCTCAGTGATCGGAAACAAAAAGTAGTTATGGACGGTTTTAGCTCTGATATGGTCGCAGTCACATCCGGTGTTCACCCAAGGAAGCGTGATTAGCCCTATTTTATTCATTATTTATATAAATGACCTAAGTTCTCGAATTAGTAGTAAATTAAGATTATTTGCAGACGATACAGCAATCTACCATGACATAAGCGAAGACGCGGACTTTGAAGTTCTGACATCTGACCTTAACAACGTAAATTCGTGGTGCCAGGAGTGGGGTTTAAAACTGAATATTAGTAAATGCACCAGAGTTCACTTCCTGCGAAAGTCATCACAAAAAAGCCATACCTATACCATCGGTGGAGTAAACATAAAACTTTATAATACAATAA
Organism: Ceriagrion tenellum; assembly: GCA_963169105.1. NCBI lineage: Eukaryota > Metazoa > Arthropoda > Insecta > Odonata > Coenagrionidae > Ceriagrion > Ceriagrion tenellum. Next base: position 10,185,380 of record OY720638.1, on the reverse strand, counting down.
AATATCTTTGAATTACCTTAACTTCAGATATATCGTGGGGAACACACATACAAAACATATGCGGCACAGCATTAAAGAAACTAGGTTTTGTTTATCGTATATTAGGAAGGTCCTCGGATGAAAAAGTGAAAGAGGGATGCTACTTCCCAGATAGCACGTAAGTTTACATCAAGTTTGCACTATGTTTGATTTTCACTTGCTAGACTTTCCCTGCTTAGAGGGTGTGCTGCAACTTTGCTGCAAGTCACCATGCAAGTCTGCTGCAAATTTGCTTAGAAAGTGGGCTGCAAGTTTGCTGCAAGTCTTCATGCAAGCCTGCTGCATATTACCCAGATAGCATGCAAACTTACGGCAAACTTGTCATAGGGTTGTCATAGGCTTGTCATGACAAAGTTATCGTGGCAAGTTTGCATCAAGCTTGCTGTGGAAAACTAATTCTAGCTTGAAAACTATCTGCATGTTACGGAAACTCCACGTTCGACGCATGCTCTTGCAACGCACGGGAAGAGTATGTCTAAACATTCAGAAAAGTTTCAGAATATTCAGATGTGTTTATAATTTGAATTTTAATGCCTAATGAACGTTCAATAGAAATTTGTAGTGCAACCATCTGAAATTCACGTCTATTTTCCTGTCTCTTTTGCTTTATCACTGTGTGATTGCCCATTCACGTTATTTCTGCATGTTCCTTATTCTAAAAATACTGTGCGCTAACATTTTGAAGACTTTAAACATAGGATTTGTAAAGCATCAAGTCTTAAATATTAAGTACGATATTGTCTACGTTTACCGGTAACTTGTGACATCTGTTAGACAGCTGAGTGAAGTGTATGTGACAATGAAATTGCAAGCGCTAAAGTATGTCTACGATTCTTGAGTTCTTAAAGAAATATCTCAATGTGCCTTTTAAGTATCAGAGATTAAAGTCTCCTTTTATTTACCAACGAACTCGTTTCATTGCACATAGGGATGCCGCACTTAGATATATCCAGCAACCACCGAAATTATAATTTAATCCAATGGTTATCCTCTAAAGTTAAGTTGAAAAGTAATTAATAAGTCAGACAAGAATATTTAGAAGCGCACTCCTCAGTTTGAATACAGCGCCTCAGTTATTTGGCGCTTTTTCCCAGTTTCCTGAGCATCGCGGTGCTCCATTGTTCCTGTGAGGGTTTGCAAGCTTGAAAATTTTTGTGTTTTTATTAGTGCTTGTGATATGAGTTTGCTGTCTTTGATGGATCAAGATCATATAACAACGAGAAAAATACTATTGGCGTCCGTCGCCGATCTTATACTCACACTTCATACCTCAGTTGTGGAATTTGTGCTTCATAAAATTATCATGACGCGGGCGAGGACACCACATTTTCCATAGTGAACTTGGAATGTAACTTGGGTGAACACGTTCATCTGTTGCTCATATGTGGACAAACATCTGTGGAATGAATCCAATGACGGGTGGAACCATTCCAAGATGCTGAAATCTTTTTTTGACGGTAAGTTCAGTCATCCCCTATGCCTTAATTCTGTTTGTTTGCAATGCGTGCGAAAACTGTTGTCTCATACTCGTTACTTTGTCGTGACTATTTACCGTCGGAAATTATTCGACTTAGTCGATGGGTAAACGTCCGCATTCGTCACCCACACAAAAAATTATGAGCCATTCTCACTTAACGCTGCCATTTACGTGAAATACAGGAATTTCTACCAAAAATTTTTAGAAGTGTGTTACGGAAGCGTACGTTTACCTACCTTTCTGTTATGTATACTATAAGTTGATGTTGAATTGGATTGTGCCTCGTATCAATTATATTGTTTTTCGTTTAAGATTTCGGTGAGGCGTGTTTCATGCCGCAGTACGTGATGGCTAAATCTGAGGATAAAATTCATTGTTGCTACGTCAAGGGTAACAACGTAATGCTTTGATATCATCTACCTTGGTCATGCAAAAAAATGTACATATGTTCATGCGATCCAAATGTGTGAAGTGTCTCACATACATTACCGAAATAGTCAATTTAAAAAATATAAATTAGTTAAGGGTTTAGGTGCTTGATGTTCTAAAAGTGTTTATCTTCTTTATAGGTTTTCGTCATGATGAAACCTGGGAAAAAGCAAACTATTTCCAGGTGTCATTTGTGAAAAATATTGATAATCATTCGATTAGGTTTTTTCAAATATGCTTGTCAATTATGTGAATGAAACTTAGGATCCTTAAGGAAGGTTTTGCATTTGAGATCTACAAATGAAGTATGTATGCTGTTATTGTTTATCCATGCACCAACTGACATTATCCTTAAAATAAATACTTTTATCAAAGAAAGTCTATTTTGCTGCAGTTTACTTTTTAATGTTTAAGTATATGTAAAATAACACAAAATATAATATCTTACAAGTGGCTACGTTATCCCTTCTATTTCATTTGCATTAATGTGTGTTTACAAACTATTTTCCCTAGTATTTAGGTATGTACATGAGTTTAAAGTATCTGCATTTATAATTTTACTACCATTCTTAAGTCGTGGCTGTCAGTTGATTAGGAATGGCCGTTGGCTGTCAGTATGAGTCTTCTCTTAGAGCTTGCATTAGCTGGAGTATTTTCACTAACATTTCTCAGTTGTAAAATTTCAACTATTTTTTTTCTCTTGAATTATACCTAAGTTTAGAATGCTATCTGGCTTGATGCAGGCACTTAAGTGCAGATCATTGGCTGTATATGGACAAAAAACCTTAATACCGTACCTCTATAAGTAATTCCTTGTTTTGTTATTGGGATATATTTTAGTCAAATACTGTCATGTAAATTAGGTGCTGAGCTTCATTTATGCAAACCATATAATGTAGGCTTATGCTGCATACCTGCTGCAGGTTTACTGTGCATACCTGCTGCAGGCTTACAGGGCAAACTTGCTGCAAGCTTATCGTGCACACCTGCTGTATGTTTACTGTGAAAACCTGCTGCAGGCTTACCATGCAAACTTGTTGCAAGCTTACCATGCAAACTTGCTGCAAGTGGACAAAACGAATACTAGTAAGTTTGATTCAGACTTGCAGCAAACTTGCGGACTTGCATCGAAAGTTTGCAGCAAGCTTGCTGGACTTGCTTTGCAAACTTGCTGCAAGTTTGCAGCAAGTTTACTGTGCTATCTGGATTCGCTCTGGTTACGTCACACCTAGAATACGCCACGAGCATTTGGGACCCTGGTCATAAAGATTTACGCAACAAAATTAACAAAGTACAAAGAAAAGCAGCACGCTTCGTTAAAAACTGCTACGAATGAACATATAGTGTCACACAACTGTTAGAGGGATTAAGGCGGGAGCCCCTAGAGACTCGGAGGCTGCACGCTAGGCATTGGCTGCTTGATAAATTCAAACTGATATTTTTAAGAGCGACACAGAGAATATTATCATGACTCCTCACTGCATCTCTAGGTCTGACCGATGCGATAAAATAAGAGAGATACCCTGCCGAACAGATAGGTACAAAAACTCGTTCTTTTCACGCACAATAAGTGACCACAATAAAAACTGAGCTCCTCTAAACACAGTCTCAAAGGACATGTCACCATTTCACCTCCAAAACAGTTACATCTTTACACGGCTGGTGACCAACCACCCCTTGCCACACGCCCAAGCGGCCGCTCGCGGAGTAGTACGTAGATATAGATGTAGAATACATCAGATAGCTACAACACCTAACAGAGAAGACAATATTCCTGATTTACTGGCAACAAATATGCCACATCAAGTGATTAAGGATGGCACTGTTGAGTAAATTAGCGACTATATCGTAGTTACATCTAAGTTTTCCTTGAATATCCATAAACATTTTAACAATTAGAGAACTCTACCTTCTTAAAAAGGCTAACTTCCATGCGCTCAAAGCTCATCTAAAATATTACTTTCCCGACATCCAAGAACCAGGCAAAAAGTTAGACGACAGAATACTTGGAATGCTTTTCTTTAGATCGTGCATTCAGGAACCACTAAATATACCCCAGGTAAGGTAAAAAATAGAGCATCGAGATGCGTAAGAGAAAATCGTTAAAACGACAGAGAGTATGCCTCACCAAGATGAAAAAACTGTGCAAAATTATCCGCTGATGATCGCGAGTCAATAATTGAAAAATATAAATTGTTTTACACCACTACGAGCAAAACGTTACGGTATACATTAATGGATTTTAAAGGAAAATACTTGTATAGTAGTTACAGGATAAACCAAAAGCATTTTGGTCATAGGCAAGAGAAGTTCCAGGCAAAAGGACTACAGTTAACTAAGAAACGATAAAGGTAAAGTATTAACAAACCGTTCGGAGACAGCTAAATTATAAATCTCCTACTTTCAGAGTGACATCATTCAGTCTTCGCAGAATGCATCCGTGGTGGTAGACGATCGTCGCCGGCAAATGATGATGCCTATTCATATATGTTCTCACAGAATGGAAAATTTGTAAAAATCGTGCATTCCAAATAAGTCATCAGGTTCCCGCATACATATAGAACGAGTGAGATATATTCTTTCCCACGCGTATGGAGAACGAGCTTCAGGAATGCCCTCAACTTGCGAATGATATTTAGTACATCCATCTAGGAACACGCAGTGCCCCAGGACTGCAAAATTGCCAAAGTATTGCCCATTCTTAAAAGTGGCGATAAGGAACGGCCATTAAATTACAGACCAATATCCTTTACAGCTTAAGCAAAGTTCTTGAACATATAATAGCCAGCACAGTTATAAGATAGGTTGATGTGCAGAACTTGCTAGTAAAAAAGGAACAGCCATCGAATTACAGACCGATAACGCTAATATCTACCTCATACAAAGTCGTTGAAGATATAATTTGAATTACAAGTGATTGTTTGAATAAGAGGCTAACAAGAGACTGTAGAAATATGCCTCTATACGTCCAGTTACATCTTATAATTTAAGTCCTAGATTAAAATAATGTTTCAGTTAATGCGATACTTATACATTGGTTTCTAAGAGGCTTTTCATGTGTTACCTTACAATTACTCGCTCTCTAAGTTAAAAAACTATGAAGTGGACAAAATAGTAGATGAAGTAGGTGAATAGTAAGAAGTAAATTAAATGTTAGCCGCCAACAACAAATGGTTCCACAATATGAACATGTTAAACGTCACTTTACAGGTGCTTCAAGGAGTTGTCGTTGCTCCCCTTGTTTATCTTGCACATCATTAATATTAATGCCAAGAATAATTTTACACACAATTCTTGCTGATGACACGGCTGTATGCTGAGAAATTTTCATCCAGGAAAATACGCACTCATCAGCAAAGGATAGATGGCAGTTGGAATTTAGCAAAAGAAATAGGATTTTTAATTTGGAGCTTTTAATATCAGGGATTGAAATAAGGGGGTGAACGAGCTCCGTTAATTTCCGCTAGTCACATTTAAGGTTAGTCGTACGCGAGGGCAATTTACGTATGGATCACCGTGAATCACTTAAGATTTCGGTGTTGTGATGCTGAATCACTGGGTGTATTATTGATGTTGAATCACTCAGATACCAGTGCAAGTTATCTCTGAGTCAAGCTGCCCTTTGGCGATATCGGTCGGGAGGGACCAAGACATTGACCCCGGGGCGATATCGGGATGATAGACGAGGGTGGGTGGCGATGACGCTCCGGAGGGCAGGAGGCCGTTGACCCCCTCCAGACAGCTATATTACAATCCAAAGCTGATTGCTCGGGGGAATATCTTGACAGTCGCCGGAGGTGAATGTCCTCCGAAGAAACCTTTCCACTAAGCTTACGCCGGAATTTTAACCTTATATTGCACCCACCCTATCCTTAAACGGGGCTCAATCATGGATACGATACCGCTCCAAATTTGCTGTGTCCCTAGACCGCTCGGGCACGACAGAGAAATTGGCGTCAGGTGTGGGGTTGGTGCAGCGTTCGCCGTGGAAATCTCTCTCCCCCTCCTGGAGCATCGTGGCCGGCAGACCAGCCTCTGAGAGCAAGAAAATAGCCAGTGGGAGCGATAAGGACCCGGGAAGAAGAGAAAAGCGAAACGTGTGGTGACGACGCGCCTCCGTGGGTCAAAAGATCGGCGGAAGGAGAGCATCGCAGGACGGACGGTATCCAGGCAAACTTGGATCAACCTCTTCCTGCAGCAAGGAGCAGAATACTGGCCAGAGTAAGTCACACTCACTTCCTTTCGCAAAACTCCTCCCTGGATTTCCTTATCTCAAGTTTGGTAGATACTTTCCTAAATAATGGCATCAGACGACGAAAGTACAGCTCCCCAAGCGTCCGAGTATTGAAGGATCTCAGAAGCTATAAAATTAATTCCGCTCTCCTTAGAAGGAGATGAGAGAAGGTTGAAGGAATTTTTGGAAGATGTAGATATAACTTTCCAATTTGTAAGCCCCAATGAACATAGTAAACTACTTAAATTTGTTAAAACCCAAAATTAGTGGTGATGCACGATCTAAATTAATGGTGAGGGATGAGACTTACATGTGGCCCTAGGTCAGAGCTATTCTAAAGGAAAATTATGGCTCGCGCCGTACACTTGATCATTACGCGTGGGTAATGTTTAACGCCAGACAGTTGGAAAGAGGTGTTGCTAGTCGGTAAAACCGGATCGGCGGCATGCAGATGGACCTGCAAATTTCCACTGCTAGAGTTGTGGGAGAAAAGTACGTTGCAGGTGCTGTCGCCCTCGTGATTTATTTAGCCAAAGCATGTTTCCTCCAAGGACTAGCGAACGAGAGGGTTAAAACAATCGTGCGAAGTAAGGGAGATGGCATCCTACTCCCAGAGGCCGCAGAGATGGCTTTGGAAAAGGAAAGCGCCCTCCTATTGGCTCAGGAGAGAGGAAAGGTGGGTCGCCGACTCACTCCTACTTATGAAAATTGCGGGAAAGGGGGTCATGTATCCTCGCGTTGTTACTTTACACAGGGACGCGCGGAGCCTACTGTCGGTGCAAAAATTATGTAGACTCGAGTTTCAACGCTGATTGAAAATGAACCACGATACTTATATGAATGTAAGTTAAACCAAACTTTAGCTTGTTTTATTTTGCGTTTAACTGAGGTAGCCGATTATTTTTACCATACACATTTGAATTTTTATTGCGGTGAGAATAAAAAATGTGCCGGGTTTTTGGCGTTTTCGAGCGGAACGCTCTCTTTGACATTTAATAGTGAAGAAACTTGAAGTTGAATCTAAATGAATCTGTAGTATTGTGTTGGAAAAACCTATTTAAATGTATCTTTAAACGTTCAGTTCTTTATGATTTACCATAAAAAAGTGATTATCAAGTTTATGAAACGACTTTTTCTTGGTGATGAAAAGTAGTAGAAGCAAGATCTTGGTCTTCTTTTGAAGCTCTTTACAGCAGTATTTTATAGCAATTACCATTGTAAACCCACACTGTGATATCGATTTTTAACGAGTTAATAAACAACCGAGTATTTTAGCGGGATCGAGCTAGCGATGAGGCGGCCTTCTTCGCTTGAGGGGTGGTGAAAGTTTGAGCGCTGTTGCTATTGAGGGTTGCGGACCGAACCCGTTACTCACATGCTCCTTCAATGCTTTGGCGACAGCGCCCAAACTTTCACCACTCCTCAAGCAAAGAAGGCCGCCTCATCGCCAGCTCGAGCCCACTAAAATACTCGGTTGTTTATTAACTCGATAAAAGTCGATATAACAGTTTTACACCTACATAATTTTTGCACCGACAATAGTCAAGAGCCTAGGCAGATTAAGGTTTTAAACGGATTGAAGTGCTACAACTGCGACCGAAATGGCCACCTATCTAGAGATTGTAAAGAGACTCGCCGCAAGAGGGATGCCCAATGGTCACAGGGCCCTAACGGGGCAAGGATAGATAACGCGGCCGAGGGGAGGAACGAAACCGAAATCCGGAGATCCGCGATAGAAAGGAACAGAAAAAATTGGGACGAAGGGCGTATGACCCAAAACAAAGATTTCGGAGGGATAAAGGCAGTAAGTCAGAGTTGTCCACAAGCCTTGGACACGGCCACTTTCGAAGTGAATGAAAGCAAAAGGGGTGTCGTTAAATTTTTGGTTGACACAGGCGCCGCCATTAGTGTGATACGCGCTGACACGCTTAAGAAAGGGACAGTGTACGACGCAAAGGGAAATATTGAAGTAAGAGGGATCACCCACGAGATGATTACCACTCTAGGTACCATAAAATTAAGGGTAGTGACCATAACCAAGGTGACGTCATACAAATTCCACATTATGGACGGGAATGTAAATGATGGCGTGGAAGGTATTTTAGGTAGGCTGATGCGGAGAATGTTAACGATGATGAACAAGCGGTAGGAAGGTCCATAGGTAAGGTAAATTGCCTGGAAATGGGAATTGACGCAAGAGGAGTTGGGAAAGAATTACAAAGGAAGAAGATGCTTTTCTCAAAACAAAGAATGGATCATTAAAAAAAAGAGGAAAAAATTAGATTGGAAAAGATTATATCTGATTTCAATTATGTTTTCCATGTCCTTGGAGATAGTCTCTCTTGCGCTGATACCACCGAACATCCAATTAAAACCCCTACGTTAGGCCCAGTTACTTCGATAAATGTGAAACCTTACAGGCTGCCGGAGGCAAAAAAGAACGAAGTAGCCAGCGGTTACCACCAAATTCCCTGGAATAAAGAGAATCGATGCAAAACCGCCTTTAGCACGCCGCAAGGGTACACTGAGTTCACCAGAATGACCTTTGGGTTGAAAGGAGCTCCGGCCACCTTTCAGTGCTTGATGAACTCCGTGTTAGCCGGTTTGCAAGGAATGAAATGTTACGTGTATCTGGATGACATTGTGATGCTCACGGAGTCCTTGGTCAATCGCAATACGAAGCTTAAGGAGATTTTGGAACGTTTAAGAGAAAACAAAACCAAACTACACCCTGAGAAGTGTGAATTCCTGAGGCGTGAAGTCAACTACCTAGGACACGTGATTACGGTGGAAGGTGTGAAACCCGACCCGGAAAAGGTATGGAGAGTGAAATAGTTCCCGCTGCCGACGACCACAAGACAGCTGAAGGCTTTCCTGGGACTCCTAGGCTACTATCGCTGTTTCATACCTGCGTTCAGAACGATAGCTAACCCCCTTCATGGGCTATTAAAGAAGAATGTCCGCTACGTGTGGAAAATGGAGCAGCAAGAGGCGTTTGAGAGACTAAAGCTCCTCCTGACAAGTGAACCCGTATTGCAGTATCCGGATTTCCCTCCGGAGTTCATCTTAACGACTGATGCGAGCAACTTTGCCCTAGGAAGCGTACTCTCGCAAGGTGCTATAGGAGAGGATCGCCCAATCGCCTATGCCAGTAGGACTCTGAAAGGTTCAGAAAGAAATTATTCAACCACTGAAAAGGAGCTGTTGGCCATTATTAGGGGGGCAAAAGATTTCCCCCCCTACCTCTATGGGAGACCTTTCCGCATTGTAACAGATCACAAGCCATTGACGTGGATATTCAGTTAAAGGATCCCAGATCCAGACTCATGAGATGGAGAATCAAGCTAGAAGAGTACGAGTATCGCGCAGTACATAAAAAGAGCATCTTAAACTCCAATGCGGAGGATGAAGGCGAAGATGCGATCGACGAAAGAAAAGACGAAGAGAAGATTGCAGGCAAAGAGATAGGTGAAGAAGGACAGATGGAGATTCCCGATGAAGGCGAAGACGGGCGCGACGAAAGAAAAGGCGAAGAGGAAGTTGCAGGCGAAGAGATGAGTGAAGAAAGGAAGATGAAGATTCTCAACGAGTTTCACAACTCGCCTGTCGGAGACCATCAGGGAATGAAGAGAATACTCCAGAGAGTCAAAATGTACATCTCCTGGAAGGGGATGAAGAAGATGTAGAAAATTACATTAGGAGATGTGAATCCTGCCAGAGAAACAAAATCACTCACATTAAGATAAAAATGCCGATGGAAATTACGGACACTCTTAAGGCAGTTTTTAAAAAGTGTGCGCTGGATATCGTGGGATCGCTGCCCATGACTCACCGAGGAAATAGGTACCTGTTAACCTTTCAAGACGAACTATCCAAGTTCACTTTAGCGATCCCTATTGAGAAGCAAGACGCCGCCACCGCCGCTAAGGAATTTGTGGAAAAGGTTGTTCTCCAGTTCGGCATTCCACCAGCCCTTCTCACCGATCAAGGCGCCAACTTCTTAAGCGATCTTTTTAAGAAAGCATGCAGATTGCTTCGGATCAAGAAATTCCAGAAGACGGCCTTTCATCCTCAGAGTAACGGGACTTTAGAGAAATGTCACCGGACCCTGGCTGAATATCTCCGCCATTTTATAGCCGAGGACCAACTTAACTGGGACTATTGGATATCCTCCGCTACTTTCGTGTACAATACGACGCCCTATACTGTGACTCAATTCACACATCATGAAATGTTGTTCGGAACGAAGCCTAACCTTCCAGGATGCTTGAAAAAGGAGTACTATGACAGGAGGTACACATTCGACGATTATTTGTCTGAGCTGAAAATGTGATTGTGGGTGTGCCATCAGAGAGCGAGAGAGAACCTTCTCCAAAGGAAGGAGAAAAACAAAGTGGAATATGATAAGGGAGTTAACGCTGAATTTTTTAGAGGGGGACAAGGTTCTCCTATTTGATGAGAGCTTTAGACGCGGAAGATCGAGAAAAATCTCCTCCCAATGGATAATAATTCATAGTAATTAAGGTGAATGGTGTAAATGTAACCACAAAGAGAAAACGACGCATTACGAAGGTCCATACGAATAACCTCAAATTGTTTCATTGACTATTTCAGGCTTCTCCCAAGGGGCATAGGATAAAGGTACTCGCCTTACTCCTACTCCTGCACCTGAGTTCGGGACGGACCTTAGATTTCACCCTAACTTCCATCACGAATGCCCCGGGATTATACTATGACTACAAGAGTGAAGCGCAATTGTACGCATTCGAGTGGAAGTTAGTTACCTGTGTGAATTTACAGGAACTAGATGATAATTACAACCAAATACTCAAGTATGTGGAGATAACCAAGGCTATATGCGTCGAATTAGGTCACAAATCTTGGGCCAATGTGATGGATTTTGCCTCTTTGCTCGTTTATGCCGCGCAAAATTTAAAGGAAATTGATGAAGCGCGGTTGATAGTTACTTAAATGGAAACCAGCGTCTCTGCTTAGGTATTTAGGTTGCAGACGGATCTCGATGGTTTCCTTGACAAGGCATGACGTCAAGACTATACATTTACCACCGCCTAAATTACGAGATCCCTCCCCATAGAAGGGGAACCGAGCCTCAGGACCTGAGCGGGTCGCAGGTGGCGGATAGCGGACGTTCCAACAGATATGTAGGACAACAGTGAAAAAGGGGTAATCCGAATAAGGAGATCCGGATCTGCAGCATTATCAGAGTGTGGCGAGGGTAACCTGTGGTGGGGTTGCACTCATCAAAATCCATCCACATGAACCCGATGACGGTACTGTAGCATGGCGAGTATGTGCCGCCATCAAATAAGCACTGCCCTGTGCTGCCTTGTACAAGTAAGGGGAGGACCCCAAAGGCCAGGAGAAGAGAACTCTGATGCCAAACCGAGAGTAGGATAGCCTCCTTAAGTCGTAGTGAAGACAATATCCTTGGAGGACGCTCTGAAATCAATTCCCTGGTCCTCTAGGTCGGGGGTTAGCAATAGGCTACCAACCTATTCTGTAAAATCATATTGGGACTAACGTCAGACCAAGGCCTCGGAATCGGACAGGAACTTTTGGAAACAGACCTAGGCAAGACAATGGACTTCGATTTGGTTTACAGATTGGAACATGGAATGTTAGAACACTATTTCAGCCTGGCGTAGCTCAAAGTATGGTTGGAGAAGTAGAAAAGTACAAGTTAGACCTAGTAGCCTTACAGGAGATAAGATGGTCCGAAATAGGCTCTGTACAAATGGAGAACTGAATAATCTTTTATGGTGCATCTGAACCAAACCATATTCTAGGAACGGGCTTTATGATTAGAAAAAGTTTAGCTAACAATATAGTAGATTTTACGTCAATCAACTCTAGAGTATCCTAACTGCTTTTAGACATGCCCAAGCATAGATTAGCTTTCATTAACTTCCATGCCCCTACGGAGGAAAGTGATGACATTGTGAAGGACACCTTCTATAAAAGTTGGAGACTGTATTCGATGATGTCCCACCTGGGTACAGTTAAATAATCTTAAGAGATTTAAATGCAAAACTAGGGAAAGAACAAACATTTATGAGCACAATTGGGAAACACAGCTTACATGATGTGACTAATGACAATTGGATAAGATTTATAGATTTCTGTGCCTCCAAAGTAATGTTTGTCATCAGCACTGATTTTGAAAAGAAAAACATACACAAAGGAACTTGGATGTCCCCAAATGGTAAATATGTGAATCAAATTGATCATGTGGCAGTTGATTCCCAATATAAGAAGTGGATACTTGATGTAACCTCAAAAAGAGGAAATGAATGCGGCTCAGACCATTTTCTAGTCAAAGTAGTTTTAAGAATTCAGTGGATACCGAAGATAGTTAACAAATTGCAAAAAGTTACCGTAATTGACTGTGATAAGTTAAATGAAAGTACCGTACATACTAGTTTTAAAATTACCTTGACAAATACTTTTGAAGCATTAAGGGAAATTTCAACAGTAAGTGGCTCTGAAGAGGTAGAAAACATGTGGAACAGTTTGAAACACACTGTAACAAAAACAGCACAAACAGTAATCCCCAAAAAAGTGAGAAAGAGAAAATATGGTTTAATGAGGAATGCCAGGAAGCGTAAAAAGAGAGACAAAGAGCGAAAGAGCAATGGATTCAAGGTGGAAGATATGATGAAGGAAAGGCTGCATTTGACGTAGTAAGAAAAAGAACCCAGGCGACGTTCAGACGAGTTGAGAGAAAATATATTAAAGATTTAATGGAAGAAGCACAAGCAGATTTTCATAGACATAAAAGCAAAGAGTTGCATAGGAAGACTAAGTTCCTTAAAGATGGGACAAAAAGGCAACAACACTTTATAAAAGACAAAGCTGGAAGAGATCCAACTGCTGAACAGGAGATAGCAAGAAAATTGTCGGAATATTTTAGTGAATTGTTGAATGGAGAGGAACCTAATGAATTATTTGAATTCGTAGAACATGTTACAGTAGAACCAGAATGCCCTCCTTCCAGTATGAATGAAATAAATGAGCATATTGGACAACTGAAAAATGGGAAAAGTGCAGGTGAAGATGGAATTTCGGCAGAACCACTTAAAGCTGGAGAGGAAGTCTTTGTGCTAAGGGTACACAAACTGATCGGTACTATTTGGAAAAAAAGTGATCTCGCATGACTGGAAAGTAGCTCTTGTATGCCCAATCCATAAAAAGAATGATACATTGACGTGCGATAATTACACAGTAATAGCCCTATTAGATGTGGTGTATAAATTCTTCTCTAAGTGTCTCCTGCCTAGGGTTAAACCTTTAGCCAGTGAAGTTATAGGAGAATATCAAGGTGACTTTCTCCCAGGAAAATCAACAACCGATAATATATTATTCCTAAGACAGATACGTGAAAAAACGTACGAGATTGACCAAGAACTACATCTACTATTAACTGAATTTCAAAAAGCTTATGACTCAATATATAAAGAAAGCTTACTACTACAATTAATCGAGTTTGGGTTTCCAAAAAGCTTGTCGAACTAATAGGACTATGTGTTACCGATACAGAAATGAAAATCAAACTAGAAAAAAAATAACTAAAAAAATAAAAATAAAGGGTTTCCAGTAAAAACTGGCTTAAGACAAGGGGATGGACTATCACCGATCTTATTCAATATAGTCCTTGAAAAGATCACGAGGGAAGTTGATAACCATAACCATATAGGTGTATCAGCGTATGGAAAGAATATTACCCATTTAGCCTATGCTGATGACATTGTAATAATGTGACAGTCCCAGGAGGAACTGAAGAGTGTAATGCTTACACTGAAAACTACAGCCGGGAAATTTGGCCTGAACGTAAGCCCAAATAAAACAGAATACATGGTTTTAGGAAGGCACCGCCTACCGGATGTTTTACAGATAAAAATAAATGAAGAAAATTATAAGAGAGTGAGAGAGTTTAAGTATCTTGGTGCAATTCTGTCGGAAGAGGCATCAAATAAAGTAACAATAAAAGCGAAAATTCAAGCTGGTAATAAGGCATTCTATGCTTTGATTAATATTTTGTAGTCCCGTAATGTATCAAGTGAGCTTAAAATAAGATTGTACAAGACCTTAATTCTCCATATGGTTCTCAATGAGTGCCAAAGCTGGAGCACACGAAAACAAGATCTAAACAACTCTTAATATTTGAGATGCGGGTGCTTAAGAAAATATATGGGCCAGTCCAAGACGAATTAACAGGGAAATTGAGAAGGCGACATAATCAGGAACTATATGACCTTTATCGAGACAACACCATAGTAGGATTACTAGATTGTTAGTGGGGGGAGCCTTCGACAGGAGCTCGGGCACCTAAACCTTGAGTGGTCCGTTGTGCCAACCCCATTTTTAACCTGCGTGCCACATGCATACAGGGGACAAGAGGGCCACGGTGAAGGTATGAATGGTCACCCATCCAACCCTCGTTCGGGCCCAACAATGCTTAACTTCAGTGATCTTACGGGAACTGGTGTTTTAATGAGGTTAGGCCCTTGCCAAGAGTAAGATTACTAAGAAGCAGGAGATTGGAATGGATAGGACATGTGGAACGGATGAACGATATCCTAGTCCGAAAAAGTAAACTATGTCCTGATTGGTAAATGTCGTTAATTCGGGTTATTAGTCGGGTCGTCGTCGGGTAATTAGTTATTTCAAGTACTAACAATTCGCAGCGATACGAAAATAAATAACTCGGCCAGCGCATTTCTCCATTCATTTCTTGAAAATACTTGCCTCGATTGGACTTGAGATGCTTTGAGACCATATCAGATTTTGACCTTTTCCCAATAAATGCTTCCGATAATTCTACCGTACAGTGCGTCCTAGATAATAGCGCCATCGACAGAAGTGCAGCCAATTGATATACTAGTACTATGTTGTTAGGCAAGGGAATTCCGTGTCCAAAGAATCCATAATGATGGCCTCTTTTTAATCATACAATATTTGAAAAACTAGATACTTAGTATTTCTTTCAAACCAAATAGGTGAATTTTAACTGAGTCATTGTCTTGGAGGGACTTTAGTAGGTTGCCACTGATTTGCAATCGTATTTTATACATCATATTTTTTGTTTTACTCAGCAATGCATGTTAAATAAAACTGACGGTTCCCTAAAAACAGGCCTATTGCCTAGTAGGGTACCTAACTTCCGAATTTGTTAATGAATGTATCAATCTATATGTTTCCGAAAGAATAAATTATTATTGTTTTTTTTACTTTGGTAACTTTCCCGTTCCGAGTCCTCGGTAAGCATCGTGTTTCATTGCCGTCATAATGGCCGAGAACTCGAGAGGGGCAGTGCAGAGTTCGTAGCCACTTCCGAAACCCATCGGATAGTGGCTATGCTGCATTCTAGTCGTGCGCACGAAGCAGACGGAGCGACCCCAAGAGGACGGCCTTCTGCATGCGGGCTGCAAATGATTCCGCCTGTGCCACGCAAGCAGGAATACACTTGATGCTCTGTATCAGCGAGCCCTTGATTCCACCGAGCACACATATGACTAGAACTACTAGTTTTACAGTGTCTCGGGTACATCTGCCGAAGTTCGAACAGCAGGTCTTGATATTTTGTCCGTTTTTCCGCCTCTTTCGCGTCCAAGTTCGTATCGGCCGGAGCCGAAAACTTAATTACGAACATGGAACGCGATAGGCGGTCGAGGAGAACGATGTCAGGCTTGTTCGCCTCCAACTGCCTGGTGGTGGGGAATGAGTAATTCCACCCGATTTTTATTTTGTGGAAATACAACACCCGCAAAGCTGCGTTGTGCCGAGCTAAATACGCTGACTGCGCGTAATAACTGCAGCCGGAGAGAAGGTGACTCAAAATCTCCGGCTTGGCTCGGCACGCTCTGCATCTCGTGTCCGCCACCTCCGCCTTGAATATAATTCGGCGGTACCCGAGTGTTGATGACACCATCCTGGCACGCGAGAACGAAACCCTCTGTTTCGGACTTGAGACCCGCGGAACGAAGGAAGGCAAACGTCAGCTCCTTCAATAGCCCATGTTTTCCCATGTTTCGGTAGAAACATCCATGCATGGGCTTATCGGTATGTGTCTTGAGCAAGGTCTTCTGCTCAGCCTTTTTGACCTCGAGCTTTGAGACGTCTGCCCTCAGTGACACTGGTACTGTCATTACCGTCGGATGACAGGTCAAAGTCCAGACCGATTTCGTCCTCTGCCCTCTTCACCGCCTGGAAGAGGAACCCCCCGGCACCCCGGCACCTTTGTGCTCCCTTACGAGAGTGAGCAGGGGGTCCGTGCTGTTGAACACTCGGAAAACTGTACCCAAACAACTCTGTTATATAGACACTCCAGGCTCAACAGACCTCTACCGCCTACGCTGCGATGGAGATACAATCTGGCGACGGAAGATTTCGGATGAAGACTTCTATAGATGGTTAGCATCTTCCTCGTTCCCCGGTCGAGGTATTGCAACTCGTTGACATTCCATTTCATGCATCCGAAGGTGTACAGCAGTGTCGGAACCGCGAACATGTTCGTGGCAAGGACCTTGTTCTTGCTAGACAGCTCAGAACTCCAGATTTTTCTGAGAGTCTGTCTGTACTTGGCGGTGAGTCTTTCCTTCACTGCTGCTACCTCCTGCATTCGACGCTGGGGGACGCCGAGGTACTCGTAGCATTCGTCATCTTGCAGATGACGAACGACGTTCCCGTCAACGAGTTGCGAGTCTTCCTTGTCCTCCGATATTCTTCCTTTCGCCAGGTGGATGGATTCACACTTGTCCAATCCGAATTCCATCCCTATAGCCTCACTGTATTGATGTACGGTGTCCAGTGCAACGCGCAGGTCTTTGGCATTGGAAGCGTAAAGTTTAAGGTCATCCATGTAAAACAAATGGGTGACCTTGTGCTTCCTGTCACCAGGAACGCCGCACATGTATCCTCGGCCTCGTCTCAGCTTGAAGGACAGGGGGAGGAGAGAAATATAGAACAGGAGGTGGCTCAAGCTGTCGCCTTGAAAAACCGAAGAACTATGGTGGTATGTTACCAACTCAGTGGAGACGGTCCGCTTGCCCGATGTCAAGACCTAGCGCGTTCTCCAGAGTGGTAACAGGCATTGGATGCAGGACACAACCTCTGGGTGGATTTTCATCAACCTCAGCAGGGCGATGAGAAGCTCATGCGAAGCGGTGTCGAAAGCCTTGCGATAGTCCATCCAGGCCATGATAGGTTTCGCTTATGTCGGGCGGCATCCTGACATATGCACCTGTCAATGAGCAGGTTGTCCTTGCATCCCGCGATTCTCGTTTGCATCCCTTTTGCTCGTACACCTCCTCCCACACAAGCTGGATCTGCCGGAGGATACGGTCGCTCAAGATCGTGGCGAACGCCTTGTATACAGTGTTTAGACAGGTTATAGGGCGATAGTTCTTCGGATTGGACAAGTCTCCCTTTTTCGGAATGAGAACCGTGCGTCCCTCAGTCAGCCAAGATTATTATAATTATTATTTTTATTATTATTATTTACATTTACAGTATTACTGGCTCTTAGTCCATTAGCTTACTTCTCGTAAATGTACCTCGTTCGGATTTTAGTGGAAAACTGTGAACTCATTCGAACTTTATCACATAAAAAGTTATGACATAGGTGCGATAGAGAGTAATTCATGGGTTTTCACAGATTTCTCAAAAATATATACAAATAAATGATAACTGGTAGCGATATTTACGTTTCTGGCAATTGTAATTGAATAATTGCATACCAGTTTACAGAAATTCCGGACTAATAGTTTAGTTTCACGTCCATCAGTACAAAATTAATAATTATTGTATTAGACCTGAATGCTGGGATTATTACATCGGTACTACTAGGATGGTATATAGAGGTAATGCCTTAAAATACTCCGTGGCTTAATACCGGTACTTTATAAGGCACCTCCCATGTCCACGTTACCCTTCGTTTGTACTTTTAAACATATACTGGACGGAGATATCAAAGACTCCTAAGAAATAGAAAAAAAAATTAAGTAATTGGAAAAAAATTGACAGCATGTTGCTATGGTGATGACAATTCAGTAATAACAGAAGACCTTCCAGCTTTCTTGGACAAAATGGCCCGAGTACAAAACAAGACGGTTCAGGGGAAAAGGACAAGAGTCACAGCATACACCAGAAAATAAATGATGATAGATATGTGGAGATGGGTAAGTGAGGAGATCTCCACGTTTATCAAATCAATTTATTAGAGCCTTTATCAATGCCCACTACAATTTCAGTCCCTTGACTTTGTTACATAAACATCAACAAATCAGTAAGGCCTCCTTGGCAACAAAATGAAAGATGATGGCACCATTTACGGTCGCCACAGATATTAAAACATAAATTAAAGGGCTTGAGCAAGAGGAATCCATAACCTGCACTGGAAGCTGCATGACAAGGGATGGAAGAAGGTTAACAAACATCAAGATGAAAAGAATAGCTCAAGTCATGAAAGCATTCATGATGAAAAATAATAATTGCGGAAAAAATAGCATTATCAAGAAGGAAGCAGTGAGTGACAAATTCGCGCCGAATGTCGCAGCTAAGTGGCTCAGAGACTCGGGCCATTGGAAATCTGGAACAGAGGAGAATAAAGGCCATTGAAACTTGGTGCTGGAGGCGGATGCTGAGGATCAAACTTTACGTGTGGGATAAAAACCGAGGAAATTTATCGAAGAATGAAAGGCGACCTTATCTATCAGGAAGACAAGGCTAAATGCCATTCTTTGCGAACCAACGTATTTTTGAGGATCGTATTTACTTGAGGGTAAAATCGAAGGAAATGCTCCTGCGGAAGACCGAAGGACACATACCACATAAGCCAGCTAAAACGTGGCGTGAAACCAAAGAGCTGCAAGGACATAAAGGAGTTAGCTGGGGAAAGAAAGAAAATTTCGTTTATTATTCCGAGACAAATGTGTCCCTTAGGAGCAATTGATTATACATTTTTTGGGGTCAAACAGGTAATAGGTAGATACAACAGCAAGATTACAAAAATATATTAAAATAACAGAATTAACCAGAATAATGTACTCAAATTACGTACGATTTCATTAGAAAACGAAAGCAAGATCATAGAAAAATTTCAGGTAACAAAGCAGCAAGATAACATGAAAATAATATCAGGTGTCGCAGAAAGTATCAGAAATTTAATTCACTACTCATGAGTACGATTTTCATGACTAAAAAAAGACAGGATTACAAGCAAAACCAATGAAACACAAAAGCAGCGGAATTAAAAAACATTTCAAATGCCGCAGAATGCAACACAATATTTAAACTTGAAGAAATAATTCATGATATTCTTTTTAAATTTCTCTGCATTTACAGAATTTTTAATTCCCTGACAATGGATTTCATACTCCACTAGAGATTACACCGATATACCAAGCGTATGCTAATGTGTAGATATGGCAGGGTGATGCAGTAAACCAGCGCTCGTGATCAAGGGATGCAGTAAACTAGCATTGGGGTTGGATGAGTAATAATGATTATGATCCCCCTTGCCGTCGCGTACGGCCGAGAAGCGCGGAGTGGGCGCGTACGTACCTTTCCGAAGCTGGCGGCGTTGACTGGCTGCAGTCCATTCTCACCGCAGAAGTGTACATAGTGCGTATAGAGCGTGCTTCTCGGAATGCACACGCCGTCCGCCATCTCGTAGTTGGCCTCGAGCCAGAGCAGCGTCGCGGGGGTGGAGTGAGGGCGGAGGGGGACCCTCGCCACGCCTCCCCAGTTGCCCGCCCCCTTGCCCCCCGCCATCGCGTCGCCCGCCATCGCTCCGGTCGCCGCGCCGTGCACCACCGCCACGCCACCTTCCGGGCAGAGCAAGAATCGTTTAATCACTTTTCACTCACTTTTCGGGATTCGTTTACAGCTGCTAAGGCTTGAGGGCAAATGAACAAAAAACTAAGCATACGAAAACGCAGAGAGTATAAAAATATGCAGGACAAAACAGCATCGTCATTGGGAACTAAAATTTTGAAATAATTAGGAACCTTTCCTTTTCGGGTTCCAATATCTCCGCAGAAAATGTTGGGACTAGAGCAATAAAAAAACCAAGGGATGCAGCTGTCTTCTTTTCCCGATTTCCGAAGCGAAATCCAGAATCAAACCCTAGAAGAGCAAGATTTGACCGCCTGAAACACTCATACTCACATTGAATCCCCACACTACACTATAAGCCCCCGCCTGCAAACTACACTGTAAGCACTGTAGGAGGCCAACAGCAGAGAGGACAGAGGGGAGTGTGTTGACGATGTGTCTCAAGTTAGTGTATCGCTATTTTGTCACCAATGGTGAGTTGATTGATTTTGAATAGTCTATTTTCTCTTGAACAAAACATTATATAGGAAAGAAGAAATGGTAATAACAAAAAGAGATAACTTTTTGTACCCGTCCAGTACTGTAGTTCGGCCGAGAAAAATATAATCTATGGGTCTATGTACAGTGAAAGAACGTGGAAAATCAATGACGACAGCAAAAGTTACTATCTATACAAAGAACCTAGCATATCTACTGACATTAAGCTAATGAGACCCCAATTCATAGGACATGTCTAGCGGATTCAAGAGCAACCTTAGATCAGTGTTTATAGGGCAGATGGGAGGGAAAGGACCAGGCTCCATTTGGACTCGAGCGCTATCGAAGACGAAGAAGAGAAATTTTTGAAAATAACACCTCCATTTGAAAGAAATTCAGAAAGATAGTGCCTCTTTCTGGTGATGAGTCACAAACCAGCAAAAAGTGTTGCCTTCTTGCAACCATGTCGAATTCGAGTGATAACTGAATTGTGAGAGATTAGACGGCTGTAATCAGTGCACCTTTCCAGGACGGTGATGCAGAATAGTAAATCAGGTGAAGCTCTATAAACTTCCGTGGATAACAGGAAGGCGTACGAAATCAATTTTGTTTTGATTTATGATAGAAGACACTGAGAAACTGTTCATTCAGCCTCCTCATTTTTAGATATAAGTAGGTACACTAACCATTGTGGATAGCGATTTTTGATCCCCTCCTTCCCCTCTCTCGAGACCTAGCGACCGGTGTGGAAGACGACTCTCTCGTGTTCAGTTGGCGGCTGCAGTTCTCCCGCCCCTCTCTTCTGTGCAGCACCTGATCGCGGCTCCTCATGCATCAACACGAGCTCCCGTCTTCCGGCTTGGGCACCGCTCGTCCTTCGGGGAACGATCGCGATCATCTCTACAGAATGTGTGTTGCATATATTGTGTCAATTTATTTCATATTATATTAAATTCATTTTTGTTGAAAATGTGGTTTATTTCCGCCTCATTTCTTTTTGTCCTTCGGGCCGGATTCATTGGACCCAGTTCTTGTTAGATACAGTCAATTAGTATCACTGTTCATTACAGCTCTGTTTTTCTTCGTTTTTAAGTTTTGTGTCGCTTCACCTGCAATCAGGTTGAATGTACTGGCGACGGATGACGACACGTGCTCCTGACTCATCGCGGGATTTGACGAGGTCATTGACAAGCGTATGTTAATCCAATCCTCTCTTTCCCTGTCCCATTCTCCACCTTGCGGCTGCCCACGGAAAAACTGGTAAGGACATTTCTCATTATCCTCTCAGCGCGTGAGCGTTCGTGAACTATGAGTTCTGAAACTTTTTTACGGAGGTAAATCTCTAGAAAAAGAGACTTGAAAAGCTCCAAGGTTCCGTGTTCTCAACGCAAGCCTCCTTGAAAGTTTCGCCCCTGTCAGATATTCAAATTAGGTGTTATGCTACATCGGTGAAACGATTCACTGAATCATTAAACTCATTCATCGTACTATCAAGCTCATTCTTCCAACAAGAAAAATGCTTGCTGGAATAATGAGCTTGATAGTACGACGAGTGAGTTTGATGATTCAGTGAATCGTTTTACCGATGTAGAGACCACCCCGGAGCAAGAAGAAGATGAACTTGTCGTGAATTTAAGGAAAGAAACGTTAGACCTCTATGTCGAAGCAACGTGTGTTATTTCTGCATTGCTGCCGAAAGCAAACGGTCAATCTGAAAACCCCGGTGGAACTACCTGTGAAAATTGCAACCGCGATCCTCCGTTCGATTACCCAAGCTCGAGTTACTCCAATTTTCTGGCGAACCCATTAGATGGATGCCCTACCATAATGCGTTTGACATGACAATCCATAAGAATCCAGTATTAGCTCCAGTCGATAAATTCCTGTACTTGCTAAGTTCTCTTCGTGGCGAAACTCTGCAAATAATTTATGGACTGTCCATCTCCGGTGAAAATACATCATTGCTTCGGATTTGCTACATAAGCGCTATCACAGCGTACGGCAATCAGTTTCTATATATATATATATATATATATATATATATATATATATATATATATATATATATATATATATATATATATATATATATATATATATATATAAATACGTTGATGGATTGGAGTCAGCCATGCGGCGATGAACACACGATGTGGATAGGATGGAGGAGATAGACACCCAAAAAAAGAGACGATCACACTTACATAGCTAGCTTTCGGAACTAGTCCGTCTTCAAGGCGTATCACGGAACAAATGTCATTTGACATTTGTTCCGTGTTTTGAACAATTGACATTTGTTCCGTGATACGCCTTGAAGACGGACTAGTTCCGAAAGCTAGCTATGTAAGTGTGATCGTCTCTTTTTTTGTGTGTCTATCTCCTCCATCCTATCCACATCGTGTGTGTGTATATATATATATATATATATGTTTATAAAACTACACTTAGGATCACTCGGGTGACGAATATATAAACGGTTTGCCACAGGAAGGCAATCGATGAACACAGAGAAACACAAAAAAAATGAAGACAGAGTTTCTTGATATTTCGGTGCCACTAGCACCTTGGTCGCAAGAGCGTAGAAGACTGAGAAGGAAGGGAGGACTGAGGTGGAAGGAAGGGAGGGAGGGGAAGGACAGGGGAAGGGGATGAGGGGGAGGTAGAGGAAAGGTGGGGGCGGGAAGCGGGAAGTGGGAGAAATTTGAAAGGAAGAAGTAGTATGAGCAGAGGTGATAGAAGAAGTTAGTGGGATTTATTGAGTCCTGGCGGAGAGAAAGCATGGAAATAATAAATACAAGAGGAATCTAGATCTTTGAGTTGGAGTGGGGAGGAGGAAGGGGGAAGGGAGGCGAGAATACCCACCTAAAAATATTATTAAAGGTGGAGTTGTGGGAAGAAACTTGGGTGGCGACAGGAAGGGAAACAGAAATGGAAGGTGGTTCATTGCAACTAGAGCGGTGGCCATTCATGCGGATGTTAAGCGGAGTCGTGGTCAAACCAATGTAAAAGCTAGGGCATGCTTGACAAAGGAGGATATAAACAACATTATGGGAAACGCAAGAAAGTGAGGGGACGGAAGGAAGATGAACAGCAAGGAATGTATCAGGCCTTCAATAAATAATTAAATATTATTGAAGATATTGCTAAACGGAATGGTTTTCAAGATTCAACAGTCAAAAACATTGTGAAGAAGTATAAATTCAAACATTTGATTTCTAACTCCACCACACACAAGAAAGATGAAGCCGTAAAGTACATTAAATTGCCTTATTATCCCCGTTTAACGAAAGGAATCGATAAAATCTTCAAATCAGTTAAAACTAAAATCTCCTATTCTAACCAAAACAAGCTTAAAAACCTATTAGGAAAAGCTAAAGATAAAATCCCGGCATTAGAAAAATCAGGCATTTATAAAATCTACTGTAACACTTGCAATTTAGCCTACATAGGACAGACACGACGCACTTTACAAACCAGATTCAAAGAACACTACTCTCACTTCAGAAATCACAATCCCGAAAAGTCTAGTGTAGCGCAGCATCTAATCATGACCGGGCACGACGTAACAAAAGATAATTTGAACTCGTAAAGCATACAAGTAATAACCTATTAGACGCTTTCGAGAGTATCTTTATATTTAAAAATAAAGCCAAACTCCTAAACAGCGACGCTGGACCCATCCCTCATTCCTCCCTCTACTCAGTTTTGAACTTTAAATAATTCGTTACGTCTCTTAACGGACGCCGTTAACGGATCACTGCCTTTCTCTTTCCTTCCCCCCCCCTCCCTCCAAAGTTCTACTTTACGTCCGTTGCAACCCCCCTTTCTCTTTTACACCTCCCCCTTCACTTCCCCCCTTCCCCAATCATTTTCTTTGGTTGTTTTCATTCGCGTTTTGTCTTTCGCCCTTCCCCCTCTCTCTTTCCCTATTGGTTGTCTCTTTCCCCCCATCCTCCTCAGTTTACCTTTATTAACAATTCGGATGGCTTGACCCTTCCTCACCTCAACCCAGCGTTGAAGTGACGCGTTACCTTCGGTTCGCTGAAGAGGGCTACTTTGTAGCCGAAATACGCGTATTCGACCCCCACCCTCGTCCAGTTGTGTCGATTTGACCACGCTCTTTTTGAGCTGATTCTCCCAGAAGTTGGGCCCATTTGTGTGTGTGAGTGAGTGATTTTGTGTGCTTGTGAGTGTGCTTGCGTAAATAACCGGGCATCCTTAGCGGGGTCTCATTAGCCCCGTGAAGGATCCCAGGTTATAACCCAAATATCCTTAGCGGGGTCCCATTAGCCCTTGCAAAGGATCGTATTTGGTTGTGTGTGTGCGTCTGTGTTTGGTCCCTGGCGAGGAAGTAACATTCCCGTAAACCAACACAGGGGGGTATTCTTGGTTGAGAGGCTGTGGTTGGTCTCTGCTGTGGTTTTCCCAGCATACCAAGACAGCAAATTTGGTGTTTACTGACGACGGGTGCCAATTGTTTACGGCTTTTGGAGATTTTCTATCTTTTATTTTATTTCACCCTTTGTATGAGTGGAAGACATGACGAAGGTCTTGACAGGAAGCACCACTGGTTAAGGTTTGCACTATACACTGAAAATCACTACCTTACGCGAGCACAGCAGGCAAGAGACTGAATACTGTACATAATCTTTGATGAATACCATTCATCCACTCTTTGCTAGCTTTGGTAAGTTCCAGCGCAATCTGTGAAATTGGTACAGGCTCAACAGTGCACATATAAGTAACCTATAGTCGCCATTTGACTGCCAGAATGACAGCATACTCCCCAACCTGCACGCCCCCCGCCACCGCATTCGCGAAGTGAAACTCACCACGGGGCCACGTTTCTGCCAGCTGCGTTCCTTGTGATTTTTGGCCCATAACTTCCTATTGGGCAGCTGCGGGCAGCTAATTCTTTTTCTATAAGCTTCCATAAATCTACATGCATAATTAGCAAATAAAATCGCGCTAGGGCTCAGTGGGGCTTTTCTTGTAGGCCAAGATAAATTTTTGTTTTTAGTTTTTCGCGTACATGTTTACAAAAAGAGAGACGCACCAGATATTATACAGGTAGAAACAGTAACATGCACCTAAATGTATTCTTCATTATCATACCAACGTCGTAAAATCATAATTTTGCAATTACCAAGCCTGTATAAAGTCTACAAATGAGTGGAACTATAAGTACGCTTCGGCGTTTATTCCAAAAGCGTATGTATCAAGTTTACTTTACAAGATATGTGAGATAATTTTCAAAAAGAGCGTAAATTGGCGAATTTCCGGTTCATATGAACCTTAAGGCGGTTTTACACCAAGGCAACAGAGAGCAACGGGGTAGCATGCGGCGATCGTTGCCCTTCGACGACTGTTGCCCTTTGTAGTATGCGGCAGGTTGCTGCTGTTTGTTGCTCCTGGCGTCCCTTTTACACCAAGGCAACGAATTTGTCCCACTCACCCTTGACAAAATGTCGCTGACAGCAAGTGCTACTGCTGCTGCAGCGTATTTAGTAATTGCATCGAGTGAAAAACGAAGAAAAAGACGCTATTGGCAAAGAAAGTTATTCCATGACAGATCCGTCGCTGGAAATATTTTTAGTAAACAACTCATGGGCGATGAAGAATTTTTCAGGAACTTTACAAGAATGGATACAAAGGACTTCCAATTCCTGTTAAAAAAAAGTTGGACTACTAATTAACAAACAGGACACTAACTACCGAGACAGTGTCACTACCCACATGAGATTGATGATTACCTTGAGATTTTTTGCAACGGGGGATTCGTATAGATCATTGATGTACCTTTTCAAGGTCCACGATTCAACCATCTCAAAAACCATCCCAGAAGTCAGTCGAGCAATAATCAGCGTCCTAAAGGATTCCATTAAGGTAAGTAAAAATCTCAGTTTGAAAGATAGGACAAAAAAGTGTGTAAAATTTAATATCATGAAGGGTAAATAATGTAACTGTAAAACACATAAATGATTAATGTTTATTTAAAAATAGGTTTACAAATGCCTCAATTTGTTCACAAGTTTACAAATTCCAGTAGTACTCTTTGGTAACGTCTGCGGATTCGCTTTGTGAAAAAGATTCCGTGGATGGTGAATGGGAAATAATTCCTGCACTGCTTTCACCTCCCTCCTGGTTGTCATACTTTCCCATCGCGGCATCGAATAAAATATTATTAATCATGTGTTTTACCATAGTTTTAGCGTGCGATCCTAATTTCCTTATTTCATTCCCTACATATTCTCCATACGTATGTAATTCATCTTTTGTTAACGAGTCTTTAAGTATTTTATATGCTTCCTCTGCCCTGGAGTCACAATTTGCCGCAGCCGATTTCCCTCACTTCCGTGATCCTTTGCTTCCTATGTCAGCTGTCGTTGATAACACTGGGCACTTATCTTTCCCTCGGCCATCCTCGGACTCAATTTGCCCATCCAAATGCTCATGCACCTCAGACGTTTCGGCCTATTAAAATAAATTCAGACGATATTAGCAATTAATTTAAAATTAACTATAAATAGTGCATAAATGTTTCAAAGAATTCATCATTTAATTTTTCCAGATTCCAAGTACAGAACAAGACTGGAAGAAAATTTCTCTAGGTTTTGAAGTGACTTGGAATTTTCCGAACTGTTTGGATGCTATAGACGGGAAACATGTTCTGTTGCAATGCCCTGCAAACAGCGGGTGCAAATTTTTTAACTACAAAGGAAATTTTAGCATAGTGCTGATGGCAGTGGCTGATTCAAACTATTGTTTCACTTATGCTCATGTGGGGTGCCAAGGCCGTATTTCAGATGGTGGAGTGTTCCGAAATACGTCTTTTCATAGAAAACTACTAGGAAATAATGTCTCAATCCCATCTCCTGAACCACTACAAGGAAGAGAGAGATGTTTATGTTTTACTGTCAGATGATGCATTTCCGCTAACAGTAAACATTATGAAGCCATATGCTGGAGAACTTGGACCATCGCCTCAAAAGAGTGTTTAACTATAGACTTTCCCGTGCAAGGACAGTGGTGGAAAATAGTTTCGGTTTGTTGTGCTCCGTATTTCGACTCTTTAGGAGGCCGTTACTATTGTGTTTAGAGAATGCTGAAGTGGCGGTGACAGCTTGTCTGTATTTGCATAACTTCCTAAGAACGAGCAAAAATTCACGTTCACTTTACTGTCCACCGGGGACAACAGACTGTGACTCACCAGAAGGGACATTTATTCCCGGGTCATGGAGAACTATGGTCGAAAGAGATACAGGAGTGGTTGGTTTGAATCGTGTGCCCAGGAGACCCTCGGAAGGAGCGAAAGTAATCAGAAATGAATTTAAAGAGTACTTTCTATCTGAGAATGGAAGTGTACCTTGGCAAAATCAGTACTGTGGTTAGCATAAATTGTCGTATTTGTAATATTTATACCAAAAAATGTAAACATATGAATCATGATTCGTTTCATTCTGCCATTGGAAATAAATATTGAAGAAAGACAATATTCCTTACCTGAGGATCATTAGTGTCAATGGTGCTGTACCCTGGCCTTGGTTCGTCGACATCCTTCAAAAATTTGAGAGCCTCGTATGCGAACCACGCCTTCTTCCTCTCTGGGGATGAACCGCTCTTCTTCTCGCTTAGCCTCTTCCGCTCGCGGTGGAAGCTTGTCCTTAGATTTTTATTTTCTTTTTCACCACTTCGACTCTTAAATTATATTTTTCCCCAAGTTGAGCCAGTATTATTAACTTCTTACGATTATTTTTGTAATCCGTGTCAGTAATGCCCCAAAGTATTTTACTTTCGCGGTTTCGCGTCGACCAGACGAGAGCTTTCGGCTGGCTCATCTCAACAAGCCTCCTTCTGCCTATTTTGACGTAGCAAATATCGCTTTACTTATATTTTTCTTCTTAGAGGGCATAAAATATAAAGGAGAAACTCGCCTGAAGTCATGATTATTGGTGAGGGCACACATGCATTTCGCTCCCGGGCGGTTGAGTCTTCAACTCTCGAGCTTGTGAGCACAAGGTACCTTAATCTATTTTTGTTTTCTTTGATATCTGATTCCACAATTAACTCTAACCTAAACCAAAGATGTTAGATTGTTCAGCCATCAAAGGAAGTGGAATATTTTACCGCTTACATACGAAATGACTATACCTCTAAGGAATATTTTAAACGGCAATAGAATCATTACATGAAGAATAAATCCAACCATCGGCAGGATACTACTATTATATATACCCATAATAAATACAGGGAGTGCATTTGTGGGACTACTTTTCTTTGTCTAACCGGTTACCCAAATCCACTGAACCTGGAATCGACTAGAGTATTCCTTGCAAACAGTTGGGTTAACACGGTGGAAAATCCGGACGTAAACTTCTTGTATACCACCACCCGCGGTGTATTTCCAGTAGGTTCACTATCCCTCTCCACTCCGGATATGCTATGGTGCTCCATCACCTTGCACGGACTCGGTTTCCCAGGATTCGACGATCCCTAAGTTTCTTGGAAATTAGTGAATATAGAAGACATAGAATAATGTACGATGCAATTATAATTATTTTACAAATTTGTAAATATGTTCATATTTCCAAAATATGAGTGTAATATTTCATTTATCTTTACATTTCCCACCTCTGATATTCCGTCAATTTCATGCGAAATTGGCCTAAGCAACTGTGTTTGAAACTTCGTCGTGTCTTTTACGAAACCCTTTGAATCTCACTAAGTTTCATACTCCCTTGAGGAAACTAATGAAAAAGATTGATAAATATAGTTAAAAGGCATAAAACTCAATCTTTCTTCATCTGAAGTATTGCTAATTTTCAGTTTCATTAAAACATTTTTTCCGGGCAGTTAATGGCCATCCGTTTCTTTTAAAATACCTCCATCCGACACAGCTCAAAACAGAGGTTCACCTATTCCTCGGCTGGGCCACGTTCTTCTTGCGCACACGTCTATTTCAGGCCTCCACCTCTGCTATAGAGGAGGGCACCCCTGCTGGCTTAGGCTGCGTTCTTCTTGCGGTCGGCCCAAGGTGCGGATTGAGAATCGCGTTGGATATGATCGACGAACAATCTACAACGGACCACCTTGATCCCCTCAGTTAACTAAACAAGGTCAAGGGCATGCTGCTCCTTCTCTCGTCCGTACTTGACTGCAGCAGTTGAAAACTCACCGTATAAAATATTGCTCACCAAACGTTTTTTAAATTTTGGTTTAATTTTGTTTAAATAATATTGCAAAGTTAAAGTTATAAACAATTTTGAAAAATAAATATTGTCAGTAACTAAACAACTGTTTATTCTATATTCATACCAAGTTTCATGATGATATATTATAAAGTTTAGTCGTCACCACCGTTCAAAAATTTTAACCCAGTCCAGCACCCTCTTAATAAAATAACTTCCACTATTTAGTTGAAGTTTCAAAAGCTTACTTTTGTTGTATTATAATTCTTGATCCATTTAATGATAGATAGTCTTTTGGAGGTTAACTGCAAGTGTAAACATTAAAAGTCATTAGAAACAGACTCAACTTTACTTGAATTGAAACTAAAACCCCAGCCTCTGCGAAAATTAATGAATTTTATGCCTAAGCAATTCATAGTTTCTATGTGAGAAAATAAACACTGTTGGTATTACATTATGCGAATGGTGTTAAAAATATTACTTTTAAAATTAACAACAGGAAAAAAGGTCTCTCCGATAATCACAATGAATTAAAGATTAAGACATATTATCGGTAGTAATGAGTATTACACTGAGTGCATACACCCAAAATACACTCTAAATACACCCTAATTACATCCATAGTCCCAAATTATATCGAGTACCAACATTACATACACACAAAAATACACGCACATACACCAGACAATGATATGAACCAATGCCTACATTACCTTTTAAATTAATTTAAAGACTCAGGTAAGGGCTTTAAGACTTCTCCGGGTTAACCCATTAATCAAAACTTTATTCCTCGATTGAGGAAGGAGTTTATCATTACGTGAACATTGTTGCCTAAACGTTAGTTTAAATTGGTGGTACTTCCGTCCTATCTAATTCGGTTTTTCAACTCTATCTGATAGCTCCACCTAGGTCTTTTCCTTTTGTACTATTTTATACATCCCACGTAACCTATTCGCTTTTCTTCTCAGCCAGGGTAATTCCCATCCCAACGATTAAAACATTTCTGCCACACTATGGTTCCTCCTATGCCATTCTAAAACGTAACTGGCTGCATTTCTCGGTACTTTCTCAAGCTTATGAGAATGTGCCTTTTCCTTTGGGTCCCGGATTGTCGTTGTATACTCCATCATCGGCCGAACAACGGAAGTGTACGCTGGTTCTTCTGTTTCTTTTTTGCTCCCCATAAAATTCTGCATGAACCAGTGAAGATACCTTACCTTCCACCTATTCTATGTGGAATTCCCATCTAAGTTGACTGCAAGCCAACACCAAAGTTTCTACAGTTTTTACGCCTAGTGATATTTACTCCCAGCAATTTGTATTCCCTATTCTTCCTTATTCTTTGTCTAGTAAACGTCATTAAATTACATTACTTGCATTGGCACCTATTTTGTAAGTAGTTATCTATTCAGATACTTTGTTAAGATTACTCTAAAAGGTATCTCTGTCACTGTCCTTTCATATATAATACAGTCATCTGGAAAAGAACGAATGACACTTTCCACTTCCTTACCTATGTCATCGGTGTAAATTTGAAATAGTAGTGGGCCACAGACGCTAACTTGAGGGACGTGGAGTGATGTCTCCTCTGAATACTCATATCCGACCCTTATCCTTTGTGTTCTCTCCTTGAGAGATTCCTTTAACTATGACTTAATCCTTTCGTCTATATTCAAATTTTCCACTTAATTCAACAACGGGTCATGTGAAACCGTATCAAATCCTTTCTGTCACATCAATTGTTACTTCGTCTATTTCGCCACCTTCATCTATTTCCTCGGCAATATCCTGGGATAGCCATCATAACTGTCCCACATAGGAATAGCCTTGCCTAAACCCATGTTGGTATCTAACCAACCAACTGCTTTTATTCCAATAGTTGCGTATTTTGCTATATTTTTTCAATTATCTTGTAAACTACTGTTATTGTATACCACTTAAGTTAAAATTATGGGTCTGTAATTTTCATCCTTTGCTCTATTGGCTCCTCTAAATATTGGTATAGCATTTGCTAGTCTGAGGGTAATACCCTGTCGTTCATTTTGGCATAGAAAAGTGTCCCAGGGTACGGAACTATGGCCTCTGCTCCGAACTTAATATTTATCCATGGATATATAATCTGGCCCGACTGATTTCTTATCTCGTTGTTAACGTATTAATATAAATATTTCGTAAATTGTCGCCTAAAAGCTAGCAATACTAGCTTTACGCATTATGATTAAAAAATGTTCACCTGTGCCAGATATTACTTTCACCCCTCTGACGGTGATCGATCTGGTCCGTTTGACTTTCTATTGTTGAGCGTAGCCCTTCAGCTCACTTCAACAAAGTAATAAGGAAGGGGAAAATGACAAATACATGCTATTCATCGTTTTAATTATTAAAAATGAGTGTTTAAATGTCGAATCGAAGTTCTACCTATTCTATCCTACAAATATTTCATCTAAAATTATTCAAGGAGATATCATGTATTATATGATTTACGATCAGCGACCAAACAGGTAAAAATCCAATATTCTCACCTTGAATGGAGAGTTCTAAAAGTATAAGAGTAATGGTAAGGTGCGACCACGTTTATACCGTCAACCTCTAACCATCAATACCAAATTTTGAGGCGGTCATTCTTCATCTCGCAGGTTCGTTTGGTCTGAAACTTTTGGAGGAATCTGATTTTCCGCCACGGGAAAGGAGATTATATTTTAGACGAAAGAATAATATCACAGGGAAAATTACGGTTTACAATTTAAACGGAAGATAAAACGATAAAAATGTAGCTCAATATTACCCATAGTTAAACTGATTTAAAGCATAATCGATGATTGCGCACCAATACCTTGATTATAATGTACAATATTCAACAACCCATTCCAGAATATGAAAAGCGCATGAAACTTTTTAACATAATCGCGGTATCGCTTGTATCAAGAATACCTTTCTCCTTGGTGTAGTCCTCAAAGCTAAGTGAAATGGTACTTTTTACAGTTCTTTAAGGTGGCTGGATCGATAATCGTGGGTCAATTTAGTGCATTTTTTACTAACTTTTTAAGTAGAAAGAAATTATTTTTCCACATTTCCCTAAAGTTCGACGATTTTTGCACTAGAGCTTGCCCAATTGGCAGCATTGGAAATGATACATGATTTATATTTTGATTTTTTTACTAACCTCAAGCTTATTACGACCAGAGTTTTGTGTGCAGTATTAAAACATTTAAAAGAAATTACATTTAAGTATGTAGTTCTATGGTATTCGAATCGACGTGACCCCTTGATGTTTTTTAGTAACCCCTCTCATAGAAATAGATGCATTACTTTCAGTTCAGAAGAAATTCTGTACATATGCCATCGAACTATAAGTCATGTACCATTAGTTTACGTGTTAACATAGCATTGAAAATCTAAAAAACCATATCGGTGTGATGCATTTTTTTTCTCTTCTATTTTTA
The DNA here is from genome assembly GCA_963169105.1 of Ceriagrion tenellum. Taxonomy (NCBI): domain Eukaryota; kingdom Metazoa; phylum Arthropoda; class Insecta; order Odonata; family Coenagrionidae; genus Ceriagrion; species Ceriagrion tenellum. The sequence continues at coordinate 10,152,239 of OY720638.1, read as the reverse complement.
GATGTCACACGATCAATATGTTTCACGCAAATATGTGGATGAACAAACATCCCTCTAACCACCTTATGAAGACTAACGAATGTCTTTAAGTTATATTAGGATGTATGAGCACTTCAGGTAGCATGGCCGAGATGTCATTTCCTATTAAATTAGTAGATATGGCCTCATATTAATAAATAAAACTCAAATTTTCAAAGATGCCCAAATTTCAGCTACTTATCGCACCACTTTTTGCGATACCATCCCAAAAATAGATGCAGCACGCGTTGGCAGCCCACAGAGGCTTCATTTTAAAAATTAGGGTTTTCCAACGTCTACATCTCATCATATATTTAAGGTAGTGCAAGTGAGATAGTTCCCTAATCATAATAGAGACCATGTTTGATATATACGTTTTAATTTCACGAACTGTGAGACATACTAATTAAATATTGCATTATTTATGGCGCAACAAAATAGTTTTACAGGACAGAAATTGTAAGTAATCAAATGATAATATCTAAATAAGTCTTAAACTTGACTCATTTTTTCACACGGTAGGTTTGAAACTCCATCAAAATGGAAGGTTTATCGTGATTCCGATGAATTTACTGGGGTGACAATATTATTTATTTACAAAAATAGTTGAGAAAGTACACAAACTGCACACAATTGATTTTTTGACGAGATCTTAGTGTAGGAAATACCTCATGTTTAACATAAGGTTTCTCCGGAGTGCATACACGTACCATTTCCCATATAAAAGAGATGGTATTTTCTGAAAAATATTTCGGAAAATAAGGTGGTAAGGGGTTGAATTTTTTGTGTCAATGGAAGGGCAATATATTTTTCTTTAAAATGAGGCGAAACTTATTGATTTCTAAGGAAAATTATATTTCGCTGAGACTACCTTAACATTTTGTAGTTTGTCTTCTCTTGGTTATTTTTAAAAATAAAAAAATAACTCACCAAAGGTAATTTTTACGGAATGGCTTAATATCTTCCCGTAGTGATTACGATTTCAACGTACGGCATGAAAAAATTTTGTCAAGGTAAATACTAGATATATTTATTTCATTACTGAGGATTTCAATCGCATAAATCTAATTTTGAGCCATTAATATTACAATATGAACTTCATTCTTATTACAGCCACTGAAACTTATAAAAATGAAGTTCGCATACGGTCAGCATTGGAAAAATCTCGTTCAAATGATCTTGATCCCAAGTTTTCCGCGGTAAATCCCAGGATGAGACGCATCGAGCGATTGTCAAAGAAGTTTCACGCCGAGTCCTCGAGGATGATAAGCGTCTCTGGTTTAGGATCCGGAGAGAGCTGGAGAAGTGGAATCATGCGCAAGTCCCATCACCTCACTTTCCCTCTCTCGCCGCCCCTTCGCAAACAATATTCCGGCGTCACACGGAGTAGATGTGGCAACACTGGGCGAGTGGAGAGAGGGAGAGAGAGGAGGGGGACTTCCTCGTCTCCAAGGAGACGTGTTTCTCATAAACGTCGTCCACCATCGGCGGTGGGGGGGCAGGTGAGGAGGAGAAGGGGGTCCTGTCGCATCTCTTGGCCCATTTCGAGGCGTGGGGTGGGTTGGTGCACATCGACGCGGATCTATAAACGAGGCAAGAGCACGAGACCCAATGCCATCACTTGTCGGGCGGGCAGTTGACAAAATGGCGACTCGGGTCTCTGCCCAAGACCCCGCCTCGCCCTACTCCAAAAAGGACCGGGAGGCGAAACGCCATGTGGTTGCCACTTTCACCCGCAATTCCATGTCGATACTTTGAATCCTCAACCTTGAGCTCATCTCGGCTTGCTTTCGACTTGGATCTCACTCGGGAATATTCCTCCCGACAAGGCGTATTCACTTTTCGAAAACCGGCCAAACCAAGAGGTATGGAAATTATAAATTAAATTACACCAATACTCATAAGGTAAACACAGTAAATGCAACTTTGATAACTTTTCATTCTAATTTTCCTACGTCTTTTCAAAGGTTTCATAACTACCGGACTGTTAACTCAATGCTCAAATGAACGAAAAGGTAACTGTTAACTCAATGCTCAAACGAACGAAAAGGTATTGGTGCAGGGTGTACGAGTTAACTGTGCTCCCTTCTAGCAGCAGAGACATGTAAAATCAAATAACTCTCACATTCCATTCATTAATACATCTCAAGATACTGATTGATGAAATAAACCGATCCAGCTGGCTGCCCGCATAAAAAGGGAGTTCCAATTTTTAAAAGTGAGATGCGACTTAGGGTGCTGTAGACGCAATCGGTCTTTGTCGGCAGGTCAATGCGCTGTACTCCCGGGAAAAAGTTTGTGAGCAGGGCGCTGAAGGACCATCAGAGCGGTATCAAGCGAGCATGCCAACACTCCAGACAAAATAATGCGAATGCATTATTTCAGCTGAATCAGGGAAGAAGAGGATGAATTGATGACGACCTGCTGGCGACGTAGTGACTTAACGTATATAACATTAGTTTCAGCACCTGGTGTCATCGAAGTGCCGAAACTAATGTTAAGTGTGCCGAGACCAAGTGTCGAAACACGCTTCAACATTTGGTTTCATTCTCATGATAGCATAGAATTAGCCATAATAGCACTGAAAAATATGTTAAGTATTGAATCACGTTAATCCGGAAAATGGGAACGAAACCTCATTTTCTCAGGGAAGAGTAAAAACAATAAGAAATGTCGTTCAGTCATTCAAAGAAGAGCAACATACAGCAAATGAGTCGACAACCGATGACATTAAACGCCACAGTTAACGAGGGGTAGTTAGGCTGTTGAGGATTGTGGTGTGAGAGATAGAGATATGATGGATGTCTAATGCGCACTACACTAAGAGGAGCACTACTAGGTGGCGCTGCGGGCATTAGAACAAGTGAGCGTTTCGTTTGTGGTCCACAGCCGAAGAAACACTTAGAAAGTACTCAATTGGTATATAAGAACCAGAGACCCGCCATGACGCCCCCGAGACAAAACCTGCACTGAAACTCTATGACTTCCTATTCAGCTCCACCATGAAGACATTAGTGAGAATATTGAGACCATAGTAGACGTGGAAGTATTTCTCTATGAGCTCCGAATGAATTGGATGAATAATGTGATGCGGAGTTCGTGGCTGTGCTCTAATAACCAACATAATTTGGTGAAACCAGGTTAAAAAGGATGCTCGCACTGACAGTTGAAGCGTCTTGTGGGAAATATTTAGGTATCCTTAAAGCTACCTCTTCAATCACACTTGAAGTCAGAGGTCATCGCCATGGAATAAATCTTCGAACCCCACGTTTGCTCCCAAGAGTTGGCACTTACGCATAAAATATCATCGTGTGGGAATGAATCATTCGTTCGATTGGTAATTTTTACGGAATGCTTTAAAATGCTATTAAATAATTATGAGACGGACACGAAGAGGTCAGGCAGTCCACATGCGTCGACTTGGCGGATAAATAGATTACCCGCATTGCACGCAATCTACGTGTGTTACATAATCATCAGGACTCAACAGCACGTCAGAGAGGCTGGCGGAATTTCTCTAGGTTTGAACAAATAATAAACAAATCCATAAATATAACGACTACATATATGTTATGCACCGCAAGTTACTGATAGAAAGTGAACAGAGGGTGTATGCCTACTAGTCATAAAAAATCGGACGGGATCGGAAAGTTGAATTTTGAGAAACGAACAGTGAGGTGCTTGGATATTATAGTCCCTCAGTTATGCTAGGCTATTTTTGTCGCAGTCACGAATGGTGTACGAAAAGAAGAACTTCTTGCACATCACTGTTCGAGAGCGCTTGATTATCCATTTCACCCGTTCCTGGCATGTGGTGAGGAGGAAATTTAATCCATGCGAGTCATCTGAAATTCCTCATTTTACATTTTGATCTCATTAGATCTCCAAGTTTCCAAACGTATATCCCTCATGAGTAACCACCAAGTTTTAACCAGTTTTTTTTCTCTTGAGGCTTAACCTTCCAGTGGGAGGGTGGAGGAAATTTTGTCCGCCGATTAAGAAAAAACCGGCATCCCACCGTTGCAAGTGCCCACGGCCCAATAGGAATCCAGTTATTCTCTAACAAATATTGACGTAGGATGGCTTTTTCATCGTACGGCGGAACTGTAAGTGGCGAGAGCTAGTCGGAGTTAAAGCTGAAAAGACAGAGAAAACGCGTTAGGGCGGACAAATTTCCGCAGCGTACCCGCCCAATAATTAGTTTCTCTTGGGACCTGACCTGAAAAATTAAATGTGCATTTATCGTTTTTTATTTAACATATTTAATATTACTTCATTTCATATCACCATTATTTAAAATATTAAAGTTTTCATTTCTTTAAATAAAAAACTACTTTATTCTCAGTCTCATCATTCTTCACCTATTTTTCTTCCATTGCACGAGCACCATTATTCTATTTTTTCTGCAATATTATTTCGCTTGCTGCGGGTTCATTTGTTGGGATTTGAAAAAAGAATTAAAAAAGACCAGGAGATGGGCGTCACCATACAGATCGATGTAGACGAGAAGAACTATACCCACCTTTGTTTAGCTAAGGGGCCACGAGGAGCACACGTATTACGCATTCGTCACCATATCTTATTCTTTTGCAGTGGATTCTCATTTTACCTTCCTTATTAATATACCATACAAATGATATTTCATTAAACTCTAATGGTAATGAAAATTTTATGACAGCACTTTGATTAGAATATAAGATTTTCATTTGTGGCCCCTGGGGATAGCATTAGTTGAGGCTACCAGTGTGTTAAACTCGAACTTATATGTCTTAGGAGAAGAAAAAACAGAGAGCGGTCAAGATTCCGCCACACGCAAGCCCGAAGGAGTCCAGGGAGCGCACCCGCTGGCAGGATACGTGCAAAACCCTGTCTCTTTTAAGCTGATCATTGAACTTTATGTCAGTTTGTAGTTTAGAACAAAACTAGCGGATGTTATTTGAATTTTGTTGACTTCGTAAATAGTACAGCACCCACTATCTTACATGCAGTTAAAAATATTTGACAAGCGTTCTCCCATCAATAAGTCAGAATTAATGGCAAAACCCAGGAATTTCACTCAATCTTTTACGCATTAGAGCTTCCAAAGTCTTATTTAATGTGGCATTGTTCAATTATTTAAATGATACGAATATTTCCGTGTATTTGTCATGTTCAAATATAACCAAATCCCCACCCACGATTTGAAGGGTAAACTCCGTTACGATCGACCCAAAGAGTCTAATTTTAATTACTCGGGAGCAGAGGCTACGTCAGCTGGTAATACAATGTTTACGGGCATTATGGGAATTATCTCGTTGATTAAAACCGGAATAATAAACAGCAGATATTGCGGGTAGAAGAGTAGCGGATGACACTCTGATGATGTCTGATACTGTGGACTAATACTTATACTAATAATAATAATGGATAAACTGTGGACAAATGCTTTTAGTGTTTGTTGAATGGAGAGACACACTTTCACTTAAAGATTAAGTAGCTCATTCCATACAACTGAAGTTTGATTAGAGGTTACTTGAGTGAAACTATGCCCACTGCTTTCTTAAAATCGAGTTAAGAAAATTGCTTTATGGCCACTAATACCACAAAATATCAACGATATACCCTCTCTGGGTGGCTGATGACTAAGAAAACGAATGTTTCATTTCCTTGGCGGGGTTTTTCACTGATTTGCCCACGCCTGGTGCCCTCCTCCCTTTCCTTTCATAACTTCGGCCTCAGCCAGCATTTTTAGACTTCGCTAATATCCTTGTTTTAGGAAACCAATAAAGTAGTGTCAACTGAACGCTATCTCCATCAGAGAACAAAAATATCGTCTACGAAAAAAGAAGTCGAGTTTTTCAAGATTTATCCTTTCTAAATCCTTACGGAGTTTAATACCAAACCATGGTTATCGAGTTCTCTTATTGCTGAGCCTGCGACATCATGTTCGAGGACTTTGCAAATGATAAACGTGATGTATTTCAGCTAGTACATGAATTGCCATCCCTTATCACCGCCTTAAATATGTGTGCAATGCTAGAAGATTTCCATAGCTTGGGCAATGTGAGCTGGGCCAAGGATTCCCAAAATATAATCTGAAGATTTTACATTCGTGTAATCATGCTTTAATAGTAAATTTTTCTTGTTACTTTAAAATATTTACTGACGCTTAAATAAAAATCAGCGTTAACTGCAACTGTCAGGTCGTTTTCCATGGGGTCAGATAAATTATATTACTTGCACTCGACTTTGAACTCTTCTAAAATGAAAACGCTAGAACCGATTTGAATGCGATTTGCAATAATCTGCAGTTTGCTATTTTCTACGTTTGGTGACTGCAAATGAAGATTTGAAAATAGTTTAAATATTATAGGTGATTTCGGTGCGAGAGGAAAAAGTCCCGTTTTTTGCCGCCAATAGCCCTGCTGCAACTTTTGGCCAATGTTGATGCTCAATCACGCAGTTTATTAAACCCAAATTTTAATAGGTGAATGGGTTTATAACTATTATACAAAACCTCAAAGCTTCAATTTATTTAATATCAAGTTGTAGTACAAGAGGTGATGCGGCTTTGCATTGGCATTCACTGATCCCCGATTTTCTATGCAGTCTCCATTTTTATCGCTAGTAGTGTATTTGTTGCCAGTTCATCAAGAATATTGTCTTAATTTTTAGTACTTATGGCTATCTAGTGTAAATCATTTGATGATTTCCCGAGGGATGCAGTTCCTAAGGTAGGTCGGTCGATCAGGTAGAGCGAGGATCTTACGGACAGAGAGCTCCAACGTTGCAGTTGGTGCCTTCATTGTAGAAAAAAGCAAGGAGAGACGGAGCGGACAAACGGGTACCTCAAACTGTTACTGTGCACACCAAAATGATTGCTATTCGATGCTCAGGATGAGCATGGGTCCTATTCGTAGTAAGTGAAGAGTAGTAGAGCCCAACACTACGGTCGCGGTCTGGGCTGCAGTGAGGGTCGCAGTCTACTCTAGCTAGCGGGTGGCGGCTCATGTCGGCACCAACTCCGAAGTGAGGCGGGTGCGAAAGTGAAACGAATAATAGATAATAAGTTCCTTCGGGGACTGAACACGGAAGTGAGATGAGTCAGAAAGGCAAACCAATATAAGAAAACTTAGGTGGAGGAAGGAAAGGTTTTGCTGGTTCAACAACGACGTGTGAAAAGAACTAAGGAGGCAGAGGAATTCGCAAAATTACTAAAATACGCTTCTGGTAAAAACACCACGCGAGTTATTAGTCAGTTTATTTTTATTTCTTGCGTAGTTTCGAGCACAGGCTATTAAAATTATTAATTTAAACATGTCATTAAAACTATTCCTTTCACATTTCCGTAATCTCCCCCATTAAGAGGAAATATTTAAAATATCCGAATATCAACATTTAAATTTAGCCTTATTTTTGCTGTTTTCCCATGCATGCACGGGCTGATCATTTTCATTTTTCATCCGTCACAATATATTTCCCCAGAGCCCTGAGACAAGGTGGACCATCTTAGAATCGGGCTAATCCGATATTCGTGAAGATACAGAAGTCAACTTCTCAGGGTGTAGAAATGACGAGATGGAAGGTGCGGGAGTTGGGGGAGGGGGGAGTTTTTTTTGGCGGGTGACCGAAGAGTACAGTTTGACGGGCGCCGCGACCCCATCCCGGAAACCACGGAAAGCGGAGGGGGCGCTCGTGGGCCGCCGCGAGGAGCGGCCCGCGGCCAAGAAGCAGGTGGACGAGGGAGGGGGCGGCCCGCCGGCGTGATGTCCACGGGCAAACGGGCCGGGCTCCTCCCCCTCTGCCCCCCTCCCAGCGCCCCTCGGGCGCAACACTTGCTCCTTATCGATCGGGGCGAGGAGGGGAGGCGTCCATGCACCGCTGCCTATTGCCAGGCAACCATTGTCATCCGGTGGAGAACCATCCAGGCACAACGCCCCCCCCTCCCCCCCACCCGAGACCCCCACGCCGACCCCTCACGGCGAAGGGCCCGCCCTCCTCCTCCCCCCCCCCGCCCTGCGCAACATTCAAATCGCTTCAAGACAGCGCCACCACGCCCGACCGACACCCAATCCCTCGGAGACGCCAAAGGGAGCGCTCCACGCGGGGGAGGAGGGAATGCTGGACCGGCCGTCGCACGCAAGGCGGGAGTGCACTTCCCCTCGACCCCACCCCTTCGCCGCTCCCTCGACACCCACTCCCTGCGGTTCCAATCAATCACAATCCGTGAATGCGCTCGGAACAAACCACGCGTGCGACTAATAAGAAGACATCACGGAATCTATGTTAAGGATGCTGATGAAACTTTTTTTCGGAAACTGGAGGGAAAACGCCGGAAAAGTGCTTTCTCTCCCATATAGGCATATTTATATTTCGATGATTTGCATTTTGGGATAGATTGGTCCATTGACTGATACAAAAAAAAATCATAAAAAATATCCAAGCTCTGGTCAACGTTATTTGCTTTGGTGACTGGGTTCTCCCATAGGATTCTTGAGAAAATTGTCATAATATTTCGTCCCGAGGTAATATTTAACATTGACCTCTCCTCGTAACAGTCGTCGTGGCCGCGTGAGTCAAGGCATCTGCTTATGTAAATTACTTTAGTACGTATGGTCCACGCCCGCAAGAGTAATTTACTTCGGTCGCATATATTTAAGAAGCAACTTAAGATACCTGATCACGTACTTGTACAATAGTAACCACTGCATTTTTTCATATTTCCTGGCTTTTCAACTGACCCTTTAGGGAGAATATTGCAGCCAATTGCAGGATTTCTTTGCCTGGAAAGAGACTTCAAAGGCGGATGGTATCACGTCGGCCAAATATTTTCTTATTTTGAAATCCGAGGATACATTTTGGGGAGGACAGAGCTCCGATCGGTCGTGGGTCTTTCTGGAGGCCTCAAACGTGTGACAAAGATGTAAATATTTATCGTAAAGCGTTGTAATTATTTTGAATTTCCTAGAAAAATTTGCTCCAAGGTAAAAATTTACTTAATATTTCCTTCAGTTAGGTAGAGTTAACTGATATGATAGATATGAAAAGAGGTGGCGAGGGTAAGAAGAAGAGGTGAAAGGGATTCGTGGGGAGGAAAAGTGAAAAAGGGATTGGAGGCAAGGAGAGAGATTAGGCTGACAGTGTGTGTTTAAGTGGTCGGAAAGAGGAGGATTGGTTCGTCATAGCCGTGTCGCGAGATGAGGAGGCGCGATAAGGGAAGCGGGGGTAGTGCAGTCTTAAGTTACGACCGTGCCAGTAGGGAGGGGGGAGTGGATGGCTTTGGAAGAGAGGGAGGGCGGATCGAGGCGCTGGACTTCAGGTAAAGGAAGGATCAACACATACGAGCGGGGTTCGGACAAAAAAGTCATTAACAATCTGCAATTAGTCCATTTTTACAAATTTTGAAATTTACATTTGTTCAAAGGAGTCCAACTTGGGACCCTCCAATTTTTCATAGGCTCCTGATCGAAGAGGAGGAATTTTGACCGAAAGATTTCCCCAAGCTCTGCCTAAATCCTGGTCCGACAAAGGGCGGAGCTAAAATATGTATGGACTGTAGTGTCATATGTTTCTAATGTCGTATGCGCCACGTAGTTCTAGGAAAAATTAATACATAGAGTTAGAGAATAGGCTCGTAACAACATACTTAGCGACCAGCTTGGGCTTGGAAAAAAACGCTGGGCGCATGAGTGGTGCGCAAGCCTATGGAATTCAATTCAGAATAAGGGCACACTGTGTAAACCTACTTCTATCACTTCGAAATTGAAATTCATGGGGGAAATAGAAATGGAAACAATAGCAAAAGTCAGTCGTTGACTCAAGTAATAGGAGGCTCATAATAAAATCATCTGTACAGGTATCAGCCGGCGGAGGTATGGGTAGCAGGATCTCAGGAGCAATGGCGAGGTATTTCACCTAATAGATGAACCCATAATGCAGAGGTACGAAGAAATACAAATTTTCTATTTACGAACCTCGGCAAACGTGAGACTAGAAATTACTGTAACAGCCAATCTATCATCGAGTGCCATCCCACTGATCACCGCTATGGCCCCGGGGCAAACGGGCACCACCGGTGCACGCAAGAGGAGAATGAAGAGCATTGTTAGGGAATGGTTAGTGAGGCGTGTGGGTTGCTTCAATCAGCCCCTGCAGTAATCGTATATAATGTGCTGGAAGATGGAATTCACCTACCTGTTGGAGAGTGAGTTTCTCTTATTTTTTCGATTTTCTCTGCCGTATACTGATGACATGTCGGGGTAAGAGAATATTCGTCATGTTCACCTCAAACTGGTAAAATATGGATTTTCTAAAAATGTTGGTCAACCCTCGGGTATCTAGCTTCTCCGAACACAATCCATCTAATGCTTTGGGACACGTCAGTTCGCTCTTGACAGTCCTCAACAAAACACGGCTTTCCGCATATGCCAGACAAGGCCTACCGCGAATACGGCGGTGAATACTTTTTATAGAGAGCCAAGCGCGGTATCCTCATACCGCGGCTTCCTTGAAGTCCCGTCAAGTGCGTTGCCATTTTTGATGGACCGCAAGGGCTTAACATCTAGTTCATTTGTATCCTTCTAAATTGCCATGAGGATTAGGGAGCCTGGGTAGCGTAGTGGTCTGCGCATTGGCCCGGAAAGCCAAAGATGCGTTATTTTATTACCGATCCAGGCCGATTTTTTTCTCATGGCAATTTCATCGTATTTCACCGGCGTATTCTGAATATTTTTATGCTGGATATTAGCTGTATTTATACTAGTGCACTGCATGGTAGCTGTTAATAAATAGTACCACAAGGCAATAAATCTTGCAGAAGGCTAAATCATGCCGTAGATTACAAGCGCGGTAGGTTGTTAATAATTATGGTATTCTGTAAAGCACAAGTACTAAGTCTATTCTAACTAGTGAGCCTTAAAGTTTCATATATCTAATTTATCGCAACAATTATGGTCCCTTATGATGCTTTGAAAAAATGGCATATTAAATTTATCGGTTCTTTATTATACTTCCTTAATCTACTGCCTGTGATTGTTTCTACCATAATAGTGTCTCACAACTTTTAGAGGGATAAAAGTGGGAGCCCCTAGAGACTCGGAGGCTACACGCTAGGCTTAGATCGCTTGAGAAATTCAGAACTGATATTTTCCAGAGCGACATAGAGAATATTATCATGACTCCTCACTGCATCTCTAGGTCTGACAGATGTAATAAAATAAGAGAGATACGCTGCCGAACAGATAGGTACAAAAAATCGTTCTTTCCGCGAACAATAAGCGACCACAATAAAAATAAATTCCACTAAATACACTCCTTTAATTCATGTAACCCTTTAATTTCCAAAAAACTTACGCCTTTACACGGCTGGTGACATAACACCCTCTGCCACACGCCCATGCGGCGGCTCGCGCGGCATTACTTAGACGTAGATGAATAGTTTGGCTCTATCAAAATATGTCGAACGTCCAGAATTAAGCAGTCTGAATCAAACTTTCGAAAAAGATTTAACCTATGTTTTTCCCTTCGCTCAGATAGAGGTTCCCACCCTGATTCCTTTAACAATTCAGTAACACTCTTAGTTTATTGTAACAATATTTAACAGACTCTCCACTGTATTCGATCTATTTCTGAAAAAATTTCTTCCTCCGCCATCTTCTACTTTTTATTTGGGAATATTCTGAACGTGATGCATTCAATCATCATTTTAAAAGATTACATATAAAAAATATATTTCTTAGTCGAACGAAAATTTGTTAATAATTTTTTTTTCAAATCCTAGTTGTTTTTCGATTCACTAAATTTTTTGATAAAATGGAGAAAAATTCCAGGCTGGTTATCTTATGATTTTCATTTTAGAAAGATGAGTCAAAAATAGAACTTCCCATCTTTCAGGGGAAGCCCATCGTAAAACAAAGTATGCGCTCGTGAATCATTCAGGAAGTGTACGACAAAGACAAAGATCCTCTAATTTCTTGGGTCTAGCTTTTCGTCGCTATTGAATGCAAAAATATATTGGACAACTTTCCCGATTTCTGTTAATTTTACTTCCATAAGCGATTGATCGCATGTAGTTCCTGCACACGGTGATATTTATGGGATACTTACTTGAGAGCACGTGCTGGTATACTCTCTGGACCTGGGAACCCATTGCTTTGGATCGAATGTTGCTGTTTCCTTATACCTGGACGATATGCTTACATACATGTACATTATACCCTACGAGCCGCAGCATAGGCGTGTGGCAGAGAGCATTAGGACACGAGCAATGTAATGGTAGGAAGGAAAAGTTTTTGGGAGATGAAATGGTGAAGGGGAACCTGGGATAGTTGTGAGCGAAGCTCAGTTTTCATTGTGATCACTGATTGTGGGTAGAAAGGACAAACTTTGAACCTATCTGCTCGGCAATGTATATCTCTTATTTTCATCGCTTCTATCGGATATACGGATGTATTATGGTGCCAAAATTATATTTTCCTTGTCGCTCTGAAACACACATGTTCTGAATTCCTCAAGTGAAGTAAGCCGAGAGAGTAGCCTCCGAGTCTCTAGCGGCTCCGTACCTAATCCTTCAAAAGCTGTGAAACACTATATGTTAATACCCCACTATATGATTGCTCGTAGCAGTTTTTAACGAAGCGCGCACCTTTCCTGTGTATTATACTTATTTTCGGGGTTAAATATTTCTGTTCACGGTCCGAAATGCTCGTGAAGTACTCGAGGTGTGGCCTAACCAGAGAGAAATATCACCCGAGGACCTTTCTATAACACGCTTTTCCTACGGTCTACATAAGAACGAGGGAGTCAGGATTGTGAATTGTAATTTAATTCCCGAGGTGACCCTCGTGACGCATCGACAACTAAACTTAATACGTAATCTTAAGCTGTCGAACCCTGGCGAATCCTGACGAGGCTTTTTCTAACTTCTTTCCACCGGGATTTCCCCTTTCGGCGCAACTCCACGGCAAGGGACGGATGTCGCCCGCTCGGGGGCCGAATCCTCGTGAGGCGACTTGGGAAGGGAGTCATCGCCCCCCTCCCTCCAAACCCCTTTAAAAGTCCTCACTCTCGGCTCTTGCTTCCGACCCGACGCCAAACCTCATCACCCTTCAATCTCGCATCATGTTGCCGATGGGTGAAAGCCCATGACTCACGCTATTACGGAGGATGCGCCTAATTATTACGGTCTTATCCTTTAGAGGACCAATATAGTCGGAGATCCATTGTCGACGGTCGACGAGTGGGGTGGGAATGGAGGGTGTGGGGTGCGGCTGAGAGCCATGGCGTCGGAGGGAGGGGGAGGGGGGGAAGGGAGTGCGGCGTCCCTATAATACCTGCCTCCCACCCGTACGGCACAAAGGGCGAGCACACCTGCGCGTCGCCCCCGGGCGGCTGGCCGACGTGCTTTGTCGGGGGCCGCACGTGCCTGGAGGGCGACGACAAGGGCGACGCGGCGGCACACCTTTGCCCCGGAGAGATACCGTGCGATCGCCACCGCAAGTTCGTCGGGCGAGCTTCCGGAGTGGCCGAGGGGTTGACGTCTCTTGGTCGGCGACCCTTTCCATCAATTCGGTTTGAATATATTAATACATTTCCTTAATTACTGAGAATTTTGGTTTCACTAGACAATACTCTTGCAGCATTATTATAACGATGCTTATTTCATGCTTCTTACCGCTCCTGAAATTAAAAAATAATGTCCAAATATCGTCTCTGCTGAGACTAAAGGGGAAAACATCTCTCTGATTACATTAAGAGATAGCAGGGTGAGTCATTTGAGAGCACATATTTTTTAAGTGAGTCGAAAATTAATTTTTGAACCTTATTTCAGTTCATATATTTGCTATATGCACTGTAACTCAATAAAGAGACAGTAAAGTAAATCACAAATTCATCATTCCAAGAGCGACCACAGATTTCGTCCTCGCGTGAACACAGTTTGATCATTCCATCTTTAGGCTGGGTGTCTGGAACCTCTTAACTACACTCTCATCTCGAGCGCATTACTCGTTCACATCCAATGCAAGCTCATGGTTTTCAAATTTATGTGCGTAAACTGGAACTTTTCCAATCCCAACTCCTCGGAAACAAAAATACCTCTTCCAAATGCTCACATACATATGGAAGCGATTTAAATCCGTTCTCTGGGGCCACGGAGAGTTTTGATATGCTCTTGAAGCCCCGAGGGGGGGTCAACCCTCGTTTAGCTGGACCCGTCCACCCCCTCATCCATTTTGGCATGCGAACAGCACCTATCGGATCGTTATCTTCCTTAACGACATCTTAGAGGAAATTGGGTATTCTCCAAAATTTTAATTGTAAAAATATAGATCTTAATACGTTATTTTCACTCCCACAAACTTACGAAGTGAAAATATTTTTTAAATTTATCCAATATTTAAGATTAAAATAGTTTGAATTTCTTTTTCTTTCACGTTACAGCAAAACGAAATCTGATTGGTGTGACATAATTTTTGCTGAGCGAGAGGCGAGAGCGAAGAGATCACGAGTAGAACAGTAGAAGAGATCATATTTAAAGAAGGTATTTTATTGCAAACAACGAATGTGGTACACAGTGGTTTTACTAAAACCGCATCAGACAATTTACCCTAAGTGGCAATGTTTATAATAGCGCTTTTATGGAGGAGGACTCCCGATTTAATGCTGCCGAAACTTGTGGAGCAAAATTCCATGAAATACAACAACACAATTTGCTTGTTAAAACCTCATTTTACGTAGTATATTATTTATGGTGTATATCACTTCAGGTACGGCCATCCTTAAATTAGGTAGGTTTGCTCCATAATTACGAACATGTGAACATTTCCTGTAACTTTAGTAGAGAACACCATGTTATGTAAATAAACCAAATTTTGTCCGAATTCTAGCCCACATTTGAAAGTTTTTCATTTTACACTGTTGCGACTAATGTAATGATGCCACATTTTGATTTGTATTACTTTACCACCATATTTTAATAACTACATTCATGGTATATTCAGTCCTCGTTAATAAATCGCATATCTGAAGTTCATTGGAATTGTTGATGTGATACGAATAGGAAGTGGCTCCGTGATACGAAGTGGCACGGGGAGGAATATTACGATGCTCCCGCTCCTCCAGCTAGCCTCTTTACAATCTCATCTGGCAAAGTTATTTTCCTGTATGGCCCTAATGGCCGTACTCCTACGTACACTTCTAAATCACATGTACAAATTGTTTTCACATCTAAAAGGGCAAAAACTTTAAGACCATATTTAGGCTTTGAGGAAATAAATTGTCGTAATGAACACTTTCCTCTGAAAGCAATAAGTTGCTCGTCAATAGTCAAATATTCGCTCGGTGAATACGATTTTTGACAGTTGCGAGTAAATATTTCGAACAATTCCCTGATTGGGCAAAATAATCCAACTTTTTTCTTTCTTCCCGGTCACGATAATCTTCAAACTGCATGCATCGCAACAAAAATCTGAATACATGGAATAACATTGCCAAATAAACTATTCCAACACCAGTACCACTTAAATTCCACAGATCTACAGTGTTTCTCCTTCCACCTTTAGTCACGCCAATGAGATACAAAATACTAGTAACTGACTTTATCTCGCACTCATTGGTAAGCTTGGTATCTCTTATGCGTATGTACCGATTTTTATTCTTTTCCATGTATAGGTTCGTACAGAGCACGACTAAGTTTATTATATGGTCATCCAGGAAACAGCTTAGTGCCTCTAAATGCGAAGTAAATTTTTTTGCATCACCTTTAGGTCCCATAGTTTCAGTGACAATTTATACCCGGCCGTTATCTAATTACTTTTCGGGACTTTTTTTCTCCAGCGAGTCGTGTCCTTTCCAAAGTAGCGATTCACCCTGACGGCTATCGTCCTCACTTCTTGAGCTGGCATCCTGCTCTGTATCCGACTCGTGATCACCCGTAGTTAATTCTTCTCCAGAATCCTCTGATGCTTTTTCATCACTTCCGTCGATGAATTCCTCTTTACCTTCCATTTCCTCTTGCCATTCTCCCCACTGCTGAGGATTGCTGCTTGCAGCCATTATCTCCAAATATCTAAAAAAAATTTACGACATGATAAAAGTGGATATCTACAAATAGTGCCACAAAATTCTACGCCTCGTGCGACGAAGAAATCACAAATAAAGCCAACCAACCTTTGAAAGACAAAAAGTGGAAAATTCCAATGCTGACGGTATTACTCGGTCACGTAAACACTGCAACCTCGTTCCCCACAATACAGATGAAAGAAGTTACAGAAATTCTGATAAATGTGGAATAAAAGAGAAAAGCTAATAGTTTGAATGTATCCAAACAAAAAGTGATCAAAAAAGCGCAGCAATGCAAACCCACCGGAAAAAAAGGAACAGGAGTGTTTTATGATGCCAGGTCAAAACTGTTACGAGAGAGGTCACGTGGGATACTGGGGTGTCCCCGGCGATTCTGCATCAAGGCTACAGAACAATATAACAATGTATCAAAGTTATAACCAAAGCAGGTGTTAGAGAAAGGTTGCCCCGAGAGGTATTGAAGAGATGAAAGAGTTACAGTGTGTCACATGGGCGGAAATCGCAAACGTATGGCCTTGGGATACCACAGTATCCCCGCGCGACCACTGGAGTGTTAAATATCAGCTAATGCACCACATTTCATTTCCTGCGAAAGTCATCACATAAATGCCATACATATAATGTGGGTGGAGTAAACATAAAATCTTCTGATATAGTAAAATATCTTGGAATTAGGTACCTTAACTTCAAATATATCGCGGAGATTACACATGCAAAACATATGTGGCGCAGCATTAAAGAAACTAGGTTTTGTTAAGCGTATAATAGGAAGGTCCTCGGATGAAAAAGTAAAAGAGAGATGCTACTTCGCTCTGGTTTGGCCACACCTCGAATACGCCGCGAGCATTTGGGACCCTGGTCAAATCGATTTAACAAAAAAAATAAAAAAAGGAAAATGAAAGCACCACGGTTCGTCAAAAACTGCAACGAACGAACATATAGTGTTACACAACTGTTAGAGGGATTAAGGTGGGAGCTCCTAGAGACTCGGAGGCTGCACGCTAGGCTTAGGCTGCTTGAGATATTCAGAACTGATATTTTTCAGAGCGACACAGAGAATATTATCATGACGCCTCACTATATTTCTAGGTCTGACAGATGCGATAAAAAAAGAGAGATACTCTGCCCAACAGAAGGGTACAAATACTCGTTCTTTCCGCGCACAATAAGCGACCACAATAAAAACTGAGCTCCTCCAAATACACTCCCATAGCACATGCCACCATTTCACCTCCAAAAAAACTTACACCTTTACACGGCTGGTGACCTATAACCCCCTACCATACCCCCATGCGGCGGCTCGCAGGGTATTATGTAGATGTAGATGGTGGGTTGTTGCTTATTCTTACAAACGAGCATTTGAACTCTGATATATGTCCGGTGATATCGAGGAAAAATCAAATTAAAAATTGCGACAGGCTTCATTTTTCATACTCCCGTGACTTTGACATCGGATGTCTATTTTTCAAAACAGTTGGGCATGGTCAACTACGTAGGAAAACGAAAGCTAACAAGGAACATATACGATGTTTAAAGCCCCGATTCCAACCCCGATTCATATCCGGCAGGTTCGTAAATTAGAGTGAAAAAAATTAAATGCCTAAGAGCCGAGATTTTAGCGATTAAAATCAGCGAAATCGCAATCCGGGCTGAAAACTGTGACGTCACATTCGCCGTCTCTACGAGGTAGCCGCCCGCGGAGAGGGAGCCGTTCCCTGCCTACGAATAAGTTCGAAAAAAGTTTGCTTTCCTTTTTTTCCTAACTACGTAATCAGCTCCGAAGATATTTTATCTACTACTACAGCTTTTCTTGCCTTCATCTCTTACATTGCCGTCTCTACTTCATAGGCAAGTATCATTGCCCCGAGATAATTTTCATCTAATGTGCCCTCATCCCCTATAGCTAAATTAGTAGAAATGTTTCCTTACTCTAGCTTCTGTATTCCCTACTTTTCCTCTTCAAAAACTTCCAAGTTCCATATATTTATCCTCCTCCTTTAACCATTAGAATCTAAATCTACATCACATTTCATCAAAACTAAACTATGAACAAAGTCTCCATCAGCCCCAGGATGGCTCCAGAAGTTACTAACACAGTCCCTCAATCTTTGCCTAACCATGATGTAATTAATTTGATATCTCCTAGTGTTTCCCGACATTTTCCATTCGTCCCCCCGCCTAAGTGTTTGTTACTAGCAATTTATTTCGTCAACAAAATTCAACTGCCCTCCCACAGCGATCATTCCTCGTTCCTAATCCATACCCTCCCACTTCATACCCATCTCTCATTTCCCCCACTACTGCGTTTTAGTCGCTCATTCCTATCAGACTTGTTTTCTTCCCCGAGACTTCTCTGATTATCTCCTCCGGCTGTTCGTACACCCCATCCACCTTTTCCTTTCCATGATTAATTGCAGGCATGTACACCTGGACCAATGCGAAATTTATTAGGTGTGCTATTATTTCTACCATTTGTATCCTGTCTCTCACCTGCTCAGTATTTACTATCCCCAGCCCCATTTTTGCGTTTAATACTATAGTTAATAGTTAATACCCACATTGATCCTCATCTCCACCACTCTAGATTGCCATCTAACTATTACTTATATATTCTCCGCTGTCCTTGAATCCCATCTTGCGCAGCCCCAAGGCATCTGTGTTCCTTTTCTCCAAGGCCTGTTAAATATTTTACAGATTCACTGCCCTCATAGTTATCCTGACGTTCCCAGTCCCTATTTTTTGTCGTGTCGAAGCGATTGAATTAAATTATTTCATAACACTTCGCACTTATTTTATTCTTTTCAATTCTCATTCAGTCTCTCGTACAGTCATCAGAAAAACCACACAACAATCTCCCTCTCCAATACGTACATAGCAACCCCTTATGTGTGTTTTATTCCATGTTTACGATATTACGTCAATATCCCCCCCTAAAACACACATAATCTTTACAAATACCCAAAATTAACATCACCAGATAAATTTAAAGTGAACATAAATAACAGACAAATGCAAATCCATCACTTAGAGCAATCCGGTCAGCATAATCTCCTAGCGTCGTCTGAGGTTGTAGCGTGTCCTCTCGACATCCGACGAGTTGGGTTTAACCATCTCCTCCATCGAATTGCCGCTCCCAACACCTCTTCTTCTCAGTGCCCGCTTCACCCTCTTCAGATCCGCTGCATGGACCTTCACTGGAGGAACAGTTTTAAGAGAGTATACCCTTTGGCCTAACCGTTGATCCACTTCAAACGGTCCAACCCACTTTTGAGCTAGACCCGCGTGTTATCCCTCCACCTTGTTGCTCAGTGCATGATTTCGCCGCAAGACTAGCTCTCCTGATTCGAAGATACTCTCTTCTTGTACGTCCAGATCTTCTGCTTGTTTTAATATCCGTCTTCTTGCCGTTTCACGTCTCTTATCAACTTCCTTCTGGTGCTCTTCCCGCCATTCTTCGGAATGACCTACATGGTCTTCTTCTAGAGACGGTGATGGGATCTGCCAGTCGCCCGGTCTGTTGAGATGACGCCCAAGGAACAATTCGGCTGGTGAATACCCCGTGATGCGATTCACCCTTTGACGCAAAGCGAATAGTGACTGGGATAAGTATTGATCCCAAGTTTTATGTTGCTTGTCCAGTAGAGGGACTCGCAGAACCCGCTTCAAGTCCTGGTTTCGTCGCTCCGTTGGATTTGCTCGAAGGTTGTAGGTAGGTGTGACTTTATTGTATTTGAAATATTATTTTGAGTTTCTCAGCGTTTTTATGTGGATACAATCTGTGAAAATTGTCTTTAAAGGACACAACAGACATCAAAGCTGTCGTGTCATTTTCGCTCATTTCCTTTAAGAATGCCAACTCAGGCCCGAAGATTGCAGGTTCGAGTCCTGTCACGGTCGCCAATTTGTCGTGTCGAAGCGATTGAATTAAATTATTTTATAACACTTTACACTCATTTTATTCTTCTCAATTCTCATTCAGTCTCTCGTACTGTCATCAGAAAAACCACACAACAATCTCCCTCTCCAATACGTACATGGCAACCCCTTATGTGTGTTTTATTCCATGTTTACGATATTACGTCATTTTATCGCTACTTTCCTCATCCTCTTCTATTTATGCTTATCTCTCGAGGTTCTTATAACCTTTGTTGACGTTGCTGTGCAAGGATTTCGTGGGATGACGATCTCGGGGGCCGTGCTGCCGGGCCCGACACCTGCACCACTGGGCAGCGTTCTGTAGTTGGCAGGATTCACTTCTCTTTGAAAGCGTTTAATGTTCTGGGCAGATGAAAGTTGGAAGGGACTCCTACCCCCAATTCCCGACAGTGTTTTTCATGGGACTACCATTCGTCTGGCTCCTACCCTTCGACCTATCTGGCATGGGTGACCCTACAAGGAGCCATATTGATTGCTCCCGCTATTTCAGCTATACCGCTCATTGGAACGCGCAAGCCCTTCCACCACGTCAAGGTTGTGGTCCTCGGAAGGAGTTTAAAGGTAATAACTGATGAGAATAGAGGTGCTCTTCTGTCCGAATTTGATGTGCTGAGGAAAACAGCCTATCAATAAAATCTGTGCAATAGGAAATAGAAAGATCACCATTTCTTTTAGGCCACGAGTCACGTGTCCACCCTTATTTGACGTGGATTTCACACGTATCAAGCCTTTCGCGCAAAATGAGCGCATTTTCCTCAGCTATCCCATTTATGCCGTCTTAATCAATCTCATCTTATGAGACATTACAAAGATGATATAAAAGGCCACATAATCAAACAAGGTACCACATAAACTTAGTCCTCCAGTTCTTAAAACTGCTTTTTAGGGTGGGTAATATCCACAGAGCTCCCTCCCTCGCTCACCAGCCTCATGAAATTCTCAAGAGTCTTGGATGAATGTTTCTCGGGTGTTCCACACAGTAAGTAGGTCCATAAATCCCGACGTTTTGGAGAACGACTTGCTCTCCATCTTCGACATTCAGCACCCCTGTAGATGGCCCCTGAAGTCGTTCTCCGAATCGTCGGGACTTATGGACATACTTACCTGGTGGAACACCCAAGAAACATTTATCCGGCAGATACGCCGGGAAAACCTAAGATCTTTCATCTCACAAGTCTTTCCATACAGTACACTTTCTCATTCATTCTCCAAAGTCATATATCGAAGACTTCTATTTCCTTTTTTTTTCTCTTCCGAGGTTCCATGTCTTACGGTATCACAACGCAATGTAATCATATTTATCAACGGGTGGTAGTTAATAAAAGGGTTTAAGTACATGCTGTGAGGTTCTAATGTTTGTAAAATCAAAATCAAAATATTAAACGAATATTTGAACGATAGTCCTTTTGCATTTTGATTATTGGTTATGGCTAATGAAGATCAAGGAGTCCAGTCATAACGTATCCAGAAGGATGTCAAAGACGTCCCCTTGCATGAAGATAAGAGAAGGAATCGGTGCCATAAATTGCGTAAAAGTTTTTACATTCCACGACATACATGAGTAATGATTTTCCATTAAATCATATTTATATGATGCAATATTATATCTAAAACGCTCCCAATTCCTTAAATCACCAGCGTTTAATATATATCCATTAGAATGCTCTCTTTATTGCTTGAAGGTCTTATAGTTACAAACCTAGGGGAGAGAGAGAGACTTCCCCGAGTCCTTGTACACGTTATTATCTTATACCCGACATTAGATAGCTATAAAGCAGTTTACTTCATTAATTGGCAACAAATATACCACAATAAGTGAGGAAAATTCTTTCCCCGGCTCCCAAGAATCAAGCGTAAGCAAGACATGGAGGGTACTTGGAATGCTCTTCTGATAATGGCGTACTTGGAGATTAGAAAACACTTCTACAACTCCGAAGTACCGTGCAAGCCACCGCTTTCGTTTGCAGGTCGGAGTGATTCCTCAAGAGTAAAACAGCCCTCGTCCCAGTCCAAATCAGAACCTCAAACGTTCTCCCGGCCGCTTTGCGCAGACCAAAAGCGGAGCCGAGGGCAGTGCCCGGTCGAACCAAAAACTTTGAGAGTGGTACGTCGATTGACACGCAGTACGCCCGATAAGATACAGCTACAGGTGAGTATCATTAATGCTATCAATAAATTGATACTGCAAGGTACTAAATAACGCAGAAAAAACACAAAATCATGCCGAACATTTCAAGCTTGTCACTCGTTATCAATACGGCACAGGTAAAATTTTTCAACGGGTGCGATCGCATAACAAGATTAACCTACGTTTTAATAAAAGAGCAAAATTTTTAAATGTTTTTCATGCTACTAGGGAGGTTAATGTGTCTCGTATGAAGTATTTTTGTATTTATTAATGCATATTTAATTAAGTCTAAAAATTTAAATATTAAATCGGGAAAAACTTTTCGACGACCCATTGACGTAACATCGAATCAGACGTGAATCGGAACGACGTACTCGTAAATCGAGGACTTACTGTATTTGTCCCCTTTTCCGGCCCCAGAGGAAGTATCCGTGCCCAACAGAAGTATTTAACTGGCATTATGAGGATTTAATGTCAGTCTCCATCGCAAATGACAACTTTTCACTGAAAAATATAGTCGCTTTGCCGATCTAAGATTAATGACAATTTTAGTGTTTTCAGTCAAAATTCCGAAATTTTGAAGCAAAATTTCACACAAAAGATATAATCCGATATAGAAAAAAATGTACACCCATTATTTCCATGTGAGTGGGCCACTTAAGCCGCGTATTAAAATTCGCTGTGAGAAATAAGTGGCAAAACGACCCACCCTAGTTAACACGCCAGATGAAAACTAAAATCATTTTTCTCCCCTTATTCAGACTCATGGTAATAAGCTCTCAAAAAGATGAGATCCTCTCAGCATTAGCCACATCTAACTCATTTACTGTTACCATAATGCTTGCCTCATGAGGGTATCTCTCACTAATATAATGTTTTTTAAAAATGAAAATTCCCGTTAATTCTCAACAAGAAAAGACAGGTTGAGAATTGGTCCACACGAGGAGTCATTATTGTAATGCTTCAGATCATGCCATCTTTTCGATGAATAAACTCAATATGATACATGATTTTACCACAGAAATTGTTAACCTATCTTTGTTAACATTAGGCTCACAGCCACTATAGAATTATATTCAGTAAAATGAATTGAAAATAAGGACTGATATAAGAGAGGATGAATCTATCGTGGCTTATCCCTTTGTAAGGATGTAGAAGCGGTCGCTGAAGAGTTGTGGGAAGGGTTGATCGTTCAATTAGGAAATACGATCTAAGGATTAGTGAAGTTGGGCTTTCATTTAGGGATTAGTGAAAGGATGAAAGGCGTGCAGAGTGAGGAATGGATGGGTAGTGTGAGGTGACTCCTCTTCAGCATCCGCCAGGAGGGTCACCAATCCTCATGTAATCCCACCTTCCCACTCAGATTCCTTCCCCAGCCACACCTCCAGTAACTGAAAGTTGGACCAATTTTTCCACTGTCGCTACCACGAGACTTGAATGTCAGTTTTGGTCTCGTCTCATCCGATGAAATTTTCATCTATTGTACTTCTTCCTCATATCAGACTCGAGTCTCGTTCGAGACTCTCGATTCCCGCCTCGTTTAAAACTCCCTGCATGCCGAGAATATTTTTCCACAGTTAAAAAAAGTAGATAGAATTTTTTAAAAAATACCTAGCATACTCTTTGTGTACCTCAATCCAGCAATTTTGCATGCGATACGGTAGTATCTTATTTTTTGGACGAGAGCATTAAAAAATCAATACTTGCTTGGAGTAAATTTCTTATCCTACGTTGGTTTTAAGCGTTTGATTCAAACGGGAGGGTAAGGAACCTCGTTGGTATAATCACGAAGTAATGCGGGAGCTAAGGAGACAAAGGTAATTACACAACCCATATAAAAATTCTATTCAGTCGCGTAACAAAACAATGGAACTTGCGGCGTGAGAAATTTACGAAGCTCAACGCTCAAAAACGAAGGAAATAATGCTCTACGAAACTTAAGGAAAAAAATCCTAGGTGAATAACTAGATGAAAACCCCAGTCATTCTGATCTTACTCAGGAGAGATCCAGAGAATATCTACATTGAAAGAGGTGCAGCTGCCATGGGAAGAAATAGGAAATGGGGTTGGGTTGTAAGGGATTTGGAAAGCAGAGAGGTTACGTATTAGGGGGCTGGTTTTACAGCGAGGTCTATGGCAGGGAAAGGTACCAGTGACTTGAGGAGGAAAAATGGTAGGGCGTGATTGGCAGGGACGTAGAATATTGCCCAGGTTGGCTGGTCTTTTGAAAATGAGGGTGGAACATTGGGGAATAAAATCTGCGGTAAGTGGGCTGTCGCGCAATATAGGGAACAGTGACTTGAGGGTGAGGTTAACGCGATGAAGTCCCAGAATGAATCAGAATGCGAATTTCCACAGAAAAAAATCATCCGCCTTGACCGGGATATCCCGGTCAAGGCGGATGATTTTTTTCTCGGTGGAAATTCGCACATGTGTGCATTGCGGGTGACTCCGTAAAAGTGGAACTCCGTGGCTAGTCCCGGATAGCTTAAAATTTGTTGAATCAGAATGACTCAGAATGTGGCGCAAAGGTTTAAAGGTGATTCGGAGGAGGGTCTGGGACGAAGGGTATAGGGTGTGATGGAGGGTATGATGCGATGATCAAGGAGAGGGGAGGGGTATCCGCATTTAAGGAGAGCAGTTTTTAAATTTTGAAGGTGGTGGTCGAGGGAATTTTTTCAGTTGGAGATTCGATGCGCACGAACAGATAGGGGGACAGGCGGTCAAACTCTGTTTGAGATATACATGTATTTTGTGATGTAGTTTGAGATATTTATAAGTATTTGTGTTCGTCAATTATATGTGTTCATATCCACTTTCTTTCTCTCAGTTTGAGATATTTATACATGTATTGACCGCTGAGAGGTCGTTGAGCTATAACGGATGTGTAATCTAGGGCATAGTTGACAAAGGGGGATATAGACAACATTATGGGAGATGCAAGAAAGTGGGGGACGGAAGGAAGATGAACGGCAAGGAATTTATCAAGCAGAGGCTGGGTGATGAGGATACCACAAGTTTTGCAACGCGGGCGATTGCACGGCATTGGAAGGGATTTAGTGGTGTTGAAGACTGATTTAGAAAGAGGTTTAGTGATTTTAAAGAGAGCAGAGTGGTGGGAGAGGTGTCTAAAGGTGAGAGAAGGACAGCGGGGAAAAATTTTGGAAGTAGTGAGGCTGTCAGAGAGGATGGTGTAGAGGTTTTTGATGATACTACGACTGCTCTTAATATTCGTATGAATTGTCACCGCTCCAGTTGCAATGACCCTCCTTCCCTCTCCGTTTCCCTCCCAGTCGCCACCCACGTTTCTACCCACAACTCTACTTTCAATGATATTTTTAAGGTGGGTATTCTCGCCTCCCTTCCCCCTTCCTCCTCCCCCCTCCAACTTAAAGATCTTGAGTCCTCCTGTATTTACTTTTTCCAAGCTTTCTCCCCGCCAGGACTCAATAAATCTCACTAACCTCCTCCATCACCTCTACTCAGACCAAACTCTTCCTTTTAAAGTTTCTCTACTTCCCGCTTTCCCGCCCTACCTTCCTCTCTCTCTCCCCCTCCCCCCCTTCCCCTCTGTCCCTCCCCTCTTTCCCTTCCATCCACCTCAGTCCTCCCTTCTTTCTCATTCTTCTACGTCCTTGCGAAAGAGTCCCGCGGCGCGCCGAAATATTAAGGAGATTCTTGTTTTTTTCCTTTTCGTGTTATTATGTTTTTTGTCTGCCTTCCTGTGGCAATTTTTATCTATTCGTCACACGAGTGATCCTCAGTGATATATATATATATATATATATATATATATATAATTCAAACAGAGAGAGACAGAAAGTAGATGGGAACACAAAAATGGACGATCACAATGGTGGTCTGACGATGAAAAGATGGCCGATTTCAAATGGAAAAATTTCGACTGGACCGTGAATCGAATTACGGACCTTCTGACGTCGCGTCCGATACTCAGACTACCAAGCTACCCAGTCTACTAAGAAACCAATCGAATCTAATAAACAAAATAATTCAAAACTAAAAAAATCTATTACTTTTCCTAATATCGCACTTAAATATTTTGATAAATAAATATTTCAATGTTTTCTCTTCATTGAGGGATATCTTTTTGAATGTGAAAGGGCACCGGTGCATTACTTACAATATAATAAAGAAAATTAAGCTAAACATAATCAAATCCTTCAGTAGAGCTCTAGCCTTGAATACGCGTTAAATGTGTATTAGCAGTTATTTAGCTATAAAAATGACAAATTAGTTATTATAAACAATTAGTTATTCATTTTATTGTATATTATACTTGATGAGCTGGAGCTGTGTAAGCCAAAGCACGTATTACATGTCTGCTACATGCTAGCTTTAGGGCTGAGCCCGCAGAGGAGAGCGTGAGAAAAATGAAAATGTTTAAAAAAATATTCTCTGCGTGTTCATGCATTGCCATGTAATTTTATTTCGGAAAAAAATAGTTAAGTACGTTTAAATTATGAAAAAAGTTTGGGCCAATTCTGAGATGGAGTATTGGAGAAAAGTTAGCAAACAACATTTTTAATCATTAAAATTAAGCAAAAATAGGAAATCAATTAATATTAATTTTAAATGGTATAACTATCTTTGCAAAAGAATAAGCTTTAAAGTGAGCTACTTATCATGCCTATAAGAAGATAAAAAGCCGAGATAGTATAAGTAAAACATGAATAAGCGCACACATTTTGTGGTAGAAAAAATGAATTACTTAATTCTAGCAAAAATGTTTGTTATACACTTCATTTTCAATTGAAATGTACGTTTTTAATGACAAAATTGTAAATTTTTATCCAATTTGAACAATATCATATTTCTATGGCAACCTGAGCATTGGCTATAAACGGGAAATTTGGCCCGAGCGTTTTACGCCTTATCTTCCACATGAGCGAAAAGTACGAAACTTGAGAGTAAGTATTTGGGGTTTTTGGGCACGATGAATCAATCGGGCCAAGTTTTATTTGCGTAAAAGCGCTGTTGGCTAAGAAATTAACATTTGCGTAGGGATTCAAGAGCGACGAACATATAAGCTATTAATGACACGAGACTATTATGGCAAGGAGCTGTTATGTAAACAACTCTAATAATGAAACCTACGTTTTTTATGAAAGTATCCTACTATCGGAGAGGTTTTTCTCGCCAATTCTTCATGAAGTAAGAACTATATTTAATGAATATAACACCTTTATAAAGTATCACCTCTAACTCATACATTAATAATATCAGTTTTTTAATCCATTGTATCGCCGAAAATCTATCTATTACGCACATAACCGTGTAGTGTATCGAGGGATATGAATTGAAACCAAAAGATGCGAATCTCAGACGACTTGGATACAAAAACAATTTCCATGCATTATAAACATAATGACACTAAAGTTTATTACTGGCTCAGACTGGAGAAAGACATGGAATAATGATTCATGCAGTCCTGGAATTATAATTTCCGAGAAAAACGTATTTCAGCGTTTATGAGGTTTTTTTATGTATGATAAAATATATAAAAAGGTTAAAATATGGAATTAAGTAACATAAATATATTTTTTATTTTTTTTATTTCAATTATAATAATTACATTCATATCAAGCGAAGCTAGCTTCCCCGATACTATACATACTTATGCTAAAGGAAGCTGGGCTAAAAACTCAGTAGCACGGGAGTAAAACGCTCACACGCACGCTCCGTATATTTGGAAAACGTACCGTGACTGTCTTATTCATAAGTGGACGAGGAATGACACGGGAAAGGGAAGGAGGACGGAGGGGATGGGAAGGGGGGGGAATGAAAAGGAGGAGGAGAGGAGGGGAAGGGCAGGAGTGGAGAGAGAAAAGAGGGGCGGGGAGGGGAGACAAGTTGGGGGAGGAGGCATGAGAGGGGGAAAAATTGGGGAGGTTGGTCGGATCCATTAAGTCCCGGCAGAGATAAGGCTCGGAAGATGTAAATACAGGATGACAGGTCTTTAAGAATACAGGAAGAAAGGTCTTTAAGGTAGTCCGAGCGAGATAGTTCCCTAGTCATAATAGAGACCATATTCGAATTATACGTTTTGATTTCACCAGCTGTAGGACATAACAATTAAATATTGCATTATTAATGGTACAATTATATAATTGTATTTGACAGAAATTGTCAGTAATTAAATTAAAATATCTAAATAAGTCTTTAACTTAACTCATTTTTTTCACACGGTACGTTTGAAACTCCATCAAAACGGAGGGTTTTTTGTGATCCCGAAGAATTTACTGCGGTAACAATATGATTAATTTTCAAATATAGTTGAGAAAAAATACAAACTACACGCTGTTAGTTTTTTTGACAACATCTAAGTGTTAGAAATACCTCATTTTGTAAATAATGTCTCTCTGGAGTGCATGCACGTACAATTTCCCATGTACAGTGGCTGGTATTTTTTGGCAAATATCTCCGAAAGTGATGTTGTAAGGGGAGAATTTTTTGTTTTATTGTACAGGTAAGAAATTTTTCTTTAAAATGAGACCAAATTCATTGATTTCTAAGTAAAACGATATTTCGCTCGGACTACCGTCATTTGAAGGTGAGCCTTTTGAAGAACCTTTTGGGTTTTACGGAAAGTGGAGTTGTGGGAGGATACGTGAATGGCAACTGGGAGGTTTCTCTAGTGTTACTGTGGTTTTTGTCCACCTTTCCGACGTATATGAAGTATCCACGCATGTCTTAATTTCAGCCTGTTCAAATTTTTGTTATTCTTCATCTTCAGGTGAAATTGTCATTCCTAGCTTGCAGATCGTAACTTAGGACCATGGGGATTATTAAGCATCCGATTTTCTACCCTAACTGTAGGAGTAAGTTAAAGCAACATTGACATGTGACAGTACAAAGCTAAACCAAATAATCATGCAGAAAACTCAAGATGATGACTCAATTGTGAAGTTACTTACTATAAAAAAGGAAACTATTTACCTACCTTTCAAGAGAAGAGGTCCAAATGGCCCTCCAAACGTTGGTGTGTTGATATTCGAGTCAGAGGCCATTCCTAACAAGCCTCGCTCACAAATATACCCCCGGTAGATTAAGTGCATATAATAACACCCGTGAATGTCACATGTTGAGCATATTCAAGCACAGAAATCTCCCCATCTTTAACATGGCACAGGGTTATTATGCATCCATCAACTTCCTGTAGCACTAAAAATACTCACTCCTTGTTTCTCCTAGCTCACTTAGACTATTATATGAGAGAGAGAAGAGTGGGTGCAAAAATGTTGTTGTTACATTACTGAAATTGTTTATACAACCTTTGAAATATGAAAATATCAACACAATTAAACTTCCTGCGCGCTCATTTAATAAAACCTAGAGTCATAGGGCCGCAACAAGTGAGCGGCGCCTTCGTAGCCTGGTGACTCCAGCTGTAAATGGTCTATACTTTTGTCGGTGGCATCAGTAGCAAAAACCCTGAGGGTCTCTTTGGAGGAAGAAAATGCAGCTGCAGCATAGGAAGTTATTTGAAAGAATTTCCAATACTATTTTTATAATCGACAAACACATTTGACAAAACAGTTCGAGATCTTCTTTCTGTACACATCATACGCGTTTTTTGACATGGAAAGTGTCCTGAATAATGTTCATTGTGGTTTCAGACGCAGCGTGTTAAAAACTCGTCAAAGACATAACGAGGTAATATCATATCGCCGTCACCGTAGCCTTGGTTGCCGTGTTAAAGGAAACAGCGGTATAACATTCTTTTTTGGAGCAGAATAATTTTTTAAATCAATGACAATGAAAACACGACGAATTAAAATTTTGTTAACTACTAGCATCACATAAAATTTGGTTTTGGTTACCATAAACCAGGGTGAAGTCGGTAAACGGTGTGAAGATGGTACAGGAACGAAATTTCGAATCTGGGAGGAATAGGCGGAGTACTGGAGGAGGATGGAAGACGACGACGGTTGGTCCGCTGGACAGTACTTAAACTACGATTCCGAGTTTCATCACCAGTTGGTTCAATTCCTCTGTCTTCGGTGTAATCGCTACAAATTCACCAAACCTCAGCTGCAGTGCCGTCCTGGTTAATAATACCGCCGAATAAGTAGTTACCCATGCTCAATAAATTATTTAAAGGCAATAATCTATTGAGACAACGTAAATAAATCTCTCGCAACTTTTTCATTTCCCTAAAATGTCTATCAAGTGCAGTTTTCCAGATAAATGTGGTACATTATAGTTTGATATTAATTACATTACTCGTTTTATTTCATGGCTTTCTGGACTTGCCAAAGAAAGTTTAACATATCAGGCGATACTGTGCGGAAATAAAGTTTTGATAACACTATCACAAAACGATAGATACTTAGTAAATTTTCACACAGTTTTGTTATACCGACCTAGGCTTCGACAAATTATACCATTATCAAAGTACGTAGGTTCATTTATCCGAGCTTATACAAGTTTTACCATGAAACGTTTTTCTACTCATACATAATAATATATAATCTGTCCAAAACGAACTCGTATACCTTGGCCATGACATGAGTCTGTCGCAACTAAGGTTGGTGTAATAAACTGCGTTGAAATTCACAAAACATCTTTAATTTGGCGATAGTTACCGAATAGTTACCGAATGGCGATAGTTACCGGTACCAAAAAAATTTGGAAACCAAAACTGTAGGAATATGATCAAGATCGCCTCAAAAGATACATGAATATTGCAATGGCTATGAGAAGTGGTTAACACTTTGCTATAAGTACATAACTTTATGAACACAGAGGTAAATTGTATCCGAAATGCCCAGAGATTCCGAGCATGAAACAAATGAGGTGAAACTAAAATAGAAACCATTTTCTTCGAGTTTTCAACGTAATATTTTGTAGAACTATCTTCTCCCCACTTCACGACGTGCGAAATAAATAGAAACATTTCATAGAAAATCTGGTAGGATCATAAGATATTTACACATGAATTCAATTAGTAGGTAATTGTTTCTATTGTAGACTAACATGGTGTATAATTTATATGTTTTACGTTAATCCTCAGGGTGCTGGGTGTTAATTTCGACGTACTTTGTGCACAATTTTCGACCGTAGGAAAGGATGAAGGCGTACGCATAACAAGCCATTATTTCCGGTTGAAGATAATCTTGGCATAATCTCTTAATGCTCATACCACACAGCTGGTCAATTTCTTGCTTTCTTAATTTATGCCTTGATTTCAAAGAAAACGGTTTGCGCTACCGATATTTGGAACTAAATTGCTTGTTTTTAACGCCTTAGAAAAATTATGGAGAGACAAGTCTTGAAAAGAAACGGTTCCATACATACTAGTTGCGAAGTGAGTCGCGCACCAATAATTTAATGAGTTAGCTGGTCGACGGAAAGAGTGAATAAACGTTCAGAGCGACCAAACGACCCCTGAGATTTTTTTGGCGACAGTCGTAGCACGGGCCCTGCGCGTGGATGTGCCAAGTGTGTCGGGAGGAGGAGTCGCGCGACATTTTGCCTATCACTTGGCAGTGGTGACGCGTTGGGAGTGAACATGCCCGATGACAAAACACCAGCGGAGTGCGGCGATATTAGAAACTCGATGGCGTTCGTTGCACATTATCGATTCATCGGCAGATACTATTACTATTTTCGATTCATATTCTCGTGCTCACACGGGTCGTTTCCCGACTCGGCACAAGCAACTCGCTTCAAGCTTCGGATGGTTCGTTCCAGGCTATACTCGTGAGTTACGCCCATCCAGAAGAGCACGTCCGCTCCACCGGGAAGTGAACCCCAAGTGGCGTGGACGGCTGGCACGTAGTGGCCCCGAATCGAAAAAAGCTGGCCAATATTTAATTTTTTCAACTTTCTTCGAGGCAATTCGGGATAGTTAATTCTCACTGTATAAAATATAGTACATAATGAAGGCAACTAGGTATATCTAAATACTATCGTTTGGATCTTGTCAACATTCAGTGAAACGGAGTATTTTAGTCGCCGCCGTACAAACAACCAATTTTGGTGGAATCCATCCAAATGGAATGTGGCGCGCGAGCCACAGGTGTAATTTAAGAAACCAATAATGGGTAAATTCGTATTTAAACGTACGCACCCAGAAATTAACCCGAAATTTCCGTGGTTTTATGTCCGAAATGTATATTTTTTCTTTTCTAAATTAAAAAAGCCGTTAATTTTACCGCAACTTTGAAATAACTTAATCCGTATCAATTCGATATAAGGTGTCTGATGCTGAAATTTTGGCTTATACTGATCAATATAGTATCTACAGCATAAAGAAGAACCAAACTATTGCCTATGTTTGGCTATCTGACCTTAAGATCGTTTCAAGTCTAGCGATGTAGTGGCTGCTGCGGGGTGGCAGGTACAATGCTAACCCGAGTATATTTCATTTCTTTGCCTTGGTCCGCATGCTATTTTAATGCTTGCTTCGTATTCATGCTCAGTACAATTATGTGAAAAAAATTATTTCTTCATTAATTTAATAGTTTCCTTGTGATTGATGTTAAATTGTTCATAAACTTACTTGCTAACATCAAGGAATCCATTAATTCGCATGATTTTGGTGCTTATTTCAACACTTTCCAAACGCCTATTTCGAACAGTTCAATATATATTTCCGAATAATTTAGTGGTCGCCGCGGTGCCTGCAAGGGAAATTACGACCTGAGATTATTCTTTATATTTGTGGTACTGTAAAAGTTATACATTTTTCATTGATAAATATGACATACCACATAGTGACAAGTGATCTTGTTTTGAAATTTCATCCTTTACCGGGAATAGATCAACAAGTGTGCCCAGGAGCGCACAGAGGATGACATATAACTACCACGGGTATTAAAACGTAGCCGCTCATGATAAATTCAAACACATAAAATGATACACTACGTACATTCTTTGATATTTTGCATCAAGAACACGCAAGAATCATCCACTTAATCCACCTATTACCGTCGGGTAATTCCAAACAAAAGGAACGAAACAATTATTTCAGCGTAGAAGTTCTAAAATAGAACCGATCTGAAAAAACCGTTATGAGCAATGATTTAAAACTACTTCAGTTTTATCAGACAAGAATGATACGTGACATGACTTTCTACATCGTTATTATATTGCTTCAAGAGTTAATTTTCCAGAAAGTTATGCAGGATGGACTGCGCTTTAAGACAATTCAGCTGGTTTGATAAGTTTGAGGATACCAGAGATTATGACCGTCGAAGGATAAAACGTTAATAAGCCAATTTCAATCAAGTATTAAGATGTGTGACTGCGAGCCTCGGCGGAAGAGGAATGTCACCGACGAAGACGACTTGTTCGTCGGAACGTCCACCAAAATTTTTTTTGTGTAAAAATTTAAAGCGGTAGGTTATGGTTATCAAATTATGGGCTGAAAGGAAAGGGACAGGGGATCGGGAATAGGAAATGATTTTCTCAGGATTATCAACAAAACATAGATATAATAGCGTCTGGCAGTTGGCTGTATGATGAGTGGCAATGGACGATACAATACGCAAATTATTACAAAGGGAGAAATTATAGGTATGAGCTTTTATAACTTGTTCTAAGCATGTCGGAGTTGAAATCACCGAATATAACAATGTTTTTGTAAGTGGGAGAGAAACTCCTGTTCTCCTTTTCTCCTCTCCTGTTCAAATTCAGAAATAGATCCAGTTTTTGGTGGGCGGTATACAACAGAGATCAACACCTTAGATATAATAGTACTGAAAACTTACAAAAAAATAAATTCAGGTTTGGAGCAATATAACGCAGTAGAAGAACATACCATGGATACTTGAAGGTTATGGTGAACATAGGCTCCAACACCACCACCAATTTCACCAATTCGATCTTGCCTGATTAAGCTATAGTTTGGTAAAACAACCATATCGCCACTAATATTTGGCTTAAGCCACGCTTCAGACAAACATATTATATCGAAGATATGTTGAGTAAAAAACAAACGAAACTCATTTATACGTCTAAAAAAAGACTGAAAATATACATGACAAACACTCAAGCCATCGACATGCGAGTTACTGGGATGGACAGAAATATATGAACAATTAGACAATTCCTAACTATATCGATGGGTGTCTTCTTCTGACATAATAGAGAGAACTTCACCCCCATCACGTTCACGAGCCAGAATTTGTCCATTCCTTACCCAGAGATATTTAATTTTCCTCTCTTCTTTAAGTTTGCGAGCCATTGCGTAGAGTTGCTCGTTGGAATTAGTCAGTGACTCGTTGATATAAACAGGCTGAGCCACAGAGGTAGTGAAACCGATGTCACGGGTAAAAAGGCTCTTTTTAACTCGGCGGGAATGAACAATTTGGTTAGCAAGTCCACTTCTAATGAATCGTAAAATAATGGGGGAGGGTCATCGGAAGATGGACGGGATTTGGGTCAAAAGGCGTAGTCAATATCAACTGCCTCTAGCTGAACACCAAGAGCTTACATATATACAGTTCAAAAAGCAAAACTTTGGATTTTATGATACCCTTAGAGGTTAAAAGGAAATTCATGAGAGTTCTTTTTTTTAATCAATATATAGATTATCAAGACAACATGTTTATTATCAATATATGGTCGATGCCCGGTTTGGTTTGGAGAATTCGCTCCGAATCTTATTTTTAAGACTACTCCTGGTCTCTCCACCATATATTTTTCCATCGATCCATGTTTCTATAAGGAAAACCATTTAAGTCATTTCTATATTGCGGGAACAGTTGGAAGTTCGTCCTCAGGAGCTTTTCATCCGAGACATTCACCCCTCCCCACCCCTCCCCCCCAGAACTTATCCCACGTCTTGAAAATATTTTTTATTACTTTCCATTCTCTCTCGAAAAAGTTACACCCAAGAAAAAAATGCTTGATGTAATCGAGTGAGTTACATTGGGGACATAAAGGTGAGAGGGTGAGTTTGAAACGGTATTTTTTCTGCTCCTGTAAAGATCAGATTCGCTATCACCTCAAAGCTTTTCCCTCGGCCCTGTCGTCTTCCTCGCTCATCTGACCGTCTCCGAGGCAGGAGTGGGAACGCCCTTCTGTGCGCTCCTCGCACGCTGTTCTATGGCTTCAATATACTGACATATGCCCTAAAATACGGCATTGCACGCGCGGTTTAAAAAAAATATATTGAACTATCTTGATCCTTTATGGGATAATTGATCTTGATCCTACATAGTTCCGCGTGGCAAACATGGTTCGTGCAAGACATTGTTAAAGCTGCAAAATCTTCGAACTCTCAAATATATAGATATTATTCTCCTCACGAATTGAGACCAGTCCGAGTACTTTCTACGGCGTTAAATAAACGGATGCCTTCTTCCCACAGACGAGAGTATTAAGGTTAAATTCAATGAATTTACTAGCGTAAATCCATGCAGTTTGCCTTCGCTCTTGCTGAACATAACCGTGTTATGGTATACTTTGGCTGATGTTTATCATCGGTCTGGCGTCCATCTTGGGAAATTACGTCAGCGACAACAGCGCCGCCATCGGTCATTGGAGTCTCGGATAGGGTTTTGGTCGTGAGACCGTCCCTGGGTCGCAAGAAACTGGCCAATTCGTGTGTGAACTTGATAGCTCTTTCGAAATTATCAAAACTCGACGCCTCGTTCCTGGCCTTTTTTAAAAGTTCCTTCCTCCACTCTTCCTCCCCTCCTACGATTTGTAGTGAAAGTTCGGCAAAGATCGTGTTTGCTTTAATGACTATGTCATGGAGGGATAGTCCTCCCAACTATGGTGGCCCGATTAACAGTACCCTCGATACTTTTTGAACAAACCGATCCATACCAAGGTGTTAGTTATTTGAATTATTTGTGCACTACAACTTTTTGATATCGGCCATATGTGAGCAAAGTACCAGACTTTTGGGAATATTAACTGATCTATTAATTTAACTCTAGTCGCACAGGGAGTTGTTGACATGATGAGCCGATATATCATCCGTTTGATGTCTCGAAGGATAATTGCCCAGTTCTTTTCTACGGATGCTTGAAAGTCTTTTTCCCACCAAACACATAGTATTTTCTTTTAGTCTATAGGACGCCAACATGGGGCTGGGCTGCTGTTAACTTCCCTTTCAATGTCAGGTAGTGTTATTTTTTTTCGTTTACACGGGAGCTGCAACAAGTAAAGCTGTCAAAGACTCGATGAGCAGAGGAAAACTCATCGAGGTTTTTTTATTATTAACTTGATGTCGTCCGCGTATGCCGCGCCAATACAGTGGTTGCCCCCCACCCCCTATGGACCACGATCCCTCTCGAAGCTAGCTCGCGGAGGAGCGGGTCTAATGCCATTGCGAAAAGGTCCATGGACAAAGGATTACCCTGTCTGACTGATTTCTGTATCGGGAAAGTGTTATAGGTCTCCCAGAACACTCTCACACTTGCAGAGATAGCCTTATAAATTGTTGAGATCATTCGTATGAAATAGTCTGGAAAAGCCATCTTTTTTAAGATAAGTAATATAAGGCTGGTGGCGGCTCATCGAAAGAGGACGAAAGAGGACCGCTCCTCTCACACTCTCTCCTCCGATTTCAGTTTTTTTCCCTTTTTTAATGTTCTGACGACCCGTTGATTTCTCTGTCGTCTTGCCTCTTTCCTTCCAGGGCCGTTGAAGGGGTCTTCCTTTCTTCGTTTCCGGCTTTGGCGTCGTCATTTGTCAAAACGGTCTTTATCCATCGCATTGGATGTCTTGAAGGCCATCATTCCTTTCGCTTACTCTGCTACCTCCGCCTCCGTGATTTATAACTCCATCGCTGCAACATGAGAATTAGCTGCATCAGCGTATCTTTTTTGTCCTATTCTCGGGCAGGATCGCCTTTCGTGTCCTACCTGACCGAAGTGCGCACAGGTACGTTTCTGACCTTCTTATATCACGACAGCCCGATTTCCATTTATTTGAATGTACGACGGGATGCCTCTTTCATTGTTATTCGAACGAATTTAGTTCCTGTTTACCATGGGAACATAGAATTGCTGTCCCATATGTTGTTCCACCATTTGTGTGGTTTACCGTATCGTTGTAGCTCTTTTATAATGCCATCGAAGCTCGTTTCCACCGTGAGGCAGAGGAGCTTCACATTTACCGGATTCCCGGTAGTCTGGTCCATGGTGATCGTTGTCCGTTAGTTCTCCAGCGTCGGGAACAGCATCCTTCTCGGAAACTTTTCCATGATCTCCAGCAGAATGGTCTCACTCGCTAGATTGAAGAAAACTGTGTGTCTAGTGAAGCCAAACTGTATCGTGTCTCCATCCTCGGTGGTGAGGCCCTACGTCTCCTTTAACAGGATGTGGACCTCTAATGGCGTGGGCGGCTCCATTTTAACGTCGATCTGCAGTACGATTGTGTTAACACGCTGCACATATATTTTGCTGTATTTTAAGTGTCAGAAATAGTAGCCAGTTGATAGTATTTCAGAAACTCCTACCCTACCGCCCGCGGCAGTATAAAGTATATATTTTTCACTTCCACTTGATTTTGAGGGCATATGTTTACTTGAGAGACGTAACGACACTTTTAAGCACTAATTAAGACGAAGAAATGCTCCAGAAGAAAAAATTTCGTCCTCCACGTTCAAATAGCACCATACAAAAACAAATGAAAAAACAAGTCTTCTCACTGAGTCGGGAAGCTAGTCCCACTTCTTCCCGGCGATCGAGGCCTTGCTCACCAGGAAATATTCACAGATCACACTGGGGAGCTTTCACAAAACACTTCCTCCCTGTTCGAGCTACCGAGGCGTCCTCTTCCCCAATGGATGTTTGAGGACTTTATGGGACAAGATGGATAGACTGCCGGGCATACTATACAACTAACAGCCCATGTCGTGCGCTGAGCGCCACAGCCCGAGAGCCCGGGACTTTGATGTGCCTTCTTATGTCTATTTGAATAGCTAACCATGCTATAACTAGTATAAAACGGAAATTATGGAGTGTTTTTGTAACGTCAATAGTTTATATTAATTATGGCATCAAATAAAGTAATTCACTCGCCACTGAGTGAAACTATCGAGAGTTGGAATATCATCTTTTTCGCATGGAGGATCAAGTGCAACCGCGAACATCGCTGCTCATAGGGTAGATTTATTATGTAAGGATTATAGTGACTTAAGTAGTCTTGTTGCCTAATTACGCAGCTTCATTCAGTTTAGTCGAGATTTTTAATGTTTTAAAATAATAACCCTTTCCGAACAAAGTAATTACTCAAAGATACATAAAAAATATATAACAAATCAGATTCAATGGATCATAAGCCTAACTGATCATCCATGTCATTTGGTATGTGCGCTCAAACAATGACAATCAATCACTTTTGGTCAGCTGATTCCGATTTTGGAGCGCCGTGCGTGTCCAAACTACGCGTTAAGTCGTTGCGTTAGGCTCGTGGGTGGAGGGAGGTTGATGGCAATGAGTGAGTGTACAGATATAAAGTTCGGAGATGTTATCTTTGCGTGATTTAGAAAGGTCACGATTAGGGCGAGGAAGTTCGACGTTGGGTCAAGAACACAGCATCCACCGTCTCTAGCCTATCCAACAAAAAATACTGGTTTAACAACGTTGTAACTTTCCGTTTATACAATGGTGAGTGGTGCACGTGGAATTCATGGGAAAACAGCACCATTTTACGTCGAATATGCATGAAAGTAGTGAAATTGTGAAAGTTACGCCATTTCCTTCATTCGGGTTCTCGACCAGCTGATTGGTAGGTTTCTGGACAATCTTTGTCCTAACATTCCCATCCCATTCAGCCTCACCTTCTTACTTCTAGAAAATCTTATTTTTTCTTCTTATTATGATTTATCTTCGCCCCATATCTTTAACATTACACCATAATCGTATTCATCATCGACTGCAAACGCTTGGCTGACTGCTAAACCAACACTTCATCATCGGCATATTTCACCGACTTTATCGGATCTCCTCTTACTATTTATTCTGACCTTCTCTTTCCCCCAATGTCTCCCTCACCATTTCTCCTGCATACACGATAAAAATCAAAGACATTAGTGGGCACCGCTGACTTAACTCCTCATCCATCGCGGCCCATCCTGATTTTCCATCGGCCACCCAAACCTGCCCAGTCTGGTTCATATAGACATTCCTAATGAGATTCTCCTAATGAGCGCGGCACGCCTATTCAGATAAAGTTAATTACCTGGGCCCCAGCCTTAACTTCTGACTCAACGTAGTGAACACACATACGAAACATATTTGTCTCAATCTAATGGAAACTAGGATGCATCATGAGCATTGGAGGAGGGTCCTCGGATGAAAACGAGAAAGAGTGATTCTACTGCGCTCTGGTTAGACCACACCTCGATTACTCCACGAGCCTTGGCCAGAAAAATAGGACCCAACAAAAGAGGTGGAAAGGAAAGCTGCCCGCTTCATTTAAAATTGCTACGAGTGGACATGTAGTGTTTTACAGCTTTTAGAAGGCTTAAATGTGGAGCCGCTGGAGACTCAGAGGTTACACACAAGGCTAACTTTACTTGGGATTTTAGAACAGAGTGTTTCAGAGCGATAATGAGATTATCATTTTGACGCCGCACTACCTCTATCGGTCCAGTGGAAGCGATAAAATTAAGAGAGATCCATTGCCATTCAGATAAGTTCAAAAATTCGTTCTTTCCACGCACACAAAATGACCATAATAAAGACTGAGCTGCACTCAAAACATTTCCTAAGCATACTTCAGTATTTTACCTCGATAAACTTTTCCTTTACACCTTTACAAGGCTGGTGTCCTGACGCCTCCAGCCAAACGCCTATGCGGCGGCTCGCAGAATAATTTATGCAAGTAGATTACCTACTGTCTGCGTCAATAGTATGCAACCCTGAGTTTGTGAATTAGGTATTGTACATGGCAGGCCTGGGTTGATTTAATGCAACGTCAATCAAAATTGTTTTTGTTTTTATTCTAGTCTTATTAGTATATACTATCGAACGCTTTCTTCAACCTCATGAAAAGTTTTGTTTCAGGCGAAGAGGAAAATAGAAAATCAATCAATTGGGGAAAAATTTAAATTTCTAATTTAAAAAACATTGATTATCCAAGTCTTTTTGAAGTTTTTTGCAATAACTTTTGAATGGATTATTCGATTTCAATCTACCAGGCGCAATTTGACAGGTATTACAATTGTAGACATTTCATTTTTCAATTACTTTTTCTCTATGATCCATAGTTTTCCCATTAGGTTGAAAAAACCGATTTTTTTCGCCCAAACTGTTTTTAAAAAACAACCCGGAAGTGATTTAAAAAGTAGGTACACACTAGATGTGAGCCCTTTCCTACTGCCCTCCCCTACACTTTCTGACAAAAACATAGCTACTTACAATTTTTAGATTTTTCTGATACTTTCCATGTCAGCGCGGCACGCCTATTCTCATTATTCTCTCTATAGAATTATTTATCAATTATTTATTATTCATTTAAATTCGATAAAAGAGCCTAAAAGTTGTGAGTTTTTTGTACTTCAAAAGTGTGCAAAAGGTGGGCGCTGTGGGCCGAATAGTTTCTGCATAATTTTATATGTTTATCCAGTAAAAAGCAAAAATGCTAAACTCTAAACACGTCAACGATAAAAGCTATCATCCAAAAGGGCTTCACGGCCCCGATTTTTGAAGGCCGAAGTGTAACATAGCCTTGTATTTTAATAAAATGTTGATTTATTTCGGGAACCCTTTTGAATTGTACGATAAACAATAATACTTTTTTGAACAACAATACTTTCTAATGAACGTTGAAGTAAAGGTCGATGGTAAATGATTCGATCTCAGTACACTCATCTCCTCCAAATATCTGTTTTGAGTTGCGCGCACAAGAAGTGGCAACGCAGCAATCGGTCGCTCCTGCATATTTTCAGAATTATCTAGTTTAATTTATTCTACGCAGAAATCATTTATTTTTGCATCATATAAAGTTTTTCCTCGGCTTTAATTTTTTGATTCTGTGCAAATTGTAGGACTAGATAATGTGTAAACATTTTTGTTCATTTACAACAAAATATTCGTCATAAAATTTGTGCTTTCCATTTGTTGTATCCTCATTTGTATAACATTTGTTTGAGAATATATTATTGAAGTCGGGTATTTACAAAATTAAGTGCAACAGTTGTAATATATCTTACATAGGTCAAACAAATGCAAGACACGCATCAAAGAACCCTCACGAAGTTATTTTAATAAGGAATCCAACTCTCAATTTGCCAATCATCTACCTGATAATAATCACATAAGTGATTTTTATTTAACACGTTTACAAAAGGCTTAAAGATGCATTGAAACAGATTGAAATGGATGTTTTGAGACAGATGGAAATTATCAGGTAGTAGAGCAACCATTGCAAGGAACTATTTTTCCCACACCCCTCCCCACTCCTATCCGAAAAGCATTTCCCTCCTCACAAAAAGCCCCTAATCTATGTTCTCCTGCCTGCCTATACAAAAATTAGTTTGCTCTCCAAACCCCCCACTCCACCTCCTAATTAGAGTAAGATTAGTATCGAAACAATCAATAAATAAATGATAAACAATTGCGCCTGAAGATGCAGCAAGCTGAGAAGCTTGTAACAAAACGTCGAGAAGTGAATAAAATACATAATTAAGTCGCTCGTTTCGTTAATAAATGCCTCGAACGAACAGAATGTGCCAGACAGCTGACTAAAGAACTAGGTTGGGAGTCGGAAGGCCGCACGCAAGGCTTAGATTACTTGAAAAATTCAGGTCAGGCAAGAGTTAGTACGACATAAGTAATATCTGCAGGTGAGGAGCTATCCGTATAATATTTTCATCAAGATCTGAGGATAAATGGCTGGTTGCTCATAAATTCCCCCTTATTGATGTTCATTGCGTGGTGACTGGTGTCGAAATGTATCTTGGCTTCATGCCATTGAGGTAACTTGCAGAGTTATATGCAGATGTTCATATGGATTGACTCGGTCAACTTCATAGGTTCGAAGCCGAGAGTTTCTCGGAAGATGAAGAATTCTTGGTTGAAAATTTATTCAAAAGTTCACTTCCATGCGTCCAAAATGCTTTTGGATCGTAATCTATTAACCTTAACCTCAGGAATATTATAATACAAGAAATATGGCGTAATGAATTGCAGGAGTTATTTGAGTGAAATGAGTCGTCCGACTTTTTTATGTGTAATACCCGATGGCTTACCTATACCTGACAATTCTGTGTGTATATGGCGATTATTGACACAATGCCATGTATTCTACGAGCATGTGAATCATTACCTTCGCACAAACCCGGCTCCTAACCTGGTTTATTCACCTGTACATCTGGGAAGTTTTTAAATAGTTGCTAGTCTTGATTGTATATAATCTTGATTGTCTTCATGGTATTTGTACTAGCATAATGTTTACATCGAGTTGTTTGTAAAAAACTAATAATATGATGGGATAGAGAAAAAATTATAGCTGTATAACAATAGTTCGTAATAGTAATAATAATAAAAAACTCTTGAGCAGTTGGAGATTTTGAAAAGACCGAATGATCCAGAGGTGGCTGTTTTGAATGAGTATTTGTACCCCGCCCCTTCCCCAATCCTTACTGCCGCATCCCGTTTGACCCTCCCTCCCCCTCCTCAAGATATAGCCGGGCATACTGGTCCCCACCCTCCCGACCTTCAACTGCCCCCCTTCACACCAATTACTTAAAATACCCCTCCCCAAATCCTCACTTTCCCCTCCACACTGGCTATTGGTATAAAAGAACTGGAAAACATCCTGCAATCACCTGAAGATGACGCAAAGCGTTGAAACCCGGGTCGTGAGTTTGTATTTTTTGTGGTTTGTAAAAGTTGTTTCAATAAATCCATTTTTCAAATGAATTACCACAAAGTTACTTGAGAGAGTGTTTCATTCTCTCCTCCTCCCGCTGCCGCCTCCAACGAATGCGCCTATTATTGCCGAGACGCTAAAAAAGATGCAGGCGCATCAACGGGCCGAGCCTTCTCGCACACTCCCGCCGCTCGGAGCAAATATCCTTAACGCAACAGAGTTGCTACAATCCGTTATCACAGCCCGTAAAGCCCAATCACAAGCGACGAAAATGGCAATAGATACAAGTAACCTCGTAGCAATGTCAGAGTGGGTAGCGGTTCATTGAAACAAAGTAAACAAATCACTGACGGCAATTTACACGATGCGATTTGAAATGCACGTTCGTACATACATTTTATTGTTCAATTACGTGACCCATATAAAACGTGCTTTACAACTGGTTCCATGGGGAATATTTTCATCTCGGTCGCGCTCGACGCCGAAGGATTGGTTCATCAATGTTCTACTTTCACAGCCAACGTCTATTGACATCGTACATTCATTAAGCCGGTAGTGCTAGAAAACCTAAATCATTCTCGACTACATCACATGAATTTCGTTGATGCGGGAAATATTAAATCTCGCCAGAGAAGAGGAAAACCGCGAGTGAAAGTAAAGATCCGAGGACATTCTAATAGAAATGAGCCAATTTGAGATTCGCGAAGTTTCGTGGTCCGCTAAAGACACTGTTATCTACCAGATGTATCGAGCCAATGCTTTCCGCGCAAACCGCGAGGAAAGATGCACAGAACGGAGCTCACAACTGGCGGCGGTAATCGAATTATTTACCAAGATCCGAACCACACATCGAATTCAACTAAACAGGCACTGGCGTTAGAACATTATAATTGGAAGCAGATCTTTTTGGCGCGCTATATCTTCACTACATATAATGTACTCTTTTATTAAGATTATATGTACTTTTCGTAATAACATAGGAAATAAAAAAATTCAAATCTTAATCCACCCTTTCAGCGGCAATGGAAAATACTAATGCCTCATAGTTAAATATGAACTGTATCTTAATTATCTCCTCCTTATAAATGGAGCTCGAGTGAAATGCCGCAATTAGGGTTCACCAGAAGCAGTTATCAATTCGGGTCACATCGCCGCTTTATTCGACTGTGGCGACACCGTGCCGCGTTGCC
The DNA here is from genome assembly GCA_963169105.1 of Ceriagrion tenellum. NCBI lineage: Eukaryota > Metazoa > Arthropoda > Insecta > Odonata > Coenagrionidae > Ceriagrion > Ceriagrion tenellum. Next base: position 10,108,106 of record OY720638.1, on the reverse strand, counting down.
GATTTCGATTGTTACCCGCGCGTTTGACAGGCGTGCCAATCGTTTGCCGCTTCGCCCGCGCGCGAAACAAGAGCACCGCAATCGGTGATGAACATAAGGTAGACTCACCGTGGCCGCCGAGTCCACGAGCCGCCCTCGTCGCAGCGTCCATCGGGGTCCTCGTACACCAGGGCACACCGTCGCCACCCTCCGCCTGCACCTATATGTTCGACCGACGTCCCTGGGTGGGACAGGTGAAGGTGTGGGGAGGGGGAAGCGCATGCGCGGGGGCCCAGAGCTCTCCCATTGGCGGATCCTTCGTCACGCCCCCTCGGGCCCGTTTCCCCAGGGGAGGGGGGATTCTCTTCGCCCCCCCTTGGAATCATGGCAGGGGTGGACGTTCGGTTGTATCCACGGAGTAGGATATATACTCCGTAGTTGTATCTAACAGTCGGGTACGGAAGCTGCCCTGTCAGATGGGCCGTCATAACAACACGGAGCACGGGGCGTCGACTTAACACTTTTATCAGGCGGGTGGCAGCCCAAAACCCAACACGCATAAATTTTACAGCAGCGCAACTCGTGAGCTAGAGAGTAAACAGTATACTATGACCTGGTTCTAGAGGCAGCATTGGTTTCCGAGCAGACCTAAGGTCCTAACATCGTTTGATTTTGTCCCTTCATACTTCAAATCACATTTCTCAAGCTACAACCACAAAACGATTCTTAAATAAAGAGTGGCAAATTGTAATACACTCACCTGATATACCGATTCATATCATGCAGAGGAGTCATCCGATATGAAGACCTCGTAAATATTACCACCAGATTATTGATGAAATCCAGGAAAATTAAAAACTCATACACACTATTCCTTCATCGTTACAGATATTTATTCACAGGTACACAAGCAATGCACACCTTATAACAAATACAAAGGCCACTTCCAGTCACTACATTATTTGGCGATTCCCGACCATATCATGTACCTAGATACCAAAGAAAAGCGCATTTTAACAAAGTCGTGCCTGAGTGACGTTGACTGCCATTTGCATATGCAGTCAACTTGTTTGAACAGCGTGCATTAATAAGAGGTCACGGCATTCCTAGAGCAAATACAGATTCGAAAGCAAAGGACCGCCTAAAGACTTGCACAAACGTAAAGTGGGCAGAAAAGTGAGATGCAATTATTCATTGTACTACGTATATGTATCAGTATCATTTTCGTCAGTTACGGGAGTTTGTCACAATATTTTTTCGCTGGCGAGAACAAACCGATGCTTACCGTGATTATTCGTAAACAATGATGCCAACATCACAATGATAATGCCGGTTACAAGTTCGACTTATTCGAATGCAAAGGATATTGCTTCAAGTAAATACATATGCGAGCAAAATTTCCTCCCTGATACAGTGGAGCTACCTTGATCAAACAATTTCCCTGGGCATCCAAGATTCTTCATGTAGAAGGACAAGTTGATGCGTAGAATAGACGTAAGATGCAGGTGACTTATTATGCTTATCCACTGGAACATTCACTGCCGCGTTACACCTATACATAGCATTTAAGAAAAAATAAAATCATAGCAATTTTACGCACTTTCCGTCACGTCGTCGCTGCAAGGGAAGCTCTAGGTTGTACTCCATTACGGTATCTTCTTTGCTTTGGAGTAAGCGATATAGTGTCACTATGTAGGGCGGAATACTTAAAATTCTCTTAATGTAATCTCAAAACTTGCAAATCTCAAAACTTGCATTAAACTTCCTGATCTAAATCTAATCCGAGTTTCAACTCCTAAGCCCTCTTAAAAGCCACTGGAGTTTTAGAAGCAGCCACTCGATTCTAAATTCCATTCTTTATTGTCGCAATCTCCTGATCATTACATAAAAGAATTTGGTGTCAGGTGCGGGGTTAGAGAGCGTTAGATTTGGATCCTGAGCCCGGAAGACCGGAAGGAAGAACAAGCAAGAAGATACAAGGTCAACTCGACGCCGATTCCAGAGAGTCGACGAAGGGACAACAGGAGATAAGGAGTGCCCCCGGCAAGAAACCGCTGAGTTTCCGAGGCGTGAAAGTGAAAGAAGAGACGGAGACTTAAGAGGGTAAGTCACACCCAGTGTTCCTTAAATTGTCAGATTTCAGAAACACGTAAGAATGGCCCATAGTGCACCTAATGTCAGCGCTAGTCGCGAATCGTTCTGTGGCATCATGGAGGCAATGAAGTTAATAACCAATCCATTTGAAGGCGATAAAAAGAAATTAAAAGAGTTTCTTGAGAATGTTGATGTGGATTTCGAATTGGTTCATCCAGATGACCACGGAAAATTAGTAAAATTTGTGAAAGCCAAGATAACGGGTGAGGCACGATCCCAGCTTATGGTAAGGGATGAGGCCAATACTTGGGAGCAAGTAAGGGCAATTCTAGAAGAAAATTATGCAACTCGAAGGACGCTAGATTATTATGCATGCTCTATGTTTAATTCAGGTCAATCAGCGAAAGAGAGTATTGCTGACTGGGCAAGTAGAAATGATATAATGCGAACTGATTTGCGAAATGCTGCAGCAAAGGTAGTGGGAAGTAGAAATGTTGCGGGAGCAGTTTCGCTTATCAATCATTTAGCCAAAGCATGTTTTGTCCAAGGGTTGGAGAATGAAAGAATACAAAATATTGTGCGTAGCAAGTCAGAGAGCATTTTTCTGCCAGAAGCAGTTGAAGTAGCTTTAGAGGAAGAGAGCGCTATACTCTCGGCAAAGGAACGCATTAAGCATAATCCCAAAGGGTCCCTGAAATGCGAAAATTGCGGGAAGATTGGACATGATACATCATGTTGTTATTTTAAGAGAAACAATGTTGAGCACAAACAGGTTAGAGCCTTCAGTGGTATCAAGTGTTATAATTGCAATAAAACGGGTCATATGATGAAGGACTATAAATTTCCGCGAAAACGATGGGGAAATTCCGATACCAATCAACGAAAGCAATGGAAAAATCGGGATGTTAGTGAACGTAAGCACACTACAGAAGTTCGCCAGGTGAATACCGTGAGAGCTGAAAGAATGAACACAGTGACGTTCGAATTAGAAGAAAGTAAAAGGTGAAAACTAAGATTTGTGATTGACACGGGTGCAGAGGTGAGTTTGGTGAGAGAAATCTAATTGAAAAAGGGAACAGAGTATTTTCCTAATGATCGGATCACTCTATAAGGGGTAACCGATAAAACTTTTGAGACGCTAGGAGGCATTGAAATGAAACTGTTGGCCAATAATAAAGTAGAAGCGCACGACTTTCAATTAGTGGATAACCGGGTTTCACTTGAAGGTGACGGGATACGGGAAATGATTTCTTTAGAGCAACAGGGGCGCAAATTAATTTCTCCCAAAAGAATATTAAAATGAGCAATGTCATTGTTCCTTTTGACGTGGAGGCAGGTGATAGGATACGTGTAAAGGAGAACAAAAGTATAAAACTACCAGCACGCAGTGAGGTTATGGCGAAATGCTTCACAAGTAATGATGGAGAGGAACTAGTCGAGAAACAGGTAGTTGCCCCTGTGATCCATCTGGCCGAATCGCTGACCACGGGCAAGGATGGGGAATGTATTGCCAGTGTAGTCAATACAAATGAAGAGGAGAAAGAAATAGAGCTTTCCGGGGTTGAATTACAAGAAGTAGAAAATGAGATGAGAACTTTAGTCCTAGGAGAGGTAAAGAAAGAATCGATCATTGAGCGGAAGGCATTGTTAAACGCCCTCCTTATAATTAGTCATTTAAACGGGGAAGAAAAGAGAGAATTACTAAAAACTTTAGATGGTTATGTTGATATATTCCACTTGCCTGGAGATTCTCTCTCGTGCACCTCGGCTGTGGAACATGCAATTCCTACGCCAACTCTTGATGTAACTCAAGCCATTAAGAGCAAGTCCTACCGCATACACGAGGCCCATCGAGAAGAAGTACAGAAGCAGATGACAAAAATGTTGGAGGATGGGGTTATTGAGAAAAGCAACAGCGCGTGGAATTCTCCAATAATAGTTATTCAAAAGAAGATGGGTGCCTCTGGAGAGAATAAATGGAGGATAGTGATTGATTATCGCAAGCTAAATGACGTCACCATTGGAGACGCTTTTCCCCTGCCGAACATATCCGAAATCTTGGATCAGCTAGGAAAGGCGCGGTATTTCACCACTCTTGATTTGGCGAGTGGTTATCATCAGATACCATTACGGGAAGAAGATCGAGAGAAGACAGCATTCAGCACTCCAGATAATCACTATCACTTCCTACGTTTACCATTTGGTTTAAAGGGAGTACCAGCTACCTTTCAAAGGCTGATTAATACTGTTTTAAGTGGATTACAAGGACTTAAATGTCAGATGTAATTGGATGATATTATTATCTACGCAGATTCATTGATCAACCAGAGTGAAAAATTAAGTGAAGTGCTAGGAAGATTGAGAGAACATGGACTCAAGTTGCATCCAGATAAATGCGAGTTCCTGAGAAAAGAAGTAAATTATCTGGGGCATATCATAACTGAAGATGAAGTCAACCCCTACAAGGAAAAGGTGAGAAAAGTTCAGGAGTTTCCGGAGCCAAGGACCACCAAACAACTCAAGGTATTTGAAGGATTGGCTGAGTATTACCGCAGATTCATCCCTGAGTTTAGTAAGATTGCAAATCCACTGCGCGCACTGCTAAAAAAGGAGGTAAAGTATTAATGGAGTGTTGAGCAGCAGGAGAGTTTTGAGACACTACAATATCTCTTAACTAATGAGCCTCTTCTCCAATATCCCGACTTCTCACAAGAATTAATACTCACTATTGACGCGAGCAATGATGCGCTGGAATGTGTGCTCTCGCAAGGGGTGATTGGGAGAGATAAGCCGATCGCCTATGCCATAAGGACTCTCAACAAGGTGAAAAGGAATTATTCCACCGTAGAGAAAGAGCTTTTGGCAATTGTATGGGGTACAAAGTACTTTCGGCCCTATCTTTTTGGGAGGAAGTTCGAGATAGTGAGCGATCATAAACCCCTTGTTTAGATATTCAATGTTAAAGATCCTAGCTTAAGGCTGATTCGGTGGAGGTTGAAGTTAGAAGATTACGATTACCGCCTAGTGTGCGAAAAGGGTACACAGAACTCGAACGCAGACGCTCTAAGTCGCATACACCAACTCGAGACACTGAGCGACGAGTAGCGCAAGAGAGAGAAGAGATGGCGCAAGAAATAGAAGAGAGCAGAGAAGTGACCCAGGCAGAAGAAGAGGAGATCTCCGAATAAAGGAAAAGGAAGATTCTTAAAGAGCTTCATGACTCCCCGATAGGTGGACATCAAGGTGTAGCGAGAACCTTGAAACCTTGGAACCTTGGAAGAATGAAGCTGTATTTTGTACGTTATGTATGTATGTATGTTTGTATGTTATGTATAATTGGCCAGGAATGAAAGCGGATGTGAAGGAGTACGTCAAAAGGTATGAAGCATGTCAGAAAAACAAAGGTAGCAAAAGAAGACGAAATTGCCTTTAGAAATCACAAGTACGCCTAATATGGTAATGGAAAAATGTGCAATGGATATATGTGGACCCTATCCAGCGACGCAAACAGGTAACGAATGTTTGCTCACCATCCAGGATGAATTGTCGAAATACACGCTTGCTTTTCCCATTGAGCAGCAAGATGCAACGACCATAGTCGAGACGTTTGTCGAAAATGTGCTTTTGAAGTTCGGTATCCCTCAAGTGTTACTAACCGATCAGGGGTCAAACTTTCTCAGTAGTGTATTCAAGGAAGTGTGTCGCCTCCCGATGATCAAGAAGATTCAAACCACGGCCTTTCATCCACAGTCCAATGGCTCCCTTGAGAGGACGCACAAATCCCTGACCGAATACCTGAGGCATTTCATCGCTGACGACCAAAGGAATTGGGACGAATGGATAAGTTATGCAGCCTTCGTGTATAATACGACGCGACACACTGCGACGAGATACACCCCCATGAACTGATGTTTGGCAGGACAGCCAACATACCTGAATGTCTTCAACGTGAAGCTCCTACGACTCAATACTGCTACGATGATTATTTAAAAGAATTAAAATCAAAATTGCAGACATGCTATCATCGAGCGAGAGAAAGTCTCCGGGAAGCAAAGGAAAAAAATAAAACATGTTATGACAGAAAAGCTAAGGTTGAGATATTCAAGCCCGGTGACAAGGTATTGATGTATGATGAATCAGTGAGGAGAGGAAGGTCAAGGAAGCTGTCCGCTCAATGGATAGGCCCTTTCATAGTAACTAGTGTAGACGGAGTTAATGTGGTAATTTTGAAAAGAAACCAAATAATGAAAGTCCATGCCAACAAGCTAAAATTGTTTTTCTAAAAACTTTTTGCAGGAGCGATGGACGTGGTCACCGCAGTCCTGATATTGACAACTTTCTCAATCATATCATTTTGAGTGGAAAATTATTACTTATGTAAATCTAAACACATTAGATGAGAATCTTAACCAAATTAAGCAATACGCAGGTGCAACTGCTGGATTTTGCAATAAGTATCAAAATTCTTCGTGGGCAAACCTAACTGATTGTGTGGGCTTGTTAAACTATGTACCGCACAAAATTGAAGAAATTTAACAGGTTAAGGAACTGATTGCACAAGTGGCTTGGCCGAGTGAAAGGCCTCTGCGACTCAAAAGAGGCAATTTCAATTTTCTTGGAGAAATAGGGAAAGTACTGTTCGGGACAATGAACGAGGACGATGCGAATTATTATACTGATAAAATAGGAAAACTATAGTCGGAACAGCAAGATGTATTGCAATTAGCCAAAGAGCAAATGACAGTCGTCAAGTCCACACTAAAAACAGTGAACACAACCGTTAGAGATATAGAGAGGAATGAGGAATCTTTAATGGAAAATGTACACACGTTGGAAGATCGCATCAGTAGAAAAGATGGAGAGCTTAAGCGTAATGTCGGCATGGCCTCCACCATGAATACCGTTAACAAACATATGATTCAGCTAGACAGAACGATAGGAGAAACGAGAAGGAATTACGAGGTACTATTACAGGCCATAATAAATGCCCAGAAAGGTATACTTCAGCCCCATATAATGAGTCCATCTAAAATTATTCAAATTATGAAGCCTGAGACTACCCATATACCAAAAGACCTAACCCTACCCTTTCCCTCGGGTGTGGCTTATGGTATAATGTATTGCTGAAAATAGTGGACTTTGATGTGTTTATGAGTAATGATGTGTTAGCTTACATCATAAAGATCCCCTTGACGGATCATGTGAAATTCCACGTATATTAATTGATCCCCTTTCCATAGCCTTAGAATCCAAATTCATATTTATTTAACCAGAGAAGCCATATTTGCTCATGGCTGTTACCAAGCAGTATTATTGTAAAGTTTCGAGTGAAGTGTTTGATAAATGCAGGAGAGTGAATGAGTATTGGGTGCTGGGCAAACGAGAATTCCCAGTGCAATCTACCCATTTTCGAGAAGAATGTGAAGCGCGATTACTGCAACCGATTAGGACAATTCCTTCTGCTTGTTCTAAGAGAATTGTGGAACTTAACGGAACTCTATGAACTAAGTTAGATAACAATGAGTGGTTATTTGTTGCCCCTAACACGGAAAGAATGACTATTTTGTGCGAAGACCATGAAGCCATTGATGTATTGATTAAAGGCTCTGGTAAATTGAAATTCATTAAGAAATGCAAAGGTTATGGTAACAATTTAATGATTCAAACTCAAATAAGTGTAATTTCTAACTTTACTAATAGGACATAATACCTGAATTGAATTCAATATATGACTGTTGTCAAGATGAGAAAATTAAGTTCAACATTGATCGTGTAAAACTGAATTCTCCAATAAAACATGTTATAAATAATTTAGAAGATTTACAGTATGCTAGCCATAAAGTAGATAAAGTCGAAAAATTGATAAATGAACAGGAATGGAAATATAGCCATTCCACTAGAATAATTTATCTATCTTTTGTAACTATTGTAACTATGATTATACTTGGGTTAATGGTACTATGTTACTGCTGTAAGAGTTGTAGAAGATGTTTTCCTAACTATTTCAAAAGATGCGATGATTGTACTCCTTGTAAAACCATCATATTTAAACCCAAACTCATTAACAAAGTGAGCACTTCTGATGAAAGATAACCTCAAATAGAGGAGAATATAGAATTGAATCTCCGTAAAGTGCAACCATCTCCAGGGTTGGAGAGACGTTCTTTTTCAGAACCTCCTCAAGGAAAACGTTAAAGTGATCTGTCAGAGAAAACACCATTGTGTTTCCTCTTCCCCAAGAGGGAGGGTGTAATGGTCGTGGGACCATATTATAATATGTAATGGTAATAGACATTATTAAATAATGCATGGATGTTGGGAAATAGGTTCCCATAGAAATTTCTGATAGTGAAAGCCCTCTACGTGTCCTCTAGCCAGAGGGACATCGAACCTAAGGAACGTGGACTCCGAACGTCTGGGAAGTGGAGTAGGGGAAAGAAGATAGCGGTGACTCCTCTTCAAAGATGTGTACCCTGGTGGTGTAACAGCCCTCCCCCTCCCCATACAGGTCAAAGGACACACGCTTGGGTAGCCTGGTGTCGCTGAGAACGTGTGCACATGAAATGGTATATCGCATTCAAAGCTGAAAAGCTATATAAAGCCCCCAAGATCTGTGTTCGGGGGCATTTGTGACTGAGCAGTTAGGGTGTCACTATGTAAGGCGGAATACTTAAAATTCTCTTAATGTATCTCAAAACTTGCATTAAACTTCCTGATCTAAATCTAATCCGAGTTTCAACTCCTAAGCCCTCTTAAAACCCACTGGAATTTTAGAAGCAGCCACTCGATTCTAAATTCCATTCTTAATTGTCGCGACCTCCGGATCACTACAATTCAGACTTAATCTCGTCTTCACCATCACAAATATTCGTCTGGACACAGTATATTGCCGATTAATTTGACCTGGATACAATACTGCATGTTGTTAATCATAGCACAGACGAATTTCATACACGAAATACTCAACGTGCTCTGAACACCATCAATGATGAAATAACTACCAGTTATATGAAATAAACTCACCCGAGTCTTCGAGAAGTAAAAGACGAAATCTCGTCCAAATGTCCTTTGATGTTTCACGACAGTAGACGAACAACAAGTTTTGCAACAGTCGACGAATCCGTGAAGGTGTGTCACAAAATATCTCGAGTAATAACAAACTACTCCGGAATAAAGTCAATATGGCCGCCCTCCGCCTTGCACATGATTGTATACGATGATAAAATTTTAAAAATCCATTTAACATGAAAAACGTAACTAATAGGAATAAAATAAAAATATGTACAAAAATTTAGAAAATATTAAACCTTTTTTTTTTAATTGGAAATGCAAACAAAGATAAAACCTTCCACTCCCCCCTCTCCATACCCCCAGAGCAGGGTCTACAGCAGCGCCTCTGAATCTCAGCAAGGAAAGCATCGATAGAGTTTTCTGTCAGAGATATCGCACTTCTGTCGCCAATTATTCGATATTTCTGGTGATATATATTGTTGAAAAGGCTTTATAAATCTAATTACTTATTTAGGCATAACCGCTGCACGACTCCATTCTCGGCATTCGATTAAAAAAATCTTTTCGTAGACTGGTCATCCTAATATTCGTTTATAACGCGATATTTCAGCTTTCCTCTAAATTAGACATATTACAAATCAAAGATGTATTCTTTTTAAGGCTCATGTACATAACTAAAACAATCGGGATACCGCTAGAATTATGACTCACTCAGTTGCGAATCAATGTCCTTAAAATACATCAATAAAAAGACGGCGTATGACAATTTGGTATCATAATCACACCCACCCACCCCACAGCCATCGGATTCGGAGGAAACGGAGCATGTATCTCCCTCCGTAAGAGACTCACTTGGCGATGCAATGGACTTAACGATTACTCGCGGATCAAAAATTAAGAGAAGCATGAAAGTGAAGGAGAGCAGAGCAAATCTCACCTCAGAGAAACAAAGGGAGAATGAAGACAACCTCCCTACTGCTTCCCAAACCATTTCCGCAGAGGAGGAGGCCTATGACCCAATTGGAGCATTCCACGCCACTTCGGACCAAAGTTGACCCTTGACCTCTTAGATTTTGACGAAAATTTGAGGAAACGTTTGCCTAGTGAAATCATGAATGCCATTTCAAGCATTTTGCGAAACTTTAAAAAACAGCTGAAAAGCGGCAGTTTTTCAAAATGGAGATTTTCACTGCTATTAGATTTTCGTAGTCACATATCTCAGGGAAGAACCAACGTAGAGACGTTGAATGGCTTGGTTTTAAACTAAAAGCTTTGATTAAACTAAATTTGATATAAAAATAGCAATTTGAATATTATTTGTTTAAATATTTCAATGATTAATTAATAATACATTATAAAGTTAAATTTTTTATGTGCGTCACTTCTTTTTCGAGCTCATTTTTGACTTGTCATCCCTAGTTTTATTATGCATATGAAATAAAAATGTTGAGAGGGTTTTCTTCCATTTAAGAGAAAAAAATACTGCTTTTACGTCAATTGTTGAATTTTTAGCGTAAAGTACCTGAGGTAATTCAAAATACATTAAAACAATATCGATCAATTCCTTAAAAATATTAACTTGTGAAGTATTTTAAACAAAGCACGGGACAATGATGCCCGCTGAAGAAAGATCTCATCACCGATGACGAAAAGAAATTACACCATGATTCATCTTCATCTTGTCTTCACTATGCATTACATATGGGAAATTTAAACTTTAAATATCCTGAATTATATTGAGTGCATGACATTTGAAGCTCAATGCATGAATTCTACATCCATGGGAAAAATTCAAATTATCTCTTTTAATGCTTTCTTTGGGTCACTGCTTCTAGTTTGTTACCATAAGTAATGCATGTAACCTGAAATATTAGGAAAGGTTTACTTGAATTAGTTAATTAAAAATCAAGTGAAAAATTGCACTTTTAAAAGAATTTGCATTTATGACGTAAACTTTATCAAATAATGATATCTTATTCCATTTGGTTTTATGCTATACCTAGTAGATCTCTACCCTGTCCTTGTTAATGATGCTTATATTTTTCAACCCCAACCCACTTTCCTCCTTACATATTGTTCGTCCCTTATTTCTCGTCTCCTTTGGTCTCCCACGTTCGCTTGTCCTCTCCTCTCCTTGTTTTCGATGATTTTTGATTTCCTGTCTTAACTCCCCGTCCACTTTCCGATACCCACTCCGCCTTTCCACTATATAAATGTGATTCCTCCTGTTTTTCTTCTTATATTTCTTACGAGAATCTCAAAATTTGCAATCACTTAAGATTTCCTGGAATACTATTTGGTGAAAAGCTTTGCATCACATGTATAAAAGTCGTTTATCATACAGTAAACGTTAAAAATACTTCATTAAAAGAGCAGAACTTCGATGAGAAAAAAAAGTAAGTTCTCTCGTTTTGTGAACGAAAATCAGCCGTCAAAAGAACCGGGGCCTTCCGGATTGCATATTCAGGCTAAGAGGACAATATCCGTAGAAGAAGAATCCGATCCCCAAAATGGAATATTATCAGACAGCATGAAGTCAGTTAGTTCAGAGTCAGGATATGAGCGTGGGGACAGAAGTGACAGTGAATTTTCTCAAAAAAGAAATCTGTGCTCTAGAGGCTCCATCAGAGTATAGTAACTTTAAGGAAATTCCCCAGTTTACGTAAAGAAACTTAGTCGCTCTAAGAAGTATCGCAAGGAGAAGTCATAAAAAGATCAGACTACGTATAGGGAGTTCTTTTAAATTGCCAACGAAAAAGAGAGCAATCATTGTGACTCGGGATTTTGATAATACTGGCGCAGAAACTTTGAAGCAGTTTAAAGAAAAGTTCAACTCTGCCAAGACGGGCTGTTAAAATTCAAATACCGTGTACTCTACCAAAATTTTGGTTTATAACAAGAACAACGGAAAACTTTAGTTCATCTAAATTTTTAAATGTTCTTCTTTAAATGAAGGAACTAAGAGAAGAGCAGGGCATATTGTGGAATCCGTACGTAAAAATCGGTCGGTCGTTGTCCAATGAAACAACAGAAAAGATCGTTTCCTTCTATCGTGAGCCCAATGTAAGTCAGGAAATGTCCGGGATAATTCAATGTAAAAGTGTTAAGGAGGGAGCTTAGCGTGTTATGAGGAAAAAGAAATTAGTTATAGGAAATTGTAAGGAGATATTCGTCCTTTTTGAAGAGAGATTTCCAGAAGAAAAGTGTCCCATTTAAAGCTTCTGCATGTGAGACCTACGTAGTGTATCCTTACTGGAGACGCAGGGACGCACACTGTGTACGTTTGTCTTATCCATCAAAAACCAAACTTGTATGCAAAGGAGCAAAACCTGGCCAACTCAAGGACGAAAATGGAAAATCGGGTTTCACCTTCTACAAGGATTCCCTAATGATGACTCTATGTGAAATTCCTTGGGATATGTTACTTCCGTTATTGTATAAAATGCCGTCCCGTATCGAAACTGAGAGGAGTATTAGAGAGTGTGCGTGACACCAATTTCATTGGAGAGGTATCATAACAGCAATGGGTGCAAATTGATTGATGCGTTTTGGAAACATTTAGCGAGACGTCTGACGAATTCATTGATTTATTTATGGAGAAAATCCCCGATTCGGTTGGCATCATTATGCGTCAAAAAGGAAGTGTGGATTTTTCCAGCGTACTAGAGGAAGTTTAGTATTGGTGAAATATCGTTGGTAGTGGATATCGTCAGAGAGATAGACGAACAGTCTCTCGATTTCATCCACAAACCTCGATGTGGAGTCGATGATGATCCTCCATTTACATTATCTCCGTACAAATGGAATGTGTCATTAAATGTCAATATGTCATTAAATGGCATTACGGCTTGGTGGACGTCACCTACATAGAAATGGCGAGGAAAGCAATTGATACATGGGCTGGAGCTGCGAATTTGAAATTTGAGTAATGTTCTCAAAAGCCTGATATTATTATCAAGGATACGTGGCTCGCTCACAAAAATATGCGTCGGAAAGGTTGCTGTCCTTTTCACTTTGATGTCAAAGGTGGTAAATTAACGCACGCAGACTACCCACTGCTAGATGGCGGGGTGTTAGAAATTCACGTCGACCAGGATGAGAAATGGTATTTGGGGTATGACTGAGTTCCGTTTCCTAGATTACGACTCAGCCTTCTTGCGACGCATATCCACGAAATTGGTCATACGCTAAGCATCTCACATTCTAATGATAAAAACGCCATCATGTACGCGATATACGATGATTTAAATTATAGACTCGACTTGCATGAAGATGACATTCAAGCAGTAAAACATCTTTATGGTCAGCCAGCTGAAGAAAGAGAAGCTGAGAAAACAAAACATACTTCAGATGAGGAGGAGGAGGAGAAGGTGGATGAGAACGTTCGCCCTCTCGAGTAATGCGAAAGAAGAAAAAAGTAGATGAATTTCTCATAATCAATCATCTGTTGTATTTGTTTCATAGAAATTTGTTTTGGTACGTGGATATGGAAAATACGGAAAAAAGAGATATCACTGCCCCACAACTCATTACGAATTGGATTCTATTTCTTCCGCAAAAAGACATTGAGCTTAGCGTGATTTACCGCAGACTAAGTGGAGAGATTTTAATATTCATCAACGGAACGATTTACATGGTGCAATATCCGAGCATGCAATTAATAAAATATTACCCTCGACATGCGTCGGCCGTTGGGTTACCACGCAATGCTAAAATTGAGAAAACAAAACATACTTCAGATACTTCAGGATAAGACATATTCAGGAATGACATAAATATTTCATAGTAGAGATTTTATTTTAGAAATGGACGAATGCCAATTTAAAAATCGAAATCAATTTCGCCACACGAAAAAGTATCTACGAATTCCATCCAACGAATCCATTGGCATCCTGGACTTTTTTCGCGAAGACAATGTGTATGAGTACAGTGAATTCAATAATACACTGGTCAAAGCAGGTAAAAATAACCTCGGGTTATCCGGAATTCTTTGTCCTACAAAATATCCTTCAGCGTTATCCATCATCGCAAACGACTTGAAGGGACTTGTTATTCGCATGGAGGATAAGCTCGAAAAATAATAGTGGATAAAAGCGTGACTCAAAAGAGTGGCGGGTTCATCTTTTTCCTTTCACTATCGGAGTCAACGTTAATAATGATAAAGTAGAAACATCCTTTCACCTGCATAATTCCAGGTCCTTCAAGCAGCGGAAAAACAATTCAGTTTGAAGTTTCTGAGAAATTTATCGTCATTAGTGGATGGAAAGATAAAAAGGATCATATGGTGCTGTAGCTACGGAAGCTTTCCCAATACCAAGGGCATTCCAAACGTAAAGTTGATATGGAAAATTCCGAAAAGCTTTTCTAATCCGAAAAAGATACCAACTCTTTACATAATCGATGATTTGATGCATTACTGCTTCAATGATAACAGGGTGAGTGAGCTATTCACAAAAGATTCACATCATTGGAATATATGAGTCATTCTAATTAGTCAAAATGTTTTTTATCAATCCCGTTTTTCAAGCACGACATCGTTCAATGCAAAGTACATGGTATGCTTTAGAAATCTCCGCGATCGCTCGCAATTCAAATATTTAGCCTGTCAAGTTCATCACAAAAATTCAGCAGCACTTGCAACGTATATAGGGAGGTGACATTGAAACCATTCACTTACTTGGTGCTAGACTTTGCCCAGGAGACGAACGATTGCTTTCGATACAGTTCACGCATTTTTCCCAACGGAATCACTGAAGTTCCCAACGAAATCACTGGGACACCAAACCTACTGGGCGCGGTAAATCGTGAAGGTTAACACCCATCGTGATGAAAAAAACAATTTATAAAGGTTGAAACCAAACAGATACGTTTTACAAGAGTTAAATCGGCTAAAAAAAGACGATCTTTCATCAAGTCAGCGCATTCGGATCTTATAAAGACTTTGAGCAAGTGTTGTCGAAATGTATTAGATGGAAAGATGAAGATTAACTCGGAGGTAAAGAAGAAATTGCGCAGATACAAGAAGGCTATGCGAGAGATAGGTTGCTTTAAAGCTCCCCTGAAAAGAAAACGTAAGCTACTGTTTGGACAAAAAGGAGGATTTTTGCCAGTCCTTATTGGTACCTCACTCAGTGCAGGTTGAGTTGGTATGGCCATGTTGTTAGACGACACGGTGAATATCTGAGGAAAAGAGTAATGAACCTGAAGGTGGAGGGAAGGAAGAGCAAAGAAAGGCCAAGGAAAACGTGGATGGAGTGTGTGAAGAAGGATATGTTGGAGATTGGTGCCAAAGAGGACATGGCTTTGAATAGAGCACGCTGAAGGTTTAAAATCCAAAAAGCTGACCCCAAATAATTGGGATTAAAGCTAAGAAGAAGAAGACTCAGTGGAGTGGTGGGTAGTTTGATAAACATAAAAAAATGAGTTTTCAAAAATTTTTTTTGGTGGAGCCCTCCACCTACGATGAAGGACAAAGCATTAAAGACCAAATGTCCAAATTGGATAAGGAAATGCAATGTATGTTAGATCGTAAAGATTTGGAGGATATTTGCAAACAGTATCCAGAACAGGTGAAGAGCATTTCACCACGAGTCAATTTTCACAGCACTTTAGCATCTTCCGGTCCTAGCGAAGGGAAGAAGAAGAACAAAAATCAACGCGATGTGATGTGAATGAGAAAGTCTAACGCATTCTAGTGTCGGAATGCCGCCCTCAAATGTGAACATTTCGAATGCATTCACGGTTGCAAAAAGGCTTTGCAGACAAAAGGAAACATGAAAAAGAAACCATATTTGCCGTGGGCGATCACGTCCGCATCAATAAGGAAAGAAATCCATTTGAATAAAAGGATACACTCCCAATTATTCTAGGGAGGTATTCAAGATTAAGGCAATATCGCGAGGTTTGAACGTGCCGGCGTACCAATTGGAAGATTTAAATGGAGAAGAGATAGAAGGAACATTCTATAGGGAAGAGTTGGTTCCAGTTCGGTCGACTGAACACACCGAACTTCAAATCGATAAAATACTCAAACGTAGTGGGAATGGTAAAAAGATTGAGTGCATGTAAACAACATGGCGAGGCTATGGCGACGATTTCATCATTTGGGTGCCGGCGACTACAGTGAGTGGGCTTCAAGGTGGTGGTGATTGATGATGATTTTCATATCATGCTCTTCAGTGATAGCTCTGGTAAATATTTCCCGAACAATACACTCGCTCACTTTCGCTCGACGCTAGCTACCAAATTTCTCTGCAGAAGAATGCCGAGTGGACTGTGGACTTAGTGGAAATTTCTTTGCCAGATGCGTATGAATCTCCTGTCGAAGATGTATCCGTACAACTCCTTCCAAATCACGTTGTGAAATTGAATTTTAAAAATTAGGACTCGCTTAAAAGTTTGACAGATACACTTCGTGATTCCCTGCCTAAAGAAAAAAACACCAGAATGTGGTTGAATTTTCAAGAATTGACAATGAATATGCGGGGGACGTCTTTAATGTTGTTGCGGCTATAAAGGTTGAGGTTGGTGAGAAGAAGAAGAGACATATTGAGGATAGTGCTCTTGCTGAGGAAGAGAAGAATGTAGAGAAAGGCAATGCTGTTAAGGATGTGGATACTGAGGATAGTACTGCTGTTGAGGAGGAGAATGATGATGAAGATGAAGGTGCTTCTGTTGCGAAGAAGAATATTGAGGATGCTGCACTTTTACTCTTTAACATCCTCATCCTCAAATAGATACTTCGCCAGCTTAGCATGTGTATTCCTTGGCGTGCTAGGAGGAGTATTGGGTGACATCGCTTCCCGTCGTAAATCTATAATTAATACTCCTCAGACTATATACGATGAAATACTAATATCCCTACTTCTGCCTGGCTTATGTAAGATACTGTCGTTCGCACGCCCATTACGTGGAAAGCCCTCAAGCTTTTTCACTCCCTTCCCAAATATTTTCCTAACAATGAAGTTAAACTTTATTTTCATCACATTTTAAACTAGATATATGCTAAATTTCCAATCATTGCATTTAACAAAAGATGTAGTACGAAGTCACTCGCACGGGTGCATATACACCAAGGTTAAAATTCACCATGAAAAAATCATCTGACTGGACCGGGATTCGAACCCGGATCTCCCAATTGCCGGTCAGGTGTGTTAGCCAGTAACACCAACAAACCATCTTCCTTCAAGGTGAATTTCGAGGGGGGTTTACGCGAACTAGTCATCTGAACATCTAGTTCGCATAAACCCCCCTCGAAATTCGCTTTGAAGGAAGATGGCTTGGTGGTGTAACTGGCTAACACACGAAGGAGACGGACGTGTTTTTCTCCAGCTCCCGAGTCCAAGGTTGTTTTCTGTGAGTTCGGTGTTTGTCTCAGGACTGCCCGGCGATCGGCCTCGCGATCGCTGCCAACGGCGTTTCGTCGTCCCCCTTTAACGTGCTTCAAGGAAGAATTACCTGTGAGTAGTTTGGAACTTTTAGGACCCCCTTTCTCGGCACTATGCCGATAGAAAGGAAAAATACTTTCAAGATAAACTTAGGAGAGCTGCAGACGATAGCCTCACCCCTTGAGCTTCATCAATTTATTGATTTTGAACTCGGGATGAAGGCAGAAGAGATTTTCGGAATACAATTTGGTGCCTCGAGGCGATATACCTTTATGTAGTGCAAGGATGAGAGTGTCATGGAGAAAATTACGAAGAGAAGCGTCGAGGAATACGCGTTTCCTACCAAAGGTTAAAAACGCGGAACGGTGACAATCGAAGCGGCAACGAAGAAGGCAACTTATGTCATAATCTGCCAGCTGCCCTTCGAGGTCGCAAGAAGCGACACAGAACGTGAGAATTCCAAACACGGGAAAATTATTGACTATCTCGACAACCGGTGGGGAGGTGAGTGCGAATACCGTGTGCTCGCTGGAACAAAAACCGTTTAAATGGTTCTCGAATCCGATATCCCAAGCTATATCCCTATAGCAGGAGAGACGGCGGTCATACACTATGACGAAGAAAAAATAACATGTATAAGAGGCGGCCGACATATTCCTTCCTTCATCCCTCTCACACTAAACCGCTGCGCTAAGCACCTTTGCTCTCCCAACCCCCCACCACCCAGTCCCTTCGGCCGCCGGGAGCGCTTGCATGCCCAAGTGCGGTAAGATGAGAAGGAAACGACGCCACGGACGGCAGTCGGCGTTTGTATGTACATGAAGCGGCACAATAAAGTGTAAGTGTGCCAGACTGGCGTTTTCCTTTCCCGCGCGTGGTGGTGCTGTTCCTGCTGTTTTGTATTGGAGCCACTAGACTGCAACACCTCACATAGATAAGAAAATACGCTGCTGGCCGAACATAGAGGCATGTTCGGCATTGCCCTCTGTTCGCCATTACCCGGTTCTCCCCCAAGTGTGCCAGACTGGTGATTTTCCTTTCCCGCGCGATCCCTTCCATTCTTCCGGCGGACCGCGGCCCGACGACGAGAGTGCCACGGCTACATACAATCTGGTGTCAGAAGTGGGATATGGCCATCTAATTGTGGCAGACCGGAGGACGGAATATCGTTGCAGGAAAAGGAGGTAAGACCATCATGGCGGGGCGATGTTAGTATTGGCGGGAAAGAGGTTGAGTTGCAGCAAGTGATAGAGGACGTCTACGAGAGGCTACGTGAGTTAGCCTGCGAAAATCAAGCCCTTAATTCCCGGTTGATCGAACGCGACAGCGCCATTTCCCACATCCAACACACCTCGATATCGTTCCAAAAAGTCCAATCCCACGATACCATCCACTCCGTCCAACTTGTCCACAACCTGAACTTGCATGGGGTAGACGTGATCACCCAAGCGTAAGGACACCACCTTTTGCCCGTGTGTCCAAAGCGTCCTTCCCGTGATTCCTCACAGGTGGCACCCCGGCCTCGAGAGTCCATAGCAACCACTTATTTCACTTGATATTAGAGATACTTGCGCTCCTGTGTCGATCAAAAGTGCGCACTCGCGTCCCTCTATAACTCCCATCACTCTTAGATCACCCTCCGCCGCATCACAGCCCGTCACGGGAATAGTCACCTTTAGAGGCACCCGGCGTCCACGTGCCGTTGCCGTTTAAATCAGGCCCAGGTCTTCCACGACGGCGGCATTCACGGGCGATGTGTCCCACCTGGCCACAAGCGTAACAACGATCCTTTCGCGGCAGTCTGCATTCCCGGGCGAAATGCCCAGGTTGGTTACAGTTGAAACACCTCCCCTCGTTTGGCGCGCGGAAAATCTTCGGAGAAGTTGGCGGCGCCCATGATGTCACCTTCGCTTCAATCGCCTCAGCCCGCAAGGCGCTCCTCACAGCATCGTCGAGGGTCTTCGGCGCATCATGACGGCATCGGCGTTCCACCTCACCGGAGAGTCCATTCAGGAACGCGTCCAACGCCCTCTACTCGGCTTCGAATAAAGTGGCCTCAAAAAACTCCTTGGACCCGTTATTCTTATAAGTGAGCGCGTTAGCACTCCTTATGCGATCTGTGAAAGCGTCTATATCCACCGTGGGCCCCTGTTTCATCTGTGAGACAAGCTCCCGATAGAACCGAACCTCGTGTTTTCTCTTATACCTTTCAGTTAACACTCGCTTAAAGTCTTCATAGTGGACGGCACTCCTCACGGCACTCCTGCTTCGAGCGGGCGAATTCCGTTGCACTACCAGACACACGCAACTTAGCCACTCGTAACCTATCTTCATCGACCCACCCACTTATTTCCGCTATTTCCTCTAGACACTCAAAAAACGCAAACACATTCTCAGAGAGCCCCCCCGAAAACATTCCTACAGACGACAGTAAAGAGAACTTCCTACTGTCGGGGCCAACATTCGAATTAGCCCCTTCGAGGCCGACACCAATGAGGCGGATAGAGGTCAAAAGGACCTCTATTGGGCCTCCGCCTCCCCGAAGTGCTCGTATTAGTTTGGTTACCCCAAACAACAGAGACGAGTTACCGTCGGCTTCGCTTTCGCGAAAAACCTACCACACATCTCTGCGAACCGAGAGAGCCCGTTACCCAAATATTTGGGATGGGGTGTCTCTCTGGCTCACTTTATGGGTTGACGCCGTGTGGTATGCCGGAGTACGTCCTCAAGCCGGGGATCACCGGACCCATGGAGGGTCAAATAATAATAATAATAATAATAATAATAATAATAATAATAATAATAATAATAATAATAATAATAAAACGTCTTTATTAGGCGAGATTGGGACTAGAAAGTCCCATCTTCCATCTAACCCCTAAATCGGACCAATTCAGGTCAAAGTGTGAGTACATCCCACCTCTCAGTAGTCCTCGTCAACCCATTGCGGATCAGCAATCAGAGGAAGAAATGCGGAAGGAGATAAATGTTGGTGGGGGTAAAGAATACCCCGTGTGCCTCGGAGAAGAAATTAGGGTACCGCCGAGTTCCGGGAGACTTTTAAGACTAGCAGTGGATGCGTGTATTGGTACCGGGACATATTTAGTGGACCCCAAGTTAGAGACTGTAGAAAACTGCTATGTCGCGAGGGGACTGTGTACCGTCGATAATAAGCAGTCCGTTACACTGCAAGTCACCAATTTTGGCCGCGAGGAAGTACTACGAAAAGGGACTAGGCTAGGGGTAGCTACAAAGTTTGAGCCCAGTGAAACAGGGGCTGGCAAGACGCACGGGAAGGTGATGAGGGCAATAGCGTCGGCCGACAGCGGGGGAATATTTCGCGAAAAGTTGGCGCACCTAAGTGTAAGTGAGAGAGAGGTCCTCCTGCCACTATTAGAAGAATTCGAGGATCTGTTTACAGAAAAAGATCGACTACCTGTCACCACTCTGACGTCTCACCGAATCAGCACGGGCGACGCCCCCCCCCCCTGTTTACAGAAGGCCTTACCGAGTACCCCATTATTTGAAGCCCGTTTGGAGTCGTTCGTCAACGAGCAGCTCGAAGCGGGTATTATTGACCATAGTGAGAGCCCTTGGGCATCCCCAATTGTGATTGTACCAAAGAAATCGGTTGACGGAAAACCGGCGTACCGGTTTCGTGTGGACTTCCGGGCTTTGAATGCGGTGACTGTCCCCGATGTGTATCCCATTCCGAACGTCGTCGAGTCATTGGACTATTTGGGCAATCCCCGATTCTTTTCAACACTGGATTTGACAAGTGGCTACCATCAAATACCGATGCATAAGGATGACCAAGAAAAGACTGCTTTTAATGTTGACAGCGGACATTACCACTATACTAGGATGCCGTTCGGATTACGAAATGCCCCTGCCACATTCCAAAGGATGATGGACGGCCTCCTACGGGGCTTGAAGCCGGAACAATGCCTCGTCTATTTGGACGACGTAATCATCTTTAGCGCAACGATCAAGGAACATGCCGTACGGTTGCGTAACGTACTTGACAGATTGAGAAACGCTGGACTAACCCTAAAGTTTGATAAATGTAAGTTTGCAGAGGAAAAGGTCAACTATTTAGGTCACGTTATTTCAAAGCATGGAGTTCAACCGGACCCGGGAAAAATATCCGCTGTGCAGGAATTTCCCACCCCCACCAACGTGAAGGAACTTCAGTCCTTTTTAGGACCTGCGAACTGTTATCGGCGCTTCGTTGTGGGTTACGCAGAGATAGTGAGGCCGTTGCCGAAGTTATTAAGGAAAGGTGCAGTGTTCAACTGGGATGGAGAGTGTGTAGGGTCCTTTGAGAAATTAAAAGATGCCCTGACTAATAGCCCTGTGCTGTCATACCCAGATTTTGACAAACCCTTTATTATTTCGACCGATGCGTCCAACTTCGCTATAGGGGCAATCCTTTCTCAGGAAATCGACGGGTAAGAACACCCAAATGCATACGCATCGAGACAGCTGAATTCCGCCGAAATAAATTATTCGGTGACCGAAAAGGAACTATGCAGTGTCGTGTTTGCTGTGGCACAATACCGGTGCTACGTATATGGGCGAAAATTCAAGATAGTTAGTGACCATGCGGCCCTCGAGTGGCTATTTGGCCTACGTGACCCGAGTAGCTGGTTGATGCGATGGACTCTTAAACTTTCCGAATATGACTACGAAGTAGTGCATAAGCCGGGGGCATTGCATAAGAATGCCGATGGACTTAGCCGAAAGGTGAGACGAATTAAATGCACACCGAGTGTCGACATAGAGAGTGCGCAAGAGAATGACGTAGAATGCGCGGAATGGGCGGGCAAGGCAGGGTTTGAGGTTGTGGACGGGATCCTTTTTAAAATCAGCCTTCAGATTAAAATCAGAAGAGGGATAGCTGTCCCTGAGAGTGTGAGGAATGAGATTTTGAGACAGTGCCATGACTACGCCCTCGCGGGACACCTGGGGATCAGGTCAACAAAAGCCCGCGTGGCGGCGCGGTATTGGGGGCCACACTGGGGAAGATATTGCGAGGCTTATGTGAGAAACTGTGTGTCATGTAACAGGAGAAGTCCGCACGGGAGGGTCCCGTTACAAGCCCTACCGGCCACCGACAGACCCTTCGATTTTATAGCTCTTGATATAGTTGGCCCGTTGCCTCGGACCGAGAAGGGAAAGAAGTTCATTCTCTCAAAATTGGATCATTTTTCTAGGTATCTTGTGATGGTCCCTATGCCAAATCAAACAGCAGAGGCGGTTTCCGTTGCCCTGGTTAAGGAGTGGATCCTGAAATTCGGTGTCCCTGACAAGGTTCTAACCGATCAAGGGAGCAACTTCATGTCGGACCTGCCCCATTCCCGCCATCTTGGTCTTCCTTCTCCCGCAGTCGCAGGGGCCGCCAGTGAGAGATGAAGGGGAAGACCCAGGAAGCAGACGGTTTCTCCCGCCTTTGGAGGAACTGAGGTGGATTCTCCTTCCTGGGATTTCTCCCCGTATTCCGAGAACTGCATGGGGGCAGAGGGCAGGAGAGAGGAGTCAAGGAGGTTTCCTTCCTTATCGGAGTGGGCAGACAGCCCGGCGCCAACATCACCTACCTCTAGCGGCAAGCATTCACTGCGAGATAAGCCTATCTGCGATGAGGGGGAGAGCGGAGGGGAAGCCGCCGGGAGTGAGTGGGAGGACCTGGATGATAACGAGAGAGGAGCTGTCGCTGTTGAGAGTGACGCGAGTGTTTCCCACCAACCGCCCCTCCCGCAGCGGTCCCCATACCTCATTCGCTCGCGGGCACGTTCGTCTCATCCCTCGCCGCCCTCCCCACCTGGACCACCGCCCCCACCAGACTCCCCTCGCTACTTCCTGCGCGAGAGAACACCTCCACCGCAATGGGAGACAAAGGAGCAGCAATAGCGTGTAACTCATGAGCGATATGTGTTTTGTGTTTCTTGGCGGAAACGGTGGGTGGAGAGGAAGTGGTGCCAGTAAGCAGTGGAGTGGTGTTTGAGAGGACACAGGACGTGGTAATTACTGAAAAAAGGGCGTTAGTTATCAATTTTGATTTGGGGGAGGTTCAACAGGAGTACGTTAAATTAGTTGACGCGTTTTCGGAATTGAAAAAAAGCAGAATTGAATCGTGGAGTAGCAATGGGAAGGGGGTACAAAATTGCACTTAATCGGATGGAAGTGGAATATTCTAGGATAAAAGAGGAATTCGGAACCTTGGTGGATTTGGTGGAAAATAAGAGGGTTCGAAGAAGGTGGATTGACGCCGGAGGATCGCTACTTAAAATGGTTCTCGGAACTGCTGACGCGGAAGATTTGAGACAGCTGAACGGGAGGGTTGAGAAGTTTGAGAGGGAAGGAGGAGATTCTCGTGCGGCTATAGGTGCGCAATTATTAGTACTGAAAGGAATGGAAGGACGATTGGCGAATAATACGCGTTTCCTGAGGAGTTTAGTTGATGAATATATTGATTACAGGAACAAGTCTCAGCTTAGATTTAATCAATCAGAGGCGAATTATCGGGAATTATGGGAGATGGTGATGACTGAAGATGCTCTGAGGCAGGTGGGTCGAGCCTTAGTTAAAGCGAGGATTGATCTGACCGGTTTAAGAATTGCATTGGAGAGTAGTGTATATAACAGACTGAGCAGCGTTTTAATCACACCTAACAAGTATTTAGAGTGCCTCAGACAAATTAGAGATAGTTTACGACCACCGTTAAAAATGTTGGCCCCATGTGAGCATGAGACACTTTATGTTTACTATGAGACCGCACGGACGACGGTCGTAGTGGTGGGTGAGACGTTAAGGGTGATTATAAAGATTCCTGTGGTTGGAGAGGGCAGTATTCTGGAACTGTATCGAGTGCACACTTTCCCAATTAAATACCCAGAATTAGAGGTCAGTAGTGAGTGGGGGACTATTTACTGGTCTCGAAGGATAGAACGTATTTTGCCGTCGCAGGAATGGATGAGCTCCGGGAATGTCGAGAAGGACCTATTTATATATGCCCCGGAAATTTCTTACTGCTCAGTGGATCAGGGATAAGCTGTGAGTATGACTTATTCATGGACAGGGGGACTAAAATGTGTACCCGGGAAGAAATGCATCTGGCAACGCCATTTTTCCAAAAGGTTGAACGAGGGTGGGTGTTTACTGCCCCTTCTACACTCTCCGCCACGTCTTTGTGCCATGATGGAATAGGGGAAGCTAGGCCGAGGGTGTTGAGATTGGAGGGAAGCGGTTTACTGGCTAACGTTAGCCATTGCGACATAACGGGTGACAATTTTCAAATGATAGCGGCCTGGCAGGGGGGGTCGGAAGTGTCGCAAAATCTTATGGAGTTTGTATCCCCTCAAATTGAAATGTTTGGGAAAGAAAAAGAAATAATGGGAAACATGGACATGAGCAGCTTAAGCTTGCTAAAAAGAGAAATTGACGCGGAAGTTGCGAAGGGGCCAATGAGGGTTGGTCTGGGCGATTTGATCGAGCGGGTGCGAGGCAATTCATCCTCGAGAAATACCTATCATATCTCGATCCCTGTTGGCCTAGGGGCACTGTTAATTGTAATTTTGGGGTTGACATATTGGAAACTTACTTGGATTAAGGGAAAGTGCCATAGGTTGGTCAAAAAATCCACTCGTACAAGGACCATTGATGCTCGGAACGTACGTGTAGTAATTAATCAGGAGACAGGTGATGGGGTAAACGAGGGCGAGGTTAGTGATACTTAGACAAGGCGAGGAATGGGTTGGTGTGCTCTGAGGTAAGAGAATTTTGCGTTAAGTTAGAGTATTGGGTAGTTTCTTTTATGGATTTTAATAGCAAGGGTAGTAGTAGTAATCAATAGAATGATCTATGATCGAGCTAGTGTAACCATCGATCACGTTAGAAAAGAATGTAATTGGTTGTTCTCATTGTCTTTGTGTTCTTTGCATTTTTTTATGATTTTAATAGTGTGTGTCATAGTGTTAATCAGTTGAAACTTCTATGATCGAGCTAGGGTAACCATCGATCACACTGATCATCGATAATGGAAAAAAATTGTATTTGGTTGTTTTCATTGTGTTTGTGTTTTGTGAACTGTCGCCTTGAAGCACTATTGGACAAAGACTTATCATCCCAATTATTTTGAGGGCATGCATGTAGTAGCGTCTTTATGTTCATGGTATGACTGAACAAAATGTATTGCACATTTTTTTTTATTTTTGGGGGGAGTGGATGTAAGAGGCGGCCGACATACTCCTTCATCCCTCTCACACCTAACCGCTGCGCTAAGCACCTTTACTCTCCCAACCCCCCACCACCCAGTCCCTTCGGCCGCCGGGAGCGCTTGCATGCCCAAGTGAGGTAAGATGTACCTTGAACCTTATCATGCAAGGCGTGCGAGCCAATAGCAGCAGGAAGACGCGCCGACGAGAAGGAAACGACGACACGGTCGGCAGTCGACGTTTGTATGTACAGTGGCGGAAGAAATTAACGCAAAATTTTTCGCACGCCACAATGCGGCATTTTTGGGAACTTTTAGGAGCAGTAAACACTCGAAAGACTGGCAACACTGAGGAAAACATCGTCTACCGCAAATATTTGAAATCCGCAATGGAACTCACATTTGCTGGAGCGTAAAACTTAGTCATCAATCGCCTCATTTTCGAGCTTTCTTCTCATATTATTCGCACATTCAGTCGCGGTGTATCGCTGTGTTTATTTCAGCATGGTTCTTACGTCGAATGATATCATTTATACAGAATGACTGATCATAAAAAAATATTCACTATCCCACCCAATTCGGTATATATGCTGAAATCTTCATCTTCTACCACCAAGGGGTATTTATTGTGGTCGACTTTCCGAGGATCTTTTTGAATGACGTGTGCTGTGTCTTTTTTACCGAAATGATATAAATCGAGATTTATCCGCACCAAATGTCGATACAAAAAAGATTTAGTTAAAATGAGTATAGTCTACGTGATGAAATTTTTCACGATTTTCCATTTGTAGATTGACGAAGTTCCTTAGACGGATATTTATTAAATTCAAAACGGATATTTATTAATGAATCGTTCTTGACCCAATATAAATCCGTTTTTAGTTCGTCAGAATGGGATTAAATTATGAAAACATACGTAAATATATATAATTTCAAGAAATAAAGATAAATGTGCTCGCATCGATACCGTATAATCTAGGCATATTTTCCCGATATTTCTTTCATTTTATCACAGGAAGCTTGGTGACGAGCTGTCCTCTGTTAAGCTTTATCTAGTAACTGCAGGATATACGAATAAATATTCCGAAAAGTTTACCGAAATTAGGTGCAGTTATGGATAAACAACTCTATTACGTCTGACTGCATAATATCTTACACGCTTAGCTATAAATTCGCCGCACATTTAAAATTAACAGGAAAGCCTTTTAAAAGACTTCAGTTTGGAGTAAAATGTCATTAATGAAATAAATTAATAGGTAACGGGTAATGTTGTAGCTGTCAGATGTATTTGGCTAGCTAAAGAGTGATCCGTGCTCGATTTTTAATGAACACAAATGAGTTTTTATATACATTTTCTCATATTGGCGATATGACTGAATGTAATGTGTAGCTGCAATGACTGGCAGATAATATGAATTTTTTTTAAATACAAAAGAGATAAAATTTGCCTAATAAAAATCAATTTACTTGACCAGAAATTGAATGAAAAACTCAACAATGTCTCGACCAGGGGTGGGGTCACGGCTTTTTTCTTTTTATGGTCGTTATCGTCATCCAAAAGGCAAGCCGCATTGGTAGGGCAATGCTCAAGGTCCTTGGAGCGCACTCCACTGCTATGTAGCACCCAATATTTCTTGATGACGATAGCGTTTTCGAAATCATGAGCGTACTCGAACAATATTATCATGAAGAACCATGATTGTGATTCAGGTTTGCAACCCAGTAACAACTACTGAACTTTCTTATGTCAAGGTGAATTTAAGATGATATTCCGTATCCTTGCGGTGAATTTATTTGCGTCCGTATGCGTTACCGTGAAATAAGTTACTTTTGAAATGAATGATGGTATTGTATACGAACGTTTAAAATAACTATAAGGATAGGAAAAAGCATACTACTCTCCTGGGAATACAAACAGAAAGAAGTAGTTCTCGGATTACACCTCATCAGCCCAGACCATTCCAATCAAACACCATTAGTTCCCCTCATGCATTGGTTTGGAGGCCAACTACCATAAGTCTGAGTTAAAGCAAAGAGCAATCTTGAAGGACTTTTGAGGATCCCAAGAGGTTCCCCTGTGTCGATACAAAGCTCCACCAATACTGTTGCATTCAAAATTGGAATGTATGAAGGCCGCATTATATTGATTTGGGAAATAGTATGCCTTTAATAAGAGTTTACTTTCCCCTTGTGTTGCGGGCGATACCTTTTCTGCCATAGATAATGTTTCGGACGCCAGTCGTTTAACTCACAGGAAAGAAGTGGTATTTGACTTCTCTTACGCCCTTAACAATATTTGACGGGTGCTTCCGATTTTTTCGAAGCGCGACGAGCCTTTTCTTGCTGGTGCAGCGAGAATTTGAAACCTGTGCCTTATTCACAACAACAAACCACCCCGACCATCACCACCCGGAACTTGGCTAAGGTTTACTGATGACTGCTTCATGGAGACGAGCGTCGATAGACGAACAAGCAGAGCGCAAGCAGAGATATTGTTCAAAGTTTTAGCGGCCTCTCCCTTAATTCTTGGGGAAAAAAGATCTTATTAGCCTTTAAGTATGCCTCATTTTTCTCCCAGGTGGAGGAATCGGATAGCAGGTTTGTAAAAGGCAAAAACATCCGTCGAAAAATTACCCGAAGAGGTGTTGCGCCTTCGACTTTCACCCACTGAACTTTTATTTGGTGTTTAAAAGTAAAAAAACCTATTTCTCACTACTATCAAACGAAAATCATTAAATTTATGTCCACTATAATAAGAACTATGTTTATTCAAATGTTTATCAATATTAATTTTTCGTCCGCAACTAGGAATACTTGCGAGTTCACAAATGTCAAAATTTTAGGAGATGGTTCAAAACAAATCATGTAACATAGATGGAGCGGGCTGCACGGAGCGCAGCGTTTATTA
The DNA here is from genome assembly GCA_963169105.1 of Ceriagrion tenellum. NCBI lineage: Eukaryota > Metazoa > Arthropoda > Insecta > Odonata > Coenagrionidae > Ceriagrion > Ceriagrion tenellum. The sequence goes on along the minus strand of OY720638.1, from coordinate 10,079,515 downwards.
TGAGGACAATGCGAGAAACAAACGTTTTTCGACCCCTTCAAACGAAACAACCCAACATTTAGATGCGATGAAGAAAATCGTGGAGGAAGAATGGGAAATGAAGCCAGTATGAGGATACCAAAATGTGGACAACTCCATGTCACAAAGACTTAGTCAGGAAATCGAGAATGGAGGGGGATGGATTGATTATAAGGCTAATAAACATCCACATTCTTTATGTAAATACCAGCATATTTCTTGATGATCAATTGCTGTGATCATGGGCACACACAACTCAAATTTAGAGAATTACGCATATATTTTACCCTTTTCCACTCGTTGCATTATAGTGTCACTTTTCAACATCCGTTAAAATACATTACTACTAAGAGATGAAATTTATGACCCTGTAAAAAGTCTTTTAATATCTTCATGTGGCGGCACTCACAACTTTAACTTCCATTGAAGCAGTAATATTACGACACATTTGAAGAGAAATAGATTCTTTAGGGACGTAACAATCGTATAATCATTGATGATGCACATTCCTAATTTGTACTCCATTGACTACTCTGCGGATTTATGAGGAGTATACAAATGACCATAGGGAAAATATCTAATTACTGCTTAGTCGCTACATGGAAAGAGATTATTTTTAGTATTTTATCACTTTCATAGGGGGAAATACGCGATGCATTTTTGTCGGAGTATTACTTACACGTGGGTATAAAAATGCTCCTCATAAAATTTAACTGCGTAATTTAAGCCAAACATTTTTCACTGCGAATATGTCATAAGGTATATAAGTGATTCATTAATTTAACTTATCCTCTAAGTATTATCCTCCATCATATAAGTTGAACTGTTGAACTACATGGCTAATATATTGTTCATAGCAAACCTAGAAAACAATGCTGGGAAAGCTTCAAAAACCGTTTTAAAGATATTTTGAAGAGAATTCCACACTTGTTTGGTCTCTCACTCAAATAAGTAATCGGTATTTACAAGTTTGGCAGATAGAAACAAACTCTAATTCCTAATAAAAATAATTGCCCTCTTTACTAAATCATTTCAAAGTAATTTAAAGGTGAATGTAGCATCAGGTAACATCACTAAATCGAGTAACTGACACAATCAGAGATCCGGTCTGTTCCCTCCTTCGTGAATAGCTTTTCATTGAGTGGTAAATTGGCAAATGAGTGGATATGAGTACCATACGACAGGCAGGACGTAGAAATCAAGTGGGGTCGAGTACCCGAGAATGGGAAGTAAACATCTCATTCGACGACCAAGGAGACCGCTCTGATTCTTTTACAAAGCCCAAATATGCGTAAAATCACACACTCATGGTTGAGGTCAATATCCATTCCCTGGACCTTCCGCGGATTCCTACGAAGTTTCGGCTGCAATAAAGTCGCATCGCGTAGATTAATTATAAAGGCACTCAAAGAGGCCACGCCGCAACCCCAGGCATTCTTAACCGCAGACGAACGCTCTCCCTCTAGGCTACTTCATCGATCGAAGAGAAAACAGCGTCCAGTGGTTCTTACTATAAAACGTAAAATGGGAATTCTAATGTTTCCTTAAAAAACTGGACCAAATAAAATGCTCTGGATTTTTTAAAGTAGTTTTCAGAAAGTAAATAATATTACGTTTGGAGGAGTTAAGAAATTTAAGTGTTTGGGATGACCTAAATGCACAAGGGCGGAAGCTTACGTAGGGTTTTAAGGTATTGGAAATGCTTGTAAAGAAAAATTTTCTCCTCATGGCAACCATTCTATTCTACCAGATTTCCCATACTTTAACTTGAAATTCACAGGATATTACGCCAAAATGTTAATTGTAATGCATCATATTTCTCGGAAGTAGTTTGAGGCCTATTAAAACGATGTTCATCCACAGCTATTCCCTGCACGTGGAAATACATTTTATTGTTAGGTAATTATCTGGAGGATAAAACATTTTTATGTCCCAACAAATAATGCTTTCATCGTATTGTTTCTTAGGATTCAACCAAGAAATTTGTTTAAACGGTTCTAAGCTCTAAAAAAATATGGTAAGCATTTCTATATAATCAACTACGAATTCGGAACCTCGACTGGGTGCGGGTCGAAGCAAGCTCATCACGTTTATAACTCCCAGACGATCTCGCGAACGTAAATCTTACTAGTATGACTATTTGCATGACGAGTAAAATCGATATCAATTCATAGAGAGAGTGAATATTCCCGGTTTCCATATGCTGTCTCAATGTTGTCAAGTTGTCGAAGGAAAAGCGATTTCAATTATTTCCCGTGTACGCCGCATTCAGACGCCAATGAGTTTTGCGTTAATTTTTTCCGCCACTGTACATGAAGCGACACAATAAAGTGTAAGTGTGCCAAACTGGTGATTTTCCCTTCCCGCGCGATCCCTTCCATTCTTCCGGCGGACCGCGGCCCGACGACGAGAGTGCCACGGCTACTTACACGTGTTCAAAATGTGGCAGTTATGACCATGTTGGAATGAATTGTACAACCAAGTCAAATACCCAATACTCCGACGCCCTCAGGAGAGGAAGGAGTGATAATTCAATTGAAGAAGAGAACCTAATATTTGACGAGGACAACCGAGCGGTAGGGGGCAGCGGAGACATGGAAGTGACGGAGCACGTGGTCGAGCGGATAAACAAAGCGGAAAAAAGGAGGGAGGACGACTAAGGGGGGGAAGGAGGTGGAACCCAAGATAAGACCCAACAAGGAGAAATGGCCTACCCAGGGGTTGGGGGCTGCACGACCTGATGGTCAGAAAGCGGGAGCCTTCAGTCAAAAGATAGGAAGGTTCGATAAAGAAATGGGAGAGGGACAGTCTCAGCCGAGTGGAGCTGAAAACCGGGATGTGGACTCAGCAGCCTCTCGAGAAACACCTACAGTGAATCATGCAGAGACGACGCCGTCCCAGGAGAGCAGCGGGGAGGAAGGAAGTGGAGAAACGGAGGAGGAACTCACCCAAGACGGGAGGAAGAGTGAAACCTTAGGAAATGAAGCAAAAGGTACTAAGAGGAAAAGGAGAAGAACCCACAGATTGATGAAAATCATTAAGAAAACACCTACGACTGATTTGGAAACGAGGAGCGGAGACCCAGAGAAGCTGGAAAACCCAGAACAAAAACATCGAAGCGAAAACCGCGAGGGGCCGATCACCATGGGAGCGGGGGCAATAAGCACCAGCCAAACCACAGAGGTGATTGAACAAAACGGGGAGGGGGCAGATAGTATGGAGAAGGAGAATGATGGAAACCAAGGAGAAAGAAGAGGTGAAGGGACGAAGGAGGGGCAGGACAAGATACGGGAAAATGCAATGGGAAACGGTAAACCTTCGGCTGCTGTGGAGAAAGGGGTAGGGGGCAGCGGAGACATGGAAGTGACGGAGCTCGTGGTTGAGCGAACAAACGAAGTGGAAAAAGGGAGGGAGGACAACAAAGGGGGGATTGAGGTGGAACCAAGTGTGAAAGCCAACAAGGAGGGAGAGCCTACCCAGGGGTCGGTCGCTGGACGACCTGATGGTGAGATAGCGGAAGCCTTCAGTCAAAATATAGGAAGGTTCGAAAAAGAGATGGGAGAGGGGCAGTCTCAGCCGAGTGGGGCAGATAACAGCGACGAAGATTCCAGCAGTGGTCTAATGGCAGAGGCAGAGGGAAGGGAAGCGAAAGGAGGGGAGGGCAAGGGAGAAAGGCAAGAAGAAGAGGAGGATAAAAGGGGAAGGGAGGGAGGAATAGGTGAAAAAGAGGGAGAGGAAAGTAAGTGGGAGACGACCGTAAGAAAAAAACGTATCTCCAGTACTCTCTCCAGAGGTACATCATGGTCGAACGCCGAGGATCTCTGCAGTGGCTACCAAAGCACCCTGGACACGACACCTACGGGAGACACAGTTGATGAGAACTGGGAAAATGCAGACACCAGAAGGCGGTTCCTCCGCAGCACCAAAGATTCGCGGAAGGACCAGGAGGCGCCGAAGAAACGACGGTCTAAAAACTCGGGTAAATAGATCATTGAAAACGTCTTATATAACAATCTTTGAGCGAATTTTTGGAAACTATTTAAACAAAACCATGTATTGCAAAAAAAATCAACTTAGCAATCTTAACTGGCAAATCCGAGGAGGAAACGGATTCAAATCTAAGCCAAACAAACGTAACAACAAAAAGAATTATATCCCTAAATATTGCAGGAGTGAGCAATCCAAAAAAAATAGGTGTAGTGAAATTAAAATTTTTGGAAATGGGGGCGGAAATAATCCTTCTCCAAGAAGTGAGGGAGGGACTCAAACTAGACGATGAAAATTGAGTAAGCATTCCAAATCACGGTACCTCTCCTCTCAGGACAGCAATTCTTATCAGAAAAAGTATAAAAGTAAAAAACATTCAAAGTCATGAATCAGGGAGTATTATTGGGATAATGATAGGAGACATTCATTTCATAAACGCATACAATATGTCAAATATATTCATGTATGTGTCTAAAAAATACTTTAAACAAAAATGTATTATAAATGTATGAGTCTTTGGAGCGGATCTTTTTTGCCCTGTATGCAAATCATATACTGCAATATGATATTGTATTAAAATAAAACCATTGGAACAACACACCTGACCGGCAATTGGGAGATCCGGGTTCCAATCCCGGTCAAGTCAAATGATTTTTTCATGGCGATTTCAACCCTGGTATATATGCTAATGTGACTTTCCTTCTGGTATATATCATTATTAATAATTGTTGGATGTCGAGGGGTAAATAATTAATATCAATAAAATCAATTGATCTAATTCTAATGTTCTCTCTGTTTAAGAGAAGATGGCAACTAAGGAAGGCTATGGTAGCCATTCAGCTATCAAGAGAGTATAATTCAATCGGTGATTATTTAATTCAAAGGATATATTCCAGTAATTCATTATAAAGTCAAAACAATCCAACAGCTGTTTATTTGGATGCTTAATTTCTTCCAGTGATTGAAATCAGATGAGAAAAAAGTGGCTGAGTAGCTAGATATACTTATATCATTTATGTAGAATCAAATGTTAATAACTGATTCCAAAATTCGTTTTATCTCATGCCAACCTTATGCATTGTGTTGATGTAAAGAGCGCATCTTTGTAGTTCTCACACACGCGTTCAACATGAAACTGCTCATTGGAAAAAAAGTCGCCAACGAAGATATGAACTCCATGTCATCCTCCGCTATAGCAGCAACCACGGCAGCTATTTTGCCAGTCCCTCCAATCTCAAAAACGGCAGTATCTAAAATTAAAATGCAGTGAACTGAAAATCCAGGGCAAAGCTCGATAGAAAACCCAGCGATCGGCTCCGATGCGTGGACGTGAATTTCTTGAAGGCATTCCTTCGCTGGGGCGTTTACTCTGTAGTATATTTGACTTCAGTTTCGCTAGCCCTGTTGTTCCTCACCCTTCCTCGTCGTCTCTCGGCGACGTAAAGCTTTCCCAGCAGAGGTCGCAGCCAGCTCTGTTTGCCAATTACAAGATTTTTCAAACCTGGCCCCATTCAATCAAGCTTGTAAAATGGGGGTGGTGGGTGTAACAATGTCTTTGAAAGTAAAATACATTAGATACTACTGCTTAGATGAAAATATGTCTACTATCATAGAGTAAATATACTAGTATCTTTACTCTATGCATCTATGATAGATATCTATTAGGTGTATTATCGTCTAAATGTCAGCTAGTCTAATAGTTACCTCTATTTAGACATTTAGTGTTACAGATAACTATTTAAAGATATCTATTAGACTAGCTGAGAATATGTCTAATAAACATCTATGGTAGATATCTTAGATGCTTTATCACCAAAATGGCAGCTACTCTTGTACATATCTAGCTACAGATATCTAATAGATATAAATTTAATGTAAGGGTATACAAGACAAGAGTAGTCATCAATGCTTTCAGTTACAATAAGTCAACTGTCCCCAGTAGTAGTGTAGTAGTACAACATAGTAGAGTTATTCGTCACAATACAGCTGTTTTTTTTATAGAGTGAAAGACTGCATTGCCCATCCAGATAAAAGACCAGCAGAGGGTCATAGTCATTGTACTTTTGAAGGTTGAATTCCATATTGATAATCATTATTTATCTGGATATACTTTCATGTTTCTTTCATATCTCCTTTGCTGAAGACTCAACCAATGGGACTGAAGTACATGCTCTTGAGTGCTCTCCTTCAGGTGAGTTCCTCGAATGTTTTATATCGCTTTCTTGCATCTATAATATGTTCATTCTATTATTAAACTAATGATATTTAAACTTCTTAATTGAATCTGTCCACAGAAATTTCCAGTTATGTGGAATATATGTACCTATCCATATAATATGCAATCTTGGTCTCAAGTTTCTTCCTCTGTCCCCTCTAAGCCAAGTGAATGAAGTTAAATAACCTTCAGTAAAATAAATAGATTTGTTTATACTTTGAAATGTCTGCAGATATTAAATGCTTCTAAAATAATGAGATACAGACGTGACATTATGAGATTTAACTGTTTTCTCATGTTTTATTGTAAGGATTCTGGGGGGTCTTGTAGATGCCTCATTGACATATCCAAATATCTCTGAAGCATCTTGTGAAATGTCTAATACAATGACTAAGGTGAATATAGTGCTGCTTCTGAGATGTCGAGATTTTTGATTCTATTACATTCAATAACACATTTGAAACTTCTTGGAGATGATTTTATACTGTATACCTATGACCTAAGCATTAAAGCAGCTACACTTAAACTCTGTCAACAAGTCTTTAACAACAAGTATTTCATCATTCAACAACAACACATAATATCAATAAAGAAGAAACATAGTACAAAGAAACATACAAAGAAACATAGGTACCTCCATTAAGGTGTCAATTGATGAAATAGAAAACTTTTCTTACAGCAGATTGCTGTTTATTCAACATTTTATAGAATATTTAATTTTACAAGCCTGTACATCAGTAGGCTAGCAAATGAACACTTTTTGTTAATTTTACAAGGGTATTTATCTCCAACAGGAAATAAACAATAGAATTTCACATAAATATGAAAAACAAATTCAGCTATCTACTAGCATATACACATACCAAATACACAATTGTAAAATATTTGCATCATTCTCTAAAATGCTGCTAATGAGAGACATAAATATAGAGATAAAGTTGTTAAGGTCAGGACGGAGTAATTTTGGACAACAAATTTTTATGATCTCTATGGATATAAACAAGATTCATCAAACGACACAAGGGAAGAAAACAGAAAACATAATTGGCCAGGGAGAGAAGAGATGGCTCACACGGTTTCAAACAATTTTAAATATACAATTTCTCACATTTCCTGAGTAATAATATTTTTATACAACATAAAGAACACTGTGGCATCACTCTTATTAACCAGCAATCAAATCCAAAACTGAACCGCCACATTGTACTCACTACCAGGCTAAATTACCTTGCCCGACTTCAACTATAGATAACATGGATAAAATATATTTTGCTAGAGTGTCATAATAATATTAATGATGGCAGAGAAAAATAATTCCACAATAGCCTCTTTCACTATGTATTTGTGTGTGTGTATGTATATATATAAAACTTCATGAACGATCACTCAAGAGATGAAATATAAATGAAAATATGCCAAGGAAGGCTGATAAAAAAACACAGTGACACAGGAGGAAAAAACATTCTCAACTCCCTTCCCCCTCCATCCCTCCCCTCCAACTTAAAGAGTCTTCATGCACTTACATTTTCCAAGCCTTCTCACTTCCAGAACTTGGTAAATCCCACTAACTTCCCCCAGTTTTTGCCTCTGTCCTGCCTCCTCCCCCTCTTGCCTCTGTTCCCAGTCTGTCTTTTCTCTTTACCCTCCTGCCTCTCCCCTCCTCCTTCCTTCTCTCCCCCTCCATCCTCCCACCCTTCCCCGTCTCATTCCTCCTTAGCCTCTGAAAAAGACAGTACAGTTCACTGTGAAAATATAAGGATCCTACGTGGGAGTTTTTATCCTGTGTCACTGTGTTTTTTTAATTAATTGCCCTGTTAATTGAAGTACACCCGAAGGAACAAGCGTTAATCTGGTTACTGAAATCATTCGCCGCACCCAGATTAAATAAAACACATCAACTCCACATTTCCTGTCATTTTCCATGTAACCCTCCCCTCCACCCCACCCTCACTTCGGAATTTCACTTCAGCCCTTTGGGTCTCTCCCACCAAGACATGAGCTGGTTAAAATTCCCTTTTGAAAAACCATTCCACAAACCCTCCCAAGCACCCAGCAGGAAAACCCCTTCCCCCTCCCATAGCCTACCTCCCCTCCTACCCCTTTCCTCACCAGTCAGCGCACACGACATTTGTGTCATGCATTGCCTTGAAGATGTCCGAAAGCTAGCTCTGTAAGTGCTCGTCTCTTTTTTTTGTAAGTCTATCACCTCCACCCTATCAACATCGGGTGTTTATCGCTGAATGGCTGACTACAACCCATCAATCATTACTTCAGTACTTGATTGAATAGTGCCATTCAGTAATACCTACCCTACCCCACTGCTGTTTTGGGCAAAATATTGAATGTGTTAATGATTACCCATATGCAAATGACCGGGCATATCTGTGGCATGAATCAGCAAAAGATTATAACTTGCATGGATTTGGCATGGCAGCAGCAAAAAGTACTTGTATCATTCATTTACTTGAATCAGGTATTCCACAACTCAACTGCTTGAGGGAATGTACGTTTAACTCAAAAGGTCTTCAGATGATAGCCAACTCTACTCTGTTACATTCATAGCAGACAAGTATTACCAAATTACCACTCATTCAGGCTGGTTTTTGCCAACAAATGATGTTTCTCTATCATTAATTTGATATTTTGAAGCATCATTCTGTTTCCAGTTAAATCAAAGAACATACATACAAACAATGATAGGCACTGGTTTTCAACCAAAAAACCCTCTTAAGCACTTCATTTAGTATGGTACTACCTATGAGACAATGAAGTAAAAATCATATTTTAGATGTAACAATTTCACCTACAGGTAATTATTCATACTTCAATGAAAAATGGCTCATGGATGAGGAACTGACCTGAATCATACAATGGAGCAGTATGAACTTGCATCACTCTCATGATATTTCTTACCTAGCAGGTAAATTAGCTGATAAATGACCATTCAGTCAACTCACAGTTTTCACATGTTCCATGGGCATAAAACATTATTGCAAAATGCACCAGTTGTGAAGTACTTGAAAGAAATGCGAAAGCATATGAGCACTGACATAACTCCTTATCTTCAACTTTCTCAATTTTACATGCTAGGATAAGCATGAAGAGGTAAGAAGAGCAAGTCACAGGATAGAAGAGTTGGCACAAATGTGACACAGAACAAAGAGGCTATCCCCAGCAGTAAGCATATGATGGAATCACATCCAGCACCATGCAAAAGAAAATCCATTTCATGCACATGGCCTCCCTAATGGAGTATTCCAAAGGTAAGTTACTTCAATGAAAAAACTTATGCAGGTAAATTATATAAAAATTCTAGCAATGGTTTTAGTATACATCACTCAGATATAAGATATTCTGTAAAAAAAATACCTCTGTCCATTTTTTATCTGTAAGATATCATCTATTTCTCCAAGAATACATACCTTCAGGAGAGACATAAAAGTGTAGTCTTATTGCTATGATTGGAGTATGCAGCTGCAGGAATAGCTGATAAAACACAATGCCACCTAAACTCTATGATAAATTGGTCACCAATCCTTTCAGTACTTTTTTCTAAAATCACAAGTTACCACTATGTATGCAATCAATAGAAATTGCTCGATTCCTTATTTAAAGGCAAAATGTTTACACAGGAAATAGTAAACTTGTGAAATGAATGTTAAATGAAAACACATCAGCCTATAACTTGGGAAATTTAGATTACAGGAAATCAACTAGGCAAAAATTTTGCTAACCATAGGAAAACCAGAGAAATATTAAAATATGCTGTAATGGATATCAAAGAGTGAACGTACTACCATTAAGGATAGGCAAGATAGTGGCATACAACCATTCAATGGCATCATATACACATATATTGCAGCAGCTAGCATGGGCATCCTCCTCTTTCATCAAATTTTTAAAACACATACATATTTCCATTTCCTCTGAAATCAAGGCTGGGGATTGCCCTAGGAGCTCTAATTTTTCTTCTAAAAAGAAACTTCTCTTGACACAAGCTGCTGTAAGCATACAACATTCTTCATGTAATGTAACCTATAATGATTCACACAGGTTAATTTAACTCTATTACAATGTATCCTATAAGTATTAATTAAAATGAGATCTGAGCCTCGAGTATTCACAAACATTTCTTTCAAAAATTCTTGGGCAAGAGATTACAAGGGTTAGTTTTCTTCTATTAATGTAATAGCTACTGATTTTTCCCTCTTCAACAGATTTGTATTAATGTCATCTCAAAGGAAAAGACTAGAAAAATTTGATAAACTACACACAACCTCATTTCCTTGAAACCAATTTATAGGAACTTATTGATAACATGCAATAAAATGAACTCAAATCATACTCTTACTTGTGATAACCAAGAGTGTCAATCAGCTTGCACTACATCAGTAATGCCAGCATCTAACCATGGGCCATTAACCGAACTTTTCATTTTGTATATGGAAATGGCAGGACTTAAAATTCAAGCCAGCAAAAAATAATACTTAAGCATTTTCCAATAGAGCCTTTCAATTTGAACTCTAGAGTAAATTCAGAAAATTTCATAGTAACCATAATATGATAATTATAAGAGGTAAATGGTTATGGAATGACTGATAAAAGAATCAATATTAAAAATCTAACAACAGAGATTGACCAAATTTCACAGCAGTAGGTAAGAAATTGGCTATAGTTGAGGTTCCAATTGGAATTTTTGGAGCAAGCCAAGTTACATGGCAAAAAGAAAACAAGGAATTTTAAAACAAAATGAAATAAGATGTAGCGCACATAAGAGAGTGTATGAGGTAAACAAAACAACTAAAATTTAAAAAATAGAAAAATTTGTATAGAAAGTAATCCCTTTGTTTTACCACTTGGCATCTCTGTCTCATAAAGTGATAATCTTCATTCAATGCCATGATCTGATTTGTACATCTATTTCAGGCACCATTTAGCCACTTGAGAGTGAATTCATTAGGCCAAAATCCACAAAAATTGGGAGCAAGATATCAAATTCTACACTCTTCTCTTATTATATATAATAATAATAATAAGTAAATAAATAACAAAAAAATAATAAGTTACCCAAATTCCTTCAGCGAACAAGATAATGGTTTTATTCAGTACAATTTAATCTCCTTGCAGGGCTAAGATTAGATAATAAAATATGAATTATTATGTTAGTTACAATCACCTTACTACCAACTAAATGAATATATGTACATACAAGTATCCAAATGTTAGGGTCCCTTCTCACAGTACTAGACAAATCATCCCATGAGTTAGATGAATCTAACCAGAATCAAGAAAGAATGGCAGGTGATGAGATTGGGGAACAATCTCAGTCTCAAGTAATTTAGAAGTAAGTTACCCCAGTTGTACTTTTTCACTTTCATATGGGTATTTCTAGCTATATGATATAGAATAGAAGCTACCAAAAGGAATTCAAATAAAAGCTACAATAGAAGCTTTTTTAATAATACACAGATAAATTTCATAGTTTCTTTCAACCTGAGAAATGACTTACTTCATTCTCTGTGAAACCATTAAAGCCCAGTTATCAGTCAGAATTCTGGACACCCAAAAAATACCAACACACTTAAAAAAATAAACTCTTCCCAACACCCCATAAAACTACTCAGTATGGCAAGGCAGAGACAATAAGATTTGCATTAAAACTGTAGACTCCTGGTCTGATTGGATGAAGACACTTGAAAGGGGATGGATATCATTTGAAATAAAATTTGATAAAAAAATCTGTTTCTTAAAATTATTCCAACCAACTTCAACCATTACTTACAGTTTAAAAAAAAAAGTTATAAATTATGAAAGAGGACAACTATGAGGTCACTTAAAGCCACAGTATAAAGCTTTCATTCACTGAAACTACACTAACGAATAATATGAACTTGAACCAAAAATTATGAGATAACATTCCTGAGTCTTATGTCACCAAATGAAAATTATAAAGTCATCATCAAGCTCTTGGCTAACTTACTCTAGGTCACAGTTCAAGCAATCGCATAAGAGAAATCTTTCTATTAAGAGATTTTATTCTCTTGTACAACTTGGAATCTTTTCAGATATGTAAAAATTACTTCCTGGAATAAGCAACACTTACACAACACAACACTTCCTGGAATAAGCAACAAGGACTTGTTTCAATCTAAAAAAACATCTGAAACCAAAATAAGGAAACATTTATCCTGGTGAAAATATCCACTGTAAATAATTTTAGCAGTGGTGGTAATTCACACAAAATATACATGCAGTACAGTCTCTTTAGAGTGAAGCAATATAATTAAATTTCATTACAGGGAAACAAGAAAGGTAGTCCTGCCCATCAATAGAGGCTTTTACATGTAAAAAACTTAAATATTATGTAACATTCAATTCAGGGAAATCACTTATTCAGTCCCAAATTTCAGATGGCATGCAATATAGAGAAATATGAGCATTGAATTTTCCAGGTTTTTTTAAAATGGCAGACTTCACAATTCATTAGTACTTAAAGATGGGCGATTCTGCAAATTACCATGGTAATCTTTGAAAATTGTGGTATTTTATATAATTTCCCACAGCCCCTGAAAATTACCATAATTTTCAGTAATATTCACCTCTGTCTCAGATATTTTTCATACCGATATATTCCAATTAAATTAAACCAAGTCTATATACATATCAAACAATCTTAATTATAGTTTAAGGCAAATAAAACTCATTTGTTTAATATTTTTACTAGTGGAATATTTATGGGGCTATTGTTTTAACGGTTTGAATGAAAAATTTCATACCTAACAAAAGAATGCCAAATTGCGAGCAGGCTGCCGAATTCATTTTTAAATTTTACTTTTAATACATCAATGTAGCAATAGTAATGGTTTAAATCCTGTTAATCCCTTCCTATTGCTATTGGTCTTCCAATTAAGTCCTCAATTAGCTATTAATTGCAGAAAATAGTAAATTACCGGAAAATTATGGTATTTTTTTTAAATAACCACACTTAACCACAGTAATTTACCTCAAATGAAAAGTATGGTAATTCACCCATCTTATTAGTACATTGAATGAGATTATTTTTTTGAATGAACTCAAAATTTTCATTTTGCTTTAGTTAGTTTATCACAGTCTATATTTTGGCCATCCACATGATAAAGCAGTTCTTGCATTTGAACACAAATTAGTGATAATATTAAAACTTGGTACTGGGGAGACAATTACCATGTACGACCTAATATAAAAACCCTCATTTGTGACCAAACATTAGTTGTCAAAAGTACAAGAAGGGGTTGGGGCATTTCACGCAAGTAGAGAGAAAATCATATCACAACTAATGGTGTAAAACAACAGAGAAGCTTAATTAATGAGCTAATATTAGCCATGTTCACAGAAAGGTTTCCATATTTAATAAATCTATTCGTGGAAATGTTGTAAGAGCTGTGTATAACCTCAGTAAAGACCTTATGCAACCCAAAATACAACAATGTAGGATATTCTTCCCACTCATGAGTGCAACTGAGGTACCTGATAAAAAAGACAACAAAAATTCTCTCATGTATTCAAACATCATTGGAAGAATTTTCGAGATATTCTCGCTTTCTTGCTGATTTCCCTTAATAGCAATGTTGTTCTGGCCCATAACTCCATGTCAAAGATCTCCGGCTACCCATGATACAATTGTCTCATGAATATTATTCCACTCGTTTGATCTTGTAATAGGCACATTGAAAAAAGACTACCAAAGATATAGGATATTTCAAGCAGATTAATACTAAGAATATTAGTTATACTGAGGAACATTTTCCATGTCATAATTTTTCATGTTTATGGTTACATTCAAGCGTGATAAGCATGCAAGCTTGATGGGGATAAACATTTTAAAAACTGTTAAAAAAAGGAATGTGTGGAGTGCATCCATATCCATCTGTTTAAAAATAGGATAGGTCTCAGAAATTTACATCAAAGATTACCATCAATTTTCAAGCCTGATGCATTCAAGGACTGAGTGAAAAATTTTATGGAGAAAGACATGATCACTTGGTATTCTTTATGGTGAAATTCCACAGACTGGAGAGGAAAAAAATTTGGGTACCCCAAATTTAATAATATTGGCATTTAAGATACTTTACCATTATGATACTTCAAACAAGATATGTTACTTCAAACATTCAAAGAAAAAAATTAGTCGTGAAAGGGTTCAATGCATGATTGCCTATTAGCTTCTCTTGAGATGTATTTCTGATTTGCGATAAAGCTCAACAAAGTTAACATCAATTATCATTTGCAAACCAATGACCAAGAGAACTTTGCCAATGATTCTAACCATCAAGTTTAAGATCTCATCAGGCACCACATTTACTACAAAATTTGGTGACCGATAACATTATACTTTCAAAGAGACATTTTTTCATAAATGAAGAATAATTTTATCAATAATTAAAATTCTAGTCATATCAAATAAATGTTTGGAACAAAGTACTTCACATGATAAACCTTAAAATTTTCCTAGCTTTTATGATCATTAAAGATCATTCATCGAGCACTCAATTTGCCACAACTACTTCATAACATAAAACAATGTTTTTAATAAGACATCAGTTCTTAAATGAGACCAATAAAATGAATAGCTATTACATCAACTATGCTCTAACCATGCTTGGAATAAAGCATTTCAATGCATTGCAAATGATAGGTATTTGTTTCTGGCAATAATGAAGGATGTACATAGGAAATAATAATAATTAACTATCACCCACCAACCAATATCTAAATGAAAGCAATTAATTAAATCCAGCAAAAGGTATTCAATTCATGCACATGATTTCGAGTTAAATAAAAAATTGGTACTTGAACCACATTTTAACCATCCCAAAACATGAAATAAGGACACAAATATGCACATACTTAGGGAAGTAAATAGACTCAAAATAGAAAGATACAATAAACTCTGAACAGAAATTTTTAAGTTGATGGAAAAAACTAAATCCCTGACATTTATGACTTGTCTTAAGTCAAATAGAAACTAGTCATTGGAATTATAAAATGTTCATCCTAAATTTCAACTTTGTCATGACAAATGCATTCATCATGAAATATATCAAATTACCTGATTTCAGTCAATTAAATGAAAATATTTGGGATCACCCACAACATAATCTAGAAAGCCACATACAAATTTAAAACAGTTTGAGGCTAGCTTATCACAACAAAAATATGTGGTAGACAGATAACTATCGACGAGATTCAAGGTTCTATGGTCATATAAATTTACAATGATAAGGCACAGTAAAGTCTCTTCATAGAGAAAATAGCTCAGTGAAATTTGGTTATAATGAAATTAGTTGCAGTCACACTCATCACCATAGATATTAGTATGTCAAAAATTCAACACAGAGTAAAGTTCATTAAAATATGTTCAAACTTTCAGCACCAAACATCAAATAGTATTCAACATCAATAGTGAAACATGAGATTATAAATTTTTCAGTTTTTCCTTCAAAATTGTGGGATTTGAAATTCATTGACAAGCATTTTGTCAATAGTTTGAGTTTTCATTCTTGGTACAAATCTATGACCCACCATGACCATTCAGCATGACCAATCATTAAGAATTCCACCATCTGACTGAAAGAATTTTTACTAATCTTAGCCTTAATTTCCACTATTCTGAGATCCTCAAAATACATTTTGGAAGCAATCCTTTTGTCTTCCATTACGCATCTCTCATACCAAACTTCCTCCCCATTTCCTTCTTCAACATGCCCACCTCTCAATTTATCTTTCAACTACTCTTACTGCTTCAGTTGAATATTGTCACCAATTTCTTTCCTCAGTTACCAGCTCTACATTTTCTCATATCTTCCTCTCCACCAATCAAATGATATTAATTTTTTTGTCCCAACAGCTGAAAAGTCTCCATTCAGCATTCAACAATCTTTAAAGAATATTTTTCTCAGCCATTTAGTTATGTACTTCATACAAAATATTTAACGTATCATTTCTTCGTGGCTTTGCTCAGTCTTTCACTCAATTCTATTCTCTTCCAAAATGCTCCCCGATTCCATTCAATTTTAAGACTTAAGTCTGTACTACACCACTTTCCCTTCAAAGTACTTTAATCCTTTCGTGCCTAGCGTTGGCTATGTCGGCGATAGCCGCCTCATGAATTTTCCTATGCAAATGAACAAATGTCGGCTATGGCCAACAGAGAAAAACCAACGCTTGTCTAATGTTGGGTATACCCAACACGAGGAAAGGGATGTAACCGATATGGGAGCAATAATCCTAGGTATGCAGTAAACCCTTGCAACCCAGCTTAGGGACAGCCC
Source organism: Ceriagrion tenellum (assembly GCA_963169105.1). Taxonomy (NCBI): domain Eukaryota; kingdom Metazoa; phylum Arthropoda; class Insecta; order Odonata; family Coenagrionidae; genus Ceriagrion; species Ceriagrion tenellum. Next base: position 10,062,985 of record OY720638.1, on the reverse strand, counting down.
AGACCCTTCTCTCAGCAAGTGAGCTCGACCCTCCGCATCATTATAGCTCTCCTTGCTGCATGAATCCGCAGTTAATTTATTGTATTTGCAATGGTTTTTCGAGGCCATTATTTTTTCACTCTACAAAATTTTTAACTTTATGAAGTGAATTATGTATTTGTTTTTTGTTGAGTCTTAGCAAATTTCAAATGAAATTCTAGCGTTGATAGAAACGGAGTTCTTGTGTGGAACTCTCAATAGTTTGAGCTCTAAATAGAACTCTAAATTTGTTAATATTAAAGCTAGAATTTTATTCAAAATTGCAAAACGCTCAGAATAACATTAGAAGTTCATTTAAAGGTATAAGTTTTTGTAGTACACAGCAAAGAATTATTTAAAAACAACAACACTAATGTAACAAACTTACCACGGCCTCCAGCTGAGAGAGGGGCTGCTAAGGGTTGAGGGGTGGAGCCGAGTGCCCGGGGGAAGGGCACAGAGTCCCGCTGAGTGGGGTTCCAAAAGGGGCAAAAGGCATACATGAGCGATTCGTCGCCATGAGAGAGCTCCATAGAGAAGAGAACAAAAAATTCTCATGCTACGCGTAGCAGGGAAAGCTTTTCCCTTTGAGAAACTTCAGCGCAAAAGGGTTAACATGAGTGAAGAGAGCCATCTCCTCTATTTTACTCTTGCTCTTTCTTATTCAAAGAAATCTCATCTTCCAATGTTTCCTACTGTCATATTCACCCCTAGCTTTCATTCTGCAGCAGAAAATCAATCAATGTTGACAGTATTTACTTGGATAACATGTGCACGAGTTGGCATTCCAGCTCATTTTGCATCAACTTGGTGATACTGTTAAATGCTAACCTGATTTGATTTGAACTCATTTTATCTCAAAAAGTTTGATAAGAATGAATGTTCACATGGTGAGTGATGATGCACAGTATAAAAACCATGGCCATATGCTAATGCATATCAATGGGGAATTTCCAAGCTCCCTTTGACCTCATCATGAATGAATTCCACCAACGTTAAGTTTGAGAGGGTAATCCTTGATCAATCCTTCATCTCAACAGAATTTTTTGCTAAATCATCACAGTGAAGTTAAATATGTTTAAATAGCAAATTTCTGAGTCCCGTCAACTGCAATATAAAGAGACTTTACTGCACTTACACAAATTATCCCATCTCGAAAATACTGAATCCAACAATGAATGCACTCAACAGATAGTCACTCTACATTAGATTTAACAAAACTTGACAAATAAATAAGAAATCAGAAGGGTTAAATGTTTAAATCAATGGCTGACGAATATTGAACCCTTTATCGGACAAAATTAAGATGGTTTCAGGAATATATTTATTTATTAGTAATTTTTGAATCCCAAATTTTGCCTGTTGGTAGGCAAGCTGAAATGACTATCGATATAAGTGGAGTCCCACCTGACACCTGACATTAAATTTAAGGTTTAAGTATTATTGTTGAATTACTTAACAAGCAGATGGTAAAAAATCCTCAATAACTTGTATGAGATTTGCAGATTTTACATACCATTCATTTCAGGAAATTAGAGTGTTATCTGGTACAAATTAATGTTATTTTTTTAAAGTCAACTAAAGAAGTCACAACAAAAATGTATGCACAATCAAATTTAAATCTAATATTTTACATTATAATCCAATTTTACATTCACAACAAGTCAATGATAACTTTAAGTTGCTATTTACTCACTTCAAATGCTGTTAGTTTTTGAGACCCAAATTCCCATGGATAGAGTTCAAAAACTTACATAGCTAGCCAGAAAAAACATGGAAAAATGCTCAACAAATGATACAGCTCATTGTAATATTGGGAATGAGTATCATTAATTTATTTTACTACCTTCTTTACAAAAAAGTATCCTGTAGCATCTTTCTCTCATTCATTAATAATAATGCTTAAGTTTATTTGAAGCAATTATCTAAAAGTAGTAGCTAGAATTGATTACTATGAAATGTATTTATTAGACTTATTGACAATATATTCCAAAGGTATGCTTCAAATAACAGCTTACATCAGTTTCATGTAACTTCAAATGCTGCTGAAGTTTTGAGGGCCTTGTCAATTACCCAACAGTATTTACACTCCTGGTTCTACTTTGAGAAATGGACTCTTCAATAAAGAAATTTCTCACAATCGAAAGATTGTATGCCATGCAATATTTTGTAAGCTAAGACATAAAATACAAGACCAATCCTGTCAGCAGAAAAAGTCTGAAAACTAAGGAACACAAGGAAGCTGGGCACATGACATGATAGAACAGCCTGAAATAGTAGAGGTGGTCAATAGGCTGCCAGTATCAGAATCAACGTTAAATAAGACATGTATAGGTACTGATAAGTTTTACAAATAGTTTTAAAAAATTATGACAAGGAAAATTATGATTAAAGGGACAGAGAGAGGCAACGTGAACATTAGCAGTGACTAAAGAAACTATAATTTTATCCTGTGCAGAAGCCTCTTTACGAGTGGAATCCCCTTTTCACATTTTAGCAGACAACTTATGACCTGGTCCACATTTTAGCAGCAACTTTTCACCACATCTCTTGACTTCCTTCACTGTTAAGAGTGAATCAAATTTTTTTTCTCAAGCAGAGCCAACAGAGGCAGAGTACACTCATAGAATAAAAATAATATCTGCGGTTTATCTATGAAAATCTTATGATATTAAATCAATGGGAAATTTCCATGAAATTATTCAAAGCGAGGATTAGCTTTCAAATAAAAATCCAGCATGAGTCATAACAAACAGCATAAAATTATGAGCTCATAAATAAAAATCCATTCCAATGACATATCGTGAAAGATTTTAATTTTGAAAAAGACTTAATTAGTCTAGATTCATAGTTCATGCCATTCAAACATTTCTTCAGTACTGAAATGTTAGATACCATGACTTATTGGGATACTCGGAACACATTTATACACCTTTAAGCTATTATGTTTAAGAACAAAAGACATTAATGGGCCTAGTTTCATAATGCCTCATCATTGCTAATAAATTTGCCTCGGATATTGAGTCAATACTTTGGTTACAATCAATTTGTATTTTATTCACCATTTGTCAGATAAATTAGCATAAATGATACTCAAAATGATTCTAAGAGAGCAAAATATTTTATGAAACCATGCCTAAAGACCTATTTTCCAACAAGACGTTCCATCTGGAGACGACTCAGATCACAATATAACATCATCTTCAATGGGGCAAGACTTTATGAGGGAAGTGTAACCACATCAGCATGGTTTGATAAAAGTGAGTTGCATTGGTACACAGAAACAATTTATATTTACTTTTCAATTAAAGTATACAATACAAACTTTACGTTCAATAAATGATGAGTTAGGCATGAGATGGGGCCAGGCTAAGTGGAGCAAACAATTTTTACCCGAAATCTCACCAGTAATGTACCACTATAGAAAGTAGCAAAATTGTACCAGGCAAAAATGCAAACATCCCTCCTCCAGCAGGATTTGGGAAACAAAGTAATAGGTCATTAATAACTAGTGATGCACCTTGCACTGTTCGTGGCCCCTAACACGTGGGCCAAAGATAAACAATGAGGCCACAGCCATATTCTTCCATGAGGTACCCTTCCCATTATCACGGAAATGGCTAGAAAGCAAATTAATTCCAAATAAGAAGAATGGAGAACAGGTTTTAAATGCTGCATATCTTTAACCTTAATCATACATTTGGTGAAAATATTGTGGGTGGCCTAGGCTTAAGTAATTGCTGACAGACCTCCACACTCAGGATAATATGGACAATGTTAATTCAATTGGCTCAAAATTTGAAGATCAAACTTAAAATCATGCCTGACAGCTGATAATTTCTGGCTTATGGAAATTTTTAACTTTTGGTGCAATTTTGCTCTGCAAATAATTTGCTTAGGGTCCGATTCCATTTACATGCATACAAGGATCAGTTAACACATTTTCAGAGGAAGACAACATTATTGTGAGAAGTATCGAGTTCTAAGACGCATACAATGGCCACATTAGCACTGCTGGCAGCTGCTCTATGCCAAGAGGAAAATCTAGCATATTACTATCAAATGATTGCTCTAAATCAACTATCTGGTCTTGGAGGATTTCCTTTCCTGTTGCTGAGGATTTAAAGTAGAGAAAGTGTTGGATGAACTAATACTCAAACTTTCACTACGACTTTACTTACATTCCATAAGTCCACATCACATTAATGTGCTCACCATATGTACTGCATTCTTCCAACCCTGGAACATTGAGTCATGCCACATCATCCACACCACACAGACACTTCAGGAAATTTGTGTCACTGTCACAGAAACCATGATGCATTGGTCCACTTTGCAATACTAAAGAGCATTTTTAATTCCACAAAAGATATCTATTCAGCACATCATTAATATTAAAAATACTTCATGAATATTCCAGGGTCATTAAAGGAGCATCAACACAGCATATCAGTACATAGGCATTAACAGAGATGCTATACGGGAGCTAAACAAGAGCTAAGCAATGAAGTTCAATGCATATCTATGTAAAGTGAGTAAACATGGTGTTGCAAAATATAACTCTAAATTGTTAACATAATTTTAAACTTCCACTTTGAACACAAATAGTAATCATAAGCACAAATGATACCTAAGGATGAGTCGAATCCAAATGTCGATTCTCTATTCCACCGATTCTCAGGATTAGAATCGGAATCGAGAATCGATCGCCTAAAGTCGATTCTGATTCCATCCATTCCTGATTGATTAATATTCAAATCAAATTTCATTTATCACATCATATTTGTCTCAGTAATTTTGGGTGTAGGCTATCAATTTGTACTTTTTATCTACGTACCTCAATAAGCTGAGGATGCATAACAAATGAAAAAGTAACTTGGTTTTCTTCCACAGATTTATTTTCTTCTGAAATAAATCTGTGGAAAAAAACAAAGGTACTTTTTCATTCGTGAAATTCAACTTCCACATAGTTGAGCCTGAAAATATGGAACGTATGAGGATATAGTTGCTATTTGTTAATAAACATACTTTTTGAGTGACTTAATTGTCTTTGTTATTTTATTTCAGCCGATACTTGAATTTAAATAAGTCATATGCTACTGGTATATCAATATCCCACCTGTTATTGGGAATAAGAATTGATGGCATCAGAATCGAAAAAAAAGTGGAATCGACTCATCCCTAATGATAACCACACTTAAAAGAGCATTTATATTTTTCACTTATAGATAGAAAAATTCAGAAAATTGAGACTCAAAATACGCAAACCCCATACCCAAAGAAGTAACAAGCACACAATCTCAAGGTGGGAAGAAATTAAGGCAGTAGATTTCTCTCAAATGCTACACTTAAGTCAATATTTGTTGGAAAAGCATACTACCAAAACAATGCTACAAGAAACACAAAATGGGGTAGGAAAACTTAAAGTGGGAAAATTTTCACTGAAAATTTCATGATTGAACATACTCATGGTGTGCCAGATATAACTGCCAAAATTTCTCTCAATTTGAATTTTCTCCAAAACCATCACATGCCTGTCTGTCTCTCTTACTCCAGAATTCTCATACCTGAAGCTGTAAGTTTCATGCCAACATATCAACTGGTGCATTTAATGCATACTTAAAACCTCAATAAGCCACTAGTCACTAAATCTCAGTGAAGGGAGAGATCAATCCTACAGTACAAAGAACAATATAGCAATTAGTATTTTTGAAATTGCCTAGCAAAAAAGGAATAAAAGGCTGGATAAAATAGAGCTAAACAATAAACAATCAAACTTATGATGTGATCTATGGTAACTCCATCTGAATAAAATTTGAGGAATGTTAAGAGGTTTTTCAGAATGAGTCCACGAATTCTCATCTTCAATAAACATTAACACGGGACCTTGAAGGACAATAGAATACCAAATAGAGGGCAGCAATACAAAGGTATAATACACCACACTGAGTATACAGTTAACATGCAGAAAATAGAGCCATTATACAAGTGATTAGAGTAATACCATTATTAGGCATCTTTTTTAGTGGGCATACCAGCATTGCAATGTACACCTCCATTGAACAGATATGACTCAAATTATGAAATTCCAGAGAAAAAAACTTTAAGTCTAGTTTTCTAACTAACTCAAGTTTTTGCCCAGAGGAATATGAGCAAATGGCTTATTGAAACGTAGGCCATGGAAAGCCTAGCCCATTGCCTAACCTTAAAAAGACTTCATCGATATCATCCACTTAGAAAGCCTTTAAGTCATTAAATATATTCTTAGGTTTTCAGACATAACATCAAAATCCTTTCACTGCACAATACAAATATGTATTATCAACAGTTGCTTATCTCTCTATGCATATGATGACTATGTCTCGTCACTGTTTTCACAGACGTCCTTTATCTGTCTGTGCACAGGAATAAAAGTTTAGTGCACCAAAAGGGATAATTCGATAACCAATGTCACCATAAATATCATATAAAGAATTAGGCACCCTTCTCTCATTTCTATGGCACACAGAACCTTAGTTCAGACAAATATGAAAGTGTGCCAGGGTAACAAAATCTAACGGGTGAGCATTAAAAGCTAGCTTGGTAAGGTTGAGCTATAATACATGGAGGGCTGAAAGGGGAGCCAAGGTGATAGTCAAACATACCTGCTCATTTTTCCCACACTTAGATGAGAAAATGTTAAACTACATTCTATGCAGAAAAAGGTTTAAGACTGATTGGGTTAGATGAACTCATGATTAAATGTTCCGCCTATGTAAAGATAAGTAGAAATGCATCCAAGTAGAAACTCCTACAGAGAAAACTTTTCATTGGATAAAACTAATCTTAAAGTCTATCGGCAACTATCCTCGTTGGGCAGTAGACAGGCATATGGGCTCAAGGGTCATTCACTCACTGATCTCACAATATCAGCGAGATATGTATTAGTTTGGCACAGTAAGATCAAAATCAGCATATTACATGAGGCACATAGACTCACTCCCGATCAATACAGAAAATGTACATCTAATCAAGTCTTCAGCATACCAATGATTTTTGAAGAATAGGGCAGAAAAATTCTACTATCATGCCTACAGAAAACCAATAGGAGAATAGTGCCCAAAATAATCTATGCACCTGAGTAGATTAAGCTGCATCAGTAAAATCACTTTGGCTTAATGTTTTACCCCAAATGCAGGTTCAATTTTACCACAGATTAGTACACTCTATCTGAAAAAACTCACCTGTCAACTAGTACGATGCAGGTCTATTGCAAACAAAAACTGCCAAAGATTTTCATTCCATTCTCCAGGAACTTAATTGTGCATGTAATATCAGCGGGGATGTCAACATCTAAGGAAGACATTACATAGATAGCATTCCAATAAAACATGCACGTACCACTCATATCCATGGTTCTTCGAGTCCCACATTCATGTTAAGACAAGCAGAATACAGAGGCATTCCTCAATATCACATAGCCAACTCAGTGCAAAGCTGAGCAAAGTGTTATTTATAATTTATATCTAGATACTCTCAACATATTAGCATCAAAATGCACTCAAAATTATTTCCAGGCTTGCCAGTTGACTAAGAAATTTTAAAAAAGTACTTCTCAGTTGATCAAAATCAGACACGTGATTGCACACACCCCAAATTCAAACACTGATGATACTATTGATGGCATAGTAAGAATGACATAATCACTGCCATAACGTTTTTTCCCCAATTCAAGATTTCTCTCAATTGCCTTACTTCATTTTTTTTAAATAAAAAATTCCAAATTTAGAAATGGGTAATTTATAGAAGTTCTTTTAATTTATTACTCATTCTGCATTATTTTAATTAATTTTCATTTAATTTAATTCATTTTAATTAAATTAATTAATTTATTACTCATTCTGCATCATGCTTAACAACTGATGAAAACATTATTTTTGTTCATTTTCAAACATGTAGAAATTATTCTATAACATAACAATTTCACTCATTTAGGCTCCCAACACGGCATATTTTTCCTGAGTTTTCCACGACACTTCACCATTTTCGTGTTAACTTAGAAGTATACACAACATTATAATACATTCCAAACTCAATACCCAGACATGATAAATGTAATTATTAATGCTATATCACTATATTTGTTATTTTATCAGTTCAGCTGACAATGCCCTGGCTCCCAAATTAACAGGACCTTTTAGTGTAAATAAAGCAATTTTGTGAGGTCGTCTTCAACTTCAATAAGCAAGCAAAATACTTAAACCACATTTTGTCAATATTCATGTACTCAGTATAACAAATATTCAACATATGTACACTATGCACATGGCTAATTAATAATTTACAGATTTTAACCACATGATCTTTTGATTATCTTTTTGAGCAAAAACGTCATCAGAACTTTCTTCCAAGACATAACTACACATCTTAAAGAATTAAATTTATTTTACTAAGGAGAAAAGCAACCATCTTTGCTGAAACTTTTTCACTCATTCACTGGTCAGTGATAGCTCTGATCACTAACATTTAGGGATAAAAATTTACGGCAAAGCATAAACCCAAAGGTGCAATAACTAGTTAATATCTATGTAAAAATAGAACAAGACTCTTGCAAGAATGAAATATTCACAGTGAAGCATGGATTAAGAAGGCAAATTGTAGATGTGAATAAAACAATATTTCTGCCATCATGCAGAAATAAATATGGGAGATAATTATGACAACACTTCATCATACAGTAAGTCCTCAATTCACATTGCTTAAGTATACATTAATAACGATTGCGGAAAATTGATGGATGATGGAATTATTCCATATATTTCATATTTTCACCTAAAAAATTAAATCTGCATTGCTAGATTTGTTCCTTCATTAGCATAAATGATCCAGTCTATTTTTATTCTTCCATTACAACGCATCTCAGCTCCGTCCAGATACAATTTACTTCTTCGTATCAGATTTTATTGAGGCACCTCCATTTACCAACTCAATAACTGCAACCAGAGCTCTCTCTCTTTTGCCAGCTATATAGTTTAAGAAGGAAGCAATGAAGGCACAGCAGTGGTGGCTATGTTAGAAGAGGATTGACATTCACCCTCACATACTACAACTACGCTCCCATTCTCTCAAGCTTCAAAGAAGGAAATTCATTGAATTTATACAATACACATATTTATTTACTCATGGCTCTCAAAATGATAATTCACAAATTTTCAATGCAAGAATCAAGCCCAGACAGACAGGGATGCACATGAGGCCAGGTAATAGACTGCTCACCTATTTCATCCAACCAGATTGACTTGCCTAACTGTTATCTCTAGCCTCAAACAATTACTTACCCTATGTTAATACTTAACCATTTTGTGACAGCTTATAATGGAAACATCCTCCCACCTAGAGTCCCAGAGCACTTGGTGTCTATACTATTGTAAGTCACCAGTTTCCATGATTGATTTTCATATGCTTAACATAAAAGTTGCCTTTTTTGGCTGGAGTCTCAGAGGTAAATTGTGGACTTACTGTACTTAATTCCAAAACAAAAGCTATCTTAAGATGCTCATGTACAGCTTCAGCCTTCAGTTCCCAAATACTTTGAAATTCTTAAAAATCAAGCAGTGAATCATAAATACAGGGAATCTGTAGCAAGGGGGTTTCATTTGATATTAAAAGTGACTACATTTAATTACGTATTAAGGTGCAGAAAAAGAAAATTTCAAGAAAATACAGTGCATACAATAATATGAAAAGGCCTGATTGACCTAAATATACCCAAGGATACCTTTAAATTTGTAAATATAATCATAAATAACAATAAGTTACACTAGACAACTTTCATTTCACGGCACTCGGCAAAGATACTCCAATAGCGCAAAATGGTAACACAAACATTCTTTTCATGCTTTTAGAAAACATTCCACATAGGAACACCATTTATCTTCAATTCAAGAATAAGTTACAAGTCCTCTTCCCATCCAAAACTACAGACGAAAAACCATGACTCGAGCGATAGTCTAAATGATGAAAACAATTCTCTATCTTCCATCCTCATCATTAAACCAATGAAACACTAAAAACAAGTGTAAGCACATATATTGAAACAATATTTGGCAAACAATGAAAAAGCAAACAACAGTACTCCCAATTAAACTCCTTGTTTTTGCTGCTGCATAATGGGCTGAGTAGATATTCTCAGTGTTCCTTGATGTGATTGCCAGTGTTGTTGCGTGATGAGGTAGTCACCACCTCAACATCATCTTGATAAAGGTTATCACTATCATTGGCACCATTCACCACTTTTGCTATAGCACTCATAGTGTTGAGTGCATCAGTTGGTAACATTGGAGGTAAAGTGAAAGGTCAATGATGAGAGATTGTGTCATGGATACTTGTGGTGTAAGGTGATGCTTTGAAATAAAAACTAGTACCAATGTGTACTTTTGAATATAATCAGATATACAGTAGATGGCCGTTATTACGACGGAGGCTTATAGCGAGAAGCCCATTATAGCGAGTGATTATGTGTTAATAAGTTACTTCACCTACCTTGTAAATAAGCGAAAAGGCAAATCTGTCACCTACTTATTCCTCTCACACAAAGAATTGCCAGAAACAATTAAGTTGTCATAGTAGTGAAATTGACAAAGTGGTCCTACTATGAGCCGAATAGTTGGGCAAGCCTAAACACCCCTCTCACTCACGACAGGAATGTTCTCACTTCTTATTCAAGAATGTGGCAAAATTCATCAGCGTGAGGCTCATTCTGCTAGACAGAGATGAGTGTAATCCTAGAGTATCATTCCCACTTATCTCTGTCTTGGTCTCATCCACCCTCGACTAGATTATCTTCAATCCAGGTGACCTCCACTAATGAGAGAAGGGTGTGGGACTTAGTGACATGGGGAGTGGCACGAAATTTGAGTCAGAGCATTATGGTACCTATTGAACAAAGTATTCGGATTGGTTTAGAAAGTAAATGACTCATTCCCCACTATTAAATAGAGTAACCCTGATCCCTTCTCTAATTATCGAGCGTAACATTTCCCGTTTTCTTCCTGTGACACCAGCACCATGTTGATGTAAAGAAACATCATTAGGACTACATTTTACAGCTCTCCGGGCATGACTTCACACCACGATTTCCGCCTACAGTTGCAAAAGATAATCTCCTGCATGGTGAACGAGGCAAAATTGGCATCCTAAGTGTGATGTATCATATAAAACTCTTTCCCTATTGTGTTTTTAAAACAAACAGGAGTGGTTCTATTAGGAAATGACCACTACGGGAGCTGTTTCGACTCATTTCTGCAATACATTCTCAATTCCCAATCAACTTACTCCTATATCCTAACTTTTATGATGGTAATGATTTATCACTACTAATGTTCATTAGTTACATTTTTCTCATTCACTTTTACCCTCCAGTATATCAACCACTTCCATGCGGAACTTACAACCATTATACACATTACATGCATACACTTGATACCATTTAGCCACGATATGCCATATTTTTTCGGTGACAGTACACTGAGAAGTTCCCACTAAATATCACCAGATATCTTTGCAGAGCATGGAAAATTCAGAATACGAATAAATCTGATACTAATCGTCAATTTTTTCCCCAGTAAACTTAGAAATTTTGTTAGTGCTTCGATGCATTCATAATACATTCCTCCAAAGTTCAGTTTCACCCTAACACAATGCAAGGATTCAAGGCATTAGCATTGCAAAAATAGTAGGACAGCTATAATGAGGGCAGGTTACGAGCGATTTTTCAAATTTTGAGCGAACTCACTATAGCAGCCATCTACTGTATTTAAATCTACCGATGAAAAAGATTCTGGAGTTGAATGAGAAGGATAAGACATATGCGATTCATTGCAATTTCTCTCAACAAAGAATGTGATAAGTTGCCCTATCTTCACATTCACAAGGATCCATAATCAATGAGTTCATGGTTAAGCAATGAAAGATGCTGGAAGGGAAAGATATTTCTATTCTGTCCATCACAGAAAGTTAAAAAAATAAAACAGGATCCATAAAGTTAGCGGTCAGTCATTGTCTCCACCATCGAGGCTTCACAATGAGAAGTGTTGTTTTTGTGACAACTCCACTCTGAGTACATGATTCAGCACATTTAATGCCATTTCCCTTAAAGTTATTTGGCAACTTATAAAATGGCCCAAATGAGATCTGAAATGACACTTTAAATCTCCGCATTTTTGGCTTCTTTTTATAACACAATTATGCTCACTGAATTAGTAAAAATTGTGAACTGAAGGTGCCATGTTCATTTGGCATAGGTAAGCTCAAATGTAAAAGGTAGGGTGTAATTATCACATATGGCAAATGCTCTCCAGTACCTACACTTAACAGGGAAAATATTTTATGTGGGCCACAAGGTGAAATAGAAATCCAATACAGGAGTCTAAAGTAGTCACTCGACATGAGTTAAAGGTACATTTTCACCTGGTGGGAAAAGCCAGAAATGCATTGGTTGAAACTCAAATACATACGATATGTTGCCATAATTATATTTATGTCCACCTAAAATGGGGCCTATCAGGTTTCATAAATGTTTTAATCATGTTTCAGAAATGTTTCCTCTCATTTCATACTTATTCCATTTGACTCTAATTATATTTTTCAAAGGAAGCCCATAACTTTTTAACATTTTTTGATACCTGCAGTACAAATAAAAATGTTGAGATGGAGAACCACAAACCATGAGCTTTCACCACAACAGTCAGACATGGATCCATAACACCATATGCCTCTGATAGGCCAAGAGAAAAGAAAGTTAAAAAATATGAAGTGACATTAATGAGCTGCTTTTCTCTGTTTCACTGGGTAACCAAATGGAAATGGTAACCTTTCTGGGCCTAAACTCTATGCACCTGAGATGAAAATGTCATACCATTTTGTCTGAAAAATGTATTCATGTATCTTGCTTGTACATCACAGACTCGTTTTTCATAGCATTATTTTTGTTGGCAGCATGAAACTGCCTCCTGAAACACACCTTTCTATTGGACTGCCCCATCTAATGGGTAGACAGGGAGGATATAAAATTAACTTCCATGATAATAGGAGATATATCAAAATCAACAGATAAATGAACCAATTTTCCCATTTCAATTTCACACACAAATAATGTATATCCTGGCCTATACGACATTATGCAATTGCTCAGGTTAGATTTTGGAAAAAAATAATAAATGCATTTTTGGCCCATGGTCGATTTAAATATCATTTTTGAGTCAAAATTGTGCATCTTACCAGCTGGGAAATAAGGTACTAAATCATAGGTGGTTTATAGAATGTTTTATCATTGTGCCTGCGACTCAATTTATTCAGGTCAAACCCATGATGTTAAAAAAATGGGTTTCTGAACCATAGAGGAAACCATTTATAAGCACTTTAGAATGGAGGAAAAACATTTTGATACAAGCTTGCACTAATAGGCTACCCCATGAGGCATGCCTCATGTCCTTCTCATTATGACATCGGAAAAGGTTGTTAGCATAAAATGACTGAATAAAAGTTAAAAATAAGAGTTGATAAAAATGTTAAAAAGAATGAAATACTACTTTCCAATTTGGTTCTACACAAAACAGCTAGCAATATATTCTACTTCAGTACAGCCAAAATAAAGCTTAACTGCTGTTAAATGTTAACCCATGCAAATAATTCTTAGTTCCAACAAAATAATACATGCGTCCTCTTAGATTGCTACCATTTCCTCCACACATGGGTATAGAAAAATAATTGTTCAATTAATTTAAGATACCGATTTGTTTGGGTTCAAAATTTTTCTATTCATTTAAACACAACACGTCAACAGTATTAGGCAAAAAAAGGTTTAATAAGATAATGATAAGTCAAACTGAGATCATAAGTAAGACATTCATCATAAAACATCTCATTTCCCAAAATAAACGGGCATACTTACATATACTTTTTCTTAGAGCACAAAACAAAAATACAGGGTATTACTCAAGAGTTCCAATCAAGAAATATAAATACAACTTTCTCTTTAAAATAAGACAAAATAAGAAAAATGTCTGATGCAACAGAAAAAAATAAACACAATTGGTGAAAATCATTTAAAAAGCAATATTTTAGGACAAAAATGACTTCGCAAGGAAACTAGTTCAAAAGTAATACATTTTCAAAACAAGAAAGTTTAGGCTCCAAGCAACTAAATATTATTTTCAAACATCACCAACATCATGGTGCTTCTAAAAATAGTATCTGCCTACAAATAGGAAGTAATCATTCAGCAGCACAGCGGGATATTTTCGTGCCATACCACAAATACCATGTTATTCTGACTAGACTCACCCAAACAACAACCACTGTAATTGAACAATAAATAGGACAACAAATTTAACTTTATAAATCTGTGGACACTGCACAAAGATAATTCCAAGAACTTTTTAATAAAATACTGAGTCATTCAGTGCAGGTCTTCCTTTGACTATGATAACCAAAGTAAGTACTTCAGTAATGGACTCTTTTCAAAATGTAACAGTTAAGGTGCACTAATTAATGCATGCAGCAGAAAATATCAGGAAAATACAAGAGGAGCACCTTACAAATTCATTCAGGAAAGAGTATTTCACATACTTTATCACTACAAGTCATAGACTCGTTATTTGAGTCAATTATTAAATGGAAATGTTTAAAAACATGGAGTTGCCAAAGAAAGGCATCAAATAAAACATTAAAAAGACACAACGAAATAAAATCTACATCACAGATTGACAGAGGAAAAAAAATACACATAACACTCCAACATTCACAACCACAGGCACATTGGGAGCAAATCTTCGGTTGAGGAAAGCATCATCGAAGAGAAACACTTTGGAGATTAATTCTTGGTAATCATAGAAAAAACCCTTGAGCTTCATGGAAATGCTTTACAGAAAAAAATACATTAACCTTTGCAGAATTTTTCACGGTAACAAGCTCCTTAAGTGATCAGAGTGGCTTAATGAATAGGGTGAGATCACTTACACCATCACCACATAACAAGTCATAATATTAATCACTAGATTGCAAATCATTATGAAACATTGATTATTTGTACAGTTTTGTGTATTTTAATTAGTCAACAAGCAGCATGATCCGTCCTAATCAGAAGACACAGCACCAATTTTGGTTTCAAGTTCACCAACTACTTTTTCTAACTAGTTAATATAAGTTCAAATTTTATTCCTATGCTCTTTACTATCATCGGTCCTGGGGTACTCGAATTGAGCGTAGAACTTTACTTTGCTGAAAAAGAGGAGGTCAATTTCATTAACAAATATCAAATATAAAAAAACCAAATTTCATATTTTAAAGATAAAAATAAATACAACTATAATGTGATCCACAAAACTATCCTTGAATTCTAGAAAGGAGTTATAAATGAAACTGATGAGAGCTATTTATTATGTACACATATAAAAGTCACGGATACCTGACTTTTTAGGCTCACACATCTTATAAGATAATACATGCATATGAACAATGATAAAATCAATTATTCTTGGGACTAAGGGTAGAATTCGCTAGAGAAATAAAACATCATATGGCACCATTTTCCGTTCTATGTTCACAAGCTTAAATAGATAAATGAAGGACTGCTGGTGGATAGGTTGAAGGAAACAGAACAGATTCGTCAATTCATGTGATTTTGTGAAAGGTGTACAAGAAACAAACATTAAAGATTCATTTGAAGAAAGATTGGGATAGTTTCGACATAGTACATCCTTAAAAGCAGAGGAGAAGAGAGGAAGAAGAAAAATAGAAAAGCAAAAGTTATGGATTGTCCAAGAAGTACTAGCTGCAATACAAAAGAAAGACAGTTGCTACAAAAAGTTGAAAGAAGTATGATAAATTGTGAACTGCCAGGGAAGGGTGGGTGAAATTCTTATGCAAAGAGGTTGTTGAAAACATTCATCTAAGGAAGGTTGAAGCTGTCAACACAACCATTAAAATCTTCTAACGAGAACATTCCTCGACAGGAATAGCCCTGAGGAGCAAAAAAATTAAATAATTTTAGTCAATGAATAACAATTGAACAGATGAAGAGAGTACTTGGAGAAATGATACTGTGAAAAGGCTGAAAAGCAGGGCATTGGAAGATGAACACACTGAGGATAAAGTTGATACAAAAATACCCCTAACTAATTTAAAGATAAGGATTTGATGCTGCAATGAGAGTTCATTGGGATGAAAAGGCCCCAGGAATTGATGAAATTCTTACAGAGTAGCAAATCTGCACAAGTGAGGACTCAGAAGGTACAGTTTGATCAGCAAACTACTCAAACACTAACTTTAAAAAGTACTTTATCATTCCTTTCCCTGAACAGAAAAGACCCAAGAGAGCGAAGGTTTACGAACAATGAGAGACAGCACATGCCTCAAAAATACTGGTGAAGAGAATCAATACACACTTGGAATGAAGTGTGAAATAATTCCAGAATGAAGACCTTATCAGCTTCAGGTAAAGTAGGGGACTGAGAAATGACTCTTCTTTTGAGTGTCCTCTCAGAGAAAACGATGAAAAGAGACGGGTCATGTTGGTTTGGTGGCCAGAGCATTGGCTTATAGCCTCAAGCCTTTGAATCACAGCAGTGGCAGAGATTTTTAAGCAAAATCTTGATCCCTAATTGATTGCTAAGTAGAGATCATTTTAAAGTTACACCTGCTATGTCAACCAAATGCAAGCAACAACCTTTTGATACTGAAAGGTACAGACTGTGCAGAGCACATTTTATCAACTGAGTCCACTGCACTTTTGGTGTCATTATATGTGAATATAATTGAGGTTTACAGGTAGCTGGATGGATGTCAGGTGAGTCATCAGGGTGGCTACTGATATCCAACTTTCAAATTCCCTAACCTTTCACTGATGGATTTACTAATTTCCCTCACCGATCGCCAAAAGGTCACCTATTATTGGAATATATTTTTCTGCTGAATTAAATTTTCAATGGCAGCTTTAAATTTTCTAATCATGGTCTCCTATTTTTAGAACTACATGTATGTACTTATTATAAGCAAGTGTGCTCCAGCTACTCCTCGACCTGAGTTTCCGAATTTAATTAAAAAACATGAGGTAAAACGCGAACAACATAGCCTTGGATTCCTTGTGATGAGCGTAATACATTGAGATCAAGAATTTAAACACAACTAGGCAAATGTTGCAATAAGGGTATACAAAAGGGATACATTGTACGTCTGACTCACAACTAAACAACATAAGAGATTCACAACTGCATATTCCATGAATTGATGGGACTCATTCCATGCACATCAGTGAAGGATGTTCGTTTTAGTTGGTGAAATGAAGGGCGGGAAAGACTGGCCGATAATCGTAATGGTAGAAAAATAACGAGGAATCCTATTCCAGTTTCTCCCTGACTGTTACGAGAATTCCCCGACTTTTCCATAAATTCTAAATTCTCTGACTATTCCAGGTTTTTCCGGTTTTCCCTGACGATCGCCACCCTGGTCATACAAGGTACAAAGTAAAATGACAAATTTGTTTTCTCTATGAACAAAAGCCACAAGTACCACATTACTTCAGCATCCAAACATAGAAGTTTTAAATTTACTCCTTTTATTATGCAGAAACTCATGAGGAATATAATGTTTAATTTTTCAAATTATCCCACTGAACGCATTTGTTGTCTGTGAGATGGAGTAGAGTTAATGCTTGCTGAAATAGCAATTTCTCAATTACAATGTTGTATTCTTTTCCTAAATTTTGTATGCCTTTTACATGCTGAATGGACAGTCTGTTCGGTTGTTGTTGAAGCTGAAATAAACTGACATTTCCAATAGAGTGAAAGTTCTCGTAATTACTTCACCCATATCCTCATTTCCCATTATTGACCCAGAACGGTTATAAAGATACATCGACATGGCAGAAGAGATTAAAATACTCTAGTTTGATGGAAAAAATTATGTTAGTTGGCATTTTTGCATGGAAGTTCTCCCTGATGAAAAGGACCTTGTTCAGTTGTATTTTTGGGTTTGAATTGGAGGTTGAGCCACACCACCACTGGCGGTGCCACTTAACCTTATTCTTTTGCCATTTGTTTTTGTGTTTGAGTGAGTGTGTTTGAGAATGAATGAGTGTACCTTTGAACACGGCACAGAGAGGATCGACCTCAGACACGAACCTAGTCATCGGGCTGCACCGTATGGGAAGGCAAGCTGGTGTGTGGCATGTGCCCAAATATTGTGGGGTAAATCGTGGCTCAGCCTTTTTGTGTGTTAATGAAAAATACAGTCCACTTAAAACTTTTGTGAATTGTCCACCATTATCACATTCGGGAGTGATCAGACCTTGTGTGACATCTTTTGCTGGTGATGCCAGATGACTCTCAAATGGTGGCTACTGCTATTGAGACTATGTGCCAAGAAAGCCTGACCCTATCCTTCATCCAAACCAGGCTCCTAGATGAGACACCATAGGAAGTGGATCAGAAGTGTAGCAGAAGCAGTCCCTGGAACTCTCCACCACTTTTACCGGTCATTCAACTCGAAGAGGCTGTGGTCAAGTCAAAGAGGATTTGGACAAGCATCTGAAGGGGGGAGTCCAGCAACTTTCCCTTCCGCTGTCACAACTGTGGTGCCACTGGACACAAGAGAGTTTACTGCAAGGATCCACCCAAGGCCTTCAGCGATGGAGCCCATTTTACTGGAGAAAATGATGGTGATGAAGAGGACAGTATCACCTTCTGTGCGGCTAGCACTGGAGACACTGATTCTGGTTGGTACTTGGATTCAGCTGCTTCAGAGCACTTGGTAAATACTAATGTTTTTCTTAAAAAGTCTGTTGATCTTAGTGAACCCAAATCAATTTAAGTTGCCAAGGCAGGTGAAATAATGTATGCCACAAAAACGGGTGTAGTTAAAATCAAATTGGTGGTTGATGGAGAAGTCAAAAGTAAAACTATTAAAGATGTATTATTTGTACCAGATTTGGAACTAAATTTGTCTGAAAGAAAACTGAAAATGAAGGGTTTTATAATTGTGATTAGAAATGGGAAAGCAACAATCTGGAAAGGGGATAGAGTATTTGCAGTTGCTCAGAGAAATAAAGTTTTGTACAAACTAGATGTTATTGGAGCAGTTGATAGTGCTCATGTAGCAACAAATGATGTAGAACTATGTCATAGTCAGCTAGAGCATATGAGTACAGATGCAGTTCAGAAAATGGCAAAGCTAGAGGATGGTATAGATTTGAAGTCAAAGAAAGTGTTACCACCATGTAGCTCATGTATGCTAGGTAAGCAAACTAATCTTCCTCACAATAAACAACACTCTAGAGCCACACACCCCCTTCAGTTAATTCATAGTGATTTTATGGGGCCCATAAATCCAGAGTTCCATGACGGAAAGAAATTTGTCCTGTCCTTCATAGAAGACTAATCTCATTTTACTGTGGTCTGTCTATTAAAGTCATAGTCTGAGGTCCTTAAATATTATTTGAAGTATGAAGCAATGGCTACTGCACACTTTAATCATAAGATAAGTAGATTCCAGTGTGACAATGGAGGAGAATATAGATCACTTGACATGCAGAAGATTTTTGAAGACCATGGGGTTCAGTTTTAGTATACAATTTGGTATACTGCACAACACAATGGTGTACCAGGGAGAATGAACAGAACTATAATAGATAGAGCATGGTGAATGTTGATAGCTTCAGGGCTGCCTAAGAAACTTTGGAGTGAAGCCATTCTAGCAGTGTATTTGATAAATAGAAGTCCCACAATAGCATTGCAAAACAATGTTACAACTGGAATATGGTATGGGCATAAGCCAAATTTGCAAAAGCTGAGAGTATTTGGAAGTGTGGCATATCTAAATACTCCTAAAGAGTTGGTAATGAATAGATTTGATGCTCAATCTAAAAGGTACTTTATAGCTGGATATTGTCCAAATGAATACCGATTGTGGAGTCAGGATGAACAAAAGATTATCTTAGGAAGAGATGTGATTTTTGATGAAAGGAAATTAATGAAAGATGTTTACTGTAATTTAGAAAATAACACCATTGACCATGCAGAGAATGATACTAAATCAGACAGCAGTAGTAAAGTATTTGAAAACTGTATTAGATGAAATGAAAGTGGGGAGGAGGATGTGACCAGCAATTCAAATGAACATGGGATGAACATTTAGACAGACATAGCTAGTAAAAAGTCAAATTTCATAAACCTTTATTGGTGATGTGCCAGAAACATTGGAGGAAATATCACACAGGGAAGACAGAGATAAATGGTATGGTGCTGTTAATGATGAGCTTAAAGCTCTTCAGGATAACCAAACCTGGACTTAAATGGAGCTACCCCCTGGGAAAAAGTCTTAGATAATTAGTGGGCTTTCGAATTATACATAATGAAAATAGTAATGTAAGCAAATATGAAGCAAGATTGGTGGTTAAAGGATGTAGCCAAAGGAAAGTTTTTGATTATACTAATACCTATGCTCCAGTTGCTCATCTCACAACTGTGAGAACTCTTTTGCCTGTTATTAATGCCAAAGGTTTACTATCAGAACAGATAGACATTAAGAATGCACTTTTGCATAGTTATATATTCAAAGAAATTTATATGAAGCTCCCATATGGACTGAGTGAAAATTCAAAGCTTGTATGCAAGCTAAATAAATCAATGTATGGTTTGAAGCAGGCGCCTTGAGAATGGAATTTATGCTTTCACAATCATGTTAAACTAAGGGGTTTACTGCAATCAGAACATGATAAATGTTTATACATCAACAAAAGTGGACTGAGTGTGATGTATCTGTTGCTGTATGTGGATGATGTGACCATAGCGGGGAACAGCATTGAAGTTGTAAGAAATATTAAGCAATCTTTGATGTCAAAGTTTAAAATGTGAGCCATGGGTTCACTGAAATGTTTTTTTAGGTATTAACATTGAATATTCTGAAAAAGCTATGACTGAATCAGTCAACATATTTGCAAAATCTTCTTAAAAAATTTCCAATGGCAAATTGTAAGCCAATTGGCTCACCAATAGAGGTCAATCCTGACGGTAATTCGGATCAGAGTGCTTGTATTGTGGGCTCTAAGCCACATGGTGAACTTGTTGGATGCTTGATGTATGTTATGCTGACAACTCGTCAAGGCCTAAATTCTGCTGTGAACTTCTACAGTTGTTTTCAGAGTAATGCCACAGAAAAACAATGGTTAGGTTTAAAACAAATAATTTTTTACATAAAAGGTACCTTGAAACTTAGTATACTATCCAAGACAAGTTAATCTTCCTCTTGTTGGTTATGCAGATTCAGACTGGGGAAATAGCTCTAATCGAAAATCAACTTCATGTTATTTGTTTGAACTTTATGGTTGCATTATATAATGGAACACCAAAAAACAGTCAACAGTCGCATTGTCCAAAACAGAGGCAGAATATGTGGCACTATGCCAAGTGTCAGTGGAATTTTTATG
Organism: Ceriagrion tenellum; assembly: GCA_963169105.1. Classification (NCBI taxonomy): domain Eukaryota; kingdom Metazoa; phylum Arthropoda; class Insecta; order Odonata; family Coenagrionidae; genus Ceriagrion; species Ceriagrion tenellum. Next base: position 10,041,507 of record OY720638.1, on the reverse strand, counting down.
GCTTAAAAACTTAATGCATGATCTTGATACTCTACTACAACAACCAATCACTCGATATGAGGACAATCAGTCGTGCATAGCTCTGTTGAACACCATTCATTCATCATATTGAACATTTCACAGGTTGACTTGCATAACTTAACACAAAACTTGATGTTGCCTCGCTGCTTCACCACCATTTTCCGATGCGTGTCAATCATGTACTGCAACATTCTCTGCCAGAATGCATGCTGCAGAAATGCTAGCACTTTGAATTTGTGCACGGCTGTTGCTGAAACTTCAAGGATTGTAACACTCACCACTCATTGCAAATCACCATGAGATAGCATTGCAGTGCAAAATTTCAAACAAGCAGTCCTAATGGAACTGAGACACACTGTGAACTTACAAAGACCAGGATAATTTGTATTTAATTTTCCTCAGGCGATTTCACTTATAAACACAGTAAAAAATGTTGTGGAGAACATGGATTTCCTAGGTTCTCGACTTCTAAGAGTGAAGAACGATTTGACATCTTCCCTGAAATGCCACAACCCTGATGTGGAAGTGAATCTGACGTATGCTTCCCTCCTCGGTTCAAGGCAACACCTTTTAAAAACACTACTGCTTTTGAAACTGCAAAGGTAAACTGATTCAACCTCACCTGATGAACCATCATTCATTTGTCATTTATCTCTCGTAGAAGGGCGGGGAGTCAGAAAGGGGTTTGGGAGCTAGGGATGAGAAAAGAGAATGGGTGGGGGATGAGAGAGGAGCCTAAGCCATGCCAGGAAGCTGGCGGGGACGGAGATTAGCTAGGTAGTGTGTGCCAAACCCTCCCATTGGATTACTGTCCTTGGGAGGGACAATAAATGCATGAGACTTTGGGGAAAGTTGAAATTGGAGAAGGAAGTCCTTATCTTTCGTTTCTTCCCTTTAACCCCTCCTCCACCTCTCATGCTTCCTGAGTCCCTTTTAACTTCACTAACCCGATGGGAGTTGTGCACCCTCAACCCAGCTATACAAAGTATCCATTATTTACGTGGTGGTTCTCAAGTTCTCAGCCATAGTTGGGTTACAAAGCTTCACGATTTATTATGCAATGTTGAGGATGCAGTCATAATTGCAAATGTATATGCGTCAAAATTCATAATATTTTTGTCTCAATGGGGACCACGGCTAAGGTTTGAAATTTTGAAATATCAGAATTTTCAGAATACCGTGACTTTTACCAAATATTTACATACTCCTTAGATCAGGATCAACGGTTTGCTTCATAAAAATGGAAACTTCATATAATCATTGTTTGTAGGAATGAGTCTCTACAGCAATTAAAAAATAGGATTTCAAAATCATTTGGAAAATGATTTTGAAATCCAATTTTTTAACGAGAAAATGAAAGTAACATTCACAGACTTTGTGACGGCACTACAGGTAGCATGGAGATATTTCTTGGAAGTTCTACACAAAGGAATTAATGAATTCATTCCAATAAAGGCGAAACATGTGAGCCAAGAACCTCACTGGTACAATAACCAAGAATGGTGGTAAATCAGAGGGCAGAGGAATTTTTAAAAAATATACCAATAACCACTACCAAATACGTTGATAAAATATTGGAACTCAAGGCTAAAAAAATGTATCACTCAACACTAACGAAAAAAGACAACAACGCATCCTACTGTATGAAACTTCAAGAGAAAAGTGTTATGTGAATTATTTGATGAAAATCCAAAGTTATTTTGGTTTTGCACAAGAGAACTTCATGGTGAATGTGGAACAGTAGTCTTTGATGAACAAATGAGACAAGGTAGTAGCTATAGTATTGGCAGAGGCAACACATTGAACTACTACAGCGAAAGTACCCACACAAAAGGCCACGCCACACCTGACGCAGACAACCCAATCATTAGTGAACCAATGGATGGCATAATTACACAGTACAATGAGATAATTAAGGAAATGACACTCAATTAACGTCCCCAGGTCTAGAAGAGACACTTGTATGAGTCCTAGAAGAGTTGGCCCCACACATCACTGAATTTCTAGAAATCATTTTTTTGAAGTCATTGCCCTAGGGTGAACTACCACAAGACAGGAAAATAATCAATGTCACTTCTATATTTACAAAGCAAACACACAATTCTCAGGAAGCCACTGGCTTATATTGTTGACATCTCCATTGTGCAAGATTCTTGAGCACAAAATCGATAGTAACATCATGACCTTCCTTCATAATCAAAACTTCTTCCAAAGCAGTCAACATGGATTTCAGCAGATTAGACCTTGTGACACCCAATTTGGACTCTTCTTCCAAGATATTAAAAAATTAGAACAAGTACAAAAGCAAGTTGATGTGTTCTTCCTGAATTCCAAGGAAGCAAGCTGGTGCATTATTCCTTGATTTCAAGAAAGTATTAGATAAGGTTCCTCACTAAACAACTAATATTCAAATTTATTTCATGAGGGGTGCACAAAAAACTGTTGGATTGGACACATGATTTTTCTAACTGGCCGCAAACAACAAGCAGTAATCAACAGCATAAGTTCCAACATGGTTAGAGTGACATCCGGCATCCTTCAAGATGATTGTGATTCAAGTGATTGGCCCCCTCTATTCCTCATTTACATAAACAGCACTAACTCAAGAATAAGAAACGACATTTAATTTTGAGCAGCACATATATGCTGTCATGTGCTGGGAAATAGCCATAAATACTGACTGAAGAGGCTCTCTCATTAGAGCTCAACAACATTCACTGAGGATGTATAGAGTTGGGGCTACAACATAACCATAGCAAATGCACAGTAGTACATTTCTCATGAAAGAAATCATACCAATGCTATATCTATAAAGTGGAAAGGGTTAATATAAAGGAATTAGACGAAGACAAATTCCAGGGACTCAGGTTGACTAACACCTAATGAGGGGAAATTCATCAAAAATCACATCTCTTCCTAAGATAATCTTTTGTTCATCCTGACTCCACAATCGGTATTCATTTGGACAATATCCAGCTATAAAGTACCTTTTAGATTGAGCATCAAATCTATTCATTACCAACTCTTTAGGAGTATTTAGATATGCCACACTTCCAAATACTCTCAGCTTTTGCAAATTTGGCTTATGCCCATACCATATTCCAGTTGTAACATTGTTTTGCAATGCTATTGTGGGACTTCTATTTAGACATCCGGACTCTTGGGATATCATCTTTTTTAAATGAGGCATTTCATTAGCTTCTATGTTTTAGCTTACCAAAGTTGGCATATAAGGACTCCATTGGATAAAATGGCATTCAGCATAACACCCACGATGCGAAGAGATTATGCATAGAAGGATAACATAATAATCACTTCTTTTATTAACTGGATTAGTGTTTTGCAGATTAGAATTATAAGCATGAATCATCATAGTAAAAAGGGACTTTGTCATGAGTTAACGTTTCTTACTCGAACTTCAATAAGCAGTGAAACCGTTTGGCTTTGAATGAAATAATATTTCTTCCCAAGATTGTATATCCAGCAGGCGATGAGTAAGAAACCACAAATAATGACCTCAGAAGGATTTTTGAAATGGACTGAGTCCTTTGCTCTTTTTACCTATTATTGAGTGATAAAGATAGGGAGATTGGAAGCATGGTCGGGTCAGCTACCATCTTAAGAACGTGCTGGAGAGGAAGCTGTTTGCAGCCTTCTCTCCAGAGATGTCTCTGCGGACAAGCCGTTCAGGGCGACTTAGTTGACTTCGCTGCCGCATAGAGGGTGATAGTGCCGTTTTGAAGCTCCGCCCCTTGAAGGCCGTAGGAAACCTTATCTGCAATCTAATACACATACGCAAGGGAATGGGGAAGGTAGGGGAAATGGATGAGTAAGAAATTAGGGGAGGCCGCAAGGTCAAACGGCCAGCGACATTTGAAGACAATTCTGAAATTAGGAGAGTTCGGCTGCATGTGAGGTACACGATCCGTGGTGCGCGGTACTCCTCAATTTTGTTCATTCTGCGCCAATCCGACTTCCAAAAGGGTGACTCTCTTCCTCCACGGTAGCCTGGTGAGAGAATTCCAGGCGCACGGCTATCAGTCGGACAGGATGGGACTATGAGACAAATTCATAGGCGACTCGGAAGTGGGGCTCCAGAGGGAAACTCGAGGCCTCTCGCGGTATTCATTGACGCCTCGCGCCGGTTTACTATCCAAGCTACCTTCACCTCGGGAGCAATAAACGAAATCACGCATGATGCCAAGGATATACATGCTTACAAAATTACCCGACCGAGTCCTCGTGCATAGAGATCATGACTGACCAGCCAAAGAATGCAGATTGGTAGCTCTCTGGCCTAGCAACCCTAAGGCCTGACGCAGGAAGAATGCAGCCTAGCACAGGACAGTTTTTGTAACCAATATTTCTGAATGGGAGCACATAAGAGGCAGAATGGAGGAATTCCTCTGCCTGCCTCCGTCCCTGCTGTGGTTGTGCGAGTTTCCTGCGGCCTCTGTCGCACACGCGGGCCAGGAGTCCAAAGAAGCAAAATTTGAATTTGAAGTTTACAACATAACATTTTTGGATTGACCAACAACTGCTGAACCCACTTATAACTTTTTTCCCATGAATATATCAGATTTTCTTATCAATTAAGAAAAAAAATGAAAAATGAGATTTTTGACGGGATCAAAACTTAAGAGATTAAAACTGCTATTTTTCGTCTGATTTTTAGCTAAGTGAAACAATATTTGTATAAATTGTGCCCTAAAGCTTGTTTTTGAAGAAAATTAGTTAAAAATCGTATTCATAAAAGTTTGTCAGCCATATTTTAAGAGAAACGCTTTCGAAAACTATGAGATCGGGAGCCGGAATTTTCAACATGCTGACAAGTCCCGTCCTATGGGAAAAATATAGGTAATGTTAGCCATTGAAATGATCCTTAATATATAACAAGGTTTTTGGTAAATTTTGAGCCACTTACTACCAAGAGGGAGAGGCTTTTAACTGTTAAGCCGCTGTCCGTTCGGTTACCGCCAGCCAAGCGCTTCTCGTCGACCAGACGAGAGCTGTCGGCTGGCTCATCTCAGCGAGCCTTCTGCCTATTTTGACGTAGCAAATATCGCTTTACTTACATTTTTCTTCTTAGAGGGCATAAAATATAAAGGAGAAACTCGCCTGAAGTCATGATTATTGGTGAGGGCACACATGCATTTCGCTCCCGGGCGGTTGAGTCTTCAACTCTCGAGCTTGTGAGCACAAGGTACCTTAATCTATTTTTGTTTTCTTTGATATCTGATTCCACAATTAACTCTAACCTAAACCAAAGATGTTAGATTGTTCAGCCATCAAAGGAAGTGGAATATTTTACCGCTTACATACGAAATGACTATACCTCTAAGGAATATTTTAAACGGCAATAGATTCATTACATGAAGAATGAATCCAACCATCGGCAGGATACTAATATTATATATATCCATAATAAATATAGGGAGTGCACTTGTGTGATTACTTTCCTTTGTCTAACTGGTTACCCAAAATCAACTGAACCTGGAAGCGTATAGAATATTCCTTACAACAGTAGGGTTAACACGATGGAAAATCCGGACGTAAACTTCTTGTATACCACCACCTGCGGTGTATTTCCATTAGGTTCACTATCCCTCTCCACTCCGGATATGCTATGGTGCTCCATCACCTTGCACGGACTCGGTTTTCCAGGATTCGACGATCCCTAAGTTTCTTGGAAATTAGCGAATATAGAAGACAGTATGATGCAACTATAATTATTTTACAAGTTTGTAAATATGTTCATATTTCCAAAATATGAGAGTAATATTTTATTTATCTTCACATTTACCACCTCCGATATTCCGTCAATTTCATGCGAAATTTGCCGAAGCAACTGTGTTTGAAAATCCATCGTGTCTTGTACGAAACCCTTTGAATCTCACTGAGTCTTATACTCCCTTGAGGAAACTAATGAAAAACATTGATTAATTTAGTTAAAAGGCATAAAACTCAATCTTTCTTCATCTGAAGTATCGCTAATTTTCAGTTTCATTAAAACATTTTATCCGGGTATTTAATGGCCATCCATATGTTTTAAAATACTTCCATCCGACACAGCTCAAAACAGAGGTTGCTCAAAACGGAAAACTGTTCCTAAGTAAAATGATGTCTATCTCTTTCGCCTCTCTTCCTTCCACAGTGTCCAATTACTTTGATCGACTGTTGCCTTCTGAAGTTTCTCCTCGTCTTCAGTGGTCAACTTTAGGGCAGCTAAAAATTCATTTTTTTCGACCTCAAAAGTTTCGTCATCAACGTCAGGCTTAGCAGCTTTGCGTCCGTAATCAGCATTGGCTGACTTGCTTACAAATAGAGCCCTTTGTACAGTTTTCTTTCGAACTTGAAGCCTTCTTCGCTTTTTCCGAGCTTCCATTCTCTTCTCCCAGGACTGCATGAATACAGCTTTCGATGCAGCATACTATGCATCATGCCCATATTGAAAGAAACCACAGCACCCACTGCTCGAGCTTTATAAGAGCCTCTGCCAGAGAAATTAACTCGCTTTCCCCCATCCAGTTCTGCAACAATAGCATTGAAGTGCCCCGTGCAGTTACTGTTGAGATCCTGAATTAAACTCCTGCAGTGGCGAGCTAAATATCCCACGATTCAATTCAGTTCCTCCATCAGCCCAGCCGCGCCAAGCTCATCCATGATAGATTCTTCAGCATCGCTTCTGGAGCAGAAATATTCGGCAGAGTTTGAGTGGTCTCCAAAGAAATCTCTTGGGCTGTTTAAAATATCTTTCCTCAATCTCGATATCTTCTCATTAAGGCTTCCGGCTCGGTCGTTTTGTTTGCGGTAGGCAATTGCTTCACTAATTGCAGTCTGTAAGCATAAAATATCTGAGGAAACTTTTTTCCTAAGGTAGGCAGGTCCATTCCGCTTATCTTAGCTGATTTCCCTCAATGTTGTGCAGTAATTTCGCAGAAGGTGGTTTTTACATTCAATTTTTTCAACTGGAGTGTTTTTATGGGGTCGAGATTGAACCAATGTGGCATATACGCTGTTGTCGCCATCTGCAATCAACTTATTGTATCGGATTCCATACATCTGTTTGCTAGCTCTAAACCCCTCTGAAACTACCTTTGTGGAAGAGGCTGTGTATTCCCAATTTTTGAAGTACACGTGCTCGCTTGCATCTGTGAGGGATATTTCTGCTCTTCGGCACACCATACAGTATTTATTGTTGACCCCTACGAAAAGCACCTTTCTGGATCGGTATCCAATGATGGCTGCCTGCAATACAACATGCAAATTTGACTCCCGCGTAACATGAAAATGATAGTGATATGATATCAGAATGATTTCTTGTACAGACACGAAGTAGTTAACCTTTACCACTTCCAGACAGCGATAATTAGTGCTCCAACTTACTGGCCTCATATGACCAGTCTACACTGCATTCGCAAGCCATCAGTAATCTAGCTTGTTTGCTGAAACAATCCATTGAGAGGCAAGTAAGATGAAATGGCCATCGAGGAAGTAGTGTCTCTAATTTTCTGCGGGCATATTACGTTATAAATCACCATAATTTTCCATTACAAATTTTGTTATTAGTAATATCTAGTCCTGTTATCCCATACCTAGAAATTAAAATGTTTTAGTGGTAAGTGTTGGCTTTCGTCCCGGCAGGTCAAATTTTTTTATTACCCACTTAGAATTACACTATTGACACCAAATTTCGTGCATATATAAAGAAAAATCTGCACATTTATACGTATTTAAAATTATTCAAGTTACGACATTTGTCAGGGAAATAATCGTGTCATGACATCAGATAAATTTCATCAATGAATTTATAACTACGAATCTAAAATTAGCATGATTAAAAAGTGCACGTACCACAGCTGGAAAAATAAGTATGTATATTCATCAATCGCTTTGTTAAATTATTCCGAAAACAAAATATTTTGGTGTGCTCTTTTGTTATGCACTGTTTTAAAAATCCACGAATGTCGTCCTAGAAGGGAAATGGTAAAGTCACAATGTTACCAATTCCGCGTATTTTAATTCAGTGTATTCTTATGTAGTTAGCGATGAGGAAACATAGAAAGACTAAATAAAAAGATGATAAGGTGAATAAGTCAGAACATGGGCCACGACCGACTGAAATCCGTCTAGCAGTAGAAGCAGCAGAAAGTAAGGACAATGGAAGAATTATATTCCTAATATTATTAACGCAGATAAAACACGCAGATAGTCGAGAAGGTAGCGACAAAAATAGTAAACACATAACTGATCAGGGGGCACATTTTCGGTGACATGTAAATATCATGGAATGCAAAAGCATGAAAAAATAATTTAACAATTGAGTCAACAAAAAAATAAAACAAAGGAGGCGAGGTGTAAAGAACAATGAGAAGAAATGGTAAAACTGCAAAATGATATGGGGGAGAGATAATGGTAATGTGTTTCCAGGAACTAAGAAAGATAAAAAGATTGCAAATAATAAAGATGAGATAGGAAATATTATTAGAAGCAGATAAGATTCAGATTATGGGGAAAAAATAATTGGTGGCGAAATCTGAGCCAAGGAATATTAGACTGCGAGGTGGAAAAAGCATTCAAATAAAAGGGTGAAAAAGCATCGAGTAGAGTAGAACACAAATAATAATAATATTCAGCCGCGCATACACAGAGTGAGACTACCTGGCCATGCCGCCTATGATGGTTCGACTGTTCTATCCTCAGGTTGCGAGGCAAGGGTGCGAATCAAGTTCTGCAAGTTAGTGCAACGAAACTTTTCTTACGTCTGTATCTTGATTTATTATTATAATTACTGTTATCTACTGGTTGAGGTAGGTTTGAATGAAAGTGGGTAAAATTTCTTCCTGAGTTTTCGTGATTCATTTAGGGGCCAAAAAATTACTCAGGTACTTAAAGATACAAACGGCAAAACTAAAAAACACCACTGAGCCTGATTTTTGGCAAATTTAGGAATAAGCTGAAAAGTCACAAAGCATTTTCGGACCAAATGGTTAAGTGAGACATCAAAGGAGATTTTTTTTACTGCCCAAAATGTATTTTAAATGAGTGCTCAATGGAAATAATAATTAAAAAAATTATTACCATATTTAACATCATTGCGGTGTATCGTGAGGGTCTGAACGGGTTGGCACACCCTCACGGAATGCACAAACTGTACACACTAATCAACGCGGGGCAACTTTGATTGCACCTAAATCCGGCTTGTGTTGGCATGCCCATGAGGCAGCTGTACACTAATGCGAGGCTACCGTGTGTATTAACTTTACGAGAGAGGTATCGCAAGACGGCCTCATGAGGTAACCTCGCAATATTTGCCTCGCAAGAGGATAATACATCATGATAGAAGACTATACTCGCAAAGTGGGTGCAAGACTATCAAAGCACAAAATAAGAATCAAAAACTTTCGTCATAAAAGCCTCCCTCGACTGAGTGAGAAAGGGCAACCGTTGAGAGGTGCAAAACCCAGTTCACTCTTGCTCTACTCCCGTGCGGTCGCGGGATCTGGCTGGGCAAAGACCTGCATTGCATTCGAGACTGTGAAAGCGATAGAAAGGCGTGAACCCTCGTCCGCTCTCGCCAGTAGCGAAACATTCTCGTCACTCCCGAGCCGAGCGTGCAGTCGCGAGCTTCATTTGAATTTTGGACTTCGAGAAGAGCGAACGGTAAGATAGCAACTTACTCCCTATAAGCAAGACGCTGCAATTTCATCAACTGCCCGCTGATAAACGTGCGTTCCTTGTGCGCATATTGCAGCAGTCAGATGTCCCATCGCCTATGCAAAACACAGGGAGTGACGAATCCCGCTCGCTCGCGGAGGGCTCCTGAGAGCGAGAAGCCACGCGTCTCCCGAGAAGAGGGACAAGGGAGAGAATCATTGCATTCCTTTAGTAGACAGTCGCTAACAAGGAAAATGTCATCGGCACCTACCGTAAGTCACCAGTCACCAGACGAAAAGCAAAAGGGGCGTTGCCTGAGAATGAGGCGGGGTCAGCCGTCACCCTTGGCGTAGTGGTTCTCTTTTTGCCACCAGGGCACAGCAGCTCGAGGCCGTTGTTTAACTCAATTTTTGAGCTTCGATGGCACCAAAATTTTAAGAGATATGACGTTAATTTTTTCTTAAATAAATATTTGACAACATTCCCAAGGTACTGACAATACAGGTTTTTTAAATTTTGGGTTAATTTTGTTTGAATAAAACTGCAAAATAAAAGTTCTAAACAACTTTGTAAAGCAAATATTGTCAGTGACTAAACAACTGTTTAGTCTATATTCATCCCAAGTTTCATGTTGATAGATTATAAAGTTTAGTCGTCACCGCCGCTCAAAAATTTTAACCCAGTCCAGCACCCTCTTAACTGTGTAGATGTGAGAAACGTTGATAAGAATTTGATTAGTGACATGCCATCATAGCAAGCAAAGGTATTTCCTGGGTGGCAGTTGAAGTGTTCGTTCATTCTCCACGAACCGTGATCAGAGGTTCTATTTCCTTCGGTATCATTCTCCACGACCTCCACATTAATATTCCATCTGTCCAAAAAAATCTCGCCATTTAGAACCAGAAACTTAGTATACTCCGAGATGATTAAGATATGGAAAATGTCCGGATCATGCCCAATTTGTCGTCATGTGAATAACAATTGGAACGAAATAATATTTCTTCTCAAGTTCGTATATCCAGGAGGCGATGGGAAAGAAACCACAAACAATGATCTGTGAAGGATGTGAGTGATGTGAAGGATGTGAATGGAGAGAGTCTTTTGCTCATTTTATCAGTGATTGAGCGATAAAGAAAGGGTGATTGGAAGCGAGGTCGGGCGAGCTATCGTCATAACTGCGTAGATGTTAGAAACAACACTTATACCAGTTGCACGTCCTGACTAGCCACATATTAACAAAGCTTAAGTCTCGTAAAAAAATGCAGACCTTGCTTTATATATGTTTTCTAAACTGGGCGAAAATTTTGCAAAAATGATATCAAACTAAAAATCATTAGCATAGGGAACTAAGAAGGGATAGTTATTTCATGAACGTTTGTGACATTTAGCTTATGATATAAAGACATTATTTCGAATGCTTTCTCGATTAACGACTATAAATCATGTTTAAATGTTTTCAAAGGTCAGAGAAGTCAGGGGGGGAGAGGGGAAATAATTTTCGCGATTGATTAAAAGGTTCGACAATATGAAGTGCCGATTTTTCGGTCCTGCCAACTTCGTATTATCGAGTTACTAATGTAGTTGGTTAATAGTCCTACCTGAATGAGAAGAACCAATAGAAATCACTCACACTTCCCTTTATCCCATACAAAAAACTGACTCGTGGTAACCGTGGAAACTATAGACACCAACAAGCAAGAAATGAGAGCATTTCATGCACGTAAACAAATAGAAGCTTTTTGTGCTGGCTAGTTCTCTAATTAAGTTTAAGAAAGAATATTGTAAAATTTTATCAGCAGTTACCACAAAATGACCATAATTTGAACAAATTTGCATAATAGCTATAATGTAGTCCAACTGTCATCGTACAAGTTGAAGAGTTCATTCCTCAAAAAAAAGAGAGAAATCCGTCAAATAATTAAGAAAACAAATATCCAAGTGAAATCTTAGGTTAGGCTCCAATGCACTTATATGTGAGAGTCAGAATTAAGTATTGAATGCTCATTTACTCATGCACAAAATATCGCTATCACCCCGAGCAAGTTCCACCTCCGTTCTAATAATATAATTCAAAAATGTACTCTGAAAGAATTCAACAGTCAGTGACTCTGCTAAGGATACTAATGTGGTATGGTTAATTTTTCATGTGTAATAGTGCACATATCTTCATGAAACATGAAACTTAATACACTCAGGCAAAATGTTATGTGGACAACTAAAATCAGAATCATATTCAAACTACAGTTTTAGAATTCCACTTGTGTCAGAGTAAACATCATGGCAGTTTATTACTTTCAATGAAAAATTGCAAATAATTCATTTAATATCCCTCATCATTGATGTAGTCACCCCTAATCCACAACCTTATGATGCCTATTAGAAGGGGGTTTTCACGCATCATATGCTATGATGGCTATGACAGCATTATGACGCCGATTTGATTTCTATGATGGCATTTACAGAATCACACCTTTCTGCTAGCCATCTTGGCTATGATGCTTCCATCATATGAATAATAGTTATGATGCCTGTTAGATTTAAAGAATTGACTTGCTGAATGAGAGCTGTGGAATTGTCAGATTGCAGAGTAAAAGCAAGTCACTGTACAGCAGTGTTTCCCAAACTTACAATACATGGCCAAATCAGGATGATCATAAAAATAAAACTTAAAAAAAGTATGATTAAATGAATGCTTATTTTAAATCCAATTATGTAGAAGTTCATTCATCCCAGGACATGTAAGTATAAGGTACTATTTGGCAATTACCCTGTGTCACCCCCAAGCCCTCTCGTTCCTTTTCGCTCCCCTTGATTAAGGCAAGCTTGGATAGCACCCACTTGGAAACTTCTACTATAGGGGAAAGGTACACTGCCATTCTGTCTAAATATTATAGATAACTTGATAACACAGACTTGTTAATAAGAAACCATTACCCATGCATAAAATATTATGGAAAAAACCTTGAAAAATTGAGCAAAATGAAAAGATAAATATTAACCAAAATAATGAGGCTACGGCCACCAAAAATATTAAGTCCCAGCTTTATAACACATATTGAAATCACATAAAATAATGAGATTCAACATACTTGATATTCTTGCTCAGTGTCCATGATGCCACAAACAGCAACGACCTGATACTGGCGAGCTTTCATAGCAGATAAAGACTTCCTTATTAATCTCATGCCAGAGATAGCAGTGGCCGTATTCCGGAAATGAGACATTTGATGAGGTGAATGGCTGGGATCAAACACCAAAAGGGAAATGGAATTGTCCTTTAACTGCTCCACTCCTACTATGGTACGACTATGACCTGCAAAAAATTAACATGCAAAATGAAAAAATCCAGCTTAGTGAACAGTTATTGAGTTTTGATACAAAACAATTTGATGTAGCAAGCAGCAGTTTGTAATCCTTACTTCATATTGTGAAATAAGGCTTTCGAAGATACAACTATAGTCCTTCAGAAAAACAGAGACATGCAATCTGGAGACAAGTGAATATATCTTCCTCAGGATGAGTATAAAGACTAGGAACTGAAAGTTTATTTCAGGGCATAATGAAATGCCTAATACTAAATAAGAGCTCCTGTGCCTCATTCAGGCAAGATACTAAAAGCTATAAGACACCACACCCTAAAATACCCTTTAAAATCATAAATTGGTATTTATCACTCATGGAAAGAAACCAGATTTTAACCAGGGAAAGCAAACTTCTAGGGCCAATTCTCATTTCTAATTACTTTACCAAATTTTCCAAGCCCACTTTCAATTTCCCTGACTTTTTCAGGTTTTCCAGGTCTATAACAACCTTACAGATGGCATGATGGTGTTTAATGGCATGTCACTAAGCTGCATGCTCAAGGATTCAGCCACCATCTGCTACACAAAATGAAATAATAGTTTATTCACACCAGCTATGGCCATTTTGGAGCACTCAAAGTTATAACCTTTGCACAGGACAGGTTTGCTATTGGCGGGATATATGTCATTTACATAAACTACTGAGCAAGAGTAATACATATTTGACAAAGAAGTAAACATCCAAACAGAGTATGAGGGAGCAATGAGACACATCATTTCTACTGCCCCAAGGGATCTCCATGCTCAAGATATTTATAGCCCCATGCCAAAGGCAAAGAAGAGTAATGAAGTAAAACCCTCGTTAGCTCTTTTCTGAGGACCCCTGAAAAAATGTCAATTGCAGGAAAATGAAAGTAGTGGATGAAGGAGAACAAGGTCATTCCATGTCAAATGATCCAATAAAACATTAATTAACTGCACCACCATTTTTGAAAAAATCCATTTCTTTTAGGTGCAGGCCAACAAGTATTGGCACTCATATTCAATAATCTTCAAAATTTTATCCTATCTCCTCTTCTTTTGCAGCAGCCATTTTTCCATGAAGGCCCATGGGAAATTTGGAGAATTCAGTAAGAGGATTAGAGTACAACCCTTTAAGGAGTCACCTACAAGTGCACATAAGTATGAAAATTCCACAGGGGAAAAATCTTATGACTTGAATGAGACTTTAATCCTGACGCCCGAACATAGCAGTAAGTACTTAAAGTACCAGTAAGGCCACAGAGTCACCCACATCCAGACCAGAGTAAAGGAAGTAGATGTAAGTGAAAACACAAAACAGCACAGGACCCCGAATCCAGAATCCCAAAATTCTGAATACCCAAAATCCATTACATTTGAAATTTAGTTATTCTTCATTCATAAATACTGTTGGGTGGTTTTTTTGACTCGCTGCCATATGGCACTATTATCAACCATTCAGGTGTTTAACACGTATAGTTTAAGCTGGGGCCACACACGTGGGCATCCACGCACGAAGGTCATGATGCGGCAAATCGCTCAGCAAGGTGTTCGCCTCCTCCCACATAGTACCAGTACACTTGAAAACATCAAAGGAGAAGAAAATTCATCTAGGGATTGTTCGGCTGGACATGGTTTGCAGTAGATGCTCCTGGATGGTTTGAATACTGAATGTTGCTAGATGAACAAGAGGAACCATTGTTGATGGTTGGTGAGGGAATTTCGACTGTTAATGGCATTATGAAATAAAAGGAGCCATTGTTAAAACCTTTAATGGAGAGTGATGTTCCTAGTTAATGGCTAATAGGAAAACAGAGCATCAATATAAGACTGTCGATGTGAACAAAGTAATATCGGAGTGAATCAGAAAGCGCAAAGCGAAAACTTTCCCTTGGATAAATCAGTATATTATACAGACATTAGTGATAAGCCGAATCCAAAATTTCTCGATTCTGAATCCTATTATGCATTCAAATCTCCAATTCTGATCGAATTTTAAACACCAAATCTCAAATCCAAATCCTGCTTTCCCTTAGTTATAGTTCCCAGTTCTTAACTCTTACCAATACTTAAATAAATAATAACACATTACAAACAAATTCCGTTGTTTTTCAAAGAGGTGTTTCTACACTTTTCCAGTAATTGTTATGCTAAATTGCAGGCTTATGCTGTTCTTCTGGCTAAAATTGAACATTTTTACATGCATTACCACAGTACATTTGTGGTTTCAAGAGACAACCACAGGATATATCATTAGAATTAAGCACAAAATGTGTGTCAAAGTTTCAAACCCTGACTCCAATTAATATTGATATAATGGTCATTTTTGGAATGTGAGGACTTTATCGTGGTACGGAGAGGACTACCTTTCTTTCCTTTCAGTATTTGGCCTCATTATTATCTATTTCTGTATCTTAGCACATTTTAATTTTGCCAAAATTTATATTTTATGGGTGTTTTGAACCTAATTACTCCATAATCAATACTTAATAATGAAAAGCTAAATTTTCCTAACATTTGCAGTGCTCAACCATGACACAATGGCACAACAAAAACGGTTTCATGGAAATTTCACGACACAATAAAAGCCATGTTTTATAATGCATTCTATGCAAGGTGTATATTTTTCGACAGCTCATAACTTCCTTTTTCAAAAACAAAAAGAAATATTTTTGGTCTATAGGTTGAACAAATAATAAATACGGCAGGCATAAAGATCTGTGGTGCACGTGCATCATCATACTAAATGCTCATGAAGGTTAGAAGGCAGTGTGGCACTTTTGCCATACAGTGATTTTTAAAATAAAACTCGATGCATCATAAAGCAATAAAGTCTTTGCTGATGTGCAAATTTTAAGGCCCTATGAATGTTCACCCACATAACCACCCTTTGGAAGTGCAACAGCGTCGAAATGGTAAATTCCTTGGTGATATTTTGAATGAATTTACGATGGACAACCAAGATTTAACACCAACCTAGCACAAATGCCACCTGCTCAATCCAACTGGAATGCAATCAAATCTATTTTGTAAGGATTTGATAAAATTCATTTGAATCCTCGAATCCTGACCACATCACTAAAATATATAGTATAATGATATTTATTAATGGAAGACAAATCATTACATGACAACTTTCCACTTGTTGGTTATTTCAAATCTATGACATAATCACATAAACATCTTAAAATAAAAGTTTGTTGCTTGTTTTCAGTTAGAGACCCGAAATCTGGAAATCCTATAGATTGGTGAATACTATCCACAAATACTCGAACATTTGAATACTGCAAATTATTCATAATGCAAAATCTCAAATAACTATATCAAAGGGAGAAATTCAAATACCTTGAATATCACACCATATGGTGTGGCACTAGTTTTGGCAAGTTTGCAAACTATTTACATTGAATATTCAAATGCACAGAAGCGTGAGGAAATTCTGTTCCATTTGGTAAACACATGTTTTTAGTGCAGTAGTTGTTCATGAATGAATAATTGCTTACTTAACTCTATGATATTACTATTACAAGATAATTTTATAACTGAGCCAAAATAATTAAGTCTGCACTTATCGTGAAGCTAAGTTGAAGACAGAGTACACATTGTCAACAGTTGCTGATTGGTACAAGCTTCATTTATGAATTAAAGCTATCCATTTCCTACACATTCTTCATCAATATAGAAAAATGACTAAAGCATATTTCCAACCAAATCTAAAGTAGTTTCCAATAGGGGAATGACTTTTGCATGGATGTTTCTGAGTGGTTATGCAAGGCAAACTACCCGGCTATCTAACCATGAGCTAGATCCTTACTGAAATGTATGTGCAAAATTTTCACCTTGCAATAGTATTAACATAGTTTACTCAGTCAAATCTGTGGTAAACCGCTACCCTGACCCATTAATTTTGGGTGTATGGTCTTATAAACATAACTTTTTTATTTAAGATTACTGTTACTAATTCACATACAAAATAAAATGTGTGAATAATATAACTCTAAAACCTTAATTAAATATTTTGTAACTCTAAATTTAATTGAATTTTACCATGTTTACCCACTATTTATGCTATGGACATAATCTCTCTTTATATTTTTGAAATAAAAATTTTATGTTTGTTTTTACAAGAAAAAATACTAAAAACTTTTATTTTAAGCCAATGAAATACAAGCATTTCAAAAAATAAAGTCCTTAAATGATTTTCGCCATGAGATAAATCCTAAAACAAGAACCTATGCCAAGAAACAGTTCACAATGGGGACAGTAATATCTTGTCTCTGTTTAAGTTTTTTTCCCTCTTGTGCCTCTCTATCGACAACATAGGAAACACTGTTTGGTAGGGTTACTTTTCTGTTTGGAGGAATTGCTTCAGGAAAATGCCATAGGTATCTGTGGTGTTGTGGATGAGTCATTGCGGGTAGCCTACCCACTCCTGGCAGGACAACACTGGGGCAATACGCATATATTCGCTCTTCAATTAGCCTAAGATGGAAGTCTAAATGCACTTTTATCCCACCAGTGTTACGGTAGAGAACAAAAGGGTTCCATATGGAAAGTTCTAGCAGGTGAAAAAAAATGTTTTGCCATTTTTTTTTTTACTCCTTTAATGGGGTACGGGGTGATTGGCCAAGTGTAGGTCCACACATTCCACATGGTCCACTCCTCCCATCGAGTCGTTATAGTCCACAACAACCACTGTTTATTCTTTTATTTTCCCTCTCTTCACCACACTTTTCATGACACAATTATTCACTGATGACAGCAGTGACACCACTGAGTGGATTCTAGCTCTCACAAGATGATGAAACATATCAATGAAGCAAGTTATATGATAACATTTCTCAGTGAATGATAGGGATGTAATGGCTAACCAAAATTGGCATCAAAGCTCATGCCCCTTATGAATTTGCACTGAGATATGGAGACAATCTTCGTTGCACTACAATCACATCTCTGACGTAACTGCTCTACCATAGTGTTGAAAAAGAGTGTCTGTTTAAGTGCCTTCCTAGTGGAGTGGTTCTGCCAACAAATGGCACAGTTTGTGCTGTGAACAGTCTCTCTTCCAACCACATTAACCATTTGATAGCTAAAATTGCTCAAAGTTATGGGTTTGTTCCAACTTCCGTCAAACTACAGGGCTTTTGGTTGATGGAAATGATATTGAGCAGCTCATTGATGACCATAGGAGAGAGTTGACCACAACGGAGCTCCAAGAACTCAAGGAAATGGTCAAAGGAAGTAGCTGCAAAGAGGATACTACTAATGAAATAAATACAGTGACATTTAAGACATTCAGGAATAACCCGCTTCCCATGACACTGCCAAAAGGATGGCAAATAAATATCCTAACATAGAAAGGACTGAACTTATATCATATAGAAATGAAGATAAATAAACTGGGCACATAAAATTACTTCACTGCTAGGCTTCTATCAAAATAATTATGTCCTGTTTCGTGTTTTTGCACTCGATACATGATGCTTATAAGAAGGTTGTGTCCCTCTGACATAAATAACCAGCCCCTAGTCTCTCCACTGTGAAGAGTCAGGTCAGCTGTGCCAAGAAAAGGGCTTTCAGTAAAGGTTTTCCCCTCTGCTGCTATCTCCATTGTTATTCGGCTGTTACATCTACTGGAGATGCCCTTGACTGAGAGAATGATATCAAAGCTACTAGCTTGTGGAGAAGGAAGAGCTTCTGATGCAGAAGACAGGCAAGCGACTACAGTGAAAAACATAAATTATTATATGAGGAACGGCTACTGAGTATTTCCAGATTTTTCGTCTATGTATCATTATAAGCTACTTCTCACTCATCCTTATCTTGTGCCTATCATAACTTCGGGCCTAATCCCATGTACATACTTTAA
This sequence comes from Ceriagrion tenellum, assembly GCA_963169105.1. NCBI lineage: Eukaryota > Metazoa > Arthropoda > Insecta > Odonata > Coenagrionidae > Ceriagrion > Ceriagrion tenellum. The sequence continues at coordinate 10,022,637 of OY720638.1, read as the reverse complement.
ATAAGCTCACAATGCCTTCTACGTATGCATTTCTTCAGGTATAGTTTAGGCAATTGCAATAAAGAGATAATGGCTTGAGACCAAAATAAAGGTTGCCAACGCTAAATAGTATGCAACAGAAAGATAGGATTTGAATAATTTCTAGTCCACATTTGCTCCCCATTGCTTGAAAATGCAATTAAATATTAAGTCACTGAGATCATAGTTAGACCACAAGTACAGGGCTGAGGTGGTAAATACAGCACAATCAAGCAAGAAAATTTGATGTCTATTTTAAAGTACACAGGGACAAGCCACAGACAAGATTACAGGGTCACCTGCAATGTGCAAACATGCAAAATTCCACAGAGGAAAAATCATGTGCCTTAACCAGGACTTGAACCTCCCTGATCCCTCGATTTCTGGTCAAGGTGGATTTTTCCCTCTGTAGAATTTCGCAGGAAATTTGATGCAGACAATCTACTATATCTGACATAGAGTTTAAATATTAGTAAAACAACATTTTAGATCAATTGATTCCTGCATATTTCATACTTTTACTCAATTCAATTGTGTACCAACAAATGCACTGGCATAAATGTATTTAAGCAGATCCTTAGTTAGGTAATAAGCTGGTTCACTCTACGATGGAATTCACTTTACAAATGGTCATGTGGAACAAATTAATTATGTAATTCAGGGGTCTACGGTATTCAAATTCAATGTTTGGGAAAAACTACTATATGTCCCATCTTGAAGAAAAAACCCTAAATCCAGAAGTCTTGCAGTGCCAAACATTCTGGATTTGAGGTCCTGTACTGTATTGAAGGATTCAGGTTCTAGTCTCAGTTAAGGCAAATGATTTTTCCTTAACTGGGAAACATAAACAGAAAGTAAATTAAAAGTTACATGTACATGAACAACAGAGATTTAAAATTGATACCTTGATGCTGAAGATAGAGAGGTGGTTTGAACTCATCATTCTTCTGAAAATACTGGAACACCCAATTGAACATCTCGGGATGGCTTCCATCAGGGCTAGTTGGTCTATGAAAATCGACCAGCTGGCACCTGAAAAATCAAACAATTGTACTCACTTTACTTGCTATATGGTCAGCATTTGATCAACTTTCACTGTATCAACAGATTTGAGACTTGATTGATTCCTTCCAAAAGAATATGTGAATTCCTTTATGCACGTAATATAAACACTATGCCTTACACCAAATCTTGCTCTGAAACAATTATCTCCAGCCACAAAAATGTTTCCCTTCCAAAAGGTTCATGATTTGCACAACAAATCATTTCATACAAAATACAAAGAAAATGATGCACAGTGGGCTGAAATCACAAAAAGCCGGTCCAAATTCGAAAAGTGCATTTTTCCAAATAGATCCTGAAACTTCACATGGTCATTCTCCTTTGACTGTGCATGAGATTACACAAGTTATTTGTTTCGGTTCTTAGGCATAAATAGCATATGAAGGCTCAAAGTTAAACAAATTTATAGATGCCTGCCTTCAATTTTCTCTACAAATCACCAAAATAAAGTTTATACAGAATCGTGTAAAGTTGCGGAATAAAAAATGGCACTTGCCAAAAGAGCAGTTCCCAATCAATGATTATCCATTATTTTGTTTAATGCTATTCCTACTACTGTTGTAAAACAAAATGGTGGACACTTTTTCGTCAATGTTTTCATTATTTGCAGGGAAAAGGTAAATATAGACATCTATATAGATAGAGATTTTAATAAGACATTAGACTTCCAGAAGACTCTAGAAAAAGATACAAAATGATACGCTTTGTCTGTCGGAGACTTTGAAAAAAAAAAAATTAGTCTTTGTAATGAGCAGCAGTGTGTGGCTCAGGCTGCAAAGCTGCCAGCTAAGCATACATCAGCACTCAACTTCCTTGATCCATTAGAGGCAAATTTCCTTCCTAAAAACAAAACTGAGATTAAATATAAAGGAGTTGACCAGTGCAGATATTAAAATCAACTTAATCTGTAGAAACTGATGCATATATACGCAATAGGGTGGTTTAGCATATGTAGTCAGTAGATTGCTTCGTTTGGATAGTATGCACAAACTAACTCTGGCATTTTATTCAAATATTTCAGGCTTAGTAAGGATATGAGTAGTTATCATAGGCAGCATGTGTGAAGGAACATTCTAACATGAGGTTCTGGTAGGTAGTTAGTGTCGCATCCCATCTCCCCTCCTATGAATGCAAGTGTGTCAAAGGGTCATTCATTGCACATCACATCACATTAACGTAGTCCATGAAACTGTTCTTCAGATTCATCTTTGGTTTTTTACAACGAATTGTCTAAGTGGAATCCCATTTCTACTTTTCTCCTGGAAAAGAATACAGTCAAACCTCCCTGTAATTAATTTTCAGGGACCAGAAACATGATGAGGTCAGCGGTATGTAGTGTGATTAGTATATACAGGTCACATAGTTGCAGGGGAAGCCAAAAGCCCATGCTGCTTTATGATGCAACTTGCGTAAATTTTGCAAACTGACAATTGGAGAGACTCTGCACAAACATGTCCATCAGGTAGGTAAAAGGCTGAAGTGCCCTGGCAATGTATTGAGCCAACTTGCTAATATTTCTTACAATTGGACGCATTGGCACGCCTTCCTTATGGATCTTGGGTAATCCATAAAGACATGGTGGAATGGCGGCAGATGGTAATAGCTTCTTTTGGACTTCAATGGATAGTGATGATCGTTTGATCTTCTCTCCAATCGTCCGATACTTCCCACGCTTAATCAGGGAAGCGATCGAAATTACAAAATGGCCAAACAACATGAACAGGGAAGATGCCTACCACCTGGCGAATACGTGGAAGAGAGTGCTAGCACAAACCGGAGAGAGAAAAATGGAAAATGGTGCTAAAAGTGGTTTTGGCTCAGAAAATGGCAGCCAATCAGAAGCGACTGACTACTATATAAACCTGACCAGAGAGAAGCACTGCATCTTCGACCTGAAGACACCTCCAGGATACAAGGAGAAAAATGGTGGAAAAAACAACAACTTGGCAGAATCCCGAACAATAGAAAGAATAGACAAAAATTATTATTGTTAAAGCAGTATGTCACTGTCCATCCACGCTAATGGACGTTGAAGCTCAAAAGGATGACACAGTGATGGATAATCCATTCATGTTTAAAGTGATATAAGGTTCGGCCCTGGTATCTGTGTCACACTCATTCCAACCCTTCGATGTATATTTCATTGAAATAATCATTAATTTCCCTTTATATCATATGCATGTCAATCATTATCTCACTTACTTCTCCAAAACATTATACCACCTAAAAATGATGTCTGATGATTATGTACATCCAACATGTCCCATCATTTTACGGAGCTTTCAGCAGTGCATTTTTTTCTCAGATGCACAATGTATCCCTTTACAACATATCTACTGATTGCATTGGACTCTTTTTTATAGACATTTTTGGATGGATTACCTTCAGACATGTGTTGTTAATTTTTTCCCTTTCCACCTTCATTCGGAGTGGCAAAGGTTTTCACTGTTCCTTAAGTGTGTATCCCATGAAAAATCCACCGGGGAAAACGACAGGCCTGCTATGACAAGGACACTATCAACCTCTTTCATCATATTTTCACAATAACATACTTTCCTTACAATTGAAAATTCTTTGAACAAACAGATGGCATCACAAGAAGATATTCATCTATGCTGAAAATATAGCAATAAAATACACAGAAATTGCCACGAGAAAAAAATGGCATCACCATTGGATCTCCTCTCTTGCAGTGATCACCAATTTCTCCATATGGAGGTTTTCAAGGAGTGAGACCTCTCTTCAGGCACTCAAAAGCCTGTATGTTCCACCACTACATGGATCATACATTCACATTGTACGGCCCCAGAGACTAAAAGCCCTCCAATGTTCCCAGGAGCATAGGAACAAACGACATCAGGGCAACAAGTTTACAAAGGATAATGAGGAAAAGTACATGCACCAATATTCTAGTCCACAGGAAGGAAGATGGAGCTCTAGGACACAGGGTGCACGGAGAACTGGCTCATTCAGATCTCTTTCTATAAGACCAAGTCACCACCATCCTTCCCAAAATAGAGCCATACTTTGACAATAGTTCAGCTAGCCCTGTCCATTGCAGATGAAGAGAGCCTGCTCATAGAATATGCACACTACAGAATACCATTATGGCAGAATGGCTACAGTGAGAGGGATATCAATAGGGCCCTTAATAGGGCTAATAACCATAGGGAAAAGCCAACAGAAAATTATGAATATCCAATACCCTCACAAATATCTCCACAGTCAGAGGAAAAATATTTAAAAAACTATCAAGGCAAACAATGAAAACTAACACCAGATGTCACAAATCCTGAATACAGGTATCAAAGAGAGTTTAGTCTGCTTTTCTTTTAATCAACTAACCATCTCCTCAATTATCTCAATTTCATATTCCGTTCCCCATTTTTTACTACATCAACATCTACATAAGACCCTGCGAGCTGCTGCATGGGCATGTGGAAGGGGGTGATAGGTCACCAGCCGTGTAAAGATGCAAGGTTTTGGGAGGTGAAACGGTGGCGTGTATGTAATATGTGAGTGTATTTAGTGGTGCTCAGTTTTTATTGTGGCCGCTTATTGTGCGTGGAAAGAATGAGTTTCTGTATCCATCTGTTCAGCAATGTATCTCTCTTATTATATTGCTTCTGTCAGACCAAGAGATGTAGTGAGGCGTCATGACAATATCCCAAGTGTTGCTCTGAAACATACCAGATCTGAATCTCTCAAGCAACCTTAGCCCAGGGTGCATAGTAGTGCGCATTATTTTATCGCTTTTGAGCCTCAAGTAATTCTAATTTCTCTCACCGCAAGTTCCATTGTTTTGTTACCTGACGGAATAGAATTTTTATATAGGTTGGGTCATTGCCTATCCTCCTTAGCTCCCACCTTATTATTTAATGGTTATACCAATGAGGTTCTTTACTCTCCCATTTGAATTTGCATGGAGTATATTCATTGATTCCTTTACACAGTATTTCCAAAAAAATACCTCCATGATACTTCAGTGCTCACGTCTTTCATTGTGGCTACGTATTCCGTACATCTTCTAAAGTCTCTCCAAATTTAATGTAATTATATTTTTCAAATAAGTAGGCTTTACGTTAAGGTTTTACAGTGGACTCCACTGTTGTTTTCAAAGTCGTAAAAATTACTGTATGTTCACTTATGCCTTAGAGGGTATCAACATTTTTAATCATTGTAGGGTGACTAACAGCTAAAAGATTTAATATTTTATTACCTCTCGTAGGTTCATTTACTACTTGATTAAAAGAGTGGCTGAAAGTGTCTTAAGGAAGGCCTCGCTTATATTACACTTCCTTGAACTTGTATCAAAGCTATTCGTTTTCCAATTTACAGCCGGGAGGTTGAAATCTCCACTGATAATTATCACCCTTTAGTTATCTTTCAAGGTAAATAATGTTAATTGAGTTTCTAATTTGTACAAAACGTCTATTTTGGTACCTGGTGGTCTGTAAAATGAGCATATATGCATATTTCTTTTCTTTTGTTGCTTAATAGTTCACCAAACGCTCTCTATTTCATTGTCCTCTAATATGTGTGCGGTACTATTCAAATACGATTTAACTGCTATGAATACCCCACCACTAGTCTTATCGGGTCGATCACGTTTATAGATTTTATATCCTGTTGGAAAAACTTCACTATCCCTAATACCCTCTGCAAGCCAGCTCTCTGTTCCATTTACTATATCTACATTTTCAAATATTTGCTCAACTTCTGCACCTTTGTTCTTTACGCTATGGAAATTTACTATTACTAAATTTATATTGCATTTAGCTTGATGAATGTTGATTCACTGTTTTCTATAATTCTGCGTGTTTGTCTTTTTGATGTTCTCTGAAACCACTTAGAAGCAATTTTTTTAAAAGTTATGCAGTTATCTTGAGAGCGAGTGTTGGAATTATTTTCGCAATGTAAGAAAATTTATTTATTTGTGCTTCCCCTAGGTTTTTTTGCAATGAAGGCCTACACTACATGGATTTAATTGAAGGCTGTTATTGGGTCTATGCTTTTGAATCCTACTGAACGACTGGCTCTCTAGCCTAAAAAATACCTACAATGCTCGAAAATCCCACAAGCCACCTGTTGTGACGCCTGGGGAAGTAATGCACCCCAGAACAGATGAGGAGAGCCTGACACTATCTGTGCACTGGCTGAAGATCTACAAATTCTGCTCCTATGATTACACAAATGAAGGTGGAAAGGGAAATAATTAATGACACCTGAGTGAAAAATGAAAAGTGTTCAAAGATGACAAAAATTGATCCAGCACATCCCTGATGGCAATAGAAAGGAATAGCAACCAAACATCGGCAGCCCATTGCCTGACGTGGAGTAAAACCTGTGAAGCTCATGCTCAGGATTTTTAATGGCTCACTTTTCCTCTCACCTGGCAATAAAGCATGTAAAGGAGCCATTACATTTAAACTGAAATTAAGAATTAGCTTGGAACATCAACACAATACATCTACAATGGTTTCAAACTAAGCCAGGGATATTAAATTTTAAATCATGCATTTCTTACACAATATCTATGGAAATGAAAGAGTACCTTATTCTGAGAGATGACAAAAAGGTAACTACTTCAGTGGCTCCAATCCATTTCCTTGTATTGAACAGTTTTCCTCCTAATTGGTCACAGCCTTGAAGATCAAAACCTTGCCTCCATGCCCACTCCACATGCTGCTGGAGCCTAGAAATGGATGGCATTGCACTCCGACTCACTGCAGCATCACTGATCAAGCCCCCTTGAGTGCCCGAGGCTCCCCAGCCACGAGACCCACCTGCACCACCTCCGCTCAAACCGTAAATACCTCCTCCCATGAGCGAGGGCTTGTACAGTTGCTCATTGTAGCCAGTATGATGCAGAACTGAGGAGACCATCATCTGCATGTTTCTAACAATTCAAGTTAGACAGACAAGAAAAAGTAAGAGAAAATTAAACAGGACTTCCAGTTGTATAAACAATAGTTTCACTTCGATGCATGCGCTAGACAAAGTTCTAACAGCACTCATACACAACATAAAAAATTGCTGAAACTAAGCTAAACAAATGACTGACTACTCTCAAAATATTAAAACAAGAAATACTACCAAACAAGACACTACTTTAAACAATCATCATTCGAGTCACACAGACAAAACGATTACTTCAAGCTGAAAAAGACTACTGACAGTATAACATTCATGTACAAATTATGTGCCCTCATAAAATACACACAATGCAATGTTATCAAGAAATTTTACAAAATATTACCCAACATGTAGTGAGTATATACGAAAAGGATACATATCGTCATGTGTGACCCACACAAGGTTATTTTATGCTAATTTTTACAGAAACACATATACATAATGCATGCATAGATACAGCCAATGCAAAATCAAGGAAAGCATAAAATAAGGACAGCAAAAATTCCTCTTAACAATTCATGACAACCATAAATTTTAGGTCCTTTTTATAAAATGGACATTGAAACAATATAAAATACAAAGTCAGAGGTATAATATTTTAGTTAGTATATCCAGTGAGTATGCAGCAATCAGGCACTTTGAAAAAATCTGTCTCTTTTACATTCGTTTAAATTTTTTTCAGACTGCCTATTCCACTCATAAGGGGGTTTACTGTCTTATTGCTATATCTACCAGCCTATCTCTTTTGTACTGTTGGGCAATAATGACAGAGCTGTTAACTTTCTAAAATGATGATAAAGGTATATTTTTACACACATAACACAGGGAGAGTGAAGTAGAAAATTATTGTGGGCCATAAGATGCTGACAGTTGTGCTGGAGCCAAAAGTTTGTGCAATACCACAATCTAACAAATATGCATCAAAACCCTTAAAAGCCCCTGATCCACATGGTTTGGAAGTAAGAAAGAGGAAAATCTGGAAATATTCAACCTCATATACCCTCTCATTGCACCCTCAAATATGACCTAAATACACACCAATGTAAACGGCAAAACCCAGTTACCTTAGCAATAGAGTAAGACTCATTTTACTCTGTTCTCAGAAGCCACCCAAGCCAAAATAATGTACACCCATAGGCCTCAAGCCCTTGAGCACAGTTTAGTGTTGCTGTTACATCTCTCAAGTGGTGATGAGACAACTGGCAGCCATTTCTCTGTATGTTAGCTGTCCAATGCATAAGTATTGAACTATGAAATGCATTGTACATATTTCATGAATAAAAATGTTCAGGGAGTGATTTATAATAATGACATGCCATGAGTTGTGGAGTGTATTATGAACTTTCTAAATCAATTAAAGATGAAACGGTACCAGGTAGGTCTAAAGCAAAGTTAAAACAGTATATTTTCAAATACAGTAATTATTCTACTAATAAATACTGCAATTCAAGACTGATGTTTTTCCATTGTTTCTGTGAAACATTTTCTTTATTTTTTTTGCTCTAATACCCTCTTATTTTCAATCTTCTTGACTGGTCCTACTCATGTACTGCCTTGATGCCAATGCCAAATATGTTTTATCATCGTTTAAAGGAGACTTCAGTATCTTGTATTTATCAAAGTACGCACTCACTGTTCTCTGGTCTAATGAAGGCTTAACAGCATGTACAAATAACATTTGAAAATATTGAGTAAGGCTCTCTGTTCTAATGAAGGTTGATATTCATACCAAAGAATCAAATTTTGTACAGCACATAACAATAAAAAGTGCACGTTCATCAGTATTTTATTTGACCTATCAACCTTTGATCAAACTTTAATCAAAAGACAAATTGTCTAAATTGGACTAATGATTTGGACAAAAGCACAAACATACATACTTACACATTCAAAAAATAAATAATGAAGCAAATACTAAATAAAATCATCTAGCTTGGGCTAACTAAATAAACCTTGATCAAACTATGTGCATTCCAAATAAATGAGCATGAAATAATTATTTTCTTTAATCATTTACCTATAACCACAACCCCATCCTTTATCACCATATGTTGAGGCATAGTGGTCCACTGTTGTACACATATATGTTCTTGCGACATTGTTGGAACTGGCACTGATGCCCCGAATTTTAGGAACAAGACCTATAGTCATAAAAATATACACATCCAGTAGCATAGACAATTATGAAGCTGAAACAAATGCACTGAAATCAACATATTGCTTATTTCTTAACTTGATAAGTAGTATTGAAACACATACCAACACACACAAATATATGAAAGCACATACATGACAGGCTGCATAAATGCACATTTGGTTGTGCACGTTCATTTAAGAATCAGCTGAACATGATGGAATGCCATTTTAAAGTTGCAAGTGTGCCAGAATATCAAACTCAAATACCAAGCACGTAACAAATGACACATATGAACTGTTCACTTTATTCGCTCATAGTGAGCCAGCTTTCCTCGATCAAGAGGACTAAGGAAATAAGGAGAGGCCAGGTCATGAGGTGAGGGGGGACGTGAGGTGAGGAAGAGGTATGGTATAAGAAGAGGGGGGAGGAAAAAATAGGTAGACCTCGCTTCATATCGAGAGAATGACAGGGAAAAGTGGGGGATGGGTGGCTCAGTGGGGAGGCCTCCGAGCACAGAAGAATTGATCAGGCAGTGGGAGGAGGGAGACGGAGTTGAGGATGGGGATGGGAGGAGAGATGGCCGAGTGCCAACAATTCGTGTGGATGCAGAGATGAATGGTGGTGATGCTGACATGAAGGGCAGGATAGAGATCATGGAAGACACACAACTGTCAGTGGTGCAGGAGGGACAAAAGGAAGAGGGGAGGGGAATCTAGAATTAAATGGTATTTAATTACTAAGGTAAATTGAATAGGTACTTTAATTTACCAAAGTAATTTACCAAAATGAGGAGAGTAGGAATAGAAGGCTTGTATTTCAACTATACCAGAACCAGAGCACCCTAATCACTATAAATAGAAATGAAAAAGAAGCAATGATCAGGAAAGGAATAATGCAAGGATGTCTACTTTCACCATACTTGTTCAATCTATATATTGAAGAAGCTATAAAAACTATGAAGGAGAATACTAAAGGTATCCAAATAAATGGAGGAAGAATTCACTGCATTAGGTTTGCTGATGATATAGTTACCATGGCAGAATCAGCCAAAGATATGAATAGAATACTCCGAATCTTGTCAACAGTTTTGGCGAAATGGAAATTGAAAATGTGAAGAAAACCAAACCTATGACAGAATTTAGACACGAAAACGAACCCAATGTAAATATAATGATAGGGGGATTGATAATAAAACAGGTTGAAGAGTTCAGCTACCTTGGGAGCGTAATTTCAAGATATAACAGAAGCACCTCTGCAGTAAAAAGAATGATAGCCTTGGCAAAGAAGGCATATGAAAATAGAAAACATGTAATAGGAAATAGCCACATTAAAAGAGAAATGAGGAAATCTTTTGCGAAAACGTTTGTATGGAGCACACTGTCATATGGCTGTGAAAGCCGGACAGAGAGAAAGAAGTCGCGGTTGGAAGCTATGGAAGTGTGGATATGGAGGAGGATGACAAAAACAAGATGGACTGACAGAAAGAGCAATGAAGAGGTGCAGAGGGAAATAAAAGAAGAAAGAAGACTGATAAAAGAGATGGAGCAAAAGAAGGTTAAATTCATTGGTCATGTTGTTCGACATAATAATTGCAGAAAATGTAATGGAGGGAAAGGTGCTCAGCAAGAGAAGCAGAGAAAGGCCAAGAAAGAAGTTCCTAGATGATGTATGAAGTACATTGGGATTAAAAACATATGCTGATTTGAAGAGAGCTGCAGTACACAGGGACACATGACTGCAGAGACAAGGCTTTAGCCTTTAGAAGATGATGAATTTACCTCCAATTTAAGATGCAGTTAGTTACCCATCCCTTTCTTATGCATAAGGTTCTACATATCCTACATACGAACCTGTCCATCTAGTCTGTTGCAGAGAGCACAATTCATGACAATAACAAATGAAATCTAATTTCTCTCATTATAATAAATGTATTTTCAAGTTATGGGTTGAATCCAAAATTTATCATATATGAATCCCACATTTGAAACTTCTACTTTCATCGAATCTTGAATACCGAATCTCAAATCTAAATCCTGCTTTCCTTTAATATTTCTCAGTCCTATATCATTACCAATATGAAAATGAATACATAATAACATATTTAAAAGCTATTTCAAATCCATCTGTATATTTTCTTGTAAATTTATGAACCCATGTAGTTACAGGTTTTCCTTTAATTTCACATCTAATTCTTTAGTTTTCAAAGAAAACGATAAAACTCAACAGAAATTAGTTTCACAATAAAGTTGATAAATTCCTCAGAAATAAATAAAGATAGACGATAAGAACAAAACTGGTTTTTATTAGAATTCTTGTACATTCACAGTTAATTTCCAATGAGGTGTTTTAGAACCTTTCCATATATGTTTTTTGGCCCGATTGCAGGTATTTCCAGTCTTTCTGACTACAACTGACAATTTTTATGTGCATTACCACTATGTCTCTACACCTCCCCGTGGTAGAGAGGGGACAATGTCACTTTAAGTGACGGCCAACGTAGACAGGGACCGAATGATGACCGGGATAAGTCATCATCCCAGCATTTGCTGGGCAGGGCACCCTCTTGTCCTGGAAATGGGAAGCCGTTTCCGAGGGCAGAAGAACCAACAGATGGTCAACGGCATAGGATGTGGAAGGCAAAGGGAAACCACCACATTACAGATCCCAGGATATCCCAAGCATCAGCAGTAAACCATGTCTGTGTCATTTGTAAAATTTCCCGGAGATAAAATAGTCCCCATATCGGATCTCCGGGTGGGGACTGCAAAAGATATAAACAAGGAGAAGAAAAACAATTTTAAAACAGCTACTTGGAATGTGAGAACACTGCTGCAGTGCAGCAAACTAGAAAACCTGAAACTTGAAATGGAACGACTGGAAATTGATATCCTTGGCATATCAGAAATGAGATGGCCCCAATCAGGAGACTTCTGGTCGGGAGAATACAGAGTCATTCACACCGGAACTGATCAAGACAGATCAGGACTGGGAGGAACTGGAGTAATTTTAAGAAAAAACATTGGATCACGTGTCAAGGGACATGTGCTATATAGCTCCAGGATAATATTAGTCAAATTGGAAACTAAACCAAAAGACACCGTAGTAATACAAGTGTATATGCCTACGTCCAAAGAAGCGGATGCGGTAGTTGACGAAATATACGAAGAAATAAGTAATGCGATCAGACATGCTAAGGGAGATCAAAACCTGATTGTCATGGGAGACTGGAATGCGAGTGTGGGTGAAGAACCAGAAGAAGGGATTGTTGGCAGCTATGGACTTGGAAGAAGAAATGAAAGAGGAACCAGACTAATCGAGTTCTGCTCGAGACATCAACTATTAGTTGCAAACACTCTTTTCCAGCATCACAAGAGAAGAAGATACACCTGGAAGGCCCCAGGAGACTTAAGAAAACAACAGGTCGATTACATTTGAGTGAAATCATGTTTTAGGAACCAAGTGAAAGACTGCAGGAGCTATCCATCTGCAGACATAGATAGCGACCACAACCTGGTCCTGATGAAAAACTCACTCAGATTTAAATGTCTTAAGAGAAAAGAGGTAAAACAGAAATGGGAAATCAAAAAACTGAAAACTGAGGGACTCGCCAGACAGTACGCACAGGAAACGGACGACCTTGCGAAAAACTTTCAACATGGCAGCGTAAAAGAAGAATGGGAGCAAATTAAATCCGGTATATACAAAGCAGCAGAAAAGATAGTAGGGAAAACTAAATCCAACAACAAAAAGAAATGGATCACAGCAGATGTTATTCAGCTTATCGAAAACAGAAGACTATACAAAAACGCCATTGATGAACAAGGAAAAGCTGAATACAGAAGACTGAGGAACTTAGTCAACAAAGAAGCTAGGAAAGCAAAAGAAGGTTTTCTTCAGGAAATGTGCAGGGAAGTGGAAGAAAATATGCAGAAAGGAAAAACTGATGTAGCCTACAGGACAGCAAACAAATTTTTTAACAGACGGAAAACAACAATACCGGGCACAATAGAAGATAAAGAGGAGAAAATGCTGTTTGGTGAAGACATGGGGAAGAGGTGGAAAGAGTACATTGAGGAATTGTATGACGGACCACCTCTATCAGAGGGTGTAATAGGAAAGGGAGAGGAAGTTAACGAAGATGACAAAGGAGATGACATCCTGCTTGAAGAATTCGACAAAGCCCTTAAAGACCTACAGGAGAACAAAGCAACGGGTATTGATGAGATTCCTTCAGAACTAATCAAGAATGCTGGTGAAAATATGAAAACAATGCTGCTGAAAATGATTAGGGCCATGTATGACACAGGAGAGACACCAACCGACTTCCAGAAGTGCATCATGGTTCCTATACCAAAGAAGGTGGTAGCTACAAAATGCGAACAGTACCGAACCTTAAGCCTAATATCGCATGCGTCAAAAAATCCTCATAAAGATAATCCTGAGGAGAATTGAAGGAAAGGTAGAGGATATGCTGAGTGAAGATCAGTTTGGATTCAGAAGAGGATCAGGAACAAGAGAGGCAATCCTGGCATTGAGGCTTCTTATTGAAAAACAAATGCAGAGAAATAAAACTACTTATATTGCCTTCATTGACCTGGAAAAGGCATTTGACAATGTTATCTGGAAAAAGATGTTCAGAGTGCTGAAGAAAGCAGGCCTAAAATATAAAGACATGCAGGTGATACTCAGCTTATACAAGAACGAAATGGTTGTGATAAGGAATTTTCACCAAAAGCAAGAAACAAAAGTTAGAAAAGGCGTGAGACAAGGATGTGCTCTCTCTCCTCTTATATTCAATGCTTACATCCAGGAAGCTATAGACCAAGTTTGTGAAACTACTGAGGTGGGCATTAAAATTAATGGACAGAAGATAGATATGCTGCGTTATGCAGATGATATTGCTGTGATCACAGAGACCACAGAAGATCTAGAAAGGATGCTCAACACAATGGGTAGGATTTTCTGTAAACAGTATGGCATGAGAATAAACAAACGCAAAACCAAGGTGATGGTTTGCAGTAATGAAGAACAATATGAACCCCCAATAATGAGAATTGGAGGAGAGAAGCTATAAGTAATAGAGGAATTTGCATACTTGGGAAGCAGAATAACAAGAGATGGTAGAAGCCAGAAAGAAATTGTAAGGAGAATACATCAGGCTAAAATTGCATTCTATCTTAGAAAGAACCTACTCACCAGCAAGAACATTAGTTTGTAAATAAGGAAACGGATGATGAAAGCATTTGTTTGGAGTGTGGCCCTATACGGGAGCGAAACATGGGTAATAAGATAACAAGAGAGAAGGCGGCTAGAAGCCCTGGAGATGTGGCTCTACAGAAGGATGTTGAAGCTCAGCTGGAAAGATAGAGTCACGAATGAAGAGGTACTGAAAAGAGTTCAAGAAACCAGATCCCTGTGGAGGCATATCCAAACAAGAAGAGACAAACTCGTAGGGCACATTCTAAGACACAACAACATCGTTATAACAATAGCAGAAGGAGCTATAGAGGGAAGGAATTGCCGGGGATGACCAAGGATGTCATTCATGCAGCAGATTGTGAATGATATGGGTTGCACCACATACACGTAAATGAAGAGAAAAGCAGACAGAAGAGAGTAATGGCGTACTGCTGCAAACCAACCCCAGGGTTGAGCACTGAAGAAGAAAGACCACTATGCATGCACAGTGCATTAGCAGCTTTGAAGATGCATTTGCAGGATATTTGATCAGAATTGAGCACAAAATGGTGCAACAAAGTTTCAAACCCTGATTCTAGTTATTGTCTAACTAACAGTTGTATTTCGAATACAATGACCTTTTCATGATAAGAAGAGAACTATCTCTTTTTCTTATCAACATTTGGCCTCATAAATATCTATATCTGCACATTTTTATTTCACCCTTATTTATTTTAAAAGGGTGTTCAGAACCAAATAACTCCTTCATCAATCCCTAAAAAGCACCAGCAAACTTTTCCTTAAATTTGCGGCACTACCACGGCATGATGGAGCTACAAAAGTGGTTTTGAGAAAATTTTGATACTTTAGAGCGATGTTTTATAACACTTTCTATGATAAGCTAGGATTGAGTCTGGCTACAACCTCCTCTGCCATAGGTTCCCAGGTTAACTCAACACTGGACCTCAACTCAACTTCTTGATTTATTATTACCTTGCCATTCGTACTTCGTCTTCTTATCCCTTCTGGATGAAAGGGCTCATATCACTTAACTTAAACTCAATTCACACCCTAAAATATGGTACTAGAAATCTAACTTCACTGGGTGTAGATCCCTAACATATCATTAGTTGTTTTCACACCCGATAGGGGCCCACTGAGGCCCACCTCACACTGATGAATGAATGTAGTGCAAGTCTATTCAGCAAGATTTGGCACATCAGACTAGAATGAAAAGTAATTGGATAGAAAAAGGATATAAGGTAGAAGAGAGATGTCTGCGACTGGCATTAGCCAGCTCATTATGAGAGAGAGCGAGATAATGGTGCTACACAAAAGAGTGCTGTGCTTGGAGTGTTCTCCTCCAACAAAGAGACATCACAAGACTGATATGGAGGATACTGAAGACACAAATATCATCTGAAACTAGAGAGAGAATGCAGGAAAAGTGTCACAGCTTTCTCTTCCATAGGCCCAGATTTGTGAGTAAATTGCTAAAATCATACTTGGTCCCATTCTGATACTTGGAATCACTCAGCCTCCAAGACCAACCAATGCACCCAAGTGCTTTGAGGTAATACCCAATACACCACACACTAATAATTGGTGGCACAGGTTTAAGGCCCTTCCGAGTGATTTTTTTCAGTCGAATACATTTCGAAAACAACATAAGATGCCATACGTGTACAACAGTAACTACTTCATTTTTTGTTTTCAACCTATTTACTGGATTTTCTACTTACTCTTTAAGGATAGGAAATTAGCCAATTGCAGGATTCTATGCTTTGACCAGAAAGAGACTTCACAGGCTGAAGAATGACATTGACCAAATATTTTCTGATTTTGAAATTCTAGGATACTTTTTGGGGAGGACAGAGCATCGATCTGTCGTAGGTCTTTCAGACATTGGTAAACAAAGATGTAAGTAATTGTGATAAGGCAATGTATGTACTTTGAGGTGGAATACATTTTACTCTTATTTTTCCTTCAACTTTGTAGAGTTAACTAACAGGAGAGAGATGAGAACGGGTACCTTGGGAATGAAGAAGAGATTTTCATAGAGCTTGATATGGAGTGATGTATTTTATGGCAGTGAAACATGGATTGCATGGGAAAGAAAGCTTATCTATTCCAGTACTAAAAAAATACAAGGTGATGATAAAACAATATGCAGTTGTTACTTTCTATGATTTAAGCACACAACAGTCACATCACCATTTTCATGTTCCATTAACCTCACAGTCTCCTTCACATGTGGGCCAAATTCTCCTGCTGATTCCTGAATATACAAAAAGACCTTGGACAGTAGTTTCCCAACACAGTTGTTGCATACTGCACTGTTCTCAGCCCCTTAAAGGCTATCGTTCTTCTTACATCTACTCTATGTGAACACCCCATTTGATCTGAATTTATATTTAATTATCCTTATTGTGCTTAGCTTCAAGAGTTTGCCTGCTTTTAAAATAAATCTACAGATTCCATTACGTGCTTTAATGTATGCTCCTCACTAGTCAACACATACTAAGTCCTCTTTCACCGTACAAGGTAAAATGTTTCTTATATGAAGTCACCCACGTAGCACTCGCTCAAAACTCAAATAACTGGGATACATTTTGAATTGCCACTGAAAGTGCCCACTCCTGAAAAGTCCTTGTTGTCACAGATTTGTTTCTCATTCTAGACAAAATAATTGCCTTCGCCCAATGTAAATAATCAATTGAAGCTGTCTTTCCCAAGGATTATCCATGTATTTCAAAATCAGAAAATATTCAGCCAAAGACACAACTTCCATCTATGAAGTCTAGTTTCTGGACAAAGCATAGAATCTCCCAATTGGCTACAATTAACCCCCACTTCCACAATTATTAGAAAAATTTTGGAAATGTAGAAAACATATTTTCAATATGGATTTAAATATAAAATGCTTCAACAAAGTGACACCTGAAGTTGTATGGAGTACCCTAAAGGAGAATTACTAAATTCAAATAATAGGTTGAAAACAAAAAAATGCTGTAGCAACCATATTATGCATATGGGATAGGGCATTTTACATTGTTTCCAAAATATATTTGACTGAAAAAAATTACTCCAGAGGACCTCAAATACATACCACCAATTGGTACAGTGTATTGGGTAATGCCTCAAAGCACTTGGCCATAATGGTTGTAGAGAGAGACGGCGTGATGCTAAGAATCAGAACGGGATGAAATTCAGTGCAGCAATTTTCTTGTGAACCTGAGCAAATGACAGTGAAAGCCATGATGCTTGTACTGGATTATCTTTGAGGTTTCAGAAAATAATTGCATTCTCACCATCCTCATCATCGGTCTCTTGTAAAAACGCAATATAGAGGCAGGTAAACACACACTTTATGAAAAAAAATTCCCCCACCACCAGTGCTCAAACCCAGGCCCTCCAAATGGGGAAATATTGGTTATAACAATTGGTCTCTCATGTACAAGTATCTCATTACTGACCTTCCCAACAGAGTTCTTTAAATCTTGGGTGGACACTTTTGTACTTATGCCCATCTGATTGCTTTTTTTGCCCAAGTAGCCACGCATTCCATGCATCAAAATACCTAGAATGCAATGTAACTCATAAAATAATAGTTAATTCCAATTCAATGGTCATTTTTCAAAAACTAGTTTAGGGATAGTGGCAATGGTAGGGACCACTATCCCTTTATCTCTCACTTAAGCATGTATTTTTTTTCTATTCTTGAACATGTACACGAGTCTGAACAGCAGCCAATCAAAACACACTGCAGCTAATAGGAAATGTAGAACTACACATGAGTTTTAATCAAATGAGGATGACAAACATTTTGAACATGATGCTCTCACTAACAAATACTTGACAGGCTTACACGAGAGAAGACTGGACTATCACCCAAGCAATTCACATGATTATTGCATTGGACTAGGAAACACAGATTTATTGCATTTCTCTAACTTCAGAAGAAATGATAAACAAATGCTTTTTCTGCAGTTTATAATGAAACATTATTTTCCTCCAGCATACCGCAACCATAGGTTTGCAATTTTCAACAAACATGAAAAATATTTCAGTTAGTGCCTAGGTT
The DNA here is from genome assembly GCA_963169105.1 of Ceriagrion tenellum. Lineage (NCBI taxonomy): Eukaryota > Metazoa > Arthropoda > Insecta > Odonata > Coenagrionidae > Ceriagrion > Ceriagrion tenellum. The sequence continues at coordinate 10,004,242 of OY720638.1, read as the reverse complement.
TGATAGAGTAAACTTTCATGTGACCTGAAGTGTAAATGAAGGATAAGACATAAAAGCCATATTCTCTAGAAGCATCAGTAATAAAAAGGGGGAATGGAACATCAAATTGTGCCAATAGATGGGAAGATCCATTCATTAAAAGAGCAGCAGCATAAACATTTCTTGATACCTACATAAAAGGTTTGTGAAGGATTAACCAGGTTGGCAATGGTGTGATATCTTGTATAGAAAACCCGATCGATAGAGGTCATGGTTTTCTTGCTGAGATACAGAGATGCTGCTATAGCCAATTTCTTGAGGGGGCCCTTAATATTTCTTTGGATTTCCAATTTTAAATAATAGGGTGGATAGCATATAATTTGTTTGTAACTTTTCATGTTAAACAGAATGCTCTATTAATTTTATCAGTGTCCAATCATGTGCAAGGCTGAGGACAGCCATATTGACAGTCAGTAATAGTTGTTTGTTATTATTTGAAAGATTTTGTGACACATCTCCACAGATTCATCACCTTCTGAAAAACTTGTTTGTTTACTGTCATGGAACATAAACAGACATTCCGACAAGGAGACTTCGTCATTTTCTTCTTCTCAGGTGAGTTGACTTCTTACAACTGGCAGTTATTTCATGATTGGTGGTGTTAAGATTATATTGAGTATTTGGTGAATGAAATTCATCCATGTTGTGACAAACTGCCAATTGTATTATAGCCACTTCAGATAAATTGGTAGTACCTACTCTGCATCCAGAAGAATTTTCTTGATGGTGAAATCAAGATAAAGTTTGAATATAGCTTGCTCCAAAGTGAGGAATATACTATGAATGGAGTATGTATGTCCTTTGGCGGTCCTTTGCTTTTGATATTATATTTGTCCCAAGAATCTCATCGCCTCTAATCCATGCATGATGTTCAAACAAGTTTAATTCAGATGCAATGTCCAGTAAACATCATTTGGTCATGATTTTGGAGAAAAAGCTAGTCAAATTACATTTTCATTTAGTTCCTAAATATTGTTTGGAATCGCCAAATAATTAATTGACTGGAAAGGACCTTCTGTATTTGTAATATTCATGTTTATTATTCATTATTTGTAATTCAGCATTTCTTTGTACCTGTGAATAAATATTATTTACAATAAAGGAATATTTTGCATGAGTTTTTATTTCTCCTTCATTTCATCAATAACCTGATTGTAATAACTGTGAGGTCCTAATACCAAATGATTCCTCTGTATGTTATGCTTCAGGGTATCATGTTTCTGACAATGTGCTATTCTTTATTTAAAAACTTAAGATTTGTTTTGTGCCTTTCAGCATGAGAAATATTATTTGAAGTATGAAAGGGAAATCAAATGTATGTGGGTTTGTTCGGAAGCTGAAGCTGCATTTCAAACCATGTGTCCATAATTGGACGTTTACCCTCCAACTCACGAGTGGCACTACTGCAAAGTTTATATGCATAGGGCTTACGGAGCTGTGCCTACCTGGATTAACCTCACTCCAGGGACCTGTCAGTCAATAAAAGGTAAAATAAAAGTAATGGAATAAGTGACATAAAATAAATAATTCACCTGCTACTCCACAGGTTTGTGAAATTATCAGTGTAACTACTTGTGACTCATTGAAAGAAAAGACAAATCTGACACACTCTCCCATTCCAGGGTATGTGGTACACAGTGACCATCAAGAGACAATACACACAATCAGGGTTAACATTGCGCCAGGGATCCATCAATTACATCAATAGGTACAAAATAAATAAAAGGAATAAGAAATAACTCACATAATACTAATGAATTCAGCAAGAAAACCCCTTAACACTCTCTCTCTCTCAGACATGTGAGCCACAATGACCCTCGTGAGACTAAGAACCCAGATTCAGTGGGTTTAAGAGGGAGATAATCCCGCATCAGGGCCCATCACACATGCTAAGAGAGAAAGAAATCACACACTATCCAAATATAAACACAAACTTGAAGATCTATGAGACAAGTGAACTGGATAAGATGCAGGAAGTGCCTAACACCAGAAGTCACAAATGCTGGATATAGGCATCAATGAGATTTTATGCTGCTTTTCTTTTAATAAATTGACCATCTCATTAATTGTCTCAATTTCCAACTCCATTCCCCCTTTTTTACCACATCTACATACTACCCTGCGAGCCACAGCATATCTTTTTGCATTTGAAACACAAGAAAGAAGTGTTTTGCTTTTTTGTGAAGGGAACAGTCTATATGTAGTCCCCTCTAGCTATTCAACCTCTTCTGCCTATTCAAACAGCAAGTTAAGAAAATGCCCGATACTTATTCGTACCTGCCTTGGACGATTAGGATTGGACATACTCCTCCTCAAGTGGGTCCTTGCTAGCTCTGCAGCTACCGATTTTATAATATCAAACAAACCTTGTCATATATTTTTTGTCTTTCGCAGACTGCTAAAGCACAAATGAGTTGACTAAGGAAATATCTAACAGTCTGAAAAACACTGCCATTGGCCACCTCCTTGTCCTTTGGCTGGATGAGTAGGTACATCACATTTTAACCATTGTATCAACGCCACCCTTGTTAGCATAATAAATTGCTATCATTTTTGGTTTCCCTGACTCGATGTCGTTGCTCCCCCTGGGGTGCATTGATTAAACCAAACAAACAGACCTATTTCTCCTCGGAATATAGGAAACTAGTGTTGTACTTAGGATGGCTAAACAAAAAGTGAAAAATTTGTAAGTTGGCTAGACTGCAGGGCATTAAGTATATGCATGGTGCTGCCCTCAGACACCTAGTTGTCCTTGTTGAGAAGCCTTTATGTGATGTAACGCGATGTAACCCTGCACAGCAGAGTTAGCCATTAAAGTAGTTGTGTTGCAAGTATATAAGTTTTATTTTTGATCAGAAGAAATCTACAATAACTAGTCTAGTTAGCCAAGAATCCGTACAGTGAAGAGCCCACTATATGCCCTTTGGATGGTCCAAACTCACCAGGAATTTTCCTTTAATTTTTTTCTAATTGATCCAAAGTACGACAGTCATTTCCCTTTCCACTTTTCTAACAGCGCAATAGATATGAACCAATCATCTATTGTGATGATTTTTTAGGACCCCATGATTGACTCTGAGAGATTAAGAGCAGATTGAGTAGGCTTCGACAACTTTAAGTCTTCCTCTGACAATCAGTCTTTCCTACATACAAATATGCATTATACAGATATTTGTTTTTAGCGTCAGTCAAGCACATCATTTTCAAACCGTACTTGGCTGGCTTGCTGGGGATATACATTTTGCGATGACTCCAGAAGGTAATTAGCATTTAATCAATGCATGTTGTGATGCCCAATGAATAGCAACATTGGGAGATCTTTATTAGACAGCACAAGAAATCCAAAATCAGAGCAACTGGGACATTCTTTCAGCATGATTATCAAAACGGAGATTTATAAAGCTGGCATCATTGCGGTTACAATGGTATAGCTCAAACGTCTATCGCATCGTTAGTTTCAGAATTAGCCGAGGTTTACAACTTTTACAACAGCTCATGTAAAACTCAACATAGAAAAAAATTTTTTCCTTTGGTATTTTAGAAACATGTTTGTCTACATTATATCAAAATTTCTCATCTATACAATAAATATTAAGAGAATGACGATAACATAAAGTTGGGCCATCGGGTTTTGAGTGCTGAAAACTGCCTTTTTTCAAAACAAATATTGTAAAAGTGTAGATAAGGATAGAAAAAATTTTTTACACACATCAGTAAATGCAGAATTGATAATTTTATCGTATGCATTTTACTGTATTAAAATCAGTCGACCTTACTTGAAGATACAGCGTCTTAAACTCATCGGACTCAACATTTTTCATGGACAGTAGGTCTGCCTCTCAGTTGCAGAGATATTTGAAAAGGATTCCAGTGTTCACTGTATTCCTCTTTCACCAATCACTATCCCTCTTCTGCAACCTAAGGTCACACAGTCAAAACTTCAGCCACAATAACCAATGCTATGTATGGTGCGGAGTTTAATGATGCCCCAAATCAAGAGAACAATGATGATGTAACTATCTCATCATGCAATAACTCTTGACAAATGTGGCAAGGAAGAAATAAACACACACGGCTGATTTTGTAGCAGCTCAATATATTGCTGATTAATGTATTGAAGCTTGAATTTCTTTTACTTAATGTCTGTTGCTTTTTGTTTCAATATTCATCCATGTGCCTTAAATGGTTTGCTTTTTTAATCGCAAAGCAAGCTAGAAGACTGAGAACATTTTTTCATCTTTACCCTAGTCACAGATTACAGATGGTATTTTCAGATAAAAAGAAAACTTCATTTAAAATGAAAGATATGTACATTCAAAAAAGCTGTTTTTGGCTATGTTTTGTCAGCATTGTACATGATTACAAAACTCTTGTCATTACAAAGTTCATGGGACCAAAAAATTGGCGGCTATTAATAACGGACTTCATATAAACATTTTTTTTTCATAAACATCACAAAAAAATCCCTTGGCTATTTTCCTGGTCTCTTCAATCTTTTATGTGTCAGAGCCCTGGTGTGGAATGATATCTGGTACGTAGGTACGATTAAAGATCGAATTATGCCCAAAGATAAGAAATCCAACACACATTCTAATTTGTGATTACAAAAGCACACATCATGCCATTTCTTATCCTAAACACTGCAAGCTGGTAATTTATTATGCTAGGAGATTATTATCTTGGAAACCTGCTCTGCTACTTGGACAGTTATTATGCTGCTAAATTCATACACTAAAATTTTGATATTTGGTGGACGGATTTCACATTAAATTTTATTCCACAAAGGTGAATGAGTGGTCCCGGCCAATCGGCCAATTCCTTGAGTATTCTTACAGAATCATCATTGAATTTTACATAAATGCAATATAACCATCTTACTTAAGGTTGTTTCGGTCACCATTAGAGGCATCAATTTGATTTTATTAAATGAAACAACAGAACTTAGAGGAACTCACCCAAAATCGGCCGAATTCTTGCCCATCTTTAAAAAAAATCTTCAAGTTAATGCTGAACTACAGTGAAATTCAATGGTAACAAATATATGCCACATTTAAATGGTGTATATTATTATTTTCCTTTCTCATCTTTCAACACCAAAAGTTATAGGCTCAAGGGCTGCTATTCTGAATGAAACCTCGCCACACTATTTACCAGAATAGCATGGTGCAGTTTCATGGCAAGACACAGGCACATGGAGAAGTGGTCTCAAGACGCTTTTATCCAAAGAATGGCACTTCAGATGCTTTTTGCAATTCTGAATATAGACATTGCTTATGGAAGTTGCTATTTCACTTCTCAAGCACTTTTTATGATTCCCAATGTTGGATGGTGCCCGGGGTAGGTGCTGTTTTATGGCTCCAATCTGAATACCAAGAAATTGTACAGCACTTCAGCTTCCCTAAAGTAAAATGACCAGCAGATACTTCTTCACACAATATACAATGGGCATTCTGCAAAATATGCATAGAAAAGTGTTCCTTAAAATATAAAAGGTAAAAAAATAATAGCAGGATTGACATGCCAACACGTATACTCATGGCTCTCTCTTTCATAAAAAGTAAGCTTATGTCCCAAGCTGGACGGAAGGAAAATTGAGCAAACATATTGGAAACTTTACAAAGTTGAGTACAAGCATGAAAATGGAAACCTTCCTTGACATTTCCTTTTGCCGAACATCTCACTGTACACTGGTATTTTATTGACAGTCTTCATTGCTTTATTCCTGCATTGCATTACTTTTCCCATCTCTCAGCCATGGTTAACAAGTTAAAGTAAAATAAAAGAACCTGCTCTACATGCAAAGGATGAATAATCACTTCCTCTGTTAATAATTGCACCAAACATTTCCGCCGTATTATTTAAACAAGTAGGCTCGAAATATTGCTCACCTTGCCTATTCACACTCACTTCCATTCTCACATTCCAGAGCAGTCGCACAAGATTTCCAAGACCCAAAGTGTGATGGCTGACCATCTTATGAAATCAGAGAAATAGACCATTACATCATTTTGCTTGATGATACACTTATACATCATTATGCACCTCTCATGTACCCAAACGTCGGCTGCTCAGTCGGATAAGTGGTGGAAACCAAAATGTTAAAAAAATAACCTTAGAGATACATGAAAACAAAATGCTTTGAGACAATTTTAAGTTAAACTCTAATCTTAAACATTAACAAGTAAATGAGTGCTTGCAATCTGCAAGCATGGGGGGAAGTGTTATATGATGATACTCTTTAAATAAGGAAAAAAAAACAATGAAAGCTCTCAAGTCTGCGTGCTACATGCAAGCAAAGAAAAGTATAATTCTCGAAAATGACATACTAATACCATAAGGTATTGATATAAGACAGTTCTAGTACAAACTTATATTGTATGTCATCCGGTTATTAACGACTTTTCAAAATACTATAATCAGTATACCGAAACGAACGTGAAACCACCCGATGATCATCATAACTTCATTTGACGGCATATAAGACGCTCTTTTACGTTAGATATTTCATTTCAGTACAGCATACTTAATAAGAGCTCACAAGAAGAATTTTACTATATAAATTCGATTGGAATCGAGATTTTTAAAATACTTATTTTAATGTTCAATTTTTCTCTTCCAATCTTCAACATGGACTGCATGTTTTTTTAATGAAAACTACAATATCATGAAGCTTGGTTGGTTGAAATTGGTCATCAAAGCTACAGTAGAGGCCAGGAGAAAGTTGAAGAAATTATACCCAGTACTCAGCAGTGCGAAAAATAGTATAAAGAAGACTAAATAACACGCACTTAAGATACCTAACTCATATATGTAAAGCTATCGATTGCAATATCTCGAAGCCTAATCGACTTTTTTAACTTTTCCGATTTTACCCCTAATTGACACATAAATCTAACCCTCCCCTGAAACTGGCCCGCCTCGCTGAGTTCCAAACCTTGAATCGACACTCGGCCCGGTGACAATGGAGAAATATATCCATAGCAACGAAAGTGAAAAAATTTCCAAAACCCCAGATAAAAGTTTAAAAATTTCAGTTTTATGATAGGTAGGGAAAAATCTATTGCAAGAATAAGAATATTCAAACATTCAGCCTCATATAAGTGAAAGAATCAATCTTGTAGCTCAATTATTTCATATTTTAATGAACAAAAGAAAAAAGGTCCACACTAAATTTTTCCATTTTTCCCATATAATCCCATGTAAAGCTATTGATTGCAATAAATCAAAGCCTAATCGACTTTTTTAACTTTTTCGATTTTTTCCCAACTCGACACATGATTCTAACTCTACCCTGAAAATTTCACCCACCTAGCTAGTTTAGAAATGCCAAGGAATTTTGATGAGTCAGTCAGTAAGTCAGTTCTGTAGCTTTATATATATTAATATTGTTCTCTCAGCTCAGTTATCCATTATTTGTCAATGTGTAGCAAATGTCCCAAGAATTTTCTGAACTGAATTCCAATTCACTGCACATGCTCACAGAATCTCTGAGAGCTATCCATCAGCAGATGAATGTAAAAGATTACTTGATTATTATAGGCAAGAGCTTTAATGATACCTGCAAATGCAATAATACTTAAAAGATAATACTGGGTTCCTAGCATCATTGTGCTTAATCATTCACTTTATGCACTTTTCACATATCCAAACATTGTCTACTCTGTTAAATAATTTGTGGAAGTTAAAATGTTAAAGAAATAACCTTACAGATACATGAAAACTGTGATTGTTTACAATTTTGAGGTAAACTGTTGCTATATTAAATAATAATGTTCTGTCATCTAGGGTTGCTGTTATAAATATACAACATATGTTCATGAGTACATAGCAATAAATACCGGAAGACTTTCCACTGAACTGAATTCCAAATCACAAAATCTCATATGGACCAAGTAATCCATCAGTTGACAAATGTAACAAACTACTCAATCACTATAGTTAACCATGCCAATGACAACTGCACATGAAAGAATACTTCAAAGGTAATGCTGCCCAGCAATGAACATAAAAGCCAAATCATTCAAGAAAATCCTTTAGCCATTGTAATAATCGCAAGAATAGGTAAGTCCACATTGAAGTTATTATAATTTAACCTAAAATTATTTATTCAGCAAATTTAGATGTATCTCCCTTACACATGTCAAGTTAGTTTCATAAGTTATGTGCAAGGCTCCATTTTTAATGTACAATACTCTCAGGAACTAATGCCATAATACACATACAATACGCTCAGGAACTAATGCCATAATACACATAAAATACTCTGGCTTGCCAATAGATACAAGTTTATGGGCATAAAATTCCTTGGGTGTTGTCAAAATGCAGGACAAAAATGAAATCCCAACTAAAGTGTTCTTCAATGTCCAATTTTCCCAGTGTCCCAACACATTATACTAGGGCCACAAAAATTATTTCTATTTATAATTTTAACTGTTACATTTAATGATATTTTAGTATCCTTTTCATAGCCCAGATAATTATCACAAATACACACAATACATCGTCAGTTTGTTGTCTTATGTGCAAGGTGACTTTTTGTTTCCTCCTCGTGGGGCAGGGTCTATTTCAAGTCCCCTTATGTTCTGAGCAGGGAGGATTGGGTGTGGTAATGATGTCAAGGGCTATGCCATCAGTAGCTTAGCTACTGGTAGGGCCTCCCTTGCTGGACAGGTCTTCACTGATTCGTCAGACTAAGTGTACCTCAAACTGATAGGGCAGGGGGGGCTCTTGTGCAGAGAGAAGCAAACCTGTCTATGGGAGTGAACCCTGAGTACAAATTCTGGCACTCCAGGTTGGGGGCAGGGCATGGGCCTAGCTACCCCAACCTGTAAAAACTTTCCCGCTATGAGACCTTCAAATGAGCAACAGATGGATATGGACGGATTTGCAAGATGCCTGGAAAAATGACAGTAATGAAGGTAACTGGAAAGTGCCAGGAACAAGAATTGTGAATCAAATATATCATGTGTTTGTATCTACTGTCGGCATCAAAATGATGTGCTGCTGTACTTTGAAAATTTATATCTTGATCCCTGTAAATGCTAGTGCAACACTTTATACACCAATTTAAAGATAATTTTATTAAAATTCCAGCAATATTTTTTACAATATGATCAAACCAAAAATGTAGACATATTGATGCAATTATCAACACTGTGCACCCTAAATTTAGCAGTTTTTTCAACTTCATGAAATTTGAAATCAGCCTATGGAAAACTATGTGATCTACAGCATTGACTTTCCACCAAAAGTTGCGAGAATTCATAAAGATACAAAAAATAGCAAGCACAAATTTTTATAATGCATATTTTGCTGTTAATGAATGAAAATGTAAAACATTATCTAGTTCCACAATTTACACAAAATCAAAAAATAATAGTCAAGCAAAAACTTTCAAATTTATTTATAATTTTTCTATGATCCAAAAATAAATTATTTATATGTAGTATAAATTATATTACAGAATTCTGAAAATATGCAGGAGTGAACAATTGCTGCATTGCCACTTCTTGTGTGTGCAACTCAAAATGGATATTTGGACAGCGGGGTGTACTACAACTGAGTCATTTTCCATCGAGCTATAGAGAACTGATGATATGTTCAATAAGCCCCACTTTATAGTTGATCAATCATAAAGACATACATATCATGTCAATTCATTTACTATTCTTCGAAAAAGGCCCTCCATTAATCAGTTTAAGAATTCCAATCGCCAATTTTGCCAGACCCGGGAGAGAAAGAATGTAAATAACGACTGAAAATCACTCTTTAAAATCACATGGGCAGCCTTGAAATGCTATCTTACTTGTCTTTGAACCCATTTACACAGCTTTGATAGTTCAGACCCATGAACCCCATCCATGTCTCCACCTCGTGTCCAAAACCTCCCGAGGTGTGTATGCTATGAAAAACAAGTTTAGCACAGGCCCGGAGATACAATGTGGATGGACTAAGAGACCAAAATTTCCCTGAAAAGACTTAAGAAAGGTTGTATATTCCATCCCTTACCTCCATTCAAAACCATACGCACAGTTTTGATGATTCAGACTCATTTATTCCTCTTTGAGCCACTCACCTCACATCCCTAGACGCCCCAGGTGTGGCTTTTGTATGATCCACTCAGCGGTGCCCACATGTGTTCATGCTACTTTGCACTTTCCAAAAGAAAACTTTAATTTTGGAATTTCCATCCATCTAGATTGTCACCCCTTACCCATCTCTACCACAATAAGTGTATACCCCATTGGCACTAAGGAAAAGATGTTTCTTTTTGTCGTTTACTCCTTCAGTTCAGCTCAAAATTCCACGCGAGCAAGAAGCCTGCGACAAAAAAAAGTGTCCTTAGACTGCGAAATCTAAGAACAGAAAGTCTTGAGGAAGAAAATCATGCAAGGAGGAGACCCAAGAATTTGAGAAGATGCAATAAGGATATTATCACCAATATTAAGGAGTTCTTTGACATTGCAAAGGCAGATGATTTGATTATTGATACCAATAAAGTTGGGTACAGTAGAGCAATTTTTGCACGCGTGAGACAGAAAACAGTCTGTAACATCATTAAAGAAAGGAGAGAAAGTGCCGATAGTGAGGTGTCATCTCCGAAAAAAAAGTCACAGAAGGTCTTGCATTCTGCTTGACAAGTTCACCCAAGGAGTTATTCGCCGAAAAGTGCATGCATTTTACCGCAGAAAAGTTTCCAACTGTTATCAAAATACTGGAAGAATTGAAGTCAGATCTGGGGGTTTATCCTGACATTAGCCCAAGCACAATGCTGAGGTGGCTTAAAAGGCTGGGGTTCTCATTCCAAAAATTAAAAAATATGCCGGTGCTATTGAAAAATCAGTGAGTGGCTGATCAACAACAAATTTTCCTCTGAGCAATTAAAAAATTACAAGCGTCAGGCTGGAAGGTATTTTACTGTGATGAAACTTGGTGTAGCGTTAACCATACAGTAAAATATGCATGGCAGGAGAAAGTCAATGACAGCAGAAGAAGAATTGACTTCAACCATGGAATAATCCAAGAGGTAAAGAGTTGAATTTTTTCAAAATATACTTCGCAGAATAATGGAGAATGTTCCGATGACATATTTAGTGTTATTAGCATGTATGAGGATTCAATTAATACTTATCAATGTTACCGGTAAGTGGGTAGACAGGCAGAATTTTAACACCTTCGGGATAAGGCAGACATGTTGCCATTTTGACATTGAAAGTGAAAGTCGATTTCTTCATCCCGAGGAAGAAACATTGCTCGTCTTCGAGGGGAAGAAAGACAGCATGGATCATCACTTTGAGATTAATGCTCTTCATTTGAAGGAGTATTTTTGGAGGATATTACAGCACCTACCTGAAAAAATCAGTTTTAGTAATAGACCAAGGGCTGTACCACAAGATGCAGGATCCCCAGACAAAGAATCCAAATATGAAATGGACGAAGATGAAAATAACTGACTGGCTTGTTATGAACCATATAGAGCCAGCAGTCAATGAAGATGGCAACCAGGATTCTTTTGAATCCCTCACCAAAAGTGAATTAATCGAGTTGGGAAAGCCCAAGTTGAAAAGCTTTAGAAAATATCTCCTTGATTGCATTATTCAGGAAAGCGGGAAAAGGATGAAACTACTGTGGACTCCAGTCGCCCATTGTGAATTTAATGCGATCAAGTTGATTTGGGCATGGGTCAAAAACTGGGTTGCAAAAAACAATAAAACTCATAAAATTAAAGTTGTACTCCAGCTATGTATTCAAGCTTAGGAACGGGTACCAGTATCGATGTGGAAGAACGCTGTGGAGCACGTGAAAAAAGTGGAGGAGTACTATTCGATCAGGGATGGGTTGGTGGAGGAATTCATGGAGCCTATTGTCATAAACTTGGGTGAAGAAAGCAGTAGTACTTGCAGCAGCAGCAGTGATGATGATTTATTTTGGGTTTAATATATTTAATGGTAAGAAACACTTTTACTCATTTTATTTTCCACGCAAAAGATGAGTTCAAGTCAATATCAAGATTCTTTATACTTTTTACTCTGCTCATAAAAATTGTTATGCTCACATGTCATGTTTTTATATTGTCAGTTACTCTGAGTCAAAGTAACATTTCCTGCAGTGCATACTAGTGTTGTATTTTTTTGAAGATTTAAACACATTAAGTTTTGAAGCAGTAGCCGGCGAATTAGTGGTAAAACTTTTTGAGAATGACACAAATCTGAGAAGAAAAGCTTTTGCTGCGTGCATCATGGTTTTACTGTCTATGTAATGAACAAATGAGAGCATCAGAAATACACAAGGAGTGGGTTCTGTCCATCATATTTGCTTGCCCTGCAATATGACAGGAAGTTGACGGGTTTTGCCACCTTCTCTGTGCTCAATGGCCTTTCCTCTGTGGGACCAGTAGCTGAGCGGCGCCATCCAGTTTGGCAACACAGCATCAATTGAAATTATTAACATTAACAAATAAAAGCATTTTTACAGATTTTGGATCATATAAAATTTTCAAATTAATTAAAAAGTTTTACTGTGGCTATATTTTTTGATTCTGTGCAAATTGTGGGACTAGATGTTTTTACATTTTCAGTAATTAACAACAAAATATGCATTACAAAAATTTGCACTGGCTATTTTTTGTATCTTTATTAATTCTCGTGGAAAGTCAATGCTGTAGATCACATAGTTTTCCCTAGGCTGAATTACAAAGTTCATAAAGTTGACAAAACTGCTAAATTTAGGGTGCACAGTGTTGATTATTGCATTAATGTGTCTACATTTTTGGTTTTATTATATGATAAAAATATTGCTGAAATTGCAATAAAATTATCTTTAAATTGGTGTATAAGGTGTTGCACTAGCATTTACATTGACCAAGATATAAATTTTCAAAGTACAGCAGTACATCATTTTGACGCTGACAGTAGGAGCCACTCTGTTTCCATACTAGATGTAAGAACTATGTGAGAACCAAACTGTACCTGAGACCACAACTTAGTGAGGACAGTTTTTATTGAACGACCGGCCTCACAGGGAAAAACCAATGTACTTAGAAGACACAAATGGAACAGAAAAATTTTAAGAGAATCTGTGCAAGCTACTATGTGCAAAGAAAATGCGAGTAAAATGGCGAGACAGAACGCTACAAAAATATCAAGCCACAATCAGTTGAAAATCAATGGATGAGAATTAAAGAGGCTGCTATATCTTCTGTAATTGGTGAAGTAAAAATAGAAATAAATGCAGGCTCGTATGATGATGATGAGTTTAAAGACGCAACAGATGAGAAGAATAAAAATAGATTATTACAAGATTCTACAAAGGAATACTAGATTATCGAGAGAGAAGTACAGGCAGAACAGGAATAAAGCAAATAAATTGCTCAAAAGAAATAAAGAGGAATATTTAAGAAAATAGGTGAAAGCTATAGAGGGACTTAGGAATTCCAATGAAAGCGAAAGTTTTACCAAGCAGTAAAAAATATGAGAAAAGGATATCAACCCAGAGTAGGCTGCTCTTGTAGGAACAAAATTGGCAAATTCATTGGGGATGAGTATGAGTATAGGAAGATTGGCCAAATATTTCAACGAGTTGCTCAATTCAGAAGTAACTCCAGGGGTAGAAGAGCAAATACAACTTCAAATGGTAGATCAGGGTGTTCCCCTTCCATCCGTAGAGGGAGTACCTCAATCAAAGTGTGGAAAAACAAGGAAATGGAAGAGCTCCAGGGGAAGATGGAATTACAGTGGAACTAATTAAAATTGGGGGCCAAGATCTAATTAGAGCATTATACTTGCTAGTTTGTAGCACTTGGAAGTCTGAGAAGCTTCCAGAAAAGTGAAGACAGGTCTAATATACCCAATATCTTAGAAAAGCAAAAAAATTGACAGAAAAAACTAAGAGGCATCTCATTATTAAATGTTGGATAACAAATTTTCATCAATATTCTCCTTAAACCAATAAATATCTATGGTGAAGACATTCTTGAAGGACACCAGGGTGGCTTCAGATCTGGAAGAAGTACCACTGATTAGATATTCACAGTAAAGCAAACAATGGACAAGTGCTACAAATAAAATACTGATCAGCAAATACTCTTCATTAACTTCCAACAAGCCTGTGATAATGTGAATATGAAAGAGATGTTTCACGCACAGAGAGGTTATGATATTCTAGAAAAGCTGATTGGATTGGTTGAAATTACACTGAATGAATCCCAGTGCAAAGGTTTTGTTGTAGGTAGAGTCAGTAGAGCCTTCAAGCTGACACCAGGGCTAAGACATGGGGATGCACTATCAGCTGCATTATTCAACTTAGTTTTACCCAAAGCAATGAAAGCATTGAAAATGGGTAGAACCTCTGTACACAAATCCAAACAAGGATTTGCATATGCAGATGATATAGCTCTGCAAACACAAAACTGAATGGCCTTAAGGAAATGTTTAACACAATGGAATAAATTGGTAAGGTAATTGGTCTTAATGTCAATGAAGAAAAGATCAAGTACCGTATTTCCCGGCCTATAAGACGCACCGGCGCATATGACACACAGTGATTTATCCGATTAAAATTTACAAAAAATACTCCTATAAGAAGCACTGTGATTTCTCAGGTTGCAATTTACAAAAAATACTTTGATCAGACAAAGGAGAATAAATATATTTTCTGATAATACTTTATACAAAGAAAACGGAACTGTCACATTAAAAAATTGCAAATATAATAGTGTTTATTCATTGCAGAATCCCAGAAATTCGTAATCACTACTGCTAAAATCACATATGCAGTTATTTTGGCTGGAGTTGTCACTTTCCTCACACACAAAGTCATTTTCACTTCCATCTAGCTTATTCCACACTTTTTAAACGACTTTGTGATAGTCTCCCTTTTAAATTTCTACCTACAATCGTACGACACATTTAGGAATTTTTTAGGATATATGGAAGATATGTAGTTTCGTTCCCATTCTGCGAACTGCTATTACAGTCATCTCAGGTGACATATAGCACTAATTTATGCCTCATTTCAAAGCTAAAGAATCCGGATTTCATAATATATCATGTTTTTAACCTAATTCCCAGTAGTTTTCTGGATATTTCAGCTCAAAAATCACCATTTTCCGAGGCACTTTACACCATATTTCCATCTTCCCAACATTTCCATCAGAGGGACACCTACTTATTTCACCTCTTACTTACGCATAAATTCACCAATCAGCGGGAGGGATTTTTTTCCAGAAAAAACCAGATCCTACATGGCTGCAGCTGCTACATTTATGCATACAATCACCAATCAGCTCAAGGGATTTTTTTTCTAGAAAATACGTGATCCTACATGACTACAACTGCTCTATGTAAGATGTGAAGGTTACTCGATCACTGCACCATCTCCTGAAAATCTCCTTAAACTCCCTAAAATGGCCACCGAAATCATCACCTCTTATCTTCAATTTTCGCTCAAAACCGTATTTTATCACTTTTTTCAAAACTTTATTCACTTAAAACAATTCAGATTCATGCACTATATTCCCTAAAAATTTCACCGCAAATCATCCATTTTTAGGGGTCGAAGAAAATTTTTTCCGAATGGGTACGAAACTACATATTTACCAGATATACTGTCAAGGATTCTGTCAAACTATTTTGCTTTTGACTGGCTAAAACGGTGTTATTAACAAAGTTTTTAATGATTGGAACCATTTTCTATGCCTGATGCGAGAAAAAATATTTAACAGTATCCTTCCCGGCGAATCAGCTCGCGTCTTAGAGGACAAAGTTATACCCTCGGCCCATAAGACGCTGGCTGATTTTTGAGCTCATTTTGGAGTAAAAAAAGGGCACTACCAAATAGACATGTGCTCCAAAACTTAAAAATTGCAAACTATGAGTTTCAGGGTGTCCAAAATTTCACCTACATATCTTGGAGTTGGTACAAATAACATACATACCAATCACGCCGTTCCCTTCTGGGGTAGGCAGAGTCACAAAGTTTCACTCATAAATACATATTTATGCATCTAACTCAGCTCAATAATTTCCACCATACATACCTATCCTTCCAAACCTCTTTTGCCTCATTTACCCCCATACACTGCTTCATACATGCCCTCCTATTTTTAAGACTCCTAATATTCCTCCTCCAGAGAATTTCCTTAACCACATTCAACCACAACTTTCTCGGCCTTCCTCTACCACTCACACCATTCATTTCACTCTTATAAATCTGTTTCATTATTTGACACTAATCCATTCTCTGAACATGGCCAAACCAATGAAGCACACTCCTTTCATTTATGTCTATTACTGCAGCATCTAACCCTTATTCATTTAATACCCATTGATTTCTGACTCTATCCATCCTACTTTTGCCGCAAACACTCTTGAGATAACTCATACCCATGGCATTTAGTCTACTCTTATGTCTATCCTGACATACCCATGTTTCACTACCATACAACAAAGTGGGGAGAAGCACACTTTTGTACTCTGCCATTTTCGCTTCCTTAGACAAGCACTCATTCCTTGATGTGCTCCACATGCTACCTACCACTTTCCTTCCAGCATTCACATGTCTCCTTATCTCCTCATCTATCCGTCCCATATTTTGCAAACATCTTACCTAAGAACACAAAATCATCCACTTGTTCAATTACTTCACCATTTGCCATCAACAGTTATTCTTCCCAATTCTCCTAATCAAAATCTGCTACTTTAGTCTTGTACTTATTTACCCTCAATTCCATTCTCTCCGTTGATTCACAAATAATGGGGGATACAAATAATAAAAATAAAATATCCAGTGATATCAACCAAAGGGTTATGAATAGCAATGTTAGCATATTTTGCTAATGTACCTCCGCTTAGATTAACCTTACTGTCTAGAAAAACAAAATAGAAAATATATAACACCCTCATATTTGCTGATCCAATGACGACTGTTTTGAATCCAGAAGAAAATGAGATACCGTTAGTTACACCAAATTCTACCTCCGGCATCCAATCTGTGTCTGTGCGTGATAACTTAGCGAGTGATGATGATCTAAAAAGCAAAGGAAATAGTCTCAGTGAATCTATTAATATGACGGAAAGTGATCTAGGTCAAACCAGCGATGGCGATGGTGAATATCAGCAAGTAAACAACAAACGAAGACGAACTAGGAATGAACGACGAAGTCCACCAATCCAAGGTACGTCGGAAGAAGAGAGTTCGCTTCTGGGAATACCTCGACGTTCTCATCTACATGTGTGGAACTTTAGAAAAAATGTTTCTGATAAAACTGTAAAAGACTATGTGAGGAAACGAATTCCTACGATTGAAGCAGCCGTAGAAATTGAAATGGAAACGCTAAAGGTAACTCGTGGCGAATATGCTTCGTTTAGAATATCTATTGATTGCAATTTTCGTGATTCACTCATGAATCCCAATTTCTGGCCGAAAAATGTTCTCGTTGGAAATTATTCTTTTCGGCGTTTACACCTATCGAATCCACTAGGGTAGACCGGTCAAGAAAATCGGAAACAAGTGATCTCCAACATTGTTACTCAAAGCAGAGTCAATTAAAGGTATTAGTCCATAATATACAAAGTTTAAGTGCTAAGATGAATGAACTAGAGGCTTTGGCGGTGAGAGAAAATCCAGATTTTATTTGTATATGTGAACATTGGATGAAAACTGTTAATGTAACAATTCCTGGGTACGTAATTGGTGATGTTTTCTGTCGCAAAAATCGAATCCATGGAGGTGTTGTCATTTTTGTGAAAAAACTGTTATCTTTTAGTCATGTCCCTATCAATATGGAAAGTCTAAATGAAGAACAAACTTTTGAGTGCTCTGCTGTAAAATATGTGTACGAAAATCAGATTTTTATCATATTAATATTGTATAGATCCCCAGTGGGTAGTTTTAAGTCCTTTATAGGGAAGCTTGATAACCTGCTGTACTCACTAATTGATCACCCCAAAAGACCAACTATCATATTGACTGGAGATTTGAATTGTAATCTTTTAATTGATGGCCATGATCAAAAACAGCTTCTGCAAGTCTTCTACAGTTATAATATGAAACCTTTAGTGAATACTCCAACCAGGATAACTGTGAGCTCAAAAACGTTATTAGACAATGTATACACTAACCACTGTGAACAAAAAGTAAACATAACTGTTTTTGATACTGCCCTGTCAGACCACCTAGCCATAACATCTACTTTCGCAGTACAAAGTAACATTTTACTGTCAAAAAAAATCAAATACCAGAGGTTCTTCAATGACACTAATGTCAATTACTTTCGTCTCTTGCTATCTCAAAACAATTGGAATGGAAAACAAGAGTCAAATAGCTTCAATGTTAATTTCAACAATTTCTACAAAAATTACACTCATTGTTTTAACCTTGCATTTCCACTTGAGCCAGTAAGATCCAAAGGAACAGGTAGAAAAAATTGGTTGACTTCTGAAATTATAAATATGTCTAATGACTTGAAAAACATGTCACTTAAAACATTGTCTTCTAATGACCATCAGTTGCATTCTCAATATAAAATTTTTAAAAAACATTATAAATACTGTATAAAGAAAGCCAAAAAGGAGTACAATGACTTACGCATAAAAAATGCTTCCAATTACTCCAAAGAGGCATGGAAAATTATTAAGGATAGCTCAATCTCAAAATTAGTTGAGACTTCTGATTTCATAAAAGATGAATATGGAAATGTAATTATCGACCCTGTTGAGATATCAAATGCATTTAATAATGCCTTTTTACAAAAGCCAGTCCTACAGAACACTGTGCCTACCATACCCTGCCATCCGAACTCAGTATCATGTAAGTCGTTTTATTTAAGACCCTGTGATAAAACTGAACTACAACAGTATTTAACTAAAGTAGGAGGTAAAAAATCAGCTGATACTGAAGGCTTGTGTGGTCAAATAATTTTTCAGAGTGGGGACATAATTCTTGATCCCCTACTATCTCTGGTTAACCAGTCCCTGGCTGAAGGTGAATATCCTGATGCTCTCAAGATCTCCAAGGTGATACCAGTTTATAAAAATAAGGGAGACAGGAGTGAATTAAATAATTACAGACCAATTTCTATTATTCCTCATTTTGACAAAATATTTGAATATGTTTATTGCAGAAGACTTGTTGATTACCTTGAAAATCACAGCCTCCTCTCTGGCAATCAGTTTGGCTACAGAAAGGCAAGGTCAACTGAGCAAGCTTTGTTAAAAATGGTCGACCACATCCTACAACATATCAATGAGAGATATAAAGTTATGGGTATTTATTTTGATCTGAGTAAAGCTTTCGATGTTATAAATCATGAAAAGCTACTCTTAAAATGCCAGCTGCTGGGCATAAGAGGTGTTGCACTGAATTGGCTGAAGACATATCTATCTCGGCGATATCAGAAGGTGGCCTATAAACGAGATGGTGATACCTATCTGTCTTCCTCTAAAGAAGTAACAAAAGGAGTACCACAAGGATCTGTTCTCGGTCCAATACTCTTTCTGATTTTCATAAATGACCTACCTTTGAGCCTGAAGTCAAGTGTAGAAAATAATTGTGTGATCTTTGCTGATGATGTGAGTGTTGTAACTTTTAGCAAAACAGTAAATGATTTGATTACTTCTGGTAAAGTGGTTAATCAAAAAATGTTAAGCTGGTGCAATAGCAATGATCTCATATTAAACTGTCAGAAAACCCAAGCAGTATTCTTTTCAGTTAAAAGTAATAAATGTGAGAATAACTGCCAACTATTTGCAAACAATGGTTTTAATGCTGTGGAAGACTTAAAATTCCTCGGAATATATATTGATCAATATCTCAAATGGGATAAACATGTATCAAACTTGTGTAAAAAGTTAAATTCAATTTTTTATCTGGTATCTGTTCTAAAACATACTGTAAGTATAAATGTACTTAAAACTCTTTATTACGGTCTATTTTATTCCCAGATTTCATATGGTGTTATATTTTGGGGTAATTCCACATTATCAAACAATGTGTTCTTAATCCAAAAAAAGTTGATGAGGACCATGTGTAATGAGTCTTATCGGGCTCATTGTAAACCTCTTTTCGGTAAGTTAGGGATCTTGACTTTTCCATCTGTGTATATATACCATGCTGTTCTGTATGTAAGAAAACATCTGTCAGAGTTTAAGTCAAATAACTGCTACCATTCTTATAAAACAAGAAGCTGCGATGATGTTCACATGCTGACATCTAACCTATGTACAACGATGAAAGGACCTTATTTAATGTGTGCAAAATTATATAATCATTTGCCGCAAGCTATAAAAAATGAAAAAAGATTGATGGCGTTTAAAAGGCTGGTTTTTTGTTATCTTGTGGAGAATTGTTTTTACAAAGTTAGTGACTATTTGACTTCCCGTGATTGATATGTATCTGCTTACTTTTTTCTCTTTTTTTTATGACGTGCCTTATGTACTTACATTTGTAATGGATTTTACCTTTTGTAATGTATCTATTGGGCAAATAAATCTATTCTATTCTATTCATAAGACCAGCTGTCAAGTATGGAGCAGAGACAAGAGTCCTTTCAGGGAATGATGAGGGCATACTTAGGAGATTTGAATGAAAAATAATGAGAAGACTTTACGAGGCAGTAAGAGAGGGACAGTGGTAGAGAATCAGAGCAAACTGTGAGATAAATGATGCATAAGGAGGTAAAGATATTGTGAGGGGCTGGCATGGCTGGGGGAGACAGGAAGAATGGGTGAAGACAGAATGCCCAAGCATCTGCTCAATACTGAAATGGAAGGAGTCAGGAAGAGAGGAAGACTGTGGAAACAGTGGCTGCAGGATGTTAAGGAAGATCTGAGGGCAATGAGAGTTGTAAAGTTGTAAGATGGAAGAAGGCCAAAAAAGATTGGAATGGAAGCATATAACGGAGGAAGCCAAGGCCCACCCCAGGTTGTAGAGCTGATAACTAAGATAACATTATTTTAACGATCAACACGACAATAAGGCCTACACAAATTTGCATTCGAAGTACAGGAAAATAACTGTTTGAAAGACATTTTTAACATTTAGCCCAAAATTTCTTACCCATATTCAGAATCACATTGAGAGTTATCGTGGAGTGAAGAAAAGTGTTTTCCAAAAACAGCACCCCTTCCTATCCCCCCCACCTCAGCTGACAAGATAACGCTCCCTCATTTGTCGCCCACAGGCAGGCATGTTGTCGCACAGGAGTACATTGTTGAGTGGAAGTTGATACACAGTTTTGATTTGCCAAAAAATTAATTAAATTGAATTCAAGAACCTAGTCATATGAAAATGACATACAATGTACAACAGAAGACCATTTTATGAGGGTAGCTTATAGAGAGAAGGAGATTATGCAGCCATTGTTTGTCACAATGTTAAATGCATACAGAGTTTGTTGGTTATTACAAGTGGCTATAACTGCCAGACCACCAAAACGAGTAGATTTTGCCATGATTGCTGTCCAGGATACATAGCTGGCTTTGTGGGGGAGGATTAAGAGAGTGGAGAGTAGTTAAAGTGGGGAGAGTCAGTAGAGGGGAATCATAAGAAAGGGGTATCGCTGCACACCATTCCAGCAGAAAACAGGGCCAGAAGTACTTCACAACAATTAGTTAGGTATGCTTCATCCGGATCTACTTCCTGAACTTTCCTGTTTTTTATTACAAGTGTAACAATGGAAAAGAAAGTTATTGCAAGAAAGTCATATATTAGGCTAAGAAATTCGAAATCATATGGGAATGTGAAATAAAAAACAATAATAATATAGGAATCGGCCATAAGTACAGCTTACCTTTGCCTACCGTTTGTGATTTTAGAAAACAAAGACATATTTACTGTGGCCTTTAAACTTGAAGATGCTGCAGGGAGTAGTATGAAATTGTGACCGGCTGAAAATGTTCCATTAGAATTAGTAGCATTTGAATGGTTCACCCATCAAATAAGTATAGGAGTTCTCATCAACAGCTCGAATCTTGAAGCAAAAACTGAAGAGTTTGCACAATGGATGAACATAAAATATTTTAATGCAACTGATAGATGGTTAAGTGATTAAAAAGGAAGAAGAGGAATTTCGCTTCACCACATTAGAGGCAAGAGTACTCACGTGAGTGCTCAAGCTGCGGAATTGGATTCCCATTCTGAACTTGATACTAGCAAGATATGGGGCAAAGGTGACTTGTAATTGGGCAAAGTACTGGTAAAAATTCCATCATTTTTTTACATACTTTTAGAGCTTGCATACTAATTGTTTCCACCTATTTAGGATGTGTACATTGCAAATGAGATGGCTCTATTTAATAATTCATTTCTGGAAAATCTTGGATCAAGAAAGGTAACCCATGTGATAAAATGAAGCCATTTGAAATCAGTAATTCATCGCATCCTTGATCATTTTGTGGCCAGCAAACTGAAACCTGCACCTATGAGTCCAATACCAAAGCATGGAAAACATTGCAGATTTTTGAGCTGTGGCTTTGGGCGTTTGATGCAAGAATTGGAAGAAATAGGAAAGTCAAGCTGTTTGTGAATCGCTGTCCAGCTCATCCCATCATAATCTGCATCTCCCACAATGCTAGCGACAATGCCACTTCCAATACAGTCTACTTTTTCATCTTCATCGCATACCTTACTCTTCACCACATCCCTAGCAGCACCTGATACTTTATCTCACATTCCCCTCACATTACTGATGATACTAAAATATTCCATGATAAGCAAAGGCTGACATTTTCTTCCCGATCTCTCGGATCATATTTTGCTTTGGTTGATTCCCTGACACCACCCGGGATCATCGGAGGGCTGTAATTCCAAAGCTCGCAGACTTTAAATGGCATCATGGAAAGGGCAACTCCGATGATGATGGTAATTCAAAACCTGTCAGAGATATTAAAAAAGTATGGAAAATTGCTTACAATTACTGAATTATTCTTCAACTATGTCATGATTCTACAAAGCTACTTCACCTGCTATTTAACCCTTACAACGCTAAGGCAAAAATAGTGTTTACTTCCCAATGACAAAGTTCAGTTTTTTGCATATTTACATTCAGCTTGATGAAATAACACGCATGTTAAAATAAATTTTACATTTTGAAGACAATTTTTTTGTAATTCTAACTGTTTAAACTTGATGTTCCCGAACGTTCTGCGCCAAAGGCAAGGCTGTTGTGCGGGTTGCATGCTTTCTCAGAAAATCCCCATAGTTGATTTTACGCAATATAATTGAATATCCAGCCTTCCTTGCCGTTCCCAGCCTCATTATTCAAAGAGGTTATCCAGTTTAAAAACTCTTCATACACATTACACTCATTTAATCCTCTCTTTCAGAAAATATTACTCTAATGATTATTTAAATTTGTAGAAATTTAATTATTTTGAAATTTTCAAAAGAAAATTCCTCCTATGGAAATACAACTGCCTTCTTGCTCTGTAGTATGATTGTGAAAATAAACAAACAATATATAATACTTCTATGAATTAAATACTTGCACATTAATCAAGAATTATTACAGTAAGTCTTTTGCTGTGGACATAAATGTGCATAATTCCTAGTCATTTGTAAAACTTAAAATCACTCATGTTAAAGAATAAAGCAATTGTAACTTCCACACAAGATTTACTTAAACCGACCCAAGTTTTTAATAAATCTTGTGTGGAAGTTACAATTGGTTTATTCTTTAATATGAATATTAAGAATTTCCACAAAGTTACGCCTTCTGTTCTCAGTGATATTAAAATCACTCACAAAAAATAAAATAATTAAAATAAAACTCCAGACAAAACTTCTTTGAAAACTATGGAGAATTTGCATAAATTTAGTATTGATGCTCCTGTGATGATTTCCAAAGCAAGGGAAAATGCACAATGACAGGTTTCCCTCGTACGCTGGGCCACTTGTGGTAGCTCTGTCCAAATGTCTCACTTTAAGCACTCTCGGCACATTTCATTCTTTCTTTTGCATCTTGCGTCATCTATTTCATATGGCTCTGGATAATGCCTTGACAAGCCCGGATTTCTGGAGGATTGAATATGGGAGGAAGCGGAAGGAGGAAGGGAAACGGTTGAATGAGCCAGTTGTCAAAGTGATTTGATGATGAAGACGAAAAAGTCATAGAGATGGCTTTTGGGATGGGATTTTATGAAGAGAAAGTAACTGATGACGGATAAGAAATAAAAATTTAGATGCCTAATTTTTTATACCACTTGTATATCCACATTCATATGCATATACAGCCACCAGTGTTGTAGTTTCCAACAATTTATAAAGTTATTGCAATGCAAAAACATGGTAGGAAAAATATCTTCAAAGGAATAAATTGTCAGATCCATGGATCTATTGGTTCATGGGTGGTAGGCCAAGTATATTTGGGTAGAAAGGAAAATTGGAAGAAAGGAGACGGAAGTAGGAGAGAGAAATTAGGTTCACAGGGCTTAAGGATGCAGGCAGTTGTGTGAGACTCCCCATGGGGTGAGGGATGAGGGTAAGGGCTCAGAGCACTGACCATGCACTGATCACAGAAAAAGTTGGCCGATGGTTGGGGTGAATGTTGGGTCTCCACAAAGAGTGAAGTGAGAAGAGGGATTAGCTCAGGAGAGGCCTTTGGGCTGCTACTGCTATGACTGAATCATTAGGGAAGAAAGGGAATGAAGGAAGAAAGGCCGGGTGTGGATGAACAGCCATCACCAGGGAATGGCTAGTGAGGAGATGGAGGGTGGGGTTCCCTTGGTGAGGGGAGAACACGGGGAATGAGGAGGAAAGAGCATGGGAGGGGATGATGCCACAGTCAAAGGTGGATGGCATCTGGCTTGGAAGACAGGAGGCTAGAGAGGGCTGAATGATTTGGAAAAAAATAACCATGGCATACTTTTGCATTTGTGCACATTTAAGATTTGTCCTTATCACCTATCGGAGGGCAACAAGTGTATAAAATCAAAGTTGAAGTTTTCCATCAAAGTGCGCCCTGATTTATTGATAAAAAAATAACAACAAAAAACTATGGAACTATGAAGGAGGACACAGTTTTCAAATTACCTACAATGACAGTCTACAACAACATGAATATTTTTAAAAATACAAGAAACAGGAAAAAAAAGATGACTATAAAATATTCACTTTCTCAGGAAAAGGTTCTCCCTGTTTTTGATATTTTGGTCGCATTAAAAAAGGAATATAGTACCTCCTGCATTAATTTTTATGTTTCACAAAACTTTCTCTCTCCATCATTATGGTAAATTGTTTTGCATGTTTTATCTAATGAACAACTGCTAATACAGTGTGCACAGCATTTATAAATTTTGCAATCAGAGACACACCATTAAGAGAGTGCTTTGAATCGAAGCATCAAAATTTTAGAAGAATAATGATATTCCCAATGAAAATACAGTAGACTCTCCTTATTACAAACAACGTTAGTCCGAAGTTTTCGTTCTTACGAACCAAATCGTTGGTCCCGATGAAAGGGGTATCTAAATGTATGGTAAAGACATGATATTACGAAATTACAAAATAACGAACTTTAGTCCCGGTCCCCACAGGAACAAAAAATACTTTATTACAAAGTCTGTCACATAAATAACGTCATTCATTCGGCTGTGCACGATGCTGCATTATAAATCAGGAAGCTTTGCCATACGTACTATGCCCAAGAGCTTGAGAACTAAAATATAAACAATGGATACTTCGCATAAGCTATTTAACTGGGTTGTGGGTACAGAACTCCCACTGGGTTACTGCACTTCGAAAGGAGTCTGGGAGAGCATGAGAGGTCGAGGAGGGGGAAAGGGAAGAAACGAAAGATAAGGACTTTTCCTCTTCCCTTTCACCCCTGCCCAACATCTCATGCCTCTATTGTCCCTCTGAAGGTCACTCACCCAATGTGGCACTGTGGCAATGGGGGGTCCGGCACAATTCCCGGCCTAGCCTTGGCTCCACCCATTCTCCACCCACTCCCTTTTCCCGTCCCTAGCTCCCAACCCCATTTTGACTGTGCTGTGCATGCTGTAGACGAAATGTGGTGATGTGTCCCTCTTCCCCTCAGGCAGCAGTAGCTTAGCGTTACCACTAGCAATCGGCAGGGCAATCACTCAAGTTTGAATTGGCAAAGTGTTATCAGTGCTTTGACATGACCAGGCAAAACTCTCTGCCCGGGCTTGTGGGAATGACTATGCCGCATGTGAAGTTTCAGTATCATGTTTCCATCGTTGAAAAAGTATCTTCGTGCGTACTGAAATTCTGGCCTCAAAATCCCTACACATCATATGTATGCATTGAAATGTTATGAAATTGTGACACTCTTACGCTCATCTGGAGAGAAAGATGTCAGTTCTTCCGTTTAGATGAGAAAAATTTGTTATTCATGTCTTAAATTTCATCAGTGAGAAGGCATAGCAAATAAACTCCAGCAACATTATGAATGGTAAAAATTTGGCATTTCTCCCTTTTGCTACAAATGCAACCGTGATTACACGCCTCAAATTTTTCAACGGAGGCAGACGAAACGTATGTTAGTAAACGATGTAGATTTTGCTGCGCACGAACAGCAAGCCAACACGCCTTTGCGGCTGAGCGGAATACAAGCAAGCAAACGAAAGTCCCAGGGGTAACTAGGCAACCAATCTCGTGGCACGCTGGACTGTGTCCATGGTCCATTGTTTTTTTGCATTGTGGATTTAGTAAGACAATATGTTGAATTCTTGAAAAATATAAGCTCAGAAATTGTCTTGAATGTTCATTATACAAGAACTTTGTTTACAATAAGGATAAAGTTCCGATTCAAATTGTTAATTCAAAGTGAAACATAAGGATTGCACGTAACATTAAGGTAGTAATGAATACTTTAATCATTAGCAAAAGTGTTATTGATTTAAAGTTTAACGTTATGGCAATTAAAAAAATAACAAGCAAGTTAAAACGCTAACGAAACCTGTCTCAGTTAAATTTAATCGTTAATTCCAATTATGTTAAGCAAATACACAGTTGGCCACGGTCCATGAGTGGAGATGGTACTGAGACTAGGGTCATAAGTGCCTCCACCACACGTTCGAGGAAAGTGTCTGGCATCCCGCTGACTTGTGCTCCAAGACAACGAGAAGCATTGGTGCCCGTTCGATTCCTTGTCGCGAGAGAGTTCTATGCATAGGAATATGTTCATGTCGGCGCTCATGGCAAGGGTAGAATTTTTCATTGCATGGACCGAGCGCAAAAGGGTAAAAAAACACAGGTAGCATACGATAACATCACTAGTACTTATAATTTATTAAAAATCATCATTCTTGTTTTGAAGTACATTATGTTTGCTGTTATTATGACCTGGCTTGGTTTTTCAATTCAATTTATTTAATGGTAAACCCAAACTGTGAATCAACTTCTGCTCACCAACGAGCGCCAGTAAGATGACATGCTTGCTTTTGGAGGACCCAAAAAGTGAGCGTTATCTCTTCACTCGGAACAGCTGAGGGGGTTTATATTTCAAGGTCAAGGTTCCAGCGCAACTGTCCAAGCATAAATAAGTAAACACCTTGAACCCATAACTTTTGGCGCTGAAAGACGGGAGGGTAAAATAATAGATTACACTATTAAAATGCCACATATTACCTAGGTACAGTTGAATTTCATGGTCGTACGGAATTATTATGCAGATTTTCATTAAAGACGAACAGGAATTTGGCCAATTTTGCTCAAATTTCTTTAAATTGTTATTTCGTTTCATAAAATCAATTCTCTACCTCCACCGAGTACCGAAACAGCCATGCGTAAAATTGTAACATCGCATTTACGTAAAGTCAAATAATGATTTCATAATGAGGTCAAATAATAATTTCATATTACTAGGAATCGGGCGGGACCACTCACTAACTTGCGAGAAATCAAATTTTCCATAAAATCGATATACTTAAATTAGGAATTCTACTGTATTAATTTTGCTGCATAGTAATTGCACAGGCAGCCGAGCAGATTTTCTGTGGAATTAATCTCCCAGCAAAATTAATTTCCCGGATTGCAACGATTACTACAAAAAAATAGCGTGATGCATGATTTTCAAACAACAAATAAGACTGTTTGATTTCACATCTTCGCGCATAATTTGATTGTTATTTACATGTCTGATATCATTTCATAGCACGGCTATAACACGCTAAAGATTAATCGGTTCAAAAGAGAGCAAATTATATTTTTTGCGATTTTTATATAAAAACTAAGTAGATACGAACAACGTTATTACAAACTGCCAATTTTTTGGTCCCATGAACTTCGTAATAACGAGAGTCTACTGTACAAGCAAATGATTTAAGCTTGACCCACTTTATCAAAAAGGTTTCAACCCTGCTTTTCCAGACAATATTGTCAAGTAATTCAAGAAAATAATAAGCAAAAAATATAAACAAGCACTTTCTTTACCAGTTTCTGGAGTTCCTCATCTAAAAAAATCCCAGGTGGGCTTCTGCATGTCATGCATACAAATTTGAATTAACTTGTGGACAAAAACTCATTATTACTCATTTTACAATGTAATATTTTATTTGCACGTGCTATCTTCCTTGTGTTCTAATATGCATTGCAGGAAGAAAAACCTAGAAACTCTTCAAATTTTTAGCCTTGATAGATACCAAAATAAAATACACATTTTTACATTAGTAAAATAAAATGCACAACAACTCAGACTTCAGGGATGAATTAGCATACAATTTTTTCCAATGGTTCCATGAATGCTACATGTACCACGCAGCATGAACTATGTCTCAAATATATGAACATGATAATGTTGCTCAAGATAGGTATCTACTTGCTTCCATTGCCACATTTTGACATTCAAGGCATATTCCCTTCAGACACAGAAACAATAAAACATTCTCAATAAATTGCCATAACATTAAGACAATCAAATTTCTAAAACAAGAAAAAAAACACATACAAAACAATGATTCCTTCAAAGGGTAAATAATATAACTTCAAGAATAAATACAAACACTTTCATTTAATAATCTTCAACCAAAATTATTAGTTTTTTCATTTAAAAATACCATAATATTAAGGCCCATTTCAAACGGAGGAAACATTGCTCAACAAATCAATTTTGTTCTAAGAAAGTATACCTTTGGTGCATGAACTTCCATCATCCACACCATTGCTCTCAGCTGCCCTCAGCTCAATTTGACGCTCATAGTAATCTGCAACAGACATCTCTCCTGCATACACTGCTTTCTGCATATTTGTCAGACTTTGTTCCCGAAAATTGCCCTGGTTATCCATACCATACTGAGCCTAAAACAAAAATAATAATCATTTTATTTTCAAACTTAAATGGCGCATTAAAGTTATTTTAAGTGATGGCTCTTCAGACCCATCATTTTTTCACTGCTGAACTGGAACCAAAGTAAAAAATGTACCGGCTCCATAACATATAATCATAAAGTATGCTGTAATACATAGAAATGGGCTCATCCATCGTAGTAGAATAATTTGTCCATCTTTTAACTAGGTGGAATGACTTGACATGTATTTAAATGCATCATTTTCGTCTTTTCAAAAATATCTGCTTTCCAAAATTACTTCATAATCCATCCTTTTTCCCCAATGGATCAGTCTGCTGTCGATGTTGGTTGATAGAGATTCCAGAGCAAGGTTGAATAAAATAAAACCGGTGTTTTTCCATTGTTAAACATTTATTTTTTCCACAATATTAAGACCATAAGTTTTTTGTATGCGGTATAATAAATACTATAAGAAAAAGCAGGATTGCAGCTAGTCATTTGTGTACACAGTTACTACATGAACTGCCTGATTAATTGGCTATTAACACTGCACACATAAGGTCCTATGTGTTTTAGGAAATCAAACCATTATACAACTAAAACACATTCTCTCCTATACATTATACAGTTGTAATCCACATAAGACAATCCGATTTAAACTTAAAGCCAGTTTTTCGTCATTACCAACGTGTTTCTCTTAAAATACATAAAGTCATATGCTTCCACAAATATACCTACAATTACCATCACACGTAGGAAAATAATATCAATTTCAGGCTTAGTAATTGTCACACATATGTCAGTTGTAAAGCATGCAAACAAACAAGTTTTTTCTTCAGTTAGCAAAGCACGAGTATTTTTAAGATTGAAAATAACACATACACCTAATAATAATGATCACCAAAAATCACAGAAGCTGAATTGCTATGGATGGCAAACGTTGTGCAAACGCTAAACAGCCCTTGCATCATTGAAAGAAAATTGAAATTACAGTAGTTATATTAGACAGTATATTGCCAGTACCTTCCATTTGCAGCTATACTTGTTTTCACATACTTTCCATTTTTCGAATTACTGACTGTCATCTATACCCAGTGAGAGGTGAACCCAATTAGAGCCCATTGAGCGTGAAAGAAAGCTTCTCTTTCCTGAGCAAAGTTAGCACTAGAGTGCAAATGAAGAGTATTTGAGCAAAGTAGGAATTAACAAAAGCAATGTCCAACACATTTCCAGAAATATTTCACACCATAATTCACGAAAGCAATATAAAAATACATAATCACATCCACATGAGGTAGAGGTAACCAATGATATACCGTATTTGCACGAATCTAAGACGAGGTTTTTTTCCCTCCCAACTCCTGCAGAAAAGAGGGTTCGTCTTACAATCGGATGCAAAATTCTCAACGTCAATTGGGTTGCATAATCTACGTCGGAAAAAAAATTATGGATACCTTAGTTTGCCACCTGATAGCTATACAATGAAAAACCAACGTTAAAAATAACTGAACAGTAACTTAGCTTATTTAATTTTGCGTTTAAGTAAAGAACATTTTCCATTTTTTGGCAGCAGGCAAAGATTCGGTGCGCGCCGATCAGTCGTCGGGCGCACTTCTGCCGTGACCGCGAGTTCGCCTGCTTTACCCTGGGTTCGGCTCCATTCAAGTTAAAGCTTGATCAACTCACAAAATGTTCGTGTGACTGGTTACAATTTTTTACCTAAATTGTAACGTTAAAGCCTCAATACCGTCGCGGAATAAAATGCTACAAAGTCGTTGCATTTGTCTCAGAGCAACGGTAAGAAGGCATCATGATTTGCCTCTGATTAGAGAGATCGATTGAGTTGTGATCCCGTGCCTTTCAGAGTATTACGATGGCAGAGAAAAGAAGTCATTACACTGACGCTTTCAAAAGAAAAGTTATATTATTTGCAGAGAAAAATTCCAATTCTGCAGCTGGAAGAGTATTTGGTGTTTCGGAATGTAATGTTAGACGCTGGAGACAAGATTCGATTAAGATTTTCTCGTGTGTAGCAACAAGGAGAGCATTTTCTGGACCTCAAAAAGGAAGGTACGAAGAATTGGAAACAAAACTTAGTGACTTTGTTATATCCCAGCGGGCTAAAGGACTACCAGTTTCTAGCGAAATTATTCAAGTGAAAGCAAAAGAATTAGCTCGGACTTTGGGAATTCTGCGGACTGAATTTGGAGCTAGTCGATCTTGGGTGCAGAAGTTCATGGCTCGGAAAGGATTTTCTCTTCGTCGGCGAACTTCGATTTGTCAAAAACTTCCACCGAATTTTGAAGAGAAGCTGGTTGAATTCCAGCGTTTTGTGATAAGAAAATGACAAGAAAAAGGATATCTTCTTGGCCAAATAGGTAATGCTGACCAGACGCCAGTTTACTTTGATATGCCCAGTGCATATACAGTGACAAAGAGAGGGGATAAGGAAGTGAAGATACTTTCTACCGGAGCTGAAAAACAAAGACTAACAGTGATGCTGTGCTGTACTGCTGATGGGTTTAAACTGCCACCATACATAGTTCTCAAACGTAAGAATGTGCCCAAGGGTAAGAATTTTCCTTCAGGAGTGATTGTAAGAGCAAATGAGAAAGGGTGGATGACGAGTGAAATGGTAGTTGAATGGCTGAAATTGGTATGGTTCCGACAGCCTGGACACCTCAAATTAAAGTCTCTACTTGTTCTGGATTCTTATCGAGGGCACATTACTCTGGCTGTGAAGGATGCAATGAAAGAAGCAGATAGTGACTTGGCCGTGATTCCAGGAGGTATGACATCCCAGCTGCAGCCTTTGGACATTTGCGTAAATGAGCCTTTTAAAGATCAATTGAAAAGGTTTTATACAGATTGGTTGGCATCTGAAGAATGGGAGCTGACGCCATCTGGACGCGTAAAGAGGGCTCGTCTATCTCAGTTAGTGCATTGGATTTTAGCTGCATGGAAAGGAGTGAAAGAGGAAATCATTGTTAAAGCATTTAAGAAATGCGGTATTTCTAATCTAATGGATGGAAGTGAGGACGATGAACTTTGGCAGAGCAGTGATAAAGATTCAAGTGGAAATGAATGTGATAGTGACTGTAACTAAAATGATTCTTCGTGAATTATTTTGAGCATGTAAATTAGGAAGTCACCTAGTGAAAGTATCTTCTTTCATCATTTCTTGTTGATCAAGCCATAGTGTTACATTATAGTAAGAACTTGTGAATACAACTTAATATGTTTGCATTTCCTATTTTTCTGCTTACGTGCACAAATGTTGATAAGCTTAATCCTTAAGTATTTTATCATTTATTGCTTTTGATGGGAGTATTGGTTTATGGCCACTTTGGAATAAAACAACAAGAAATACCGTGGGCCACTTGTATTAATCGCCCAATTACGACGCAGGTAGTGAATATGACTCTCCGGTCTGGAGCTCTCTCTCACGATGACCGTGGTGGCAGGGTGTATATAATCTTTCGCTGACTACTGACTTTCGTATCCTCTCCAAGCTCTCAGCTGCATCTTGGTGATAACAAGGTGATAAGCATGACTTTTGGGTTATAGTAGGGTATTATCATTTCGCCGAGCGCGTCAAGCAATCTCGTGTCGCCATCGCGGCAAGCAATAAGATGGACTCTCGTGGCAGTGCTAGCAACTGTGGGAAACAGGAGTAGCGTTCCGCTTCGTAGCGGAACGCTACTCCTGTTTCCCACGTACGTCTATCATTAATATTAATTCCTCAATATTTTGGCGCCGAGATAAATGAAATAATATAGAAATTTACTATATTTATTGGAGTTGCAACCTCAAAACTCCCGTCGCGGATATTCAAAGCAAACAGCAATCAGAAGATAAACAAAAGATAATGAACGTAAAAAACAAAAACAACAACAAACAAATACAAAAATGCAAATAGAATAAATGTATAGGCACTAGTATTCGTCTAACAATAAATTATTTTTCAAAATAATTTTTTTCCCCTAGTGGAGTTCCAAAAAAGGGTCTTAGAATCGTGTTCGTCTTAGATTCGTGCAAATACAGTATATCATTTTGAAAATGTAAAACATGGTAGTGTTTCATCACATACTAGAGTCGAATGTAATAAAATCAATCAATTACTGTATTTTACAAGGCTTTAATGCAAAGCCTCCACTTTCACAGAATAAACTGGTTTTCATGCCAATTACTCAGTACCAATTTATATTGGCTTCAGTTCCAGTTCTAAGCTCAAAAACCAATGGAACTGAGAACCAAGCAACCACAATGGTTTTTAGTTTTTGGTCAAGTGAAGACAATATGAAATCAGTGGCTTGAAATAAAAAAGAGGTAGTGGATCGGACTTTTCGGAAGCCATGCTGATTTGAAGATAATAAGGTATATTTTTCTAAGAATGGCACTAATTGGATGCAGAACACTATTTCGAGAACTTTGGACAAAATATTTTGCAGTGTAATTGGTTTATAATTATTCAAATTATTAGAGCAACCTTTGTTTTGATATAAAGAGATAATGTTGGAATGTTTTAGAGAAGAAGGGAAAATCCCTTGTTAAGTGATTCAATAATTAGAAATAGGAGAGGTTCTTTTATACATAAGTAGGAAAGATAGAATATTCTCCCTGGGATGTCATCCAGACCTGAAAAATTTTGTAAGCAAATGTTGATATTATGGCTTTTTATTCAGGTTTAGTGCAAGGCCGAATAGAAGAATGAAGAAGCCATATGAGGTAGATTATAAAAAGAGAGTAACACGTAGAAGAGGTTAAAGGAGGGCTTGCTGGTGATTTTATAGTGAACAGGTTGTTGAATTCATTTGCTAGGTCAGAACAATTAACATGTAAATTATCCCCTGACTGATTGATTTCGGGGAGAATATATGGATAGATTTTCATGATAGATAGATGTAAGTAAGTAAGTAAGTAAGTAGTTTATTGGTCCCGGAGACATAAAAAACATATGTATGGGACAAGTCAAGGAGAAGAAAAAAAAAAAAAAAAAAACAGGAAAAGGAAACAATATATAAATACAAATCCTCGCCTCCAAAGGAGAACACAATATATAAATACAATCACTTATTCAAGAACTCATCGACTGAGTAAAAAACATTGTTCAATAGAAGTTCTTTCAATTTCTTTTTAAAAACAGGAATACTACGGGTCTGTTTGATCTCACTAGGGAGACTGTTGTACAACATGCATCCTGCATATGACGGTTGCCTTGTGAAGGACACTAAATTGTGAGACACCACTTTAAAATCACCATTTCTTCTGGTATTGTATGAATGAACATCGTTGTTCAAGGGCAATCCAAGAGCCAGATGATGCTCTTTAACATACATAATTGTATAGAAAATATATATATACATGGGAATGTTAAGATGTTAAGTTCTTTAAAATATAACCTGCAGCTAGTGCGTTTATTTACGCCAACCAAAATTCTTATGGCCCACTTCTGTAGTTTAAACAGTCTTGTTGTTCGCTGGGAATGACCCCATGCACAGACTCCATATTTTAGTCGACTAAAAACACAAGCATAATACACAGAGAGAGCAACACTTAAGCTAGTGATCGGAGTTATTCTACGTAGTAGGTAACAGCTCCTTGCTACTCGTGAACATAAAAAATCAATATGTGATTCCCAGTTCAGGGTATCGTCGATGTACACACCTAAAAATTTTGTAACAGAAGACATAGCAATAGATTTACTGTCTAATTTCAACAAGGGGGAAGAAATCAATTTATTTTGATACATGTGAAAAATAAAATCCCAAGACACTTTGGACTTAATTTTTGATGCAAGTACCCTTTCACTGTTATATGACTTTTTGGCATGTTCTCGGAGTTTCCTGTAACTATTTTTTGGGGCTATATATTCCTCATGCAGAAGTGGACAGTTGGAATATTTACTTTAGCTGACAGATTTTTTTTAAATGGCAGAGAAATGACATATTTGGTCAGTTATCCAAGTTTTTTATTTGATGCGGTCATTTACTCTTAGGAAGGAGGGGGAAGGCAACATTAAAACTATACTGAAGATAGTCGTGAAAATATTGAAAACTTGCATCAAACGAACCTGTATTATATACTCCAGACCAATCGTGTGACTTAAGGAAGAATAAAAATGTCCTGGTTTTCTTGTAAATAAACTCGAGTGAAATATGTCTGTTTACTGCGTGGAGATGGATCCACTTTTATTGAAGACAATAGGGGGATATGGTCAGATATGGTAGAGTTAAGTACTTTGGTCAATACCTCATTTGTGTTTAGATTAGTAATAATGTTGTCCAATAAAGATTTTGAATTTGATGTGATTCTGGTGGGTGTAGATGTGATTGTAGGCATAAAATTATACGATTTCAGTTATCACATGAAATCTCTTGATGAAGGAAATTACCCTAATATTGTTACTTCCACTGCATTCATTACCAAAGTGTGAATTCAAATTCAAGGTATACATTGAACTTTCCAATGCATGTCGTTGATGCACTAATTTTAATGGCTTCATTAATGTTTCAACCCCAACAAAACTTAATTCAATCTGGAGTACGCCCTAGTGGGCCTACCAGATTTATTTCCAATATTTGCAGCATGTCCATCAGATTTATATACAGTAGAACCTCGATCTATCGCTTTTCAAGGGGATGGGCAAAAAAAAGCGATGGATGCGGGAAAACGATCAATGCGGGAAAAGATTTCCCGGGAGCTAAAACGAGATGAAAATGCACGAATTTTATGGTAAATTTTCACAGTAGAGGGGTATCTTAAAGGAATTTCTCTGAAAAGCGGGAGAATTTTTAAATTTAATGAAAATACTTAGTGCATCTCTAATTTTTCATTTGACTACTAACTGTTTAAAATACTTTATTAGTATTACATATCCCAATGGTGTCTCGGATGATAAAAGTAAATAAACAAGGTCCATTATCATGTTATTGGATGATCTTCAAGCCCACGCACCGACCTATCCATGCATAGAAATTTATTCGTTTCAAATATCCTTGAGGGTGAGAAGTGCGCCTAAAATTTGTTGGGGAGAATGTAATCTTTTTTCTCACTTTCCATTGTGCTCCGCTGATGGAGGAGTGCCACCCGTTAAAGATGGAGCGAGCTTGACGCTACCATGAGTACTCTTGTTTATCTGGAGCAATCGCATAACCCACGAGGCATAGAGCAAGAGAGGTGTAGCAGGTTATCGCCATCTGGTTCAGAGGCAAAACTTAGCGGGCAATCGGGTTGAAATGAGGAATTCCGATATCGGCGGTTGGAGTTCGACTTGGCATTACCAAATGAACACGAATTTCAAAAACATTAATCATTTTGATGGGCCACGATGCCTAAAAAACAAAACATTTCTGGCAATGCAAACCCACGTCAGACAACGGACGAGAAGGAACTTAGCCCACGCTCGCAGGACTTCCACTACGACAAACTAATGGTTGAAACATCTGTGTTACCTTCAGCCGTCTTAAAACATCTATTTTGAACAGTGTCGGCTATAGGCTCAGAAATAAATACTTTAGGAAAATGAGTAGACATAAATACCTACTTTAACTGGCTAAACTCAGAAAAAATAGAAAAAGGAAAGAGCACAGAGCACGTAGGGTTTGGCTGCACTTACTAGAGGCCAGCGAAGTGACCATGACAAAGGTCAGGGAGTGACTGAATTGCCGAGATTACAAGCCACACCCGCTGCCCTCTAGTTGGTTCCGCGAGAGTCACATGATGAGAAACGCCACCTCCCTCCCTTCCCTCATCCACTCCCCCATTTAAGCCCATGTGGCCCATGTCATTTGAAATAATGCACTGGTTACATACAAGAATTGGGTGAGACAGGTAATTGGGGGACCCTGTTTTCCGCCGGGAGGGTCAGGGCAGGTGGAAGACCTTTGACCCTCCCGACCCTTTCCGCAGAAAGGGCCCCACCCACTGAGGGGCGCATTAGCGGAATGTCAGTTAATTTTGTTAGTTTTTAATCGGCATAAATCTACAGAAAAAGTATTATATATACTTAGTCCCTTATTTTCTGTTACATTCGATACGAAACACCAAGGAAATCCGTTGATATTTACCCACATGGGTTATATCAGATCTCAATATGGTGCCGAGAGCGAGCGTATGACAACTACTGGTAAGAGAGCATTGAGAGGATAATAGGAAGAAAGATTAGAAGCTCATGGCGAAGGAATACGGCCGCTAAAGAGCGAGGTAGGGACTTGTTTGGGTAGGAAAGGAGGAATGCCAATTGTCCTATAGGAACGAGTTTGGGCCATAAAGATAAGAAGGGACTCGGACGGCAAGGGCTACCCTTCCGTCCAGCGCGGCGCATCACCTAACTCCCTCCCCCTCCTCCTTTCCCGCTGCGGAGCGCCACAAAAATCCCAAAATCTTACTTCAGTGTAAATTTTTGGCTTCGTCTTTTTCTAACAATGAATGCAGGAATTGCGATGTGGGGACCGTGATTTGGAAACAATCGAAGCGGGAAAACGATACTTCGGGGACCGATGTATGCGGGAATTATTAACGTTATCAGCATGGAACTACATTCGGGACCAAAGACGGCGAACGATAGAAGCGGGAAAACGATCAATGCGGGAACGATAGATCGAGGTTCTACTGTATGTGTGTCTATTATTCATGCAAATTTGAGGAGGTTCTTACTTTCTAGAAAGTGCTGTTCGTTGTTCTAGCATGCAAAAAACGAGAACAAATTCGGTGGTGGTGCTTATCAGAAGAAATTACACAACTGAGTACCACTTGGACAAAAGGATAAGGAGAGAAAAAAAGGAAGTTTAGTTGAGGAAAATTCAGAGTTGCCATGTTATTCAAGGAATTCAGTGTCAACTTCAATCTCACTAAGTGCATTCACTGAGTGTATTCAATTACAACCACTCTTGACTACAAAGTGACGAAGCCCACTTTCCCCTTAAGTTGTCAGGGAATGTTTGTCAAAGCTGAACAGCAAATCTTTGGCATATGGCACTGGAAGATTTGACATAAAAAATGCTTTCTTTCCATGATGCATTCCATGCCTGAGCTTTGCTTGAAAACAGGAAAAAATAAAGTACTCAAGCTCCCTTTTAATAAAAATTATGTGTTCACAAAATGATGAAACTGCATCATTTTACCTGTAATGGACAATCGATTCATGCACTCACAGTTAGGGAAGGACTTAACTTGTATACCACCTACAAATCTTTTAAGGCACTTTGGGACAGTTAGGGAAAGGGGCACTTTGGGACAACTAGCACTTTAATTAAAACAAGCAGGTTTAATTAAAGCACGCTAATATTATACAGCACTGAATAACTCAAGTCACACATTCACCACGCGTATATAACTTACTCTAAGCATTTCAAACTCCCGTTGCTCTCTCAGCCGTCGTACCTCCTTTTCACGCCTTTCTATTTCTCGAGCAAGCATGCGGTCACAAGACATTTCAGGCGTGATTGGTGAGACACCAGCTATGAAACAGAGAATGACAGTGAGTGTAACAAATGGCATAAGTTTACTTTACAGAATGATATTTGAAGAGCACAGAAAGTTGCCAGGTTTGACACATCAGGAACATACTGAATTTCTTTAACTAGGAAAATACAATAGGAAAACAATCAGACAGCCTAAAAACTCACAGCTCATCAAACAACTAAGATTATTGTAACAGAAAGGTGCATGGTAATGTTCCATACAATGCTTAAAACTCAGATTGCTTTCAATGTTCATGATCAGGTTGAAGAGCCATTACATTATCAAACAATTAATGATTGCAGTAGTTCAAAAAAGAAGAGCCGTAATATGAACTATTTACCTTTCTGACTATTAAAATGCTCCTCAATATGAGAGGCCATTTCCTGATTGTCTTTGAAGCCAGACATGCAGCAAACAGGGCAGCTTTCACTCCAATTCTCAGCATTTGGAGTCACTTGAGATGGCTATTAAAAAAAATTAAATCTTTGGCATTTGGAAAAATGAACAGACACACTGCATTTTTTCTTCATCTATATCGACAGCAGCTAAATAGTCAATCAATAACTTAATCGCTATTTTTTACCAAATTTCAAATACATCTATTAAATTGTGAATTCCATTTCCTTTTCCTTACTGTTAGAGTAACAATACATATTTAAAAAATTTCAAATATATTTCTACATTTTTTTGTATTTTATGAGCCCATAAGTTTTTTTGTTTTCCCTCTATCTCTAATCTAATTATTTATTTCTGTAATACATAAAACAAATTTGTTTCACAATGAAATGTATTAGTCCCTACATAAAGAAGACAGAGAGCTATGAAACACTAAAATGATTCATATTTTGTTAATATGATGCTTTCTAAGTAATTTCTGAATGCAGTGTTTCAAAACTTTGACTGTATATTTTGGGCTACATGTAGGTCTTCACTACAATTTTCCTGGCTATAATTGTAAATTTTTTTACATCTATTTCCGCAGTGTACTGGTGGCTTTGGTGTCAACTCATATATTGTCAGAATTTAGCAAAAAATGGAGCAACAACGTTTCAAACTGTGACAAACTCCAGATAATGGTTGGATTTCAAATAGAATGACCACACCATAAAGAGGAGAAAACTGCTTTACATTTCTTTCAACTTCGGGCCTCATGACATCTATTCCCTTTTAAGCACAGTTACATATAACCCAGTTTTTATCGAATGCATGTCAAGAACCTAATAACTCCTCCATCGATCCTTCTGAAGGACCAGGTTAATTTTAATAGACGTTCATGAGGCAGGTCTCTGTTTTAAATGCTTACATTATATTTGCAGCTCAAAACTATAGCACAATGGAGCAATAAAAGGGGTTACATAAAAACCAAATGGCATAAAAAAGTTTTACATTATTCTGCAGCTCAAAACTTCATCGTTCAAAAACAAAAAATTATTTTCAGTTTACAGATTTAGCATACAATACAAACTAATAATGGCTCCAATATAAATCTTATCTATTCCCGATTTGAATCCCCTATTTTTTTCAAATCTCCAATATTGAATCTCAAATCCTAATCCTACCTTCCATAAATTAATTTTCCTGTTCTTTATTATTACCAATACACCAATAACAATAAAATACTTTGAAAAAATCATATCCATTTTAAA
This sequence comes from Ceriagrion tenellum, assembly GCA_963169105.1. Classification (NCBI taxonomy): domain Eukaryota; kingdom Metazoa; phylum Arthropoda; class Insecta; order Odonata; family Coenagrionidae; genus Ceriagrion; species Ceriagrion tenellum. Next base: position 9,963,846 of record OY720638.1, on the reverse strand, counting down.
ACAGAACAGAAATATTTTTCACATTAAAGTCTATTACTTTCTCAGTTAAGAATAAAGAAAGACAGTGCATTGAAAACAAATTATTTTTTATGTTTTATTGAGTGTTCTACGCTATTTGACTAATGAGAGAAAAATCTCCACTGATATGCATATATTAAGACATCATGGATGTTCACCTCAACAACCAGTTTTGAAGTACAATGGTGTCGAAACAATAAATTCTGAGGAGATGAATCAAACAAATTTACAATAGACGATGACAATTTTACAGCGAGGTAGCCCATATCCATTCTTCGGCAGAATTCAGTTTAATCTCGAATCCATGGACACGATAAGATTCAATTGAGTTCTCAAATTTGGACCATATCACTAATAAAAAAAGCCAGGATTAACTAAGATGTCAAGTCAGCTTAAATTAAGCTCTGTGGGGTTATAAAAGTAACTAAATCAAGTTTATAAACTCCTTAAGCTATAAGCTCCCAGCTTCCCTAACTTCCTTGAAGCAAAGAGGAGAATTGGATTTGAGGATAAAAGCATCTATGGCTTTGATAATTGGTTGTGATAGGGAGAGGGGTAAGAATGATTTTATAAGGAGGGTAACTGTTAAAATAATTGAAGAGGAGGACAATTGTGAGTATCAATGGCTAAATGTGAGCAAAAGATGGAAGGATAGATGAAGAAAATGTAATGCAAGGTTTAAGGAAAATTGTTGATAATATGCAAAGCATATCTAGGAATGAGTGATTGTCTAAAGAAATTAAATTGCTAAGAACAACAGTGCAGTGATGGGCAGTTTCCTTCATTTCTTGGACTTGCTCCTTTCTTCATTGTTCACTGAAAGGAACGAGTTCGATGATTCGTTCCTTTCAGTCCTTTTTTTCAATTTGCCCCACGTATCTCTGTGAACTACACTTTTTCCATTTCAACACACATGAAATGAACCATCGAGCTTGCATTTTGATTAAATATTTATCTAGGAAGCTGTTTTTCACAACTAATAGCTTTTGCTATCAAATGTAATCCTACCCAATGCATTAGCATAATGGACACCTGACTAAGTGTTGTTTCCACATGCATTTTTGCTATTTTGCATGTCAACCACCTCTCCTCTTTTACCTCCACCAATGTATTAACAGCATGAATTACCATTAAACCTAATTTTTATAAATGCCCATTCAATTTAAATTGAACAATTTAATTATAGATACTGCTGCCACTCATTAGTATTTAGTGAGTTTGTTATGTGCAATTTCTCACTGTTTTTGTTACCCTCTCCCATCCATGATGGCCGAGTGATTAAAAATTACGGCAAAAGCGTTGAAACATGTGTCTAAATTCAAGCTTTTGCATTGAGACCCACAATACAATTGAAATGCTATATTTAAAGTAATTGAACATATCCACCTATATGAAATTTATACTTTATCATTCATCAAACAATTAGTCTTGCTATGACTGGACGTGAACTTAATTCTTCACGATTAATATCAAGTGATAATTCACCCTTTGATTTATTGCCTAGTGTGGTCTTTATTGCTCCTCTATTCCACCGCAGCATTTAGTTTGAGAGTCATTTCAACACCAATGGCGAAGGACTTTGAAGTATAACATATTCCCTTACCAATGTGAAATATCACATTCAAAAAAAAGCTAGCTCATAGCAGTATCCAGAGAGAAATTTCTAACATCCACAGAGATGAATACTGGACAAAATAATGCAAGCACACTGACAATTCACTCACATAATCAACATCAGCTTTTGCGAACTCTTCCATTCCAATACCAGAGATTACTTTTCCCAGCTACCTATCAGACCTCATCACCAATGCATTCTAATGCTTAATAGCCATGTAGCTGAAATCTGGAAACATTTAGAGGTGGTCCGGTTTGTAATCCCTGTGAATCCAGCCAAAACACTTAGAGCAAATTGCGATTGTCACTATTCAGCTACTACTTAATGGGATGCCGAGCATTTGCATGTGACTTGGCTACTGACCTCTATCACAAACTCCTCTTCATTTTGGATTTTATACTCTTCCGTACCTTTGCTTATTTTAGATAACCCCTCCAGAACCTTCACTGACCTCTCACCTTTGCTGAACCTTTGAAAAGTAAGGCTTGCCGAAGCATATAAACGCCAAATATCATTCCAAATGCATGAGTGAATCGGTGCCATTCAATGACCATCATTAATGAGTAATTTCATTACCTAGATATCAAGAGTGCTGTGTATCAATGTGTGTCTAATATGACAGCATTTCTTAAGTAATGGTTTTCCATCAACGTTTGGGTTTGACAAGGATGAAGTGAGAAGATAGGCACCGCTGCCATCAAATCCTAACTTGGGTTGAACTCCAACATATAATTTTGCAGGGTGAATCAATGAAGAATTTGATGTGATTAAAGTGCAGAAATTTCAAAATGTAAATGGTGTTTTGGAAGAATTTCTTCCCTCCTACCCAAAATTGTGCGACAGTATAGGGCCACGATTTCGAAATTTGCCCATGCATCTTAGCCCCGAAAATACCCCTCGAAGAATAAAGCATAAGAGCAGGCCTAATCAGAGGGACATACTGGAAAGACAACAAGTAGGCAAATATATTCTAAATGTACAACAATGTCAGGACATAGAGGGGGTTCTTTCACAAATTTCACATACATTTAGATGACCTTAATTGCAGGAATTATACTACAAAGAAAGATGTCTGTGTATAGTACAACAGAAGCACCTCGATGATACACAGCTGGCAGGACCAAAAAATTGGCACTTTGTATTTTCAAACCTTTTAAATAAATCGCAAAAAATATTTCCCCTTCCCCCCGACTTCTCTGATCTTTGGAAACATTTTAACACAATTTATAGTCGTTATTCGTGAAAGCATTCGAGATAATGCCTTTATATGATAAGCTAAATGTCACAAATGATCAAGAAATAACTATCACCTCTTAGTTCCATATGCAAATGATTTTTTGTTGGCGATCATTTTATTTGCAAAATTTTCGCCCAGTTTAGAAGATATATTTAAAGCAAGTTCTGCTTTTGTATAAGACTCTAGCTTTCTTCATATGCGGCTAATCAGGACGTGCAACTCGTATGGGTGTTTAAAAGAGACATTTATTTCTAACATTTACGCAGTGAAGATGGTAGCTGGCTCGGACTCAGTCCATTTAAAAGATCCTTCACAGGTCATTATTTGTGGTTTTTTATGCATCGCCTGCAGGATATATGAACTTGAGAAGAAGTATTATGTTGTTCCAATTACTAATCACTTGACGACAAATTGAGCATGATCCAGACATTTTCCATATCTTTAACAGCTCGGAGTGTACTAAGTTTCCAGAGGTCGTGGAGAATGATACCTGTACTCTCACGGGGCTGACATCCCGGCTCCGAACAAATATAATAAATTAAACGGGCCGGAACAGACCTTATGTGGATGTACGATAAAAATATAATACATTAAATAACAGGGAACAGGAAAATCAAAGGGGGTAGAACAGGAAAAGGGGCAAAAGAAAATAATTTAAATAGAAGGGAAGACTTTCTCTCTTGAAATAGAGCGCTGCGGGATCCATTTATGCTCATGTTGGATAAAATCCACATATTAAAATGCCTAGGACTAAAATTACCCATGCCATCACAATGAAATCTGATTCCACTTGTCATTTATCTCGTGGAAATCAGGGATAGCAGTGATGATAGATCAAATGTAATGTATCAGGGCTTGGTTACTCAACAAATTCACTGTAGTAATTCATGGATGAAAGTTTGTTTTAGTAAAATTTCATAGGGTTACCCCAAGAACATCTTGGAATTAAGTTAAAGAGAGGGCTTCGGTGGCGATTTATTTCAGACATTTCAGTTTTCTGGTTTACTCATGCGATGAACTTTGCAATATTTTGCAGGCAACAGCTTCCTCAGGTTGAAGTGTCTAAGAGGTTTATCACAGGTCTTATACATTATAATGTTATATTGTAGAGCCACTCCCCCGATTGGGTCATCTGTTTCAAAATTTGAAATAATCTGTTTTAAATGCAAAATTATATCAATTGCGGGGACAGCTATACCCTCGCAGATTCTTGGAAACTTTTTTTTTTCTATTGTCTCATGAAATATGGACAATGGTGGGAGTACACATGGGTTTATTCATAGTGAAGCCATGGATTTTAGAGATAGTAACTAAGACAAGTATCCCAGTCCTATTTTCCATCATTTAATCATGTAATTTTTCCGTTCTAGCGCTAAATAAAATAAAATTACCACTAATAGTGCATGGCAGTGAATTGATACGTGGTGCCACATTTGAGTTATAACCAAAAGAGAATAGTTTACATTATGGAAATGCAGCTAACAGTAAAAACAAAAATAAAATACAGGAAAAATTGCCTCAAGCTACCATTTTCTCCGTCACTCAAGATCTAAATTATCCAAGACTTAAATTTGATAAATATCTGTGTGACTCAGGCATTTATGAGAGATTAATGCACTAAAATTTACACATTTTACACTACTGATACATTATAATTGGCAATGCTGATTTGTTAGGTGTGTATGTCGGCAAATGGAGAGCTTTTCTGATGTGATTTCCCCCCAAAGTTCATAAAAACGAACTCAGTTTCTCTGTGGGGACTGGGTCCGAGGTTCGTACTTTTGTATTTTTGAAAATTCGAATTGAACTTTGAATTTTCGAACAGTGATTTGTATTTGATTCGATTTGTATTTGATTTGCATTCGATTTGTATTTGACATAGACTTTTCGTCAGGACTGACAGTTATGCTTCATAAAATCAAAACTTCTTATTTTCGTGCTTCATATTATTGAGTTTCCACTATATTATGAAAATGTTGATGATATAAAATGTCATGAGTTAAAGGTTGTCAGTTGGATTGTCGTGAATAAGAATTTGACAATTTAAATCACAAGGGGATTGTGATTCCCATGCGTGATCTGAGCAGGTTACTGATATGAAACTCCAGAAGTGGCTCAATATGTAAATATCTTGGAAAGGTATTAGCATGGTATTATAAACTTTCTGTCCTGGAAGTAGCATTGGTTATTGCTCCATTAAGATCCAGGCATACTTGGAAAAAGTGATTATGCCAAGTGGCATCTCTGTATTGTAACAGTCACGGTCATTTTCCCATGCTGTTTCAGCGATGTTTCTTTTGTTTTGCCTCCCCCACCCCCCTTATTCTCCGGGAAGGTGAGACGACCCACACTCGCGAGATATACACCTCGCAAGGTCGCGAGAACGTGACCAATGCTTTAGTTTTGAATGAATAGTTGTGCATGTGTGTGTGAGTGAGGTTTGAATGTGACAGTGTTTTGTAGGAATCTAATGGGCATAAAGGTGGTAAACTTCTTCGTTCCCATCCCCCCTCCCTGCCAGTGTGTGGCTTGAATTACCCAGGTATCTGTGCGCAGGAGGGGCATATAAGGGCCCTAACGAGGCGGACTCGAGAGAATTCCTGATTTGTGAGATAGTGCGGCGATACCTTAGTTCTTCATTCATCTCTCATTGATTGTCGTCGCGAATCCTCGCGACGCTATACATTCGGCTAGCCGCTAGCTCCAGTGCTGCCTTCGAGCTGAATGCAACACTCATCTCATCGTCTTCATCTGTCATCCAAACCGGTCACGTAAGCCACTGCCATTCCGCCCTCCCCCATCGCCCTTATTCGTCGTTGCTCGTCCAATTCATCCCTCCATCGAGTGCTTCAGCGACGCTGCGGGACTCTTGAGCAACGATCGTGTAATTCATCCTAAATTCACCCTGTGATGTGTTTGCTTGAAGTTAGGGGTCCCCAGGATCCGATTGTATGTTTAACTTGTATAACTTGCCCACCGTTGTTGCCCACATGTGTTGTCCAATTAGTCAACTCGGGTATTAAATTCGACATAGGGTATTTATTTCATGAGTTCTATTCTTGTCATTCCATTGTATCCCCATCCATTTCATACATGCCCAATCATCTCACCCGTTCCCTCACGTCTCACGCACCATCAGTGTAATTTTAAGTGCCATGCTAACTGTATCTTTAAAGGGTAATTTTGCGTGTTAAGACACGAGGTTTGTGTATGAATGTAATTGTTTTTGTTATGAGTGAATTAAACCTGTGCTTAAAAGAATATATCTGAGTGTGGTTCGAATTACTTCTGGGGGGAAATAAGGGAAATCTTTCCACCTACAGGTGGCTTAATGCCAAAAGTTCTAGACAGTGCGTACTGCATGATAGATCCGGATGACTCGGGATCCCTAAACCTACGGAGTAGGCGCACCGTGTGCCAAAACACATTACTCATTGTCTCACGACTTTTCCCCATTTATACCCAGGTGGGAAAATGGTCTGTTACATAGATGGCGCCCGACAGGGACCCGAGTGCTGTAGTGTCAATTAGGTTTTCATGTTAGTGTGCATTGTAATTTCTGTTTATGAAGTAAATTCTGAACTGGTCATGTATTCGTGTTTTGTAAGAAAGGGTCAAACGGAAACTCAGAGGTATTTGCTGGAGGATTGGAGCTATGCTCAAAGTATTTTCATTCAAACAAAATTCACTGCTGCCTAGTAGTTGTGATAATTTCGGTGAAAGTGGCTTCATTCGTGTTCTTGCGAGATTTCGCCAGCCATAGTCAAGCGCGGTCACGGGAAGGGATTTTTGCATGTCTTTTGGGTTTTATCAAGGGCATTAGCGATCCTGATCGGGCAAGCAGGCGGTCTCAAAAGATGACGTCAAAAGTAAAGCTTGGTAATTGGAGGAAGGTGGTTGTAGTGTAGGATTCAGAGGACCATGAGGACGATACGACTGGCGATGCAGCAGAACAGGTCGAACCGCAGGCGGAAAGTCCGTCCTCAAATACAAAGGAGACAATCAGTGTAAGGTCGACCGACGCATTAATGAAATGGTTATCAGCAAAGGAGGAAGCTCGGGAAATTGAACAAAGAAGGGAGAAGGAAGAAAAGGAAAGGAGAAGGGCAGAGAAAGAGGAAGCTAGAGCGAAGGAACAAAGATGGGAGAGGGAACAGAGAGAAAGGAGGGAGGAAGTTCGAGAAATCAAACAAAAGAGGGAGAAGGAAGAGAGAGAAAGGAGGGAGGAAGAAAGAGACCGGAAGAAAGATGAATATTTAGGCAAGATAATTAATATATTAGAAGCTAGGGTGGAAGTTGCCATTGGGCGAGTCATGAAGGGATTGGAAGAGGTCGAGACGAAGGTGCAGTCAGTAGGGGCACAGGTAATAGGTCTTTCGGCAGAGCTGGCCGAGGTGTGTCAAAAAGAACGAACCCTTGGGGCACAAGTACACAGACTCTCGATGGAACTTGTTAAGGTGTTGAAAAGGGGAAAAAGATGGAGCAAACGGGTCTGAACAGAAGTTAGCGGGCTAACCACAGTGTTCACAATGTCGGTGAGTCTGCTGCTTTGTGTGTGGAAAGGAGAGCCATTCGGCTAGAGACTGCCCAAATTATAAGACGGAAGAGAAGATAGAAGAAAAGAAGTTGGCCTCTGTACCAGTGGTACAGAGGGAGCATGTTGCTCTATGTGCAAGGAGGCACACACAGAGCAAACATGAAGTATGGCTTCTAGATGGAAGCGCATCTACCACATGACCATGAAAGTATAAAGCCTATGGACTGAAAGACTGTAAAATGGTCATAGCCTTGTAAATCAGTTAAGCATGCCAGATAGTAAAAAACAAGAATTTAAAAAGGCTACTATGAATGACCCAATATTAAGTAAGGTAATCATATGCTGCTCAGGAGAATGGCCTTCCAATGGTTATAAGCATAGAATTAAAGAATTGCCATAAAAACAAAGGTAATATAAGTTTTGAGGAAGGTTTGCTATTCTTGGGGAATAAGGTTATTGCACCTTTGAATCTCAGATTAAATATGCTACAGTCAACACACGAGTCGCACTTGGGTGTTAGTAAATGCAAAAAAAGAAATATCAATATCAGTCATGTATTGGCCAAATATGAGGCAGGATATAGAAAAAAGGGTGCTCGCTTGTAAAATATGTGAAATTTATTGCTATCAAAATGGGAAGGAACTTCTGATGAGTCATGTTAAACCAGTAAGACCGTGGGAATTAGTCTCTTGTGATTTGTTTCCCTTTGGAGGAGAAGATTATTTAACAGTAGTTGATGCCTACTCCAGTTGGATCAAGTTAGAGAAGCTTCAAAACAAAACTGCCAATAAGGTTATCACTAAACTGAAGTATATTTTTGCTCATAACGGTGTGCCAGAATCTTTCATGTCAGATAATGTTCCTTTTAACAGCACACAATTTAAAATGTTTGCAATAGAATGGAATTTCGAATGTATCACTAGCAGTCCACACTATCCTAAAAGTAATGGTAGAGCTGAAAAATCTGTTTCAGTTTGGAAACAACTATTAAGAAGGGCATATGCCACTAACAAAGATTTAGCTTTGATGTTACTTAATTATAGAAATATTCCAGTGACCAATCAAGACTATAGTCCTCCACAATTGTTATTAAACAGAATATTGAAAGATAAATTGCCAGTGAACAGACCTATGTTAAAACCTGAAATAGTGTGGAAAAGGAATGAATCTGTATTGCCTAAATTGTATTAAGATCATACAGCACAAAATCTCCCAGAATTTAATAATGGTGATAATTTACTAATTAGGAAATATTATAAATGGATTTCTGGTGAAGTAATTAATAAACATGAGAGTGCTCCGAGAAATTATGTTGTACGTGACGAAGATGGTAACACACTCCGGCAAAATAGAGTGATGCTACGAAAGTCGTAACATCCAGTTACATATAAAACGAGAAGTGAAGATGAAAGCAATCTAGGAGATAAAAGGACAGAAAACCATAACAGTGTACAAGAGTCCCCCACAGAACCCACAAATTTTAATGCTAGCCATAGTAGTAGCGTAAATGAAGGTCCCAAGGTAGCAGTTGTTTATGATAATAATAAAATTGTCACTACCAGACTAGGGAGAATGGTGAAGAAGCCAGTATGTACACTTAAAGGATTATGTAGCATGAAACTATTTAGTCATTTAGCATATGATAACGTGCATTATTGTTCAACCATAAATTGTTTATTAAGATTAATTGCTTGTTTTGAGTTATTAAATGAACTGCATGTTACTATTGCTAATGATGTAAAGAGGGAGATGTAACATATGTATAAATATGTACCCAGTGTCTGTAAGTGTCGCTAAGACAACAGATTGTTAGCAGCAAAGAGAGTGAGTAAAGTCCAAGAAAACCCTATACTTGTCCTTAAATTAATTAGTAAATCTACTTGGACATGATATATTACACAATGTAGAGATGTAAAATTTCAGTATATAAAATCAAGTAAGAACTTAGCAGATATTCTCACTAAGCCACTGCCAGGTCCTGTAACCAAATTATTAAGAGCCATCTTAGGCATTTATTGAGTCAATAAGTATAGCATAAAATGTATGTAATACCTTCTTTAATCATGCTAATTTATATTCCAGGTTAAGTGAACCAAAGTTAATTTTAGAAGGTATGAATTGCCTAAAGAAATGTATGTATGTAATTGTTTTTTGGTTTGAGGAAAGGTGTTGGAGAGAAGCAAAAAAAAAAGGTGTTGTTTTTGATGGAGTAATTTCATATTAGTATTGCACTTCTTATGTTTTGCTCGGTTCTTTTTTTGTCAAGTGTGAACTCGCTCTGTAAATAGTCAGTCAAATAAAGTAAGTCTCTAGCGACAGTTGGCAGGTATTTCTTATTTATTAAAGTCCCTAGCCCATGTCCTCTTTTTAACCTGCCAATAAAAAGTGGAAGCGTATTTGCGATGGAAAATTTCCAGATTTAGAAGTTGTTCTTCTAAAGAAGGCTCTGGCTTTAGTATGAGAGTCAAGACAAATACTGAATTATGCAATTTTATTTATTCAAATTAAAATTTTTACTGGTGAAATGGGTTACAATTTGAAAACAATTTTACCGTAAAAAACCACTCATTATTCCCTGAATGAGTTATGATGACAATGTTTGACCAGGTGACCCGGTGTGTCAGTACACCACATATACCTTCTAGTGGTGGGTCGCGGGCAATGGTATGCTGGCTCTCAAGGTAGTCCTTTTAGAAGGGATCCTAGCTTAGTAGAAGAGTGAAAGAGAGCCTAGGGTATTACTATGCTTTGGTTTCTTTTGCGGTATACTAGCGAAAATGTATCAAAACTGACCGGTAGAGCACCGTAACCATTAACAGAGGAAGCTGCACATGTGCGGGTACTGCATAGGCTGGTAACCTTGCATACTGTATTACAAGTTACTCATAAGAGTCTCAAAGTGGTCTCGGATGGCCGAAGCCACGATGGGCAACGGAAGCTGAATAAGGTTGGCCCATCAAGATACGGACTTCAAGATATGAACTGGACTATCGGTACTTGGAATATGAGAGGAGTTATATGAAAAGGAGCATGAGTTGTTGAATGAAATGAAAGTGAGATGAATGGATGTTTTGAGTGTATGTGAAACTAAGGGCATGGGGGTGGGGTGTTGTTACTAAAGATGGCGGTGGTCTGACACTGTGGTCAGGAGTTGACGATAATGTACACAACAGTCAAGGTGTAGGACTCATTCTTAATGAGAGAGCTAAGTTACTAGAAAGGAAGTACGAGTTAGTATCCCCTATATTGCTCTGCGTTCGCATGAAAGTAGGTATTAGGAGAGTTGTGATTGTAGTGTGCTATGCACCAGTGGATGGAGAGAGTGAGTGTAAAAGATGAGTTTTGGGAAAAAGTGAGAGAGGTTTTGAATGAATGAGACCCTGGTGAGAGAATAATTGTACTAGGTGAAAACTTGGTGTGTGCTTGGAAAAAGGATTGTTTGTAGTGAATACATAATTTAAACATAAGAAAATACATACATATACTTGGCGAAGGGGCGATTGTAAAAGCATGATTGATTTCATAGTGTATCATGAGAGATTGAGGGAGTTAGTGTGGGACATGAGAGTGATGAGGGTTGCTGAATGTGGAACAGACCACTATTTGGTGCTCTTCAAAGTGAATCCGGGCAGAAAGTGGGTGCCAAGGAAGAATATCACGCGTAAGCAGTTGAGTGTAAAAGTGGAGAGGTTGCTAGACAGTGAGGTAAGAATGCAGTATGGTTGTATGTTTGAGGATTCTCTATCCTTGAAGCAGAGAGAATGGAACAAGAATATCAGAAACAAGAATGTGAATGATGCATGGGAGTGTTTAACCACTTCCCTGATGCACCTGAGTATACTCAGGCAAGCTCTAAAAGTCTGTATCTTTCTCCTCACGCCCGAATATTCTCGATAGCTACTAGCAGTTCGTTTTTCTGCCGTCAGTGGAACATGTTAGGGTCCAAGCCAAGCGGCGCATTACTCAAAAGGAGATTTGATGGTTATATAAAAGGAATGGTATTTTCCAGATATTTTTCAGTGTTTGCAAAGTTGTGAAATTGCTAGTAACAATTTCAAAACTAATGTTATCTACAATTTCTTCAATTTCTTTCGCATCCCTTTGTAACACCTTACTGCAGCAAGTTATTTTTCACTTGTTATGATGTATATACGATCAATTCGCGATCTTTTTGATGACTATTACCCCTAACAGTGTCGGCAATTTTTGGAATGTATTTCTCTTGGTGAATCATCACGTATCAAGTCTTCTTGCTGGAAACCTATCCTTCGTAAATTTACCGAAGGGTATTAACAGAAGGGTATCAATGGTCGCAGTGCCATGTATAAGTCCCTCTTCCCTAGGATTGAAGATAAGGAGTGACAGAAATTTTTTCGATGGGCACGGATGGCGATCCCCAAAGCCGCGCCATTCCGAGGGGCAGACTTTGCACCTATGAACAAAGTCTGTTTCTTGTTGCGGTGCCTTTGTTGGTCGCTATGCATGTGCTCCAGATGTTTATGGTACCTGTGATTCTACATGCGATGTTCGGAAGCTAGAAGGTATGCAAGGGACAACATTAGTATATAAGAGCAAAGTCTATCCATACCCATCAGATTGCACTGCGTCCGCCTCATTTTCTCGCTGATTTTCAAAGCACACACATCGTTCTCACAAATTTACCTGAATTCTATGTTTTCTAATATCTTGGTAGTTGCAGTGGCCCTTTCTGTGGAATTATTTTTCATCAAGTAGTGAGGGGTATTTCAGTGATGGATTTAGGAGAGGAATCGGATTTCACCTGCTTTGACTCGGAGGAAGTGGACATTGAAGACTCCAGTTCTGACTCAAGCCTTTCTGGGGAAATAAGCCCCAACTCAGAAGATGGAGCGACACTGTTTCAAGTAGGAGCGTGGGGTGAAATGTCAGCGTCAAATCCTCCTCCATCATCACCAAGGTTTCCTTTTGAAGAGAATCCCTCATAGAACTTTGATCTGGACTCTGAGTAAGGTGCTTAGAAGTATTTTGAACTTTTTTTGATGATGAACTCATTTTGTTTATAGTAAGTGAAACCAATCATTACACTAGTGCCTCATTAGAAAATAATGCGGGACTGAGTACATACATCTACAAAATACCAAACAATTTCAACAGACTCAGGCTAGATATCGTGGAAGTTCGTCATATTAAAATAGAAACAAAAATTGCACTTTTCCACAGGGTATTTATTACGTACTACGCATTTCAACTCACAGAGCCATCATCAAATGGTCAAACGGTCATCAAAAAGCAAATAGTTGAAATTCCCCTTCAACCTTTCTACAACAGACTCCACCCTCCACGGTTTTTTCCCATCCACCCACCCCTTCCCACCACCCTTAGTCTTGTGTTGGCCACCTTCCGCCAGTAATCCCTTCCATGAACCCCTATCCATTCTATGGTTACTCCGTCCCCAGTTAACCCTTCCTTTCCTCCCCCCTCCTAACTCCCACCTCTCCCTTTCTAATGACCATGCTTACTTTTCTTCCCCCTCAACCCCTTCTTATTCCCCCCCTTATTTTGCCTTCCCATTTCCCTGGTCTTCCCTACTTCTTTATTCCCAGAGGATTCACTGGTTTCCCCCTCCTTCCCTTGGTTTTTCCATTCAAGCGTCACTTCTCCACCTTATTTCTATTCTTAACCCCCCCTTTTTCTCAAACTGGTAAAGAATATATAAATGTGATGCACTCTCTAACAGATTGACTTGTACATGATGATGGCTCTGTTAGTTGAAATGCATAGTACGGAATAAATACCCTGTGGAAAAGTACAATTTTTGTTTCTATTTTAATACAAAATACCGAGAAAGCCGCCCCTAGGGTGTGTGGCATGGGGTAATTCCAGACTAGGCTTGCACTCATCCCAGTTGAAATCAGAACTTCGCACCTCCCGGCCACTAGGCGCCAGCCAAAAGCAGTCAGGATAACAATGCATGGTCAGACCAGAAACTAGGAGAGTAGTGGTGGCAAAAGTTAGATGTGCATCATGACCGCAGAGATTCGAGTATTTTTGGCTCCTGTAATATTACAGAGTACTCAGCGAAAGCCACGTATGGAGTATTATTGGAAGACACGATCAATGCTTTCACCTCCATTGTTTCACTCCAGACAAGTATTTTTGGCTCCTGTAATATTACAGAGTACTTTGCGAAACCCACGTACAGAGTATTATTGGAAGACACAATCAATGCTTTCACCTACATTGTTTGGCCAGACAATGTCTTACTGGAGATTTGAAAAATAATACAGCACCTGTATTTTGATTATAATGCTGATTACGATCCCCAAACCCACCTGAATGCCAAACTGGACAAAATTTGGAAGGCTGAGAAGGGTTAATGAATGGTCAGACCAGAAACTAGGAGAGTAGTGGTGGCAAAAGTCAGATGTGCATCATGACCGCAGAGATTCGAGTATTTTTGGCTCCTGTAATATTACAGAGTACTTTGCGAAACCCACATATGGAGTATTATTGGAAAACACAATCAATGCTTTCACCTCCATTGTTTGGCCAGACAACGTCTTACTGGAGATTTGAAAAATAAGACAGCATCTGTATTTTGTTTTTAATGCTGATTACGATCCCCAAACCCACCCGAATGCCAACCTGGACCAAATTTGGAAGGTTCACAAGAAATTTTAGTGGAAGTTCGAGGCGCTCTATACCTCAGAGAGGGATGTCACCATTGATGAAAGACTTATCATGGATGGACTGGGATGGAATGAATTCATGATGGTGAAACAGACTCGCTTTGGCATTAAATGTTTTGTATTATGCAAGTCAGAGAGTGGATGTGTGTGGTCGAGTTTGATATATATGGGAAGGGAACTGTTCTCGATCAGGACTTCAGCCATAATCCCATGTCGTCAAAGTTGTGATGTCACTGATGAAGCCACTACTTGACAAAGGATATTGCTTGACCACGGACAATTCCTATGCGTCTCCAGCGTTAGCCAAGTTGTTGGTCTCCCGATCCACAGATACCTATGGGACTGATGAAACAAGGTGAGGAATACTAACGGCATTGAAAGGAAAAAAATGAAAAAGGGGGAAGTGGCAGCCTTCTCAAAAGGAGCTAATGGAGATTTAGTAGATAGCCAAGAAGGTGGTGTTACTGCTGTCATCATTGCATAACTGTGCCATGGAAAGTGAGGTGAAGTGAGGGAAAATAAATGAATAACCAATGGTCGTTGTGGACTGTAATGACTTGATGGGAGGAGTGGACCATGTAGAATGTGTGGACCAACACTTCACCGATTACTCTACACCCCATAACAGGGGGAAAAAATAAAAAAAAAATTTTCACCTACTAGAACTTTCCATATGAAACCATTTTGTTCTCTACTGTATTACTGGTGGGAGAAAAGTGAATTTAGACTTCCATCGCTGCTTGAGCAGCAAATAGATGTGTATCGCCCGAGTGTTGTAACTCCATGAGTGGGTAGGCCATTCTCAATGACTCACCCATAACACATTACATGCGCATTTTTCTGAAGCTATTCCTCCTAACTGAAAGTAACGCTACCAAACAGTGTTTCCAACGTTACCGAAAGAGAGTCGAATGAGGAAAAAAATACTTAGAAAGGAAACAAGCTATCACTATCCCCATTGTAAACTGATTCTTGGCATAGCTTATTGTTTTAGGATTTTACATACAGCAAAAAACATTTAAGAACTTAATTTTTTGAAGTGCAGGTATTTTATTAGGATAAAATAAAAGCTTCATAGTATTTTCCCTTGTAAAAATGAAAAAAACATTTCAATTTCAAAAAAGTAAAGAGAAATTAAGTCTATAGCACAAATAGTGTGTTAATTTTGGTAAAATTCAATAAATTTTGCAGTTTATACAAATTTTTTTTATGGTTTCAGAGTGCTATTATTCGCACAAGTTATTTTGTATGTGAATAAATAACAAGAATCTTAAATTTAAAAATGTAATGTTTTTTGGACCTCACAACCCAAATTAATTAAGGTAATGTAAGGTAAGTCAGGGAAGTGGTTAAAAGAAGTGGTTGCAGAATAAGCGGAGAGTGTATGTGTAAAAGGAGTGGTATGAAGAATGAAATGTGATGCTTGGTGGAATGAAAAAGTGAAAATTGCAGTCAGGGAAAAGAAAGAGGTGCACAAGAAAATGATTGCTGCTAAAACTGAGGAATAAGGCATGTGAGATTTACAGAAAGAAAAATAATGTATGCAAAATCGTTGTGAAATAGGGCATGGAAAGAATGCATGTGAATGAAGCTAGCAAGATGCAGAGCGATTATGAAGGCAATAAAAGGCTGTTTTGGAAGTGGGTAAAAAGGGCTAAGATTGGTGAAGGCAGGGGAATGAATGCGATTAAGAACTAAAGTGGAGAGATCGTGTGGGATGAGAGCAATATCAGGGACTGCTGGAGGGAGTATTTTGAAGAATTATTCAATAATTTTGCAGGTGCTGAGGATGACCCTTGCAAAGTAATATGTGAGAATGTGATGGAAAAGGAAATCAGTAAGATTGAGGTCGTAACGGCATTGAGAGTATTGAAAAACGGGAAGGCTGCAGGCATAGATGGGATATCCAGAGAAATGTTGAAGTATCGGTGTAATTTACTCTTTTGTCGGCTGTGTGAACTATATAATTTATGCTTACAGGCTTCTGTTGCTCCAGTGGATAGGAAGAACGCAAGCATCATTCCATTGTGCAAGGAGAAGGGAGGAAAGACCGAATATAATAATTATTGGGCCATTAGTTTATTGAGCATCCTGGGAAAAGTGTTCAGCAAAATCTTAATCCGAAGAGTGAGAAATATTACTTTTGACAGAATATGGGGGTGTGCAGTGTGGGTTTATGTCTGGGAGAGGATATAGTGACCAGCTTTTCACGCTTCAGCAAGTGATAGAAAAATGTATGAGCCTCCGAAAGAAAGTGTATTTGTTGATTTAGAGAAGGCATATGATAGGGTAAATAGAAAGAAGTTGTGGAAGGTTTTGAAGGACTGTGGAGTGAGTGGGCAGTTATTGAATGTCATGATGGTGATGTATAATTATAGTAAGGCAAGTGTGAGAGTTAACAGGGTTCTGAGTGATTGGTTTGTAACAAAACAGGGCGTAAAGCAAGGATGCCTATGTCACCATGGCAGTTTAATGTATTTATGGATAAATGTGTTAGAGACGCATGTAGTGAAAACGATGGTGTTTTGATTGGAAATGTAAACGTGCGAGTTCTACTACATGTGGATGATGCTGTTTTGATCTCAGAGAGCCAAGAGGAATTACGGAAGCTCATAGATAAGTTTTGTGAATCAACAGAGAGAATGGAATTGATAGTAAATGCATGCAAGACCAAAGTAGTAGTTTTTGATAAGGAGAATGGGGAGAATAACTGTATGATGAGGGTGAATGGTGAAGTAATTGAATAAGTGGATGATTTTGAGTACTTAGGTAAGATGTTTGCAAAATATGGGACGGATAGATGAGGAGATAAGGAGACGTGCGAATGCTGGAAGGAAAGTGGTAGGTAGCATGTGGAGCATATCAAGGAATGAATGCCTGTCAAAGGAAGCGAAAATCGCCATGTACAAAAGTGTGCTTCTCCCCACTTTGTTGTACGGTAGTGAAACATGGGTGTGTCAGGATAGACATAAGAGTAGACTAAATGCCATGGGTATGAGTTATCTCAAGAGTGTTTGCTGCAAAATTAGGATGGATAGTCAGAAATCAATGGGTAATAAATGAATAAGGGTTAGATGCTCCAGTAATAGACATAAATGAAAGGAGTGTGCTTCATTGGTTTGGCCATGTTCAGAGAATGGATGAGTGTCAAATAACAAAACAGATATATAAGAGTGAAATGAATGGTGTGAGTGGTAGAGGAAGGCCGAGAAAGTTGTGGTTGAATGTGGTTAAGGAAATTCTCTGGAGGAGGAATATTAGGAGTCTTAAAAACAGGAGGGCGTGTATGAAACAGTGTATGGGGGTGAATGAGGCAAAAGAGGTTTGCAAGGATAGGTCAGAATGGAGGATATTATTGAAGCAGATTTACGTGTATAAATATGTATTAATGAGTGAAACTTTGTGACTGTGCCTACCCCGGAAATATTGGTATGCATGTATGTTTGACCAACCATAGGAGCTGACTGTGGCACCATTGGCACTGAACTACCATATTTTGACTTCAATTATGGCAGTATTTCACTAATAACTTTAGAAAATGGATGTTTAGATGCCTGTATCTAATTTTTACTCTATTTTTCTGGACTTTCCGCTTTGGCCTGTTTATAGTCAAAGCTTGATATGCTTCCATGTTCAAATTGATGTTTTTCAGCAGTAAATTGAGCAATCTCTGTTTGAGCCCAGGTTAAAATCTCCACTTTCAAGGCTGATTGACAGTAAAACTAGCCAGGATACCCTATATTTGGTCACTTTAGTTAAAAAAACACAATTCAAATATGCAATACTCAAGTTATCAGAAAATCTGGTTCGCAGGACCCTGATGCCAGAGCCACTTTAAAAGGTGCAAACATGCACAAAGTTCAAAGTCTAATGATTCCATCATCAAAGGAAAATTGTCGCATTTGGTTACAAAAATGGGCATCAAACATTTCCAAGGATTGGATTGATGGTTAGAAAAGCAGACATGGATTAATTTATAGGCGAGTGTGAGGTGAGGCAGCCAGTGCTAACCTTGATGTCATATAAACATTGAAGAAAACAAGCTTGCCTAAGCTGCTTGAAGGTTGCAGTCCCATTGATGTTTACACTGCCGACGAAACTGGTTTATTTTTCAACTTATTCAGGTTCAGCCCTTTGACTGAGGCATAATCTGATGTTTCAAGCAAAAATATAGAAGACTGCTGGTACAAAAGAGAGCAACCACCTTACAAACAGCAGACTGGAAGATAGATGTTATGCATGTGATGCACTTTGTCAAATATGCGTGGGATTCTGGGAACAAAGAAAACGTCACCAGTTGCTTTAAAGAAGCTGGATTGAGTCGTGCGGTGCTTGAGATTATGGTTGACACAACACAAGAGGCAGAATTGACTCCTTTTCCTCTCCAGGAGTGAAGTCAAATTAATGGAGAAGTGAATTTCAATGGGTAATGCGAGAGCAATGATGATCTCAATGTTTTCCAGCCCTTGTCAATAGATGAGATTACAGAGCAGGAGTTGGTGGGAAAAAGATGATGCAGAGCAATGAATTGAGTCTGATTCTGTTCTCAAAATTCCAACTCCAGCCAAAACACTCTAGGCCATGGAGTACCATGTGCCGCAATTTGATGAGTTTTGTGGGAGCAGATGATGCTTTGAATTTCCACGTGCAGCTCAATGCAAAAACACTGGAGCCCAGTACAAGAAGTGAAAAGCAGAGTACCAGAGTATCTGAATGTAAACTATAGAATAATTAAAATCTGCAAGGAATAAAAAATCTCAATTTAACTGCATAATCTGTCGATACATTGACCTAAAATGTGATCTAACATAATTATATGAAGATGAAACGTAATTTTATTTCAATTTTTACTGGCTTCGTAAATTAGTGCTCATTTTGATAATTTTACGCGAAGAGAGTTATGGAGGGTGTAAATATCTGAACTTTTGAGAGAAATCATAATTAACTTGATTTCTCCTCCAATTGCAACCACCCGATGTGCTGTGCTTAATTCAGTTAGCACATTACCCTGGTTTGTACGTTCATTTTTATTTGCCCCTTTCAAAAATATGCTCACCAGATTCCAATGTATTATTTTCTATGAAATTAGAAAAAATAATGGCCACATGAAAGATCCATTAATTTTTTCAACCCTACCATAGAGCACATATTTTAAAACAAAACTTTAAAAAATATTTTTGATACCCTCTTGCCCTTTTGAAGACATTCTGCTTAGCAAGTAACTCTGTATTTCATTTGAAAATTTTTCCTCATAACATTTCAGAATATTCTCTAAACCAGATTTAGGTAATTGCTAACTTAATTATTTTTTTCTAGATTCCTTACATATTAAAGTACATCTATTAACGGTTTCATCAGCCTTGGTTGATAAACAAGGGCAAAACAAAATATTTCCCATGGAAACAAATTTAACTACCTTCATCTGATTGATAAAAACTGCAAAATTCCAATACTTTTAGCCAGCTGTAAAACCTAAACTGATTAAAGGAGAGCAAGAAACGTTTTCATGCATACTTAAGTCCATAAAAGGAACAAATATCAATTTCTTACTCATTCGAAGATCATGGGTGTCAAAGCCTTCTTTTTTGTCGATTTGACATGGAATGACCCCTAATCAAGTTAGATGTGTCATGTCATTTGCCTGGACATGGTGTCATTACGGTGTGACTACATGAAGTTATTTGTCAAGCAATGCCGGCATTTATTCTGATGGTCAAGTCACAGTACTTTGAAATTTAACACTTAACATCCCAGGCAGTTGATTTAACGGCCCTGAGTTTCGAGTATTAGGTAATGTTGACAAACCAGTTTACTGAATTAGAATTTTTTTTAATGAATGTTCACTATTTTATCTAAAAATTTTATTATATTTATGCTTCTAACTTAAGAACTATCGCACAAGTAATTTTTTAAAAACAAAAAAAAATTTACACCAGATTCTGCTCAGGTTTTTTGAGTAGTAATATCCACATTGGCCTGAGAGTGAAAGGGTTAAATTACCAAGTATATATGGCATCACACATTGCTGCCATGATCACACCATCATAACTAATGCATCATTAAAAATTGCTACCGACTAGAAAGAATCAACTTCATAGCATATTAGTTAGAAAATCATAAATTAAGGGGCATTTTCCACACAAACCTTAGCTGGACTCAGTATATCCTTGTGTTCAATGTTAACATGAAGTTCCAGATCCGGACTGTTCTGAAATGTGCGAACGCAGAGAGGGCAATCGTAGACAGCGGGAGTGTCTTCAGCATGAGGTCTCACTGGTGAAGTGGCCGGGAAGGAGGGGCTAGTTGGGTCAAAATGCTGTCTATTTATGTGTTCCTCCAGCCTGAGGGGAAATTCATTTCGGTATGGACACAAAGGACACTGGCGAACCACTGACACTCCATTACCTAACCTCTCTGGGCGTGGACCAGCACCACCAGGAACCCCAACTCCCAAGCCTCGACTGCTTCCTGACTTTGATGCTATCCCACCCAAATTCAGAGCCAGGGCAGAGCGTAGTGGAGATCCAGAGCTGCCAGCCCCAGCCAGGGGACCCGGTCGTTCACTTGCTACTCCGGCATCAGGCACATCATCCTTCTCAGGTCTCATGTAAGCAACATCATCCCCATTAGTGTTGTTATTGTTATTGTTGTCATCATTCCACCCATTGGCCTTATCCTCTTGAGGCAAAACCAGATTTGGCACCCTTGCATCGTCGTCTCCATTATTGTCCATCTCCCCACATTTCACAGCAATTGGGTCAGGCCGTAAGGCTGCACCATTTTGGAAAGAACTTGGTAAACCATGATGATGCTCCAAATGCCTCCTTTCTTCATTAGACCTTCGACTATTGCTATTCTCTCTTCGGAAATGTGAAAGGTCATTAGGTGGGACATCAGGGGGTGTGCCATACCTGCCACCCTCCATTTCCTCCGTCTCCTCATCTACTTCCTCCTCCTCCTCATCATCATCATCGTCCTCATCATCATCTATGAACGCCAAGAGTTCTCTTTCTGGGGTGAGATATTCTAAATGGGCACTATTCACATGTAGCAACATTTCATCAGCAGATATGTCCCCAAGATCACAAAACGGACATGACACAGCCCCTTCCAAATGATATACTAACATGTGAGACCTCATTTCTTCATCATTGAGGCCTTCTACTCCACATATTTCACAGGAGTAACTAAACTCGGGCATCTTGGCCGATGCCATTCCGAGATTAATTAGTTTTCACTTGTACCTAAAAATAGATCAGAAAACAGTAAAACATAAATATTAATGCTCTCAGTAATCGCAATGTTCTCTAAAATATTTTTTTTAATATTCCTATAAGTAAGACGGCTACTGAAGGCTCAATAAACATGCTCCTCATTAAAAAGAGATACTGATACATTTATATCCTGAAGAAAAGAGAGAATTAACTTCCAAGTAACATACTAAATTTAAAAATGTAACTTGGAAAGTTAAAGAAACTTTAGAAAAGCAAATTCATAGTAGCTTTCCTTGCTGTGGGAATTAATTCCAAACTATCAAAAATGATTTCGTTATGTACAGCTATCAGTGGGCTTCAAAACGTCTATTCCCATTTCACCGCACGACGGAAGGGAATGTCTGAGGAAAACAATTCGATTATACGTAAGTATAACTGAATATGTGCTATGCGACAGAATGATACAGCTTCGGAGGCATCAACTAACTTTCTTTCATACGAAACACAACTTTCTCAAAAATAAAATTGTCCCTCGAGGAGTCTACAACCTTATTCACCCCTGCATTATTCTATACGAAATTTAAACAACTCCACTTACGGCGGGAATCGAAAACAATCACAGTGTAATGTTAACTTAACAATGAAATCAGGGCATAAACTCACACGAAAGTTCACTAAATCAACAACTCTGAAATGGACATTTAGTAACTATTTAAGGTGGCCAGAATTATTAAGTATTACATTGAGTAACAACCTACAGCTGTCACACCAATTACTTAGTGGTCGACGAACTTACTCGACAATCAACAATGCAGAACATTCCAATTACCGTTACAGTGAATCAACTCCATCTCTTCAATTATTACCATCAACTCGGAAGAAACATATGAAAAATACTCAGCACTGCATCAGTACCCCGTGACAATGTAATACATTCTCACAGTGAAAAACATCTCCTCGTAAATCAAAAATAATAACCAAGACACCACCGACTACGACTGAGCCCAATGAAGTCGGCATCTACAATATGAACATTTTCCGGAAAATCAATAGGATTCATCTTCACGGCATGGGAAAGGCATGGTGGATAATTTAAGTACTTCCGATATCAGAAATGTCAACAATTAGCAATGACATGGCTGACTGTACAGCCGGAAACGTAGAGAACATGGACAATAGCATAGTACATTAGCAGTAACGCCTTAAGTTAGTAGAAACATAGTGATTAACACATGCATTTATTACGACCACATAAAAATTCGATCAAAACGCGGAATTAAAACCACAAACCAGAAATATACACTTCACACATCACGTATTATAACGAAGAAAACAATGACATTTTAGCAAGAAAAATGCTATTCCATACTTAAACGATACACTCCATATGACAAAAGGAACGTCAACACTTGAATACAATTCATGTGTAACATTCAATAATTCCCTACCTCGCAGGCACTTTCCCGAAACAGTACTTTAACCCTTGCCTGTCAGAACCTTCACCAAATCAGACTTCATTTGGGTCTACCATGTTTGATCTGACTTGTGGCGCCAATGGCGCTTCGTTGAAACTGCTATTCTGGCGGGACGCACAACAGCTCGGCTCGGCCCAGTGCGCTATCGTTGACTTCGTTGGGTAACGCACTCGATACAGAGCTCGCGGCAGAGAAATGCACAGCATGCAGAAAATCATCTTCTGACTTCAATCAGCATAAAGGCAGCAGTTTAGGTAGTAAATCTAAATGCAACCATGACATCACAGAAATGTGGGAAGTCCGTCCTCGGAACCAAAACTTTCTCAGAAAGAGATTTTCACCGAGTACCCTTCGTTGATACTCAAGATAAACATAAAATATTAAGTACTCATTAGCTATCGTAAAGATGAATCATTCAGAGTTTCGTTGTAAAATGGTTAAGATCAAGAGCCTTTAAACGCCTAATATGCCCAAACAGGCACGCAAAAAAATTCAGACGGTGCCAGGCGTGACCATATGAACACTCTAAGTTTTAGCGCCTGTAGCCTCTGAACCGTCAGCTATCGATTCATGAAGTATTCAAAGGATCGGTGAAGTTATCTATATTTTGTTACAAAACCGGGTTTTCATTTCATAGGCTTGCGTCTCATGGTGAAAACAATGCTAGGGATCCAGTTGGTTTTCCCTATCAAGGCTGAGTACTAGCTTTCAGATTACATTTTCCTCAGTTATTTTTCATTCTCGCATAATTTTTAGTCGTCGTGGAGAACTCTTCATGGCTACTGAAAGATATGAGAGATGTCTACCTGAGATTGCCTAGTTCCCATCAGCAGGTCATACAGACCATGGTCAGATAATGCTTCCACTAACATACCTCACCTCCATAGCCCCTCAAACCCTAAGAGGTTTTTGGCCTCACTCTGCGCCAGGACTGTCTGTCTGCCATTTCCCTCTCTTTCACTCCCAATATTGCCATGTCTTTATGGACTTGGTCCCACCAGCATAGTCTGGGTCTATGAGTGGTCCATTTTTAATTATTGTTCATAATCTTATTGTCGAATACAAAACTTTGTTTTCAGTCTTTTTACTTAAGGATCTCAGATCCATATAGTATCACAGGTGTTATCATAGTAGTTTATGCCTTAAGTTTAGTATTACTCTTCATAAGTTTGTTTACAGCCCAAAAGCTTCTGTTTCCATTTGCTGTTCTATGATTGATTTCAGTCTCATCATCATTATTTTTATCAATAGTTACACCTATGTATTTAAACTCACTACATGACTCAAATCTGCTGCCCCCTGCTACTAAGAATTCATCATCTACTGCCCTCGTGCTTGCTTTAAGATATTTGGTTTTATGAACACTTACATTCAACCCAACCTCTAGGCTTGATTTATAAGGACTTCAGTTAGCTGTTTGTCTTTTGTAGGTCTCTGCTAGAAAATAGACATCTGCAAATGTTAGAATATTCATCTTTGAACCATGTCCAGACCTTGTCCTACTTCATTTGTTGTTCTTAAAGATTCTTCTAATGCTAAGTTAAACAGCAGAGGTGATAGGACATCTCCAGTCTAACACCTGTATTTAATGCAAATTCTGCTGTGTATTCATTTTTAATTTGAATTTAGAATCTGATACAAACAGTTTTGCTAGGTTTACAAGTTTGATTGGTATCTCACTTTTCTCTAGAAACTCCCACATTTTATCTCTATTTATACTCTTGAATGTTTTTTTTAAAGGGCAAACAGTATGTGTATTTTTGATGCATTCCCAATATTTTGCAAGTTAATGTTTTAGTATAAATAGCTGTCCAGTTGTGGATTTTTGTTTACAGAAACCTACTTGGTGCTCTCCTAATAACTCTTCAGCATAAGGTGTTATCCTTTTTGTTATTATTTTAGAAAACATTTTATAGGATGCGTTTAGTAGAGCTATTCCTCTGTCGGAAATCAAAATATTCTAGTATTGGTCCTCTAAATAGATTTATTCTTTACGACGTGGGTTTCATCACATAATGACATCTTCAGGTAACAAATATTATTCCACATGGGTATATATACAAAATCAGGTGCAGAGGAAGGAGGGGAATGGAGGGGATGGAGAAGGAAAAAACCGTTGGAGTATAGTGTTATGGGGCAAGAAGGAAGGGGTGGGGGAGGGGGAAGCGTTGGGCTGATTAGAGAAATTCTGGGCGGAGGGGAAGAGAGGGAGGGGGGGGAGTGGGAGGGGGGAAAGAAAGGGAAAACAAACATACATTTATCTAAGAAATTTTAAAAATACAATGCATACAAAGGTCGACGGTGATTAGCAAGTCCAGGCTATTCATGACAGTACAGTTCAAATGGAGGGGATGCCTCTTTGTTGATACTCACTGATGGTTCATTTACTGGGAAAACCTTGAAGAGGGAAAAGATTATATACAATATATTCACAGGTCACTGAGATTAGCAGTCCAGGCTATTGATGAGGGTGCAGTCCAATTGGAGGGGAAAACACTTGGGAACTTAGTTATGGCTGCTGATGATCACTTACTGAGAAAACCATTAAGCTGGGGAGTTGCGGGGGGAGGGGGTGGAGTGAGAAGGAAGCAGCACTGTTGTCACTGAGGAAATAGTTCGTTTATTGGGATGAAGAATAAGGGGGAGTGGGAAGGAAGCAATTGCTCGTTTGCCAGGGGCACGTTGTTCTTGGAGTGCTGGATGATCTCTAGCGTTTCCAAGGCGTCGACTCTCCTCCAATTTCCTTCTGAGTGAAGGATCACTGAACTGGACTGAAGGATGGAGCCTTTGAGTTTCTTCCCCATACTCGTGCAAGGCTGCACGGGGCTGTGCGTATTTGATGGCGGCACTTACTCGCAATGACACAGCATCATTGATGGGCTTATGTGGTATTTAACGAGTGCGACCCCGCCGATAGTCACCCTCCCACACCCTTGTGATGCTGCCCCCTGGGTCCAGGACTGCTTATTTGGGTTACCCCTAATTCACAGCTAATCACCATATCTGATGGAATATTTGCTATCCACCAACCGTGACCCACCCTATACCCGAGGCTCGGTTCCCATTTGGAGTAGGGTTCTACTAGCATATTAAAGGATATATTTGATTGTGTCCCTTGATGCTAAGTAAAGGTCTGTCTATTGAAAAAGGAAAATATTCTCCAACTCAGAAGGTCTTATGGTGGATTTCTGGGAAATCCAGGCCTCCCTCAAGTGCTGAACCTGCATGTGCCATAAACCAAGACACATCATGCAAGCTCTCCTTCAAATGAGCGGTTCCAAAAATATAATTTGGAAAAATTCTGACTCACATTCTTTCTGAATGTATTTCCTTTTTAAGAGTGTTTTACATACATACAACTGTAGAGTTTTTTGAGTTATTAAACTTAAACAAGAAATTGCAACATGTTTGCCCATCTTAGAGCCACCACACACATACGTCATTATCTCTGAACCATTAGATCAGCGGTCACATGTGTCCTAGATGAGGGAACTCAAGAAACCATAGAACATGCAGAATAGGTGCATCACCACATCCAACTTTGACTACTCTGAAGGGAAGGTCAATTAAACAGGGAATGACTATATTTCAGAGGCAATAGGGTACACTTCGAATAGTAAGAGAGAGTTGCCTACGGTACAATGAGTGTGCTTGGATACAAAAAAACTACATTGATCCAACTGGAGTGAAATATTTATCACAAAATTATGTAGTTCTTAGGTAATAAGAATAGGTACAGAACCACATGATTATGCTGCGAGAGTTCTTACATCATGTGATACATTTTAGCATATTAGATATGCACAACAATAAATTTTCCCCTTTCGCTTAAGAGTACAACAAGTCCTTCTGTATGACCTTTTCATCAAGCTTAATGCTTAACTGCTTCAAGAAGCAGTCCTATGGTCTGCCCCGAAAATGATACAAAACACTTCACCAGGGAAAGTAGGGGAGCAGCCACTTGCAGTGGTAGCTGGTACAGTATCAACTGAGGCTAAAGTTAGGGGAGCCATCTCTCTCCTGTCTCATTCAAATGCAAATGGCTTTTCAATGAAAAAAAATTTGACTCTTGCCAAATACTTCTCTCACTGCATGTGCCTATGTATGTCCTTAGGAAAAATTTTCTTAAAATTTGTTTCCTTGCACGAAGATTTACCAAGCACCCATTCTAAGATATATATATAATTTTACCATTTATCTATTGCAAAAGAGACACATGCATTGCCATTTGATAGTGCAGGAGCAGTTATAACTTCAAAATATTTTGTAGAAAATGCAATTATGCGATAATTGGATCAATAATGGCAGTTTGAACAAAAATGTTTGGAAGTATCATTCCAAGATAATTTATACAAATAAAAAGATATCAGCGCAGAAAAGAGACTAATTATTGCTCTTGTCCAGCCACATCTCTTCTTCACCACCAGCTATCAATACCCAGCACACAATGATTTAGTCTGGGAAAAAATACACAAAGAGAAGCCCCATGCTTCATTATAAACCTCTACAAATGAACAGAGCCAATGGCTATTACGAAGCTAAAGCTCTGCTAGAGTTGCACGATAATTTCAGACTAAGCAAGCTTCAGAGACAGACACAGAGAATATTATGTAGACCATATCTCTAGAACTGATAGAAGAAACAAAATGAAAGAGATACCCTGCTAAACTGATTGGTGAAAAACCCTCTTTTCCACACCCAATTACGGTTCATAATAAAAACTAATGCGACACTAACATAAGACACAATGACAACCAAATTCATCTCTGTCCTCTCCTTTTTCCGTTTCCCTCCCATCATGGTTGATGTCTTCGGAGGCAAAGCAGCAACTTCATTAACAAAACAGGACGAACAATAGACTTTCAAGTATGATGCCTGGTCGCCATGAAGCAGGAGTAAAGGTAGATGATGGGAATGGTGATTACGAGTATATAATGATACAATAAGAGAAACAGGCAGCAGAAATGGCAACTGACATGTACTAGCAAACATCCCACTCATTTATCATTCAGGTAGATCAAATTATGGCCAAGATCATATTACTAGAGATTCCAATGGTATATAACCCAAAACCTAATGCACTTCATGATAAAAATGCAGAGCTGACATATGAGCAGGCTTCATGCCTCCTCATACTTGTAGAAGCAGCAAGCTTCTGGAAGATTCCTGAGAGTCAGAGGGGAGGTGAGTGCACAGGACCCAGTGTTGTACCAGATGGGCGGTATTAGTGAGGAGAATAGTTATGGGTGATCAATGTTGTTTTGCAGCATGCGCCAAAATTGGCAGGCAAAACAGAGAATATGATGATTGGAGGCAAGAGTTAGTGAGGAAGGAGAGTGAGGGAAGACTAGCATTGGAGGAGGGAGGAACATTTGACTTATTTCCTAAAAGGCTTTCTATTCAGATAAATTAAGGATAACCACAACTGAGAAAAATATAATCATCCATTGTGGGCTCCTAAATATTTGATAAGGCATTCAACATGGGGAAAAGGAGGGTAGAATTATAATCACTACAAGCAATCCTACAAAGGCACATCTGTCCATCTTTGACATTTTGATTATCATTAACTAACCGACTCTGGCTGGCTGGCAAATTTCAGTTTTCACATCATACATGATGAAAATATTGAATTCCTAAAACTTGGAGCAGCAAGAAAAAGGAAAAAAATATTGCTGTGATGAATAAGTTCTCGTAGTATATTGTATGAGTGCATTTCGTATGTCATTTGTTGGACACAATAAAGTGTGGCTCCGCCATTTTGGCGTCACTCTCTCTCCTGCATCCGAACATGTAGGTTGTCATTTAATATACCATAGTTCTGGTAAATCTTTGTAGGCAAAATTGGTTTTGTGGATATCACATTTGCAGATGGGTTACCTAGTATATTTTCCAAATATGAAGACAATGGTAATGACAGTGAATTAAACTTATCAACATTAGTTTAGCTCCTCCAGCTATAAAAGAGTATTCAGAAAATAGACTGCAGCAGTTTACCATCCTCAGGTCAATAGTCTTCTCTATTTATCCCTTTCATTGCCAAGTAAATATACTAGAAATAGAGTGTACATAATTGTAGAGCAGCGACTAAAATTAAAATTCAGAGGTGCTCACTACTTGTCTTTCATTATTCCTTCTCTATTATACAACAACCACACAAACAAAAAGTTGGTGCTACCAAGCAACAAAAAAATAAACATAATTGCCACAACTCATGTGTGTAGCAGGCTACCAAAATATAATAATAATAATAATTTTTATTCATCCAGAGACATAAAATGCATATATAGGGCAAGTCAAATACAAAGATTATAATACATAAATCACATTACTCATCCAGATACTCTGATATTACTGACTAAAAGCATTTCTCAATAAGGTATTCATAAGTTCCTTTTTTAAACCTATTACCATTAGTGATATCTTTAATTCATTTTCATAACTTATTATAGATTTGTAAGGCCACTGTCTTAGGTCCATTGGAATGAGTGTTAATGAAAGATCTCTCAACGTGGAAATCTCTCTTTCTTCTAGAATCATGGAGATGATTGGAGTCTTTATGTCGAAAATTACTGATGTTCCTTTTAACAAAAGTTAGAATATGGAGTATATAAATACAAGGTACAGTAAGGATTATAAAATTTTCCAACAATCCTGAAAAGGGTATTGCAGGTTTGCCTAAATTTAGGGAAACCTGCAAACCCCTTTTCAGGATTGTTGGAAATGTCCCTTTAAATATAATAGTTAGTCCTGTGAGGATTGTTGCAAATGTCCCTTCAAAGGGAAATAGGTAAATCACAATCAAACAGAAAAAGAAACCTTGAATAAAAGAGATGGAAACAATCATTGAAGTTAGAGACAGAAAGAATGTCATGGCAAACTTGACAACGTAAGGTAGCACAAAAGGAATCACTGAAATGGTATCAGTGAAAAAGCATTTCATTTCAGCTGTGGGCAAATTACTGATACATGCAAGTTTAAATTTTGACACAATCATGCAATGATCTGAGATTAAGTGATCAAACACATTGATTTCACAGCTGGTAGGATCAAAGTCTGTTATCACAACACCTAATAAGGACTGTGAGCTGACAGTTACTCGCGTAGGCTCATTCACTAATTGCTTTAGTGGTTACATGGAAGAAGTGACTGCCTTAGTCTCAATATTGCCCCAAAAAATTATAAGAATCAGGAAGCTGGAGTAGTTTTTTTGTGCTGGACCATCAGTTATAAGATTTCAATTAAAATCACCCACAATAATATTCTGTGCTAAGTTAGAATTTTGACTAAGCTCAAATAACAACTAGTCAAGTTTCAACAAAAAGGTGTCAAAACAACTAGATGGGGGTCTATAGATCACAAGTCCTCTACTTTCAATATTATTCACAACAGTTGTTATAGCAGTGCAGTCAAAAAGTTTTTCAGCCAACATTTTGGATAGATCAATAATAATTCTACAGATATCAACTGAATCCTTGCAAAAAATCACTACACCTCCACCTTTATGGTTTGAGCGACAATAGGAAGTTGCATAATTATACCCTGGTATTGTTACACAAACTTCTTTCATCCAATGCTCAGCCAAACATATAAGAGGTTTCATCTATTGTGAGCCTTTCTAACTCACTTAATTTTTTATAAAGTGACTGAATATTTACAAACATAATAATCAAATTCTGAGATGGGATGCAACCACCCTTAGGTACAACTGCATCCATTATCCCATCTTAATAACCCATACACTTATGTACCAATTACTTAGTCTTATACAGTCCATTCAGTCTTTTCTTCTTCATCAGAAGTTTTCCTTCGGTTTTTTAGCTTCCAATGAATTTAAGAAACTTCCATCTCCATCTATCCAAAGGTTGGCTTTTATGTCAAAGTACAGTGGCTGTCTAACCAGTTTGAGCTCTGCTGGATGGATTTTCACCAGGCTAGGCTCTGCATACCTCATTCTAGTTGGTACCATATAGGCAGCCAGGGTTCAAATCCCTGCAGAGGAGGATGTTTTTCAGAGGACACCCGGTCCCTACTTGAGTGCCTTGTGGAGGGCACTTCAAGTACAGTACTCCGTCTGTCGGATGAGACGTTTAACCATGGTCCCCTTGATGCCTTTTGTTAAGAGCAGGCTAATGCCGATGCTGGGTTTCTAACCACCCTTCCTCCCTTACCAATCTGATATGGTGCAAATGACCTCATCTGTCGGTCGCCTCCCCAAATATCCAATCCACGTAATAAATGAGAGGAATACATCAGTATACCGGTCACAACTTGGAAACCCTCGTAACACATCTCATACAACACATTAGGATCTCTTTGAAAAATAATTTTCCCCTTCATGACACATTCTCATCTTCCTACTCGCCAAATTCACCTCTTGCCATTTTTCAATCTTTTCAATGTCCAATTCCTCATTCATAGCAATTAAAACTGGTTCATCAATGCCTTCTATTACCTGAATGGGGACTTCCCTTACTAGAAGATCTATTTTCTTCAATCCCAGGTTTCCTGTAAGATGTCATGAAAGACTATCAGCAGCTTGATTGCTTGAGTCAGGGGTATATCATTAGTCAAAATCAGTCTGTCCACAATCAGGTCCTATGCATAAATTTAGATTTGGTGCCAATCTCTGAAATCATTGTAGGGAAGAGTTACCAATACATGGTTGAAAATATCTTCTTTCCAAATATCCCCTGAATTTGCCAAAGCTTCCTTTTCTGCAGTACCATAAAACCTCCCAGCAAAGGACAGCTTATGGCTAATATATTCAATGATAGCTTTCCCTCCATCATTCATTTTTTAACTAGTATTGCCCCCTTTTCAATTGGCAAGTCAACTCATGAAATTTCAGTATTAGTAAATCCCAAGCTAAGTAAGTAAGTAGTTTATTGGTCCCAGAGACATAAAAAACATATGTATGGGACAAGTCAAGGAGAAGAAAAAAAAACAGGAAAAGGAAACAATACATAAATACAAATCCTCGCCTCCAAAGGAGAACACAATACATAAATACAATCACTTATTCAAGAACTCATCGACTGAGTAAAAAACATTGTTCAATAGAAGTTCTTTCAATTTCTTTTTAAAAACAGGAATACTACGGGTCTGTTTGATCTCACTAGGGAGACTGTTGTACAACATACATCCTGCATATGACGGTTGCCTTGTGAAGGACACTAAATTGTGAGACACCACTTTAAAATCACCATTTCTTCTGGTATTGTATGAATGAACATCGTTGTTCAAGGGCAATCCAAGAGCCAGATGATGCTCTTTAACATACATAATTGTATAGAAAATATATATATACATGGGAATGTTAAGATGTTAAGTTCTTTAAAATATAACCTGCAGCTAGTGCGTTTATTTACGCCAACCAAAATTCTTATGGCCCACTTCTGTAGTTTAAACAGTCTTGTTGTTCGCTGGGAATGACCCCATGCACAGACTCCATATTTTAGTCGACTAAAAACACAAGCATAATACACAGAGAGAGCAACACTTAAGCTAGTGATCGGAGTTATTCTACGTAGTAGGTAACAGCTCCTTGCTACTCGTGAACATAAAAAATCAATATGTGATTCCCAGTTCAGGGTATCGTCGATGTACACACCTAAAAATTTTGTAACAGAAGACATAGCAATAGATTTACTGTCTAATTTCAACAAGGGGGAAGAAATCAATTTGTTTTGATACATGTGAAAAAGCATAAATGAGGATTTTTTTCTGTTCAACACAACCCTGTTATCAGTACACCAGGATAACATATGATTGACCTCTTGCTGGGTAACTACATTCACATTATCGGCACAAGAAATGAGGTGATTAGTATCATCTGCATACATAATTATTTCACCCTGTCTCACACGGGTAGGAAGGTCATTAATATATAATAAGAAAAGTAGAGGGCCCAATACTGAGTCCTGTGGTACACCTTTGGAAATGTGTGTTTTTTCTGAGGAAACCATAGAAGAGGGTCCGTTTATGCAAACAAATTGGGTTCGACCAAAAAGAAAGGATTTCAGCCAATCATTGGCTATGCCAGATATTCCATAATAATGCAATTTCTTTAGCAGAATTACATGGTCGACACTGTCAAACGCTTTTTTTAAATCATAAAAAATTCCTATGGTCTCAATATGTGCGTCCAAACCCTGAAGAATTAGATCAATAAATTTGTATATGGCTGTTTCGGTACTTTTTCCTTTTAAGAAACCATGCTGAGAAGAGGAGAAAAGTTTATGTTTCACAATAAATGAAGAAAGTTTAACATTGCGTACTCAAAGACCTTTGAAAAAACAGAGACCAGGGATATAGGTCTGTAGTTATCTTTATCCATCTTATCACCCCCCTTGTGCAGAGGGAGAACTTTTGAAGTTTTTAACTGGGGAGGGAAAACACCAGATGAAAAGGAGACGTTAACTAGGTGGACAAGTGGTGCTAGCAAAAGATTTGCAACAGCACCCTTCATGATACTGCAGGGAATATCGTCAAAACCTGAAGAAAATTTAGAACTTATTTTGGCTAAAATCTGGCCAATCTCCTTTTCTGAGACTGGAAAGAGAAATATAGCATCGGGAATTTGTGATAGCCTACGAGTAGAAGACACAATATTGGAGCACGACATATCATTGGTGAGCTGAGTAACAGTGTCGACAAAGTGTTTGTTTAATAAATGGGCGACCTCTACGGGTGATGAAATTACTGAATTATTTGAGACAAGAGTTAGTACTGATGAATTACTTTTGTCAGGAGTAGATGCTTCTTTGATTATCTCCCAAGCAGTCTTAATAGGATTGCTAGCAGCAACAATTCTACCAATATGGAAATTCCTTTTGGCATCTGCAATTAGCTTAGCAAAACATTTCTTATTTAATTGATATCTTCGTTTAGCTGATTCACTATCGCAATATTTTACATATCTATAATCCACCTTTAACTGCTCAGCTAACATTCTGATCTCAGGAGTAATCCAGGTCTTCTTAGCTTTCAAGGTGGCACATTGGATTTTCTTCAGGGGGAAATTTTAATCAAAATAAAATTTAATAATGTCAAAAAAATTGCTGAACTTCTCCTCCATTGGGATTTCAGTAAAAACTGTATCCCATTTCTCTCTCTCAAGATCCTGAGAGAAGGATAGCTTTGAAACATCAGAATAAATCCTCTTATATTTGTAATTAGGAACAGAATTTTGGGTGTGGCGATTAACCTGAAAATTTGCAATTTGTGCAGTGTGGTCAGACCAGAAAACGTCAATAATCTGGGTATCTATGAGAGGAAGACCGGAAATGATATTATCGATGGTACTTGCAGTGGAGTTGGTAACTCTTATTGCATAGGATATAGCCGGGTTCACATTAAAAACACCAAAAATGTCCAGGAGGTAAGATTTCTGAGCACTTGGCTTTTGCAAATCAACATTAAAATCACCGCAAACAATGGGTGTTAGCTCAGAGTTGGTAGTTAAGGACATAGTCGTCATTAAACTATTCAAAAAAATAGAAAAATTGCCATGAGGAGATCTGTACACACATAAAATTGGTAAAAGTACACCACCAAAATTAACAATAGTGCTGCAACACTCAAAATCAAAGTCTGTGGTAACAGGAACATATTTGGACTTCTTAAAACTTAATTTGTCTCTAACATAAATACATACTCCACCACCTTTGGATGATGTTCTACAGTTATAACTCGCCAAAGAGAATTGATTCACAGCACAACTCATAATCTCATTAGAACACATCCAATGCTCTGACAGGCAGACAATATCAGGTGTGTGAGTGTCAAGAAGCACCTCTAATTGATGAAGTTTTGATCGTATACTTTGAGCATTTAAATGCATGACTTTTAGTGAGTAACCATTAATATTAATATTGACTCCCTTCTGGGCAAGTTCCAACTTCCTCTTTGGATCAGGCACTAGTCAAGACAGAGATACACCCACGCTAGTGGTTTTATCTTCAGAAACCATCTCCCTCGTCTGAGAAGTGTTCAATTTACCTTTCCTAAAAAATATCAATTAATAGATACTACATGACTAGGCCAGAAATCTGGATCAACAAACAACTTCCCAATGTCTGCGCCAACAGTCACTCGAAAAGACGCATATTCACTATTCTTTGGTTTAAGTTGTTCAATGTCCAACTTGTCACTTGATACCTGTGGTATTCTTCCTGCGATGAAATTACGCAATTCACTTGCTGTCGTCTTAGGATGAAATCTCCAGACATGCCAATGTGATTTCCTAAATGTTCAGCAATGGGTGTACATATTAAGATGTAGTCCTGGTAAGCAAAGAAAAATTCTCCAAAATATATTGTTAGAATTTCATAAGTCTACTACATAGAGCATACTTCACACCAAAGGGCATCACCATGAATTCATACAATCCAAAAGGTGTGATAAAAGCTGTCATAGACCTGCATTCTTCTCCCACTTCAACCTGCCAGTATCCAGAATTGAAACCCTATGGGGTTTCATGACTTTCCATTTCCTGAGAGGGGTGTATGATGAAATTCCTCTTATCTCAATTAATAGCCTCAAGTTGCTGCTAGCTCTAGGGATGTTATCCCTGCAGGTAATTTTGCACTTCACCATAGTGATCAGGCTTATCTTGTAGATATACCCACACTGCAACAATTGCTGCATGCAAAAATCATGCTTATTAAAAATAAGCAATAATATTAGCAGAGAATCATCATTTCATCCCCAATATTCACTTATCAATTACTTTCTTTTTCTTCAGCTTCCAGTGAATATTCATCCTCTAAGAGCACATAATTTATGACTAAGCAGCCAAGTTTTTAGCATATTCATAGCAGAAACAAATAGTTAACCAGACCCACATGCTATGAGGGGGGCTGTTGCTGAAAGAAAGGGTCGAGTTAATCCATGCCCATGGGCCAAAGACTAAATCGTGCCTCTCATTTAAAATGTGCTGAAATGCCCTAGCATTGGAGGTGCAAAGCTTTCCAGATAGCTGTAAAATTTTAGGTTTGGCTCTTTATGGTATCGTGTATCTCATAAAAGTGAAGATTCTAAGTGTCTCCAGCAGCTTATTCCAGGACCAATAGCATTTCTACGATATTCAGGAGTGGAATAACAGATAAGAATTAAAGAGCCATAACTGAATTATGACACAAATTTGCGTAAGTTTTATACAGTTCCCTAAATCTTGCCCCAATTTTCGCATGCTGTCATCTTAAGAATTAGGATAAAGCCTTTGATCCAAAGGAATTGTGAATATTAGTGGTTACTTCTTGCAATAAAGTAAAGATCCAAGTGAATTCAAGCTTCTGCAGCTTTGTGTGAGATAGTTGAAGGTGGGCAACAAGCTGAAAATTCTTGAGCTTGCAATGGAGAGTTTGAGAGCAGTGTTGTCCTTAGCTTTCAGCTGTAAACTTAATTGAGTACTACATGTCTTGAAAAACAGCGAAGGTAAGAAGGATGAGAGCATTTCATTTTTCTACTGTAAGACTTGCACTCTGCAGTTGCAGAGGTGCAGTTACACGGAGCTGAATCTGTAAGTTGTGAAATCATGAATTCAGTCTTGCATAGTGGAACAAATACTGTAACAATGTGAATGAAGAAGTTGGTGGTACAATGTATAGCTATAATTGTGTGCGCTCTACTTATGTCTAAACTCATTTTACAATAGGCTTTTAGCGATGATTTTCATGCATAATCCCCGAGCCATTGGGCCATCCTTGGAGAGGAGAAAAATCTTTGGAAAGATGGTCAGTCAGGAAGGTGTCTTTGCCTATTGCATCCTCTGCCTTTTGTTCCCTATTTAACCTTGTTCTCATTTGGATTTGCTAGTTTTATCACGCCAAGTACTCTCCCAGGATAATGTAATTCATTTCACAGATAGTCCATATAAATGATCATATTTGAAGTGAAGGTTGGCAACTCATTCCAGTTAGCAAAAAGGAAGCTTTATGACAAAATTGTGGGTCATTTAAGAAGTGACTATCCAATAAAGATTTCCATTTTCTGTGTCCACATTACCCATAGAATGTAGTTACATTTGGATATTACTGTAGGCCATTATCATCCCAAATCATACTATGTGATATTAAATGGGCTGGGTGACCATCCTCCTCTCAAAATGTGTACCTATAAAAGATATTTTCTTTTATGTCAGATAAATATTATGAAGTAATAGTGAGAAATAAAGATCACAAAATGGCCATTTCAGTACGCAATAAAAAATAGATCAATTTTTCAAAATCTATGATTTGGTCAATGATGTGGCTGAATTATTGAATTTTTTACTAAGACAAAGTTTAACACAAATTAGCACAGCAAAATTCAAATATGTACCAAACTTTTTAAATTTCTCTGTTCAGTCTGTCGCTTACCTTGTCTATGATGGTAATCTTGTACAGCCTGCATGATTTCAGATGAAAATGGCCTATTTTTATGACAAATATGTGTTGTTCTACTTACTTCAGAATCCAAATTTCTACTTACTTATGGGCTTCCCAGTCGTCACTCCTGAGCTGAAGCCACTCAGCCTAGAGATTCATTTACAATCTCCTGCTCATTTGAGAGATAATGTCGTCAGGGAAGCATTTTACCTCCATAGTGAGTAGTGTTAAAACGCCCTAACAATTGACTATCCTCCCCCATATTCAATTTTCATTGACGTTGAAGGAGGTGAAGGCCTTACCCAATAAGCACAAGGATAGGTTTATCCCAGACAGAATTAGAGATACCTGGGATGAGCATATCTTCTACTTGATACATCCCTGACTTCCATGATTTTAAGCCCTGGCACAATAAATGTAGACACACTTTCATTTTTCAAGTAATATTCAAAAGAAGTGTTACCCGCTGTCTCCGATCCAAAGAATTATAACATTAATTGTGCAGAGTTATTCGAAGTATGACAAAATCATTTTTAGTGTATTAATGAACAAACACATTGCTAAATAATGACTTTGGTGGTTCTTGTGTAAAAGATAGATGTGCATCCACACACAATCCACTTTCTCTTGGTCACACAGTCTCATGCTTTAAGGGCTTGGGCAGTTGGGCATATGTGCTCAGCTAAATCCGAGCTCGTACCTCTTCCCCCTAGGGAGAGGAGAGACAGAGGGTTTCCATGGAGGGGAGACTTGAGTAACATGTAGACTTCATGTCAATTTGGCACATATCCTATGAGGTATAAGTATCCTAGAACAGAAGTATAACTATCTGCTTCACATTTTCCTACCAATTCGATTGGAGGCGGGATAATAGTGTTAGAGGCAGAAGATTAGAAAAAAATGACTTCATTGATAGTGCATTACTTGGAACAAACACAATTTATGTACCTCTAGTTTCCCTGCAGTCTCATCCCTTTCCTCCCCCAACAAAGTTATGATGGTTACCGCCATGGTTTTTCTCAGCCACCTGGAACCCTCCTCCTCCTTGACCATGTGCTATCTGGGCAAAATGAATTTCTTTGGTTGGATCAAGAACACTGGGTCGGATATAGCTTTTAATGGTGGAATTCCTCTAGTCTCGGCAGTGCATCATTGCCTTGGGCACGTGCAACCACATGAGGCTTGCTGGATAATGCTTAGCTATAATTACTCCAATGTTACAGGCCCTTTGACCATGTGAGTGAGGGGGAGCAAGGGTTCTGTTTCATGGTTTCCAGATGATGTCCTGCCAAAGGGATACAAGGAAGCCAGATTTGGAGGAAGAGCTTTTCTCGGAACCATTCCTCCACTGTATGGTATGAGTCAGGATGCTCAGAAGCTTTTGGTTCCCTTCCAGTACAGAGAGGGATCGCTCAGCTATATTATTAGACTGTTATAATTTGTGATTGCATTGGAGATTCAGAGTCTAAGGTATTCAGCCATAAGTATTCCTCTTTGGATTTCGGCAGAATGTGCTTTTACATTAACTCTGCAGAATCTTCATACATGTAGTACTCATTCGCCGGATTCTTCGCATAAATATTTGTACGGAGGAATTTTCGCATCCATAATCATTTGGCATTATCTTCCATCAAGATATGATAGATAAAATTATGAAATGAGAGGACAGTGGTGTCTCGGAGATATCTCAAGGACTTACAGATGCATCTCAGTGAGAACTTATAAGACATCAGAGACAACTCAGAGGCATCTCTGAGATGCTTCAGTCCTCTGTGCAATGTTGGGTACTGGATAGAGATACCTCAGAGATGTAACTGAAAAATTTCCACGTCTCCGAGATATCTCATGTGATATCGCAAAGCCTATGAAATGAGAGGGCACAGTGATAGCTCAGACACCAAGTGAGGTCTCTGAGAGGTCTAGTGAAACATTAGCGATCGCTCAGAGAAGTCTCCGAGATACCGTTGTGCTATGTGGGACCCATATTCGAATATTCCGATCGCTATTTTCGGTATCTCGTCTCCGTTCCCAAGAAAATAAAAATGACGAGCGTGGGCGCAGTTCGCATAGCATAACACAACAGTTAGGGCAACGTTATAAAGGCATCAATTCACGAATAGCGACCAAAAGAAAAACTGAATGATGTTAGCCACACGCATTGCACAGTTAATAACATCTTCAATTTCCTTCATAATGTTCGAGTGGACTTATACTACTCACTTTAAGGTTCTAAAGATCACTTAATATATACCATCAACAGTCACAAGATGCCCACAATAATTTCGATAAATGGTGGCACTTGTGACGTGACATACTTCACCGAACACAATTTCTTACTGATTGGCGTCAAGACGTGGCTGTATCAGGCTGTATGACGGTCCAAATCGGAAGCGCTGGAGGTCATTACTTTTTGCGGGATAAATCTAACTCAAGCCTAATACAACTTAGAGCCACATTTCTTTGGAATTGCCACTCAGATTAACTATTCACGTATCCCGCCTATCCCTCAGCTGGACTGCGAACGTCACTTGTTTCCGATTTCGCATCACGTCATTGTTTTCTTGTGTTTAACGTGGTTTAACGAGAGAAATATCAGACGAATAATTTGCCGGTACGCACCGTGAGTTGCTTTTCAGTGATTTCCTACTTTTTTATTTGTTGCGCCTTCGCTGTACTTTTCCTATTGTTTAAACCATTGAAGCAATCCGAAGCTAACTTTATCCACAAAAAGTTACCCAAGTCACTCTATAATAATCACAGTAATAGTGTATTTTTGACGACTGATCGAGGCTTAAACGTCAATCTCTATTTTCACCGTACTTACTTAGTTGGTTTTTTATGAATTCGTCAGTTAATTCAAATTTTGATTTGTGCAGGTGGTGGGAAGATTATAAATGGAGCCAAGCGAGGTGTGGCCTGGGATTGATTCCGCCCTCCATGATCTTGGAATATTGTGTAGTGGTCAAACGAATCTTGGTAACCCAATGGAATGTACTGAAAAATCCCGTGTGCTGATCAACGAGCTAAATTTGAATGCAAACTCCGGAAAGTGTCACGATCGCTATTTGATGCCATGTCAAGCGTGGAACCGCCCTGTTTTAACGGATTTGGGTGAGATCAACGGTCAAAATGACAGTTGGAGTAATAACCACTATCCCCCTGACGGAGAGAATTCTGAAAATTCATACTCGGGTAAAGGCGCAAAGCTTGTGAAAATATCTGATCCTAAGGGAGTTGTGGAATTCGGGAAAGCAAGCCATTATTCTCCCTGCCTTTCGGAAGTTATTCGTGAAAATCAAGAACTTAGTGTTCTCAGAATGAACTCTCATTATATGACCGGCGTTTCCATTGCTACAGCTGGAGCTTCGGGTATCGTTTTACAGCAAAGCGACTTCTATTCTAAGTCAATTAACTCTCATGGCACACCTAAACATGGCCCGTCAGTCATGTCCGTGAGACATCATCACGTAAGGCCGTATGAAATACCTTGGCGAAGAGAAGATCGAGTGCGTACTAAAAGTGAAACGGCTGAGAAAGAAGCTGCCATGAAACTGATGGACTGCATTGATGTTCCACTAAATTATCCTGTGATAAATAATTTCGGTAAATTTAATGCGGAAAAATGCCGACACAGCTTGTTGAAATCGCGGTCCTTAGAAAATGTAAAACTGGCGGAAGATGAAATATTGCATACGCCTGTGTACGAAATGGACTCAATGTCACACAGAATTCAGCATCTTCACGTTGATGAGTAGCCACTATTTCATTAATTTGTCCAACGTTGATCGGTAGGTGTCAGCTTTAATTGTATAGTCAAGTATATATAAAAATAAATATATGATGATCAGACGGTATAATCAGTAATGCTATAAATTCAACGTGCCAGTGTATCAACCTAGTAAATATGACTGAAGTACTGTTGTTAATAATTTGCCAAAGGTACCATGCAAGCAGGAATTGCCATGTTGACATTGTATGCGTAGAATTCGTAAATATTTACTTTGAATTCTGCTTGTAAGAGGTTATATGTGATGTCATTTCACTAATCAGCGAAGAGAGTGAAATAATTATGTATTTCGTCTGTATGAAATATATATGGTTTCAAGTGTGTGCAGTGTTGTATTGATTTTGAAACTTTTCTCTTAACCAATGCCCCTGTCTTGGGTGCTGTGAGTTTGTTCATTAAGGTCGAAAAATAATTTATCCCACTGCAATTCTGGGTGTATTATGCCAAATAGGGGCCTAGCAGTGATACCCTGACTTCGCTCTTAACAGGATTGTGGAAGAAATTGTGGGATTTTCTTGCCCTAACATAGCATCGCACATATCTCCTCATTGAAAACTAATTTCATCTTGTGTGTTATTCTCCTGGATGGTCATGCTGTCATGCCAGGTCATGCTGAGTCGAGACTTCGCCATCCTGAGATATTATGTCCTGTGGATTGTAGGAGGCACATAAATAACAATAGGTGATTTCCTGATTCAACACCTTCAGTAATTTTAATTTATACATGTTACCAATTTTAGGAGCCAACAAAATATGGAAATGAGAGAAAGAAGTGAGGCTGGGTAGTATAGAAAAAAGATGCGAAATGGGCACAATTTCCTGATGTGAACTTAAAATAAGCCTTTGAATCTGTGAATGTAATCCATAAAGAATTAAGCCAGATGCTGGTTGTGAAAAATAATGAGGAATAAGACAGTGATGCAGCTACAAGAAAGATGAGCCCTCTGGGGCAGTCTTTTCTGGTGAAAACGCATGCAGTGTGACAAAAGCATGCCAACAATCTGTAGAGTGTGAGACAAGACCGTGTTGTACAGTGTGCATATACTGACTACGTCATGCCAGAAGCATAAATTGAGACACACACACCCATGCACATGATGTCCTGACACCACTGTAAAACTTGTCTTTCACGCTTCCTGCATGGATTTGAGTCCCAATTAATGCTATTATCATGCTGTAGTGTACACACAGTCTCATCACAATCAAAGCATGATAATGTATTTATTTGCCCAATAGACACTATACATATTATTGGCAAGTGTATAGGGCACGTCAAAGGTTCAGACATTACGGTTCACATAAATATTCCTTTACACTGTAAAAACACTTTAGTACAAGTATTGCTAAGACAGCCTTTTTGAAAATCGTTAGTCTTTCAAAACTTTTTATGGAGGCAGGTAGGTTGTTATACAATTTAGTGCACATGAAATAAGGACCTTTTGCTGTAAGGGCTAAGTGTGTTAACTTCACATGTATGTCCTTACTTCTTCTAGTTCCATAAGAATGTAAGTTGTCATTCTTGGTGAGATCAGCTACGTGTTTTTTTACAAACACGACACAATAATATATATACACACATGGTACAGTTAGTATTTCAAGACTTAAATAAAGGGCGACAATGAGCAGGATACTTTGCATAGCATATTGTTCTCATTACTTTCTTTTGT
The DNA here is from genome assembly GCA_963169105.1 of Ceriagrion tenellum. NCBI lineage: Eukaryota > Metazoa > Arthropoda > Insecta > Odonata > Coenagrionidae > Ceriagrion > Ceriagrion tenellum. Next base: position 9,921,256 of record OY720638.1, on the reverse strand, counting down.
ATTAAAAATACATCTCTTAATAAGTAGGTTCATGCTGTCCATTGCAATGTTTTCATACTTTCTGCGCCATTATCATTCCCAATTCAACCTGTAGCCACATTCTTGTCACTTTCCATGGACATATTTTTTACCCCGTTTTTATTCACTCTTTCTTATCTGTCCGTCTGTTCGGTACAAATTATGCAATAGCTTTTAAACTAACTTCTCCATGAGCTAGAGACTTGAAAATTTAAACATGGCCTAGAACTGGATGACAGTGAAATAATAATATGCATATAATATAATACTAAATAATAATAATATTACTAAAATAATGAAAAAAGTTAGCACAAGGGGAAAGATCTGAGCACAAAATGGAAAAGCCCGTGTCATCGAAAGCGATACAATCGATGAATTCATTTGTATAATCCACCAAACTATACAATTCTATTGGTAAATAGGTATACCAATTTTCCATTTCAGACATGGTCACACAAGTTTAAATTACAGAAAATAATTATTTAAATAAAAACATTTTTTTAACACCCACAATTTTAAAACAGACTAAGAATTATAAAATAATTCTCCTCGCCCCATACAGATATATAACCCCATCCTCTATGAGAGATTATTGTAAATGAAGAAATTATTTTATACAGTAGTCCATTCCAAAAATGTGGTTAAATTTTTTTTATTTAAATAATTATTCACATTTCCCTCATTTTCTAGGTAGCCTGGAGAAAATAAATCGTGAGGCACAGTGTGACAAAAGTATGCCAACACTGTGCCTATAGCATGACAAGACCATGCAGCAGTGTGCATAGTGAGTATAAACTGTGATTACAATGTGCTTAAAGTGAAAATTGGGATTCAAAACCGCAAGGAAGCATGCCAGGCAATGCATACAACACTGTGCATACACCGAGAGGACACTATGCATACAGTGGGCAGACCCTGCACACACTGTGAGGATACAGTGTATACAGCGTGAGAACACTGTGCACTTGATGTCCTCACACTGTACCATCTAACTTGTCCCTCACGCACTCTGCATGCATTTGAGTCCCAATTGATGCTATAGTCACAGTGTAAGCAGTCTTGTACATTCTAAGCACACAGTGCATTGCAATGTTTTTCATACTTTTCAGTCCCAATTCACACTTGCCACAGTAGTCAATTCAGTAGGTATATTTTTTCACATTTCTCTCATACTCTTGGTACACTTATATCACACTACTGCATGTTGTTTGTCAACAACACAAATAAATCTACAGGCAGTTGCCCTCACCAAAAAGCAGTCATGTGACAAAACTGTAGCACAGGGTACAGCAGAACTAAATAGAATGAAAAAGCTTGACGTGATGAATGAAAATTCACATTAAGACCAGTCGCTAAGATTATTATTGCCAAGGGGTTGGTTGGTAAGAAATTGCAGAGTCTTCTTGCTGGACTACTTAAAAATATTCCATATAGGATTAGTTCTAGAATTGTTCTCAATGAGATGGTTGCTACGCTGATGGACTGGAATTTATGAAATTACATCATGGAGCTGCAGTGCAAAATAGTTTTCAGCAAATTACATGCTTAGTATACAATGCAATAGATGCAATAACACTCGTACAATTAATCCAAACTTTCTGATGGTATAGCATTCTCATATTGCTGAATGTATTCAAATTAAAAAATCAAATGACAAATCATTCACGCAATAAAATGTGAAAGCACCTATTTCACACTAACCCTGTCAAAGCACTGCTTGGAGTTCTGTCATTGAACCTGATGCTAAAACTCTTGAATGGGGGCCATTTGGAGAGGAGTCCTTAGCCAGAACTCATAAATTGGTTGGTTTTGTCAAACTAAACCATTTTCACAATAGGGGTTTCATTGCCATCCCCACTCTGATCCCTATGCAAACCGTGTGCTTACACTGTGACTGATACCCTTGTACAGTGGTCATCACATTTTTCATATTGTCCATCGTGCTTTAAAGGCAGCACCCTGTATGCACTGTGCATGTACACTGCGGCCAGGGGCGATCCCAGAAATTTATTTCGGGGAGGGGGGGGGGGGGGGGGGGAATTTATTTCGGGGGGACTACCATTAATTGGCGATTTTCAGTCATCCTAAAAAAACTATAAAACTGTTACATCATTATATCTACATAATAATGAGCATAACAATAACTATTATACTTCTCAGTAACGTGATCAGTGTTTAATGTTGTATTTAATAAATACGTCTAGTTATTAAAATTGTTTTGTAAAACCCAAAATTTTTGGGGGGGATGTATCCCTTAATCACCCCCAGGATCACCCCCGACTGTGGCTATTACCCTGGTATAGTATACTGCACCCTTGTATTTCACTATTTACTTTCACCAGGGTTATCTCCTTCTATAGGGTAACACAAAGTATCTGGGCAAAAGTTGAAATGAAGTTTAAGGCAATGTACTTTATGTCTTTTATGTAAATATTGACATGCATTTTTGTGTGCTTTTAAATAACAAAATAATTAATCATAGCATCAATAACAATTTAGTTTATTATCTAATGTTTGTTTTAAAGGATTTATCATCCCTTTCAATTGTTATTTTAACTGTTTGATTGTTTTACTTCTTTCATGATAAATGTTATCATATTTCCTGGCTTGTGAGATGCCCTTTTTGTGATCTTAAATGAGGTTTGCATATTATTGGATGGAGGTATATTTATTATACTTATAAATGTAACCCAAATAATTAAAGTGTCTTATGGGGCAGGAAATATAAGACTCAAAAAACTGTTGATGCCAAATGGCCGCCAGGGTGGACTGCTCCTTTCTCCCACTTAGCTTCACCACCAAGCCCTAATAGATACATCCTCATGCATGTAGATGTCAACTGGTAAGTTTTTGAAGGCAATTTGATGCACTTTCAGAAGCCATATTGACAATATTTCTTGACCATTCATTGGGTGAACTGATATTAGGCATTTACATCCATTGAATTTATTTTTCTAAGTGCCTGCAGCATATTCTTTTGTGTTCCACAGGAATCCCAAGAAGCCTTTATCTGGCTTGGTTTTTAATCTACCTGAGTTTAGAACACCTTGACCTATAGAGGGACTAATACAAACCTTTAAGGTAATTATTGGACATTTTACCTTACTACCATCAAAGTGAAATCATTTTAATTGCATCCTTGGTTCTTTTTATTAATTGTTCTCATCGCTGCTATCAGATCCAGAGTTGCCTTCATCTTTCACAACCCAAACTGGCCATCACCTGTGTAACAATTTACAGTTACCTCCAAACTTTTATAAAAAATTTCAACCCCTTAACTGGGGTAAGCGGCTATAGTCACAGGCCAGAATCTCTCCTCAGGTGTTGAGTGCGACATTAGTTGTGTTCTTCCATGATTTCAGGAGGGTATCTATAGTCATTCTTAATTAATTCTTTTTGTATTTATTGCATGCTTAGAGGTTCTAGCCACACAATCTTGTATTTGCTTCTTTGTGGCACCATTTTTATACTGAATATAATTTTTCACATCTCCTGAGCTTTTCTGTCAAGCCTTTTAATACTCTTGGATCATTTTACGCAGCATTTGCACCTTGTGTTTACACCTGGGTTTTATGTCCAACTTAAGGCCCTGCTTTCCTCGTGCCCATACGTATAGTGCCCCCCAAAATCTGCCAGTTGTCGCTGGTGTGTACCTACAGTGGAGACCCTGTTGGCCACAATGTCAATCACTAGGAATCCGAGTGTCGCGTCAAGCTCATTGTACCTGGAGCGCGTTGCAACGCTGCTGAGTGAGGGGTGCTCAGAGATGTTACTGGCGACGGGATGAAATGACAGGCGGCAGGATTAGATTACAGGTGGCGGGACGGGGAGGTGGTTGAGGCACAGTCTAGAAGGTCACAGGCTTTGGGAAATTTTAAGTGTGTCCACGGTGTCCCACTCGCTTCTGTGGGGACGTATGAAGCGGATCACTTCACACAGAACAGGGAGAAGCGATATGAGGAAGAATGAAACCTACTTTTGCCATGCGCCCAACGCCCATTATTATGCGGTGCATCGTTATTTTTCTGATTTTCATTACCTAGTGGAATAATAAAAATGTTAAAGTGATGTAATTTTTTCTCGATGACTTAAAAAACTTATTTTTTCATTTAGAGTGCATTGAATCAATGTAGCGAAATGTAGAAAAAGTGAATCAATCAACCTTAGTGATAATTTCCACAAAAAACTTAGTAAACAACAGGATGCTTCAAAACAATACCCTACTCAAACATCATGATCAAGGTGATTTCAAAGTAAGTCGAGAACGTGATTTTTTGCCGTATTATTTCCGAATTCTGACCACTATACAGCGCAGCAGTGTATTACCGCCTTCAGAAAGTTAGTTGAGGTAGGTTTATGGCAAACGTGCTAAACAAATAAAATCATCATGGAGTGCCATTTACTAGTGTGTGCCGTTTTTTGTGCCAATCACTTTCTTACTTTTATCCATTAGCCAAAATGTAAATTTCTTGGATTCAAATGTGTCTATGTATATGCTGCAATCACCTGTGCTAAACTGAATCTCTGTAGTTATAGCCGAAATGACTTTTATCACAGTTATAACACAAGGAGTGCTGCAAACCTACACCAAACTTATGTCAGGACTAGATATGCTGCACTAAGACCGAAAAATATGGGCCTTATACTATTTAACAAGTTCCCAATTGAAATAAAAAACTGAATCATTAAGTGCATTCAAATATGCACTTTATCAATATTTACAAGGAAATATCTTCTACTCAGTTGACGAATTTATGCAGCAATTATAACCTGTATTAATAGTGTCTTGACTTGGCCTATATTTGTATGTAAAAACAAATCGCTGGACAGTTTAATGTAGTATTTGTATTAAAATATGTATATATATTTTATTTTTTGTATTGGATAAAATATTTCTTGTATTTGTAAATGACGAATCCTATACCTACACACGTTTGTATGGTCTTTGGAGAATAAATTCTATTCTATTCTTATCTACTAAAAAGATGTTAATTCACGAAAAATTAAATTATTGGCAGCATTTTCTTCAGATTTTCCTTAGAGATTCCTTTTTATTTATAAAGTCCCTTTGAGCTTGTATGATATATTCAGGATCACGTATTTCCATAGACCTACTGCGTCGAGGATCAATTATTTTTGGCAGTAGGCAACTTTTATAAAAATTTTCCAATTTTGGAAATGTTTCTGTCAACCAGAAATCATCGTCTCTGAGCACTTATTCATGTTTCATCCCTTTTGGTGTCCACAAAACAAGATTACAATATATTCGTTCAGTAATATGGAGCTGCCCTTGGATTTGGTAATGGAATATGTGCCGTTTTTTAATGCCAATCACTTTCTTACTTTTATCCATTAGCCAAAATGTAAATTTCTTGGATTCAATTGCCTCATTTGAAGTTAAATTTCTAGCAGAATATGGGCACTTAATTTCCACTAGACCATAGTTTCCAATCAAGCCATCAGGAGATGCGGCAAAACACAAATGCTCTCTGTCGACGAAGAGTCCACAATCGTCGATTTTCCAGCCAAATCTTTCTCTAATCTCTGCTTTGGCAACGATTTCTTTTTCCCGTCCATATGCACACGCTTCGTTTTCCATAGAGCCGTAAATTATTTGTTTCACCAAATTTTTACAGCTGGTGTGAGGAAGCATGTCGCGAACCTTTCCGAAAAAAGATGCCGTCACTAATTTCCTTCTAATCTCTCTCAATTCGCCACTCTCCCCCTGTGTAACTGTGGCTCTTTCAACTCTTCTCCTATCTTCCTCTAAAGCAGGTAAGCTGGTCAAAAAATCCCTCTCAGCTTCACAGCATTCATTCACTGACATATCTGGCCGTTGTGCATTCAGTCCGTAAACACTGTCACCTCCAAGCACGTCCTTAAATAATGATTTTCGGCATCTTGGCTTGCCTTGCTTTCTCGTGGTCAAAAACTGCAGTTTTTATCCTTCTTTGCTCCATTCTTTTACAGAATAACCCCGGACTCAAAAAAAAACATTTTTTTGTTGGTAGGCTAGGTTCTTGGTATTGTGACGAATGGCGGCTCCAGCACATCTCCCATGGTAAGATCTATGAAAAGCAAAGTTAACACGTTTTCCTCCGATCATTTTCGCCACAATTGAGTTGAACTGTTCTATGGGGTTATTGTCAACATCGTACAATAAGCTTCTACTGTTGTGACTCAATGCTTGAAAATCACCATTAATTTGTTGAATATTGCACTTTCTCTGAGATCAGGATAAAGATTTGATTTTCCTTCCTCATTTGTTCCTGTGCAGAAGTAAGTTGCACAGCCAGAATGTTCGCCAAATACATGGTTTATGCTATTCTCAATGTCCAATTTCAAAGATTCTATTCTAGATTGAAAGGATCCTGGCTGACGTTTCCTAAATTTTATGCCTTTGATAATACCTCTCCTCAGACGAAGAACACTACTTCCCAGATACTTTCGCAAGAGAATGGTACTTTTCTGCTCCGGTTTGTCACCTGCTACTGTGACATCCCTTAACTTTGCACAAAAATTCCTCAGCAGGTGATTCCGGCACTCTATTTTTTCTACCGCCAGGGTCCTATACGGACGAGAATCGAGGACATTCTTTTAAACATTGCTGTCACCATCCGCTATCAATTTCGCAAACCTTATGCTGTACAGTTCCTCGCTTTTTCTAAATCCCTCAACAATTACAGCTGCCTCCATACTCGTAGAACTTTGTGTATTTCCCCAGTTTTTGAAGCAGATATGTTTCGGAGGTTCTTTATTATTTGCGGCGGATCTCATGCAAATAACGCAGAACCGGTTTTTCACTTCCGAGGAAGATCGGCTCCTTCATATTGTATCCAATGATTGCGCCCTGAAAATTTAAATTCAAGGATTAATATCAAACAATTTATCAATGTACTTATTCTAAAACTTTGAAACAAAAATCAACTAACCAATCCGGAGGAGTTATAGTTCGTCCAGTAGGACCTCTTGCACCAGCTTCCGTCGGCAATAACGGTTAATAAGGGGGTGCCATCACTATCCATCTCACCCTTGGCTATGGCAAGTTCCACCTCAGCCTTTACCGCAGATTCCGAGGATACGAGAATCGCAGTGGGTAATCGGATGTTTGCAGGGAATCGCAAAATAATGAGAGTAATTTTAAACTGTTCTTGAGGAGGAAGTAATCTTTATCCCGCTGCAAAATAGATTTCGTTGCGAAGCTTCTTACGACCCTAGTGGATACCAATCCTGAGAGCCGCAGGCAAAACCTTCAGTCTCTCGCCTCGAACCCCTTCCAACTACCGCCAATCTACCTCCCCCTAGGCGGCCACGCGGCAGCGTTGCCAGCTCAGTGTCATAGAGTGACATGGAGCACCACTGGACGACTGCGAACAAACGGCGAACTATATGGTCTCCTATGGCCCGCCAAGCAGGGAAAAATATAGTTTTGCACATCTATAAAACTAAGAAGTTATTAGGAAAACGCTTTGCATTGAAGGTCAAATTTATGTGAGAATTAAATACCAAAAGTATCAATCTATGCTTGCCAGTTTACATCTTTCCGCTTATCATCACCAAACGGGAGTAAAATGGAAATGTGCCGGCTCTAATTTGCAGAGCTTTTTTGGCAAATATGGGAGGAATATCCAAGTTTTGCCAAAGGCAATGCATAGTATAAAGAGCCTTCTTTCAAAAGTTGAAGACCAAATTCGATTATCTTATGCGGTTGACGAGAAAATCTCTTCGAAAAATGGTCCAAATCACGGACCGGCAAAGCCGAGGGAGGAGGCCCCTTAATTCACAATCAGCATTTTAGTCTAGCTGTTTGATAATTTGAATTCTTATATCAATTAAATTTTCCTATCCTTAGGCAGATATTACAAGCACTAAAAATGTCTTTTTTCCTTTCCTTATCATAGATTCGAGGTGCATTATTCAAAACGTAAAATGGTTGAAATTATTTTGGCTACAATTTTTGCTGACTTATTTATTACAACATTGTTATGTTTTCCACCCTCTCGTTTCCTTATTATATTTTGCATCCAAGTATTACTCTGGACTAGCATTCAATTATGGATATCCCTGGTGAAAAAATTAATTTTTCAGTTTTTTTCTGCATCACCACATATTTAATTATTTACTAGCAGTAACAATACCCATGTCAAACATTTTTTTTTGTTCAGGGTTTATTATCATGATATGTTTTGACCTTTGGGATGTAACACTAAATAGAAGGCAAGATGGGAAATGAATTTAAAATTCACGAAGTTGGCATTTTGTCCAAAGTAAAGCATCTACTATCTCGTGACTCCAATTTTTATGATTAAGAGTCCAAAACATTTTTCTTGGAATGCAAAATCGGTTTTCCCAGCACAGAGCATTGAAGAATTGAGTAATGACCTGACCACCCTTACTGCGCCACTATCATATTTTTCTCTTTTGGGTATCCTTCTCCCTGGCACTCTCAGCTCACACCCTCCTGGTTTCGTGCAGACGGGCATCTCCCAAGGTGTGAATTTGCCCATGAGCTGCAGCACCCACATGCTAGGCTCAGATACATATTGGAAGGAATACCTTCCAATTCCCTCCTTTTCTTATGATTTCATGAAAGACCAGGATACGTCCCTTTGCTTAGCATTGTCTTTCATAAGGGAGGGGGCTGGTTCTTCTCGAACACTGTCATTCACCTGTACTTTCTTACAAGGGATTGAGGGGTGTAAGGGCTGAAATTCACCTGATATGAACTTTTCAAGTACACAATCTAAGCCTTGAGTGCAGCCTCCGAGTCTTTAATGGCTCCCAATCCCTCCATCAGCTGTGAGGCACTTTCTTTTCCCTCAACGCAGTTTTTAATTAAGCATGCAGCTGTACTTTGTATTTAATTCACATTGCAATTTACATCTTTCTGAGCAGAGTCCCAAATATCTTGTGGCATATCCAAGATGTGGCCTAACCAGAGCTAAATATTAAGTCTTGGACTTTTCCACCGGAGAACCTTCATTCTGTTTGGATAATAAATCCTAGCTCATTCAATGCTTGATGCAAATGTTTTGTTTCCCTCACTTTCAGTCTGAAGTCCAGGTGATTCCCAGGAAATTCTATCAGTTTCCTTATACATATTTACCCTTTGAACTCTATAGATACATTATTGCTCTGTTTTCTTTTTTGATAAGTGTATAGCGGCACATTTTCTTAGAGTAAGTTCAAGCCCCCACTGAAGACATCATGAGTTAACATAATTGAGGTCTAATAAGAGAAGTTTACAAGTCAACATTTGTGGCAATTTCTTGCAGGATGACACCATCATTTTCAAACATTTGAATTTTGCTACTATTCATTTATGTAATGAGGAATAACATGGTTCCCATTATGCCTCCTTGCAGGATGCTGGATGTCACTCCTCCTCCTCCAGTTGTTTAAGCTTCTATCCACCTCTTCCTCCTGGTCGTACCTTGCAAGCATGCACCCATGGACCACAACCAAATTTTTCACATGTCCTTTTGTTTAAACCCTTAGTATCCTGATGCTCACCACCTCAATATTTACAGCCTCCCCCCCCAATTTCACCCTCAATACCATGGCTACCGCTATTAACTCTTATCTTCTCCACTCTAGATTACTCCATACCTTTTGCTCCAACGGTCCCCACTCTCCCTCCTCACCCTACTCCACCCCAAAGCATCTTCTTTCACCAGCCCACTACTTGTCAAATATTTTCTTGCTTCCCTGGCCTCATCATTGTCCTAATACTCCATGCTTTTTTTCCTTTTTTTATTAGTACTTTCCTTCCTCTCCTCTTATTCTTTTCCCTCATATTACTTGTAACTGTTGATGGTGTTTTTGTGGTAGGATTTAGCGGGATGATGACCACACAGGCTTTGCCTCCCCAATGCTGTGCATGATACCCTCCCTAGAGGGCAGAGTCCCACGGTAGCCAGAATTCAGTTTGTGCTCTGATTTGTACCTCCATGTTGAGGGAAATTAAGAGTAGTGGATCCTCCCATCACTTGAACTGTACTATGTCTAGCTTTTACCCTTAGCCCTACTTGGCATTGGTGGCCCCACCAGGAACAATTACTAATTCTGCAACAGTCCAGCTCTAGGTTTCATTGCGAGATGCTAAGCCCTTCCACTGCAATAAGTCAAGGCTCGAATACTAGCAAATTGAATCAAGGCTCAGATACTAGAAAAAAAGGTTTCTAGATAACAGTATTAATAGAGAGATATAGTTTCATTTGAAATTATAACTGACTTCTTCAAAACAGTATCATATAGAACTCAGCTCTACACACCCATCTATGAACAGTTAGTTCCTGAAACTAGTGGTGCTTCTCTTTGAACCCCTTAACTTGTACGTCACCTTGCCAATGAGTAGGATGCAGTACAAGATAAGGTCATTCTGGGAGACTAGAGGCAGTTTTGAGGAAGGCTATCGGGTGATAGTGCTTGGATCAAGCAAGTCAATCTTTTCAGCTATTTGAGCCTCAAAACCTTAAGTCACCTGAATGGCATCTTTTCCTTAATTAGTTCTTCACTACTCTTCATTATTCATTAAGATTTTCATTTCAGCATATGGGAATCATAACTCCTCTACCTTTCAAAATGAGTATCCATGATTCTTGAATGGTTAATTTTATAGCGAGATGAAGGGAGAAAATGATGTATGAGATTAAGAGAGATTAAGAGAAAAAATTCATACTGATTTTATCACAAGGCATAAAAATGGGAACAATTTAATACAGCTACTCACATGAAATATACAAACTAGTACAATTTCCACGTAATGGATACATGCTCACTAATGGCCTTTCCCCTCTCAAAGGGATCACTAAATCATCTCTCAGTTTCAAAGGGGAAAATTTTTCAATGAATGGTTGCAGTAATTCATCAAAATTATCAGAGTTATTATCCCAGGGTACGTCCTTGTAAGATAAGGTATCTGGGATAATTCTGTACTCCTTAACTGATGCAAATGAATATTGCAGATTTTTGCAAATAGCATCTGCATCAGCCCATGTGGGCGAACAGTCAACATGCCACACCCCACTTGTTTGAAGTAGTAGGGTACCAGAGTTCCTGAAAATTAATAAGAAATATTTATCTGGTTTACCTTTTAACTTATTCTGACCACCCATCTTTGAAGTTAAACCTCTAATGTTCCTTGTAAATTAAACTCAACAGAGCACCTCACGTGCGAAGTATCAACCAACACATGCATTTTAACTTTAAGTAAATAGAAGGTGTTCAACTTTCTTTTTAAAATGCTAATTTAAGAAGATTTATACAATTTGGAAAAAATTCAATGCAATAGTAGTATAGCAAGAATGATTTTTTTAAATTATTCTTTCTTTAACAAGGAATCGCTTTTATAAGGAAGAAAAAATATTCTGAGTACATTGCTGTCAATAGTGTAAATGACATCAAAGAGCAAAGAGCTAGACTTAAATAAATTTTAAGTAAAACCTTATAAAGCTCTACACCATGAATTTGGCTAAAACCTTAAGCAATTATATCACAGCAGGGTTAATAACATCAAATCTTCATGGTATTACAAAAAATTGAATTCTTATAAAATGGGAGAAAAATAATGAATTGTAAGTGTATTATACTGTTGGCGTGTATACACTTGGTGAGCATTCTCCATGGTTGCACCTCTTTCCATACATCTGTTTACATTATGCTGTGGGAAGTTGCACTTGGTACAGTCTGTGGAATATGCAATGAAGGTGTCATTTCTGCCAGCCTATGGGATGGAAACACGTGGTCACGAGGTGATGCTTAATGAGATCGTGCAGTGGCAGAGCGCATCATCCTTGAGGAGTCTTGTGCGATTGTTGCACAGTGGCAGATGTATATGTTCAGATATATTTTTAAGTGGTAATAAAAGCTAGAAAACTGAGATCCCAAATGTTCCCTTAACGCCTTCCCGAAACCCAGCAATAATGTTACATTGGGGTCCGAAGTGGGATTAGTGTGCTTCAGGAAAGACAGCCATAAAAAAGGTTAGTTTAATGGTGGGAAGGGTTAGTGTAACAGGTCGTGAGATGGAACTCCAACATGCTATAGATGAGTTGTGTGAACTGCTAAGAGCTTTAAAACAGGAGAAAGAAAATCGTTTGATCAAGGGCACATATGTGAATACAAATTAAAGCTATTCTATACTGATGGCTGTGGGACCCTTCATGGGAGCAAGGGGGGAAAGTGTTGAGGAATTCATCATGTGATTGGAACGAGTGGTGCAGTTTGGGGGGGGGGGAATGGAGTGAGGATGACTAACTATGAGCAACTAGCCTGAAGCTCCGAACTGGGGTGGTGGAATTTATTTGAGTGCAGAAAAAAATGGGCAGGGGAAACAAGTTATAGTTATAGGTGGGCAGTGAGCAAGGACCTGTGGATGAGGAGATTCAGTGATGTGGAAACGATTGATACCACCAGGAGCTATTGGCAAACCTGCTGATGAAGCCAGGGGAGGAGATAGAAAATTTTGACAATACGATACGGATTATTAACAGTCAAACGCAGAAGGATGAAGTGGTCCCAGCAGCAGCCACAGTGCGGCGCGCGGAGGCGGACAAAAGGGCGCTTGATGCATTTTTAAATGGTCTGGAGGGAGGGAATAGGAGGGCATACTCGACTTGCCATGCCCAAATCCCTGGATTCCACCTGGATGCCACCACAGTGCATGTGAAAGAGGTGAAAAGATGAGCAAGACCTGAAATCAAGCAAAGGAAAGCGTTTGCATCACCCACAGAGGCTGTTTCGCCTGTGGGCAGGTGGGCCACTTTGCAAGAGTGTGCCGGCAGAGAAGGGAGGTCCTGAAGTGCTTCAAATGCGGGGGCGAGGGGCACCGTGTGAGGGAGTGCCAATACTCTCACCAATCTGAGGGCCGGAGAGGGTTGCAAAATTTGAATGGCTAGGGGGCCGAGCGCACCCACCCGCTGAAGCCACAGATTACACTTTTGTGCATCCACCATCAAGATGGCAAAGAAGATCTTACCACTATGGTGACATGGAGGACGGAGGTGTGGCCAAATGGTGGGAGCATATGGAATCATATGGAGGTGGTAATAAACATAGTTTGTGGGCTTAACCATCCCTTAAGAGCACAAGTGGTGAACGATTTGGGGGTCTACACAGGTGTCCTGGGGCTGGACGTTTTGGAGGATAGTAGGGCTGTAATTGACGTGAAAGGGCGATGGGTTACCATTGCGACAAGAGTGATCTAACAGTGGGGGAGAAGGGAACGATAGTCAAAAGGAATGGCCCGAGACACAAGCGCCACAGAGACATCAAGGTGCGGTGGGTATTTGATCAGCCTGCCGCAAGGGGAAGAGCAGCCAGTGGGAGATACTTCGCCAAGAAAGGCGAAAGTATGGAAGCAGAGGAGATGGCAGAGAATCTTTGTGGAGCCAAAGGCCAACCCAAAGGAAAGGGCGATAGAGTGGGTGGAGAGCGGCATGGGAGACCTGAGTGGAGCACTACCAAAGGTGGCGTGGGTGGAGCCGGCAGGAGTGCTCGAGACCTCGTTCATGGGGTCCCTGGGTGAGAAGCCGCCCTGCCCGCGCATAGGGACCATCGGCGGAAATTCTCCCTGCCTGTTCCACTAGAGTAGTGTCCATCACTATGCTCAAGAGAAAGCAGAGTGAAGGTGATGTGTGTGTGTGTTGGAGCCCGCATATGAAATGGAGGAAAGCTGGGTGGCAGAGAGGCAATGGAGGAGGAGGCATTTTCAACGTGTGGGCCACGGATGGATTTCTGGAGTTCATTTTCCTATCTCCATAACACTAGTATGCTGTGACATTATGCCAGAGGTACGACCAAGGTCGATCGAATTAGAAGGGAGTGGGTTCTTAACGAATGTGAGCCATTGTAATGTAATAGGGGAAAACTTGAAAATTATGGCCACCTGGCAAGGGAGATCTGAGGTGATGGGGAACTTGATGGAGATGTTGTCACCCCAAGTGGATATGTTTGGGGAGGAGAAAGGGTCACTAGAAAGGATGGATGACAGCCGAATAAATGAGTTCAAAAAAGAGATAGAGAGGGAAATAGCGGCACTGCCATTAATGACCAACCTGGAAAAGTTATTGCAAGGGTTAAAGCTGAGAGAGTGTGGAGTAAGTGATGATGATGAAATATCGGGTGATTAGAAGGTTACCCCAGGGAACAGAAACGATAGATGCCAGGAACGTATGGTTGGAGTCTGATAGTGTATATGAGCAGTGCACCCAAATTGGTGACAGTACTGTGTAACCAATTAAGAAATACAAAGAAACATGGAATAATCAGAGTAAGAGGCAGTTAATGGTTAGGAATCCTGGGATCGGAATACCGTTCATGATGTGGTGCTGTAAAGTGTGTATGCTTAAGTGTAATTTTAAGCGAGTCTCTAGTATTTTACTATTGGTATCAATGATTAAGGCAGGTAATTCATTGGTAACCGTTTTTCATTGCACGTTTATGTATGCTGGGAGTAAGTTTTGGAGAAGTCTGTACTTATTTCATGCGAATTTATGGTAAGGTGCTTATATTTTGACTCTATACAGTGGGTATGTTTCATCCAGGCTGAATGCCTGGTGGCTGCAGTTCGTAGTGAAGGTAATAGTGTCAATTATGATGGAAATGATGATGATGTCTGGTAGTGTTGGACACTAAGGAAGTGGCATTGGGTGCCCACTCAGATTATGAAAATGCATAATGATTGAGTTTGAATCATGTTATCAAACTTTATATTGGACTAACTATTATGGACAAAGAGATTCAGAATTGTGCAGTATTTCATAGAATATATGCATGAGTTGCTGTCTTGCTTTAAGCAACAACTCACTTTTGTATGGGGATGGTTCTAGGCTTATTATATTGTTGACGTATATATGCTTGGTACGCTGACTTGGTACATTGAAGGGCATATCTCCATGGTTGCACCTCTTTCCATACTTCTCTTTACATCATGCCGTGGGAAGTTGCACATGGATGTGTCTGTGGAATTTGCAACGAAGGCATCATTTCTGCCAGCCTACGGAATGCAAGCGCGTGGTCACAAGGTGACGCTTAGTGAGAACGTGCTGTGGCAGAGCGTGTCCCTTGAGGAATCTCATATGGTTGTTGCATAGTGGCATAAGAGTATGTGCTTTTAAGTGGAAATTAACTCTAGAAAACCAAGATCCTGATTGTTCCATCGTCATATTCCTGGAACCTGGCACTAAGATTACAGAATGCCAATTAAAATCATTTTACATGAGCTGTTTGTGAATAAAAAGAACAAATATTTCTCTCTAGCCAAAGACAACAAGCATATCTTAGAATATAGGTGAAGGAAAATGTCAGGAAAAGTTATAGAGGAAGAAAATTCCCAGGGAGACATAGTGACACTTTATGAACTCACCTTTTCTCGTGTCGATTTAGTAAGGCAATGCAATGTTCCTCATCTTCTCCATCAGGACAGTCAGCTTCTCCGTCACACAAAAACTCTTTTGGAATACAATGATGAGACCTATATATTCATGAAATGCATTTTATCACCTCATTTTAAGTGCATCTACAAGTATTTAAAAGACAAACAGAAAGCCTACAGTGCAAAAGTACGAAAAATAAGTTTAGCAGGGAGTTATGAAAGGGAAAAAGTCTTACTTGGGACATCTGGGCTTTAGGTATAGGAAGAAGGGCCAAAAGCGCTAAGATGCCCAAAATGTCACAAGTAAGATTTTTCTTTCCCTTTCATTACCCCTAGGTAAGTTTAATTTTTTACTAGTATTTAATAGGTAGATAATACTAATTACTACTCATGAACTGATATTTATAAACTATGAACTATTATTATACAATTATTAATGCAGCATCAATTATGAAGAAACCATGAATTTAATTACTCAAAATTTGTGCAAGAGCCATAATACAGGCAAGCCTTGATAAATCCAAAATTTATACATTGCAGATCAATATGTGGTGATTTACTCAAAAGTGGCCTTGATATTCAGTAATAAATCTCTCAAGGACAAAGCAAACTGAACATAGAACAAGCTCCTTTGTACACAGAGCTTTGAACACACTGTGATTCTCTTGAGGCAGACCGAAAGGGTTGATGCTCGACAACTATCATGATGCTTAGCCTCCCACTTGTTAACCATCGTACTCCCCTTGCTTGATTGGTATTTAGATGATAGTAGTGGTGTTAAATATTCAGCAGTATATCTTCATGGAACGTATAACATGGTCCCAGATTCATCTAAATAGCATCAGAGTGGATTTTGAATTGAATGTGGTGTTCATCATTTACCCTCAAAGCCTCAACTATTCAGAAGACGTTACAGCAGCTGGAAACAATGTGGCCACTGGTCCCAATAACAGAAGTAACAGACCTAACTGTTCAAGGACACAACTGGTGAGCCTATGCCTATGTTGCCCATTACAGTGGAGATGGTAAGGTTTAGCAAATATTTCAGACTTAACTTTTTAGAACTCTAATTTGGTGACAAGAGAGAAATAGAACTTCAAATCGTATTTATCCTTGCAAATTAATTCATACTGACCAATTCACGTCACTGAAATGTTCAAGGTGTTAAGCAACAGCAACACACCCATGTGTATAATTATGCCTTTTTGTAAGGGAAGGGAGGGGGAAATTATGAGTAGAGGGTAAATTTTAAGAAAGTGACTAAGAAATACAATTGAACCTGTTCAGACTGTTTAAGCCAGCAAGAGTTATTACAGAATATTTGGGGTCTCCTTTGAGTGAATCTGCATCTATATTTGGAACTAGATACATATCATATTGCTAGAAGACATTTCCAAAAGTATTTTTGCCCAATGCCATTACCTATCACTGCTTCAATAATTTTGCTGGTCTCCAAAGGTAATTTCCCCTGCACTTATCCTACTGAACACAGGGCTCTAAACATGGATATCTGCATTAATCAAGAGACAAAATACCTTCAGATTTCACAGCATTATTTTCTACAGTTAGACTCTGAAACTCATCAGGATGAGCAATAATTTGCCTGCATACTCTCTAAGTATTTGCATGTTGTCATAGACTGCACTAAGAAGTGGTGGCTCTCATCACTAAATACAATGATAAAATAATCAGGGATGAAGAATAAAAACAATGCTCGTTCCCGACGGTGGCCATCTTCTGAAAAACTTTCATGATTCAAGAAACGCGGTTTATTTGAGCACTAAAACACTGAACTTATTCTTCTCCATACTCCTCCTGCCTCAAAAACCACATTTGTGGATGAAAAATTAATTTTTAAAAATTAAATTTTGCAATCTCCTCTCTACGAGTCACAAAACTCTGTCTCATTCATGGTTCATAAAACCAGAGAAAGACTACTGCTCCTGATATTGAAGCTACCTTCGGAGTTACATCTGTAAAGATATTAGGGGGGAAGTCTAATGAAAAAGATTTTCAAAATGGCTGCCGGGCTAAAGTCTCACTCCTGTGGCTCTTGCAAAAACTTGCTCGATAATGGTGAAAAAGTCATCTCTTATGACCTTTTCCCATTAATATTCCATCCTAAATTCTCAAAAATGAACGAAATATTGTTAAAAGCTTTGTTTGAGAACCCGGATATCTTTTGGAAGTGCTTTTCTTGTCAGGCCTCAAAACACTACCTGTCCAACATGGCGGTGGACATTGAACTTTTAAAGCAAGAAATCTCTAATTTCAAAGCAAATCGCGGATTGAGCATCCTTAAACAGCAGAAAAACATCACTTTTACAAACGATCATGCAAGTGATTGTCTTAAACCAAAGTGCGACCCAGTAACAAAGCCTACTCCCATTTGTGAAACTTCGATCATCATCCAACCAACCACGGTGAAGAGTGCTGCAAATAACTCATACTGTGTCTCAAAATCTAGTGAAAGCATCAAAGAGAGTGCCCACGGTTATAATTTATTAGCCTCCCAGGTGGCGTTTTTGTTTCATATTTATAACGTGGATATTACTGTTAAATTCTGTTATATTTTTACCATTTTGTCTTCCACTTATTGTATTTCCTTCGTCTTTGGAATTGTAAAGCCCTTTTTCACCAAGGTCTCGTAGCAGATTGGCGATCCATTTGTCAAAGTATACAAACAAGAGTGCGTGGTCTCTTCGATATGTTTGCACGCCTTTGTATTTAGATGTGAAGGTAAAATTGATCGTACATTTTCCTCCGGAGAGGCTATTTTTTTCTCAGACCCTTACATTTAGAGCAGTAAGTACATGTCCTTCAAAATGGATATGTGATCCTTTGGGAAACCCGGAAGGGAGAAAGAGTCATGGCAAGTTGTTTTTGCAGTTTACATTGTATATTCCTGTTCTCTTATCTGAGAGTGTGTATTGATGTTTGCATGCTATTCTACTTCCATTGTTTCTTATTTGTGTGAATTGTCAAGGTATGGGAATTGAAGATCATCAGGAGTGTTCTAGTCAACTATTGTAACCCCTTTTTTCAACCCGGGGGAAGAACCAATTATAGCCACATTGTCTTGAAGACTAAAGCGTATTTTTGAGTGTAAGGTGAGGGTTTGGAGGGTACCAACACATTTCTTCATTCTGTTTGTTTCCAGTGTACGAATTTAATTTTGGAATCTATCAAGACAGAAATTTTGTTTTTTTTTCTTCGTGCAACGCTTCTTAGAACAGGGTGGATACTGCATGCATATAAAATGTAAAATTGTAAAATTTAATGTTTTTGTCCACCAGTTGAATCAAATTTGTATGTTTTACACGTAGGAGCACACTCAGGATATTTTTAGACGAGAAACTATGGAAACTATTAGGGCAAGGGCCTAGCCTAATTGAAACACCAGTTCCCGTAAGATCACTGAAGTTAAGCAATGTTGGGCCCGGACGTGGGTTGGATTCATACCTTTACCGCGGCACTCTTGTCCCCTGTCTGCATGTGGAAGGCAGGTTAAAAAAATGGGGTTGACACAATGGACCACTCAAGGTCTAGGTGTCTGAGCTCCTGTTGAAGGCTCCCCCAACTAACAATCTATGGAAACTATTGGACGAAGTGGTTATTAATATTTTTTGCTTATTCTTATCTCTAATAACAAGGCAATATTTTCTGGAACTGGAGGGTTAAAAATTTTTTGAAGAGGGTTGAATTTGACCTATTCACAAGTACATTTATTGGGGATTTCATTATTCTTCTAAAATATTGACCCTTCGACTTAATGACCTTCTTAGTGGTGCACCTTCAATTTCACAATCCCCATAAATGCTGTACATGCTAAATTAGCTGTTGCATATTAGAATAAAAATGCAAAACAATTAACTGTAATGTGTATGTGTATAAGATATGCATATTTTTTTACGGAGCAAATAAATTTGAAATTTCAAAAATGGTAGAGAGAGAAAGTCTTTGTGAAACAAAAAAAAATAATGCACAAGGTACAATTATCTTTTCATTTTAAGTTACACATACTTCAAATACAGGGCAAACCCTTCCCTGAGAAAGTGAATATAGTCAACTCCATTTACTGTGTTGTATTTTTTTAATTTTATTGTAAAACTGTCATTGTAGGTAACTTGAAAAACGTGTCACCCCTTGGATAGTTCCATAGTGTTCATTGTCATTTGTTTATCAAAAAATCTGGGTGCACTTTGATAGGAAACTTCAGCTTCCCTTTTATACTCATGAACGTATTTCTGCATTCGACATTTCTCTCCTCAATAGTACAGTTGATACCGTACAGCAGTTGATTAGGACAATTCATATATCAGTCCGAATGCAAATCTAAGAATGAATGAATCTATGCCATGATTATTTTGTTCAAAACCGTTCACCGCTCCTCTCAGCAGTCTTCCAAGCTAGACGCCTTTCACCCCCCGACCGTGACATTGTTCTGCCATGCACTTTCCTCCTTGTTACCCTCGCTCACCCCTCACCAAGGGATCCCCACCCTCCGTCTCCGCGCTAGCCGTTCGCTGTTGCCTGCCACTCATCCACACCCAGCCTTTCTTCAGGCCAGTCCTTGTGATTCAGTCATTGCAAAACCTGCCCCAAGGCCTCTCCTGAGCTAATCCCTCCTCTCGCTCCAATCTTTATGGAGACCCACCATCGGCCAACTCTCTCTGTGACCAGTGTGTGGCCAAAGCTCTGAGGCCTTCCCGCCATCCCTCACCCCATGGGGAGTCTGTCACACAACCGCCGGCATCCTTAAGCCCTTCGAACCCAACTTCTCTCTCCCCAGTCCATCTCCTTCCGTCCAATTTTCCTTTCTACCCAATAATACTTTGCCAAACGTTCTTTCAAAGCACAGCAATTGCTCTTCACTCCAGTAATAATGGAAAAGGAAAAGATTCGATGGTGTAAATTGCCATATTATGGCATGATCTCTGAAAAAAGAAGGAAACCTCTTTCCAAAACAACAGTATAGAGTGACATTTAATAACGGTGAAAACCTCAAAAAATTCCTGGGTAACCTCTTTCCAAAACAACAGTATAGAGTGACATTTAATAACGGTGAAAACCTCAAAAAATTCCTGGGTAACACAAAAGACCAAGTGCAACCTTTTGAAAGAAGTGGCATTTACAAATTAAAGTGCAATGACTGTGGTGCTGCATATGTTGGGCAGACAGGGCGTACATTCGAGAGAAGAATCGAGGAACATAAGAGATGTTACCGGAACTGCAATCTGTTGCAGTCCCATTTCGCCAAACATCTCTGGGAAGAGAACCACGAGAGCGACTTCAGACCGGAGATACTACACTTTGAGATAAAAGGGAGGAAGATGGACAAAAAGGAGGAGCTAGAAATAAGGAGGAACATGAGTAAATGTAAATTACTAAACGACATCCTTTTTGAAAGAATCTCTCCCCTCCTACAAGTCTCTCTAAACCTCACCGAAAGACGAACACCCAGATCCCTCCCGCCCAACTCCACACCCGCTGATAACCCACCTCCACCTTAACGACCCATTCCAAGTTAACCCACCCCATAACCGCCACCCCTCACCTCTCTCCGGGTTTCCCCCCCCCCTCCTAACACCCATTCTTCCAACCCTCTCCAACTTCCCCCAAGACCCTTCCAGGTATATATTTGCTTGAATTTTAAAATTTTTTGTACTTGAAAATGACCTCTATGTGTCGAAACATGTCGTACCAAAAAAATAAATCAGTGGAAGTAAAAAATAAAGTGGAAGAAAACGAAGTCGTTTTTTCATTTGTGAATATCAACTTCCACATAGTTGAGCCTGATACCACTGAAAGCAGTAGACTCTTGTTCTTACAAACCATGTTCAAAGCAAATCACTGGTCCCAATGAAAGGGGTATTTGAGAGTCGGTATGGTAAAAGATACGATTTTATGACATTTCCGTTAATACAAAATTAGGAAACTTAGTGCTGGTCCCAATAGAGACAAATATAACTTTTTTACAAGTTTTGACACATATACAACAGAATTCTTGCATGCATCCTCAATGCTGGATTATAAATCAAGAAGCTTTGCCACACGTGCTAAGGTCAAGCACTCAAGAACTACCCTATGAACAATGGATACTTTGCATGATATAGCAAGGGTGAGGGTATAGAAATCCCAATGGGTTAGTGAACTTTGGAGGGACTCTGGAAGCATGAGAGGTCTAGGAGGGATGAAAGGTAAGAAATATAAGGACTTTCTTCTGCCATTTCACCCCTCCCCAACATCTCATCCATCTATTGTTCCTCCCAAGGTCACTAACCTAATGAGAGGTCCTGCCTACTCTACCTGGCTAATCCTCCCTCCACCACCAACTTTACAGCCTGGCTTAGGTCCTGACGACGCTAGCTTAACATTAGCGAAACTGTTTTCTGTTAAAATGAAGCAACACAGGAAAAACCCAAATAAACTGAACTCAATAAATCACCGCGGAAGCCTCTGTACCAATGCTTACATAGGACTTGATAGCACCTTAAGATTCAGCTTAATCCATTGAATACATTTTAATGCTAAACATTTTTGACTTGATTAACTTTGATGGAATATTCAACATAAATCAATAATTCCATTATTATATGGTGATATTGACTCATCCCCTAATTATAAAATGCCATATTTCTAATCTATTGCCTCAATGTTCTTCTGAGGAAAACCCAAGCAGTTTTGACTTAACAAAACAAAAGCTAAAGCCTGTAGGGTTCCAGATAGTTTTTATATTTCAATAGCTAAACATGCATTATTATTCCAGTGAAAATATAAAACATATTTGACTGGCTACCTTAATGTCCCAACTTAATGGAAACTCAATAACACAAGAGAGGCTCCTAGAAAGTTAAAAATAAAAATGCTCTTACCATTGAATTATTCTCTGCCTCACCTCACTAAGAAATATAATGTGCATAAGTAAAACCAGTTTCATCCTCCTTCACTATGCCGCAACTTCGAGATATATTAGCATTTTTACTTTCACGCAAAATGAAAGCAGAACTCTTTAGGCGTGTGTTATGGTTCACCTTTATTTCTTACGAAAATAAAAATGCAAAAATATTCATGAGATGAAATGTTTATCATTGTGGAAATGTCCATTGGCTCTCCTTCCAGCTTCACCATCAGAATCCTTTCACTGTACGACCAGACTGACTTCACTCTTTTCTGCCATGTTTTCTTCAATGTGATGCCTCAGCCTATACCAGCAATCTCCAAGTCATCTCCCAGATACATCACTTGACATCCTTTGCTCCAGTAGTCATCTGCCCCCATCCACTTGATCTCGCTGACTCTCAGTGTATCTACCCCTAGCCTCTCCATCTCTAACTTCACATTCTCCAGCTTCCTGCTCACCCCTAAAGATCTCATGTTCCACGACTCTATCCTTCATTTGTCCAACCAGACTGATGTACCCTTCGCAGTGGCCCCCACCCAGAGATCCAATTGGGGGACTCCTTTTACCTCTGAAATACTTTACCGGGAGAAATGCAATCAGTAAAGCAATAATTTGAGTTCAAGGCTACATCTTCTTAGGAGGTTAATGTTGCCTCCTTTCACATCGCAGTACTCCAGCAGATTCCGTGAACATCATTCTCCCGGAACTTCACCTTCACTGTTGATACCAGTTTGATCTTCTTGAATTATGTCATCTATGCTGAGACTGCTGCCTCTTAGAAATAGGGTCAGTATAGTAGAGTCAGTAGCATGTAAAAGTTGGTTTCCACAGCTAGGAAAAATTTTTTCGTCATTTGTTCTTGAACCTGCAAACCTCAACACATGAGTTGAACACACTACCACTGGGCCAACCCAGCCTCCCCCAATTAGGCTGACATTATAATACATTAATTCTTTGCAATTTCATGGTTGTGTATTAACAAATACATTTGAGTTTTGTTTATCCTTTTATATAATTCTGCTTACACAAGTTCACATAAGATAAATATTATAGGCATAACAGTTCTATCATCCTTTGTTGTTTCGATGAAGTTGCCGGTCATTATGTTACGTTTGGATGATACCTGCAAGATTTATTTTTCTGTGATGCAGCTAGTGAAATTTTATTGATCCTTTCTTTCTTTAGTGGCTATCTTATGTACATATGTGTATTGTAAATGAATATAAGGGACATTTATTTTTGTGAGAAGGGATTTTTATATCGTCATTGAGTCAAGAGTTTATTATAGAGGGGAAGGTGAGCCAGGGAGCAACAAGTAAAGTTCAGTTAGAAACCCTACTTCCTCTGCATAATGTAAACATGTATCAGCTGTTGCAAAAAAGTCTTTATTGGGAAGTGAACACCTTTGACTTAGTCATTTATCAAGATCTCCCAAGGAACACTAGGACTCTTTTAAACTTCATATTAGGCTCAAAGCTTTTAAAAACCCACTTCCATTGCAAGGAAAACTTTCTGAATTACTTTTCCAGACAATAATAGGTTTAGAAATTTTTCTATAATATCCATCATGATTGACCAAAAACCACCCAATTGATTCCATGGCAATTTTTTATATCAAGATAAAATTTCTTTGCCTGTTTGAGATTTTATTTCTCCAAGAATCGTTCAATTTGTCTATTATTATTAAATTGGTAAAAAATGGCTAAATACCAGGTCAACTTTGATGATCAATCAAATTTGCGGAATGAGCAGTTCAAAATCGCATATTAATTACACTAAAAATCAAAGAAGATATATACTACTATACATATACTACGAAAAAATACATTCATTACTTACCGATCACACTTATGATATATCTCTGGACATCCACAGAGTTTATAATTCTCATCAGACTTGTCTTCACAGTTTCTAACTCCGTCGCACAACCTTGATGGATTTGAAGCATTTAAGAAAGCAGCACATATGGTTCTGCCAGAAGAAAATGCCCAATGTGGTTCATCTGTGCCATCCCCACAGTCATCCTTGCCATTACTAAATAGGTTTTTATCAACACAATTACCATTGAGACACGTCAGCTCTGATGATCCACAAACTTCAGACATGTAAAAGACATTAAATCCCTTGTGACATACAGAGAAAATGACAGTACATAATAATATCAATGAAGTAAATAGAATATAAATTGAAAATGTTATTTAGAGCAGAGGGAATGGTGGACTTAGATGCATGTAAAATCATAGATGAAATCAAATGCTCTGCGATCCACATCCACAGGTTTACTGGGATGGAATTTGACCAGCAAGAAACATTCTTAGGCCGGTATTCATAGTCGGGATGAATAATCAATGATTGCAGAATCAACGATTATTCGTCAATCATTGATTATTTGATTTATGTATTCATAGACAGAAAACAATCTCCAATTCATGAATCACTGATTCATGAATCTCTAATTATTTGGGACAATCTGTAATTGGTGAATTACAGATTGGATGTATGTTTATTTTTGAGTGGTATGAGAAATTGAAGAGGCAAAACATTTTGTGGGTATCGTTAAATTTTTATTCAAGTTGAGTATATAGTTTTATTAATTGCATATTGAAAAAGAAAATAAAAAATGGATTGGCAATGTTTTTTTGATAAAAATGAATTAGCCGTGACTACATTAGAATTATTTCTTATGATAATTCAACGTTAATAAAGGCGTTGCTAGGGAAAATCAACAAACAGTAATATCGTATTCCGGCAAGTGTTGATGATGTAGCGTGTGCTGTTTAACGTCAGGAATTGTCCGACCATAAGTGTGGTCTCCTCTTTTTTCTATTCTCACAAAGAGACACCTGAGGCACCGATTCGTTGCCTGAACATCATAAGAAACAGACGGTCTGATGGTGTCAGCTATTTGGACGGCCAAAAGATTAGTTATATGTTTCACAGTTCTGGACTCCGTTGGCTGCGAAACAGAACTAGCAATCCCTACATATGTACGTAAAACACTAAAGAAGACGAAGAGTAGCGGTAGCAGCATTTATATCTGATCATTACCGATAAAGAAAATTTGAAATATGTAATTAGTAGCAATTGATGATAGCTTACGAGTAAAACATTCACGGCAATTTCGGCCGAGATTAAATTCAGCATGAAGATTTTTTTAAATACTACGTGATTAAAAACCGCTGTGATATATTTTTTTAAATTTGTAATATGATATCAACAATTCAATATCGATGCCTAAGCGTAAAATCTCAAAGCAATGAGCCACAGTAGCACAAAAGGAACTGTCAGTCCTCGCGGAAAGTGTCGATAAATGAACAATAGTTCTAAGAAGAATACACTCGATCACTACGGGTTTTGAGAATCGGTATCCTCTATTAAACTCTTCGTCTGTCAACACTCATGTCTATTGTTAAAGCAAGTTAGATAACGGATTTTAAACAGATTTTGACGTATATCATAAGCGGTCCATCACCAGACCCCAGTGAGGCCATTGACATTAAAGATTCACCCTGTAGTACGAATTTTGTGGAAAGTATCACGAGAAAAAAGGCGAGGTGAAGTCCTATGATATGACATGTAACTCGGAGGAAAAATTTCTCTCTGGTCGTGAATATAAAGATGGAAAAAAAAAACGGCGGTCAAAAGGCTCGAACGCCACCACCTTCACGCACGAATCCGCGGCGCTAACCACTACACCAAACGATTCTATGTTACACATGCGCGATAATAAGAGTTATAAGAAAAGTCGCTTTGAGGGTGATTGAGACGGGTGATGTGAGGCTCCAGAACAACCTGGCAAGAGTATATATTCCCAGCTTTTTTATACTAAGGGCGGATATTTCTGATTATAAACTGATTAATTACAATACAACTAGGATACGTTTGACGAAGTCCAAGGGGAACTAGCCTTTGACCTCGTGCACGGCATTGTAAATACGGCATTTAAATCGGCGAGTCAGGGTACGTAGTCTCCCCATGTGAGTAATTTGGATTTTTTGGATCCCTTATGTGTATTTTTCGCAGCCTTTAGTGATACGCTGGTACATCGTCATCGACAATCACATACGCTAATATATCCGAACGAATTTCCATTGCACGGAAATCCTAATCAGTTCAAGGTAGTCAATAATCCTAATCAATTCAAGACGTTCATCTAGAGTGTATACTTTTCTATGCCTTTATTGCCGTATAAAATTGTACAGTTGGAACGTAAAGACATGTCGAGAATATGTCGTAAACAATCACAGAACTACCGAAGTGCAACATAGAAAAACTCTAATTAATTACGGTCGAGAGCTTAATTCACGAATCAATGATTATTTGGCCAAATAATTACAGTTTGCTTGACTATGAATACTAGAACTATAAACAATGATTATTTGACGACTATGAATACATAATAATCAGAGATTGATGAATCTCTGATTCAAGAATCATCGATTGACGAATCACTGATTCTTTGACGACTATGAATAAGAAACAGTAATTAATTAGAGATATGATCATAGATTGAAACGAATCTGTGATTATTGAGGACTATGAATACCGGCCTTAGGTACAATGATTTCTTGCATGAGGGCCAAAGTAAAATGCATGCACTTACAGAACAGTACATAGCACTAGTAGTTATCACTGAATATAAATGAGTAAGGCCAGCTCAGCAATAAAAGAATTACTAACTTAGTTCAGGAGTGGGCCAAAAAAATTTCATATCAACATGAGCCCCAACAGGAAAGGGCTATACAAGGATGCCAAACTGGTACAGAGTCATAGAAGGTATAATTAATAATGGATTTATTAATGCCAATGGGAGATAATTTGGCTCAGTCAGTAATAAAAATATGCAACAAACATTGAATATTGAGCCATAATTATGGCTTATATGCAGTAGTAACCTTTGTCAAAGAGTGAACCCCTTTAAGGTATGTTTACCTTTTAAAGGTAACAGACATTTGATACCGGCACAAAAGTATATAGTATATCTTTAAAATAAAGTAGAAAGGCCCTTTTTTGGCAAAATGCACTGTTACAGTCAGTTCATTCCTCCTCATAGCTCACTCATTTGACAGGCATGTATCAAAACATTCTTTGGGATGTACATATTCTGAGTTGTTTTTAACAAAAATGGAAGTCAAGTGTGCAGAGAGAGGTAATGGCCATGATTTTGGTTCTAGGACCAAGGGTTGTATTCTGTAACTCATATCACCAGTGATGAGCAACCACCGGTGATGTCACATGACCCATCACCGCCTTTCCGATTCTGTTAGCCGACGAGGTGATGTTCTTCACCCAAAACCGGGTGATATGGTATCACCAATCAGGGAGCCGGTCTTATCCCATCACCCTTGCTATCACCACCCACTACGGCGTCAAAGTGTCAACATTTTCATCAGCTGATGGCAAATATGACATAAGTAAATAATGATTTCTGCGTGCATAAGGCTATTAAAGAGTATGTAACAACCATATTTGTAATTAATGCGACTAATGGAAATGTTGAGATTAGTATTATTTGAATAGAGAAGTCAATTGTATTAGCTGAAGTGTGATTTATACAACTGCAGTTCTGTGCATTAATTAAAAAGCCAAATTAATAAGCCTTTGATGATACCCTATGGTTAGTGAAGCGTGTTAACAATTATGATGTACAATAACTCTCATTTCGCAAATAACAGAGTCAGCTTGACTTTTTTTCATACTTCTTGTGATAAAATTTCAAGTATGAGCTCACACATTGCCCATGGGAATGGGACTTTGATGGCGATATTTAATGTGACACTAACTTCCATAATGTTTCACAGAGCACTATTATTAATTAACGGGAGAAGTAGATAAGTAAAGAGTCACAATGCAACTATTTTATTATATGTTGGCATATTTTAAAATGATTTTAATACCATCTTCATTCTTATTAAGTTTTCTCACTCTTAAACATTAAATAATAGAATTGAAATCATTTGAGGGAAGTAAAAAAAAGAAATCAAACTTATGATGGTATCCTAATATGCCATACGACAACTTGTAAGCGAATATTCCTGAGTGTGTACTGGGGAATGCCGTATCTCATCGGGTTCCATATGATAATTTACGCATAATACACACATTTCATTGCAGCATTTATTTTATAAAGTTAGTCATCACATCTATATGATCAACATTTAAATCCAACTCTGCAGGAAAAGCCAATTATGTTCTGGAGGCTGAGTTTCATACCACAGGGGAAAAGGTTTCATTGTAGTCAACACCATGCTCCTGACTAAAACCCCTGGGCAACAAGCTGTGCTCTGTCAACACACCTCACCATTTGATTTTAAAAAACCATTTACTTAGGACTACCTGCCTATCCCCAGGACAATCAACCAAACCCAAGCCTGATTTTCCAGAGAGAGTCATACTCCTCCTGCATTGCTTTCCTCCAAATATCACCATCATCACTCGCAAGAGCATCTGGTAAGTTCTTAGGTTCACTTACAGTGTGAAAGGTCATCATATCAATTCCTTGGGGGTCATCATATCAGCGAATTCCTTCCTCTATGGAAGAGGCTAGTTGCATTCAGCCTCAGCTTCCTCCTCAGCTGATCCTGGCACTTCATCATCATGGCTTTCATCTGGGCAAGATGACACAAGTTCTAGTCCATCAGTTGTTTCCAATGTAGAATCCGCGGGGAAGGTTTCTGCTATCTCTGTAATCCCTAATATTTCAGCAATAACCTGGTTCTCATATCCAGCTAATTCCACGATGTGCATGTCCATTCTAAAGGTTATGTCATCCTCAACAAAAACAACATCCCTCGCTTTATGCACCCTTGAAGGATATGTTGGTTCAATGAGTCTGTATCCCTTACTATTCTCACAGAATCCAACATATATCATTTCACAACTCCTAGAATTAAATTTCTTTCTGCATTCCTTAGGTGCTCACAAGAATGCATTGGAGCTAATAACCCTCAGATGACAGAGGTCCACTTTCTCATCCAACCAAGCATCCTTAAAAGTCATGCCCACCTCAGGCTTTGTTGGTGAATAATCCTTCCGGTAGATGGCTGTGTTCATGGCTTCAGCCCATTACCTTTTAACTAGTCCAGCCTCCTGAAGCATCATGCAAGCCTTCTCCATGACAGTCCTAATAGCTTTCATAGCTACTCCATTCTGTTAGGGGTGTGTTCTAACATCAGCTGATGACAAATACCTACTTTTCTGAGGAAGTCCTGAAATTCATGGTTTACATACTCTTTCCCAATATCAGACAAAAGGATCTTAACATACTGCCTGTTTCTCTCTCAATCATCGCCTTGAATTCCACAAATTTAGATTTAACATCACAGTTACAATTTAAGAAAAAGCCACAAGTCTTTCTGGTAGTACCATAAGTCTGAATGGATTAGACCCAATTTATCTTGAGGTCTCTTTGCCTTCACTTAAGCAAAAGGCTGCTGCACTTGCTTCCCTTTCACACATAAATACAAGTCTTTCCATCTCCTCCAGCAAAGAAAATACCAGTAGGCATGCATCAACTGCCACATGAAAAATCGGTTTAGGTGGCCAAACCTTCTGTGCAATAATTCCTGGCATTAATGATAAAATGTACAAATCTATAACCATCCATGGCAATATGAGCTAAACACGTATCATCTATATCAAAAATTTACTTACCACACTTCACTGGACCCAAATATTTCTCACAGTATCCCAACCCACCACTACAGTCATTTGGTTCATCTTCTCCATTCCTACACTCTCGGGCACCATTGCAATGTTTCTCATTTTCGAGGCACTGACCAAGATAGCATCGAACTCCATTGCAAATTGGTGATTTGGATTGGGGTGTACCTATAAGTTTATTGAGAGAGACATAATTAATCAATTACATACCTATTTATATTAACCATTTCAATCCTAGACCCAGCAACTAGCAATTAAATGCTTTGTACAATAGACTACTGTTGTATTAGAATTACGTAGATAGCATTATTATTAATGAAATCAATAATGAATTAATGAAAACCTGGACTGGTCCTACCACAGTGTTACATACATATAATGAAAAAATTACAGCTGGCACCTTCCTTATCAGAAACTCACCCCAATTGTCACTTTAGATACTTTGCAACTCCTTCATGCAAAAACCCAATCCCACACTTCATATGGAATACTTGGGTTAACAACAGCCTTTCCCAAAATATATTCTGCAAAAGCAGGCCATAAAGGCTATGCTTAGCCTCCTTCCTGTACATCTGGAAAGTCCTTAATCCAAGATCATCCTATTCTTACACTTCCACCCTTTAACATTCTAAAGCGTGCCTTATTTAGGAAACAAAGCCCTCAAATCTTCTCTTTTCACATATACTCTCCTATTATACTCATAGGGTAGCTGGCACAAGCCAATGACTTGAGGCCACCAACGATAAAAGGAAATTTATATGCAAGTCCCAGTTCAAGTTTTCATTAATGAAAAAAGCAAGAAACTTCATGTCTCATGCTCGTCTTAGGCTGCAGTCAGCAAATGTAATGTATAAGCTGTAATATACTTTCTTTGTGAAGGACGAAAGAAAATTAATAATGATTTGGTTTCATTTGACCCGGTTCATGGAGTACCATTTCTCTAAATTAAGGACAGAATTTTGAGCAAGCCATATTATCATCAATTTTTATAAGATGGTTAGTGTCATCGGCATACATAAAAATATTCCCAATCCCACATAATAATGTAGGGAGATCATTAACATACAGCAGAAATAGCAAAGGCCCTAATTTCAAACCCTGAGGAACACCACTTACCACCTCTGGGTAGGATGAAGAATAGGTGAAGGTGAAATCTGAGATAGGTGAAGGAATCAATCGTATTGCTCTAATTTCTCTTTTCCCAGTCTGACCTCTGAATTCAGCTTCTCTTCCACAAGCTAGGACTTCAGTCTTCGTCTTGTTTATCTTCCTCCTGTATTCCTAGAGAATTAGGTCCATTGCATTTTGAGACCTTCAAAGATCATTACAATTTCCAACTATGACTGCTATACAGTTTGCAAAGTGAAGCATGTTTCTTTCTTCTCCATTAATCTTAATACCATTCAGTCTAATTTCTTGAGCTTCTCTTATTACTTCCTCCGAGTACATGTTGAACAGTGCTGGAGAGAGGTTGCATTCCTGTCTTACTCCTTTATTAATTTTAGCTTCTATTTATTTTCCATCTCTCATGCCTTATGAGATGACTGGCTTCCTGTATACTGTGGACTATTTTCTGTCCTGTTAATACTTTCCAAATATTTCCAGCAGCCAAAACATGTTGTTCCACTAAACATTATCCATGTCATCTTTGATTAAGGTAAGATTAAGACATCAATGTCCTCATTCACATGTAATAAATTAACCCTTTGAGTACGGCATGACGTGATATCACGTCATCGTTGTCTTTACCATGAGTGTTCAAGCTTTCACTAAGGGGGCTAGTGAAAGTTCTCCAGTGAAAGTTCTCCAGTGAAAGCAAAACCCTCAAAAGTACCCTTGACGTGATATAACGTCATCATCACCAGCATAAAAACAACCATGACGTGATATCACGCCATGCCGCACTCAAAGGGTTAAAGGTGATATAGAGTAGGGAGAAGCTTATTAGTAGGAAAGGGATACAGATTTTTGATGGGTTAAAATCAAGAACTACTTCAACTAGCCATGCTCAAGGTAAATGTTTTACTTAACCTTGCTAATATAGGCTCATATCCACCAGTAAGATGTAAAAGCCATGATAAAAAATGACGAGGATGAAAAAATGTTCATGTTATGAGCTCCAATCAAACACACAAAGAGATAGCAGAGAGTACCCATTGAAGCAGTTAGGTTACCAAAAGGGATTCGCCCATGGAGGAAACAGGCACAGTAAAATTTCTTCATCCTAACTTATTGGGTCATTTTACTGATCACATGCACTCTGTTCATAGGTCTGAAAACCTCCAAGAATGTCTATCCTTATCCACCCTTATCATTCTATTGTGACATTGAGACTTCGTAAGTCTTTCCACCAAAAGCTTCCCTTATTCTTCAAACATTCTTAAATAAAAACTATGCAATATTAAACAATTTTAATTCAACTCACCACTGACTATGTCTTCAGTGCATATGTGCCATTATCAAGATGTTTATAATTTACTAAGTTTTTGAGATAAAATTATTATTTAACAATATCTTTTACATGTGTTGCAGTGTTTTTTTGCATTTGCTGAATTTTAAAGAAGCATGTATTTTGTGAGTCACACCTACTTTGAATCATAACATCTTGAATTAAACTGTTAATGATATCTGGCTATACACAGCCATTAGTTTCTCTTTCAGGGTGATAAAGAAAATGTAAGGAGATATGGAACCAGTACATGAACATTTGCAACAACAACTGAGGAGTTTACTAACCAATAAATTCCTTCTCCTTAATCTCATCTTTTATGGTAGTAGATATATAAGGCACACTGGTATAAATCTTCAATTTGTTGAACGCACATGGGCCATGATCCTCGTAAAATATAGCCATAGGTAACCAACCATAATTTGTGTCACAAACTATGGCACCAGACCAAGGTTTTTTGAGTTTGTTGTTCTGCTAAAATGAAAAATTATAAAAACAAAATCTCAATTTTTCATTAAAAATATTAAGTACAAATATCATACAATTCAAAGGAAACTTATTGGCATAACTTTCAAGCAAGGAAAATCAGAACATGACATTTTAGAGAATGGTGAATCTAAGAATGGGAAACCCTCAAATGAAAAGAGGAGCTTCAGCTAATTGCTCCTCCCATGAACAACAAGACTCAAAACTATTAGGGCCATCTTTTACATCGTAAGCCATGATTCCTATTGTGGCAGGATTTATAAGCTATATCCCAGTGCCTTCTTTGAAATGTGATATAATAAACTTCATTAATTTATAGCTTCACTGATGTAAATCTGAAACTGCTCAGGTATAAAAAACTAACTTAGAATAAAACAAAGATGTATTTGGAAAGTTTATAAAGAACGTATTGAGACTATATACCTGACAAGCATCGCTAGAAATTCCTTCAAAGCATATCTTCCCCACTTCAAGGCAGTCATACACAACCTTTAGAAAAACAACTTTGAATTCATTATTCACACCAGGGCCAACAGCAACACAAGTTGACTTGAAAGTCGGGTGAAACCTTTAACAAGAAACATAGTTACTGTCACTAAACCACATACTCAGAAGTTTAGTTCATATTGATCTGTATGTTTCAATAACACTAAATACTTACCCAGAGAATGGAATACTTATCGGGTGAACATAATATGTTACTTCAACCGGTTTCTCCAAATGTATCAGAACAGTGTCTGAGTTGCCTAAGTGATGCACTACGTCAATGCGACGTATCTGTTCAAATGGGCCAGCCACTCCTAGGTTTCGCTTCAGTCCCAACAGAACAGTCACCATATTGGTATTCACACTGAAGAAAAATAAATAAAATCATAACTCATGGGCATTACTTTATCATATCTTAAACTATAAATCTGAGCTATTAACATTGGTATAACTTAACTTTTCCAAATCCATCACGTAACACAAAAGGCTGAAATATGCTACTGACCCACTTCAACAAGTTTTATCAGTTCATCACTCCTTCAAGTCAGTTTGAGAGAAAGCACATTCATCACACAATGCTGAATTTCCCCATTTAACCCTTCAACTGCTAGTGATATTATATGCATGCCTAGTCGTCTATGCTAGAGAATGATGGTCACAACCATATTATCATTACCTTACAATAAATAAATACCAGAGTAGATGAAAACAGCACATGAGTATGAGCATTTCACACACAAGATGCATGATGCTGCACACTTGTATGTCAGGCTGTTTTTCAGAACGTGCCTTTTTCTTGAGTTTTCCATTTTTTTTACTAACAATGCATCCGTAACAGTTTAACATGAACTCCAGGGTTCAATCTCTTCAATGGATGTTGATAATAATTTACCTCTTTGACAACCTTATCTTTCTTCCATTAATAAGTTCACTTCACAGGTGTTTCATTACCTTGTTTTCTCCACCCTCTCCCTAATGTTATTATTGTGCTTAATTCTCTGTTGAGAGCTGTCTTACATTAGAAACTTCATATATTAGTATCTCTAGTTCTGATTTTTGGGGAAATGACATACCTCAGAGTATTTCAATTCATTCCTGGACTGATGATTCAAACATTTCTTTAGTACGGTTTATTTTTCCTCATCGCATTGTTTTGTGCAAAAGTTCCTGAATTCAGCACTCCAGCAGAAATGACAAATTTGTTCATGGTTTACATATTCACCTTAACTAAGTAGCACCTAATTCACCAGTATCCAATTCCAGAAAATAAATCCCATTTTGATGCCACTGAGTTCAATTGTCACTCCGAATATCAATACACATTATATAAAATTGAAGCCAACCACTCTTCAAATACAAAAGCAGAATATATACCAGTAAATCCATGCTCCCCAAACAAGAAATCCTGTCTATGGCTTTAGTGAATGCATGCAGCGCATATTTGACCTACTATTGACTCCCAATATTATTTTACTCATTATTTTTCTCCATTATACTTTAAGTATCTTAATTTACCCTTTTTAATTTTGGTTTAACATGAAAGGTCCCAAACTAAACAGGGCATGCAAAAAAATATAAATTTCTGAATTAGGAACGTTCATATACTCACTCAACATCAATGCAGTTAACAGATGTCACCATCCAGCTTTCGTGGACTAAAGTAGCACCGCATTTGTAATGTCCTTCAAGGTGAACAGACCCATGCCAAGGCCAATCAACCAACATACCCTGGCCAATGGAAATCAGGGAAGGTATTTTTAAACTGTTGGAACAGCGAAGTTGTATTCCATAGCCATTATGATTGGGTGCCTTACTCCGCCCACTCTCATCTTCAATGTGTGATGGGATGAGGAGAGTATGGGATGTGCTGTAAACTGCTGCCATTTCCACATGAGAAGAATCCTTTGCTTCTTTTACTTGGAGAGTTCCATTTTTAAGAAATATCAGTCGGAACCATTCATAACCACTAGAAAAAATGAGCCATTAATGGGTAAGAATGAGAAAAAAAAAGTAAAAATATAAAATAGTGTAAAATAATTCTTTAGGAAGGACATGTCATTCTTCCAGGCAAAAAAGCAAACAAATAGGTACCTAGGCAATTCATGAAGATACAAGTCGTCAAATGATTGATTGATTCATTGATTTAGACATTCAAATGGTTGATTACTTCAAATGAAGAACTTAAGAGAACAATCACCTCCAAACAGAGCACAACAGCCATGCCTAATGATGATAAAAAGTCATGATTCATCATGATAAAAATTTGACCCCTAGTGCAATTTTATGACCACACATTAAATGTAAATTGTCCAAAAGCACAGCATGATAAACACAGGTATAAGATAGACTATCACCTCCATTGCCCTGTGCCAACTGGAAGACTGCTAGCAGAGATGATTCAACCGCCTTGCTTGTACAAATAAAATAGGTGACCAGGGACTGAGAAAATTCCAGCAACTAAGTTAGACAATGCCAGCTGTAGGAGTTGAGACTGAAAAAACTTGCACACTTACACATTGTAAGCTAGAAGCTATGGGACCGAGAAAATCAAGCTCCTTACCTTTACAATGTCTGGTAGAATGTCAGCAGGAATAGGGTCTCAGAAAATTCAAGCATAAGCTCCTTGCTGATACATTGTCAGAAATAGTCATTGGACTGAGAAAAACCATGATCCTCACTTGCACAAAGTCGGATAGAAAACTTTGGATTAAGAACCTTCGAGAAACTTGCTGACGAAAAATCAGCAATCTTATGGATGGAGGTGGTTGACTACTGTGTGTGTCGTACCACTAAAAGCCCAATGTGATGTAGATGTCACTTGAATAAAAAGGAGTATTACATTGTTAAGATAGGACGTTGTTCCTAGAAAAATAACTCAATTAAAAGAAGAGGAATTAGGGATAATGAAAATATTTTTTTCATCACAGTAATGTGTCAGATAGTTTTTATTAAAAAAATCAAAATTCCGAAAAAAATTTCTTCCTAAGATGCCACGTGTCGCCGAGTACAAAGGTCTATAGACAAGACATATCCCAGAAAAAACACGTAGTTAAGTTCCAAAGCCGAAGAAATGGTATTAAATATTATTATAACACAATAAGTACTTCCCTGAATATAGAAGCAGTGAGCCATTTGTATATTTTACTTCATGTGGTGTGTACGTCACATTGGGCGCAAAGGGGTTAAGGATTCAGGTGTTTTTTCAATGCTATGAAGACAATTAAAAGACACGGATCTAGAAGATGAGTCCTGTGTCCTGGCACTATCAGACCTGCAGGAGAAAGCGAAGGTCATGGAAATGGCAACAGACCTGAATGAGCCACTAAATTATATTCCCTAGAATATGCAGCCTAGCATTCATAGATGACAGAGCATTCCTTCAGCAAAATATTGAATGGGTAAAATAGACCCCTATCGGATCTCCATGGGAAACTACAGGCAAAGTGACTAGGATGATCAGCTATGGAGGACAAATCTAGGATTGGAACATAAACAATCATACTCTGAATTTCTGTTAAACTGAATAAAAACTTAAGATCAATTCTTAGAGTTGATTAGTTTGGACTATATTGTATCTTTCAAGATCACATATTTTGAGAGTCAAGCAGACTGTGAATCTTAATATCTTGAAAATTATTATAAATATCCAGCTACCAATTAATATTTCTAGGTTTCTCTATAGGACCCAAGATGATGCGACAAAATAAAAACTGAGGGGGTCAGGCCAGTTCCTTCATGCAAGGACATAGAATACCCGAAATATGTTTTAATGATTAATGTACTACTTTAGAAAATTAATTGCCTCCACACATATGTTGACAGGTCATTTCTCCACAGCTTGTTAGTAGAGTTCTTCAATTTTCTTACCCCTGGGCTTTTGAAATTCCTTTTTTAATTCTCTTTCCCATCATTCCATGATTCTATTGAACTCTTCAAATTGTTTTATCTGGTTCAGGCAAAAGCATTTCTGGAGTGTATTCAAAGGTTTTTGTAAGTCTTTTATCACTTTAGCAGCCAAGAATCGACTTCTAATTAGTAGTCACAAGCATGGACCAGCGAGCAGTTATATACAGCCTCTCATACTTGTTTGTGTAGTGCCAAAAAGTCCATTGCCTCTCATAAAACAAAGCACTGTGGTGAACATAAGCATCAGAGTCTTCAAAGCAGAGGTGCATTGAGGCACAGACATAACAGAGCTCCTATATGCAATGCTATAGGTAACATTTCTTGTCAGACAATGATTCTAAGCATGATAAAAATACGATATCTTAAGCAACTAAAATCTTAGGTAAGATGACCTCAGACCAACTCACCCCACCCACTTTAGACAGCATAAGAAGAGTCAAACTCCCCTTTGCCCCCTTAATGTCTTATATAATTCTTGAATGGCTCCTAATGAGTCCAACATATTGTTGAATGACACCATAGGATTTTCATTAATTTATAATTCATGAAAATAATCATGGTCAAGTCTTCATTACTAGAAGAAGTGAGCCATCATTACTAGAAGAAGTGAGCCATCACTAATACCTTTTGCACCGTTAAAGATGAGTGGGCAGATAATAGACCCAAGTTTCACCCAGGAATAGGAGGGTGAAGGGAAAACTGGCATCAGTATAAGCACCCTCTTCATGAATGATGCCACCTCATTTGCAATCACATTGAAATATAATGGGCACAGAGGAATCATCAACTATCTTGCAAGAGCTTTCGTCATAGCACCTAAGATGAAGTAAGGATCCCTCACAAAATATCTCCACCACAGACATATGTTGAAACAATGCTCGTTTGATGAGGACATAATACTCTGGCCACATAAAATATCAGAAGCTATAAGTCTAGCAAAACATACCTGAAACCTAAAGCGAAACATACACTTGCAGCTAAACTTGGGTTGATATCTTCTTTGACTTCTGAATAGTATAGCATCCACTTCCCATCTTCCATCATGCTAAATATTCCTTCATTTCGGTATGAGGCCTTCCCCAGAATATCCAAACTCACAGTATCTCCATTTGTCAATGCAACTTTATGGTATGGAAATAATGAATTCATCAATTTAGGATATCATTAAATAATTTAGAGTCAAAACCACATCATAGAAAATATTACTTACAGCAATTGTCTTCATCTTCACCATTAGGGCAATCCACAATCCTGTTGCAAATTTTATTTTTTGGAACACAAAATGAACTCCGTGAACAATGAAATTCTCCATCATGGCAAAAATCTGGTAAGAAAAAAAATTCACTTTTAAAAGCTCGACTAGACAGAATAAAACTTAGACAGTCTGCCAGCAAAAAGAGTAGGCCAAATTTCAGGGTGTACCTAAAATTAAATAAAATTTACTTCTTTAGGCAACCAAATCATTTGGTAAAATTATCAAAACTGATAAGGAAAATTAAAAAAATATTAGTATACTGTGAATAAACAATTGATTACAATCCAAAAAAATCAATACAAAATGTGAGAAGAAGAGAGACATTTAAGTTCAACGAAAATTTAATAATAATAATAATAATTTTTATTTGTCCAAGGGTCTTACAAAAAGATATAAGACACGTCATATAGTAGTTTACAATAGATAATGAATATAAAAAAATTGTAGGTGCACAGCATAGTTGTACAGCATATCATATGGAAACAGTGAATACATAACAGGAAAAAGCAATACTTGAGTTTCACAAGAACAATGTTTTCATTACAGAGTAACAATCAGTTTAACATTTAGTTTAAATTGCATCCAATAGATATTCACTCACAGAGAAATAGAGCTTATCAAGAAGGAATTTTTTCACCTTTTTTTTAAATGACATAAATGAGTCTGTATTTTTTAATTTACATGGAAGTTTATTATAAACCCTAAGACCCATTTCACGAGGGCCCAATTTTGCCCTGTTGGTCCGTATGGAATTATAACGAAGATTTTTCATGTTCCTAGTTTCATAGCTGTGCAGATCACAGTTTGCTGCAAACATACTGAGGTTTTGTCTCATAAAAAGTAAAATTGATAATAAATACACACAAGGAATTGGGAGGATGTTTAGGTTTCTAAAAATGGGCTTGGAGGGTGCATCGTAAGGTTTTTTACCATAATTCTTACTGCTCATTTTTGTAAGGTAAAAATCTTTTTAGCATGAGATGATGATCCCCAACAAATTATATTATACGACATGCATGAATAAAATACACCATAATACAATGTGAGGAGGATATTTCTGTCAACAGAGTTTCTAAGATGGCGTAAAAGATAACATATGGAGCTTAGTTTATTGGCTAAGACCTCAATATTCTTCTCTCAAGACAAATTTGAACTTAAGTAGGTACCGAGAAATTTAGTATAGGGCACATTCTCAATGGACTTCTTATCAATTCTCACTAAAATGCTTTCAAACTGATTACTATTGCATCCAAATTGAACAATGTGTGACTTCTGAATATTTAAATTCAGTTTGTTATCAATACACCATTTAAGGATGTTTTCATTTCCTGTTGTGGAGTTCGTAAAGATGCTATTTAGAGTTGGAGCAGAAAGTAAAACATTTGTATCATCAGCATATAGTATGACTTTGGCACCATGAACATTGCTGAAGGATAATGCTAAATCATTTATATAAATGAGGAATAGGACTGGGCCTAGTACAGACCCTTGAGGAACTCCAACAGAGGTGGAAGTTAAGCTAGAAGAGTATCTGTTTCCATTTATTGAGTGTGATACAGATTGCGTTCGATCACTGAGGTATGAGTTAAGCCATTGGTTTGCAATACCTCTTACTCCCAGGTAGCTAATTTTGTTGAGGAGGTAAGAGTGATTTACATAATCAAACGCCTTGGAAAAATCATAAAAAATTCCAATGGTCTTCAGTTTTTGGTCGTGTGAAGATGATATAAAATCAGTGGCTTGAAATAAAGCATATGTACTGGGTCGGTTTTTTCGGAATCCATGCTGATTTGAAGACAATAAGGCATGCTTTTCCAAGAATGACATTAATTGATAGCAGAAAACTTTTTCAAATACTTTAGATAAGACCTTTTGTAATGCAATAGGTCTATAATTATTTAAATTGTTATAGCAGCCTTTGTTCTTATACAACGGGACAATTTTAGAATGTTTGAGAGAGGTGGGGAAAATCCCTTGTCTTTAAGATTCATTAATAAGAAATAGAAGAGGGTCTTTTATACAACTGTAAGATAGATATAATACTTTCCCTGGAATGTCATCTGGACCAGAAAAATTTTTGCTGGCAAAAGTTGAAATTATGGATCTTAGTTCAGGTTCAGTACAAGGTCGGATGAAGAATGAAGAAGCTAAATGAGGTAGATTAAAGAACATTTCTGTGGAAGAGGTATGAGGAAGGGTTGCTGGTGATTTTAATGTGAAAAGGTTGTTGAATTTATTGGCTAAGTCTGAGAATTTAATATGTAAATAATCCTCTGACTGAGAGATATCAGGGAGAATACGATCATGAAATTTTCCTGTTGACTCGCGTATAATGTCCCAAGACACTTTGGATTTATTATTTGATGCAAGAACCCTATCATTGTTATAGGACTTTTTGGCATGTTCCAATAGTCTCCTGTAATTCTTTTTATGAGCTACATATTCAGCACACAGAAGTGGAGAATTACAATGCTTAACTCTGGCTGAAAGTATTTTGAGAGTAGCTGAAAAGTGGCGAATTTTTTCAGTCACTCAAGGTTTTTTCTTTGATGCCAAATTTCTTCTCTTAGGAAGGAGGGGGAAGGCAACATTGAAACTATGCTGAAGATAGTCATGAAAATGTTGAAATTTTTCATCGAAGGAACTTCCATTATATACTTGAGACCAATCATGAAAATCTAGCTGAGATATAAAGGAGTCATGGTTTTCTTTTGAGTAGACTCTGGAGAAATGTGTATGATTACTGCATAGAAATTGGCTGACACTAATTAATGACAATAAAGGTAGATGATCAGATATAGTTGAGTCAAGAACTTCAGTTATTACATGATTTGCGTCTAGGTTACAAATGATATTGTCCAATAAAGACACTGAATTTGATGTGATTCTGGTGGGCATAGAGGTGATAGTTGGAATTAAATTATATGATTTAAGTAAGTGCATCAAGTCTCGAGTTGAATTATTATCAACAAGTAAATTACAGTTAAAATCACCAGTAAGAATGATGGAGTCATCACTTCCTCTGCTATATAGATCATCAAGCAAACAACCGAGTTTATCTAGGAACACTGAGAAATTACCAAGTGGAGATCTATAAACACTCACTATGAACAGTTTCTTATTACTACTTAAAGACAAACAGGTCACACAGCTTTCAAAGGTTTTCTCTTCATTTAAATGGATGCTAGAAGATTGACTAGATGCAATCGTACAATCAGATTTTACAAACAATCAAATCTCCAGTAAGATATTGTCTGGCCAAAAAATGGGGGTAAAAGTATTGGTCGCGTCAACAGCACATGCACAGCGATAGCATACCCTCTAGCTTCCAAACATTGCATGTAGAATCATGGGTACCAAAAACATCTGGAGCACATGCACAGCGACCAACAAAGGCACCGCAACAAGAAAAAGACTTTGCACCTAGGTGCGAAGACTGCCCCTCAGCGTGATACAGCTTTGGGGATTGCCGTCCTTGCCTGTCGAAAGAATTTCCGTCACCCCGGTTCTTCAATCCTAGGGAATAGGGACTTAGGCATGCGCCTGTGACCATTTATATCGTTCCATTGATAGTAAATTTACACAGGAGAGGTTTCCAGCAAAAAGGCTTGATACGTGACTATGCAACAAGAGAAAACCTTTCCAAACGTTGCCCACACTGTTAGTGGTACTAGTCATCAAAACGATCGTGAATAGATTGTATAAACATAGTAACAAGTGAAAATAAATTTGCTGCAATAAGGTGTTACAAAGGAATGTGAAAGAAATTGAAGAAACTGAGGATAAAATTAGTTTTGCAACAGTTAATAGCAGTTTCACACCTTTGCAATCACTGTTAATATCGGGAAAATACCATTACATATATAACCATCAAATCTCCTTTCGAGTAACACGCCACTTGGCTAGAGTGAGCTACAGACCCTAACATGTTCCACTGATGGCAGAAAAACTAATTACTAGCAGCTGTCAAGAATATTCAGGTGTGAGGAGAGAGGAATGGACTTTCTGAGCTTGCCCAAGTATACTCAGGCATGTCAGAATTTGCTCGTCTTCGTTGCCCGAGTTTTCTTGGGCGAGTGGTTAAGTTTCACCTCATATATGATTTGGGACCCTGGATAGAAAAATTTAACCAAAAAATTAATACAATACA
The DNA here is from genome assembly GCA_963169105.1 of Ceriagrion tenellum. NCBI lineage: Eukaryota > Metazoa > Arthropoda > Insecta > Odonata > Coenagrionidae > Ceriagrion > Ceriagrion tenellum. Next base: position 9,878,564 of record OY720638.1, on the reverse strand, counting down.
AAGGAAAGCAGCACTTCATTAACAATTGCTATTAGCAAACATATAGTGTTTTTGAGCTTATAGAGGGATTACGTTGGGATCCACAAGAGACTCAGTGGCTGCATACCAGTCTTCGTTTGCTTAAGTAATTAAGAACAGGTGTGTTTCAGGGGGATACAGAGAATATCAATTTGATGATACGCTATATCTTTAGGTCCAACAGAAGCAACAAAATAAGAAATACATTGCTCAACAGGTAGGCAAAAAAGTCATTCTTTCTACACACAATAAATGACCATAATAAAGCTGGAGCTCCACTTAAAACACACCCATTATATACTTCACCACTTCACCTCCTAAAACCTCATCCTTTACCCCTTTACACAGCTGGTATCCTAACATCCCCTGCCACATGTCCATGCAGAGGATCACACGGTAGTATGTAGATGTTCTTTTCGGTGCTTAACATCCCCCTGTCTACACACAAATCCACCACAAAACTCGAAATTATTGATACTAGAGCAGTAAAAAACTGTTACAATGTAAGTGCCATTAAGAAAATGCCAAAGAAAAAACTCACCTCCAGAACACAAGGGCTCATTTATAAGTCATCAAAATACAATGTCAAAAATAAATGCTGGCGCAAACTAAGTCAGTCCTCACATTTTTTCCCAGATACTTATATTTTCCCAAAAAATTCAAAATTTCTTTCTACAATTAGAATAACTTAAGGGTAATGTTAAGTAGAATGAAGGATGTCATAGCACATAAAGAATTAAGTGGAGTGTATAAACAAAAATGTGGTGATTGTGAAGCCTAGGATATGGGGCGGATTGGACAATCATTCAACCGCAGAGGAGAAGAGCACAAGAGACGGAGTGAGCAAATTAACAAATCAAATTTCATGAAACACCTATGGGAATGTGACCACAATAGTGACTAAGTTCCTGAGATACTCCACTCAAAGAAAAAAAGGATGGAGGATAGACTCAGTGGAGCAGTGGCAGACAAGGAAACACCAGGAAAATGGATGCATATAGAACAAAAATATCTTTCATAACTATTCCCTCCTCTTAGTTGTCCCACTGTGCTTGACCCGGACCATTCCCCAACCTTCCCATCTTGTTATGATACCCTACCGGAAGCCACCCCTAATAGCTAAAAGGTCTAATGCTAAGTAATGTCAATCAAAATAAAAATGAATAATGGGAAAGATAAAGGTAAAATAGTATGCTTCAGTAGATCAAAAAATTATGATGTTAATACGTTAAAGGCTGATTTAAAGGGTATTAAAGTTGTCCAGAGGGAAAGTCACTTGAATCTGACGAATGATAACTTTCATAATACAATAATGAATATAATTGACAAGCATATGCCAAAGAGAGCAATCAGTATAACACATGGTAAGAGTTGGTTTGATCATGAAATACATGAAGCAATAAAGGATAGATACAGTAAATATAAAATGTATAGAGAGAATAAAGATGCTAGGAAATGGGAAACATATAAAGAAGCCAGAAATAAGGTGATTCAGCTAGACAGGAAAAATGTCAGTATATGAACAAAAATTGACCTCAATGGTAGGCACCCAAAACAAATGTGGAAGACAATAAAACAGATAGTTGGTGGTAAGAAGTCTGCTGTGCATACCAATATGTATCTAAAGGATGAGTGCATATCACTTAAATGAGAACTGGTAAATACTTTCAATGAAATATTTACAGAAAGCATCACGGATGTAATAAGCTCTCTACCAAAGAGTAACAATATTTGTAGTATAAATTTTCAATGTAAAAAAATGTATAACTTAATGTTACCTGATATGAGTGACTTATACTATGTAATTAATACTATGCCAACGAAGGAAGTCCAGATGAGGTAGATGTTAACTTTCTGAAATATCATTTTGCGCGCTTGCATTGCATTTTGCGTGCAGTGCATTGCATGTTCTCTGCACTTCCCTCACACCACTTCCCTGCAACTTTTTGCCAAACCCTTCTTCCTACCTCCCCCACCCTCCCCTCCCATTTTCCTCCTCCCCTTCCAAAATTGTATGCATTCTGTACTGGACTGAAAATATGTACATGTAGATATCACCTTTGCAATGGAACCGGTCATCTGAAAATGAAACACTGTCAAAAGTTACCGAGTCATTTTGATTTAATCATACTTCCTAACACTGAGTGTCACTGCTGCGACTTGCATTGTGTTGCGACTGCTACAAGAGTTCCTCCATGGTGAAATGAAATCCTCTTTCCCCAATTTTCAAAGCTTCATTGCAGAAAAACTAATTTTCACACAAAGTTTCTAGGAAAGTTCAGCTCATATTTTTATTCATCCAATGGTATATAGAGTTACACTGATTTTTAACAGCCACTACATTGCAGATATTACATCAATTTATAAAATATCTACGAGATGTATTAATCTTGTCAATGTGGGCTATCAGTATATGATATGTTCATGGGCACGAGCAGGATTTATGCAAGGGGAGGGGGGCATCCATATGTAGCTGTAGATTTATTTTAGGGTGGGGACAGGACATCATCCAGTCTGGCACGGTAGAGCAGATTTGGAATGAAATGTCTCCTTCAAGAGGAGCAGCTGCCCCCATGCCATCTCCAGACTACGCCCAAGGATATATGATAATCAGTTTCCATGCTCTAGGGATATTTTTGCTCTTTAAACATTTTACATAATTATTACCATAATTTCCATAATTAGATATAACAAAATTGTATGATACAAATAAATCTAGAGCAAAAAAAATATTACCACATAAAAATGACAAGGACATATTTCACACATAGGTGATTGTAACCATAGTTGAAACTGTTTACAACAGGAGGAAAAATTTACATCACTCACCACATTTACTCTCATCAGACAAGTCTGCACAATCAACTATTCCATCACATATAGCACCGTGATGGTGGGATGCAAGTAAATAATCTTTGCATGGGCAGTTCCATTCATCAGAGCCATCCTCACAGTCTTTAATTCGATCACACCATCTGGAGCCAGGAATTTTCTGATAGTATCTAAATTAAAAATGTCAATTGTCAACATATATAAAAAAGAGCATCATAAGAGTCAATAAGGTTTAATATACCGAACTTACATTCATTAAGCATTATTTTTTGGAACATTTACTTAAAGATTACAACAATATTCTATTTTTCTATGCCAGAAGCCTCACCAAGAGGAGCTTAGTTAGTAAACCCATCTAAATCATGTTCCAATTCTTTTCTAATAATGCTCTGATCACCACAATAACAACAAGTGCTGGCTCCTCATTTCAAAACACAAACAGTTTCCTTATCTAAGTCATTCTCCTTCAGCCAAGTATTTTTGTCACTCATTAACTTTAAACACCGTTGAGCCTTCCCACTCCCTTTCTTTAATCATTACACTGACAATGTTAAAATTTTTATATGTACACAATTCAAACTTACTCTTTAAAGATCGAATGCATGAGTCATTTGGCCCTAATCCTCTCCCTTAGAACTCCAAGTTTCTTAGATTTTCCAATAATTCTAGAGAGACATTATCTCATCTGAATGCATTCCTTTCCTACAAGTACCATAATATTCTTTCTACCCCACTAATTACTACTCCCAGACCAAGGCAATACTAAGTCTGCCATTCTTCACATCCATGCTTACAGGTGTTTTTTTATTTTCTATGGTGTGGTGTTTCTTCATTTCCTTTCCACCAGCCCTAAATCCCTTTGTAATTGTCTACCATTACTCACACCCTGTACTGTCAGCAGTATTCTATCAGTAAGAGAAAATTTTTGACAGACTGTTTTCACTCTAATTTTCCATCTTCAAAAGCTCTCACCTCTCTTTGGGCCTTTGGGTTTCTCTCTTTGGGTCAGCAAACATCCTCATTCCCTTCATCGCATCTGACATTAAAATACTTTCCTACCTTCTCTCAAGTTCCCCTCATGTTCTACCTCCGACAAGTTACCCACAGCCATTTGCACCTCTAATAAAATGTTTCTCCCTCCCTCCAGTTGTCTGCTGACCCTCCAGTTCTCCACTTACACATCTCCTGCAACCCATTCTCCTCCTCAGGTCACCAGGTCCACGTGTCACTTCCATGCACCCAAGGTTTTAAAGAGCAGATATCAGGCTCGTCTAAATTTGTCTCAGGTATATCAGTTGACACATCATGCGATACATTGCCACAGGCAGCGATAGAGAAGGCATTTGTGGCATGACGACTAAAGAAATCCCCATTTTTTTATTTAAGCCCACAGGCTTCCTTGCTCTTGTGCTCAGTGGCCCTTTAGGTAAAACGGCATAAAGAAATAATCCACACCAAGAATAACTATGGCTTATTTAACCAACACATGGTGACCTAATATATTGGTATGACAATCAATTTAGTGGACAATTTGCTCTAAAGTGATATATTAAACCGTAAAATATTGTCAATTGCAGTTCTCAAGCAGCTCCAGCTGGAATATTGGTCATGGCTGCCCATGTTTATACACTTGATAGCACCATGCTAATCATCTACCTCTCCACAAATCTTCACCAAACACCCGTTCCCGAGATGCTGGTAGGAGTAGTATCCTGTTGATGAAAATAAATCCGCCACAGCAATCCTCCTCTTTTACACTTACAGAACATAAACTCACGGCTCCTGCCCAATTTGGTTCATAATGGGATATTTTGTGTTTTCAAAAGAAGTAAGAAGTCCAACAAGATGAATGACAAAGAGTGGGTGTTTCTGGAGAGGGGACTGAGCCTTTAAAATTGACACCAGATGACTCTCTCCAAAAATGCTACAGCTTCAAACAACTGGAAAATACCGTCACATAACTTCGCAAATGTTGGTGATTCCCCAAACAGAGAAACAGAAACAGAGGGAAGTTACTTCTGGACCTTTTTATTTTGCCCAATCAAGTCATTGCCTCTATGCACCCTCATCACTACTAGCAGAAAAATCCATTCATTATCATTTCTGTTCAGATATTTTCCATGTGACCTTTCCCGTGGACTACAACCTTGATGTGGTGGAAGGGCTTGTGCGTTCCAATGACCCCTAGAGCTGGACTGGTGGGAGCAATTAATAATTGCTCCCGGTAGGGCCACCCATGCCAGATAGGTCAAAGGGTAGGAGCCAGACGAAATGTAGTCCAGTGATGGTGCCATTTGAAAATAAACACTGCTGGGAAGTGGGGGTGAGAGTCCCCTCCCAACTATTATACTACCCAGAAAAATGAATGTCAATCAAAGAGAAATAAATCCTGGCAACTATGGGACACTGTCCAATGGGGCGGGTGTCGGGCCTGGCATTTGGGGAGGCAAAGCCCCCAAGGTCATCATCTCATGGAATCCTTGCACAGCAGTCATCACAGGATACAAGAACCAAGGAAGATAAGAAGAAAAGGAAGAAGAGAAGGAAAGTATTGATAAAAATAGGGACTTGGGATGTTAGGACAATGATGAGGGCAGGGAAGCTGGAAAACATTTAACAGAAAATGGCTTGAGGGATTGTAGATGCCTTGGGGCTGTGCAAGATGAGATGTAAGGGATGAGAAGCAGGGACTACTGGAGTGATAGTTACAGGGTAATTTATAGTGGTGGGGTTGAGAGGCAACGTGGGGTAGCTATAGTGTTGAACACAAAATTGGGGACGAGGGCAGTAAATATTGAACAGGTGAGTGACACGATATTAGTGGTAGAAATAAAAGCACACCCTACAAATGTCATATTGCTCCAGATGTACATGCCCACTAGCAATCATTGGGAGAATGAGGTGGATGGGGTGCAGGAACAGATAAAAAAGATAATCAGAGAAGTGCCGGGCAAGAAAAATCTAATAGTAATGGGCAACTGGAACGCAGTAGTGGGAGAAGGGAGAGATGGGTATGAAGTGGGAGGGTTTGGATTAAGAATGAGAAATGACTGTGGAGAGAAGACAGTTGAATTTTGTGAGAGAAATCAATTAGTAGTTAAAAAACACTTGGTTTAAACACCATTGTAGGAGGAGGAACACATGGAAAATACTGGGAGATACTGGGAGATATCAAATTGACTATATCATGGTTAGGCAAAGATTCAGGAACAGTGTGAAGAACTCGCAGAGCTATCTAGGATTATAATTTAGTAATGATGAACTGTCAGGTTAGATTCTAAAAGCTTAATAAAAGTAGGAGAATTAAAATGTGGAACTCTGAAGCGTTGAAAGAGGAAAAAAGGAGGGAATACAAAGAGATAGTGGAAGGGAACATAGGTGAAACTAAGGAAATAGGAACAACCCTCAAAAACAAAATAAAAAGGTCTCTAAAAAATAAAGGGCTGGTAAAGTGGTTGAGTAGAAGAGATTAAATCAGGTATAAGGGGTTCATTGAGTATCTCATAAAAGAGACAAACTTGGCAAATGGGCAAATTAAGAAAATTAAGATCATGAATGATGATTATGCCACGAATTCCCGAGAGTTACCCCAAGAGAACAGCTTCGTCAGTTTATATTGTCTTCAGTTAGACATTGTGCTATAAGGACCATATTACCTAATAGGGTGCCTCGTTTTGCCACTTTTTTCTAGGAGCGAATCGTAATACCCGGCAAAAGTTGCGTACCCGGATGGGTATTACAAATATGATTTTTTTTCCAAATCGGTTAATATCTTCTGTTCGCATTTTTGCCTTAAAATTTCGAAATTTTTCACGAAAAATGTTAACATTGTAAATAATTTTAATTTGGTTTGAGCGAGCACTCATTTTTTGCAATGGGGTATAACTTAGGACTTAAATTGATATTTTAGACCAAATAAGTCAGCTATATTGCTTTTAATTATCGAAAAAATGACCTTTTATGGTGTCCCCGAAAGCACTTTTGTGGGGGGTAGGCAACCCGCAATAATTGAAGCGAAAAAGAGATTTTTTTTTTTTCAGTCCAAAACATGGAAATCATGCCTGAAAATATCAAGGGTAGTCACAAAGATGGGAGCACGCTATTTTATGCCATCGCAGACTATATTGACTTTATTTTCGGGAAAGAAGATATCAGTGAGAATGGAAACCATCATTCGGGATTCAATATGCCGGTTATATGTCCCTCAAGGGTCAAATGTACCTCCTCCGCGGTCGGAAAAGGGGTTTATTTTAGTATGATCAAGCAAATGTGCAGCTCCTCGCTCACCTAGCCAGCGAAGCTAGCCAAGCGACCCAGTGCCCACAACGTGGAGGTGGCTGCACCTTTGGCTCCTCCGCCTCCTCTACCCAACCAACCAACCATAGTAATGCAGACCAGTTTATTTTATCTGAATCGTCACCGTTCGGAAATATTGTCAAAAATTGAGATTTCGATTGAAATTTTGGCAGAACTTGCCGTGAAATCAAAGTGGATCTGATGACGCCATCCCTGGCCTCACTGCCGCATACACGGGAGACTGCTTCGGTGACTAACTCCACTGTCCGTTCCACTGCCACTGTGTGGCAGGGAAATACGGTGAATGACCATTCTGGCGAAGTATTTTCAGGAAGAGACAGTTTTTCAACGAGTTCTTCATTTAATATATTCCTCACAACTGGTGGCACGGTAATAGACACATCGGTGCTTTACTAATGAATCATTTCTCTGTAATCCATGGCTTCAAAATTCAAATAGGGAACAATGTTGCATCTAATGCAATGATGTAAATTATCTTCTTCGTCTTCTCTAGCACTAAGAATTTTATTTAGTGCCTTCTGACGGACAGTAAGTCGACGATCAGTCATCATTGCAAGAAGAATATTTTCTGGGAGTGCGAAGAACGCATTTGTTTGGATGGATGAATAAACTACTGCTTGTTATTTCCTTGGCAAGTATCTACATCTAAGAATGGTCTCAAAGACGTGACGAACACCATCGGCGATGGAAGAATGTGTCCTGATCCTGCATTGCATCACTACATAGACTTTTAGTATGAATGTTACTATTTCGATGAATTTCTTGGTAGGTTTCTTAGTCGAAATATATATATAACCTAAGAATTCTGTTAGCTGTGGTCAACCAACGGGCTTTATTTAGTTTTCCAGGCATCATAGTGACTAGCCCTTCTGCACATGTTCCAGACGCAATGGCTTGGGATATCTCGAGTAAGTACTTCAGGTCCTTATTAAGGTTTGAGATTTCATCTGGGCTGTGGTTTGGCAAGTCACAATTTATGGGATGAAATGACACCACTGGGAGCTTTTCACATTCTGGCAGTTTTGAACCTTTGTCACCTGTGTATGAATACGGGCTTGAACAAGCGCGGTCAATGTGGGTGAAGAGAGCTCGGAACGGGAACTCGATGAAATGCAAAAGGCAAATAGCCCATTGCATAGGTTTTCCCGACATTTTTTCTAAATTTCGCTGGACGCCGCCCTTCCAACCCGTATTGGTGTTCGTCCCGTCACAGCCAAGAGCATCAATTTCATCGAATCCACCACTGAGTTGACTGATGATGAACTCGAAAATTGCTGTAGCCTCATCATGTGCAGAGCCGGAAGATGGAGCGACGTGGCCTACGTATTGCGCATTAGGTTCAACCACAAGTGATATATGCTCTTCCCTGACGGTGCCTGTGGGTGTTTTTGTCTCGTCAAGATGGCCATCAAAGTACAGGCTTTTGATCGGATCATCATCCATAGAACAGCGCTTCAAATATCGAGAAATTTTAAGTTTATCACGCCGAATTTTGCTCTTGTCTATAACCAATGCAGACGTTATATCACTATATTGCTCTTGAGATGTAATTCCAGCTTTTAAAGCTGCGTAAAGCACAGTGGATGTAATGTGTGCAGCAGCCCTCTCACTTACGCTGTATCTCTGATAAATTATGGCAGTCTCAGTTAAGTCAAATTTGACTTTGGACTTTCTTTCTCTTGGTTTGGTGAATGCCACATCCTTAGCGCAACATTCCTCGTGATGTTACTCATCAACTTGAGTATCCTCAAAGTGTTGACTGTCATTCAAAAACCCCAATGGGGAAACTGTTGATTCAGATGGTCCAAGTTTAAGCCTCTTATTTATATGATTACGTTTAGCCCTTACTCGCAATTTTTTTGGCACAGGTAAGTCAGTAGATCCAATTCGGCCAATTCTTGGACCTCTCTGATCCACAAGAAACTGGTGCTCTAGAATAGGAACCTTTTTTTCCTTGGGACAGACACATTTGGGAAAGTTGGCACATTTGCAGAAGGCTATATCAAATAGTTTCGTTGCCTCCTCAGTAAAAGACTTCAACAAGTCATCCTTTGTTTTTTGAACTACCGTTTTACTCTTCAGGATTTTCTTTGTCCTAATGTATTCATCATGGCAGCGTGAGATGAGTTGAATTACTCTGGTTTGCGTAACTGCTGGAATAGACGCTTTTTTCCAAATGGAACATACCATGACAGAAACTTGTCGGGCAATGGAAGAATAGGGTGGCTCCTTGTTACTCCATGACTGTATTCCAATTTGCCGCCGAACTTCTTGACAACAAAGTAGAACATCCTTCTTTGTCGGGAGTTTAGTTGCATCAAAATCCTTGGGGCTTTCATAAAAAATCGGGCAACGTTTGCACCACGTAGAACGAACTTCGAAAGAGACATGCTGCAGACTGAATGAAAATATGCGCAAAACCAGAGCACACAGGATGGATATGCAGTAAAATATTTGGAAATAAAGAGATGAGCGAGTCAAATATCACTTGTAACTAGAATAGAAGCACACCAGAACATCCACTAAAACAGGCACACTAAAGAAGCGAAATGAGTTGCAAGCGAACTGTAGTGATAAATGTGAATGGGTAAATCAAGAACTTCAATCGTTCAGCTCGTCTCACAATGCAAGGCTGACTGAGAAAATTGGGGAAGGGCGAAACTTGCAGTGTGTAGGTGGATGATTCAGGGGTCGGTAAACTTTAAATGCAATATTGCTGTGAGCTGAAGACATTATATGTTCCGCTACTGTTACGACCCACCAGGCGAAGGAAAAGACAAGAATGGAAAGAGCTACAAAACTATTACACTAAATTGACCATTCTTGCTGCCCTCGAGGAGACAATTTAGGGCATAATTAGAGAACCTCCTATCATTGTGACTACCCTTGACATTTTCAGGCATGATTTCCACGTTTTGGACTGAAAAAAATCTCTTTTTCGCGTCCTTTATTGCATGCATAGCGTAAAATGAGACGGCGTGTTGCGGGTTGCCTACACCACAAAAGTGCTTTCGGGGACACCATAAAAGGTCATTTTCTCGATAATTAAAAGCAATATAGCTGACTTATTTGGTCTAAAATATCAATTTAAGTCCTAAGTTATACCCCATTGCAAAAAAAGAGTGCTCGCTCAAACCAAATTAAAATTATTTACAATGTTAACATTTTTCGTGAAAAATTTCGAAATTTTAAGGCAAAAATGCGAACAGAAGATATTAACCGATTTGGAAAAAAAATCATATTTGTAATACCCATCTGGGTACGCAACTTTTGCCGGGTATTACGATTCGCTCCTAGAAAAAAGTGGCAAAACGAGGCACCCTATTACCTAATCACATAGCCCATATACACAGAACATGAATCAACATTATACGAATATACTCCATTCTTATAATAAAACCTCGACCATGAATTAAGTGAGTCCAATCAAGAAAAAAGGTTGTTTTGGATAATGACTCAATTATTCTGAAGAGGAAACAACAATGATGGCCCTCATTATCTACTTTGTCAATATACAAAGTATCTACATAGCTGACACAGAGTACTGATACGAGGAATAATAATTATAAGAGACTCAATTCCAATGCACAGGTTATGGATAATGAAAAGAAAATGACCAAAGATGCAGATCGCCATGCCCGTTTCATGATGGACCATTCATGTGCATCATCTGCATCATGACCACTGTCATCCAAGGGTGTCCTTCGACATTTTGCTGTAATGTAAATAAGAGTATAGATGGTAACCAGCCTCTGCATTTACTGCAACATGTGCAGCTTTCCTTGCCAACGGTAGTGGCTGATCTACCAATCAGGTTTAGCTTATTTCGATCCATAAGGAAATACAATATCTAAGTTGCACCAGTTCATTTGGTGTCAACGGTTTCAAGGTATCATCATCATCAGACCAGGCCTCATAATGATACCTCGTATCAAAACTGATTGTACAAAATGATTCTCAGTGGAACTTTGCAAATGCATTACCTCACTGATCAATCATGAAGGAGTTCCATCATGTTTCACCTGATACCACTGATTGCATTAGAATATTTCTATCAGTCTCCTAGAAAAAGGAACCACACTCCTGGAAATATTATATTCTTCCCCCGCTTTCAGTCTTCTTTCCAAGCTGGAGTCCCTTTTTAAAGGGCCACTATAACAGCCAGGATACGGATACCTGTGACCAACTACTAGGTCGTACTGCTGTGTGGTGAACATGATTCAAGTAGTTGAATCAAAAAAGTCTAGTGAAAGTGCTGTGGTGGAAAAGTTTATGGTGTCATTGTCAATGCTTTCAACAATCGTCACCAACTGTGCTAAAATTCTAGTAAAATTGGAGGAGGGAGTATCACCGAAAATGAAAAATTTATGTGGCGCTAAGTTCACTGAAATTGAAAGGGAACTTTACACCTTCTACAGCAAGTGTTGTGAGCAGCATATTCCAGTGAGTGGCTTGATCATTCAACAGAAGGCGGAAGAAATTCCTTACGTCAGAAAATCAAAGATTTCAAATTACCTGTTGGCTAGGCTGTGCAATTTCGAATTCCGATTCAACATTGTGTTGCTGAAGATATGTGGAGAAGGGAGTCATGGAGTGAGGTATCCTCAAAAACAATTATTAATCAACTATCCTGGAGAGTGGCAGGATTCCCTTTCCCAGCGCCTGATAATCCTTTTCCTGAGATTAGTCTTAGATCAAACTACCTTAACTGTGAATGAATTCCTGTTAGTGCTAGAAACGAATATTTGTCAATGTTTATGTTTAAGAAGAGGTACAGGATGAAATGCCTATCAAGGTAAGAGGTTTGGCAAGTGATTTCCAAAATTAATTGTCGTAAGTTGGCAGTTCATTGGCTGCAATCTCCAGCAATTATTTGTCAATATATGACAATCTCCAAGCTTGTGTAGATCGAACACTACTCCCGGCGACGGAAGACCCTGTGGCAGGGCCCAGTAAGGAAAGCAGCAAAGAAGACGAAAATGACCTAATCCTGATCTCTCCCAAAAAGAACAAAGTTTTGCTCGCTCTCAATACATTACATCGATTCCAAATTATAAACGATGTCGACTCCCAGTTCAGTTTGCATTTTGTTCTAATTAGAGGCCATTGTGGAAGTGACTATGGAGCATAGCAAAAGCAAAGCAATGAAAAAACAAATATCTGATTTTTTGTTAAATAAGTGATTCTGTTGACAGAAGAACTGAAGTTTATTTATAATAAACATTCATTCGTATTTCCTCTTGACTCATTATTCACTGACTCCCTTTTCTGAGATTGTCAGAACGGATTGGAAATTAAGGAAATGTGAAATGGAAATGCCTGCCTGTTCTCATATTCCCACCATCCATCTCCGCTGCTTCGAAACCTTGGCTAACTCTCCCCCATCACTTTTCTTTCTACTGGCAGCAAACTTATCAAACGCTTCCTTTCCCTCCCAAACTGGTCATATTTCTCCCTCAAGTGACGAATGACTGACTTGTTTCAATACTGCAAGACCATAAGGCTATAGAAGAAGGGCAATAATGTATACTTAGGCCATCAGACTTTCAGAGCTGAAAACTGAATATTCATTCCTAAAAAAATTTAAGTACAAATGATGCAAGAAAATTTATATGCATAAGAATGAACTATGCAATAACCACTTGTTTGCATGTATTTCATCATATTCAGCTCATTCCTCTCCACCAAATAGACTCCTAAACTCAAGGGACTAGGCATGGTTAACAAGCAGAGGTAAAATGTGCAGTTAATTTCTACTGCATTTTATGATCAGGTCAAGAGTAATTTTTCTTAAAGAAATACGCATCCCAGGAAAAGATTTCCATTTCCCTCATGAAAAACATTCCTCGGTTCTAAACCCTTTTAGTGCTGACTCCTGCCAGCGGTACTAGAGAGAAAAGAGGAGGGTAATTTATGAAATGTATCATTTTAAGAAAAAAATGTTATGAAGTTATTGTTTAATATATCCAGATATGGTTTTTTTTACTGTGTATGGAATGAATTAGGTAATAATCATAAAAGATTTTTTTACCTGCCTGAAAAATAATTGTAAATATATTAGTGTTTTTGAGTTGAACGATTTTGGCACATGAGCTGATATATCGGCCCACCCCACTAAGAGGGTTCAAGAATGAAATACATAAAAATGCCTGTTTGCAACTGTTCTTCTAACAGTTATTTGAAAGTACTGGGTCCAGATGCAAGATGATGAACATAGACATCAACAGGCAGAATGAAATACGCAGGTCTTGCCTCCACAGTGAAGATAGGTAACGTGATGAGCGGGCGAGAATCTTAGCCTCATCGACTCGGATGGAGTGGTCAAGTCGGTTCAATGCTATCATCTGCTCTGGCTACCAAAGAGACTTTTAACAAGGTTGGTCGATTGGTAGTGAATCTCATTGATTGATTTATTCCATGAAGCTTGTATTCCTATCTGCTACCTAGTAATAACAGCAGGCTGTGCATACTTTGGGTGTAACTCTTGTACATCTAAGCATTTGTGCAGTTGAAAAAACTTTCATAGAAAGTCTTACATTGATAGCCTGCAAATGGTGTAGCACATATTTGAGAAACTTTGCTTCTTCACAAGTTTCAGCAAGCTTTTGTTAATGCAACAGTAGCCATGCTACATTAACAGGGTAGAGTGTAATGCATGGCAGTCCTTATCATACTGCCGTCATCATCGTACTGCCATATTTCAGTCGCCTCTCAACTGCACACACCGCCTCCCCTATGCAGAAAGCTCTGCATTTGAATGGTATGCAGCAGACACATGGCATCTTGAAGCCAATTGGGTCCTTGACTCTCATCAGAATGTCTGTCAGTCTGGCTGGTTTTGCGCATATCCTTTCAATGTTGTGGCATCCCAATATCCTGGATTCTATGCCAAAGAAATATTGGATATTATAAACCCTTGCGTTAATCGCAATGAGCCGTCTAACTTACTTTATGTTCAGAAACCACAATGAGAAAGTCAAATACCTGCTACAAGGGGCAGAATGGCAGTTCTGGCATGATGAGAGTATTTTCACTCAAAGGAAATGTATTAAAATCAGAATAAAATAATGTTGAAAAAAATTAAGCAACCAACTGAATGAGGATGTCCAATTACGACACTGGCAATTTCCCATTCGTGTTGTCACAATTAAAAAAATATCACAAGCCTGAAAACGCTCTGCTAAAAATGCCCACCTCTAAAACATGGGAAAAATACCACCATAGTAAAATGTAAACATGGATTGAACCATTGGTTGGGTACCAAGCTAGATCTGAAGGATACATGCTAGGCTATTATTTATACACCACACAATATCTTTAGCAATGATATAAGCAAAAAAATACAAGGATACATAATCAAACTGATAGGTACAAAAATTGCACATTCCTATGCATTATTAGTTATTGTGACAGAAACAGAGCAACAAAGTACTACAGCAATCTGAAGAAATACTACCCCGATTGGCTCAGTCACTAATCTTATTCCTTTTCCCTCCATATTTCATAGCTGGTTCTCAAACGCCAGCCACCAAACACCCCTCCAGAGGCTCGCAGGGTACTATGGAGATAATGATGTGAATAAAATTGCACCATGAATAGACCTATGTATAGCTTTACACTGTACTATTAGAAGTAGAGCAGTACAAGTTTGTATGCCTCAGAAAGGTAAACTAGGGTCGCAAAGTATCATATATCGCAAATATTGAGGTGACATGGCCTAAGTGCCGCAGCAGCTCAATAAAATCAAGGTAAAGGAAGATTCTGACTATAAAGAAGCATAAAATCAATGGTTGGCGAGTTCACTTTGTGGAAATTATTATTCATCTTAAAAATGAAAACACTTTGTTTTTTCCACCAATGTATTAAAAACACAAATCGACCGGTTTCGGCCTTTTTAGGCCATTATCAAGATTACAGAGTAAAATACCCAAAGACAGCACAGTTTATATAAGAGATCTCAAGGAGAGGGAGGTGGCTGAAATAAGGGGGGGGGGGGGGTAATGAGAGTTGATTGGACAGAACTGCAGGGGAAGGAACAAGCAAGTGGTGATGCCAGACTCAAGGACTACAGTGATGGAGGTGAGGGTACTGGCACAGAGAACAAGGGTGGAAATTTTTGAAATTCTGTCCTATTACAATGTGCATGGTGATAAACTACTGAATGACATAATCCCTTCAATCGCCTCACGCTTATTCTCTGTGCCAGTACCCCCACCTCCATCCCCGTAGTCCTTCAGCCTGGAATCGCCGCCTGTTTGCTCCTTCCCCTGCAGTTTTGCCCAATCACCACCTCAAAACTTACTCGCCTCTCATCCCCCCTTCTTTCAGCCACCTTCCTCTCCTTGAGATCTCTTATATAAACTGTGCTGTCTCTTGGTATTTTATTCTGCAATCTTGATAATGGCCTGAAAAGGCCGAAACCGGTCGATTTGTATTTTTAATACATTAGTAGAAAAAACTAAGTGTTTTCATTTGGAATATGAAGAAGCAATAAATCATTAAAATGGGAGTAACTTAGACCATCTTCTCAATTCAATTTCAGTGAAGCATATGACCAAAGCTGTTATTCAGTACACTAATGATAGAGGCTTCTAAATTTCAGTAGTATACCAGACTTCCACACTAAGAAACTAACATGGATTAAAGTCAGCTTCGACCAGTTTAGCATATTTTACTCTTAGTTTCATGGAAGAAGTTTTTACCCAAGCAGACATGATTTTATGGCCTTTATAAGTATAGGAGATCTAAATTTAAATGCATACCTGGTACAGATAAAATCAGGAAGACTTTCCATGTAGTAACTAGGCAAAGGAGCCCAAGCTTTTGAAGCATGTATTTCATCTCTATGGTCACCATGCACCACAGTAGCAGAAGGAATCTGACTTCCTGTATCATTACGTGATGGAAGAGTTAGGTTCTTTTCAAACATATCTTTTCCTTCCTCCTCCACTTTTGAGCTGGAAGATGAATCAATAGAATTAGTTATGTTGCTAACTATTGAGGAGCTATGGTTAGTTGAGTAGATTTGTTCCGATGGTATAGGCAGGAGGTTTTTGTCTAATAAACCTCTATCTTCTAGCTCCACTTTTGAGGTGGGAGATGAATCTGTAGTATCAACAATGCTATTTACTGTCATTGAACTTGAGGTGCTTGTGTGGATCTGTTCAGGTGGTATGGGCAGGTGATTTCCATCAAACAAGCCTTCTTCTTCAGGCTTCAGGGTTGAGTTGGAAGATGATTCAGTCTCATCAAAAATGCCATTAATAATTTTTGAACTTAAGGTACTTAGGTGGATCTGTTCTGCTGATAACTGTGAGAGGTTTCCATCAAATGAACCTTTTCCTTCAGGCTCCAGTGTTGCATTGGTAGATGAATCAGTGGTATCAACAATACTGTTCACTAATGATGCACTCTCGGTAATTGACTGAATCTTTTCTGGAGATACAGGCAGAGGGTTTATGTCAATTAAACCTTTGCCTTCCAGTTCCTCTGTTAAGTTGGAAAGTGAATCAGAAGAATCAACAATGCTGTTTACTGTTGATGAACTTAGGGTGGTTGGTTGGATCTTTTCCACCGATATCAGAGGAATATTTTTGACAACTAAGCCTTTTTCTTCATGCTCCAAGGTTGCAGTAGAGGGTAAATTAGAAGTATCAAACTCATCACTCACAGCTGATGACATCTGTGTAGTTGACTGAATCCATTCTGATATTGCAGGAGGGAAGTTGTCAATTAGAATTTTTTCCCCGAGCTCCATTGTTGAGTTGGAAGGCAAACCTGTCAAATCAACCGTGTCACTTAGAGCAGATGAACTTAATGCACTAGACAGCACATGGCCTGATGATTCCCCTTCAACTACATCAGAGTGCTCAGTGCTAGTTAAGTTTCTGAAAATCTTAGGTAATATGTTTTGTCCCACTTGCTCGTGTGTAGCAGTTTCCTTCTGATTAGATGGTTCTGTTGCATGGAATTCTACCTCGCCATTAGCAATTATGGTTGTCGTAAGCGACTGTAAATTTTCCAGGGAGAACTCACTTTGATCAGATGGGTCAGTATGATTAACAGTTTCTTCAATTGATGAAGTTGTTGCACTTCCACTGGCCACAGTATCTTGTTCAGTCACAATATCTGTACTCATCATTGAATCAGTATCTATTTTTGGTAACTCTGTCACCACGTGTGTATCTTCAATTGAGTCCTGGTCTCCTCTACTTGGATGAGGTGGGGCTTTTTCTACCGGCATACTAGAATCAACTAGAAAGAAGGAATTATTTCCATTTTTTTTCAAGTCCCCTTTGGTGACTGTGCCATTTGCACCTCCAAAAATTTCATCCTGCAACTTTGAGGCAACCTCCACTTCAGGGGCATTATCAATTTCTGACGTGTTAGCCTTCACCCCAAAGGAAAAGAATTCAGTTCTATCTTCATGTTTCTGATGAGTAAAATTTAACGAACTAGTATTAATCATCAAAGTATTATTGGTTTCTGGTGAGGCAAAGTTTGTAGCAATGTTATCCTGAGATGTGCTCCCCAGCAACTTGTTTTGAGAGTTGGTTGAATTCATTTCAAAGATGGAATCACTTTTTGCAGTATTACTGGATGAGTTATCGAGGTTCCCCATCTGACTCACTTTAGAAACCACTGTATGGGTTTCATTACCTACATCACTTCGCAAAAGGCTCCCTAGGATTTCCAGGGGTTTATTCAGTAATGATGTCATTGAGACTGCTCCAGTGGATGGCTTTAACTCACAACCAACCTCATCCTCAGCTCCAAGGCAATCTACTACACCATCACACACTCTTTTCTCTGGCACACACTGACCAGCACCAAGGGAACATTCGACTCCTGGACAGTTCTGCTTGGGTGTTTTAATCATTGCAGAAACTGGTGCATCTAGAATGAGAAAGATAAACATAAATAAATGGTTTTTAAATGTTTGGTTAAGTCAAATATTTTGGAAAACAACATATAGTTTCCACAAAAGCATTTAACTTGCAAACAGCAATGAAACAGTATTTCTTGCAAATGGAAATTTTCAATAATAATGCACTAGTAACCAGTTTTTATCATGTTCCACATAAAGAACAGCAGATCCAATGGGAATATTTCAGAAGTAAATATATAGTTACACTCTTCCCAAGGACAACAACCTTGTTGTGATGGAAGGGCTTGTGTGCTCCTATGACCCCTATGCTGAACTAGTGAACTTGAGTGAGCAATGTTCCTAAAAGGGCCACCCCTACCAGATTAGTTGAACGTAAGGAGATGGATGAATGGTAGTCTGTGCAGTGTCTATGCCACAGTGAGATGGTGGCATAAGGCATCTGATCATAAAACTATAAGATTTGGCCTGTGTTTGAGCATCTAAATACCCTGTACTCAACACTCCTGACACCTCAAAGGGATTTGTCCATTGACGAGATCCTAATGCTCTATAAAGGCAGACTAGGGTGGAAGCAATATCTACCTTTGAAAAGATCTCGTTTCGGCATAAAGAGTTTCATGCTTTGCAAGGCTGAGACTGGCTATATTTGGTCTAGCATTATTTATACTAGAAAAGGAACTAAGTTCGCAGAGGAGTACAGTCATCTTCCTGTGTCAACCCAAATTGTTCTGTCACTTATAAAGCCATTACTAAGGCCGGTATTCATAGTCCTCAATAATTACAGATTTGTTTCAATCTATGATTATATCTCTAATTAATTACTGTTTCTTATTCATAGTCGTCAAAGAATCAGTGATTCGTCAATCGATGATTCTTGAATCAGAGATTCATCAATCTATGATTATTATGTATTCATAGTCGTCAAATAATCATTGTTTATAGTAGGGATGGACCGATACCAGAAATTTCCGATACCGATACCGATTCCGATACCAGTTCTCCTCCCCCTGATACCATTACCGATACCGATACTACTCCATTCTAGCTATAATACAAACTCAGCATTTCACCACTAGCACTTTAAGCTGGCTCGGCCAACTAAGAAACCAGATTATGGAAACAACCATTATTACACAGGCAAAACACTTAATTCACTGAAAAAGTTTTAATAATTTTTAGTTTTAAGTTTTTTACCGGACATGACTTTTTTTCCTTGACTGTTATTGCAAATAATCACATTTTATCAAATTATTCCCACGCTACCATGAAGTCAGCATTGCGTAGCTTAAGTAAACGACATTACTTCAACACGCGATTCCATATAAGGAAGAGCAAATTGCAAAAACTGCTTTATCGTAAAGACAAAAGCATGTAGCCATAAGTTAATTTGCCTACTTATTGATTTTTAATTATATAATGTAATTAAAAATATATAACTTTGGTGTTCGAAAGAAACGCACTCTGAAACTGTCTCTGTCTTACAATTAGATAACCTTACTGATGGCATTTGGTACCAGAGCACTCTAGCGGTAGAAGTCGACATCTCGTTTGATTGGCCATATTGGCGGTAAAAAACTGAAATTTGAAAATATCGGAAAAGCACTGACTTGACTGCCGATACCGATGCTACCGATACCATAAATATCGGCCGATACTTTACATCGGTATCGGAATCGGTCCATCCCTAGTTTATAGTTCTAGTATTCATAGTCAAGCAAACTGTAATTATTTGGCCAAATAATCATTGATTCGTGAATTAAGCTCTCGACCGTAATTAATTAGAGTTTTTCTTTGTTGGACGTCAGTATTTCTGTGATTGTTTACGACATATTCGCGGCTTTACGGTCCAACTGTACAATTTTATACGGCGCTAAAGGCATAGAATTCTCTATATGAACGTCTTGAATTGATTAGGATTATTGATTACCTTGAATTGATTAGGATTTCCGTGCAATGGAAATTCGTTCGGACATATTGGTGTATGTGATTCCCGATGACGATGTACCAGCGTATCACTAAAGGCTGCAAAAAACACACATTAGGGATCCAACAAATCCAAATTACTCACATGGGGAGACTACGTACCCTGACTCGCCGATCTGAGTGCCGTATTTACTATGTCCTGCATGAGGTCAAAGGCTAGTTCGCCTTGGACTTCGTCAAACGTATCCTAAACGTTGTACTGTAATTAATCAGTCTATAATCAGAAATATCTGCCCTTAGTATAAAAAAGCTGGGAAAATTTATTCTCGCTAGCTTGTCCCGGAGCCTCACATCACCCGTCTCAATCACCCTCAAAGCCACTTTACCTATAAGTTTCATTATCGCTCCATTGTATCAGGTTTGTTTGGTGTAGTGGTTAGTGCAGTGGATTTGTATGTGAAGGTCAGGTGGTTTGAGACCCCCGGTGGACATTTTTTTTTCCATCTCTATATTCAGAACCAGAGAGAAATTTTTCCTCCGAGTTAGATGTCATATCATAGGACTTCACCTCGCCTTTTTCCTCGTGATACTTTCCACAAAATTCGTACTCCAGGGTGAATCTTTAATGTCAATGGCCTCACTGGGGTCAGGTGATGGACCGCATATGATATACGTCAATCTCTGTTTAAAATTCGTTATGTAACTTGCTGCAACAATAGACATGAGTGTTGACAGACGAAGAGTTCAATAGAGGGTACCGATTCTCAAAACCCGTAGTGATAGAGTATATTCTTCTTAAAACTAATGTTCATATATCAACACTTTCTGCGAGGACTGACAGTTCCTCTTGTGCTACTGTGGCTCATTGCTTTGAGATTTTACGCTTAGGCATCAATATTGAATTGTTGAAATCATATTACAAATTTAAAAAAATACATCACAGCGGTTTTTAATCATGCAGTATTTTACAAAATCTTCATGCTGAATTTAACATCGGCCGAAATTGCCATGAATGTTTTACTCGTAAGCCATCATCAATTGCTACTAATTACAAATTTCAAATTTTCTGTATCGGTAATGATCAGTTATAAATACTGCTACGGCTACTCTTCATCTTCTTTGGTGTTTTACGTACATATGTAGCGATTGCTAGTTCTGTTTCGCAGCCAACGGTGTCAAAAACTGTGAAACATATAACTAATCTTTTGGCCGTCTAAATAGTTGACACCATCAGATCGCCTGTTTCTTATGATGATCAGGCGAAGAATGGGTGCCTCGGCTGTCTCTTTGTGAGAATGGAAAAAAAGAGGAGACCACACTTATGGTCGGACAATTCCTGACGTTAAACAGCACACGCTACATCATCAACACTTGCCGGAATACGAGATTACTGTTTGTTGATTTTCCCTAGCAACGCCTTCATTAAAGTCGAATAATCATAAGAAATAATTCTTATGTAGGCACGGCTAATTCATTTTTATCAAAAAAACATTGCCAATCCATTTTTCATTTTCTTTTTCAATATGCAATTAATAAAACTATATACTCAACTTGAATAAAAATGTAACGATACCCAAAAAATGTTTTGCCTCTTTAATTTCTCATACCACTCAAAAATAAACATACATCCAATCTGTAATTCACCAATTACAGATTATCCCAAATAATTAGAGATTCATGAATCAGTGATTCATGAATTGGAGATTGTTTTCTGTCTATGAATACATAAATCAAATAATCAATGATTGACGAATAATCGTTGATTCAGCAATCATTGATTATTTATCCCGTCTATGAATACCGGTCTAAGAAAGGGTTACTGTGTAGCTATGGATAATTATTACAATTCCCCAGAACTTGCAGATATACTCGTTAGGAATCAGACTGATGTATTTGGAACCTTGAGGACGACAAGGAAAAACATTCCACCAGAATTGAAAAAAAAGAAGAACTCAAAACGGGTGATATTGTAGGGTACCAACAAGGAAAGATTTTTGCCATGAAATGGAGAGATAAAAAAGATGTACCTCTGCTCTCTTCAATTCATACAACCACCGAAGTTACTGTTAGTGGCAGGAAAGGTGAAAACACGAAACCGGCGGTAGTAGTAGATTACAATGGAGTTATGGGCGGAGTGGAAAGGATGGACCAAAATCTAACTTATTATCCAGTAATCAAGAAGCAAATACTACAAAAAAATTTTTTATCATCTATTTGATCAGGCAATTTGGAATTCATTTGTGCTCTATAGGAAGAGTAAGGGTTCAAAAACACATCTAGAATACAGAATGGTGTTGGTGCAGCAGCTGATAGAGAAATACCACAGTAAAACATTCGCTGCCAAAGGGGGTCGTCCTTCGACGGAACCCAGTCCTCTAAGGCTAACTAGTCGGCACTTCACTGAATATATCCCGCCTTCAGAAAAGAAGCTGAATCCAGCGAGCCAGTGCGCCGTGTGTTGCTCACGACAAGACAAGAATAATAAAAAAATTCGGAAGGAAACAAGATTTTTCTGCCGAGATTGTGATGTTGGTCTGTGTGCAGCCCCATGTTTTAGGGATTACCACACAAAGAAGGACTATTAGAGATTATATTTGCCATTCCAAAATATGAACAAATAATTTGTTATGGCCAATAAAACAATTATAACTAAAATATTTGATATTGAAAACAAAATATAACATGGAAAACCTTTGTGTATCTAAGTTCAGTTTTTTAAGTAGTTAAAAATTCACTGGGTTTAAACATTCAATAAAACATAAAAAATCATAAAAACAGGAAAATATTGTTATATAATGCCTTGTAATATTGCATTATTTCATTATCAGAAATAAAAAAACCTGCCCTTTTTCCAAAAAAAATCTTCATAAAAACTCATCAGTCAAAGGGTTAAGCGAATGATTTCATAGTTTAGGAATCAGCCACTTTCCCGGGGAAATTCACAGTTTAAGAACAATTCTCAAAAAAATCAAGAAAAAATATACATACCAATTTGCTGCTCAATCCATGCCAAGTATTGGCTTACTCGAGTATATGCTCCTGGTTCATTGGGTCTGGCACATCCTTCACCATGACTAATCACTCCCGCAACATACCACTTTCTCCTATCACCTGGATGCCTGGCAAAAATAAAATAGCAAAACTTATGAAGCATTAGTGTAAAAGTAACAACAAACAGAAGTGCAGAGCACCTCATTTTAAAAGTTGATTAACCTAAGATGGCCTCAACAATGCCAAACTTGCCATTTAATAGCAAAAACATTAACGATAGTAGGCTTTCTCATCAAGTGTGAAAATTATGGCACAGTCTTGCAGAAAAGATTAGTGCCATGCCAGATGACTCAGAGAAAATTTTTCTAGCCACCGGAACGTGGGTAACAGGCTTGTGGCAACCTTTAGGTGAATGTGCTCTTCATGAAGACAAATCTACTTTTACATCTAAGTCACATTAAGTTAAAAAAATATAGTGGAAGTTAGTCATCATAAGAAACAACAAGCACAATTTTCCACAGATTTCTTTTTTTTGCCTTCCGATGATTCTTGTTGACCCATATGTCCCTGGAATCCCAATAGGCTGCCAAGCCTGTCATCAGGTTTTCAAGGGAACGGGCCAACAGAACTTGCCCATGGTGATGAAAAACCCACCCACCCAGGCGGGACTCAAACTTGCGACCCCACGAATAGCAGTCGACGACTTTACCCCTCCATCATTATTATAATTTTCTGGTCACTATTATTATAATTAAAGCCGGCCGGCTTTAATTACAATAAAATTCCCATTTTTGTCAGGGCAGTTCCACATTTTGTACTAATGTCCCTGTGTCCCTCAAAACAATTAGAAGATGCCTAATTGCCGCACTTTTGCAAAATCTCATTTATATTTCCTGCTTAGCTCTCGTGAGTTTTGCAGCAGTGGTAGACAATCAATTTTTCTTTTCACTTTCAAAGATCACAAATAGAAGTCGATTGAATCTTGACTGGGCTTGTGGTGTCTCCCATTTTGTTTATAGAGAACAACCTGCAAAGTAAATTTCTTCAATATTCATCCGTGTAATCCAGTCCAATAGTGTAAAATGTCAAAATGGAATGTACATTTAACGAAGGTCTATAAAGAAAATTCAGTTGCATCAAGAGAATTAAAACAGAGAGCAAAGTGCATTTTGAAATATGTAATGCAGATTTCAGCATTCCCATGGTTTTATTTGATGTTGTTACCAGGCACTTCAATAGTAGTCGACACAAATTACATCTAGTGTTAAGTTCAAGCGAGACAATTTAGGGATTTTTCAAGATTTCAAATCGCATGTCAGAGGATCTTGAGGTGGCAGCTGCAGAAGGTGCATAGGTTCAGCATACTCTAAGACACAACTTAAGTTTTCGATCAAGGGACTGTGCATCCCAAGTGTTTTGATGCCAAGTTTAGGAGTGGGCATACCAAATGCGAGGCAGCAGTGCTTAAGGTTTGTGCACCTTTTTTGGCAGAAACAACTGAATGAAAAGTTGAGAGGTGTGAGCTATGTTTCTTTATCAACAGATGCATCATACCATGGTAAAATAAAATCATTTCCAGTGATTGTATGTTTTTTATCCATAAAAAGGCACACGAGTGAAGCTATTGCAACTCTAGTCACAGTCATGGGAGAGATCAGATTTGGTTGCAAAGTATTTGGAAGAAATGGTCACTAGTAATAATTTAAACAACAAAATAAGAGCTTTCTGTGGAGGTAACATGAATACAAACTTCAGAGGTGCATCAAAGAAAGGTGAAAATAACGCTAACAAAAAATTGCATTTGTTGGAAATGGATCTGGTTGGAATAGGATTCAATGCACATATAGTGCACAACACAATTCAAACTGCCAGCGATTGTCTACCTTTGGATGCTGAAACAGTGGTTGTGAAAATTTATTCATACTTCTACATTTACACAGTGAGAATAGAGGACTTAATGGATTTCTGCAAGTTTGTGGCCATAGAATATAAAAAGAGATATTGGGTTACAGCAAGACTAGGTGGCTTGCTCTTATACCATTTATTGATAAGATTTTGGATATGTTCAAGTTTGAAAAAGTTTTTTGAAGACCCACTCAGTGATATGGCTGTATTTTACACATTCGCATGCTGCTATATTCCACAATGTACTGAAACAAATCAAAGGTGATACAACGAATGCTATGGAAGTAGTAAAGAATATTCAGGACCTGAAAAACAACTTGATGAACAAGAAAAAGTTTTCATTTATTCCCAGCAAAGCAAGGGAACTTCTATCACAAAAGAAGGTGATACAAATAATTATAGTGTTGAAGCAACTGCCTGTGGTTTTTATGATACATGTGTAGAATATGTGAATCAGTGGCGTGAGCACTTCAGAGAAATTGACATTTTTCAGTGGGTTCGGCTATAAAAAAGTTCCAGCCTGGTCAGATGTCCAGAGTAGCATGGAGTTCATTGCCGCAAAAGGAATTTCCCTTGGAGATGCTACAGTTTTATTCAATGAATTTAGTTTTGATGAAAATACATGAATACAAGTGAATGAAAAAACACCTGGTTAAGATTCCACACCTTATTTGAAGCAACACAACCTAGGTTTCAGCGTGTCATGCCATCATCAGGTACAAGCAGTTGGGTGGCTTACACTTACATAGGTAGCCATTGGGGGTGGGAGGAATTTGACAAGGAGGAAGGGGAGCAATAAGAGCAACGGACAAAACTGTTTGTTAAGGGGGAGGGTGGGGTGGCCTTGCGGGGGGGGGGGGGGGGGGGGGGGGGGGGGGGGGGGGAGGATGTGAGAGAAGTAATAATCAAAACAATGGGGGGAGGGGATGAAGAAATAGACTACCATTATGGATACAAGACATGAGGAGTTTAAGATTAAAGGAATTAAGGTTGAGAGTCATAGGTGAGTGGTAGTGTGATGTAAAGGAGAGGATAATGGTAGGGGAACATATGGTCGTTACAAAGTTTAGGGTCAGAATACTCAATTTCAAACCGTTCTAAAAAGTCCATTTTACACCCTTTGTCCATACAATGCACAACTGGACTTTTTAGAACAGTTTGAAATTGTGAATTCCCCCACTAAACTTTGTAATGACCATATGTTCTGGGTTTGTAGAAAGGGATAACCGACTGAGGGTACACCGTATGAAAAACGATCAACACCAGTCGACATCAGGGACTCAATCGAGGGTGGAGAGAAGGGATGATGGGACGGGAAGTCCACGAAGTGTGGAGTCAACGGGAGAGGGTTGAGAAGTAATACATCCATTAAAAGAGGCCTGTAGTAAATATGTAATAGCAGTGGGGTTGGTTTCAGTATGGTGAGTCAATGGTAGTGGTTATAAGGACCATGTGAAACCAATAAATACTTCTTAAAACTAGTTGTAGAGAATAAATGCCCATCATTCAAAACAATCAGCCACTCGACAGCATATTACTGCAGATTATGAAATACAACTTCACCAGAGGATGCCGACTAAATTCTACATAGCTAACACTACATGGTAAATACTACTGAGCTAATACTACACTTGATCAATTTTAACAGTGCAGTTAACGGAAATACAGTCAATCAGCAGGCAATGCAGTCTTGGCAAGGGATTTCAGGCATCTCAAGATTCCAAGATGGTGGCCTTTGTTTACTTCATAAAATCATGACAATATTAATTACTCATCATTATTTTCTTTCCCAAGCATTCCAATCACTGCTCGTGTCAATACATGTTATCACTAAACGATCAAATATACTTTAAAAATAAAAAATAAAACTTTTAAAAATACCATCAATTGTATCAATATTGTTTATTCTTGAAGAAATGGATTAGCAAATGGACCAGCAGAAAAATAAGAGCAAACCTGCAAAGAAGGGGCCCTCCACTATCTCCTTGGCAGGCATCTTTGCCACCCTCTGGAATGCCTGCGCAGATCTCATCCCCCTCCCGATCCTCCCGGTGGGGACACACAGCAACAATTGGCACTGCCACCTCATGCATATTGTCAGCTGCAAAAATACTACAACTGTAGGAATTTGTACAATGAAAATAATAAGATTACGACAACATATCCCAAATGTTTGGAACGAAAATAAAAATATCGAGATTAAATTCATAAGGCAAAGCAGCAAACCTGCGATAATAGATCATTCGATTATTTTAAAATCGTACACAATTCTTGCTGAGGATCTATCAATAAAAGTTGCTCTAGACCAAAAATTATGAATTTTCCACAGCAAAATTTTCACTTTCCAGGCAAAAATATCAGCTCATAA
Organism: Ceriagrion tenellum; assembly: GCA_963169105.1. NCBI lineage: Eukaryota > Metazoa > Arthropoda > Insecta > Odonata > Coenagrionidae > Ceriagrion > Ceriagrion tenellum. The sequence goes on along the minus strand of OY720638.1, from coordinate 9,851,322 downwards.
CTACCTGTTTAATTATTGAAGTTGTACGAATTGCAGTGTCACATACTGATGAACATAATAAGTATGTGATCAAGTTTCTGCACATATGGAGCATTGAGACTATCATTCAACGGAAATATTTAGTCAGAGGAACCACCAAAAAATTGAAGTTATGCATTATTATGCGATCGTAATTAAAGAAGTCAGTAGTGTTTTCCTAGTTCACTTAAAAAAAAGTATTCTACCAGTAAAAGGTAGTTTTTGTTGAAAGTTTGAGAAAATCCTCCCAGTTTCCTAAAAAATTCCGAGTCCCAATCTATCCCTAGTATTTCTTTTTTCACATCTGCATACAATCTACCCATCTTCATACCATCAATTAAACCTATCCTCCTTGTTCCCCTTCCACGCTTGCTCAACATCCTTCCCTCTGTCGCACACTTCATTTACCAATCAATCTCAGATCAATCTGACTGGATGATTCCATATTTCCAAACCGATCGGTATGGGAGCCTTTTTGTCCCATGGGATGTCAAACTGACTACCGTGGTATTCTGTATGAAACCCATCAGTGTGCCAGCTAGCTCCTGTTGGTAGATCATACTGACACATTAAAGCTGTTGCAAAGCTTGTCGCAGGCAGGAATAAGATTAGAGAACTATGTAAAAGTATTTTGAGGGAAGTTTTCTCTATGATGTGCATTCTTGAAATTCAAATAGATATATTGTTTGAAGAAGTTCAGCTATGGATGGTGTTGGAGTTCTGTGGAACTTATACAGACGTCAACGTGAGAGGCACCATAGAAATCCAAAGTACCTGAGTGATACTCCGGATCCCTTTGAAATGAGTTAGAAGATGTACCGCAGCTTGTAGTGCCTCTCAAAAGGAATGACAAGCATCCTCATAGAAGAGCTGCGTCCAGTACTAGCAGATCGACAAAGGGTTACTCACATCTCCATCGAGATTAAAGTATCTACATCCACATAATACCCCTCCACAAGACACTCAAGTAAGGATCTGGTTCCGCTGAAAAACATCCGCCTCTGCAGGGATTTGAACCCTGACCGTCCGTGTGGTAGGCGAGTACTCTAGCCACCACACCAACCCAATCCCCGATTCAATTCATATGGAGTATTGCACTACACGGATGCAAAACATGGACCTTGAAGAAGAGAGAAGGAAGTACTTGGAAAGCTTTGAGATGTGGCTGTGGTGACGAATGGAGAGAATTGAGTGGAAAGATAGAGTTGGGAATGATGAGAGCTGAGGAGGGTTACCACTTCTCACCTCTTTCAATCTTTCTCTATTTCCCTGTACAATATCATTGGCCCTCAGTTATCCTCATCTAGTGTTCCTTCATCCTCTATATCTAGATTAGTTATTCCACTAATGCTGTCAGATAGCTCTTGCATGTATCCTCTCCGCCTATCTTCAATATCTCAACGTTTGATCAGTTTGATATCTCACAGTGTCTCCAGGCATTTTGCATTTGTGCCTTCCCTCAGATGATGTTTAAACCACTTGTTTATTACTACTGATTATTTCTCCTACAAAATTCAACTGTCTTCCCACCACCATCATTTCTCGTTCCAAATCCATACCGTCCCACTCCATACCCATCTCTCCCTTCCCCCACTACTTCGTTCCAGTCGCCTAATACAATCAGGTTTTTCTTACCCGGAACTCCTCTGATTACATCCTCTAGCTGTTTGTACACCTCATCCACCTCTTCTTCCCTATGATTGCTGTTGAGCATCTACACCTGCACCACTGCGAAATGTGTTGGGTGCGCTTTTATATTTTATCACTAATATCCTGTCACTCACCTATTCAAAGTTAATTACCCTCATCCCCAATTTTGCCTTCAATGCCACAGCTACCCCTGCTGACTCTCATCCTCACCACTTCATATTACCCTGTAAATATCAGTCCAATAGTCCACACCATCTTTCCATCTCATCTCGCACATCCCAAAGACTTCTATGTTCCATTTCTCCACTTCCTGTTTAATATCCTCTCGCTTCCCAGCCCTCATCAATGTGCTAAGTTTCCAAGTCCCTATTTTAATCAGTGCTTGTATCCTGTATCCTGTGATGATTCTGTTGTGCAAATATTTCATGTGATAATGACCATGGGGCCTTTTATCCCTCGTTACCGGGCACGGCATCCTCCCTACCAGGCGGCATCCCGTGGTTGCCAGGATTCATTTCTCATGGTATAACTTTCATATTCTGAGTATTTGATAATTGAGAGGGGTTCCTACCCCACTCCCAACAGTGTTTGTAATGGACACAATCACAGGAATACCTTTCTTCTGGTTCCTACCCTTCGACCTATCTCGCATGGGTGGTCCAACGGGGAGAAATCGTTATCTCTAGGGGTCAACGGAACGAGCAAGCACTTCCAACACATCAAGGTTGTAGTCTGAGGAAAAGAGTTCTTTAGAGCGCTCAAAAATATAAGTATCCTATATCAATGTATATTTGTTGGTAAAAGTTTCGCATTCATTTTTTATCCACGAGGCATTTATTTAGATATATTAAGCATACATAAAAGTAGAATATTTTTATGTTGAATACACATGACTGCTTAATACCCTTAAACCATTTGAAAACTCCAACATGAAGTTTATTACATTTCCTTTTGCATGCCAATACTGCATCAAAAAATTTAATATCCAGCCAAGAAAGAGACAAAAATGGGTTAACCCCTCTAATTTCATGAAAATCTCTCTTTGGTAATGTTTTAATAGTTCGCAGCCATTAACATTCAGATGAGCATATTCCAAAGGAAACTTAATACATAGCAAGTATATGAAGTATGTACTCACGATCCTGTCCACTCTCAGCAGTGGCTCCCCATCCGACTGCCGTACAAACAGTACCAGGGGGAGGGTATAGGTTCTCAAATGGTAAACATATTGTTCGAACCCAGCGATTGATTAGGAACGGTTTTTGCACCCGAATCAAGGCCACATCATTTTGCATTTTAACTCGACTATAATTTTCATGGACCGCTACTTGAACAGCTTTTCGAGTCTGCTCCATAGGTGAGAATGAAAAGCGTCTAAGCAGTCCAGCCAATATTTCATAATAATGATGTTCATACCTGGAAAATAAAGTTACCAATTTGATCATTAATAGTGACTATAAAGATTGTAATTTACGGCTATCACAACAATGATTTTGGATTTTTTATGAACACCACATTTACTAACTAAAATCATGCCTCATTTAGTGCAAGGGGTGCATCCTGTGTGAGTCGCCAAGGTGCTTGCAATTGAGAAAAATGAGTGAATCTTAAAAAGATGGAAATAGGATGCATGCAACACAATAACAAAGTGGCTTTTTAGTATGTCCGGTAGTTTTGAACATCATGTTCCTTTAGAGCTCACAAAAATCCACAGGGGAGGATGACGGCTTTACTGGATAAGCACTCAGTGCAATGTCAAGGAATCTGGGTTTTAGTCCTCTTCAAGGCGAATGATTTTACCTCTATGAAATTTTACAGTTAAGAGTGAACATCTGAAAATGCAAATATCAATAATATGGTACTTCAAAGATAGCAACTGACGATGAATCCCGGAGCGAGTGGAGAGGGCGTCATGGAAGGCAGTGGTCAGTCATGTCATCCCGAGCCTCCCTCCCGTGAAATCGCAACTGAAATGTGCACGGAGGCACGACTGCTTCACCTCCGTAGGACAGATAGATGTTCGGCACCATCCAGTTAAGCAACTAATTGAAATTATGACCATTCGCAAATGATGACATTTTTACAGATTACCGATCATAGAAAAATGACAGACAAATTAAAAAGTGTTACCAAAACTTTAATTTTTTGATTCGGGGATAATCGTAGGACTAAATAATGATTAGACATTTTCATTAATTCACAACAAAATATGTATTTTTAAGTGAGAATTTGCACCTACAGGTAACTTCATTTACTGTCACAACCTCTGGTTATTGGTAAATTCTGTAAAATAAATAGTTTACCCAAGGATAATAATAATAATAACAATAATAAGGGTATGAAAGCGGACCACCAGCCTCATCATGGCGTGCCTGGTAATGGCTCCGGCCAATGGTGGACGTCTGCACGTGGGTCTAACCACCCCACATGCAGATTCATCTGGTTCCGAAAATGACGACCAGAAGTGCCACCCACAACCGACCCCTCTCGAATGGGGGTCCTAGTGGAGTTGGGTGTGGCAATAACATTTATAACACCAAGAAGGGAGCTCATATGGAGTGGACGGAAACCCTAAGGGGTGACCTCCTCACATGCTATGCTGCCAGCGAGCCCAATCGCAGGGGGCATATGGCTAGGATGCACTCTTTGTGGTGTGAGATGCATCCTGAACATAACCACCTGTCGCAGCAGAATCTGCACGACTATGCCAACCACCTGCGTAAAAAGGAAACTCCCCAACAACCGCGTGTTCAGAGGAATACACCAGCAGCCAGATCACCCTCCCCCACACAAGCAGTCTCTCCACCGGCTGTTTTGACAGTCACTGCACCGCCAGTACCGCCGACAAGTAGGGAGGAAGTATATCAGGCCGAACTGGATCAGACTAATGTTAGAAGAAAGAACAGTCAAGGCTGTTCTGAGAGAGAGCACGATGGAGGTGGCTGTGACTCGAGGATGTCCGCAAGGGGGAGTTCTATCCCCACTGCTGTGGAACATGGTGGTCGACGGACTTATCACGAGGCTAAACAAAACGGGTGCCTATACACAAGGGTATGCGGATGACGTAGTGATTCTCATCACAGGCAAGTACCTTAGCACAGTCTCTGGACTTATGCAGAAAGCCTTGGATAGAATGATGAGCTGGTGCCATCAAACAGGGCTGACGGTAAATCCAGGGAAAACAAAACTTGTTCTCTTTACCAACAAGAAGAAAAGAGAAGAGCTCATACTTCCTTCGATACAAGGAAGGATATTGCAACCTTCAACCACAGTAAAATATCTGGGAGTCACTCTGGACTCCAAACTCAACTGGGGAGAACACCTTGAGGCAAAAGCCAAGAAAGCGTGTGCCTCCCTATGGACCTGTAGGAGGGCACTAGTTAAAACATGGGGACTCCAACCAAAAGCGATCAGCTGGATCTACACGGCAGTGGTGAAGCCCAGCTTTTTACACTGCTCATTAGTCTGGTGGGGGAAAACAAGACAGAGCTCCGCAAGGAAGAAGCTCAACCACCTGCAACGAATGGCCTGCATGGGAATTACGGGGGCAATGAAAACCACCCCCACACTGGCTATGGAGACCCTACTGTGTCTTGCTCCACTAAACGTGGAGGTAGAGAAACAGGCCAGGGCTGCAGCATATCGTCTTAAAAGACAGGGACAGTGGAACCACAGGGGAAACCTGTCCGGACACAGGAAAATATGGCAGGAACTCAGAGCGTCGAGCCCCATTGTTGAAATGGGATCGGATACGATGATAACCTTCTTCTACAATACACCTCCACTCTTTAAAATCCATACTCCAAAAAGGGAGTGGTGGACAAAAGGGAGAGACAAAGATCCCCACAATGGAGCCCAGGTGTGGTTCACCGATGGCTCCAAAAAGGAAGGCAGAGCAGGGGCTGGATCTACTGCCAGCGCCCAGCCAAGAGGATCACCATCTCACTTGGAAAACATACTACAGTCTTTCAAGCAGAGGTGTTTGCTTTACTAATGTGCGCGCACATTATCAAGGAATCAGGTCTCAAGGGTAGACCAATTCACATATGCACCGATAGCCAAGCGGCTTTAAAGGCCCTAGCATCACAAATGTGCAACTCTAAACTCCTTCATGAATGCCGTGAAGTGCTTAACTCGCTACACACTCTTGGCAAAGTCGAACTCTTCTGGGTCCCCGGACATGAGGGTATCACCGGAAATGAAATTGCGGATCAACTCGCAAAAGAAGGCTCAAACCACACACCCATGGGACCAGAGCCTCATATTCCAATCGCACCTTGAGCAGGAATCATGGAGATCAAGAAGTGGGGCCTTGCCCGCCACTCTGAGACCTGGCAAAACATACAAGGGCTCAGACAAGCCAATCTTTTTATTGGAGGACCGAAACCGGGACTGGCAAGAAGACTTCTATTGCTGAACAGAGGTCAACTACGTACGATAGTGGGTCTCCTAACTGGACACTATCAGGTCATAAGGCACCTTCATCTTTTGAAGCTAGCAGATTCTGCCAGATGCAGATGGTGCGAAGAAGAGGACGAAACAACATCACACGTTCTCTGTAACTGTCCTGCCTTGATGAGGACTAGAATAAGACATCTAGGATCCCCGTTTCCCGATCCAGCTGAAATCAGGGTTACCCCCATAGAGGATATGCTGGCCTTCAGTAAGGCCATTGGACTCCACGGGTAACCAAGTCATGGTGGTTAGCACAAAGGACCAATAGGTCTAGGTGCCCTAGGTCCACCTCGGAGGAACTCCACCAATAGCCTAATCTAATCTAATCTATATCAGGCCGACTCTGAACTCCAAATGCGGTTGTTAAACGAAATCACTTATGATGTAGGACAAACCAGGCAGAGAGATATCCATCAGAAGATCACTCTACGGACTAACGTCCTCACCAGGTGTAATGGCTTTATCGACGAAATCCAAACGGAGATGTCGGACCTCTAGACAGTCAACTGCATGGTCTATGCTGCTGCCAAAATAATGGCCAACTCACAAATGCCCACCTCTTGGGAGGACAAAGCGGCAAATCGACTTAAACAGCTAGAAGCCAAGATCACGCTGGCGAGACGGCAGGCTTCGAGGATTCAGTGTGTGATGAAATACATCACATCTGGGCGGGCTTTCACACCCAAAGTCCGGCACATAGCACGTAGCCTCAGATTTCACCATCACACACTGAACAAAAACGTGCTGCTCACCATGAAGCAGCATGCAGTTGATAGAGTTCGGGCACTCACCACGGCCCGGAAAAAGCTCCTCAAGAGGAGTAAGGCCGTGAGGGAGAACCCAACCTTCCTCCTTCACCCATCCCGTCTCTTTCAACCACCTCAGTCTGTCGTCGAATCTCCGCCACCCACCCAAGAGGTAGAACGTTCCTGGAAGGATATCTATGAAAGGTCAAAGCCATTCAACGGAGTCATTCTGGCCATAGGCCTCTTTAAAAAGTTTTTCGACTGCCACCTACATGAAGTGTATGGACCTCTTTCAGTCACAGAGAGTGACGTGAAGGCCTTCTCTGGCAAGAAGAATTTCTCAGCTCCTGGAATGGATGCTGTGAATAACTTCTGGTGGAAGAAGTTCACTTCCACCCACTGGCATCTCGCCAAAATCTTCACGTCCTTTCTCTCGGGTAGAGAAATAATTCCACCATGGCTGACTGAGAGACGCACGGTTCTAATTCCTAAGAAGGAAGACTTGTCCAACCCTAAGAACTACTGCCCTATAACCTGCCTCAACACTGTATACAAGGCATTCACATCCATCTTGAGCGACTTTATCCTCCACCAGGTCCAGCCGGTTTGGGAGGAGGTGTACTCTCCACAGAGTTGGTATCATACCACCAAGCAAGGTTTTCCAAGGCGATAGCTCGAGCCCCTCGCTGTTCTGCCTTTCCCTCCTACCACTCTCGCTAAGGCTGCGACAAGGAAAAGGATACATGTGCGGTGTGCCAGGTGACAGGAAGCATAAGGTCACGCATTTATTTAATATGGATGACCTGAAGCTCTATGCTTCCAACGCAAAAGACCTTCACGTGGCCCTGGACACCGTACTGGAGTACAGTGAGGCTATAGGGATGGAGTTCGGATTGGACAAGTGTGCATCCATCCACCTGATGAGAGGAAGATTTTCGGAGACAAAGGAAGACATGCACCTCATTGATGGGAGCGTCATTCGCCACCTGGAGTGTGATGACAGCTATGAATATCTAGGCATGCCCCAAAGCCGAATGCAGGAGGTTGCAGCAGTGAAGGAGAGACTCACCACCAAGGAGAGACAGACTCTATACAGTGAGGCTAAAGTGATGGAATTCGGATTGCACAGTGTGCATCCATCCACCTGGCGAAAGGAAGAATATTGGAGGACAAGGAAGACTCGCAACTCGTTGACGGGAACGTCGTTCGTCATCTGCTAGATGACGAATGCTACGAGTACCTCGGCGTCCCCCAGCGTCGAATGTAGGAGTTAGCAGCAGTGAAGGAAACACTCACCGCCAAGGACAGACAGACTCTCAGGAAAATATGGAGTTCTGAGCTGTCTGGCAAGAACACGGTTCTTGCCACTAACATGTTCGTGGTTCCCAAACTGCTGTACACCTTAGGATACAAGAAATGGAAAATCAACAAGTTGTAGAACCTCGACAGGTGGACGAGGAAGATGATGACCATCTATCGAAGTCTTCATCCGAAATCTTCCATCGCCAGACTATCTCCCTCGCAGTGTAAGTGGTAGAGGTCTGTTGAGCCTGGAGTGTCTCCACAACAGAGTTGTCCTTGGAACCACATGCCGAGTGCTCAAAAGCAGAGACCCCCTGCTCAGTCCCGTAACAGTCTTGTAAGAGACCACGAAGGTGCCAAAGTAGGGCATTTCTCTTCCAGGCGGCCAAGAGGGCAGCAGACGAAACCGGTATGGACTTTGACCCGAAATCAGATGGTAGCGATGACAGCAAGTCCCTCTTATCGTTGAAGGCAGAGGTCCTTAAGCTCAAAATTAAAAAGGCCGAGCAGAACGCCTTGCTCAAGGCGCATACCATTAGCCATATAATAATAATAATAATAAAGATCTCTCTGCGGGGTACCCACCTGCCCCAAATGAATGGACTCATCGACGAGATCCTGACAGAGACGTTAGATCTCTGGATGGTGAATTGCGTGGTCTACACTGCGGCCAAGGTTTTGGCAACCTCCCGAAAGGACTCCTCTCAGGAGGATAAGGCAGCAACAAGGCTGAAAAAGCTGGATGCCAAGATCATGCTGGCGCGACAGCAGGCGTCGAGGATTCAGTGTGTGATTGAGTACATCAATGCCAGGCGAACCTTTACATCTACTTTACATCATCATTACAACCTTTACATCGGCGCACTGCACGCCGCCTCAGGTTCAACCATCACACACTGAACAAAAACATGCTGCTTACTATTAAGCAGCACGAGGTCGATAGGGTACGGGCGCTTACCACAGCCAAGAAAAAACTCCTGAAAAGGAGCAGAGGCATAAGGGAGAATTCCACCTTTCTCCTTCAGCCGTCCCGTCTCTTTCGGCCTCCTCCACCTGCTGTGGAATCCCCGCCACCCATTCATGAGGTCGAGCGTTTCTGGAAGGATATCTACAAAAGGTCGAAGCCATTCAATGGAGACACTGCGGCCATCACACTCTTTAAAGAGTTCTGCGACTGCCACCGACACAATGTGGATGGACCCCTTTCAGTCATGGGAAGGTACATGAAGCACGCTTTTTCTGGCAAGAAGAATTTCGCGGCTCCAGGTATGGATGCCGTGAGTAGCTTCTGGTGGAAGAAGTACACTTCATCCATAAACATCTGGCCAGAATCTTCACATCCCTCATCACAGGTAGAGAAACATTTCCACCTTGGCTGACTAAGGGACGCACGGTTCTTATTCCAAAGAAGGAAGACTTGTCCAATCCGAAGAACTATCGCCCTACTACCTGTCTAAACACTGTATACAAGGCATTCACCACGATCTTAAGTGACCTTATCCTTCGGCAGATCCAGCCTGTGTGGGAGGTGTACGAGCAAAGAGGGTGCAAATGAGGAATCGCGGGATGCAAGGACAACCTGCTCATTGACAGGTGCATATGTCAGGATGCCGCCCGACATAAGCAAAACCTATCAATGGCCAGGGTGGACTATCGCAAGGCTTTCGACACCACTTCGCATGAGCTTCTCATCGCCATGCTGAAGTTGATGAAAGTCCACCCAGAGGTTGTGTCCTGCATCCAACACCTGTAACCACTCTGGAGAACGTGCTTCGTCTTGACATCGGGCAAGGGGACCGTCTCCACTGAGTTGGTAACATACCGCCATGGCATTTTTCAAGGCGACAGCTTGAGTCCCCTCCTCTTCTGTATTTCCCTCCTCCCCCTCTCCTTCAAGCTGAGATGAGGCGGAGGATACATGTGCGGTGTTCCTGGTGACAGGAAGCATAAGGTCACCCATTTGTTTTACATGGATGACCTTAAACTCTACACTTCCAATGCCAAAGACCTGTGCGTTGCACTGAACACCGTACATCTATACAGTGAGGCTAAAGGGATGGAATTCAGATTGGACAGTGTGCATCCATCCACCTGGCAAAAGGAAGAATATTGGAGGACAAGGAAGACTCGCAACTCATTGACGGGAACGTCGTTTGTCATCTTGTACATGACAAATGCTACGAGTACCTCGGCGTCCCCCAGCGTCGAATGCAGGAGGTAGCAGCAGTGAAGGAAAGACTCACCGCCAAGGACAGACTCGCAGAAAAATCTGGAGAACTGAACTGAACTGTAACTCGCTGATACAGAGCATCAAGTGTATTCCTGCTTGCATGGCACAGGCGGAATCACTTGCAGCCCACATGCAGAAGGCCGTCCTCTTGGGATCGCTCCGTCTGCTTCGTGCGCACGACCAGAATGCAGCATAGCCACTATCTGATGGGTTTCGGAAGTGGCTACGAACTCTGCACTGCCCCTCTCGAGTTCTCGGCCATTATGACGGCAATGAAACCCGATGCTTGCTGGGGACTCGGAGGGGAAAGTTATAGAAATAACGATTTAAAAAAATAATAATAATGTTTATTTGCCCAAGGATCTTATACATAAAAAAATAGACAAGATATAAGGCACCTCAAATCATGTACATACACAAACATATCTATTTAAAAGTGCTAACAAATACAAGTAGAATTATTCACATACAGAGCTGTTTCTGATATATTTGAGATATTCTTCAATGGAATAATTCATTTTGTTAAGCAAATGTCTTTTCAATTTCAACTCGAAGGAGTTAATATTGCTTACATTTTTTATACACGTAGGCAGATTATTATATGTCTTGATGCCCATTTCATTAGGCCCCTTATTAGCAATTTTTGTGCACACCAAGTAGTGATGAAGGTCACCTCTTTTTCTTGTTTGGTAATTATGAAAAACACTGTTCACATTGAAACTTGAGAAATTCTTTTTAACATACAAAATGGTTTGGAAAATATATATGCATGGTATTGGGAGAATGTTAAATTCCTTATAGATGGGTTTGCAGGGAGATCTAATACCTTTCTGGACTATGAGTCTCATTGCACGTTTCTGGAGACGAAATATTTTCATAGCCAGATGGGTAGATCCCAAAAAAAGTATGCCGTATAATACACGGGAATAGAAATCACTATAGTACAGGCTTACCAGAGTTGCTTTTTCCACAGTTGAATTGAGCTGTCTCAAAATGTAGCAGCTTGAACTAAGTTTGCTGCTAAGGCAATTAATATGCTCAGTCCAGGACATTTTATAGTTTAGAAATACTCCTAGAAATTAGTAAGCATCAAATTGTACCATTGATTTACGCTCCATTCTAATGAGCATGCTTTCAGTTGGTTGTCCACTTGATACAAAGTGTATTAAATTACTTTTATTGGGGTTAACTGTCAGGAAATTGTCCTGAGTCCATTTACTAATTTTATCAGTAACTGACTGAGCTTGGTCAATTAAGGATTGGTGGAATTTAGCTGAAACTATTACTGTCGTATCATCAGCATATAAAACTGGCATAATATTATCATTTCCAGATAAATAAAGAGGTAAGTCATTTATATATAACAAAAATAGAAGTGGACCTAAAGTAGATTCTTGGGAAACACCCACTGTAGAATTAAGAGTGGTAGAGGAATGCTTTACACCATTAGTAGTAAAATTTACTCTCTGAGACCTGATGAGAAGGTATGATTTGATCCATGTGGAATGGAATAGGATTATTTATATAAATCATTACGTTGACATAACAGCAAATTTTAGAGAGCACTGAGTTAATTATTGCGTTGGTCTGTCAGAATTTTTGACTCTCTTAAAACACAAACACACATAATTGAACATGCAATGAAATTCTCTATAAGATTAAGCATAGTGCATTACCTTAGCTCTGCATCTTATGCACATAGTTTTTGCCTAATACTTATTTATATTTTTTATAATATTTGTCAATACATATTTAATGTATACATAATAAATATTTGTAACTTAGTCTACCTCGACAGTAGCTGTAAGCTGATGAGAGAAGAGACTTTTGAAGAGTTACGAGTTTGGTCACTTAGCAATCTAATTAAAACACAATGTACACATCCAAAAGCTACATCAATGCTTTTTTGTGACAGTGGTTTCACATGTAAGGAAATCTCTACATAGACCAACCTGCCTCAATATTTAGCCAAACCACATACATGGAAATTCCACCTTCGAGTGATTATGACATGAAAAGAACACATATCAACGTTAGTCTGAAGTCTATAAAGAGTCAGCCTCGAATTCATGTCATTATTTTCGACCTCCACTGAAAGCAGCACTGTTGACATTTCATTACCACGGTTTTTAGAACATAAAATATGTACACAAACATCCGTGCCTGGGTTGTGAAAAATCCACCTCTGTGAGACTCAATATGTTATCAATGGCAACAAAAGAAACCCAGGTTAAAAGAATGATTCCGCTTTCTCATTGTATAAATTGTTTTCTTTACAGAGCATGGCTTCAATGGATAATTGCCACTTACATTGTCTCCTTGAGAATAACAAGTATCTGATGAGACAAAGATGGGTAAACAATAATTAAATGCAGATACATTGTATTAACGTGTTTCTTTGGTGGCTGTAATGAGACAACTCTATAAATGTAAGCCTCAAGACTTTTTCATTGATGCAACCAGCTCATTCATAATGGGAAATACCATTCTTTCTAGGATATTTCACAGTACTGTGAACTCATGGATTTCAACTGAATTTGATAAACGAAAAGGAAGCACTTTGCAATGCACAAAGAAAATTATTTAGGTTACTATACACAGATTCATAGCCAAAGCAATCCCTCTTCATGATTCACATTATCCATTCCATATTGAGATAAGAAGTTGGGGAGAAAGGATTTGTTTATCCAGGATTTTGCTCACTTCAGACTAACATCTCAAATAGCATCAGATTGAAACATTATGATCTCGTTTGGAGATGGGCATCCAGAAATTTCAACTCCGGTGATGGATTCAGCTTTCGCAGTGGGTTTGGCAAGACTCCACTGAGCAATTGTAATATTTATGTGAAGCGTCTACCATTTCGAATTTTTTCCTTCTTGTCCAGAATAATGAGATTCGAACATGGCCGAGCCTGTGGTGCACGCCTATTCAATTTTCTGAGGAATCGCCTTACAGTTAAATTATTCATGGATTACCTTTCACTGAAGAATTGCAATTTTATTGTCGGGAATGATGCATTTTCGGAAATATGTACTACATCGTTTATTAAGCCGCTCATGCATTGAGAAAGTGACGTTATTCAAGACTACTCAGTCCCCCAGGAGGTAACATTAGACTTCAATGTTAAAAAAGATCTGATGCTCCTAAGAGCAGAGGTCCTAATGTCACCTAAGTTTTAAACAGCTTTAACAGCAGTTGAACTAGTAGACCAAAATTATCTGCGAACTAGTTCCGTCCCAATTTGCAATGGTCTAGAGTGCCTATTTTCAAAAGCTTTAAACAAACAAGTTATTCAGGTGCATCCAAATTATCCACATAGCCTATTCCATAGCCTATTTACATGTTACCTTTTTTATGTGATACATATACAATACCATGTGTACATGCCTCGCGCTTACTGCCAAGGATTTATCTCTTCGGTGACAGATTCAGCTTTCGCGGTGGGTCTAGTCAGATTCCGCTGAGTGGAGACTTTTCACTGCTGCCGAAACCGGCAATGAAAATATATCTAAATTGACCTGGAAAACAATTCCTCCCAGGCAGGGAATCAAGAAACAAGCCAAAGGCCCGTGGTTCCATTCCCAGCCCACCTGATTTTTTATCCCAATTCCATTTCTTTGTATTTTCATCGCCGGTCTTGGTGGCAGTAGTCGAAAACCCTTCCACATAAGTATTTCATCTTACTTTTATTTAAGACTCTGCAATGCTTTTTAACACAAAGTTGTATGTGCAAGCCTCTGGAGTAGGGATTAACAGTTAGCATGAATGTTACAACTTTTCACCAGTTAGTTCCTACATAATCATTTTGACTGAGGAAGAAACGTGCATTTGTCACAAATCAGGAGATCACCGTGACAAGCTTTTGAGAAGCAAGTTTTGGCTTAAAATCTTTGCATTTATTCCAAATGGGAAGCCTTCGTCTAAACGTAGGATCATCATATTGTTCCATATTGCATCGTGTATCGCCACAGTGAGCATCCTCATCAACCCATGCAATGCATTTTCCACAAGGCAATGCATTCCTTCAGAAATCAGCTCTGGTTATGGAACTTGATCGCTTAATTACAATAAATTCTACCACAAGGAACCAAACCAATTCAATAGTTGCCATCGCCTGATACAACGGTCAGTCTTGGAGTCCGCCTGGTTGGTAAAGTTGTCCCATTGTTTCTCCAGGCTGATACTGACATGTCCCAAAATGTTCCCAATTAAGTCCACCGTCCACCATACAGAAAAATTCTCAACAACACATGTATAGTGAGAAATGCATAATTGGAAAATATTCTACAGCAACATACAACCATGATTGTGTGTTGCGTCATCTTCAGTGAAAACACTCTTGAAGTAGTTGTTTAAGTTGGCTCTGTTGATACTGTTGCTGACTACTTTGCCATTTATGTCCAATAAAGACTAATGTCAAAGATTCACCCTGGAGCTCTCTCACGTGGGACCACAATAACTTAGGGTTTTCATCCAGTAATTCACCTCCGATTTTTTCTCCTTAAGTTTCGTAGAGAAGTGTGCAATTTTCTTCATTTTTGAGTGTTGAGCACCATAAATTTCTCTCTCCGTAAGTTTCATTGTTTTGTTACCTAACTTAAGAGAATGTTTAGATAGGTTGTGTAATTGCCTTTGTCTCCTTAGCTCTCGCCTTACATCCTAGTTATACAATTGAAGTTCTTTACTTAACAGTTTAAATTTGTGGAGATTATTTTCATTGATTCCTTTATGCAGTACTTCCAAAAAATATCTCCATGATACTTCAGTGCTCTCGTCTTTCATAGTGACTACGTATTTCCTGAATGAAGCTTATAACATCTCTACAAATTTTATGTAACAGTATTTTTAAAAGAAGTAGACTTTATGTTTAAGTTTTATAGTGGACTCTTCTGTTATTTTCAAAGTCGTAAAAATTACTTTATGATCACATATGCCTTCGAGGATATCGAAGTGTTTAATAATGGTAGGGTGACTAACAACTAAAAGATGTAGTATTTTATCGCCTCTCATAGGTTCGTTTTCTACTTGAGTATATTGTACCAAAGTGTATCACGCAACCTCAAAACCACCACAACAGACACAGAGTAATATCCTAAATAGTTCCCTGAAGTTTAAGAACAACTTACATGCTGATAAATGCAGCTTCATTGTTTCTCAATCTACAAGAATGTGGCTTACCCAATTTACATTCAAGTGAGTACACACCATATCAAGTATATACGAGGCATTTAAAATAAAATGGCGACCAAAGAAGGTAATAAACATTGTTTCAACTTACCTTGACAAGCAGTGAGCGGCTGTCATGATCCAGTCTTCTGTTATCAGCACCCCACCACAGTGGAATATGCCATCTTTGTAGATAGAGACCAGCCAAGGCCACGCTCCAGGACTGCTTGGAATCCCTCCAACAACCCTTTCCAAACTAGACCGTCCTTTCCTCCCAAAACCAACTAAATCATTACGTGGATTCACTAAGCTTGGATGAAGATTTTTAGAAGAGTGAAATGATGATTTTCTTTTGTTTCTTCCGGGGTCCAATGCATCATTTTTTCTAAAGCTAGGTAAATGAAGCAGCGGTGTTCCACATGGTGCAGGAGGGCAAGTGACGTAGGTGACAAGACCTTTGGTACAAGACGTGGATACTTGAGCACCACCTCCATGGAGAGGCTTCAAGAATTTTCCCTTATATCCATCAAGGGCCTTTGCATCTATCATTATTTCTTCGACCCTGCAAAACGAATACAAGAACCCTTTTACCCAATCAAATTATTGAAAAAGAGAACCAAGTGCTTATCAACAATGGTATTGTCTATTCCCACGTTCCCAAATTCTGCATAATTCATATGCCATTAACTACAGGAAGAAGTAAAAATTCAAACTGAACTTTTAGCAACATTGTAAAAACTATGAGAGAGATTGTATCAAAATGAGCGTAAGGAGGGAGGTGGGAGCAGAGATGCGGAAGGTCAAGATACTGTACATGGGAGATTGTTGAGGTACTGGAGGGAAGAGAGACAATAGTGGGGATGCTCCGATAGTACTTACTCGATGCCAGAATCCACACATTTGATTTGATACAGAGTACTTTGGAGTCTATCCAAAGAATTTTACATGTCAGTAATATCATTACTGCACTGATGGAGTCCCCTGTCGATATAAACAACAGTTCTATTATATGCAGATGATACTGTTTTGATCTCAGAGAGCCAACAGAGATTACGGAAGCTCCTAGATAAGTTTTGTGAATCAACAGAGAGAATGGAATTGAGGGTAAATGCGTGCAAGACTAAAGTAGTAGTTTTTGATAAGGAGAATGGGGAGAATATCTGCGTGATGAGGGCGAATGGTGAAGTAATTGAACAAGTGGATGATTTTGTGTACTTAGGTAAGATGTTTGCAAAAGATGGACGGATAGATGAGGAGATAAAGAGATGTGCAAATGCTGGAAGGAAAGTGGTAGGTAGCATGTGGAGCATATCAAGGAATGAGTGCCTGTCTAAGGAAACAAAAATTGCTGTGTACCAAAGTGTACTTCTCCCCACTTTATTGTATGGTAGTGAAACATGGGTATGTCAGGATAGACATAAGAGTAGACTTAACGCCATAGGTATGAGTTATCTGAGGAGAGTTTGCGGCAAAAGTAGGATGGATAGGGCCAGGAATGAGTGGTTAATACAGAATCTGGGTTAGATGCTCCAGTAATGGACATTTATGAAAGGAGTGTGCTTCGTTCGTTTGGCCATGTTGAGAGAATGAATGAAAGTCTGTTAACGAAACAGATATATAAGAGTGAAGCGAATGCTGCCAGAGGTAGAGGTAAGCCGAGAAAGTTGTGGTTGAGGAAATTGTTAGGAGGAGGAATATTAGGAGTCTTAAAAACAGGAGGGCAAGTATGAAGCAGTGTAAGGGGGTAAATGAGGTTTGCAAGGATTGGTCAGTATTGAGGAAATTATTGAAGGAGATTTATGTGTACAAATGTATGTACTTATATGTGAAAAGGTATTTGTATTTATGAGTCAACTTTGTGACTGTGCCTACCCCCAGAAGGGAATGGCGTGATTTCTATGTATGTATGTTAATTGTTCTGAAGGCATTTCTGGAGGGAAATTTCTAAGCCTCTCCCATTGATGCTCCACTATTTGATATCGGGGAGCATTAATACCTCCTATGGACATGATATGAATATCGATACTCATTCCTTGGTGATTTCAATATCCCAGGGTCAATATATTATCATTATCGCATATCCATAGGCAGGGCATATTTCAAGAAGAAGAAAGAAATTGTGTGGGTTGGAAGAAGCCTGCGCCTTAAAAGTCTAGAGGATTTTCGCTCTTTTTTTCAACCAACCTTAAAGGTAGATTAACCTTATAATCATTCCTCCAAAATAAAATGAGTAGAAAAGGCGAAATATTTAATGTTTAGCAGTGAGCTAAATAACTTTTTCGTAAAATTTGCACGTGATACAGACTTTAATATTTATCGTGCATTTCAATTCACAACACTACCAGAAAAATTGGCAATTTCATTGAAGTATTATGTATATGATCCTTTCACAATAACCTAGATGGAAAAGAAGAATGATAAATCACATTTTGTACTAGTTTCTTTTCAACAGGTGGAATACGCAACGTGCGAACGTGTCAATTTCATTTACATGGATTCCACTACCCATTAATATATGGAGACCCAGAATAATGTATAACGTACGTGTAACTTAGACTTTATGTTCATGTATGAATACAAAAAAATAAGAAAGAATACGTATGCATGAAGGATGGTTTTGTTGTTGAGTTAGTGACTCAAACAATGATAATTTCCTCGTTTGTAGAGACTACGATGTCTGGTCCTATAATTTTTCATCGAATATGATGTCTAACAGCTCCTGTGGAGCACGAACTGGTTCTTTGCTGGCATATCAAATTCTGAAAGTTCTCTCGGGTTCCCAACTGGGTGCACGATAGCCTCGAGCATCATCCTAGGGGCAGATGGGGTGAATGGGAGCAGGGCATTCCCTGAGGACCGCGGCCGCATGGAGTGTCGAAACATCACAACTCGTCGTGGACCCTCTCATCATCTGGTTGGAAATCCAGAGAATTTTGAGGAGCTCCTGTAGTCATTTCACGTTCGCAAGAAAGATTATAGCACCAGTCATACGCCTAAGCCTAGCTCTGGCCTCACCCTTTTAGCCTTACCGTCACACTTTCATTTCAACCTTGCTCTCATTTCAACAAAATCTAAAATCGCAGCAGGATCACAAAATGTGCGACAGCAACCTGGCACTACAGTTACAGAAAAGGAACCCCCATGGTATCAAACTTATGCAAGGTTGAAACAATTCGATCACAGGGTCACAATATCTTCACTGTAACCTTAACTGCCTGATGGAATGTTTACTACATGCATCTCAGTTCTCTGTGCATCAACTTTAATCTCACTACCATTAGTAACAGCATCCACCCGGCAGCAACACCTTGCATGGGATTAAAATGCATTCAATCACCAGCTCCCCATTGTAATACTCACTGCACATGGGGATGCACATCAGATCTGCATGCAGCTAAGGCCCCACTCATTTCATCAGTGGAGCAAACAGGAAACCATTCGCCATCCCAGTAACGATAAAGAAAACCTTTTGTGTAAGAAACCAGGAAATTCTGAAAATGGGGAAGATTTTTTTTTGAAAGAGACAAAGTTAGCACACCAAAGTATGAGCAATCATCCACATGTGCTACAAATGCTGTACGTTATCAACAATTCACTTATCGGAATTTACTTAGTATCAAATTCATTATTTCCATCATGGTGTTTTGACTGGTTGCACATTTCCATAAAAAACATGCAAGACTTTATTAATTTATTGGCCACCTAACAATTCCTTATCTCATCACATGGCCATGGGCATTGGATAATCACACTTAACAAATCTTGGATACTGCGATGAATGGAGCTGCCCTCGCTCATTGCACATTTTGAATCATAGAATTTTCAGTATTAGAGTACACATTTGTTGTAGCTTCCAGTAGAAATAGTATGTATCAGATATATGAATTAAATTCCTGAATTATGAGTGATTTCCATGATTACAGCTTCAAGTAAGGAATTCTCAGATTTTTCGCAACCCAAGAACACCAATGGGTCCTGAAATGTCATACCTGTTTTTTTCCAACATAATCACTTAAAACCGCACAGTCTTTTTCATCTTTTCCATTGCTACACTCTTCCACTGCATTACACCTTTTAGATTTTGGAAAACACTTGCCAGAGCGATGAGTGAGATCCCAGCCATCACAACTGTACTCTGTTTTGCTACAACCTAGAAAATAACATTTAAAGAACTGATGAAAACAAATTTACATCCTTGAGTCGCAAGCTTCATTTGTGAGAAAATTAGTTCAGAGCATTTTACTTTCACAATTTTTTCTCCATAAAATTTGAGAAAAAAACAGACCTGGGTTCTTTTGTTACACATTCTTAGAACTGATAGTTCTCACCCTTGAGAAAATGCCAAAAACTCTCCCTTTATACCCGTCAGTTATCACAAACTCCCGCAGATGGAAATTTAAAACCCATGAGAGAATGCATCCCCAAATGTTTGGCTGTTTACTACTTCTCAATCCAAATATTTACAAGATTATACTTTAGGTAAAGGCATCCTGATAAAGAAATCAAATATTTTAACCAAAAGAAGGGCCAGTCAGCACATTAGCAAGTATCTCCAGTCGAGGGTGAAATTTGAGCAATTCGATTGGTGGGCAGAGATTAGCAGAGAGTTGGGGTACACAGGTTGATTTTAAAGCCTTATGAGAGCAACCTTCAACTGCAAAATTATTGCTAAAACTCTCCACTTTCCCTTTAATACCAAATTTAATAACTAAAATAAATTCATTGAGATAAATTAAGTGGGGTAATGAAAAATTTGCCTTTAAATATTTTATTTCCGATTTCGTAACATAGCAAATATTTTCCCAATAAGTTTTGGGGAGGCAACTGCCAAACCTCAAATAAAGCTTATGTTCCGAATTAAATCTCAATTTAAAACTACTTAATACTCCACAAACCACAAAAATGGCGGATGGAGCAGGGTGTTTCCTTCATAATGCACTACATCTTACAAGTATCAATAAAACTACTACTGCTGATGAGGCTATTTATTTCTTTAGTTTTCTAACATTGAAGTTATGCATCACAATAAGGGCATGCACGAAGAGGATACGCCGCGTAATAATGCTAGATACTATTAGTGCTTACCACATAAAATATTCTTCCAAAACTTTGTGGTTATACATTATTAAATTTATTTTCAGGAGGGAACTTTCCGGTCGATTTTAGATTCGTTTTGAGATAAAATGTTTATGTTGAATAATGTACTGATTCGTTAAAGCCATGGGAAAGAAATGTTAATGTTCCACTTAGTCCTGGTTCTATACTACACTGTTTTCATGAATTACTTGCGAATGCATCTAGCAAATACAGATTTATTGCCCGTTCTAAGCCGGGTACTTCAAGTATTGTACCGATAAAGTTTGTGCTAGGCGTGGTGAAAAAACAAATTCAAGACTGAAAAGGCAGAGAACTCTACTTGAAAAATTTTGTTCTATCAAGGAAACATTAACGGGTCCTGTCCACAGCAAATACAGATAAATTTTTTATCTATCAGAACTATTTTCTTCATTTTCATTCTCCATGACCTCCACAATAATATTCCATTTGTCCAAAATATCTCCTTGCCATTAATCACCAGAAACTTCGTATACTCCAAACTGATAAAGATATTGAAAATGTCCGGACCATGCCCAATTTGTCATCAAGTTACTAGTAATTGGATCGAAATAATATTTCTACTCAAGTGCAATTATCCAGCAGGCAATGTGAAAGAAACCACAAATAAAAACCTGTGAAGGATATTTTAAATGGACTGAGTCCTTTGCACATTTTACCAATGATTGAGCGAAAAAGAAAGGGTGATTGGAAAGGGGCCAGCTACAGTCTGGCCAGCTACAGTCTTACCTGCGTGGATGTTAGAAATAAATGCCTCTTTTAAATGCCCATACCAGTTGCACGTCCTGATCAGATGCAGATTAGGAAAGCTAGAGTCTCATACAAAAGCAGAACTTACTTTATACAAGTCTTCTAAACTGGGCAAAAATTTTGCAGAGAAAACGATCGTCAACAAAAAATCATTTGCTTAGGGAACTAAGAGGTGATAGTTATTTCATGATCATTTGTGACATTTATCTTATCATATAAAGGCATTATCTCGAATGCTTTCACGAAAAACGACTATAAATTGTTTAAAAACATTTCCAAAGAACAGAGAAGTCAGGGGAGAAGGGGAAATATTTTTCGCGGTTTATTAAAAAGGTTCGAAAATATGAAACTCGAAAATAAGAAGTGCCGATTTTTCGGTCCTGCCAACTTCGTACCGAGTTGCTACTGCAGTGGTTGCCATTAAAACGTGAGTAAACAGCGAGATCTTTAAATAGAGTTTTGGCCAGTTATATCTAGCATTCTTTGCTATAAGTACGTGTCATTCAATCAGAGGAATGTAGTGTATGGAGTGAATTGTTATTTTTGCGGTGCGATCTAGCTTAGTCGGAAAATAAATGACATTGTTGTGGTTGCCCACCATGATGTCCTGAGCTGATTGGTTGCCAAAACTAGACATTGGCAGAGTCAAAGTGGCAGATAGACGTAGAACAGACAAGAAAAATAACAAATTGATGGTGAGTGGCTTTAATCATATATTCGGTAATTATTGTTCAAATATTGTTACTAATACATGCGTGGCCATTCCATCTGAATTGGTGGAACTGTGCTTGCATTGCTTGTATATCCCATATTTACCAAGGATGAGGAGCGAAGAAAGGAGTGGATTACGGCAGGTTCTAAGGGTCTCTCCGTGGGCTAAAAACCTCCCTCTCGGCCTGAAGCTCTCACTTATTGCCAAGCATGGGGGGTACTGGGAAAGGGTAAAGGAAAGGGAAAGGTTAGTGAAGCAAGACCACTGCGAGGCCGACACTATGAGGCAGATTGACGTCATAAGGACAACAATGGGCCCCCACCTCCCCACAGTCCTCATAGCTGTTGGGTTCCCCCAACAATGTTAGACAAGTTGCCCCCAGTCTCGCTTATGTGAAAACTTGCCACACATCTCTTGAGAACCGCCGAAACTCGTTGCCCAAATTCTTGGGATAGAGTATCCGCCAACTCCCTTAAATGGGTAGACGTCTTGTGGTCTGCAGGAGTACGTCATCAAATCGGAGACCCACCAGAACAATGGATGGCCAATTCGGACCAATTATGGTCAAAGTGTGGGTCCCGACATCTCGATACTCCCTGCCTACCCATAGTGGATTACGGCAGTGAGGAGGAAGAACTGGGAGCCTTCAAAGACTGCCATGCATTGCTCGGAGCATTATAAGGAGGAGTCTGGGACACCTAGGAACAGCCATCTTGGTGCAGCCATCTCGGCGCAGCCATCTCGGCACAGCCATCTCGGCGCAGCCATCTTGGCGCAGCAATCTTGGTGCAAGCCATCTCGGCGCAAGCCGTCTCAGCGTAGGGCAGTCTCAGCCCACGGCCGTCTCAGCGCAGACCGTGCCAAGATTGCCTTGGCATTTTAAACCCGTATCTACCACAGTCTGTTTCCCTCACATATTCTCATGATGTGATATACCGCAGAATGCTGAAGTTCGTAACACATTAATAACTTCATCTGAAAGTAATAAGATATGTTTGTCTAATTTAAAATCATTGGAGTGAAAGCAATTCCCATCCCAGTTGACGAAAAGGTCAGTAAAATGAACGAAACTATCATAACAAAATTTTTTCATATCTTTCCTTTAAATTTACATTAAATATTAAGCTTAATTTTAGTTAACGGTCTGAAAAATCCTAGTATTTGCTAGAGGTCAGTAGTGCCAAAGAGACCATTGCAATGGCCTTAAGTATCAATCTGCAGATGAGGATACAGGCATTACATCTACATCAACACAATACCCTGCAAGCTATCTCAAGGAACCTGTAAGTCATGTCCAAGGTATTCCATTTACAGATCGTCAATAGCCATAGTATAAAAAATTAAGTCGATTTTCCCCATCTCATTTTGGGCTCGGACGCTAATATCTTCATAAGAATAGGAAGTCTGTTGTTGAACGATTTCGGAGATCTTTCCAGGATCATAAGCAATGTATAGAAAAGACCGAATATCTTTAAAGGAGAATGCTCACCGAAACAGTCTGAGCCAAGACGCCAGGGCTGAAACATCCCTCCATCGAGACGGCTGCACCGAGGTGTCCCATTCCCGATAAGGAGGAATGTTTTGACCGGGCATTCCTAAGTTACATTCGTCTTCGCGGGAGGGCGATTTTAACTCTGTTTCAGGAATTTCCTGTATTTTTGTATCAGGTACGAACATTTTTAAAATGCCATATGTCTCTTAGAGTCATTATTTTTGTCTTAGATATTCCAAGTGTTTCATATGTTGAAAACCGACTTGAGAGCATAACATTAACACTCATGGTAATTATTGGGTCATGTTCTTTATTAAACTTTGTACTGGGTCATTCCATGTCAAATAACCCATAACATTTGCAAAATGGCACCCACCGACTTGGATTTTTATGAAATTTTTGTCACTAGCTACTATCATCAATTTAGTGACCCACGTAAAATATCTCTTCACTCACTTTTTTTTTGCAAGTTTGCAAGATATGAGGGGCCAAAGTTTGGGAAGTTTGCTCAGAAGTACCAGTAGTGAAATTCAACTTTCAGAGTACAGGGTGCAAGGTAAAAATTCACAGCTCAGTAACCAATTAACATATCACCATGAAATTTTTACCTCTGGTCTATCAAAGTACATAGATAACACATAATATTTTCTATCACCTTTGCATAGCTATGTTAGCCATTACAATGTCATAAGTTGTTAATTAACCAAGTTTTGGAATGTAAAAACACTACTTCATGTTTTCACAATTATCACCCTAAGGCAGAGTAGTTAACTCATCTAATTTTTTTAATTGGACCTAAATATGTGCTCTAATAGACTGAAATAAAAATGGTGGTGTTTTGACTGCTACTACATCTACGTCTACATTCTACCCCGCAAGCCACCGCATGGGCATGTGGCAGGGGGTGGTAGGTCACTAGCCGTGTAAATATGTAAAATTTTTGGACGTGAAATGGTGACATGTACTATGGGAGTGTATTCAGAGGAGCTCAGTTTTTATTGTGGTTGTTGATTATGAACGGAAAGAACAAGTTCTTGAACCTATAGCTACTCTTCCTTGTAGCTATCTTGTACTGATACGCTAAGTGAAAAGGGTCAAAAACAATTTTTGAAAGATGTGTGACGGAAGCGGACATTTACCAAATGGGGACAATTATGAAGTCTTTTAAAAAGCGTGGAATTGGCAATGCGCTAGATGGAAATGAAGATGACTCTGTGTATGAGGAAGGTGACAACTCCAGTGAAAATAACTGCGTATGTGATTTTAGCAGTAGTGACAATGAATTTCTGGGATTCTACCATGAATAAACGCTATTATATTTGCAATTTTTAATCGTGACAGTTCCGTTTTCTTTGTATAAAGTATTATCATTAAAATAATTTGATCCTCTTTTGTCTGATCGAAGTATTTTTCGTAAATTCCAACCTGATAAATCACAGTGCTTCTATCAGGAGTATTTTTCGCAAATTCTAATCTGATAAATCACAGTGCACCTTATGCGCCAGTGCGTCTTACAGGCCAGGAAATACGGTATATGGCCGTGGTAATTTAACTTTATCCATTGTTTCTTTTCATCCACTTGTTTGCTTGGTTTGTAAATTATTTCCTGAGCTCTGAAGGGATCGTCTCTTCTCGAACATTTTACATATCATACTCTCACTATATCCATTATTCACTGCAATCATTTTGATTGTTTCAAGTTCTTTGTTGTAGTTACTTACAGACATGGGGATGTTCAGCAATCAGTTCACCATGGAATGGAATGCGGCCAATTCCTGAGAGGGATGGTGGTGAGAGTCCAAAGGGATAACATGATCCGTTGTCATTTCTGTTCTGTATATCGAAAATGCATAGCCTTCTTCCACCAGTGGTGGGAATGGTCACGTCTAGGAAGTTAATACTACGGTTGCACTCTTTTTCACAGGTGAACTTTATATTTTCACTTTGGTATTTAACTTTTTTTAAATATGTCTAACTGCCTCACTGTACCTGTCCACATAGCGAGCACGTCGTCCACATATCTGTACCGACAGTTAATGAAGTTGGTGTTCACGGATTTGTCACTGAACAACTTTTCTTCGAAGCTGTTCATGAAAATATCCGCCAAGAGAAGCGATAGTGGAGAACCCATTGCTAAACTGTCTACTTGTTGGAAATATTTTCCATCAAATTTGAAGTAGTTCTGTGTGACACACACTTTAAGAAGATTCACTAATTCGTCAAGGAAGGGTGGTTCTGCCCCTGTGTTTTTTAGAACTTTTTCAGCCATCTTCACCGCTTCCGAAATGGGAATGTTAGTGAGGAGGTTTTTCACGTCGAAGGACAGAGGGATGTATTCGCTCAACGGGAGCTCCCTTTGGGCAATTTCACGACACAATTCTATAGAATTCTTTACACCATATCTTGGTCTGAAACCAGTGAAATCTCGGAATAGAGTATTTAGGTGGGAGGCTTATTTTCTTGGTGGTGCTGCGACACTAGAGACTACGGGTCTGATGAGCACACCTGTCTTGTGGATCTTGGGAGACCCAAGAATCTGGGGGCTAGTGGATTCATAACTGTTACCTTATATGTTTCACTGGGCTTGATAATGGTTGGGGCTGAACAGAGGGTTTCTTTCACCAACTGCTGAAACTTATTCATCGGGTCACTGGGGTTCAATTATTGGGCTGTTCTTGATGAACTCTTATCACTTTTCCACATAATCTGACTTTTTCATTACAACCACTGCGTTGCTCTTGTCGGCCTTCTCTAAGATTAAATTCTCTTCCCTTAACACCTTGATGGAATGAAGGGATTTTGTTTCTTAGAGCTCTTTGCTTTGCTCCTTTGCTTTTATGTACCTGAAGATGTTGCCAATGCAACAAAACCGGTCATACAACTTTCACAAAGTTAAGACTGAAACCACCATATTTACCCTCTACCGGTATTTCTGAGCAAACTTCCCAAACTTTGACCCCTCATATATTGCAAATTATGAGAGTAAGTGAAGAAATATTTTACAAGGGTCATTAAATTGGTGATAGTAGCTAGTGACAAAAATTTCATAAAAATACGAGTCGTGGGTGTCATGGGCTGGGTGAAATGACGTGGAATGATCCAATTATATGTGAAACCTAATCATTATTGAATTATTATATTATGAAGCATGAATCCATCATTATTATCAACAAACCTCTCCAAACATTGAATTTTTTATCATTCTCTGAACGAAACCCATTTATTCCACAAGATAAAGGTTAATAGTATGTAAGTCATGTAAGCATCATGGCTGCAGAAGTTTAACCCTGCGATTGCTTAGTTTCAAAGCAATCACTTTCACCAACAACAAGTTTTAACCAGGCTGGTTTGTGGCTCTGATTACCACAGTATGAGTCTGCTCGAGGTAATTAACAAAAAATGATACTACAAAAGGGAGCAGACTTATTCTTGAAACCGTGGCAAAAACCCTTCCTTTAACACGTTCAACGGGCAAGGATGTTCTGGAACGTCCTGTGGGTGCTATCGGGTGACACAGGACGTTCTAGAACGTCCATGTTCAAGCAATTCTTTACGGCCGGCCAGCGGTCTCAAGTCACTCGTAATGCAATTGCGAATTCACTGGCGTCATAGCTTGGGCTTCAACCTTTTTTACGGTGTGCTGCGCTCTGGAATGTGTTGTTTAGTTACATAACGGCAATCTTTTAAACTTTTTCAATTTTTATGGTTTGACTCATTTGATTAGACGAGTTTCTTTATTGTTTTTATCATTTTTCTTTAGTTTTTGTTCATTAGATTTAGTTTTAAAATATCGATTCGACAAATGCAGGATTCAGATTAATAAAATATTGGCCTTGAACTAACACACCATGGGATCAAATCCCATTGCGAGTGTATATATTGTTGCTGTAACGTTACCCATAGATCACATAGTTCAATATAACTTACATCATTGATGCATATAAATCAATCCATAAAATAAGTTTTTGCATCTGCAGCTAAATCTACAGCATGATAAAATACTTTGATATACCGTTTCTACAACACTCAGAGCCACTGTTAAGGTGTATGGTAGTGGGTGCTATGGCATCATCTCGTATACGTATTTTCCAACATCCACAATTTTTATTCAATCTATACACCCATATTCCTTATCATTGGATTCTACACAGTAATGAAGAAAAACAAATAGTTACAATATTGTGAATGATATATAATGTATTATTAATAGTAGAAAATAATAAAATGTAAAACTTTCATTTGACAGTTGATTGTCAGTTGGTCCCTTAGTGTCCAATGCATTACAATGTCAGTTTTCTAGTACCAGTTATAACTGTTTAGCTTCCCAGGTGGCGTTTTTGTTTTGTATTTATAATGTGAATATTACAGTTAAATTATATTAAATTTTTACCATTATGTCTTCCACGTATTGTATTTTCTTCATCTTTGCTATTGTAAACCCTTTTTCCCTGTGGTCTCATAGCAGATTGGCGATCATTTGTCAGTGTATACAAACTTTTTTGATAAAGAGGGTCGAGTTTGAATTATTCTCTAGTACATTTATAGGGGATTTCATTGTTCTTCTTAAATATTGATCCTTCGATTTAATGAACTTCTCAGTGGTCCACCTCCAATTTCACAACCCCTATAAATGCTGCACATGCTAAATTAGCTGAACTGTAAATTAAAATTAAAACGCAAAAGAATTAACCATAATGGTGGAGTGAGAAAGTCTTTGTGAAACAAAAAAAACTTATGCACAAGGTACTATAATCCTTTCATTTTAAGTTACACATACTTCAAATACAGGGCAAACCCTTCCCTGAGAAAGTGAATATAGTCAACTCCATTACCTCTGTTGTAATTTTTAAAATTTTCATTTTACTGTAGAACTGCCATTGTAGGTAACTTGAAAAACATGTCATCCCTCGGATAGTTCCATAGTGTTCATTGTCATTTGTTTATCAAAAAATCTGGGTGCACTTTGATAGGAAACTTCAGCTTCCCTTTTATACTCATGAACGTATTTCTGCATTCGACATTTCTCTCCTCAATAGTACAGTTGATACCGTACAGCAGTTGATTAGGACAATTCATATATCAGTCCGAATGCAAATCTAAGAAAGAATGAATCTATGCCATGATTATTTTGTTCAAAACCGTTCACCGCTCCTCTCAGCAGTCTTCCAAGCTAGACGCCTTTCACCCCCCGACCGTGACATTGTTCTGCCATGCACTTTCCTCCTTGTTACCCTCGCTCACCCCTCACCAAGGGATCCCCACCCTCCGTCTCCGCGCTATCCGTTCGTCAGTGCTTGCCGTTCATCCACACCCAGCCTTTCTTCAGGCCAGTCCTTGTGATTCAGTCATTGCAAAATCTGCCCCAAGGTCTCTCCTGAGCTAATCCCTCCTCTCGCTCCACTCTTTACGGAGACCCACCATACACCACCGCCATCGGCTAACTATCTGTGACCATTGCGTGGTCAATGCTCTGAGCCCTTCTCCCATCCCTCATCCCATAGGGAGTCTCACAAAACCACTGGCATCCTTAGGCCCTTTGAACCCAACCTCTCTTTCCCTCTTCCTTCTCCTTCAGTCCACTTTTCCTTTCTACCCAAAAATACTTTGCCAACCACCCCAAAACCGATATATCCATGGATCTGACAATTTGTTTCCTTGAAAATAATTTTTATGTGGTGTAGATACATTGGAATACCTTTTTCAATTGTGCAAATTTGGCAACATTATCCACATCAATATGAAATAGACGATTGAAAGTGCCAAGCGAGGGATTAGGACGGACAATCTCACAAATTGTGCGGCTTGTGAGGGAAACCCATCACGATGCGTTTCCTTTGCTTCATAATTATCACGGGAATATCAAATGCTGAAATTATGTAAATATTGATTGTAGTTTTAAAAACAAATTTTTAAGCAGATGTATTTTTATGATTATGATTTTTGTCAGTGATTTTAACCTTAAAAATGTCTGCATGAATTTTGTACTTTTATGAACACAGCCAATGGCTTACTATGGTATTTCTCAATTAAAGGTGCTAGCAACCCATTTCCTGAACTAAAATTATGCATTTGGTATTTTCATGATCAAAATACTGAGCAAAAAGGCAGTTGTACTTCCAAATGAGGAATTTTCTTTTCAAGTTTTCAAAATAAATCACATTCTATAATATTTTATTGCTATCAGTGCAATATTTTATAACCGAGAGGATTAAATGAGTGCAATATGTAAGAAGAGTTTACAAACAGGATAAACTCATTAAATTATGAGCCTTATGGCAATTAAGGTTTGATATTAATTTATTACAAGTAAAATCGACGACATGGAATTACTGATAATGCATGCAACCCGCACAACAGTCTTGCCAGTGGCGCAGGATGTTCTAGAACGTCCAAAGTTTAAAGTTATAATTGCAAGAAATAGGCTTCAAAATTAAAAAAAAATTTGTGACATCTGTCTTATTTCATCGTGCTGAATGTAAATATGCAAAAAACTGAACATCACCAGGAAGGAATCACAATTTATGCCTTAGCGTTGAAAGGGTTGAACACAAAATTCTCCATTTTGAGTGACTTTGTTGAAACCATTTTACAACAGATTGCTGTTTCATCAAAATTGCCAAAGAGCAAATAACAATTGCAATAGAGAATAAAACCCAATCGAATAGCGGAATCTGATAGATGATTGGGACATCTTCAATCATAGGGGATTACAGCTCTTTTTCAGAGACAATCTATCCAGAGTAATCCATACTATATTCAAGGAATAGTTTGTTAAAAATACTCTATTTTATCCATCTTAACTTTATGCTTTTCTATGTCCATTCATTTCTCTAAAAATGTCACTTAGGAAATATTATATAATTTTTGAGTAAGTGATGGAATAGGCTCCATCATTACAGAAGAATATTCCATTCAGGAAGTTTTTGTTGGTAGTTGACGTCCATCATTCGCATATACTTTCTTTTGAGAAATGCTAATCATGCCAAGTACAGTTAGGCACGTATGCTAGTAAGAGCTAAGGTTACATATGGAGCAGGATGGGAATATTTATGTGATCTAAAAAATAAAAATTTTGCCTCACAAAACCAAACAAATATTGAATAAAATTATTTAATAACAATGTGACATATGAAGCCCACATAAGCCAAATAAAGAAAAATGTATGCCAAGAAAGAATCCTTTCAAAGTATGTCACCAAATAAAGTAAGTACCCAGCACGTACAGTAAGCACTAAAGCTTATAGTTAGCTTCTTAATATATGAAGAAGGCATCATGCACCAATTAAAAACCATATTTCATAAGATGTATAGAGACATGTGAGTACAGTTAATTTTTAACTATCCGGAAAAAGGCTGAATGACGTCTTGAAAACTCTGTATAATAGAGGTTATACATACTACAAGGTGAAAAGAAAAATTAGTGACGAAATTGTAGTAAAAATAGAATTTTGGAGTAAAAGATAATAGCATGACATTAGAAATAATCGATAATATACAACATTAACTATAAAAAATTTTATCAAGGTCAACAACAACAAACTGGAGAAATTGGAGAATTCCAGCATTAATTTTTAAACTAAAGGTACTATGTTGACTATGACATACCAAAACAGCCTAATTCATCTTCTCCATTGGGGCAGTCAAAATAACCATCGCATAATCGACTTTTGTCCACTCGATCCAAGCAGGTACAGTTCACTTCATCACTTGCATCCGGGCAGTTAATGACACCATCACACCACTTCAATTTCGGCACACACAGACTTCTGTCAGCACAGGACATCTCCTCCTTTGATGGATTGCAGGGGATGGCAGACGAACCTGAGGGTAACTTGTCTGAATTAAATTATACAAGCTAACCTCATTTACCAGATGTGTACAGCTTAATTACGACATGAATAACTTGGCCGTCAGGCTGGATCAGGCAGTCGGAATAATGCCTATGTCTGAAGAAGACCAGAGAGATGGTCGAAAATTAAAAAAAATTTCTCTGGTGAGTTTTGTGTTCTCCTATTAACTAAAGTTCTGTACAAGGAAAGTATGGTCATTCTTTGCGAAACTTTTGCCGCCGCTTTTTTGCAAGTGACGTGATTAGCTGGTATCATGTTCATGTGTTATCCCACCAGAAAGCATGTTCGAGGGAGACCAACCAATTAGTAAAACCTCACCTTTTGAATCTATGTGAGAGTAGATTTATTACAAAAATGCATCAACCTTGAACAATTTGTGCTTGGAGTCCAGGTGAGGATCTTATGGTGGATAAAGAGAAGTGGCAGAAGCCACAGGATTCAAATTGTAACAGTAGGCATGGAACGTGTTAGACATAAACATAGTTTAATTTCTACATAATGTGCAATCAGTGTTAGGAAGTGCGTTATTATTACATAAATGTTTGCATCAATGGGTAATACATTGATATATGTAAGTATTTCAGGATCATACTATTGCTTGTCACAGTGTGTGTTTCTTCTGTCTGACATAACGGATGTGATGCTCTTTATTTCTGAATAGAAGTTCAGTTCCATGTGCTACTTCAAACGACTCAGTTGCAGAGTCATTTATATCTTCCTTAATCCGATCCGAGCTATATTTATTTAGTGCGTAATTATAGCGAATGGATAGAAATCCTAACAGGTTATGGGCCCAGGAAACGTGGATGTTTAAGGAAGTATTTGGAGGGATAATAACCAGTGGAGAATTGTTGTTTTTTTGTGTAGATGGAACTCACGTGGGAGGAATTCGTAAAGGCAGCAATGTTTGACAATGAACATAGGTAGGAAGCCATTAAGTGCCCTTTACTTGATGGGGATAATTATTATTAATGGGCAATTAGAGTTTAGGCGCTGTGCTTGCGATCAGGCTGCTGGGAGGCCGTTATCGGTTGGGATACGGAAGGAGCTGATGCGAGTGAACTATGCCGGCGAACGAAGCTGAATGATATCGCAAAAGGTGTATTGATATCGTATGTTAGTGATTCATTTCTCGATGACATCTGTGATTGTGAGACTGCGAAGGAGATCTGGGAAGCCCTCAAGAACGTACGTTCAGATTTTGGACTGTTGCAGCAAAGTTTGTTTTTATGGGAGATGGTGAGCATGAGGAAAACGGACGACATCTCGGTGCAACAATATATTAGCCAAATTCAAGACCTTAACCGAAAGGTGAAGAAATGTGGCTTGGTGTTTTCTGATTGTGCGTTGGCTTCATTTAATTTGATGGGTCTTCCGATGGAGAAATATGAGGGCATGATTCGAAGTTTGGAAAAGGAGATAGAAGGAGGCCTCACAACCCAAAAGGTCTAAGCAAAATTACTCCTAGAGGAATAGTGTGTGCAGTCGGATGAGCAGCAGAAGGAGCATCATGCGTTGAAGGCGTCCAGGAGGAATGCTGGGAGTAATAGACCCATGGCTGTGAATCATGCACCAGAAGGTAGGAAACCGGAGCAATCTAAACACAAGAAGAATTTTTGGTGTTATGCTAGTGGGGAGAAGGGCCACATATCCCGCAATTTCCAAAGGTGGTTGCAGAGGAGGGAAAATCAAATCGCAAGGTGAGGAATGCTATGACAACAATAGTGACACGAAAATATAAGGCTTTGTGCACTCAGAGGTCTGATAATAATCAGGACCAACGTGTATGGCTGTTAGATTGTGGGGCATCTGACCATATGACTTATAGAAGGGATTTAATCCGTGACTTTGTGCCCACAAGTGGAGAAGTTACCATTGGTGATGGTGCGCCATTGCAAATCAAGGGAAAGGGAACAGTTTAATTGCATATTTCAAGTGAATGTGGTGGTTGGGACATAGACTTCAGGGAAGTGTTGTACATTCCCAGTTTGCAGGACAATCTTATTTCCCAGGGAATGCTGGAAGAAAAGGGCCTGACGATTGTTGCCTATGCTGGAGAGGCAAAGATATTGGAGAGTGGAAAACTTATATTTAAGGTACACAGGGTTGGCCGTCTGTACTGTGTGACTACTGAGGGTGGACTCACCATTGATCAGTTGAAGTCTGAGCTTGGAGGGTATCAGAAGGCATCTAAAGTGACATTTTCAACTTGGCATGATCACCTGGGGCACCTCAGTGACTCCTCTTTAAAGAAGGTGCCATATTTAAGAGTTGAAGGAGGATTACCAACAGGGTGTGATGTGTGTTCAAGGGAAAATGAGGAGAATGAAATTTCCCACCAGTGAGGGAGTTAAGGGATATCGACTGTGGAATCTTGAGGAGCAGAAGGTTGTAGTCAGTTGGGATGTTGTGTTTAGGGATAACATCTTTCCCGGTGACATGAGGAATGGCCCTGAGCGTCAACTTCCTGCCAGAGGGGCGAGTGGGTTTATGCCTTCTGAGTGGCTACAAATAGAGGACCAGCTGTTTTCGTTGGAGGATGTAGTCTCGGGGGAAGAGAGATCAGTCCTTGAGGGCAGAGAGCAGCCTATTGTAGGAGATGAACATCAATTCCAAGGGATGAGGAGAGCTGTGTTCCTGCTGATGCAGGAGAGGATAGCTGTGTTCCCGCTGGTGCAGGGGATGAGAGCTGTGTTCCTGTTGATACAGGGGAGGAAAGCTGTGTTCCTGCTGATGAGGTGGTGGGGTTGAGGAGATCTACCAAGGAGATGTCCATGCTGCAACTTTGTCTACAACATGGCCACAAATATGCAGATTCCGGAAAGTTCAGAGGAGGCTCTTCGAGGCCCATATGCCTCACAGTGGAAGGCATCAATGGAAGAGGAGCTGAACCATGTGAGGGAGCAGGTAATATGGGAAATTGTAAAAAAACACCTGTGGGAGCAAATGTTGTTGGCAGCAAATTGGTATTTACCATAAAAGAGGGTAGAGAGGGGAATGTGAAATTCAAGGCTATATTGGTTGCTCGAGGTTTCAGGCAAATAAGGGGTGGGTTATTTTGAGACCTTCAGTCATGTAATCCAGAGGAGGACAATGAGAATATTGATGGCAGCTGCAATTGAAAGGGACTGTGAGATTGAACAATTAGACGTAGTAGGTGCATACATTAGTTGTCCACTGGATGTTACTGCTTCTATGCAGCAAGCACCACGTTTTGCTGATCCGAACAAATACCCAGACCATTTTGTATATAAATTGTTTAAAAGTGTCTATGGCTTAAAGCAATCAGGGAGAAACTGGAACAAATATTTAAATGACTATCTCATGAAAATTGGGTTACTAGGTGTGTCACAGATCCATATGTTTACATGGGAAATGGTGTCATTCTAGGGGTGTATGTGGATGATATAAAGGTTGTTGGGGAAAAGGAAAAGATTTTTCAATTCAAAGGGAAGTTGGCCAAAGAAATGAAGATCAATGATCTTGGGGAGGTTAAAGATTTATTATCACTCAGTGTGACTAGACCTAAGAGAGATGTATTGATTGTGAGCTATGAGGCATATGTTGACTCTGCTTTGCATGAATTTAATACGTTTCAATGTAAAGGGGTCAGTGCTCCACTAGAGATGGAGAATCTCCCCAGAAATGTGAATGCCAGTGATTAAAGTTTTGACGGCAATAGGCTGTTTGTTATATATTGCAGGTGGACTAGGCCAGATATTGCATATTCAGTGTGCAAACTGAGCCAGTGCTGCGAGAAACCCACTGAGAATGACTGGAAGCGTGTGAAGCATGTTCTTCGGTATTTGAAGGCTACCAAGGGTCATGCCCTTCACTACTTCAACACTGGTAAGCCCATGGAAGTTTATGTGGATGCAGACTGGGCTAATGCCAGATCCATTTCAGGCTATGTCATCAAGTTGGCAGGAGCCGCTGTAAGTTGGCGGTGCAAGAAGCAGAGTTGTGTTGCGACTTCTACGACATATGCAGAATACATGTCAATGTATGATGCTGCTACCGAACTGATTTGGTTAAAAATATTTATGAAAGTGATTGGTTTGTGTGAATTTGTGCCCAATCCGTGTGAAATATATGTGGATAATAGAGGTGCAATTTGTGTTGCAGAAACAAGTGCAGTGTCAGATAGGAGCAAGCACATCAATGTTAAATTCCACTATTTAAGGGGATTAGTAGAGACAAATGAAATTGCTTTTCAATGTGTCTCTTCTGCGGATAACATTGCAAATTTGCTCACAAAAACTTTGCCAGGACCTAAGACAAAAATGTGTTCTGAGATGTTTGGTCTGAAACCATTTATTTGGGGTTAGTTATTGCATATGATTTTTTCTGTGAGTGAATTTGTAAAACATGATTTTTTTTTGTTATTGCTTTTTATGTGTGGGGTTATACTTTTTTGTATGTAGTGGAGAATCATATGCATGATAACGAGGGGAGGTGTAAGGAAGTCTGTTATTAATTCATAGATGTTTGCATTAATGGGTAATACATTGATATATGTAAGTATTTCAAGTTGGTACTATTGCTTGTCGCAGTGTGTGTTTTTTTTGTCTGACATAACAGATGTGATGCTCTTTTTTTTCTGAATAAAAGTTCAGTTCCATTAGCTACTTCAAATGACTCAGTTGCAGAGTCATTTATATCTTCCTTAATCCGAGCCGAGCTATATTTATTTAGTGCGTAATTATAGCAAACGGATAGAAATCCTAACAATCAGAACAGTTCAAAAGAACAGTCATTGCATTCTTTATGAGGAAGGGGGGCTTTATGAAGTTGTAGTCATCAAAATAGCACCATAGCAAGGCAATCAAATGTATATTAGGGTTGGCCGAAGAAAGGTTTTTTTTCCGAATCAAATTTGCCCTATGCAGGAAAGTTGTGTACTGATATAAGGATTTCGCATGCAAAATTTTTCCGAAATCAGATAATATTAACCACTGCCGCCCGAGCTCTTAAAACTTTGCGAAAATTCAGACGGAAATGGGAAACAAACGGTTATGGAGAATAATCTGTTGCATATACTGGAATATTGATAAATATCAACGGTAGATACATGTTTCCAGATTACAAGACTGAAATTTGAAGTTTATATGACGAAATCTATGGCTTATACGATGCCTAGGAGTAAACAGCAACTTTCGAGTGTAGGCAATCCGCACAACACTAAAAAAATTTACTGACTCCAAGCATCACTTCAAATAGATCACTTTTGGGAGCCGTATTTGGGATAAATTAATATTTCTTTCAAATGGAGTTCCTTTAGTATTGTCTCAGCCATCATTTGGCTATAAATAATGCTTCAAAACAGACGAAAAAGCTATACGTTTTGAAACTAACTTAAATTATCGGCCTGGTGGCAGCGGGGTAAAGTCTTAGCGTACTAACCCAAGGGTCGCGGGTTAGAGTCCCACCTGGGTAGAATATTCACTGCCCAGGACATGGGTGTATGCGTTCGTCATATACATATTAAAACACTTGTAATTGGGGAAAACCTGTAAGTGTTAAAGAAATTATTATTATTATTATTAATTATGGTGAAGAATCACGGCCCTGATATTCATCACAAAGATGATTCAAACATTTATTCTCCTCGAAATATACTGCAATATCCAATTACTGGTTCTTGCCCCACCTGAGCTGTGGATTTTCTTCACAAATCCAACGAATTTGTGTGTCATAAATGCTGTGGAACTGGATTGCAAAAGGAGTGGGTGTTCACTCGGAGACAAAGAAGGCTGCGCATTGGGAAAAATACTACGTATCAGACATTTTAATGCACTAGCAGAGTCCAAACGAATTCTTTTGTTACAAAAGGCTGACATAGCTACAATCTACTCATCAGAAGATAGTAGCATTTTCTAAGAACTTTGATAAATTGTAGTGGTTCACAGTCGGAAAAGACAAACCGACAAGTCCCATAATCAACGGATTATCTCTGTGTACCATATATACGTGCTCCTCCAACTGGTACTTTCTTGGAAAACTGGGAGTTAACTATTCCCTAAGCGATTGTAGGTACAGCTAGTTCGACGTGAGTCAGGTACGATACAGATGGCCAGTGGTAGAGCTAAGGAAAGTATGAATGAGACGGGGGACGGAGGTTATCCTTATCTTGTGAATACTTCCATGATAAAATGGCATAGAATTCTCAGACAGGTCATATCCCATTGTAAACCCTCGTAACTGATGTTTAACACCTCATGCTATTACTATCATTACTCATTAACTCACCATATTCGCTACAATGTTTTATTTTCCTTCAGGATTCCCTTCCATTGTCGGACAAGATGCATATTTCACTTTCATCCAGTTGGTATTCATTGCTGTGAGTTAATAACTACACTGAGCAGCGTACTGTGGTTTCTGTTGCAAGAAGATTGACACAATGGCGAAAATACAGAAAAAGCTTATAAGGTGTGGAGTGGAGTGCCTGATATTTGGTGCACCCGAAAAGTTCATGGGTAACGTTTTACCTACTTATGAGGAGATGATGAAAATGTTTTTGTACTCTCGGTACATTCAAGAAGAAAGTGGAAATACCGATACATCTGTGCCGGGAATTGCAGTGACGATGGCTATGCCATTGAAGCCATCTGGAATAGATCCTCTATACCAGTTGTCAGACATATGTAGGCAAATTGTGAGACCAATTACCTATTCAATACCATGGAAAATACCGCAATATTCTTCGATCTGTCAACAAAAAGAATTTTGATGATCTGAAGCAAGACTTTCTTCGTCACACGTGTCAGCTTTTTGATGTTTTGGCATGTAAATGCTTTAGTGGAACTAATTGTGTTTGTGATAATACCATCTAAGTGCCATTTTTAGAACGTGAATTCCTTCAGGACCAGAGAAGTGATAGAAAAATGATTATCAGTGCCATTGATGACCAAGAAACTAACAAGAGGAAGTGGAATAGGTTGGAAAGAAAAAGATCATCAGAATGTTCCACACTACCTGAGCAAGAAGTTTGAGATTTGGGAAGACTCAAGTGAAGAAACGTCTGCAGATGAAGAATTACGGTGTAAATAATTTAAATTTGTCTAGATTTGCGTCTGCCTGTGAAAGATTCTGTATATCCAACCGAGCTGCTGCAGCAGTCGCATTCGCGCTTCTAGTTGATATCGGGATGGTTTCTCAAGTCCATGTCCTGGTTGTAGACAAGAACAAGTTTAGGAGGGAACGAGAAAAATTGCGTTCCTCTTGTCGGAGGAATGTGGGAGATGTTACGCTCCAAGCGCTTTATTTCGACGGGAGAAAGACTCTACCTTCGTATACAATCAATCAAAGTGAAAAGCTGTTGTAGAGGAGCATGTAACTCTCGTTGAAGAGCCTGGTTCACATTACTTAGGGCATGTCACTCCAAGCATAAGCAAAGCTGTTGGGCTGAAGGATGCAATCATGAATTTTCTCACAGAAAAAAGGATCGATCTCAATGGACTGTGAGCAATGGGATGTGATGGGACCGCGGTAAACACCGGCAGGCATGCTGGGGTAATCAGGAGAAAAGAAATGGCACTATGAAGGCCTTTGCATTGGTTTGTTTGCCTATTACATTGCAATGAACTTCCATTAAGGCACTTGCTTAATATGCTTGACGGTCCAACTGTTGGCCCTAAAGCTTACTCTGGCCCAATTGGCCAATTCTGGTGCATATGCGATGGAAGGCCAGTTGTAAATTCACAAAAATTAGTTCCTTGATTCCTACCATCAATACAGAAGACTTAAGTAGCGACCAAAAATACCTATATGATATGGCATGTGCTGTTTCAAGTGGCGAATGCCTGAGAGTCTTTTAGCAAGAAGTCCGGGGAAAATGGTTCATTCCAGGTGGACCACAACAGCAAATCGCATTCTTCGATTATATGTTTCAATGGAAACTCCTTCAAAAGAACTGATGACATTGGCAACTTTA
Organism: Ceriagrion tenellum; assembly: GCA_963169105.1. NCBI lineage: Eukaryota > Metazoa > Arthropoda > Insecta > Odonata > Coenagrionidae > Ceriagrion > Ceriagrion tenellum. The sequence continues at coordinate 9,811,898 of OY720638.1, read as the reverse complement.
GTGATGAAAGTATACGCTCCTGTGTGGTTCGCGATGAAATTGAGACCACAATGTACGGAAGGTCCAAAGTATATCATGAACATGATACATTTCATGAAATATATGGATCGAGACATCAAATTATGCCTTTACTCAATCATTCAGGGAAAGGTTTTTTTTTGCTCACCCAGAGAATATTCTGCTTGCAATGCTAGCCGATGAGCGAAGACCGATCCATGCAATGTCCGTCAAAAATATTAAAATCAAGAGAAAATCAGAAGAAGGAATTGAGGAAATTCAAACTTCCAACTTTGAATTTTGATGCACAAGATTACATTGACTTAGTTGACTGGGAAACAATTGAGGTAACTCAACCACCTTTAATGGCTGATATCACAAGCAAAGATTTGGGAGACATTCTGAAGGAAGGGGCTTTGTTTTAAGTACCCTCATTTCTATGTCACACACAAGCAGTTGAAAGGATGGTACAAATGATTTCAGTGGCATCAAAATCCGTATGCAGTCCAGGAAGCAGGCATGGATGGGAATTATCATGCATCAAAGACCGAAAACGTCAACCAAAATTTGAAAATAAATCACAGTACAGTAAAACCTCCCTATAGTGAACCTCCTCATATTGTAAACCTCTGTACTTCGTACAAGACATGAGGTCCCATCAAAATTTCATGTAAATTGATAGGGAAACCTCTACTTATCGTACCTCTATGTTTCGAAAAACCCCCTCACATCCTACCGAGACAGTACCCCAAGAGTCCGACTCTACCTCCACATATCGTACTGAGACAATACACCCAAAACTCCACAACTACCACGGAATGAAATACTCAGCAATAAGTGTACGCTTTACACACAAGCCTCTTTTCCATACACTGGGAATGCTACCATTCCTTACTAATGTAATAACCATCGCTTATGGCCCTTTTTATTTGTTGCAAGAACAGTGCATACAAAGTTGTCAAAATTTAGTATGAATGGAGTTCGAGTACATAGCATTTTCCGTTAAGTCATTCAGACAATTGCGCAGTCGTTCTTACTTGCTATTATACACTAAACAATTTTCTTAATAGCGTTCACGGTAAAGGTTAAACAATTAAATATTCCAAGCAAAACGGTCTTAATACCTTACCAACGGATATCTTCCGCCTGACTTCATTCTCATCCAATTAGATCAATGGCATAATCGCTTTTGTATTCAAAGATTTGAAAAAAAAGGATCCTATTGCTAATTTACTAAGAATTAACCCATACATGAATTCATTTTATTTCCAAATCCCCTGGTGACTCCGGCCCTTCCCATATCCTTGTTTCTTCCTCGCCGATCTTCTTTGCTTCCAGCGCTGCTTGCGCTTCGCGACATACGTCTGTTTAGCCTGAGCATTCGCGCCACGAAATCAGACTCCATGATCAGGACGTCTTTTTGTGGCAATTCTATCCGGCAGCCCATTTGCAACATTGTTAGGTATTTGAGAAATTGTAGTAGCTGATACGCAGTCGGATGATGAAATATTCCTATTGTAACACCACTAGCCCACCATTCTCGCCACTTAATCGCGTCACTTCGCAGACCCAGCAGTGTTTCTTTCGCAGAGTTGTTCTCCGGAGCTCAATCTACGTGCATTATAGTTTGGAGAAACGCATTTTGGAGACACTATCTACGAGCACGTTCAATTTATTTAACGTGTAATTACCGCAGTAATCACTTAGTACTATTTAATTTTTGTGCTTCATTTTAGTGCAATAAAAATGATAAATTATAATGTTTTAATTAATTACTGCGAAGGTAACTCACAAATTTTATCGGTTTTTTCAAGTAATATTTAAAAAATAATGGGAAACATGAAAACGAGCAAAAATTACTTGATTTATTATAGGTTGAAGATGGATTCGACTAATAAAAAAAAGGCGGCTGGTTAAAACCGAGGCAAAACTAGCGATTTTCCGAGCCATTGACGAGGGGAAGCAGAAGAAAGGCATAGAGCTAACCTTCAGGATACCACCATCTTCCCTGACATCTGTTTTAAAGAACCGTGAAAAAACGGAAGCAGCTGCACATCGAGGTAGTACAAATAAAATTCTCAGGCAGTAAAAAGCTAGACAAGGGGATTTTCGATTGGTTGATGGAAGGTAGATCCAAGAACATCCCCATTTCAGGACCAATTTTGCAGCAGAAAGCAAGGAAAATTGCATGGCAAATGGGAATTGACAATTTTCAAGCTTCCAATGGTTGGCTGCAAAATTTTAAAACCCGGTGGAATCTCACAACTTTGAAGATGTGTGGAGAAGAAGCTGGTGTTAGTGCTGTTCTGGTAGAAGAATGGAAACAAACTCTACTCACAATTTAATAGGGTACAAACAACGTGACATTTTTAATGCCAATGAGGCTGGTTTTATATATAACCTGCTCCCAGATAGAACCTTTGGAGTACGAGGTGAACCCTGCCATGGTGGTAAGAAAAGCAAAGATAGGTTCGCAGTTCTGTTTTGTGCCAATTCTGAGGCTCCGAGAAATTGGAGCCTCTAGTTATTGGCAAATATAAAAAACCAAGGTGCTTCAAAAATATTTAAAAACTTCCTTGCTTACATAGGAATTCTGTAAACTAATGGATGACTGCATCCATATTCTGAGTGTGATTAAATATGATGGATTCCAAGATGGGTATGAGCAATCGAAAAATTGTCCTCCTAGTAGACCAATGTACAGCCCACAAAACCGATGGAATAGTGCTAAGAAATATAAAAGTAGTGTATTTTCAGGCCAACACAACATGTAAACTACAGCCCCTTGATCAAGGTATTATTTCCATAGTCAAAAGATATTATCGGAAGCAACAAGTGATGTACATGTTGAGGACAGTAGATAATAAGAATGAATTTAAGAAGTGCTCGTGGAACATGCTTCAGACCATGCACAGGCTATGCCTTTCATGGAATGAATTAGCACCAAGAGCAATTGAGTAATGCTTTATTAAGGCAAGGTTTATGGGGGTAACAGTGAGGATGAAAGTGAAGTGTTTGAGGATGAACCAAGAGAATGGCATGATATTAAGGACATAATGGACACTCCGTCATCATTTAAAGACTATGTGGATGTTGATAATGCTTTATTTATATGTGCACCAAATGAGGGGGAGGTTTTGGGAGAAGTAGAGGAAGGACATGAGTTACCAATACAGGGTGATATGGAGGAATTATTGAGCTGATGATGAGGAATTATTTTCAGCTCTCACCAAAAAGGAGGTTCAAGAAGCATTGAATGCAATAGAAAGGTTTTTTTAAGCATGGAAAAGTTCAAGAGTGAAAACACACTTTTATTTCATCAGATAGAAGCATAGTTTGTGAAGAGTTTGAAAAAAAAATTAAACCCAAATTACTAAGTTTTTTCTGCAAAGAGCACTTGAGAATAGTTTTTCTTTCCTTCGTCTTTTCATATAAACCATAACGATATAAATTCATGTAAATAAATGCATGTGTGTATGCTTGAACACATGAATACAATGATTTTAAAGACAGCAGTGCCTTTCATTTCCAAATTGGTAAGAAATAGGATCGCGTTACTGAAACCTCTTCATAGTGAACCTCCAAATAACAAATTGCCAACATTTTGGTCCCTTCCATTATGATATAAAGAGGTTTTACTGTATAAGGTGTACCTCCTCGTGGTGAGTTCTAGGTAGTTTCTCCACGAAACTAGCAAAGAGCTACTTAAATAAATACTTGGTGATCAGGCTGTGCCTTTATCCTACCTTGATTAACTGATTTTTTTGTGGTAATAGCTCAACATGCATAAAATTCTTCATCATAATTGAGGTTAGTTTAAAAAAGTTTAACTTTTCCGTCTGTTTTAAAGTATTATCTACATCCAAATGAAGGATGAGACATTTATAAAGGAACTGGATTCGAAAGAAATATTAATTTATCCCTAATAGAGCTCTCAAAAGTGATCTATTTGAAGTGATGCTCGGAGTCTGAAAATTTTTTTGTGTTGTGTGGATTGCCTATACTTTAAGTTTCTGTTTATTCCTAGGCATCATATAAGCCATAGATTTCGTCAAATTAACTTCAAACTTCAGTGTTGTAATTTGGAAACATGTATATATCGTTGACCTTTACCAATACTCCAGTATATGCAACAGATCATAACCATTTGTTTCCCATTTCTGCCTGAATTTTTGCAAAATTTTTAACTTTAGAGCTCGGGCGACAGTGGTTAATATTATCAGATTTAGAAAAAATTTAGCATGCGAGATCCTGATATCAGTACACAACTTTCCCGCATTGGGCAAATTTGATCGGGAAACGAACCTTTTTTCGGCCCACCCTAATGAATATTCCTAAAATTAAGCTAAATGGAGACTTTCATCCATTTCAACTTCTTGAGATCATATTTGATCAACCATAGTATGCAAATTAAAGTAAAAACAATTGAATAAATATGTTTATTACATAACTGTAAAGCAAAATAGTATTTGATGAACAGCATATCCATTTCCTTTATAATGCCTGTATTCTTTATAAACCTTTCATTTCATTAGATGATTGAACTTCAAAATAGCAAGTGATTACAAATTATGGCTCCAAGTAAAAATGATCAGTTAAAACGTAAATGACATAATTAATGAGACAAAATATAGGAATTGCCTTTATCAATAGATCTCTTGCTTATCAATAATTTTAATGTTCAGAAATCACACTTGTGGCGGTTTTCTCTCTACTGACATGCCAATATGAAATATGGCACGGCTGTAAGGCCAATTATAACTGAGGAAATACATATGCTCATACATCCGCGGTGCAAACTGCAGGCAGATAGCACTGTGAGTATGAATCCTCGGTCTCTTGGTTTCAAGTTTTATTATCAATGCCATTCAGCAAACTTTTGTACTCAAGTGTGGAAGAATTAATGCATTGACAGTTTCATTTAGCAAAGTACACTACAATGAATGGCTTTACATTGATTGCATAAAGCATAAGAATGCTTAAAATACCTGTAGTGTGGAATAATTTAGTTTCCTCTGTCGAACTCAATGTTCGACTTTAAACTTAACAATGAATTTCCCATGTTGAACTCAAATGTTCACTTAATCAAATGATATGTGTCCACAGAAATGCATGTGAATAAAACAAGGTCGCATTTTTATTTGCCTTAGAATCATAACCCATTCCACATATTGATGAAGGATAATTTCAGATTGGAATAGCATCGAGCTTGCTTACCTGTTCAAGTTTTTCCGAATGCTACCATAGCTGAAAGTCCTACTGTTTGACGAATCTTTATGAGAAGCTCTTATGTTGAACTCCATTGAACATGGTGTTCAAGGCTTCTTTCTGAGCAGTGTATTGTAGCTGACCTCTACTGATCATGCTTTTCTGCTAATCTTTCTGAACAGCGTCCCATAGCTGAACTCTTTTGAGCATGCAGTTCAGGTTCTTTCTCGGAGCTCAAGGATGAGTGTAAGCCCTGGCCTCCATGAGGGGCATTCTCTAACGGTTGGGTGGATTGTGGATCCAACACCCCCATCCCCTCAGTGGTGCACCTCTAGTCTTGCCATCTGTGCATACTCTAAGGAACTTGATGTACACAATTTATGGTCCTCCACTGCTTCACTCATACAACATGGCACTTGGCTATAACTTCAAATTACTGTGCTGAACAATTAGTATGTGTGAACCGTTCATTTAATTATCAGTTCATTTCTCATAACTTCCATTTGAACTGCTCAGCACATTTTGTTCCATCTTTAGTCTGGACCCAAATTAACTATTAGGTAGACCAGGCACCTGCAGAGACTGCATTAACTTTGAGAGTGGCTTTTCAAAGATTTTTCAAAGTAAGTAAACATTTGTAGATATTATTTTCTTATGAAATAAAACTTTGGAGGGAAGATTTTCATGGAAGCAGAGGAGCGTAGGGCAGAGGGTGCAGATGGGAGCGAGAGAGAGAGAGAGGTGGATTTCTCCGTGAGGCAGGAGGAGGGAGATAAAGAATGCTGAAGATGTGCAAAGGGGGGGGGGCTACAATTGGTAAGACGAGGGATAGGAGGAGAGTCTAGTCGGATTAGGTGCCTTAGCCTCGTGCCCTCTGCCACTGTTCCACTAAGAGAATTAAACAGTAACCAACGATATTGTGTTCTTTGATAAAACAATGATTAAATATCTGAAGTGACTGTGTGGCTAAAATGGTTTGAGTTAAGTAAGCCATAAATAAACACAGTTTTACATTGCAAAGGGAAATGAGGAAGAGCATTGATATAGAAGGAGATGATTAGTGCCTCATCGACTTCACAAAGTAAATCCAGGCCTGGTTGAGTCCCGGACACCCCTTCCACATGCCCCAAGGTGGCATGCAGGGAAATACGTAAAAGCATATTAAGTAATTTTCTGTACAATTTTGTATGCTTTGATGGAGGGCAGAACTGTGGAAAGAAAAAAGACATGACTCACCTTTTATAAATGTAGAACCGGACACTGTAGCCGAACTTAACTCCAGAGAAGCAGCTCGACTTTCTTCTGTCACAATCTCCACAGGCAGAGGCTTCTGTAGGGTCATTTGCACCCCACCATCTTTGCCAAAACTGGTCTCACTGGACACATCATGAGCTGTTCCACTGCTCAAAGGAGTTCCCGGCACAGGGTTCTTTTTCACCTCAAGGCCAGACACTTTACTCTCTTTCCCTATGCCTGTTGCATTGGAAGTGCTATAAACTTGAGTTGCCATTTCACTGGAGACATATGGTGTTGATTCATAGGCTATCCCAACATAAGGTACATTGGAGGTGTTCAAGCCTGCACTTTCTTTGCTCTCTGTGACCTCTTGTGCAGTCTCCTCTGTTGTTGTAACTGACAGTTTCTCACCACCCATTTCCCTCGAGTCACCACGTACACTTTCCCTTCCTCCCATCTCTCCAGTGCACTGTTCCTTGCTCTCTACTACATGATATTCAGGATCCTTGGATGCTCTTACAGAGGCTACAGAAGTTAGTGCTGGAAAATTTTGAGGCGGTGACACATATATGCATGCTGCCGGAGATCCACTGCCACCCATAAATGGTTGCTGCACAGCCGAGTGGAATTGGGGTGTCAGCTGTGGATAATACTGTCGTTGTGGCATTGGCTGCATGATTTGTGGGTACTGGAAAGTTTGGGGTGCATAAGGCTGCTGCAAAGGAGGAAACTGCACAAACTGAGACTCAAAATCTGGATTCGGACTAAAAGGTGTGTATGCATTAAAAGCAGAAGCATAACTATTCCTAAACTCCACCCTTTCACTTTGGGGTTGACTGTCAAATGAGCCATACATCTGCCTTACATTCGGAATGAAGACACTGGACGTCCCAGAGCTACTTGACAATGGCATGCCTGACAATGAAGGAGTTACTGAAAAGGATCCTGTACTCGTCACAATTGGCTGTTGGGGACCATACATTGGCTGAAATGAGCCCATCATGGGCTGAAAAGAGTTCATCATGGGCTGGAAAGAGTTCATCATGGGCTGGAACGAATTCATCATGGGATGAAATGAATTCATCATGGGATGAAACGAATTCGTCAAGGGGTGGAACGAATTCATCATGGGCTGGAATGAATTCATGGTTCCACCGCAAGATGGTGATGACATTTGCCCATAAAAGCAGATTGGAATCGCAGCAGCAGTATTTGACTGAAAGGCTGGAGATGATTCAGACTGCACATGGACCTTTTGACTCGTCTGCAGTCTTTCTCCAGTGGCTGAGGCATCAAAAGGCCCATTTACCCGGCTTGACACAAATTTGGTGGGTGAATTTCTCTCCCAGCGGTTTGATAAATATTCTGGTGCATATTCCAGAGAAGTATTTTCATCATTCCAACGGACATTTCTAGTCTTGCGAATCTTATGAGTTAATTCAGGAGAATTCAGTTCATTGTGCAATTTGCTCTCACCAATAATTAATGATGGAGTTGAAAAATTTAGACCCAAGTTACCTATCCTATTTTTCATGAACTTTGAATGAATACACCAACTGGTTGCATTTTCACATGGGTTACTTGCAACATAACTTGTACGTACGAGCTGGTTTGACTTTGGAGGTCGTAATCCGAGGACTAGAGAAAAACTTGATCCTTCATTTAAAGATTTAATTGGTCTTCTAAATGTTTCAAAAGTTTCTGATGATTTCTCATAATTCTGCTTCTTCATATGCCTATGACTTTTATAAGCTTTTAGTAATGATATTACTTCAGCCAAGGAACTAATTTCTTCAGATAAATATTCATTTTTATTTCCCAAGGCAAAGATGATTCCTATTAGTGCTTCTTTTCTTCCATGACTCCTTTCAGCATGCACTCCACCACTCAGTTTTGAGTATTTTCTGTCCTTGGATTCTACTCTTCGTCTCCACCTAATTGGCATCAACTCATCCCTTTCTCCCTCGAAGAAGCTTAATCCTCTTAGATTCCGCAGCAAAGGCCCATCCCTAATAACAAACTTCCTCCCAACAAAATTAGAACCTCCATCATTAGTAGAGTCCACAAAAAAGTCTTCTCTAGGCCCCATGCTACGTTCAAGATCTCCATCCGGCATACTGGAAGGCGGAATCTTCTTCCTCGGAGATTCAGCATCAGATTCCAAAAATCTGTTTTTTAGTGAGTTGTTCCTCTGGTAAGCTGCATCTGGAATTAAAATAATTTCCAAGGTTTAAACTCACATAAAAACTTTACGGGTGCACTGCTTAGATAATATCACCATGAACAGTAGGAAATGTATAATTTGGTTTGAATCTCTAACTGACCAATTATTCACACTGACAAAGATGATAGAATACAGAAAAATTTAACACAGTCACCATTAGATCATATAATTTAGACAGGTCATGAAAGAAGAACTCGAGAAATGTTTCACTCCAACATAAGTTTTGAGCACCACAAGCCAGGAATTGTCATTCATTGGAAAAACAAAACAAGCACACCAGAAACTGAAATTACTCCACATTCTTAACCTGAGGTAGTGTGTGGGAAAACTGATTCCATTCCATTTCCAGTGACTGACCACAGGAAACACTCAACCCACTATGGAAGCAAACATGGTTAAATGATACACCATGTTACACTGCACACTTAACATGTTGAGTGCAGATAGCATAACATTGATGCCCAGCATGGGTCCCACCAACAGGCGAGTGGCATCACACTGATGCCATGCCGGCCTGTCTTTCAATCACTTCCGATGTAACTCCACTCAGTTCTGTCTTCTCTTGTGATGCTTTCCTGCACATCACAGGATTGAGTAAACTTGACATGCTTTCCATTTTCAAATGCACTGCTTATTTTTCTCATAATAGTTTACATTTTAAGAGTACTTTTTTATTAGAATTATTTTTGCCCTTTCAAAATGTTTTCACTGTGATTTCCTCTTTTACAATATCAAATATCTTCATTTTATCGTATTTCAAGGTTATTCATTAGGTTTTTCATCATATTCTTATTTTTTAAATCAATATTTTGTCAAAATCTTTATTTTTTTCTTTAATGAAAAATATTTTCATATTACAAAATACGGTTACTGTATCCATATTAGACACAGGTATTTGAATAACCTGATGTTTTCTAATCATTTTTTCAACTCCACATTTACATCACCTCATTATATTTCAGGTAGTGCTGTGCGAATCAGGGATTTTCATTTCGAATCGAATCTCCCAAAAGATATTTCAGATCGAATCGAAACAAACTTTTTTTAAATTTTGGTAGCGAATCGAGTCACCCTAAAAAATTAGCTTACGAATCGAATCTAAATAAAATACAAAATTTATGTACAGTTAAAGTAATAAAGATTTTCACAATATTTCAAGGCCTTACATTAGTTTATATATCTATAGTGGCACAAAGAATAGCACAGAATAACATGTGGTCAATTAAATTTTCATTTCGCGTGAGGAAAAAATCGTTCACGGTGGCTACTGATATCCAATATTCAAATTCCCTGACCTTTCCCTGATGGATTTACCAATTTCCCTGACCGATCGCCAAAAGGTCACCTATTATTGGAATGAAATTATTTTTTATTTTTTATTTTTTTTTTAATTTATCTTCACTATCTCGAATACAGCCCAGTGGGCCAATTTACGTCGGGTGAATAACAGTAACAACGGACGCGACACAAACACCCAATCTGTTGTTATCTGCTGAATTACATTTTCTATGGCAGCTTTAAATTTTTTAACTGTTCTAATCATCATCTCGTATTTATAGAACTGCAAGCATGTATTTACTATAAGCTAGTGTGCTCCAGCTACCACCTCTCGACCCGAGTTTCGGAAGTTAAAAAAAATGTGAGGTAAAGTTTTCCAAACAACAAAGCCTCGGATTCCTTGCGATGAGCGTACTACATCGTGATCATGATTTTTTACACAACTAGGCAAATATCACAATAAGGATATCCAAAAGGGATACATTGTACATCTGATTCACAATTAAATAACTAAGATTCACAACTGAATACTCCACGAATTGACGGTGCTTGTTCCATGCACATCAGCGACGGACGTTAGTTTTAATTGGTGAAATAAGGGGCAGGAAAAACTGGCTGGTAAACGTAATGGTAGAAAAATAACGAGGATTCCTATTCCAGTTTCTCCCTGACTGTTACTGGAATTCCCTGACTTTTCCAGAAATTCAAAATTCCCAGACAATTCCAGGTTTTCTCAGTTTTCCCTGACGATGGCCACCCTGTTGCCTAAACGGACACCACACCATTTTTGGAATGAGCGCCATGTTTGAATGCAAGCAACAATTCGAAGACGAATCTATCAGATTCCAATATTTCGAATCATTCGGTTTACAAGCATCCCCATTCGCAGGCGAATCAAATCAATTTTGAAGCATTTGCACAGCTCTAATCTCAGGATACTCTTCCAGAATATTTTTGCAGCACATTTTCGAAGCCATCCCATGCGTCTTCTCTCAACAGGGGAATGTTTATAATGGTTATAGAAGGGGACTTTTATACTGTATGTTGTTGTAAATGTAACAAGGGAGGACTAATAACGACCACCATTTCCCTATCCATAGGTGACAATGGTCAGATGGTTCAGAAAGCCTTCCTATTAGCCCTTTTTGGAAGAAAAATTGGAATTGAAAAAATTCTTGCTGTAGATTATCGAATTTTGGGACCCTCATTTCTGAGACATTTCTGAGCCGCTCACTCGCCGGTAGCGGATGACTGCTTAAGCAGTCATCGCCGTCGTAACGGTTCTTTCCCTTTCCCAAGAGTTCGTTCATTTACAGCTCCATTTTTTCCGTCCACCGTAGTCAGTTTGTGTTCCGCCTTCGTCCTGGAGTGTGCCGTTTCAAGTTCCAGCATCGACCTTTTTTTTTGTGGATTTTTATATTTATAAGGTGAGTTTTTTCGTATTTTTCAGCTTGAAATTCCTCCATCTCAGTTTTTGACCCTATAACATAAATCTTTTTACTTTATTTTGGACAATATTTCCTCTGTTTGTGTTTAGCAATTTTCATGTAAAATGTCACTGATTTGTTAAATATTTTTCATTGTTATACTACTTATGGGCAGATTGTTAAAATCAGTATTGCCTTCCCTACGCTCTAATAAACAAACGAGTAATAACCTACTTTGAATCACCAAAACCGCCCATATAATAACGTCATAATTCTATGATAATATGATAAATAGTTTTATTGATATTAAGTTTATATTCACGCGAATATCCGGGAATTAAACCTAAGTAATTAAATATAGATGATATGTTCTCTCAAGTTCTGCAAATCTATGATTTTATTGTTTTCGCGTGCATTTTCGCCAGAGCTATATACTTTTGTTGCTTTTACGTATAAAACTCCACATTATTTGTTTAGTTTTGAAATAGTTTTTAGGGTTAAACTCCTATTTGTTTATAAGACTTTTTTAAAGCAGCCTCGAGTTTTCTCTGCCTAATCGTTGTTATTTTTGCATGTAGTTCTCATGGAGCGGAAAGGACAAAAGAAAAGACTGAAGCACTCGAGGGGAGAGTCAAAGGTCTCTCTCTCCGAGAATGCCCTAAAAACAAATTCTTCCCAAAAAATACGAGTGAGACAGACAGGAGGAAATCGGGAACAATCAAGTATATTAAATTACTACCAAATTAAAGATAATGTATTTCAGCAGCTTAACACATACAAACAAGTAAGGGTCAGCCAACCTGTACTTTGACGTCTAAGTTTCAAATTCAAACAGCAACTACTCGAGACAGCAAGAGTAGAACCTCTCCAAACCACGGTCTATCTCAAAGAGATCGATTAGCGATTTCCGTCGAAGGAGGGGAAGTTCAGACGGCGGGAAAGTGGAAAGGGTAGGTAGAGGAAAACGAGACGATTTGTTACCTCGGAGGGGAAAGTTCAGCAAGGTCGAAGAGAGAAAGTTGTGGATGGAGTAAGGGGGAACAGGTGATTGGCAGTCTTGGAGGGGAGGTAGTTTTATGGAATGGGAAACCATGCGGTGTAGGAATGCAATTGGAGAAGGGAACTACTTTTCGTCTCCGTTCGCGGATTCCTGGTATGAGACCGTATTGCCCAAGACTGAAGCCAAATCACATCCTCGTATTCTTCCGTCTCCAACTGCTATATAAACGAGAGTAGGTCCTCGGGAGGGAGGGCAGCTCACCGAGGGCAGCTCACCGAGGGCAGGTCACCGAGGGCAGGTCACCGAGGGCAGCAGACGCCGAGGGCAGAAGACGCTGAGTTCGCGAAGACGGCTGGAGTTTCGCGAACATTGTTGGCGCGACAGATGTCGTTAGCGCGAAGTGGCGGGGGCGCGTCGGGCGCGCCTCGGGCAAGTCCTTCGGCTAAGTCCGGAGGATAAATAGTCCGCAGAGGATAAATTGTCCAAAGAGGGATAAATGGGGGGGGGGTATGCCCAAAAAATGCTACAAGACGAGAAAATGAACCCGTACCTTCTACTTCAGGTAGGTTTGAAGGAAAATTTTGTGGTGATATAATATTTTTAATTCGTAAACTTTAGTGGTTATCATTTTCATTTTAACTGAATTGTAGGTACTTCTGCAAAGAAGAAGAAAAGGAACGTGGATCTTCCCAGATCAAACCTTTGCATGACTGACGAGGAAGTGAGAGCAATGATAGCTGCGATGTCCTCCGATGACGAAGATTCTGGATCGGACTGGGATTGGAGTGAGGCCAGTGAAAGCGAAGAAAATGAGGATAGCGAGGAAAGTGACACTGAGGACACCAAGCCGGTAGCAAGGTCTGATATTCCAGCCCCTTTTCCTCCGGTACCGGGCCCTTCGATCCCTTCCGCCAGTACTGTTACAGACACCGCTGCTTGGGTCGCCGACCCTCAGGCACCCACCGCTTTTGTTTTCTCTGGCTCAACAGGGTTGAGGGTTTTCCCAGAAGGGAACAGCCCGAGAGATTTCTTCGACCTTATTGCCACTCGGGAATTCTACACCTTAGTGACAGAGGAAACCAACAGACACGCAGAAAAAATATTTTTGGAAAACCCTTCTCCTTCGGCGAGAATTACTCAATGGAAGGACATGAGTAGGGAGGAGTTTCAGGTTTTTCTTGGACTTTTATTCCATATGGGCACGATTAGATTAAGTAGAATCCATGACTATTGGAGGAAGGGGAAATTATTTGATTTCAAATGTTTTTCTGGATTTATGAGTAGAGATCGCTTTCAGGGTATCCTGCAGGCACTACATTTTTGTCAAAATCCTGGCAACAACGAGCAACCTCCTACGGACAAGCTCTTCAAGATTAGGCCCCTACTCAATTTATTTCACCAAAATATGTCCCAAATTTATTCACCTGGCAAGGAATTAAGCCTTGATGAATCAATGGTGCTATGGCGGGGTCGACTTTCATTCCGTCAGTATATTAAAAATAAGCGCCATAAGTATGGAATCAAGTTATATATGCTGACGGAGCCATCTGGATTGGTGTTAAAAATTCTTATATATACGGGATCAGCGGACAAGGAAGTGGGTCGTCGAGGACACGTGGACAAAGTGGTCCATAAGCTAATGGAAGGGAGGAAAGGGGTTGGCCATTCTTTGTATGCGGATAACTTTTATACCAGCGTAAATCTAGTACAGACACTCCTTGATGAACGCACTTATTGCACTGGAACTTTAAGAGCGAACAGGAAAGGTAATCCTTCTGAAGTAACATTTTCGAAGATTAAAAAAGGTGAGGTCGTCCAGCGTAGCAATGAGAAGGGTGTCTGTGTATTCAAGTGGAGAGACAGACGCGATGTCATGATGATAAGTTCGGAGTTTGGAAGCCAGCTACTTGAGGTGAAAAATAGATGGGGTTCCGTTGTATCTAAGCCGGAAGCAGTAGTTAGATATAATACGTTCATGGGGGGTGTTGATCATAATGACCAGCTCATGTCCTATTATCCTTGTGAGCGTAAAGTGATGAAATGGTACAAGAAACTTGCTATTCATTTGTTTCAAGTGATGCTCGTAAACAGTTATCTCTTATATAATAAATACAGTGGACATAAGACGACTCTCTATGAATTTCGCCTGCAGGTAATCAATTCTTTATTACCTGATAATCCCAATCAAGGCTCACGTCCCTCCACACCAAAATCTTTCGATTCGGGGCATTTCCCAGACTTACTTACGATGGGGGTGGGGAATAAGAGGAAGCAAAAACGATGTCGAGTGTGCTACCAAAAAGGGGTGAGGAAAAACATCACCACGTACTGTCCAGACTGTCCTGATGAACCAGGATTGTGTCTTAGAACATGTTGGTTAGAATACCATAAAAAGCTTCAAATTTATAGCGGTTGTCAAAACAATTTGCAAACATTTGTAGATACTCTGTGGTTTTGCTAACCTATAAAGCTTTGTAATGCTTAGGTTCTCTTGAGTTTGCTCTTATTTCTTACAATGTATTGGCATTAAATTGTGTGTACTCTTTTTAAGAGTAAATTTATCATTTTTGTTAAGCTGATTTATCATTAACAGATTCCTCTAGTGAGCGATAAATATTTTGTTCTCATTTTTGTACCCTATGTATTTTATTTCTATGCTGAGAAATGCACACGTGCCATCAAATCTCATCAAATAAATATTTTTTTTTAGAATGTAGTATTTTATTTATATTTAGCACTGCGATCTTGCCTAATCTTAGACAAAATGCTGATGCAAGGAAGGTCCTTTGTTTAGAGGATGCATTTTTTTATAAAGTATATTGTTTTACTGTATAAATTATGTATCATCTGTGGCAGTATTTAATTCTGTATTTTTTGAAAACTCGGAAAAAAAATAAAATGCTCTTATTGATTAAATGTTTTCTCTGTGATTGGATTCTATTTTAAATAAATTTATTTGTGCATCATAATGATATTCATTTGCGGTTAATGACAAAGGGCTAAAATTTTATATGAGTAGGATTAAAAGGTACTTGAAAGAAGAAATTTCAAAGGGTAAACTATGAACCTACGGAAATGAGGCAAGTTCATGACCGACGACGATCGGCGGTTTCACATCTGAAAACGCGAAAAAATTATGTCGCGTTTTCATCATCATACAAGTGATACAATAGCCTGGTGTCGCCACGTATCTTACTGACAGAAGACTGAGCGAAAGAATATCACTAATATAAGAGCTATAATGAATAATAAGAGCTAACGAACACGTAAAATTTAATGAACTAAAAAAATTATATTGGTATTCAGTTATTTGTTCATTATTATTGCTTCCTAATTATAAACTGCGATTGAAAATACTTGGTACACCAGGTAAATATGATTGAAAACGTGATATATTGCGTAAAATGAACGAAAAGGAGGATATTTTAATAAGCCACGATATTCAACGAAAAAAAAAAAACACTTAAACCATTGCGGGTTGCATAACCAATCACATTACCAGTGGCGGGTGACTGCTTAAGAAGTCATAAATTTAAATTTAAAATAAAGCAAAATTTAAATGTTTTTCATAACAAGCAATGGAAAATGAACTTAAATGCCAAATTTCGTGAAGAATTTCCAAAAAAAATTTAACCGCCAACCGCATGAACATAAAAAAATGGATCAGCGCGGAATGTGTTAAGGAATGTTAGGGTGCAGTAATAAATATTTAGGCTCGTACGTAACTAATGAAGCAAATCGTTCAAACTTTCAAAGGCGGGAGATGCTGGGTAACAGGGGTCTTGTCCCCTTCTGCAACCCTTGCAACCCCAACGTTGGTGTGACCGCAAAATTGTCACTGGGAGAGCGAGGCTCGAGTGGGATTTCCCATAGCGCTTAGACTGTGGCTATAAGAAGCATATACACAGATATTTACTTTTTGGCATATGCATTCCCAAACTTTCTTCCCAAGGCACTTGCCTGGAAGCAGCTGTTTTTATAACATTGTCGCTCCCTTCCCTATGCGAAAAGGGTCATTTTATGACACGACAGAATAGACTGCGGATGCTCTGTGTCGCCTGTCATGGTTATTTTTAGAAGCATATTTTCTATTCTTATGAGAAATGTATGCAAGCATTTAGTTGGGTGCCAGCAGTGGAGAAGGACATTTCTTCCTTCGCACTTTTTGTGAATCTCACCCATCGCACCGTCTCCATTGCATATTTATGCAGACAGGGTTTGCTTACTTTCTTTTTTTTGTTTGAACAATTGACAATTGTTTGTTTGAACCATATCCATTGTATAAAGCATGCATTAAATTTTGTACATTTTCTTGCCGTTAAATCTAGAACAGACGTGTTTACCCATTTCTTGTACATACTAATGTCAGTTCGACTGGTGATTGCATACAGCTTTTTCGGACTGCGAAAGAGCTACCCTATGAGTCTTACAATGTATTTTATTGGCGTTAATTGAGACTTACGTTGATGTAGCAAGTAGAGTAAAACCTGATTAGGACATTCCTCCTTAGCATGTTTTCCTCCTTAGTACGTTGATTTCTCATGGTCCAGGTACAATTAGGCCAATTTACTGGTAAAATTATTTGGTTACTACAATTTAAATCCTCGCACTTTCCTGGTTAGTACGTTCAGTAAATTGCCGAAATGCAACCCGCAAGTGCTTCTCTAACATAGTTTGGGTAATATAAACAACCGACGCTCTCTAGTTAACGCATTTAATATCAACACTAGGCATTTTAATGCCAAACCATTTGCATTTCACATGTTTTGTGACATAAAACAATTAGTGGGAGTGTAGGTCTAGAGCGGAGAGTTGTTCATATTGCACATGTTGTGATAGTAAGGTCAGTTACAATGGAAAGTAAGCGAGTTGTGAAGCAGATTACAACTGCAGAAAAAATGAAAATTCTGGAAGTTGACAAGAATCCACACATAAAGCGAGTAGAACTGGTGCGAAGGTTGAACATCCCTGCATCTACTTTAAACACGATCATCAGCAATCGCGATAAAATCCAAATTGGTCATTGTGACAGGAAGGAAAAGCATATTCACGATGGAAAATTTCCAGAATTGGAAGCTGTTTTACTTAAATGGTACAAACAAGCACGAAGCTCAAACAATTAGGCCAATTTACTGATAAACATATTTGGTTACTACGATTTAAATCCTCGCGCTTTCCTGGTTAGTACATTCAGTAATTTGCCGAAATGCAACCAGTAAGTGCCTCTCTAATAGAGTTTAGGTAATATAAACAAACGACGCTCTCTAGTCAACGTATTAAATATCAACACTAGGCATTTTAATGCCGATCACAAAGAAGTTTGTTGGTTCAATCGTCAAAGAAAAGGCGTTATATTTGGCCGCAAAAATGGGCATCGAAAATTTCCATGCCTCCAATGGTTGGATAGACGGTTTCGAAAACAGACATGGATTAGTTTATAGGTGTTTTCGTGGTGAAGCAGCTAGTGTTAACCTTGATATCGTAGAAGCTTGGAGGAAACAAATTTGCCGAAGTTGCTTGAAGATTTCAGCCCCGATGAAGTCTTCAATGCCGATGAAACTGATTTATTTTACAACTTATTACCTGATAGAACATATGCATTTAAAGGTGAAAAATGCCAAAGGGGAACATTAAGAAAGGAGAGGTTGACAGTTCTCTTGGGCTGCAACGAGAGTGGAACTAACAAGCTGCAGCTGCTTATGATAGGCAAATCTAAATACCAGAGGTGTTTTAAAAACATTCGAACCTTTCCCTGCCAATACACAGCCACAGTCTAAACAAAGTTTATATAGTTTAGACAGTGACACAGCTAACCCTGCAGCATGGATGACCACATCAATTTTGGAAAACTTTTTGAGAGGGTTAGATGCCAAACTGGGCAGCAAAAATAAAAACATTTTGCTTTTTGTCGACCACTGTGCTGCTCATCCAATTGATACGAGATACCTCAGAAACATCAGGGTCGAGTTCTTCCCGGCAAACACGACAAGTCACCTCCAGCCTCTTGACCAAGGAATCATCTGATGTTTCAAGCAAAAATATAGAAGGCTGCTGTTACAAAAGAGGCTGGCCACGTTACAAACAGCTGAGCAGGAGATCGACATTATGCATGCGATGCACTTCGTCAAATATGCTTGGGATTCCGTGAGCAAAGAAAACATCACCAGTTGTTTTAAAGCAGCTGGATTTAGTCGTGTGGGGTCGGACATAGCGGTTGACACGACATAAGAAGCAGAACTGACTCCTTTCCCTCTCGAGGAGTGGCGTCAGATTGCTGGAGAGGTGAAAATCGACGAGTACTGCAAGTGTGATGACCATCTTAATGTTTGCCAGACCTTGTCAATAGATGAAATTCACGAACAGGAGTTGGAGGACGTAGATGATGATGATGATTCAGAGCTAGGGTCTGAGTCTTATTCAGTTCCCACAATTCCAACTTTAGCCAAAACACTCTAGGCCATGGTGTGTGTGTGCCGTTACTTAACTAATGTTGTGGGAGCAGACGACGTCTTGAATCTCCACGCAAAGCTTGACACAAGAATACTTGAGCTCAGTGCGAGAAATAAAGAGCAGAGTACCTTGGACAAATTTTTAGTGCAAATGTAAGCTTTTGAACAATTAAAATTAATACGCAATGACGCATTTCAAAGAAGAGTTAATGATCGATCTAATGTGCGATCGAATGTGGAGAGTGAATGTGAGGAAGTGAAATTGTGGATAGGTATGGTGCTATACATAACTGGCCAATTGTGTTATATATTTACACAACTTACTGACGTATTCACTGAGTCAAAATTATATTCTCAATATACGTGACCTAAGAAAGAATATACACATTTACGTGTGAGTGAACATGTTATATCAATGAATACAGACAAAGTGATGTTGGTTTTATGTATATACATTATGTTACTCCTGGGAAAGCTGTGAAAAGTTATTTTCATTCGGTTTGTATTTACTTGGCACTTTTAGATTATTTTGTTGATTTCATGTGTGAAAATATATAAGGGAAGCATAGATAAGAGAACTTTGGAGAGTAATTTTACACAATTGTTTTGACTTTTCTCAATTTTGTCTACCTGGATTGCTATATTAACTATCCTGGTTAGCACATTTTCCTGGTTTGTACGTTCATTTTTTGCGTCCCCTTCAAAAACGTGCTAACCAGGTTCCACTGTATATGCTAGCTGAAGGAAATATTTTCTGCTGAAATTATTTGATCAAGTTTGTCAAAGCGTCTCTATATGTAGTTATATTGTCTTTCTACTTCCAAGGTGACTTTGTAACACTGCTTCACATGTACTTAATGGTATAGATTTCTATTAACGCATCAAAATTATAATTTGCTTGCGCATTGCGTGGTTCAGTATTTCTGGTTGCTTTCCAGAGAGAGACTCGTGCACCTGAGGATGAATGGTTGCATGATTTTTATCATTAGTCATTGTTAATCATTATTTAGTTGTTACTTAAAAGCTAAATAACCTTTTAAACCTTACATTATTATTATTATTACAGAATGTCTGATGAACAAATTCCCTCAACTTTGGGGACAGAGAAAAAGAGGAAGTTAGATGATATTAGGAAAAAACCACTAACAGACGATGAGCTGCTGAGGCATTTGTTAGAATCAGACAAGGAAAATGTCCGATAGTCCCAATAACGAGAGCTGGCATCCTCCAGATGAAGATGACAAGACAGTCTGATGACAGTTGGGATGATGCCAGTAGGGAAACTCCAGTCAAACAGCTGTCTGCTGAAGAGCATGGCAGGAGTGCTCTTCCAGCTTCAGTGGCACTAATCCCTATTACTTATGTGGACCACATACCTGATCGCCATGAAATCCTCGTTACGAAAAATGCATGTCTCTCTGTGAGCAATCCTGGAGGCGATCCATTTGACTATTTTTGCTTATTAGCAAACTACAATTTTTTAGACTTAATCATCCAAGAAACTAACCTGTATGCCAACAACTTGCTCAAAAAAATTGGTACCCTTGGTCTAGGATAACCGAGAATCGTGATCTACCTGGCAGGACATTTTTAGGTTCTATATACCTAATGGGGGTTGTGAGATTGCCATCCTTCCCAGATTATTGGAAAAGGTTGGAAAATATCCTCGATTTTCCTTGCTTTTACCGCACTATGTCCCGAGATTGATTTCAACTCATTTTCCAGTGCATGTATTTTGGTAGAAACCCTGGAGAAGGAGATCCAAAACCAAGTGATCCCTTACAAAAAATTCAACCCCTTTTGAATTTATTTAATCCAAGAATGAAAGAAGATTATCCAGGCAAAGAGCTCTGCCTTGATGAGTCCCGCTTGCTTCGGCGAGGAAGGTTATCTTTTCACCACTACATATATACAAAACAAGCATTGTAAACACAGGATAAAATTATATATGCTTTTGGAGCCTAATTGACTAGGCCAAGATGTTTTAATTTACACTGGGGCTAAGGATCCTGATGTAGGAGGGAGGGGACATACAAACAAATTCGTCCGAAAATTGATATGTAGATAGATTTCTTTTCTCTGGGCACAGTCTATACATGGACAATTATTATAGTTCTGTGGAATCATCTAGTGAGTTACTCAAAAAAGACACACCACTAGAACACTAAGGAGAAACAGAAGAAATAATCCTCCTCACGTGCTACGTAAGAAACTAAATAGTGGAGAATCATCACTGCAGTACTTCAATAAATGTCTGATGGTGTGTGTGTGTTTAAGTGGCCTGACAAATGAGATGTCCTCTTTGTGTCTTCGGAATTCAATGGTGATCCATTACAAGGCAATTTGGGAGGAGGAAAACCACCAGCAGACCATATATGGTTATAAAGTACAACACATACATGGATAGGGCTGACCAACTAATTGTACTACCCCTCCAGGTCATACACTGAATGTGAAAGCTTGCCATGGGGTAAAATGAGTAAAGAGCATTTTACCCTTCTTCCTCTGTGCCAATAGTGATGGCTCTGAAGTTACCACCATTTGTGGTTGGTAGACATGTGAAGCCTCTCTGTTTTAAGAGCGTAAAGATGATGCCATGCCCATATTCCAGCAATAAAAATGCCTGGAAGACAGCAGCCTTATTCCGAAAGTGGTTAGTGGGAGTGGATACTCGCATGGGGGGAAGAATAGAAAAATTGTTCTACACCTAGAACCAATGTACTGCTCAATTTGGAAGGGCTAATTTGAAGGAATGTGAGAGTTATTTGCTTTCCCCCTAACTGCACCCGCAGGCTGAAACTGCTGGCCCAAGGTATAATTTCCATCATCAAGAGGATATAACAGTACATGCTGGTGGAATATTTGGTGTGCTGGGTGGATAATAGTGATGGTGTGAAACTCTTAAGGTGGCTACAGGCAATGCAGTGCCTGGGTGAGGTCTGGAATAATGTGACACCTGTAACTATCATGCACTGTTTCCCTAAAGCTGAGTTTTTGCCCGAAAACATGAACAACGAGATCAAAGACTCCATAGGCTGTGTCTTCTGGGAGGGCTTGGCAGAGAAAATTAGTGTCTCCACATCCTTCAATGAGTATGCAATAGTGGAAATTAATTCAGTGACTTGAGATGACAAGACAGAGGATGAGCCCGAGATGCCAGAGGTGGGAGTGGAGGAAGACGACGACCTCGAGATGGGATGTCCTAACTTAGTGACAGCAAGTAAAGCTTTGGAAATGTTAGAAAAATTCATTTTGTGTATCGAGGATGTGAAAGCCTAATGAGCCTAAAATAATGCGGAACTATATATAATTTCAACCCGTGATCTTTTGATTACGGAAATCCGTCAGCGAATCATCAAATAAAAGCAGAATGCCATCTGTAACTGATCGATGTCTGATAATGGTGGTCTCGTCTGCTTTCTGCGCAGTAGCTGTCGGCTGGGTCCAATGGGACGATTAAACAACACCGGAATGTCTTGGAAACACATGGAAAAACTAAACTCAATGTATTAGCAGCTATTATTCTTATAAAACTAAAGAAAAACACATTCGTGGAAATAGAATCGTGAATCACTAATGAATATTTATATCATAATAGTTCTCATTTTTAGCTTTCGTCACTGCTAGAAAGATCTGAGAAAATCACGTCCTCACTTTCACTGTCCCACACCTCACTGCCTTTGTTGTCATCCATGTCATTTGAAATGCAACATTTCTTAAAGCTTTTTACGAATAAATCCCCTGGAATCATCTACCATGATGCCAAAATCCATTGACATATCTGCGTCAAATCTGTTTCTTTTATTTTTCCTGAGGGAGTTTCTTCATGTATAGTGGTTGCCATCCACTCTCTGTACAGGCTCTTCATATTCACTTTGAATGGTCTATTTATGCAAACGTCTAATGGCTGCAACATAGACGTCATACCACTGAATTGTCACCTGGTCAGTCTTTCCCTCTTGCCGCCTTGGTTTTACAGGTTCTTTAAGATGCCCACAAAAGCTGTTGAGTACTAACATGCTCTGCAGCTGCAGTAAGGCACCAGGACGGGATTCCCACACACATTTTATCCAATTTAAGACCATGTTAATGTCCATCCAATTTTCTTGCACCCTTACTATTACACCAGCTGGAAATATCACTTTCTGCATTGCAGCCGATATTTTCTTGCAAGCATAAGCCAGAATCTGCAGTATTCGCATTAATTCCAGGTTTTCCCTGACGATCGCCACCCTGGTAACCCATTCGCCTTGTGAAAATAGTCACATGACTTGTAACTTGTAGACTTGTAGCTCGGAGAAACAGGGCCCAGGTTTTGCTTGGGAACAGGAGACTTGGAGGAGAGAAAAGTTCATGTTCTATGCTCCATAGTAGTTCCCAAATGTGCTTAGAAGATCGTGATTGCGGTTGCGACTGCTGTCCCATCTTACTCGGGAGGTTCACACCAACTCTTCATTGTATTTGGCCAAAACATGAATTCACATCTGTCCTCTACCTATTTTCTTTCTATCCACACTTTTCATGGCTGGTGTTTTGACACCACTACGAAGGGCCTTTGAGATGGATAGATAGCGAGTTATTATGCGGTAACATGCTTCATTGTTGTGACTAATGCCATTAAACAAAATCACAGAAAATAATCCATTCCCATTTACCATCATTCAACATATAATTACCAACTGATAATAATAAAGATATATTTACACACTACTAGACTGCATAGTGTCCTCACCTGAATTGGATGATATGACAACCACCAGCGCACCAAACAGAATCACACCAACAGCTATCAATGCTGCCAAAAACATTGTCCTCTTGCTCTTTTTCAAGCACATATGTGTATCTGACAAACAATTACAAATGCAATCACAACATTTTATAGAAGATTGTCTGCCTTGGTCTTCAGGTCTTGGTGGATTTGAGTGCATTCGCTCAGCATCTAAAATGAAATTTAAAAAAAAAGTCCTTGAAAATGAAGTACTAAAGAGATGGCATAAAAATTACCCTAGATAAATAAAAACTTATTGAAGCAAAGTCAGGCCCTCTACTCTCTAAGTAAATAACTGATCCAATGGTGGCTGCACTGTGTGTGCCATTTAACCAGCTTTGATTATTTCTCTGAAGCACTGATGTGTTATCTATCACAAAATTAATTTCGTGCATTGATCAAAGCCATTTCATTGATAACCATTATGGTTCAATGGTTCATTCATCAAAGCCATTTGGCCTATGCACTCCACTATACTCAGCTGTCTGCTATGTACCACTGCTTCCATTATGTCTTGTTTAACAACAGCCCCATGGACCAAGGTACCATTATTCCCAGAAGTATGTAGACACCTACCAAGGAAGATTTCATGGATTCGACTGACCATGTCAGGGTGGAAAATTTTGAAACTAGGTGTGCAAGCAGCCTTCATTGGAATTGCTTTACTTTGCTGAGAGGCGACGAGGAGGGATGGAGTAAGTCAAGCCATTTATTTTCATGATTTAATTTCTTTATTCTCAATATTAACACAATCTCTTGCTTAACATGAGACAAAACTGCTGCTGAAGTCTTTCTTATTTACAACTTAAATAAATGATGATGCCATGTACACCACGATCATTCTTTTGGAACTAACTTAACTCACAATAAGAAAATAAGCATTCAAAAGGGTAGTAGTTGCATATTTTTTAACTTTGTAACGAATAATTGGCAAATAACCATCATTTGAAATACCCACTTACAGGTAGATAGTATTAATCTGATTATTCCCTTTATGAGCAAAAAAAAACAATCATATCCCTGGTAGTAGTTGGTTAACCACAAGCTAGTTTGAAAAAGATTATAATTCCATAGATAGCTTTCATCTTTCAACTTCCAGTACACAGAGATATTCTCATTCACACAAAAGAGTTTACTTAAAAAGGTGAGCCTTCTTCAACCTGAGCCTATCCCATGAGAGAATGCTATAATACTGGGAGGATGGATATTAGAATACTACTTAGCTCAAGCATTAATAATCAGCACTTTCAATGGACATTGATGAAACACGGCAAGCATGGCCTTGGAAATGGATTGAAGTGCCAGTATGACGCTGCGAGCTTCCCAATTACCTGAAGGGGTTGGTTTGCAATTACAGCAAAATTTCCAATTCAAGCCAGCCTAGCATGGTCACACTGGAGTTTATGCAGATTATCGCAAATCCCACCACTGTCAGGAAATTCACTTGCACATTGAGAAGAGGAGAAACCCAAGCACATTAATGGAGGAAGAGGGTAACAGGGTAAGGAGCAAATGAATGTAACACAGGATACAGGTTAATATATACAGAATATATGCAGAGACACTTTCTTTCCATGAAATACTTCTGTTGAACTGATGAGTGATTAAGCTCCTGGCTATGGAAAACATTCAGATGATGATTAAAGACATGCAGAATCAGCTGTGGGTAAAAATCAACAAGCAATGATTAGGTAAAATTTTATTAAATTTCCAAATTAGGGGTAGTTATTTATGCTTAAGAAAGGTTTCACATATGACATACTACAATGGAGTTCTGAAATATGTATTAGGCACTTCATTAATATTGTAGAAAAAGTGTAAGGAATACACGTAAAATAAGGCCGAGGCCTCAGCAGGTCAGGGATGATATCACATACTGGCATGGGAATGAATATGCAATACTTAATGCTCTCCAGACTGGTATCTACCATGACAACATCAATGAATAATTAATGTCAACTTATGATGCATGAACAGTAACTTCCTTCACAAAGAGTAAGAATAATCTAAAGGTTTTGACTTGATACTTCCCAATAAAAAATTGCATTTAATTTTATTAAGGGTAACTTAAATCCTCCTAATAATCGAATAATTATTTTTGCCTTATTATTCATTCTGTAATCATTATGTAATCTCTATCATGATGAAGTCTTCTAGGGTTTTCCACCGGGTCAGGTCATTATGGGCCGACGTTTCGATGGCTACCACCGCCATCGTCCTCAGGGCATGTCAGTGTCGAAAGCGGTGCCTCCTTATATGCCTGACCATTTACGTGCCAAAATGGTCAGGTCAGCTCTGATTGGCTAGCGCTGATCTTTTTCTCTCCGCCTTAATTCTGTGAAGGGCTGGGTTCCAAGCCTCGCTTAGGACATAGCCCGTGTCCCGGTTAAAGTTTTTCTTCTCCATCTGGATCTCTATGGCTTCCTTTGTCAGTCGTTCCCAGTATTAGTTGGATCGGCTAAGTAGTTTAGTATCGTCAAATATTATGTGGTGGTCCTTGCTTAGACTATGTTCTGCCACTGCGGATTGCCGACCTGACCATTTTGGCGCATAAATGGCCATTCATATAAGGAGGCACCATTTTCGACACTGACAAGCCCTGAGGATGATGGCGGTGGTAGCCATCGAAACGTCGGCCCATTACAGCCTGACCCGGTGGAAAACCCGAGAAGACTTCATCAGCATAATACACCGGGAAAGAACTAAATCAAATCTCTATCATCTATTCCATATCCTTTCAATTTTGAATTTTTCAGATGTACAAGTATGAAACCTAATTCCTTACCATTGTTTTGGAATAAACATTAAATTTGATACTAAAATAATTGTAGCAATGCATTCGTGTGTCATATCCTAAAAAGAATAAAAACTTGTTTCAACTTTTAGGCTATTAGCATGAATTATGGACTACTGGGTTGGGTGCCGTTACTCGTCAACTGCAACCTAAAGTCACAGAGTCTAGTCAAGGACTGAGGGGTTGGCTTGCGCTGCATTTCTTGAGTATTACGGACATGAGGATCAAGCTCCCAGAGTGAGCATGGCCATGCTCAAGTCTACTCTTGCCAGCTTGGTTGACTTATGGGGCTGAGCAATCTCTTTTGTGATTTCTCAAGATTTTAATGGGCATACAGAAGGGGAAATGGCTCAAGCTATCACATAGATGTAAGCCACAGTGCTAAATTCCCCAATCTATGGAAACTCAAACGCCACCCTAGGCAGAGCACATCCTACAGAGTGGCGACAGGCATTCTTAAATAAATAAACTTAATATATTCCATATATTTTTTCATAATGACTCTTGTTGTAACATTTATACTAGCAGTCATTCAAATTCTAAATAATCATTTCCTTTTTATTTACAGTAATGCGAAAATATTCATATCTGCCAGAGGTCCTTTTGTTTACCTCAGTCCTATATATTTACATAAAGAAAATCATATTTTCCACAAGTTCACATAAATTTGGGGGGCTGATTCCTCTACAGATTATGAAAGAATGTGGGATTAGGAGATGCAAGATGTCGGATATATACAGAAGCTTTTTTTTTCAAGAGAGTAGGAAGTCTAATGGAGAGAAGTTATACAAAAGGGTAAAGAAATAATAGTTAATATATCACAACCCTATCCTGATGTATGCATAACAGTCATAAGTGGCATAGGCAGGGGACAAAATGAAATGCAGGTTTGAGAAATTAAGTTTCTACATACTATAAATGGTACAACAAAGGCATACAGAATCTGAGGCAACATAGACCAGAAGACCTTACGGGACAGAATGGAGTTGATTAGACATAAGTGATATCTACTCATTAAGATGATGGAAGGAACTAGATTACCAAAAGCAATGCCTGAGAAAAGAATAATTAGATCAAAGGCCAAGAGCAAGACCAAGGGAAAAAATGGGTTAAGATTTTTTTAAGCAAGTAGGTATGACGTTAAGGAGGGAAAAGTCGAACAGTTACAGCAGAGAGAGAAAACACAAGAACATGGAAGAAGCTAATAATTGCGAAAAAGATCCAGCAACATGCTGGAAACTGCCTTTGATGCTGATGTAATTGTGACGTTGTTTTCCTACGCAAGAATAAATGATATTTTAACTAACACAAAGAGGTAGGGGATTGCATAAAATACAAACCTGATTGCTGCAAAGGCATTTCTTGGCCTTGATTGTTATGGTTCCTCCTTGCCCTAAAACACCAATTCCATCGCTGAGGGGAAGGCTCATGTGGTGCAGGAGCACAATGTATCTGGGAGAGGGATACTTCAGTCAGAGGAACACCATTTCCAACATGAGCAGCCATCCTGCTGAGATGACACCCCAAAAATAATTTCACCTTTATTTGAAACATTAGCCTCTTTGAGGGGTTTAATATCAAGTTCTAGTCAAACCAAAGATACATTTTTTTAAGTACCGATTTCATGACAAAGCTTGAAAAAAATACACCAATGACGAATTTTATCAATGAATATTTTAAGGCATTGGAGACAGTATGCAAGAGTGGGTCAGGTGAGTGACTATTTTCACTTGGAGGGCACCCAAGTCAGGCTCCACATCCCCTTTTGTTTTATATTTGGACCCCAGAAGTCAAGGGGTCTAAGTAACAAAATCGTTGTTTTGAGAAAACTTAAGTCTAAGTTGAAAATGTTTGGTACAACCCACTGAGTAGTTAAGAGGCATTACCCTAGATAGCAGCACCTGTCAAGAAAATCACTTGGATCCCTTTACCACCTAAAAGATTTATATTTTCACATCCCATTCGTGTACCTAACTTATTTTTTTCAAAAACGTCACTTAGACCCCTTGACTTCTGAGGTCCACATATGCAATACGACCTTCCCAAGCTAGTTTGACCTGTTGGCTAAATGAACTTACTACCAGAAATCTATAAAAGCAATTACTAAGAGGTGCTAATGTCGGAAGCTTGTTCTAATTTTTGGCAATATCTTGAGAGGGAGTTGCTGAAACCCTAAAATTAAGCAGTTTGCATGTCTCAAGACCCCTGAAACCATTCTGTCTCCAATACGTTAAACATACTTAAGAGTACACCATGTCCAAGATAATAGCACAGTTGAAAGAAATGCATTCAATCAGTAAGCATGTCCAATTTCATTTGGGGATGGGAATCACATGATGGAAGATTCCATGATGGTGGCCTAGTTTAGCTCATAGGATAGATAAAAATTGTTTACCTTTTTCATCTTTCAAAGCTATATCAGTATATTTCAGCAGTGCTGTTATCTTAGACAGACTATGAGTACATTTAACCTTTTTTCTTTAGCTTTTATTAGTATAAAAACAAGCATATCATGTTCCCTTTCAATGTATGAGATTTCAAAGAACTTCCTTATTGCTCCAAGTTCTTGGGGACTGCCCTATTAACCCCTTAGCATGGATGATTTTTAATAATCCCTTTCGAGATGGCAGAATTCTCTCCTATGCATAACTACTGAACTGAGAACCAAGAGACTCTTCCATCCCCCCTGTAAGGATCATTTTTCAATGGCATCCATGAAGAAAGTTCTCACAGGTATACACTCACACTCAACTCCTACCCTTTTCGAGCCTTCCCATAGGGACATCGCCATTATCTCGGACTCTGGGGGCAAGTAAGCTCAACCCTTCGCTGGTCTACAACCTTCCCTGTGGCATGAGTTCGTGATCAACTAATTGTTTATTTATTGGTTTTACTTGTTGCTTGCTCTCAAGTTGTAAACTTGGACATGGATTTCTTGTTTTTTACTGAGTATTTACAAATTTTAAACAAAACTCAACCATCAATACGAACGGATTTAATGCATAAACCAATTCCAATGCAAAAATATGTGCTCCTGAAATACCCTTATTTGATTCCAAGTTTTCCCTTGAAAAACCACATTGTCTCTATATTTCCTTGAAATGCATTAGCTGAGATAAAAATTTCTTTATCAAAGAAGCACACTATCCAACACGGCTATGACCTATGTGGTATCGTTTGCAAAGTTCGCACCATAACAGGCTTACAATGCTCCCGTGGAGCTTCTCTGGAGTTGCATCCATCAGAATAGTTACATTTTTCTTGGAATAAGTTATTCTCATTCTCGTTAATATCCCCAATATGCTTATTGAGAAAAAAGTTTTTCTTCAGTTCTATCTCAGTTGTTCGTGGCTTCGGAGGTTGACGTTTTTGTTCGGGGCTTGAATACCTCTCCCTCTCCACCATGAGAAATTCAGACACCATTGTATTTAACCACTGTTTTCCATGGCTGAAAATATGACGAAGAGATCATTCAATACGGATCAACATATATTGGAATTATTGAATCTGAGAGATTGAAGGATAAGAAATATTTTATGATAACAACGTAGGAGAAATAAACTTTATATCAAATGAATCAAATGAATACTTGAGTGAAGTTCAAAAGTTTAAATATAAAATAATATACATAAAAGTTTAAATAAAATAAAATAAATAAAAAGTTAAAAGAAATTTAAGTTCTAGGATGAATCAAAAAGTAAAAGCAAGAAATTCAGAATTAATTGTGATCATCCTAAAACCAAAATCATAGGGTATGGAGAATGCACAGGATGAGGTTTAAGGATTTAATGATAAAACTTGAAGGTTGATAATATTATCATGGGGTCTCTCTAGGGTCAGAAATTCATCAGCAGCAGCCATTTTCCTGAACAGGTTGAAAGCAGAAGGATTTCATCGGTGTCACTCACTGGGAAAACTACAAACCCTTCTTAAGTAGGAGGGCAATAAAGGAAGAAGGTAATGCAATCAACCAGTGAAGCATCGAAGAAAAGGGCTTCATAGCAAGGATATTTGAAGGGAAATATCACCTGTGCCAGAAAAGTCCACATGAATAATGGTCAGGGACCTATGTAAAAATATGAAGTAAATACTGATGGGTCACATATTTCATGATTAATGCTGTGCGCTCCACAAAACTGAATACGTAATATCAAGGGGGAAAGAGATGGATGGCATTTGAGAAGAAGGTAAGGAGGGTAATAAGGAAGGCACTATGAATGGGTAAGAGGGCAAATGGAGAATTACCCTGCAGTGTAAGAGAAGACCATAATGGAATGCAAAAATCTAGGAGGTGGATGTTGCAGGCAATAATCAGAGATGGAATACTGAAGGCATGAATATGGAGTAAGATGAAGGATAAGCAGGTAAGCAAAAATGGAGAGATCAGAGAGGAGATGTATTAAAAAACAGACTCATGGATGATTTAAAGGACAGTAGGAAATAAGTCATGATGAATTAGCAAATGGTACATAGAGGAGTGCATCTACCGTTCAATAAGCAAATGAGCAGATGGTAGTGCTTCCAGGCCCATGTCAGTCTCAGTTTAATAGTGTAGTACAAGGACATCCTCATGGAGACAGAGGGGGAGACAGCTCCTCCCCCCCCCCCACCTCCCAAGACACTTAGACGATGAAATAGATTATAGGGGAAAATGAAAAGGAAGAACTTTTGAAAAAAGAGCCCCATTAAAACCAAAATTAATTTAAAATAAATTATTTCCTTACTGATGTGACTGTTTCTATTTTATTATGTCTGCTTTTCTCTCTGCATGCTCCATTAAATTTTAAGCTGCTCCTTCCTATCTTGAAAGCTGTCAATGACACTCCCAAGTAGCAAAAGAATATTGAAAAATGATTTTAAAATTATTTCAAATGCTTTTAAAATCAAAATGTCATACGATGGCTAAACTCATGACTTTTTCAAGATTTTAAAATAATTTTAAAATAATGTATTAGGTATTGCTTTTTTAAAGTTCAGTATCATGTCGCCTAATGTTGTTGATAGCACATATATGGATATGTAATAAGTAATGACTTATTGTTTTGCATGAAATGTTTTTTTTTAATTTCACAGAAAAATATTATGCAAACCTATTTTAAAACCATTTCGAAATAATTTTGACAACATTTTAAAATTATTTTGAAATCATTTTAAAACCCTCATATAAATTTGCATAAGCGCATAATCTTAGTCATATCAAAGTGTTAAAATAAACCAGTATACGAGTTCTCATACTTGCGAGGTGGAAGTGAGGTGACTCCGGCCGTGGCTATAGTCATGCATAAAACTTAACTGATCTGAATTGAATTCCCAGTGAATTATATTTTGCAAATTTTTGAAAATACTGGGAGTAGCAATATCATTACCTTTGCAAAATCACCAAAAAGTGCTCGTAATTGAAAAAAAATCCTCAGGGGAAATCATTTGCCTTCATCAAGATATTAGCTTGTTGACAAAAGGTAGGTAATAATAACAGTAAGTACTAATTAAATGTATTATTCAATGGTTGGATATAAAATATATATACCAAAGAAAATGAAATAATGTGGAATTCCCTCTTTCAACATGCAACTGCCTATAACCGGTTGAATACCAGGTGTTTCGTGAAACTTTCCTGTCTTTGAAAGACGCGCCTCGTAATGGGATAAAACAAATGAGTAACGTTTATCGCATTGCCCTCGCATGCTTTCCATGCTTTCCCTCCTTTTTTTGTCATTTCCTTCTTAGCTGTTGATGTCAGTGGTCGTGTGACGACGTGTGGTTCTGGCTGGAAGAGAGATAGAGACGATTGTGTACCTAATTTTTAGTGGTCTTGATTGTGAACAGGTATGTGCCCACCATAGATTAATAAGGTTGTGTGTGAATGGATATAAATGTTAAGAATTAATGTATTTATAGGAATGCAGTAAATGTTTGGCGGCTTTTTGAGTGGAGATTTAAGGCATCAGGGATTGATACTTTGAAGGCATAGATTAACGAGGTTGTGCATGGATGAAAATGTTAAGAATTAATGTATTCATTGGAATGCAGTAAATCTTAAAAATAAATGTCTATCTCACTCAGTTTCTTAATCAGTGCGCTCTTTATTCTCAATATGGCAACTCTGACAACAATCAACAACATCATTCTATACTTTGTAAATAAATAAACTTTAAGTAGCAACAAACCAATGCCCGGCACAAGCATTTTAAATTTAATTTCTAACAGTAAATGTTTGGCGGCTTTTTGATTGGAGATTTAAAGCATAAGGGAATGATACTTTGAAGGCATAGATTAACGAGGTTGTGCGTGAATGGATGAAAATGTTAAGTAATAAATTATTTTTAAATTAAAAGTATTAACCTATTAAATTGCGTGAGTCAAATTGTATTTCTTTGAAGAACGCTTGCGTGAATGACAACGTTAAATAGAACCTGCTGACTTTGATTGAGACAAGTAAACAATTTGGGATTCATACTATCGTACAAAGACTTCATTGTGTAAAATGGCTTCTACAAAATTAGATTGAGAACATGTTAGAGCATTAGCCAAGTGCGACATACTCATTGATAATTTCTCTTGTTGTAATATACTTTAACCTCTTACAGGTCCAAAATGTCTAAGCGGCATAGTAATACACCATATCACTTATTATCAAGAACGGGCAAAAAATGGCGATTGCAACGTGTTAATGACAAAGTTGGTGTAGATCAGTGTGTGTTAGAAGGGGGTTCATCAGACGGAAGTGATTCGTGTTGTAATGATTTCCTTCAATCCCAATCTCTTAGCTATTCAAGTGGACATGTTATGGTAAATGACGATAAATTATCAGATAGTGAAAAATCAAGCGTTTCCATGTCTTCATCCGTATGCAGCTACGGTGGAGAGACTTTTTCAGACCCCTCTGATACTGAAAATGGGACTGATGTAGATGATGTCTTGGACAATGTCTTCAGTGAAAATGATAACTATGATGAATTTGATTCTTCTGAGGACTGCATCTCACCATCTACAGCCACAACTCATTTTTTGCGTGAATGGGCATTAAAAAACAATATAACTTTGACAGCCTTAAGTGCTTTATGTACCGGTTTAAAAACATGTCACCCATCTTGCTTTAGTGATTTGCCAGTAGATGGAAGAACAATTTTGAAAACTCCACCTCAGGTTAACCTTCATTCTGTTCCACCTGGTGATTATATCCATATTGGTCTGAAAAAGCAATTGTCTGTGGTAATTGCTCAGCTATCAAAACCAGTGGACTCATTGAATTTATTGTTTAATGTTGATGGGTTATCCTTGTATCGTAGCTCAGCTAGTGAGGTTTACCCCATTCTTTTCTCTCTACCAACCTTGAAAGAATTTAAGGGCAAAGTTTACCCGGTTGGTCTTTATTATGGTGCATCTAAACCTCATAACCTTTCTTCTTTTTTTGACTTGTTCATTGTGGAGCTAAATGATGTTTTGCGGAATGGGTTTTGTGGGGATAATAAGAAAGTGAATGTTACTCTCCTGGGTTTTTGTTGTGATGCTGTTGCCAAGAGCTACATAATGGGAGTAACATCTCACAATGGGTACAGAAGTTGTACTAGATGTAATGTACATGGAAAGAGAGTTGAGAAGAGACAAGTGTTTCCAGAAACAGATTGCTCTGCAAGAACACATGATGAATTTTTGAACAGAGTTGACCCGATCTTTCGCAGTCGTGACACACCACTTGTAAATGTTCATGGTATTAATTTTGTGTATTCATTTGTAATTGATTATATGCATCTTGTCTGCCTGGGAGTTATGCGTACTCTCCTATTTGCTTGGTGTTGTGGTCCATTATCAATGAAGATTTCACAAAGACAAAAAGCCACTGTCTCAGAATGTCTTCTTTCTCTAAGGGATTGTTTTCCGAAAGAATTCGCACGGAGGCCTAGGGACTTGGCCATGTTAAAATATTGGAAGGCAATGGAATACCGTAATTTTCTCTTGTACTTGGGCCCTGTAGTCCTGAAAGATGTTCTGACCACTGAGAAGTACAATCACTTTTTACAGTTGCATATAGCAATATCGACTTTGATGAGCCGACAAAAATGTACTGACCGTAAACAACTTGAGCGTGTAAAAGATTTGCTGAAGTACTTTGTGACAAATGTCATAAGTTTATATGGAGAATGCTTTGTAACTTATAATTTTCATGGACTTATTCATCTTGTTGATGACATCAACTACTTCTCTGATGCGTTCCCTGGTATTACTTTGCATGATTTATCAGCATTCCCATTTGAAAACTATCTTCAGAGAGTCAAGAGAATGGTGAGAGGAAGGGCCAAACCTTTGCAGCAAATTGGTAGGAGGATGGGAAAGATTTTTTTATCAAGTAAAATATATCCACAGCCTTCTATTCTACACAGTCCATCATTTAGAAACATTCACAACAATGGACCATTGCTGGCATTTTGTACAGATCCTCAATACAATACCATTACTTATGAAGATTTTGAGTTAACAACCAGCTCACCCAACAATTGCTGTAGTGGCAAAGGTGGCTCAGTTATAATTATTGAAAACGTTGCTTTTTCAAAAGAATTTAATGAAGTTGTCATTATTGGTCGACATTTTGTACATAAGGAAAATTATTTTTCAGTCCAAGATTATCTTAGTTCAGAACTAGGAATATTTAAGGTGAGAAAGCTATCGTCAATGAAAACATGGCTGTTCTCTGATATTGTTGGGAAATACATTTGCCTGCCACAAGGAAATAATTTTGTTGTTTTTCCACTACGTCACTGTGATGTTGCTTAACTTCGATCGTCATTATTGTTTGTAATAGGATCACAGCCAGTTGTATAGAAAATTGTAATCAACGATCCTTTGTAATTTTTTTTTACTACTGTTATTTCATGATGTAAATACATTTCAGTATTCAAATTTTGCATTTAGATTATTGCAAGATCACTTCCTCATCTGATATAATTTCTCTTGGTTACCATGAAAGGAAATATTTTAAGATTCATGATTTTGGCATGTTGCACAACAGTGGATGGAAAGAGTGAATGAGTTTTGAGAAAACTGACTGAGCTTTTGAAAGGATGTGATGCTGGGAAGAGAATAATTGTACTTGGTGACATGAATGGCTGGGTTCGTGTGAGGCATCTGAGAGAGTGGCTGTGTCATTGGGAGATACTTGTGTCAATGATATTGAAGAACGGTTCATGGCTGTGTGCTAGGATGAAGGATAGATTGTTGGGAATATGTTTTTTCAGTACAGTGAAACAAGTACCCTGGTAAATGAGCTGAATGGTTTACTCATATTTGCTGTTAATATGTATGAATCACTTATATGTGCACAATTTAAAGTGTCTTTTTCTTTTTCTAGGTTATTCAATTATCATGTGGACCATTATTTTAAAACATGATGTGAAGGAGCATGACTGTGTTCCAAATGTGTGGTTAGTGACAGCAAACAAATGTCTTTACCCTGACAAGAGTAAGGCCACGATAAAAAAATTAGCAAAAGAGTGTGCTCCTCCCGAAGATGATTGGGATGAAATTGCCATATCTATTGTTAAACGCGATCTTGGTAAGTCATTCACAGCAACAGTTGGTAAACTTTGTTACTGCAGCTACAGTGATGTGAATTCTGTCTCTCGGTAATGCATACTTAAGATTAATGAGATAATAACATTTTTGGAACTTCACATGCTATTTTCATTGTTTTACAGATGTTTTTGAGAGGGCATTTTCTGATGTGGTGCGATTGGAAACGGGAAAACGGTCCATAAACAGTTCCGAGAATGAGGAAAGGGGGAAAGGGAAAAGGGAAAAATGGAGGAGAGTCCACTCTGATGAGCTCTCATCAGAGAGTGAGATAGATACGAGAAGAGGCAGCTTTTCCATGGATGCCAGTCCTACAGGGCAAAACAATAAGCAGAAAAGTGCAGAGTCCCTAAATCCCCATAGACAATCCTCTTCCCTCAAGCAATTGAAAGAAATGACACCTAAGGCAGCAAAGTACCTATGTCCCTTGCCTAAGAGCAGGCATCATGTCTGCACTTTCACACACGGGGAATCGATTGATATTTCCATAGCCAAGCAGTTATGCTCTGTGTCTAGTAAGTTAAATTCATAATATAAGACATTTAAAAAAATTCACAAACTCCTACCTTTTCACTAAGCAGTTTTCTCAGATTATGCAAAATACTTTTATTATGCCTGTTTTCGCTTTCAGGAACCTTATTAGCGTTGCAAAGTGCAGTGAGGGATGTTCAGGAGCAGCTAAAGGATCTGAGGAAATCAAGAGAAATTGAGCAGAAGGAAGAAGTGACTGTGGAGGGGAGTGATGTTGATTTGCTCGATGATAAGATCGTTGAGATACTTAATAATTTTCCCTTCAAAACTATGGAAGACTTCAATAAATTTGAAGAACGTTTGAAGAGTGAAACTGAATTAAGAAACTCCACTGTAAGTATTTTCCATACATAATTACAACTTTTACTATTCCCAATCCAAACAAAAATTATATTACTAAAACTCTTAAATGCAACTCTTGAACATTGTGACAAGGTCTTGCACAAGCACAGCTTGCACATTAATAGCTAAAAAGTGCTAATGTGCTAAAAAGATGTTAAAAATGACGTGTGGTCTTATGGCAATTGTCATAGTTATTCTTTAAACTCTGCTCATAAAGTTAAAAGATAAAGTAAATTGGTACATTGTTGCAATCATTCATGTAGTAAAGAGATGAGCTAAGAGGAGGATAATTTCCATAAGGAGGATAAAACCGACATCTTAAAATTATTTTTATAGGCTAATTTATCTTTATCTTTAACTATTTTTATCTATTGATAATCTAATAGTATGCCATTTGTTATAGGTTTTAGCTCTCCTCTCTGCATCACAGAAGACGAGTTATACGAGGACTACTACGAGCATTCTTAGATACATTATTTCCAATGAAATAATTTTCAACTTTACTTGGAAGGGCCAGAGCCGCAAAGATCACACCACATCGAAAATGGCATTCCATAATTTGGCCATCTGCTCGGCGGTGATGAGTAAGTAAAATATCAGTACTTTCTGTTAATATAGATACTCTTCATTTATTCTGAGATCCACATTTCTGGATTTTCAAACTTCAGAGTCATTTACTGAATTTGTAAATTTGCATTGTATTTAAAATGTAATAGTAATTCATGGCTTATTTGGGTTGCTTCCAGGTGCGGTTAAAAAGAAGTGGAGGGGTGTGGTAGCTGACTTAAGCAGTAAATTAGAAATGTGTATTTCTGGCTGGTTTGCCCAGACTCAAAGCAAACTAAATAAAAAATAATTTTTGTCTGGAAAATTTCTTGAAGATTGAATTATTTTAGTCCATCTCACCCATTCTCTTTTACAAAGATGCGAAATATTTATAGCATATTTAAAACAATTTTAAAATAATAGTTCATATCTTCTTCAAGGGTTAAACATATTTTAAACTTGAGTAGAAATTATCTTAAAAGTATGCTGAAATATTTTAAAACAATTTAAAAGTAATAATTCATAGCTTCTTCAAGGGTTTAACATATTTTAAACCTGTGTAAAAATTATTTTAAAAGTATGCTGAAATATTTTAAGAATATTTTAAAATGATTTTAAAGTAATAATTCAAAACTTCTTCAAGAGTTAAACATATTTTAAACTTATGTTAAAATCATTTTGAAATAATGAAAAAAAGATTTGTAACCTTGAAACAGAGAGAGCTAATATGTTTTCAAAATTATTTTAAAACCATTTCAAAATAATCTTGCAATATATTTTAAAATAATTTTTACATTAGATTTTGCTACTTGGGCTGGGACAGAATTACCTACACATCTTAATGACCAAATTAAAACTGAGCATGACTTCAGATGTGACAATTTTAAAAATATTTTTACTACTTAAATTGACAGAGATCATTAAAAGCATTTTCATGCTCATCACACCTCTATCAAATACACTGAAATCTATACAAGGAGCTTGTTTGGCAATGGTAGGGAAGCTTGCAGACACATTAAGCACAGCATGGAGGAGTGGACGGAAAGGAAATTTTGGGTCAAAAAAGGATGGCAAAGATCAAATGGATAGGGAGAATTAACACTGATTACATCCATCCATCAAGAGTTAGGGGTAAAAGTTTAGTGAAAAGCCGAACAGCAGAAGAGACTAGCTCATTGGAAAAATTTTGTGGTGTAAAAGATACAATTATAAAATGAAGAATGGATGAAATAATAATGAGTAGACCTAGTACATGAAAATAATAATAGGTATTACACCAGGAAATCATGAGGAGAGAAGCAGCTAGTTGAACAGTGGAAAATGTCACAGCATAGTCCAAACAAGGGATTGATGGCTGATGATGACGATGTCACTGATTCCTTAGCATAATTCGAAGCAGATAATTTCAACCATTTTTAGATACAGAACTCATGTAAAATTAGGAAATATCAAAGAAATAAGTTCTCGGTCAATATATATTTCCATATCATTTTCCTGCTTAATTATCTTTAGGTGTTAACGTTCAGTGGAATTATATGAGAACATGGTACAATTGCTTAACACGCCAACTGGTACATTCCCATGTTTCACATCTTTGGCATTCTGGAGGGCTAGGCCACTTGATTCGAACGAAATTCCTCCTAGGAAGTTGATAGGGAAACGTACCAGGAATCTTGATTATAATGAACAGAAACAAACAAGCAACCATCCTGAAAAAATGGCTTCAAATGCATGACATATTTTATTAAGACGATGAGGGTGAGATGAGGGATTAGGCCCTCAGCAGTATTAGAGTAATCTCTGCCCACATACTCGGAATGAAATACCCATTTCGATCATAAGTGTGCCTTTGTATAACAGCCTACAGCCACTTTGAAGCCAACGCATGTAATTATTTGAGTGAACATCACAATTATCACGAAAAGGGTAGGACACTAAGGGATTCCGGTTACATTTAATGGCCTAAACCTAATTTGGACTAAATTATAACATAAACGCTTCATGACACTCCTTAAAAATCCACGCATTTACCATAATCCGATAATCAAAAATTAACTCACCAGCTGATCCTCGAGAACGACCCCGCGTGAATTCCACAGGTTCTTCTGACTTTCAAGAGGTAGTCACGGTGGTGTCATTCGAAGACGGCCGACCGCTGCGAATGTAACCCTACCGCGCATGCGCTCCACTCCGGTCTTCCTATCCTATTTTGACGGCAGTTAACTCGCTTGATGCTTCGGGGTCAATAATAATTTGATCGACACCCATTTTCAGTCCAACATCGCATTAAGTCTTTGGAGATGAAAGATATTTCATTGGGGAAAAGTATTACTAAAAAAACTCAACGAAACGTAATTACTGACCATGAGAAATAATGGCCGTGAACCAGCTAAAAACTCTTGTCAGCTCTTCTACTTGGGTTACGAACCTCTGAAGCATTTGCATCAACGGCACTATCGGAAAAAAGGAATTTGCGTGAATGCAGAAATGAGTGAGGGCATACTTTTGCGTGGGTAATTATTTCTAACGAGCGATTCAAGCCATTTTTTATTTCCAAAACTAAGGATTGACGGTTTATTCCGATGAGCTCATCGAAACATCTGAGAATCGCTAAAAGTTTCATGAATATGTATCTACTTGGAAAACACTGAACCATTGGCTATGGAATTTATAATTTGAATCAGTGTTTGAGCATTTCACGAACGCCAAAGAACGAATTCAATGATATATATATGAATCATTGAGAATAATGCTCCGATATCACAATTCTCGATCGCTGCCCAAAGCCCACGTATTAAATAGGTACCCTAATTATTTTGGGATAAAATTTCACGAATGAGAATTTATACCGCAAAAGGAAAATTCGGTAATAAAATAAAAAATATTGATTATTTGGCCACAGAAAATTTTTCTCGTTCAAAAAAGGGTGAGTAAAAATTTGAATCGAAATTGGTACTTGGTACCCGCACTAAGCGACCGACACGCACCTTTCGGGGAGTAATGAGGGGTCAACGGCCTGCCACGATGGAAACACCAATCTTACGATCACCACATGGAAGTATTGTTGAGCTCGGAGGTTGATCGTTCAAATCATATTGTGGAACCTCCTAAGGCTGACGAGTGCTTACTCTTGTTGATGCATGCAGGCAGTAAGTGCGAAATGACCTTTATTGTTGAAGTGCACGAAACCATAGTACAACTCCAACTGAAACGATGCGTGCAATGCATTATGACCTTGGAGTAATTTTATCTTCCCCCTGGAATAAAAAAGCGACGCTAGCACATGATAGCAAAGACCCGCACGCCTACTCAGCATCCTCGACGGAGGTAGAATTATCAGGTTAGTGGGCAGAGACGCGCTAATCCAGGTGAGTAGCGCGTCTCTGCCCACTCACCTGGATTAGCTAGGAGCGCTACTCACCTGGATTAGCGCATTTAAAGAGTAAAATTCTTTAAGTAGGCATATTTTTAAAATGAACATCTCCCCATCACGCTAAGCTGTTTTTTCTCGTTAGGGGAGACGTTTCAGGCCATGCAGGAAATAAAAGTTCGACAGCATGCACTAGTTAAACGCAAGTCGCCACGGGCCTAGACTGTATTGCTAATTTTCTACAAAATGGGCGAAAAATGGATTTCTTCAAGATGATTGAATACATCTCGCACAGGGGGAGCTTCTGCCCCACCCCGCTCCTCGATGGAGATATTTCATTACAAATCTGCAACACGGAACCAGACAGGATAATAGGACCAACCAGAGGTGGCTGTCCTGCCCCCTCCCCCTAGCATACTGATCCTAAAGACCCTGGCGGCACACATGATTATAGTGTAAGGCAAGGTGGATTACCCTCAAGGCGCGCAAACATTTGACACTCATAAAAATCTACATTAATTTACGAACTGATCAAATGAATTCGATATGTTTGTTGGACGTTTAAAAGATCGTACAAGCCCAAGAAACCCTTTGAGCAATATCATAATTACTACATACATACATACCCATCACGCCGTTCCCTTCCAGGGTAGGCAGAGTTACTAAGTTTCACTCACAAATACATATTTGTACACCTAACTCTGCTTCGATAATTTCCTCCATACTGACCTATACTTTTAAACCTCTTTTGCCTCATTTACCCCCATACACTGCTTCATACTCGCCCTCCTGTTTTTAAAACTCCTCATATTCCTCCTCCTAAGAATTTCCTCAACTACATTCAACCACAACTTTCTCGGCCTACCTCTACCTCCCACGCCATTCATTCTACTCTCATGTATCTGTTTCGTTATTCGACTCTCATCCATTCTCTCAACATGGCCACACCAACGAAGCACACTCCTTTCATATATGTCCATTACTGGAGCATCTAAACTACATTCATTTATTACTCACTCATTCCTGACCCTATCCACCCTACTTTTGCCGCAAACACTCCTCAGAAAACTCATACCCACGGCGTTTAGTCTACGCTTATGTCTATCCTGACATACCCATGCTTCACTACCATACAAAAAAGTGGGGAGAAGTACACTTTTGTACACGGAAATTTTCGCTTCCTTAGACAGGCACTCATTCCTTGATATGCTCCACATGCTACCTACCACTTTCCTTCAAGCATTCGTGCGTCTCTTTTTTAGCTGCGAATATAATGGTTAGATTTAAGAAATGATTAGCCTGCCAGAAGTGAGCTCTTACGAACTTTGAAATTATATCCAACAGTCTTCAAAATATTATTTCGAATTCATAAGTGACTCGTAAACAATTTAAAGGTAAGAAAACGCAGTTAATGACGTATTTTTTTCTTCCTGTACCGTGAGTGAAACTTTAAAAGTTGTATAGAACAGCGGCAAGGTTTTACTTGCCTTCTAACGTTGTTCATCACAACATCTCGTATCTAATATGTCTCTTGTAATCGTCTTATAATTTTCTCTATAAATCATCATTAATACTTATAATTACTATAAAAGTCCAGTGATGACATTAGTAGCCTTTGGCTATTGTTGCGAACATTTACATTCCCCGCCACCCGAGTATTATTCGTGGTCGCTTTTTTCACTACACTGTTAAATAGCGTACCTATCTTATCACCTTTAAATAATATTTATCTGAATCTATCAGTGTTCGTGGATAAAAACAGGGGCAGTATATTGCAATGCATGCATGAGATAACTTATACTACGAACTACTATGTCAATAAAATTATAAACTATGCACTCGCAAAAACAGTAACTGAACGGAAGACGAGCATCATCGCGACTGTCCATTGCAAGCGGCGCGCAAAATGAGCGTAATAGACTAGTGAGCCGTCTGCAGCGTGTTTTCGCAGGAACACCGCTGAGCAAGCAATATTGTCGAACATGCTAAATTCGAGCAGACATTAGACTTGTTTCCGGGAAGTCTCACACGCATAAGATTCGGCTATCCTTTGTTGCTCGCCGAGTGGTGACATGCCTCCTCATCAAAATCCCTGGCGTCTGCAAAAAGTGAGACGGACGCAAGACGGCGGCCCGCACGCCATCCGCTGCGTGAGGAGCTGGCGCGGCGTCTCGCGGGGTATCGCGGCGCGGGCACACGCGATATCAAAGCGATGTCCATGAATATAGTAAGTATAATGGATGTTTACCTCTTCCTCAAGGGTTGCAGCCATCATTTCGCACGTAATGAAAACGCTTGGCTTTGCCGATTTTTGAGCAGATCAAGAGGTACGTCGATACAAAAATCCGCATAGTCACTCAAAGAGTCCGCAAAAACGATCGGCAATATTTTAAAACTTCACGCAAACCGTAGTACCTCTTCAACTGTGAAGGAATTACCATCTCAGGCGTTAACTCTTACCTCTTACTAACAGCGCGGCCATTCGATGAAGCAAACACAGTCGATGACAGCGCCCACATCATCATAATCATACATTGGCCGCTACCACCATCGACTACGATAGCTTATGACGTAAGGGCAAACTATTTTGCGGAAATCAGAGGAAACAGCGAAACATAAGTGGCCAAACATGTGAATCCATAATTCATGATAATTTCCCTCCCCCTCACCAAATGAGAGCAAAATCGGAACGGAACAGCTCGTGAATGTGCCCGTGAGATGCGTGGTCCCAACTGCACACATTTACCTATATAGAAACAAGGTCAAGTCAAATCATCCTGTCCATCATTTAACCTCAATCTAGCTACTTCCATGTTATATCATAGAGAACTTTTATAGAAATATGATAATTGTCCTGTGAGAAGAACGGATTGAGAAATCAGTAGATAACAACTAAATTCCGAAAAATACGAAATCCTCAAGTATAATTCGATATGTCACCTAAGGATTACCTTTTTACTATAGCATAATGAATGAATAATGCAAAAATCAATGTGATTCCGCAGATCGGTGGGTTACAAATAAAGGCGCTACAGTCACGTGAAACTTTATAAGATGCACTTCTTAACTAAAGAGAACTTAATTGGACACATCCGTCAATCGCTTAATCTAGGAGTAAGGGCTAGAAGTATGCAACGGCATGCTGCTGCGGGCAGCGATGGTAAAATCAGTAATATTTCTCGTCCAATTAGTTGGAAAGGGATGCTTACGAATAGGATCATTCTGGTCACCGAATTCACTCAAATTAGAGGATGGTACTGATGAGGGGCGTTTGAGTTACTTACTAACTCTCCTTGATTACGTTTTCTGCTTCTCCAAAAGTTCTGATGAGAACGTCTCAAAAGAAATAACTAAAATCGTTCCTATCCTTCGTCTTGGGTCCCATTGGATGACTGACCACCGATTTCCCATATCCAGGGCAGGCACGAGCCCTCTTGTCCTCCAGCGACAAGTAATCGTTGAGATGATCAAAAATATGTTCTTCATCCAAGTCCGACACCTCATCAAGTCCTATCTACACATCGCCCTTAACGTTGGGATGCACTTTTCTTCACGAAGCGCGGGATGACTTCCTGAAGCATCGCAGTGTCCCATCTCTCCACGACGCAAATGTAAGAGCCTTATTCTGAATGGAATAGCGACCGCGCTATTCGCCAGACTTTCGACCCAAGTTGCTATTTTCAAGATTATGGCGACTGAGTCGCCATTCCGTATTCTGATAGTATGTAAATAGCCACCGAAAGTCGCTATTCTATTCTGGGTCGCAATTCGGTAACCTGAACCGTAAATAGCTCCGGCTAGGGTCAATACATACCTGGTAGCTGTTGTGAATAGCGACGACTATTTTTCACGCACACAGAACAAAAACCGCCTTTCGTAATCATTTCATGCATTTTTCAGTATTTCACTGAGACATTTTAATTAACTAAAGTGCAGAAAATCGCTCCATTTATAGCAGTGATACTTAATATATTGAGGGTACGATCGTCTACTACTCAGTTTCGGGTTTTGCAAAAAAATAACTAAGCATAATTTGCCACTTTATATTATCATTATGGAATGGAATAACTTAATTCGTCGTGACTCAATTCAACAACACTAAGGAGCTTGCAAGAAAACCAGCGTCTGTCAATTAGTATAAACGTCGGCTCTTCCGAAGGTAGGTACTTAGGAAGGGTCACCGCTA
The DNA here is from genome assembly GCA_963169105.1 of Ceriagrion tenellum. Taxonomy (NCBI): domain Eukaryota; kingdom Metazoa; phylum Arthropoda; class Insecta; order Odonata; family Coenagrionidae; genus Ceriagrion; species Ceriagrion tenellum. The sequence continues at coordinate 9,766,975 of OY720638.1, read as the reverse complement.
TCTAAAAAATGATTCAGGAAATCATAACTCCATTGGTTTTTTAATCATTGGGATCGCAGGCATAATTGATACAAATAACTTTGACATTTTAATGCATATCAAATATCACAGTAGACTCACGTTAATATGTGTACTTTCACCGAACCGTGTTAGTTTCGTGCGTCATTTTTAAGCATATTATGCTTCGAGCATGTAATACCAATATATTTTAGAGCGTAAAATACGTAACAATTATTTTAATTATAATTTTATTTATTTTTGAGGCAAAAAAGACCCATGTCATACATGGAAAATAACATTTCTATAACGAGCGGGAGAGAGAGAGAGAGAGAGAAACACACCGCAAGTTTCCTTCTCATTGGTTGCTGAGATTTAAGTTTTATATGATAGAAATGTTTTCATTCCAGGAGGGGCGGGATTTATTTTTGCGACTAAGACCTGGGCAATAGGTATAATTCCCACCTCGATTCAAAATATCAATCCGGGCTATTCCGAGCCGTGGAATAGCCCGATCTTGAAATAGCGACCCCGGATTCAGAATAACTACACTAACTCACGGACTATAAAGATATGATCGTATAACTTGCCGCCTGAAAGTGATTCCAAACACTTCCGCGGAAGAAACTGCCGGTAGATGGAGCTATTAAGCAATTAGGGTCTATCGCTGGGAATTTACATTTGAGTTAAGGGGAGATGAAATCGCCCTTTCTATACAATTAAAATGATTGAATTAGGACGTGGCCAACCAGAATTAAATTTTGAACGTCGAATACCAAAAAAACCTCGCGATTAAGCCTCCCGGGGGAAAACTTCTAATTTCTATTATTTCTGAAATTTCTATTATCCTTGCACTAACTAATACAGAATTCAGACTGTCGGCGTCGAAATGATGTGCCGCTGTACTTTGAAAAATTTTATCTGGGTTTGTGTAAATACTTGTGCAACGCTAAATACAACTCTTTATAGGTACTTAATACGTAGGTAATAATTACCTAACTCATTGCGATTACCTAACTCATAACGTCCCTAATTCGGCGTTACTGAACATCCGACGAGAGGCATATCGTCGGCCGCGATTATGGATCGGATGTTATCACCTTGCCGGCGGTGCACAACGCCAGCCGTGTTGTGTACCGCTCGGAGCGATCACGTAACTGGAAAGGTCGCTGCTGAGCGTTGCAAACGAGACGTTGCGCACTACAGGCTAGGGAGCCGATCATCCACAACGCCTAGTAGTTAGGTACTCAAAATCAAATCAAGAGCGTCTACTCACGCTAGGGATACGTGAGTCGGTTTCTAGTAAAAATTCAACCCGATTATCTCTGAGGGGGGAGGGTAAAGGAAAGGGGAGGGAGCCGCGGTGAAGGACCTCCGGCACCCGACTGCAAAATACAGCCGCCGGGCACGCTTGCAAAACCTGGAATTTGCTTACTCAAGGAGCGATCAGCCAAACAAACAAATTGAGTGACTCTTTACGCCCCTTAGAGCCAGAATCCAGAAAAGTTAGTCATCGGTAAAGCGGCTGTACGATCCAGGCGCGTTCCCTCGGGAACGTGACCAAGTACCGGCAGTCTTTTCCGGAATCAAGCACTTGTGACACGTCAAGGGGGGATGATGGCGGTTGAAACGCGGTTACGAAATCAGGCTCCAACCGTGCACACAGCAACAATCTTTCCCAAAGAAGCAGTGAGCGTTACTTTAAAAGTGAGTAGTTAGATATACTATGAGTATATGCTTTAATGCGCCAATGGCCTAATATTTCGCCTTCTAACGTCACAAGTTAGATGTAATAGCTACTCAGGGAGATTGCCATTCAAGACATTTCAGTGGAAAATTTTTATTTTTGATAAATTTTATAATTCCTTCGAGACGTAGCCTCGAACATTCAAGCTGCTATGGAGATGTATTTTTTCACGTCATGGCATTATTCCTAAACGTTAATGATGGTAAGAGTTGGCAGTGAGCTTGAGTGAAATTTCGTTAAAATTAGGCCATTTTTAATATACGTCTAAAATTAACACAATTGTCAGGTGAACAGTTACCATGAAGTACACATCTCAGAGGTCCCTTTGGATGGAATTTGCAAATTAATGAAATGCAATGAAGATAATTTTATTTACACCAGTGTTTTGTTGTGTTGTTTTTGTTTCGAAGAGATTGTGTCGTACGTATGTTGTATTCTCTAGCAGTGCGTAAGCATAGAGCGTATTAGAGTTCATAAGTGCGGAGTAAAATCATGTTTGCCACTTGATATACCTACTTGGAGGTGATTAGTGAATAGCTAAGTGATATATACAAATTTACGAATTTGTTATATACATGTGTGCTGTCGAGTGGAAGCTCGTCTTGCATGTACAAATTCCGTGGCAGAGGAGTGATATGTGGTTGCTCTTTGCTTTCGCGGTGTTTTGGTGTTTCTTTCGTATACTTTTCATGAACTAATTCTTTGGTTGTAGTGTTTTCTAAAAAAGCGATATGGTAAAAATTTATGGAAGCTTAGGAGCTGCAAGAATTCTACGCAGATCTTTAATTATCTACATCTACATAATACCCTGCGAACCGCCGCATGAGCGTATGGCAGTGTGTTAGGTCACCAGCCGAGTAAAGGTGCAAGTTTTTGGGAGATGAAATAGTGACATGTATTATAGGAGTATATCTAGTGGATCTCAGTTTTTATCTTGGTCGCTTATTGTGCGCGGAAAGAATGAGTTTTTGTACCTATCTGTTCGGTAGTGTATCTCTCTTATTTAATCGCTTCTGGCAGACCTAGAGATGTAGTGAGGCGTCATGATAATATTCTGTGTCGCTCTGAAACACACCAATTCTGAGTTTCTCAGGCAAGCTAAGCCTAACGTGTAGCCTCCAAGACTCATTTGTATCACAAGTATCATTTGTAGCATGGTTGATTAAAAAATTCTTTATGGTGGCTCTTTGCAATCTCTATATATCGATGGTCACTATAGGAAAGTGAATGTGGCCATATCGTATCCTAGACCTGTGCGCCGATGGAAAAACTATCGGCGGCGGACGCCGGCTGGAAATGGGTCGCCGTAGGCGCGCCGATCCGAAGGTTTTTACCGGCGGCGGCGTGACCGGCAGAGTAATATTAGCCTTCATATGTTCACTAGTATTGTAGCACTTTAGCAAATTATAGGAAAAAGTATTCTTTTTTTCTCATTAACAAATACATTCGCGTGTATAATGCCATGTAAAAACTTATATAATCAAATTCTTACCTACGTACATACATACGCGACAAAAATGTCAATTTTAAGCGTTTAGACAAATGACGTATTTTATAGCTTTAATGAAAACTATCACTATACCCGTGTCCTTTATCTCAAATGTGAGCGAAATGTTCTCTTATCGCAAATGCGAGCGAAATACACGTTATAGTATTTGGGCGTTGGCTCTGCGCAGACTTGAGATGTAGCGAAAGAGTCAATGCATATAGTAATTTTTATATAGATGTGTTAGTTTTGAGTCGTAGGGTGTACGATTTTTGGAATTTTACGTACAAATTTGCAGGTGAACGAGATCTTGCAACACGTGATTTATGCATAAAGATTTAGAAGTCGAGCATTTTTATACGTTAGAACGAGGATATTGCCTTTTTATAAACTATTCATTAAAATAAAGGCGATTAGCGGTTTGTTTTATCTTTCGTTTTGCTTGAAAAAGTGAAAATAAAATGTCTTAGAATTTGAATGAGAATGTCGCGTTTCTCTTCGAGTTTTGTTGCCGATTCATTTTAAACGTTTTTTGTGCGTGTTTGGGAGTGTTTAGGACAGTTCTTGCGAGATTGTGAGTGCGGAATAAAGACTGGCCAGGCGAGTTTTGACGCTTATCCCGCTTTTTAGGCTGTTGACAACATTGAGAATACTTGACATCAAGAATATCGTACGTGAGGATGACGTAAAGCTGTATTTGATAAGACATGCTCCTGCATTGGTTGATTGTGAGTTACGTGCAAGATCAGCAATGCCAGAGAAATTGTTTCGGTTATTTTTTAACCTTGGTGATATATCCATGCCTAGATGAGTTTAAGAGTTGGTGAGTTTTTTTGAGACCTGATTTTGATTGATTGGTGATTTTTTTGTTGCGTAAGCTGTTATGTAAACACCATTTTACAGCCTGCAAGTTTTGTTACGCGGGAAACAAAGTTTTGAAAAGTGGAGACCGAACGACTGAATATGCGCTCTGGTGTTTAAATGAAGATATGGCATAGAGGCTACTAGGAAAAGAATGCTCGTGGTAAAGCTCAAAATGCAGGTTGAATTACGATGATGGAGGTTTAAATTGGGCAACTGCTTCAATTAACAACTTGCAATCATGTTATTCAAAAGTGAAGAAGCGATGGAACAGGAAAATAAAGCATACCTTTATTTGAGAGTAAAATAGAAACGCGCAAACCGAAGGTGGCAGCTGAAGCTAGTACATATTGCTGTAAACAATTGTGTCCATGTCACCTAAACCTATGTTAATAAGTACATAACATTTCATTAATAGTTTTTAAAATATGATGAAATTGGGCTCCCGCGATCATGTTTGAATACTTCGTATCTGCTCCAGGCATCTGTATGTCACGGTGTAAGAGGGGGAAGAGGGAGGGGGGTATCAGAGTCAGGGAAAGGGAATTATAGCTTTCCCATCATTGCTTGGAAGCCTGGCCTGGAATCTGTTGGCCCCCCTTGTCCTCCTCCTTGGGTTTCGCATATCGGATCAACATGTAACTACTTGTCAGGGCCTCTTCCTTCCCCCTTTATGTTTCGAAAGAGACCACCATTCGTTCCCATTGTGCCTCTTTGCATCAGGGCTGGGATCACTCTCCCTCCCAGGTGGTCACAGAAACGTAGTTTAAACTTTCCCAAATAAAATCTCTCATCACTCACCCGTCTAAACTTTTCCAGTAAGGTCCATCACATGTCCTTAAGCACTCTGTTCATCCGCAGAGGAAAATTCCTATGGCTTTCGGTTTATTATTTAACGGATAATAGGATGCGTTATGGATACTATTTGCATCATTTAAATAGTATTTGATGGAAAATTATACCTCATCAATACCGTGGGACATAAAACTTCCTATGAAATTTATTCCTTCTCCTATTCCGATTCCTTTTCCTATCCTCATGCGAGGCGAGGTCCATAACATCCTCCTTGATACTCTCAGATTGCACCGTAAATTTACTTCCTTGAACTTCACTTACCATAACCAATGATCAAATACAAAAGAAATATTGTTCAAATATTCTCCAAATGTTTTTATTTTGAATTTAGAAGTATTAGAAACTCTTCAGCATGTACATAAACCCTTTGGTTAACTACTTCCCGTTTTCCAATATATTGCGTTGTAAGGCTCGAAGACAGTGAACCTTTTAAGGAAAAGAAAGAAGAGAGAGAAGGCTATGAGACGAGGATGTGGAGAAGGAAGGATAAACTGCAGTAGACGGAGAGACTTCAGTAGACTGCAGTAGAAAATTTTGTAAGGTTGTTCAGCGAGGAAGGGAAATCTATCGATATTGCACGTCCTAATTACGCATAGTTTCAAGAACAGTAGGATGAAGTTTGTTCGATACCTTTTCCGGTTGTACGGCCTTTTATATCGTCATTATAATCTCTTATTATACAATATTGATTAAGACGGCATCAAGCGGGAAACTGAATATAAGACAATCATGCCGCATTAGAGGCTTGAGCCGAGTGAAATCCACGCCAACGAAGGGTGAACACTGAACACGTGGCGCATGGTCCAACAGAAATGGTGACCTTACTATTTCCTATCGCACAGATTGATTGAAGACCATTTTCATCAGTGCATCAAATTCGAACGGAAGAGCTTCTCTCTTTTAATAGTTATCAGGAAAATATCGATTAGGAAATAGAGAGGGGAACGCAGGGGATTGGGACATTCCGGTGTGCGGGAGTGCGCCGGTTTGGGCGCGGTCGTTTTGGGGCGAGCCCTTTGGTTTGAGCAGGTCATTTGGGCACAGGTACGATTGGGCGAAGCTTTTCTGGCGCAGGGATGATTAGGCGATGCCGTTTGAGATCAGGGGCGTTTCGCCGCAGGGACATTTTGGTTACCACTCGGCTGTTATCGATGCTTTTATGATTAATGACTAGTGATAGTCATCTCAATGGTGGTGGGAAGGGGTGAGTAATGAACTACGTACTGCACTGTGAGTGTGCTAGCAATACTGTAAAATAATATATAATTTTTTTCTTTGCGGGGAGATTTTTTTTCCAGTACTATAAGGAACAATTTCATCTGTCATCGAAAACACCGAACATACAGGCCAAAGCATATCTGGTCGTTGATGAGAAAAATCATGCTAAGGTCTTTATCTATGTAAGCAACACCAAATTACATACAATTGTTACAAGTTTATTTGACCCATTTATAAATACTGCCTCTAGTCATAAATCATAAAAGAATCGCTACTAGCCGAGTGATAACCGAAACGCCCCAGTGCCCTAACGGCCTTCGGCTAAAACGGTACCTACGCCAAAACAGTTTGCCGGATTATCCTAGAGAACGTGGATGTCTTGGAGCTGTGCGAGGAGTGATGGAAGGACAGCGAATACTCTAGCAGTGATAGTTACAGGGTAATCAATAGTGGCGAGGATGAGAGTCAACGTGGGGTAGCTATAATATTGAACGCAAAATTGGGGAGGAGGGTAGTAAGCATTGAACAGAGCAACAGCATACTAGTGGTTGAAATAAAGGTACGCTCAACAACTTTCGTTATAGCCCAGGTGTACATGCCCACAAGTAACCACGGGTATTAAGAGGTGGAGGGGGTTTATAAACAGTTGAGGAGACAATCAGAGAGTTCCCGGACAAGAGAAACCTAATAGTATTGGGTGTCAGGAACGCAGTAGTGGGGGAAGGGAGAGATGGGTATGAAGTGGGAGGGTATGAATTAGGAACGAGAAATGATCGCTACGAGAAGGCAGTTGAATTTTGTTTGAATACATACATGAATCTTAACTTAGTTATGATGATATGTGAGCGCAGATTTAACAAAGTAGGGGGAAAAACAGATGGAACTTTGAAGCTTTGGTAGGGGAAAAAGAAGGGAATACCAAGAGCTAGTGGAATGGAACATAAGTGAAGCAAATGGAATGGAGAAAACATGGGAGAATATACATACAGGCATATTAAGAGAGGCGGAAAAAACGAAAGGGTAAGTGGAAACGAGGGGGTTAAGGAGCAGTGGGTTACACAAGAAAAGATTGGGAAAATAGAGGAGAGAAGGAGGTGAAAAAATGCCAACACTGAACTAGGTAAGACGAAGCACAATGAGTCAACTCCAGTTAATAACCAATCGGGCGAAGAAAAACTGGTGGAAAAGGCACTGCGAGGAGATGGATAAGCTGCAATAAGATGGGGAAAAGGGTGCATTTTGCGATAAAATAAAGTTGATATCGGGCGGGGAAAGAGAGAAAACGGTACCAAATATTAAGAGCAGAGCAGGCAGGATATTAATCGAGCAAGAAGATATTCAAGGTAGGTAGAGAGAATACGTGGAAGAGCGATAGTAGACAGCGATAATAGATAAACTAATTTAGACGTGAAGGAAGAGGGAACACTAGATGAGGATAACCCCGGTCCAATGATACTCTACGGTGAAAAAGAGATAGCATTAAAAGAGATGAAGGCAAGAAGAGCTGTAGGAGTGGAGAAAATACCTTCGGAGTTGCTAATTAATTTAAGTAAAAATGTTAGGCAAGCTTTTTCTAAACTAACTTCTTGGATCTACGAGGAAGGAGTATGGCCAGAGTGCTTATTCCTATCCCGAAAATGAAGAAACTTCTGAATGAAATCTGGGATAGGCAGAGTAGATGTCTTATGGAAGTGAGTTGCACAACAGCGTGATAGATGGAAGAATTTTGGGCAAGCAGGGAAAGAAAAAAAAGGAGAATTGGTTTCTTGGACGGATGGAGAACGGTATATCGTATGCTGTGGCAAAAATGGTAGTACTAGAGGGAGATAGAACCCTAAAAGTGAAGAAAACCAGAAGGAGATTCTCTGGCTGACACCAAAACCAAACTTTTACCGGTAGAATACTTATAAGAAATTCCTTTCAAAAGTCACATACAATGCTGAAACATAGCCGCGTGCAGGAATTTCTATTGCTCTAGCTCGTTCCATACCTTCACCCACCTGATGGGTGGGATCGAGCTAGAGGTTCTGAGGGCGACACAAGGTCCAAAACTCTGAGTTCGAAGACATTCAAACTGAGGGCCCACGCTGGCTCATGGCCCTTTATGAGCACGTAGCAGGTAAAGAGTTTCTGCGTTCTCCACTCGGTACCCTCAAGCCTCAACTTTGGCTGAAGTAAAGTGGCGCTATACTTTAAAACATGAAGTAGAACAAAGGTATTTTACTGTGTATAGCTAACATTTTGATATAGTCCACAAATGTTACAATTCCAATGAGAAAGGATGCTTGAAAATGCTTGAAATAAGAATAAAATACGATTTTTTTATTTAAATACACCGGATACTGCCCTAGCGTGCAAACTAGCGGATAAGCTTAAAAAGATATCTCGAAGTCTGAAGTTTGACGATGGTTCCCTCCCGAAACGCACGGATAACTGTCGCTATTAAGGAAAGACTGTTAATACTGCTGCCCGGATATCTGTGTAACTGTGGTGAGTAATGATTGACAAAGTTATGAAATACAATGATGAGGAGTCATTGTATTTCATAACTTATAATTGTTGTTAATATAATTATTATTATAATCATATTTATATTATAAATATTATAATTATCATAATTATAAGTTATAATTGTATAATTAACATTGTATTTCATAACTTGACATAAGGACTAAAAATTAGTGTAATCAAATGCAGAAGCCATGCTCTAGAGGCAATGATTCGTACATGGCCGCATATGACGGTGCGCGCCGCCGCGCCGACATGGGGGACCGGCGGCGCGCCGCACAAAATCCATCGGCGGCGGCGCACAGGTCTATCGTATCCACACACTTGCCGCATCACCGTACTCCCCGTCGCCGGAAGGCGGAACCGGACTCGACCGCGCGCTCGAAAAAAACGATGTAATATTCGGGGTCGCAAATATGCGCAAGGTTTTTTTTGGATTCACAGTCTGGAAGCTTTGAAAACTAACGTGGTATGAGTTACTTAGCGTAACCATCTACTTTTTCTCAACAAATATGTAAATATTTTACTGAAAATAGGCTCCGCCATTTTGTTGTGTGTCTATGGTTTGATAGTAATAAAATTAAATCTTTAAAAAAAAACATAAATGAAAAAGAAAGAACTGTGTTACAAAATGGTTTAAAATTTATTCCATAAGTTAATCCATTGAAGTACAGAAAGAGGTTAATTTTGGTAATTCACAGAGAAAATCGAAGGTGGGCGTTTTTTGCGAAATTTGTTCAACTTTTACCCCATATATATTGTTAACGTGCGAGTACAAGAAAAAAATAAATACGGCATGTCATGCAATAACTATTTGAGAATGTTAATGCGAAGTTTCAACTTTCGGACTCAAAAGAAAAACGTTTTAGAGGTTTTGGCCTACTTTTTTCGATTTCAGCCCACTGTCCACCGGTTTAGAACCGCTTCCTCGGTGCTCCGGTTCAGAACCTTTTCTCCGGTGCACAGGTTCAGAACCGATTCCCCGGTGCGCCGGTTTAGAACCGCTTCCTCGGTGCACCGGAAAACCGCCCAGCCCTATCTGACACCATTGCCCGCCGGAATGACTATCATGAGGATAACGCCAGCCATTGATATACACATGAGAAAGGTAGGATAGGATGTCCGTCCCGCCGCCAGACCGGACCGGATCGCTGTGCTATAGTGAAATCGCCACCTTCAACTGGGGATATGAAGGAAGAGATGCGCAATATCCTATCAGCTATCTTTCCTATCTATCGTCTACTCTACAGAGGTAATAAACCGTGGACCTCAAGACGCATTGCGTTAAGATGACTGGATTAATTTTTATTTTGTGCTAAGATTTGCGTGAATCTTTGCATGGGTGTTCTGATTGGTGATATCTATTGATTAAAGAGACAGAAATAGAATGATACCGACATGGCGTTTGACTATTTAGTGCTAGTTAAACGCGTTGTCTCATAGCACAATATATATGTATATTCTGTCGTAATTTGATAAGCTATGCAAGGTTTTGCCTCTGAACGCGAAATTATGCTTTTATATCATTCTTAAAATTGTTCCCAGCAATATCAAGTGTCACGACGAGACCAATTTTTCGAAATGAACATTTTTCAATATAATTTCGCCTAACTTTCGAATACCACGCCGAAATCTTTAGTCAAAACATGCTCTGAGGAAACACTTGAAAGTATAAATCTTGTATCATTTCAATTGCTGTATTTACGGTGACATCCAACCATTAATAAACGCACTTAAATGAAATGTGGCCCAAGACATTCTTTTATGCATATTAGAAAATGTGCTATCAATGACCCACGACTACCGTTCCAGCCACTTTAAGAACAAGCTAGTGCAGACCACAGGTTTCACTTAACCATTGATTTATTCCTTCCATAATCTAACCCTCACCTATTTACAATTGGTACAATCATCTGTGGTGCAAAGAACTTCAGTTGTCAGTGGCCTCCTTCGAATGACGGACCGACTGAATAGTTATAGAAAATATGTCTAAGAAAACTAGTTTCAAGCTCTGTGGAATTGAGATGTTCGTGGATAGCTGAAGTACGAGCGAGTTTCCGGTTGACCGGAGGATGCAATTTTAAACCCGCCCTTTATCTCTAAATGTAAGAGTTAATAGAGGAAGCAAAATAATTTGGCTGAAATATGTGTACAGATATTAAATCAACCTTATCTCTACAAGTATATGCAAAATAAAACACAGTAAGACGCTAAGAAACTCCATCAACATAAATTATCCTTCCGTCCCATCTCTCTTTCATTTCCTTTACGCTGTTCCCATTTATTATCATGGTCCGTCCCATAGTCCCAGCACCACCTCCCCCATGCATAGGTGGTCGGGTGAACGGGAGTTAAAAAATTTCATGTTCACGTTGGTTTCATCCTGCACATTTTTCAATGCGACATCGGTATCGGGGTCCTCGCGCTCCTCGGGTACCTTGATCTCTTTATTTTCAAATTTCGGCCTGACCGTTACCAGCTATCGCCCCTCGCTATGAAGAAACTTCGTGAAACTTTGCCAAATAATATGGAACCGAGGCTATAGCCATATGACTTGATTGTGCCAGGAGATGGTCGTGCGATCAGCCCAGGAGAGTGATGCAGGACAACCTCAGCATATTCAAGGGCGCAATTCAATTCATTCTACATTCGCGCGAAGTTCGTCGCTCGATATGAGTTCAGCAGTGCCATGGTCTGGTGATGAGGAGGTTGACGTGTGTTAATGATGAGATATTTGTGATGTATAGTGAGTGTTGCTTTCTTTTTTCTGATTTTTCAAGTTTACAGGCTCGGATTTCGTTTGTACATGTTGAAGGGTTGCATTATAAATATCGGTGGAGCAAAATATCCGTGTGGAGCCAAGATCCGGTTACAAAAACACCTTTTAATGAATAATAGGTTTACGCAGTAAACTTCTTTTTACTGCCTAGTAGTGTTTGCGGTGTGAAGTGTATTTTAAGTTAAGTGTGATCGTGTAATATACTGAGTGCGCCCAACAGTTACGAATGATTTGCAATATCCCTAGGGATCCGGGCAACATGCCATGCTCCTGGGCTTTCTGCTCGCCACACTAGACTGCATAATTCCCTGCAAGCCACATCAAGGGTGTGTGGCAGTGCAGTCCGGAGTGATTGAAAACCAATAAATAACGGATAGCATATTATATGAATTTCAGATGTGTATTTATTCTAACCAGTGATCACTACTGGGAGTATATGGCATTATCTAGCCCTTTTTTGTTGTTCAGGATGATGTTAGTAATCGAATTAAGTCGTAAACTTAAGTATATGATTAAATTTCATTCTAGAACTAGATGAATAAAAAGTTTAATACGAAGATTCCTGCACTATTCGGGTGTTCACCACGTTGCTTGCTGCCGCTGACAACACATTCGCCCTCCGCATGAAAGACTCACTTGATCTATAAAGCGCTGTGAGGAAACACGAGAGAATCTGTTGTCATCAGAAACAACCCATGTGCGGAACACAAAAAAAATCGAGAAGCTTTGTCTAAAAGCCGCGGAAACCTACGACTGAATAGTGAGAAATGTGTGGAGGATTACTCTCTCACTCAGAATTTGTCGCGCATGTTATAAAACTTAATGGAAGAATGACTTCTTGTACGCTTTCTCCGTCCTGCAATATCAATTATAATGTTCTCCATCATTAAATTACTATGCCCCGCAGTCTAAACTCTGACCACTGACTCTGCGCGATGAGAAAGTATTTGTAGTACAAACTTGCTTCTGGGTATTTCTAACTGATTTTCAACAGATGTAGCGAGGGTGTAAAATAAAAGCCTACTCGTGTGATCTAAACTATTTTCCTAATCATTGTCTTGAATTAAGCCTCATAATTTCTAACCTCTTCAAATTCAGTTCTGCTAATTATTCAATATTATTATATTATCGATCGAATATGAAATATATTTCATATTCGATCGATTACATTAAAGCGCATAGCTGTCGTATGCATATGGTGAAATTCGCGACTTAAATCTTTTTGACTCAAAAATGCGTAATACGTGCTCGAAAAGTGACGAAAGAGAGATAATGCTTCTCTTTAACTTCTTAGCAGGTAATCTCAGTTATTATGCAGAGTTATACTATTCTTTACTAATCTATTCGTTTGAAAACTAGTTGTACCGGCTATTAAATTTATTACTTTCCTTTGATGTCGGAATTACACTATCCTAATGTTCCCACTGCGTAAATTACTGCAATAAAGAGGTTATTTCACGAGTCCAACGACGAAGAAATATGTTCTCATTGCTTGCGTTCAAACGATAGGTGCACCAATTGTAATGGAAGTTGCGCTGACAGAAGAGATGAAATTAACGATTTTGAATGCTATTGAATGTATAACGCAATCTCTAAAACTATCTTTCAATAAGTACTTAGCATATTTGAGCACCATTCAGGAATTTTCCAAGTATTATTTATAATGTTTTCTCTTCTGATTATTCCCCAAGAGTCAATTTATCCTTACACTCATATCTACCATTACATTCCTTATGCTATATTTTTATTTCCTTACACCAGCTAAGCTTTAATTGTCTTGCCACTTTAATTTCCCCAGAAAGTACTTTTTAAATGCATGTCTCCGGTATTATTTAGTCTTTCGTAAAATATATAACGACTGCTTTGGAATGAAAAGCACTGGACTGACGGCGGAAATCCTTGTATTGTTCAAAAAAGTGCGATTGCCTTGGTATCAGTAAAAACATTAAACCCTATTACCATAAATAAGTGATAAGATTAAAAACTATCTGGAGTGGTGTATTTAGCATGCCTACGAATAGAAATGAACGTGATATTCTTATGACAAGGTTCGAAAAATTTTTCATTTATTACTTGTCCAACACTGCATTAAAAGAATAACTTGGCCTGAAGTAAAATATTCATGCATTTTGAAAGGAAGGAAATTTTATTTTAGCACCTCTTTAACACCATTGTTTTATAAATGGGTTGAAAATAGTTCTAAATGCATTAATTCATGCTTTCAGTAGCATTATAAACATTTTATATTAGTCATCACATTCTTCACCGATGAACATGATGAGAAACCAGAAGTTTTTGGTTGGAAACAGTCCGAGTTGGGGCTTTATATAATAAATGTTCTTTAATATTTGTTTCGGACCTCGTTCGTGGGTCATGACCAGCACGATGCAACTTATTAGTGAACATTTTGTAGAAATAGAAATCTCACAATTGGCTTAGATTTCGTTTCCTTGTTTTGTAATAATAATTCACTCGAATTGTTTTGTAATTGCTACTCTCATAGAGACCTTGGGCAATTTCACGCTCCGTAAGAATATTAACAAGGATTTGAGTCGAACCATGGAAGGAGGAGTATCCTTCTCCCATGGTCGAACCTCAGTGATTTTTCTCTATTAATGACATGGGTATTTGCGGGGCTATGAATTGGTGTGTAAGATTAAGACTTATTAAAAGTTTCTACGGGCCAAGCTATGTAAAAACTGATGACTATGGCTATTCGGGTGTTCAAATCAGCATTCAGTGGAAGGTAGAGTTTACAGATTCGGCGTATATGTGATTCATTTTGACGGAAGCGAACCTATGCACAATATATTGCAACATTAAGGCTAGAGAGGGTACCAAACGCAGCATATGTTCATTGGTCGACCATTATATTATATCTTTATAATAATTTCGTACATGTATATCAGATAGTTTCATGATTCTTGTCGCGGACGAGAATCGGGATGAACACGGGACGATCATGCACCCTATTTAGACACCAATAGTCATTCTGAACATGTCGGAACTTCTTCCACCTATTGATACTTTCTGTTATCGGAATCAGTCCGAATGTCTTAGGTCTAATTCATCATGACCTCTCATTATAGGACTGCTCTTTAAATAATAGTTGAAGCTCTTGGAATATTTACCTAAAGTCCAAGGATAATATGTACACTCGGATTTACAATTGGTTGAGAAGGATGTTAAATGGTAGAATTTACCAAATTTTGTTTTTCATGGTCAAAATAACAGTTGTAAACCGATTTGCTAAACGCCTAGAAGCAAGCATTTGTTAAGGTTTTTTTTTCCTATAAGTATCGACTAATACATAGATTTTCGAAACAGTGTACACAAAGAATTAGCTCATGGAGAACTTTGAGCAGTTACTTCGTCCCAACCAGAGAATATGTTACATTTACTTGAAAAATCCCTGCAGTGGAGGATGTATTTCAGAGGACACCCGATCCCTATTTAAGTGTCTAGTGGAGGGCACTTCAAGTACAGTACTCCGTCTGTCGGAAAAGACATTAAACCGTGGTCCCCTAGGCGCCTATCGTTAAGAGTAAGCTAATGCCGACGCCGGGTTTCTATCCACCCTTCCTCCCTTACCTATCCCCTATGGCGCAAATGACCTTAGCTGTCGGTCGCCTCCCCAAATATCCAATCCAATTTATTTGAATTTAACTCGGTCACCATCCCACCGCAATCTGTAGTTTTTTAATAATAGCGATTAAGACAGTAATGCTTAATTACGGAAAATTCTACGATACGGCAAGGATTACTAGGACTAGTATTAATTTACTATCAGATGCACACGCGATTTACAGAGGGCCTGCATGACGCGCAATAATTCTGACATGTTCCAGTTGCTCTAAAAATGGTATTAATAAGCATCTATCGATATTCAAGTACATCACTCAATGATTGAGCGAAATAAGAAAGATTTTCGCAGTAATTCCTATAAAAAATTACTCTTAATTGAGGGTACTCCTGAAGAAATCTTGGGCTTCATCCATACTCTTTCCAAAATCATCAGGCTCTGGGATTCCAATAATGACGCACTATCAAAAGGTGTCGTTCTTCCGGTTATATGGTACACCTTTTCTCTATTTTACACCTCAAGGCTGCAAGGCTGCTGAGGTATGTTGCGTTCAGGATTTTCCCTTCTTTTTTTGACATATCTCTCCAATGTAGATTGAGGTACCTCAATCTACATTGGAGAGATATGTCAAAAAAAGAAGGGAAAATCCTGAACGCAACATAGATAAAAAGGAAGGGAAATTTAAAAGCATTTTTACGGAGGAACAGGAAGTTGAACTCGTTTGTTACCTAAAAACTATGGAGGCTAGGTCATTCGGTCTAACAATGAATGACTTGCGTAGTTTAGCCTATCAGTTGGCTGTAAGGAATGGTACACGGACTATAAAAATTTCTCTATTATCCTTGGAATGGTATTAGCCATAGAGTTAAAAATGGCATCGCAGGTCAAGATTGGGTCAATGGATTCCTAAAGAGAAATACCACTTTATCTGTTCGCAAACCCGAGACCACATCTGGTGCTAGAGCCATGGGCTTTAATAGTGCTTATAAGTGTCTGTTGATAGTTTTTTTCGTTGCTTGCAAATTTAGTAGAAAAGCACAAGCTAACGGCAGCCCAAATCTTCAATTGTGATGAAACGGGTGTTTCAGTGAACCCTAAAAATCAATCCAAAATTATAGCTTGCAAGGGAAAACGACAAGTAGGATCATTAACATCCGCTGAACGAGGTGAAACTGTCACTTGTCTCATTTGTATGTCTGCAAGTGGAGCAGATATGCCCCCATGCTCGTTTTTCATCGAAAGAAGAAGCAGAAAGAATTTGAGTTAGGGTTGCCAACAGGAGGTTGGGCTGAGGTGCACAGCACTGGCTGGACGACTGCAGGATCATTTCTTATATGGTTTCGAAAGTTCGTGGAATTTTCAAAGGTATCCAAAGATTTACCTGTTCTTCTTATATTAGATGGACACTCAACACACACAAAGAATCAAGAGGTGATAGACTATGCTAGGGAGAATGCTGGTGTCGTTGCTATGCTTACCACCTCATTGCTATCACCGACTTCAAACACTGGACGTATCTTTTATGAAGCCTCTTAGTCTTCATTATGGCGACGAGCTAAGAAAATGGCTACGAAGCAACCCTGGAACATTCGTATCCCTGTGGCAAATATCAACACTATTTGGAGCAGTTTTCATTCAAAGTGCCACAATGAAAACTGCAATTAATGATTTCAGTGCTACAGGAATATGGCCAACCAATCCATGCGTGTCTACTGACGCGGACTTTCTTCCGGCAGACACAACTGATATCAGACCTGATCCGAGTGCTATGATCCAAGTTAGGCCTACATCAATTGAAACTGAACGATCAGAAACTCTGCCTATCAACCCAACGCCTAGCACTTCCGTTGAAAAGAATGTCGAGCATAAATATGAAAAACGAGGCAAGGATTCAGTCGGCTGCGATGATCAGGTGGCTAAGAAGGTCCGATTCAATGAGAATGATTATGCACATCCTGAGTGTTCTTGGATGGCAACAGGCAACAGACGTTCTTCATTTAATGTGCCACCCGAAATTCGAATGCCTATTTCAAAAGTTAAAGAAAACGCAAAGAGGATAAATCGATTGAGGGGAAAGACAGCTGTGTTGACAGCTTCACCATACAAGGAGGAGTAAGAATCTGCCATTAAGGAAAAAGAAGAAAAACAACTAGCTAAAGAAGAGAGAGAGCAAGGAAACGGTTGTTCAAGAAAGGAACTAATCTTAAGAATGAGAAAAATATAGGGAATAGTATGAAAAAAAATGGAAAAGGGAATCATACGATGAAGAGACAACCAGAAACCGACGAGTGTGTAGAGGATGACCCTGACTGTGAATGTTTATACTGCAGTGATTTGTATTCAATATCAGTTGAAGGCTGGGTCGCTTGTTCTATTTGTACGAAATGGGCTCACAACTCCTGTGCAGGAGTGGATAGCGAAGATGAAGATTCTTTTCTTGTGTGTAAATTTTGTGAATAAGCTTTATGAAAAGACTAAATAAAAGGGTGGTACGTCTAAACATTCATAAAATTAAAATACATCAACATAACATTTGAGTTTTTATTTAGTTTCACATTCTTAATTTGTTTTTGTAGCTTTGTAACCCTTGAACAAAATATGGAGAATGACTCCCGGAAATTCAGAGGCAGGAGCAGGTAGGTAAGCAGGTTGTAAAATCTGAGTACAATTTTATTTTGTATATCTGTTGTTGTATTGTAATACCATGGAATTTATTATTTTTGGGGGATGTTTTGGAAATGTGATTTTAAATGGTGTAATTAATGCAAATAGAGCCATATCCAATCCACAAATAATACTGAAATTTCATAATTATCTCTCTTTGCTGTTGCCCCTACAATTGGGGGGAGATAAGCTACTATAGCCACATAAATCGAGCCCATGAATGTTATGAAGTGTGTTTTGTTTTTTTTTGTTTTGGTGTGTATGTGTGAGAGACTTTCCGAGCACTAAGGACCAATTGGTGAACCACGGGTCCGCGGTAGAGGGGCTGGTCACCCCTGGCCGTGGGCTATGAGGAACCCGCCTGGGCATCCGAAGGCTGACCACCTTGGGAGAAAAGGACGGGCGAACGCGTGAGGCGCAGTACACCAGCGCGCCCGATTTGAAGTCCCGCCGAGGAGCAGAACACGCGCTCCCATGTCGCCGCAGTCAGCATCAGTCAGCGTCGTCTGCTAATTTGACGTTTCTGCTGCCATCTAGACGAGAAGTGCAGGAGAGGAAAGCCCGGTGTGCGCTCTCGCTCTCTGCCTCTGAATCTCCTGAGAACATCATCTCTCCCGAAACTGTGCTCAAAGAAAGTGAACGTTATCGTGTGGCAATGTGTGAATGCTGGTATGGTTGTGATTAGGGTTTAAGGTATGTGGCTAGAGGCTTGTACTAAATTTGTTTATTCATGGTGTCTTTTGGAGTGCCCAGATTTGGGATTTTAAATTCTTTGCATTTTCTTTTCTTTTTGAGCTGTTCTGTCTCCGATTCATTTACATTCGCGTAAGGCCTGGAGGGCCTCATTTCTTTATGTAAGAGTTTATTTGTTTTGTGGGTTGGATTAAATATCCCGACGGGGACAAAATGGATTATTACCTGTTTCGTTTCGTGTGATACCAGAACTTCAGTTTATATGTCTTTTTCTGTGTTATTGAACTCCGGGAAGTACGAGCGGAGAAAATGTCACTCTCAAATTGTTGAATGTTGTGTGTCGTAAGTCAAAGACTAATAAATATTAGCAATGGTTGTTACCGCTTATTAAGAAAATTTATTTATTTTATTAATTGTTATGTAGAACCCTGGAGAATAGTTTTCCTTTTCTTTTCTTTCATCCTTATCGGTATTTCTCCACTGGTTGCTATCCGTGAGCCCACGTTGTGGACGGGCCTCTGGTCGGTATAGGCCAAAGATTATGGTATAGGCTAGTCAGATGAGCTCGACGAGAGGCCCCCGTCACAGCTTATTTTCATACCACCCATTAAGTACCATACCACCCATTTTCTTCCCCATGCCCCATGCCTGGGGTAGAACGGGGGAAATGAGATAATTTTTTGTTTTTGAGAAAAAATATATTAAAATTATTTATCAATAAATTATTGTCTTTTTGTGGTCAGTACCTTCCACAAGGTTCATTAAAAATGGTAATTCTTTATCTTGAACCCTTTTGTACTTTATTTTTAATATTTTGTACTTGATACCCCGTCCAGCCCCGGGTTCCCCTACATCTACTTCTACATACCACCCTGCGAGATGCAGCATGGGCGTGTGGCAGGAGGTGTTAGAACACCAGCCGTGTAAAAGTGTAAGGTATTGGGAGGTGGAATGGTGACGTGTATTATGGAAGTGCATTTAGTGGAGCTCAATTTTTATTGTGGTCGCTTATTGTGCGCGGAAAGAGCAAGATTTTGTAACTATCTCTTCGTCAATGTATCTCCCTTATCATATCGCTTCTGTCAGGCCTAGAGTTGTAGTGAGACGTCATGATCATATTCTCTCTGTCGCTCTGAAACATCAGTTTTGAATTTCTCAAGCAACCTAAGCCTAGCGAGTAGCCCCAGAGTCTCTAGAGGCTCCCAGCTGAATCCCTCTGAAAGTTGTGAGACACTATGTGTTCACTCGTAGCAGTTTTTAACGAAGCGTGCAGATTTTCTTTGTGTTTTATTAATTTGTTTCGGATGAATCTATATGATCAGAGTCCCAAATGCTCGCGGCATATTCGAGGTGTGACCTTACCAGAGCGAAGTAGCATCTCTCTTATACTTTTCCATCTGAGGACATTCTTATTATAAGCTTAACCAAACCTAGTTTATTTAATGCTGTGCCACATATGTTTTGTATGTGAAATCCCCATGATATATCAGAAGTTAAGGTAATTCCAAGATATTTTACTGTATCTGAAGATTTCATGTTTCCTCCACCCAAGGGTATAGCATTTGTGCATATAGGTATAGCATGTGTGCGATGACTTTCGCAGGAAGTGAACTGTGGTGCATTTACTAAGATTTAATTCTAGCCCCCATTCCTGACACCACGAATGAGCGCTGTTAAGGTCCAATTACAGAACTTCTAATCTGCGTCTTCGCTTATTTCACGGTGGATAACTGTATCGTCTGAAATTAATCTTAATTTACTGCTAACTCAAGAACTTAGATCATTAATGAATAAAAGAGGGCCGATCACGCTTCCTTTAGGTACGCCGGATGTGACTTGGACCATATCAGAGCTAAAACTATCAATAACTAATTAATAACACAATGGATAACGAATAAAAACTTTTACTAAAACCACAGATATAAAAATTAAAATCACAATTTAAAAAACCGTAATTTAAAAGGACGACCCGGGTTTCGGCGCTGAGCACCATTGTGCCGAATTTTCGGCACAAATTTGGCCATAATTTCGCCGCGGACATTTTCGCTCGCGGACATCGTCGCGAGCCGGACATAACGCGAGATGTTCTAAGTGCGGTAGGGAGGTTTCAAAGTGCGCACTGTCGGCGATATTGCGCGACAAGAACAAGGTGCTCTACTTTTATAGTGAATTCCCATCTGGCGTCCTCTTTTCGGAACTTTGTGGCAATAGTGCTCCTATGCGCCGCCGTCTCAACCAATGGCTGGACGAACAGTTCCCCTACTACCCCCAACTCCTGCATCGGTCAGCTGACTCCCCTCAATTGCCGGCCGCATCGACATAGCTCGGCGTTCGCCCTCTTGGCATCTGACTGTCACCGGGGAAAGACGTATCTGCTTGGTTCCAGTGTGACTTGTGTTCGTCTTGCATAGAACAAGTTAACGGTATTTAGCCTACGAGCTTTCTTTCTATTGTAGGAATATTCTGTTTCTATAGGAAGCCGACCAGGAGAGAAGGAGGCGGGGGTTCGAGAAGAGAAGGGGGGGAAAGGAGAGAAGAGTCCCCCCCCTTGCATGGAGAGGGGGAGCAAATGGACTCGGAAGAGGATAGGGATGGGGACGGTAACATCGGAACGGGCAACGTCCCAGCTCGTAGAGTGTTTCGCACCGATAAGGAATGGCACGAAGAGAAGTGTAGGAAAGCCAAAGAAATACAATCGTTATTCCGTAAAAACAAAAATCGTGCCATAGACCAGGTGTTGAAGGGCCCCTCTCCGCATTGCGAAGTCGACAGAGACATAATTTTTAATTATTTTAATGAGGTTTTTAATAATGATAGTTTTAATGTCCTTCCCTCCCCAGTAGATATGGTAAATATAGATAAGCCCAGCCTCAATGAAGACCTCAATTGTTTATTACGACCCTTCTCTGCACGAGAAATTGGGAAAAGGCTGCGCCGCATGTCAAATTCCGCGCCAGGGAAGGATAACATAACGTATGTCGATCTTTGCAATGCGGATAAAGGTGGCCACATCCTGAGGAACATCTTCCAACAGTGTTTTAATGCAAGCCAAATCCCTCATAAATGGAAGGACACCCGGACAGTTTTAATATTTAAAAAGGGCGCCAGGGATCAGATCGAAAACTGGCGCCCACTGACTTTAGGGCCCACCCTGGCAAAACTATACGCAGGAGTCATCGCCGACAGGATGAGTGGGTGGGCCGAGAAGACAGGGAGGGTGTCCGTAGAGCAGAAGGGATTCGGCCATGACCACCGAGAGTGTAGTCTAGGTGGTCATGATTCGGCCCACACGAAGGGTGTTATGAGCATAACTTTGTTATCAATAATGTACTGGAAGAGGTCCACAGGAAACGTGGCCAAGTCTACCTCTCCTTCTTAGATCTTTCAAATGCATTCGGCTCAGTTCCTCACGGTCACATACTACGAAGCTTATTATCTTTAGGTGTCCTCGAAAAACTAATCAATATTATCAAAGAAATGTATTCGGGGGCACGAACGACCGTGGGGACAATTGAAGGAGAGACGCAGACTATTCCGCTTAAAGCGGGCGTTAAGCAAGGTTGTCCGCTTAGCCCTATTTTATTTAATTTATGCATGGAAAACCTTGTTCGCAGCATTGTTGCTCAAAGAGAAAACGTAGGCTATCGGGTTAGTGGCACTCCCATCACCGTCCTTGCCTACGCAGATGACGTTGCCTTGGTGTCCAAGAACCCTGACGGGATGATGAGGTTACCCGACCTCGCCGATCGAATTGCGACGTGGAGCGGGTTGAGATTCAACTCTCGCAAGTGTGCGACGCTCCACGTCATCGGTGGGCGGGCGAGTTGCATCGGGGGGGCGGGACACCGGTGGCCCTGGGGGAGGGCGTGGGCTATGACTATCTAGGTATTCCCACGGGGCTCAAAGTAGAGCAAACGCCAGGGCGCCTTATTGAAGAGCTAATAAATAACATCGATACGCTAGACGCTTCATTGCTGGCGCCCTGGCGAAAGATAGAGGCGCTAAACCTATTTTTATTAACGAAACTTGATTTTATCCTACGAGGAGGTAGAGTGAAGAAGGGACCTCTTAAATCTTTAGATAAACGTGTTAAGAGGGCCCTGAAGGAGTGGATGTACCTCCCCAATAGAGCCTCGTGGGAGATCTGCCACATGTCCCCGCGGAAGGGAGGCGCGGGCGTCTTCCCAACCGCGGACCAGGTGGATATTTTAACAGTCACTCACGCGTTCCGTCTTCTTTGTAGCAGTGAGCCGTGGGTAAGGGCGATGGTGGACGAGGCAATCACCACGAATGTGAAGAAAAGAACCCGGCGGGAACCAGAGGGGAGAGATATCGCAGAGTACCTCTCCGGGAGCATGCGGGTGGAGTTCGGAAGATACCGTTTCGACGTCGCGTCTTTGTGGTCCGACACCCGGATGGCGTCAAGCCGCTTGGCTACTAAAATTGGACTGTCGTGGAACTGGAGTGACGTGAGGAGGGAGCTGGAGATCGTCATTCCGGCCCACGGCAGGGAGCCCGACGTCATTCGTGTTCCTCCGAACAAAGTCCGAATGTTGGGAAAGATGCTGAGAGATGCGGTGCGGAACCAATACGTTGCCCGCCTTTTGGCTAAACCGGACCTTTGAATGTATTTCGGCATCACGATATTCCAACCACTTCCTCCAGACGGGCGCCAACACGGGTTTTTCGGACTGGCGTTTCGTCCACAGGGTACGTTTAGGCGTGGTCCCTCTGAACGCCGCTACGAGGTGGGGTCCTCGGGATGACCTCCGGTGTAGGCGGTGCGGGTGACAGAGTGAGACGCTCCCACACGTGCTGAATCACTGTACGGTGCATTCGGCTGCGTGGAGGGGGCGCCACGATGCTATCTTGCGTCGTCTTGCCGAAGAGGTTCCTCGCCACGGCGTGGAAATCCGCGTCTATCAAACTCCACCTATGATCGATTCTACCCTGAGGCCCGATCTCGTGGTGGTAGATGAGGGACATAGAAAAATCGTCCTCGTGGACGTTACCGTGCCTTTCGAAAATAGGAGGACTGCCTTGGATGTCGCAAGGCAGACAAAATTCGAAAAGTATACCGGCAACTCTCTCTCAGCAACTTGCCGACCGCGGGTACACGGTTTCCTTGAGTGCACTCGTGGTCGGGGCTTTGGGGGCGTGGGATCCTCAAAATTGGGTGGTGTTCCGCGATCTCGGCATCGCTCGGCGAAGCGTCGGAAAGATCGCGAAATTAATGATCTCCAACGCTATCCGTTGGTCGCAGGACATGTTTATGTGTCGCATGTCACGGGAAAAATTCAATATCCCACAAACCCAGAGCTCCCACCTGGTGAGAGAACGAGTCTCTCCCCCCGAGACTCTGACGACGAAACCCCTTTTTAATGCTTTTAATAAAGACTTTTAAATTTGTGTGTTATTTATTTATGTATTTATATGTATTTATTATTGTGTACGTCTTTATTTAAACGTTTTTGATTATAGCTAGGGATCTTTTATCTCACTGACTGGCGGTGCTTTACACCGCTAGTCGATTTTATTATTCCTATCCCCTGCTAATTTTACTGTTTTCCCGGCTCTTTACACCGGGAATTTTTTTCTACGCGCCGGCATTTTAACTTATTTTACTTAACACTCCCGGCCCTTTACACCGTGGGATGCCTACGTTTTAATCTATTTATTTATTCCCCTTTTAATTTAAAATTTTTACTGAGGCCGGCGCGGCTATTTTTTTATTAAGGGGTTTCGTCTAAAGAGTGGCTCCCGTGTAGCCTACCTTTCCTCTAAGGTTTAAGCGGACTAGAGGGGCCCTCTGTATATTTTCGCGATATCCTTTTTTTTGATTCGCGTGTTTTATTTTCTTTCTTATTTTTTATTCTCTACGGCATTCCGGTTCAAAATTCAATCCTTCATTTTGGATTTTTTTTCTATTATAATTATTAAAGTTTATATCTTTCGAACCACCGGAATGTCAACACCTGGTCGCCCTTGTCGGGAGCATGATTTTAAATATAATTTTATCAGTTTTTATTTATTTTAACTTATTTATTTATTTATAAATTTTAATTCAAGTTTTTATCTTTTAAGGTTTTAATTACGAGCTGAGACGACGCAGATGAATGGGAACTACATAATAAAGTAAAAATGATATTAAAAATAATTATATTGTATTATCTACTAAAATCATAAATATTGTAAATGTAGTTTTAACCCTCAAGACATGTATTTAATTATGTGCAATAAACATATTAATTTGTGGTTATATAAATGCTGTTACTTGAAGTTAATCAAACTGGCTAAGGTTGTTGTCATTTTTCTCTCGTTTCCGCCCACCAATCGCAGTCAATTCACTCGCGACGTCAAGTTTCAGTGGCTTGCGTTGCACCATCTTCAGGTGAAGAAGTCCCGCATGCGGCCTGTATGTATACACATCAGTGCCACGTCATATGGCTAATAATTGGGGAGGTGGGAGTAGGTGGGTGCTGGGTTAGGGGATGGGGTTTAGTGTTGGGAGTGGTGGCGAATGTGGGAGGGGAGAGCGGTGAGGCGAAGGGTGCTGGTGGAGGACCTTGAATGGGTGGGGGGAGCGGAGGCGAATGGGTGACCTTAGGGTCGTGCAAGCATTTTAAAATTTCTAGTTGTTACACAGCGTCCAACTCACGTATATCACAGGTCAAATGTAAAATACTAATATCAAAATCACTGTGGTGGTCGGAAGTTAACAGGTGTTTGGCAAAGTTACTGTTTTCGTTAGTGCTGTTTATAAAAGCTTTAAAATGTTCTTCAATTCTTTAATTTAAGTCACTCTAATTAACGAATATTTGTACCCTGCCTCCTCCCCTGTCCTTGACGCCGTCATTGCCTCCGCCCCCCCCCCACCCATTCAAGGTCCTCCACCAGCACCCTTCGCCTCACCGCTCTCCCCTCCCACATTCGTCACCACTCCCAACAGTAAACCCCATCCCCTAACCCAGCACCCACCTACTCCCACCTCCCCAATTATTAGCCATATGACGTGGCACTGATGTGTACCTATACATACAGGCCGCATGCGGGACTTCTTCACCTGAAGATGGTGCTCAGCGCCAAAACCCGGGTCGTGCTTTTAAATAACGGTTTATTAAAATTGTGATTTTAATTTTTATATCTGTGGTTTTAGTAAAGTTTTTATTACTTATCCATTGTTTTATAAAATATGGAATACCACAAATTAACCAAAGACAACATTTTATTTATCAACAACTACTTTTTGTTTTCGATCACTGAGAAAGTTATTTATTCAATTCACTATTTTTTTATTAACTCCGCATGATTGTAATTTATATACGAGTTTTTTGTTATAAACCTTGTCGAATGTTTTCTTTAAATCAAGAAATATCGTGTCGACTTGCTTTTTCGATTCACCTGATTTTAGGATATCATGAAGGAAGAGCGCAAGCTGTGTTTCGCAGGACCTGCCCTTACGGAAGCCATGCTGACCGCTATGATAGAAGTTACAATTATCCAGGAATATCATTATATTGCTGACAAAAAGTGTTTGAGGAACTTGCATAAAAGTGATGCTAACGATTCAGGCCGTTGATTTCCTGGGTCATTTATCTTCCCTTTTTTAACTATGGTGTGATGTTGGCTATTTTCCAGTCTTGGGACACCTTGCCTTCGGAAAATGATTTGCTAAGTATAATTTCTATAAATGCTGCAATCTGTGGCGCTAACTCTTTAATCACGCGTGCAAGTATTCCTTCTAGACATTACAGAAAATGTAGAACCTGTACTCGATTGGGTACCACTGAATACACTACCGCTGATGTAATTAAACCGATCCCGCAGCCGGTGGAATGCTGGTTCACTTTACGATAGAATTCACAATACGAACGGGCCAGTGGTATGGATTTGTAGAGTACAGCGGGAGTCGACTGAACTCCGTTAATTAAACGGGAAAAGAGCTGGAAGGTCTGGGGTAATTTTATGTTTTACGTTAATGGCGCGAGTCATTGGGTTAAAGTCCACTTGAAGGTTCCTCAAACATTTTATATCTTTCTGGCTAGTGGTAGTCATGAAAGAACAATTATGAATTAATTATTGACAATCTTACGCCTAAAGCGCTGGACACGATGCGATGCGACGGTGATGGGTGTCAGTGTTGCCTCACGTATTTCGCCAAGGTCGTGTATTCAATAGAGAAAGGCAAGGCCTCTCACTGTAGAAATTTCGCACGTCGCTCTTTACCATTATTTTTTATTTTCAATACAATTTCCAATGCATGCGTTGAGACTTGACTAATGTGAAAGCATTTTTTGTTCGAAATTGAGTGATGAAGTTTACTCGACGTACAGAAAATGTCTAAAGATAGTCTGCGGCAGGCGTCACTGCGTGGGGATATTTGATGTTAGTATCCGTAACGAAGACGAGTAGGTCCTTTGTACTTTGATACAAAATATAATAATGCATACGGGAAGGCGGGAAACCCCGCAAACGACGTAAGCAATCAGATGGCACCTGAGCGTAGTGCAAAGAGTGTATATGCCGGCCAAAATGAAAAACACGGCATCAAACCCCTCCTTGTACGCTCAAATACTGAAATGGAATACAAGAGATTGACAAGCCAGCAAGAAAATCCTAAACTGGAAGTCGCCTGTGAAAGTGTGTAGTGTGTAAAAGAACAGAAAGGCAAACAACACACCGTCACTCTACCTAGACCCCTGTTTCGAGCAATACCACACTAAGGTCAACTACCAACCACCAAAATTGATAACAGGATAAAGGAAACGACTTCGAAAAATGCAAGTAAGAATTTATAATAATATAGTTGAAAACTGTCCTTACAATTTTTTTATAATATCTGAAGAGCACTTGTTGCGCTAAGAAGTTTACGTCAAAATGTACACTAACAATAAGTCTTCGATGCCTTCCCAATTAAAACTCCCATAGCAATCAAAATACCTCCGATTAATGTTACCCCAAAGGCATGGAATTGAGTGGACTCATATGCTGCGTCGCATACTCTTGAGGGGTTTTAACGCAGGCATTATTTTCTAAACTGAACGGTAAAAAGTAACCATGTTTGGGGGAGCCAATGGTTTTTGCGTGAAGCCTGGGCTTACATTTATATTGAATTTTTTTAAGAGTCAAACAATGTTCCTACATGTCTGGTTTTTGTTTCGGTCAACATTCCAGTGACTTTTTAAAGAAGCAAAATGCTGTTGTATTAATGACGTATGGATCTGTATTTTATCAATTACTGGAAGGGTGTTCTGAGGATAGAGAACAAATTGATTTTCAAGATTTACATTTTTATAGCTACAAGTGCAGATGCTACATTACAACTTTCAATTATTACTAATTTAAATCTAGAAATTGGCTGGTACATGGCGCTGGTTCATGGAAATGAAAATTAGTTCTTCGGCGTGTTCGCCTAGGAAACATGTTCGCAATTTATTTATAACAAGTCCTCCCGAACTGAAAATTCTTTCGGATTCTGCTGACGTGGCCGGCACAGCAAGATATTTCCTGGCCAGCCCTGCCAGCAAGGGGAAGGTTGCCTCATGGAGCCTCCACCAAGTGAGAATGTCTTAATCTTTTAGATAAGAACTCGAAACAATGGTCCTTCCTCCACATAGTCTCCCAAAACCACCAGCATTGGTTGAATAAAAATTGCTACTGCATTACCTTGAAAGATTATGGACTCTTTCTTATTCGTTGTAATCGTCGACAAAATAACGTGAAAAATACGCAAAATCACATTGATTTACGTATGTGACAATGCTTAACATGGATGAGTGCTCGCTCTGCACTCTAGCGGCCGATTATTTGTGAGACGACAGTCAGGCGGACAACCTATAACCACAGAGTATACTCTGCGCTATAACACAGAGGGGATAGGAAAGTTCACAGGCGTGGTCGCCAGCCAGCCCGGCTGCGAGCAGAGACGGGGTGGGAGGCGGCGGCGTGAAAGCCGAGCAGCGGACGATCATCGGTGTTTCAGAACCGCTTCCCCGGTGCACCGGTTTAGACTGATTCCTCGGTGAGCCGGTTCAGAACCGATGCTCCAGTGCCCCGGTTTAGAACCGCTTCCCCGGTGCACCGGTTCAGAACCGATTCCCCGGTGCGCCGGTTTAGAACCGCTTCCTCGGTGCACCGGGTTTTTTTTACAAAAGCGGAACCGGCCTGTAGGTTCTGAAAAAACCGAACTGGTGCACCGGAAAACCGCCCAGCCCTAGCTACAAGCCCCTAACGGAGCAAGGATAGATAACGCGGCCGAGGGAAGGAACGAAACCGAAACCCGGAGACCAGCGACAGGAAGGAATGGGAAAAATTGGGCCGAAAGGCGAATGACCCAAAACAAAGATTTCGGCGAGATAAAGACAGTAAGTAAAAGTTGCCTACAAGCCTTGGACACGGTCACTTTCGAAGTGAAAGAAAGCAAACGTGGTGTCGTTAAATGTTTGGTTGACACAGGCGCCGCCAATAGTTTGATACGGGCTGACGTGCTAAAGAAAGGAATAGTGTACTACGTTAAAGGAAAAATTGAAGCAAGAGGGGTCACCGACGAGATGGTCACCACTCTAGGTACCATAAAATTAAGGGTGATGACCAAAACAAAGGTGACGTCCCACAAGTTCCACATTGTGGACGGGAATGTAAATGCTGGCGCGGACGGCATTTTAGGTAGGGATTTCTATGCCGACAAAGACGCTAAGATCGACTCAGGTAGGGAGATCACAATGGGAGAAGTAGTCGTTGCGTTCGATGAACGAGAAAAAAGATCTGACGAGGACCGTACCTCGGGAGAGGAGTACACCGTGACGCTCCCCGCGAAGAACGAAGTGGTTGTAAAATGCCCTGCTGAAGGTGATGAGGAAGGAATAGTAGAAAAGAAAGAGATGTGCCCGGGAGTGTACTTAGCCGAGTCACTCACCGTAAATGACCGTGGGAAATGTCTTACGAGTATGATTACTGAAAACTATGAGGAAGTAATAGTGGAACTGCCCACTGTAAAGGAAAATAGTTTGAAAGAAAGTATAGGATCGCATTCAGCCGAATCTCTGACGGTAAATGACTGTGTAAATGGTACCACTGATATGGAGAATTTTAACGATAACGAACAAGAGGTACGAAGTTCCATTGGTAAGGTAAATTGCGTGGAAATGGGAAATGACGCGAGAGGGGTTGAGAAGCAATTAAAAAGGGAGAAGATACTTTTCTCAAAACTAAGAATCGATCATTTAAATAAAGATGAGAAAAGTAGTTCGGAAAAGATTGTACCTGAATTAAATGATGTTTTCCATGTCCCTGGAGATAGTCTCTCTTGTGCTGATGTCACCGAATATCCGATTAACACCCCTACGTTGGGCCCAGTCACCTCGATAAATGTGAAACCGTACAGGCTGCCAGAAGCACAAAAGAACGAAGCAGACGCGCAGACTAAGAAAATGCTTGAAGAAGGGATAATCTCGCCAAGCAAGAGCCCCTGGAATTCGCCACTGCTGGTGGTTCCGACAGATGCGACGGGAGAAAGAAAATGGCGCATTGCCGTAGACTACAGAAAACTAAACGACGTAACCGTAGGAGATGCCTTTCCATTACCCAACATTACAGAGATCCTAGATCAACTAGGGAAGGCCCATTATCATCATATTTCTCTACATTGGATTTGGCCAGCGGTTACCACCAGATCCCCTTGAGGAAAGCGGATCGATGCAAAACCGCCTTTAGCACGCCGCAAGGGCACTATGAGTTCACCAGAATGCCCTTCGGGTTGAAAGGAGCTCCGGCCACCTTTCAGTGCTTGATGAACTCCGTGTTAGCCGGTTTGCAAGGAATGAGATGCTACGTGTATCTGGATGACATTGTGATACACGCAGATTTGTTGGTCAATCATAATACGAAGCTTAAGGAGATTTTGGAACGTTTAAGAGAAAACAAACTCAAACTACACCCTGAGAAGTGTGAATTCCTGAGGCGTGAAGTCAACTACCTAGGACACGTGATTACTGTGCAAGGTGTGAAACCTGACCCGGAAAAGGTGAGGAAAGTAAAAGAGTTTCCGTCGCCGACGACCACAAGGCTGCTGAAGGCTTTCCTGGGACACGCCGGCTAATATCGCCGTTTCATACCTGCATTCAGTACGATAGCCAAGCCCCTTCATGAGCTATTAAAGAAGAACATCCGCTGTGGGTGGGAGAGGGAGCAGCAGGAGACGTTTGAGAGACTAAAGCTCCTCCTGACAAGTGAACCCGTGCTGCAATATCCGGATTTTACTCGGGAGTTTATTTTAACAACTGATGCGAGCAGCTTTGCCCTAGGCTGCGTACTCTCGCAATGTGCTATTGGAGAGGATCGCCTATGCCAGTAGGACGCTGAACGGTGCGGAAAAAATATTCAACCTCAGAAAAGAAGCGATTGGCCATTGTTTGGGGGACAAAATATTTCCGCCCCTACCTCTATGGAAGGCATTTCTGCATTGTAGCCGATCGTGAGCCACTAACGTGGATATTCAATGTAAAGGATCCCAGTTCCAGACTCATGGGGAGGAGAATCAAGCTAGAAGAGTACGAGTATCGCGTAGTATACAAAAAGGGTATCCTAAACTCCAATGCCGATGGGCTCAGCCGGATGTACGCGCTCACCGGTGTGGAGGATGAAGGCGAAGACGGGCACGACGAAAGAAAAGACGAAGAAGAGATCGCAGGCGAAGACATGAGTGAAGAAAGAAAAGACAAAGAAAAGATTGCAGGCGAAGACATGAGTGAAGAAAGGAAGATGAAGATTCTTGACGAGCTCCACAACTAGGGTTACCATAGGTCCATCATAAAAAAGAGGGCACTTCTTATTTTGTTATTTTTTCCACCACTTTAGTCATAATCATCATTGCATTCATTATTTCATCACTGCGTTTTTTACTTTTGTGCCATGAATATTTGGAAGATAAAGAAATATCTGTAAACAGTTTTCAGTTTCCCAGCGAGTATTCATAAAAGCTTAAGCAGTCGAAGTGCTTGAAATTCTACTGAACACACACTACATGTTCTGCTTTAAATCTGGTCCTGTCTTTGGTCCACTGTGCGTTGACAAGAGAAAACACACGTTCTGTATTAGCATTATGTCTAGGAATAAAAAAAAGAATTCAGCAATTATTAGAAGTTCAGAATGGTACACATAGGTAGATGACTGATTGAAATATGCTCACCACACTTCACCTGCGGTTTGGTTTTGTTTTCTTTCATAATTCTTTAAAAATTTTGTGAAATTACAAAATTTATCAAAAAGCTTTGTGTCATTTAGTCTTACATTTGTTTTTTCATTAAAATATGTGATTTCAATGTCCTCAATTAAGAGTTCTTGAAAGCTACATCCATTTGAGGGGTTCAAACTGTTGATATTGAGCCAACCATTTCTTTAATACTCCATAGTAGTTCTATACACGGCTTTTATCTCCTTGCAAATGCTATCACACTCATGTGAGTAACCTTCCTCTCTTTTTTGTGTAATTATTTCCTTTATTTTTAAGGACTTAAAATTATTGTAGTATCTTCCCTCAAGAGTTTCTAAAGTGGATTCCAAAATAGAAATTATTTCAGTGATACAATTTGATTCTCCAAGTTTAATGTATTATTGTTGAAAACTAACATTAACGAGAGAACAAACAATAATTTTGCTTCACTTAGTTCATTCACAAAGAATTTTTTAGTATCATAAGAAGTGAACGTTGGGAAGAAAAATAAGATTTCAATGCTGGAAACATATGAATCAATCTCTCAATACAAGGTAAGTGTTATAACTACCTAGTTTTTGTATAGTATAACAGCTGCTGGTATGTAACCCCCACCAAATCACCGAATTACTTCAACACTGTGCGCAAAGTATAAATGGAAAAATAATTGAATATTTTCAACACAATTGAATCTATGTCAGTTTTTAACCCAGAATCAAAGCAATGCTGCACACAATTGTGCAGTACATGCGCTGGACATCCCGTTCCTACCAATTTAGTATTTAATATGGAAAAAAATGGAAAATAAAAAAAAATTATGGAAAAATAGATAAAAAAGATATAAGCAAGGAAGATATGTATAAATATTTAGGTGTATTAAGACTAGATAAATTATACAGATTTATTATCATTAAAGATAATTATTTTTGCAATACATATAAAAACATCCGTCCCATACAGAACTCTGAAAGGTTAAGAACTTAAAGAAAGTATATGGTACCACTGAAAAATACTAGATCGGGTAATGATACCTTTACGGTAATTGTGCCTAAACTTTTTAATAAAATACCAGAAGAGTTAAAAACATTAAGTACAAAAAGAGAAGTAAACATAAGGATAAAGGATTGGTTGGAAAATGAATAACTATGTCTCTTTGTAACATTAAAACACATATTTGAAATATCCGATCACTATAACGATGGCACTTGCTGACAAGCCTTTGGCTTAGCAGGACCAAGATTTGAAAATAAAATTGTATTAAAAATAAAAAATAAAATAAATTGTAACTTTTTTACATGTATTTTTTCTGTTATCATTGCCAAAATTGCCAATTATTATTATGATTATTTGTCGCAAGTAGAATTTTGTTATTTTTTTGTACTTATAATATTTCAAATACAATAAACATTAAAAAAAACACTTATTCAAGTGACTGAAGGCATTATTCCCTGCAGCTCTTCCAATTCCACCAAAATTAACTTGCTTTCCATTCGTTAGAGACCCTGCACACTTCAAAACAGATCAGGAGCAAAGTGGATTTGCGCTAAACAACAAAAGAACGTCAATAATGGCATCCGCGATTGTTGTCATATTTGTTGATTTTGAGTACAGGCGGCAAACATGCATATTGTAAAGTGTATAAGCAATTAGCGACATAAAGCCAACGTTTTTAAATATTTGTTTTGAACGCATTCAACAACTTTAAGTAAAACATGCGGCCATGACTGCTGACCACTCACGAAAAGCTACCTACCGGCAGGTTAAATAACATTTCACCAACGCACATCGTCCCATTCAACATCGTTCGTGTGCGATTAAGTGCTCGTGTTCCGATGTGCGCTTAGTTCAACACCTCGAAAGGAAATCCCCCAAGAGAATAACCAACTAAGATAATGAATCGTAACGATCGTAACTAGTACCGACCTGCTTAAATTCTAAAACCGTTAGAATGCACTGTTATCACAGTCTAGGGACACCCTCTCCAGGTAAAAAGATGTTCTTTGGTCATTAATTAATCTGGATCACATGGTTTACAAAGAAACCTTGCGTATCGCGAAAAGAAAAAAAAAGAAATTAAGTAAGACAAAAATGGAATAATTGACGGGATTGTCACCAGTGTGGTCTTTGCATTTGTGGTCAAAAGTGCTACAGCTGCAATTTTACGATTTAGTAAAATCGACTACACATTTTCGTGTTTAAAATGTGAATTTTTTCTCAGAGATAAAAAAAGAGGACATTTCGTAATTTTTCATTAAATCCGCCCGGACATTTCTATTTGCCTGAAAAAGAGGACGTATGGTAACCCTATCCACAATTCACCTGTCAGAGGCAATCAGGGAATGAAGAGAACACTCAAGAGAATCCAAATGTACATCACCTGGAAGGGTATGAAGAAGGAATATAGAGAATTACATTAGGAGATGTGAAACGTGCCAGAGAAACAAAATCACACGAAGAAAGATAAAGATGCCGTTGGAAATTACTGACACTCCGAAGGCAGTTTTTGAAAAGTGCGCGCTGGATATCGCAGGACCGCTGCCCGTGACTCACCGAGGAAATAGGTATAATTAACTGTTACTGTTTATACCTGTTAACTTTCCAAGATGACCTATCCAAGTTCACTTCAGCGATCCCCATTGAGAAGCAAGACCATCGCCAAGGAATTTGTTCCTTGGCGATGGGTTGTGTTCCAGTTTGGCATTCCGCAAGTCCTTCTCACCGATCAAGGCGCCAAATTAAGCGACCTTTTTAGGGAAACATGCAGATTTCTGCGGATCAAGAAAGTCCAGACGACAGCTTTTCACCCTCAGAGTAACGGGGCCTTAGAGAGATGTCACCGGACCCTGGCTGAATATTTCCTCCATTTTATAGCCGAGGACCAACTCAACTGGGACGATTGGATATCCTCCACTATTTTCGTGCACAATTCGATGCCCCATACAGTGACTCAATGAATTGATGTTCGGAAGGTAACGTAACCTTCCAGGGTGCTTGCAAAAGGAGTACCACGAAAAGAGGTACTCATACAGGGGCGGTCTGGCTAGGTCGGCGATCGGTATAGGGGGCCCCCGACAAGGGGTGTCAACAATATTAGCAAGGACAGAGACTGGTCTAACATTGCGCCTCACGACAGCTGACTCACTCGACAGCTAATTGCCCTCCAACCAGACTATACCAAGTGTGAGTAGCTGAAAAGTGAAGTTTCTCGTACATGGATTGCTATGCTCCTAAAAAAATTTCACTGCATGGCCCCAATATAGTTAAAATCACAAATTTTAAAAATAAATAAATCTACTTTTGGTCTACGCTCTCAATTTTTATATAACATAAACGTTTAAAGGAATTGCCATTTCTGTTTATAGGGGAAAGTGATGAAAACTTTTGGAATAGGTACTGAGCGCCAGGAAAAGCAGTGACTATCACTAATTTACAAGACTTGGTTGTTTGAAATGAAGACGTGTACTGTTCTGTGGATTCCGAAAATTACCTTAAAATTCCTACATCACCTCCGGTTTTCCACAAATCACGAAAACGTGAAAATTAGGAAAGGCAATTTTTTCATGTTATTGCGTAAGTGAAATCTTAATAGTGGGAAAAAATGTTCTCTACGTGGACGTATTTTTTAAAGATTTTTGTATTCTAGTAAAATAAAATAGTTAAAAACAAAACTATATTTCCAAAAAGGGTGGTGTCAAGGTTTTCCACATGCTCAAATGCAGAGAATGAGCGCGAAGTATACTAGAAAAGCAAGAAAAATTTTATTTCCTATGTTAAGTAGGTATGTATTAGAATACATTTCAGCATATTTTGAAAAGAAAACAGTCGTGACGTGATACAGAAATTTAAAGGTTATTTTCGGAATCTGCGGAGAAAATTCATCCCGAAATCCCTCTTTTCTTCAAAATAACAGAAGAAGTCGATAATTTGCTGATAAGTGTTTTTGAAATAAATCACAGGATAAATAGGGCCAACTATAATAAAAACTCCTTGATGAGTTAGAAAAACTGGTGTTTACACCATTCTGTTTGCGGCTCCCATTCCCCTTGCCAAGAGTGGGGTTTTAATGTCAAGCATTATCGCTAGCTCGTTTGATGGGGCTAATAACATGAGATGTTGTTACAACGGCCTACAAGCCCACTTAAAAAAAGAAAATTCTGATTTTATTTACACCCACTGTATGGGGCACGTATTAAATTTGGTGGAAGCTGATTCAACTGTAAATTTGGTGCAAGGAGAAAACTTATTTGGTTTATTAGAAGAATCAACTGTTTTCCTATGCTCGTCCTTCAAGAGAATGTCAATGTGGGAAACGGAAACTAGAAGTAAACATCATGCTCATGATAAACTCTGCAGAATCCAAAACATTGGTGCTACATGGTGGTGGAGTAAGTATAGGGCACTTTCACCAGTTGTAGATGAAGAATATTTTAAATTAAATGGTTACTCAGGGAAATTAACCAATACAATCAGTGTTTTCCCGGACATATCCACTGGAAGTTTTTACTGCAAATCAGATTTCACGGCCAGAAATATAGTAAGCCAATAGACAGAATTTGAAAACATTTTTGTCTTTTGTTGTTTTGGATATATTTTTTGTTACCTATCCTGTGTCTTCAGAGTACGAATATAAACTACACTTACGGCCTGGAATATGTTGGATTGTTTGTTGCAGCAACTACATTCTAACAGACATGTTGAGCACTTTTAATTTCTTTACGAAAGAATGAAAAAGTATGCTGGAAGATTGAGAAGTGATCTAGATGACTCAATTGGCGTGGAAGTGGAATTGGATTTTAGAACACAAAGGACTTCAAGAAAGAAAACAATGTCGGGAGAGTAAGCCAAAGAAGAAGCACCTTAAATTGCTGCAACTCAAATGTAGAAATTGATCTACTTTAGCATTATTGATCACGCCAGAACAAGTATTGAAGACAGATTTGTACCCAATTGAGACATTTTAAATGATTACTCTTAGCTTGGTCCTAAAAAATTTCCCGAAATAGCAAAGGTGCTTATGTGCGCCATTCCCGATTTGTGTAAAGTAGAAATAGGTTCTTTACATATACAACTGAAATAGTTTGCAGATCAGTACGAAAGTTTTACCAAGACAGAAAAAGTTGGATATGATGAAGAAGACGACATGCATACTCTGAGAAAAATTCGAAAAGACAGTGAAGATGATGAAGTTAACTTTGAAGAAGAGAAAGAAAAAGAGTTCATTGCACCCGAATTAGAAAATGCTACAAATATTTGGCCTTCGCTTTCCCCATTGTCGATGAGCTGTCTCAATCTGGGCTTTTTATTTCTTGTACACAGCATATAAGTTTGTTGTTACCCTACCTTGCACTCAGCTACCATTCGAAAGAGTATTTTCTAAATTAAAAATCGTCAAGGACAGACTTAGATAAACACTGACTCAAGACACTCTTATCCAATTCACTTCTAATGAATGTGGAACGACATTTGCTTTTCAATTTAGATAAAGACATTATCATTGATAAATTAGCTATAGCTTTCCTTAGCTCCTCACTCACTATTAAAATACTAGTGAGGAGCTAAGGAAAAAGTTGTTGATTTTATTGTTAATTGGCACACAAGATATTTTTTTCAGGATGATTTTTCAAAAAATATTTTTTCCAACTAAATACTGCCTTTAATTTATTTTTGGGAATCATTTAGGTTTTACAGAACAAACATCATTATTATTTATATAACGTATTGGTTTGGTGATTTGGCAATTTTTCCGAACGACAAGTTTAAAAAAAAACAGAAATTCAGGGTATCAGAATCAAGTGCTTTTGAAATTTCTTTTCTTCTTGAATTATTTATACTAATCGGTTTTTTTTACTCTAATCTATGACAAAATGTACGGTAAGTACAATTCATATAATCAATTTAATTATTATACATAGTTTTAGAGTGCCCTTTCTACCTGATATACATAAAGAATTAGGTTTTCAAGCCTTTTATAATAAACATAACGTCCAAGTTTTGATAAAAATTCTTACTTTATGCCAGGCCCGCAATTACAAGTAGGCTATTGGGCCTGCACTACAAAAAATATTCTGATGTTCCAGTATTGTGGCGCGGGCACAAATAAAATAATAATTTTCGTGGATGATACGATCGTGTATGCGCCCTTTCGATTGGTGCGTACAAATTCGGAAAAACTCAAGCAGCGGCAGCAAGAGAGAGGGCGTGGTGCATGTGCCACAACATGCGGGATCATTTCACTATTTGAAGTCTCCACCCTCTCAGCACAGCACTATTTTCCCCCAGCTCTATTGATTTTTGATACTTATTAGTTGAATAGTATCCATATTGAGTAATTATAAATAGTTTAATTCATTTATCGAGGGAACAGTGGAGACATCGGTATTAAGAAACCAGTTTGTCGCGCTGCCCCTGACAGACCCATATTAAATATTTATAAATACATATCTGTATATTATGTATAACTAATAAATTCAGGCTTCACTTTGTGGAACCTCTCCATATAGGAAATCAAAACATTCAAGTAATGGTCCACTAATATTTTTATTATTTACTTCATTTATTTTATTGTTTACTTTATTTTATTCTAAAATATTAGTGGACCATTACTTGAATGTTTTGATTTCCTGTATATTATGTATCTGGTTTATTTGTAAATAAAAGAAACATTTTGTTTGAGAGTTCTTCTGGTGTCCAAAAAGCATATGGATAACAGCGCTTCCTTGCTTGCGACAACCCCCCCAAATGTACCCACCAAACATTTTTCTAGTTATGGCCTTGCCATTCACCAATAAAATAAGGGGCCCCAAATTCGTTTCCAGCCGAGGGCTCCCGTTCATGCCAGACCGCCCCTGTACACATATGACGATTATTCGTAAGAACTGAAAATGCGATTGCAGGTGTGCCATCAGAGAGCAAGAGATAATCTTCTGCAAGGGAATGAGAGAAACAAAGTGGACTATTATAAGGGAGTTAACGCTAAATTGTTTAGAGAGGGTGACAAGGTTCTTCTATTTGACGAGAGCGTTAGGCGTGGAAGATCGAGAAAACTCTTCTCCCAATGGATAGGGCCATTCGCAGTAATTGAGGTAGACGGTGTGAACGTAACAATCAAAAGAAAGCAATGAATTACGAATTCCATGCGAATGGACTCAAATTGTTTCTTTGACTAATTCAGGGCTCTACCAACAGGCATAGGATGAAGCTACACACCTTACGATGACACGCTTTACTATTCCGGGAAGATAGAAAAAATTAGAGGGAGAGCAAGGGGAAATGCTGCAGCTTGCCAAGGAACAAATGACAGATGTCAAATCTACCTTGCGAATGGTCAATGTATCAGTAAATGAAATTCAGCAAAACGAAGACAAGTTAAGGGAAAATCGAATGAAGGTTGCAGCTCATGTTAATGAGGAAGACGTAGAATTTCAGAGGGAACTTGAAAGAATGAGCCACGAAGTACTGATAACCAAGCATATGGTTCAACTAAATAGGGCCCTCGGGGACTTACGAGGTGATTATGACATTCTGATAAACGCCGTAATTAATGCGCAAAAGGGCAATCTACAGCCTCAAGCCTTGCTTTGGATCCAAAGGTCCATGGTTCGATTTCCGGTCCAGTCGAATTTTTTCCACTTGGAATCTGCCATCTTTACACCTTCACACCACCATTGTGTTTGTCGTTTTTGTGTGTTCCTATCCACTTTCTTTCTACCTTTCTGTTTGAACATTTATTTGTATGTATATGCCGCTGAGTGGTCTGAGTGAATGAACTGAATGGTATCTCACATGTCACAGTAATTTTAACTAATTATGGAATGGAATGAATCACTTAACATGTAAAGAGATAACACAAGTTACCACATACAGTTTTGCTTATACAATGAACACAGTTCCTTCTTTGCTGATCTGAAATAACTAAATGTCTTCCCCACTGTTTCAGCCTTTGAGTAATTCTACTCTCTCATATGACAGGGGCTTTGTGCTGTTTTCCATAAGTTTTGCAAAGAGAATCAACAACATAGCGTAAAAACTATAATTTGTCCCACTTACAACCAAATGATTTACTGAGGAATCATACATTATTTGCACAAGCACCTACGGTCCAAAAGAAAATGGGCATGTACAATTTTTTTACCATTTATACCCCTCTGATAATTTGAAATGTGGTAGTCCATTTAATCCACTCCACCCGTTTATTTATTGTACATTCTAACGATATTTGATGTTTTTAATGTTTGCTGCCATATTCTGGTTTGCTTGCAGTTACAAGTTGCTCAGCTGAACAAACCATGAGTAGACTAAATGATAATGAAAAATCGGCTGTAAAGTTGCATGAGTAATCAATGGCTTTCAAATTAATTAATTTTAGCATCTAAAAAAGATATTTTCAAAGCAATTCCAAATGAGGAAATAGTTAACAATTTCCATTGACAACTTCTCAGAAATAAACCTTTCATTATACACTTAAGTATCACTGGATTATTTTTTATACATAAATTTCTACTATTTTTATGATAAAAATAAAGATTTCTGTTCAAACTTATACTATGCTTCTTTTCCTAGATATTACCTTTGAATGATACTATAATTTAAATTTATTTAATATTCCAATGTAAAACAAGGAGGCTAGAAGAAATAATAGAATTTTACATGGGGGAAATAGAAATTTGGGGGAGGGGAGGATGTTGCACTATAGCTTTTGAGGGGGATCGGCACCCAAGTCCACTAATTGAAACATATCAAAAACATTTAATCTACTATCTAGATACCCAGTTAATGAAGGCTCGTTGAAGACACTACATATTGTTGTCCACACAGGTACATAAATGAAGTCATG
Source organism: Ceriagrion tenellum (assembly GCA_963169105.1). NCBI lineage: Eukaryota > Metazoa > Arthropoda > Insecta > Odonata > Coenagrionidae > Ceriagrion > Ceriagrion tenellum. Next base: position 9,726,541 of record OY720638.1, on the reverse strand, counting down.
GGCATTAATTTTTGGTTAATTTCAAATGCCATTTTATGATAAAATCCAAATGCTAGCGATGTGGAATGTATACATTGTCTCAGCCGCCAGTGATTTATCATGCTGTTGCATATGAACTAAACACAGCTCTAGGACAGAAATACCCCACTTATGCAAGGTGGATTTCGAAATCAAATCATATGCTATGCCCACTACCTACCCACGCTACACACTGGACAGTAATGTTCAAATTCAACAAAGAGTTAGCCACATCTAGTTCATAGCTAACGCTGTTCTCCTTCTCATGTCTTTGCAAACATGCCCATTTCTTTCTAGCATACTACCCAAGTAATTAAAATGATCTAGTTGCCCCATTGTGGCTACTTGTTGCCCCATTGTGACTGGCCACACTTTCTTTGTCCCAGAGACCCTCAATACTTTTTGTGTTCCCATGATTTATCTTCGTTCCATATTTTCTGCACACATCTGATCATCCGCAAATCTGACATTATCAGCTACCCACCTCCTTTGACTTCCACATCTAGTTCTTCCCATGCCTCTCCAACCGTTTCCTCAAAATATATGTAAAAAAAAGCAAAGGCGACAGAAGGCACCCTTACCCCACGACCCTTGGCTTGCCCACTCTTGATTCACAGTCAGCCTCCCTCATAAACGGGTCAAAGGGCACAGGTAAACTTCCATTTCGGCCAATCTATTCCCATTTACCTCTGCATCTCCATTAGTATTTCCCAATTTATTCTGTTAAATAACTTTTGAAATCCACTAAGCAAGCATTAAAAAACATCCTGGTTGTATTGTTTCTTTCTATAAGAGTTCCCATCTCCGCAGTTCCAGCTTGAATTGACCTTCCCTTGCCCCATGCCATTGAGCCAACAACTTGTAATCACACATATTTTTCAACATGGCTAAAATATGAAATGAAATTTTGCATTATAGAGAAGTAGAAATATTTTCATGCGTTTTGCAGGTATAAAAACTTTTGTACATCAGAAAAGCTCCAATATAAAAATCAATTAACTTAGGCTTTTTTAAATCCAAGATATTTCTTTACTTGCACATAACACTCAGAATAGAAAACACAATGGTGTGATGAATGACTGAATGTGGCCAGGAAGTTCTTTTAAATGTCGGTGTGCACCAACAGTAGGCAAGGTAACACAGTCCAAAGGATGAAGGAGACATGGGGAGTCACCACACAAGTCTCAGTGATGAAACTAAAACGATCTAAGGGGCCCAGTGGGTGACATTGGGCAAGGACTGGCATAACCTTGCCATGAGATTCAATTAAATATCCCAAGTAATTTTCTCCATCAATCCTAATGCAATTACTTGCGTTTCATAAACATGGCATTAGATGCCCCATGCAGGCAATGCAAAGACAGGTGGGTCAATAAATACAGAACAAAAGAGACCAAATTAGATTTATTAATTCATTTAAACTAAGGCAAGCAGTGTTACAAAAGCAGTGTCCCGTTTTAGCGACAATAATAACAATCTCTCACAATAGCAGCTAAACAGCTTAGGAATTAACAAAACTTTGTACGTTGTACTTAGAGTATTCATTATATGACCGGTTTTGTCGAATAGTCAACATCATCAGGTGTCGTCAGACACATCATTATCATTGACTATTCAATGGAGCATAATGGAAACCATTTGCAGAAGATAGAAGAGATTGTTTACAAACAACAGGAATGGTGGAGGGAAAGTGGAGCAGGGGAAGAGAAAGAAAGTAAATGTTGGGCAATATCAAAGTGGAGGGAAAATGTGAGAAAATGAAGCAATAAAATGATGCCTTATTTCCATTACACTAGTTAGTGCTGACATGAGGTAAATTTGGTAATGGAAACGCCAGTTGGCTCCAACAGTGGTTAGAATTCTAACCACGGTTGGCTGACCCTAGTTACTGGGCATATGCAGGAATATTAGTTTAAACATTACCATATGATAACAACAATATTGATTTGATTTCTTTGTTTACTTCCTTTACATGATTTCAGATCTATTATCTGGTGTACACGAGTGAGAAAACTAGCAAAGGGATGAAGGTAGGATTCAAGAGCACAGCTGATTATGCCAACATGCAGTAAAAGAATTACATTTGTACTATTCACTTATCAAATTCTCTCATACACAAAGATTATGATCCGTAACTATTTATGGAAGGTGGTTTTTAATGTTTAACATCAGCATCCACATCCTATTCCCTCAGGCAATGGGTGAGCGCATACTGGGAAATATCAAAAGTACCATTATTCACGTAAAGAGAGTTCAGTATGGTTCAGTATGTAAATCAATTCAATTATTCATAATCATCACTAGTGATATGAGTTACAGGATAAGACCCTTGGAGAATTTTTACATTTTGTCTTACATATACTTATCGCTTAATAGCTCAACAGTGTGAAAGCTCCTTTGTAATTGACTATTTGGAGTGACTGCCTTAAAATTTCTATCAACTTATTTTTTTATTTTGATTAATTTTATGCCTGCGGAATTTTTGCACATATCTTTTACAAAAAGGTTCTCAATTCTTGTAGTGTACAGTCACTTCAAAAAGTATCGCGACACTCTAGATCAGCGGTTCGTATAGGTCGGCTGTCGAAGCTCGAAGTAGGTTGGCTATCCTGGGCCGTCTCTGGTAGCAATGAGAATTTGAAGGTGCGCTTTTTATTTTCTATGAAACTAAGCGCCTGGTTAAGTGGGACTGATTTATAGGAGTGCTCTCGTTCAGAGGCGAGGACAGACTTGCTTCTAGAATCGGCCTTGAGGATGTATTCGATGAAAGAAGTAAGAAGGGAAATGCGGTGAAAAGGCAATATTGAATGGAGTTGAGTGATTATGCAAGTGAAGTTGCAGGAAGGTAAAACGAAGAGCCGAATGCACGGGAAAATGAGCTCCAACCTATGTATGAAGGAGAATGGGGACTGCTATCGGCTAGGCTCAGCGAGCCAGTGACCCTTTCGTGCATCACAGGCTGATATTTTAAGTTGCCCGCCTAATGGAAAATCATGAAATTTATTAACTAATGCCATTGGACAATGTTATCATTTCCGCGTATAGTATCCTAATATTGTGGAACCATTTTTGCGCATATTTATAAATAATACACTTGAATAAAAAATTATGCGATTATTATCAGCGGAGAATTTAATTTTAATCAAGTTTTGTAATGTGTGACTTGCGGTTTTAAATAATAGGTAAATAAGAACAAGATAGAGCTTTGACAGATTTATTCCTTTTTTAATATGTTGTGGGTCCACCTTCATTATCAATGGCCTCTTGTAATCTTAGGGTCATCGACCGCACAAGATTTTGACACATAAGTGGTCTGACTTGAAAGGAGGTCCAAATTTCGAACACCTTACTTTCTAAAGTGTCCTCTGTCAAGGCTTCATCCTCTCCCTGCCACTAGTTAACCATTAGTCCCCATAGTTTTTCTATTGGGTTCAAGTCTGGTGATTTTGCTGACCACGGCAATAGTTTTTTTTGGGTAGTTCTCAAAATATTCTCGGCACACCTTTGCCATGTGGACCAGTGAATTTTCCTGTACGAGGGTAACCTCTTCACCTTTCGGAACCACAGTGTCAATGTAAGGCAGGAGAATTTCCTCCAACAAATTGGTGCAACACTGTGCTGTTATTCTTGTGGGTGTTTGGATCAATGGTCCACGCCCTGCTGCCGACATTGCACCCAAAAACCCATTGATATTCTCCCAGATCTATTTTGTTCGACGGTATGGGAAGGCGAAAGTATATCCAAAAACAATTTTGAGGTAATAGATTGAAAAAGATTAAGTACCGTTTTTACTTGCTTTAATATCAGCAGCTCACCAGTTGAACAAACATCGTAATTACGTCACAAAAAATTAATAATGTAATTGTAACAAAAGAAACGTGATAATGCATGCCATTCATTCCCAAGTCAAAAGGTGATTGAAATTATCAGTGATTTTAATTAACGAGTTCCCTTTGGACGCCACAGGCTAATTTTTCCGTCGTCATTACTTTGTAAAACCTTTTCTTCACAAAATATGGTGAGGTCCCAAAAGGCTTGATCATTGATGACATTTTTTTGTGGCTAAGTCCAAACGGGCGGCCCTCTGGTCCTCGGTCAATTTGGGCTTCCGCGCCGGACGATAGTGTCGCAGGCCTGCTTCGTGCAATTTATTACCCACAGTGTTATAACTACACCGTAGTCTTAAATCCCTTTGAAGAGTCGGTATGCCACCAACCGTCAAGGGAGAATCTCTCATTGAGGCAAATTTTGACACATCCACGTCTAGTGTGGTACATGGGGGCCTTCCAGATCGAGCGCGACTTTGGAAAGTGTCATCCTTGTTTGCCCTTCATAGACATCTGTGAAGAAGGCTACGATGGTCTCCAAACTCAGCAGCCACTTCGGACAACGAGCGCCCGCCTCTCACCAAGTCCACCATCAGAGCTCGCTGGGTTGGGCTGGTTTCGCAAAGAGGAGCTCTTTCCATTTTCATCTTCGTAAGAGAACTACCGATTATGATTACGATGCCTCTGAGTTCGGAATACTCTTGCTTCCCGCTGTGAATTCATTTCAATGTCAGCCTTCCAACACGAATGAAGCCGATAGCTCTGTTGGAGTCTAGTCCCACTTGACTTCGAATATATATCGTAGTGTACCCGACGATTCTCATAGTCACCAAAGATGACCCAGGATAGCCAACGTACTTCTAGCTTCGAAATCCGACCTATACGAACCACTACCATTGTGTGTCGCAATACTTTTTGAAGTGACTGTACATAAGTGATGAATAGTGGCACCTTGTACATTCCTATTATTCATAAGTTTATTTGCATTGTGCATTAATAGAAACTATACTTTCCCAAGACCTTTTGGCACAACCAAACCATTATTTTTAGGAAGCAAACATAAGGTAATGCTTCACTGGTAGACTACTGCAACCTCCTCATTTCCTGATTGGGTTTGTTTTCATTTTTAGATTCTAGCAAAATTAACTCTTTCCATAGTCAATAATCCGCTTTAGCCAAGTCTAATTCCCATCAGGCCATTTGTTACGAGGGTTACCACTATCTTCATGTAACAGGCTGGTAACCCAACCTCAGGTCTAACCAGCATACTGGAAACAAGGCATAAGAGAAGAGTAGAGTGCAGGTTGAGTCCTTAAAGAAACCTGCCAAGAGGCAGAAAAACATGAATGAATGCATGAACACCTGAAAATGTATGAAAATGGACAATAAGAGACAAACAATAAATGCTCCAACCACCTTAAAGTAAAGCTCCCTATCATGTCTCTCCCATTTTTCACCTAGTACCAACACGAGCATGAAAACAGTTCCTCTGGGCAATGGAGTACACCACTCACTATACTGCATTGCAGCACAAAAGAGAGACAGAAAGAGCAACAATGTGGGTAAAGAGCCTTTCACAGAGAGCAGTCCAGAGCTCATCTTCTGACAGAGTTGAATTCTTGGCACGACGTATGGTATACTGCTTTCCCTTTCAGGACTTGACAATTGGCATCATGAATCTGTAATCAAAGTCATAATAAAACAAATAAATTCATAAGCAAAATGGGTCGCCACATCTCACCACGCCAATATTTTCTTCCATCCACTTCAAAAGACAGAAAACGGAGCAAATGAAGGGTGTAATGCCCATCAAATTCAGCAAATATAATTTATTAAGGAAAGTTACACAGGTTTTTAGCTCTTTATAGGCCATCATTATGAAGCTTTGAAGCTTTTTTCATGGGATTTTTTAATAAATTTTGTTTATTTGGATCTCTAATAAGCACAACTAAGCATTGTCATTATTCAAAAAAAATTGTAGTGTTTATACTATGGCCTATTGGACCTCAAAAATATGTCCTTCTTGATTTATTTAAAGTAGTCCTGAGTTCGAATGTGACTTTATCCCCACATGTTTGCTGTGACATATCGCGGGGATTACACATAGAAAACATATGTGGCACAGTATTAAAAAAACTAGGTTTTGTCAAATGTATAATAGGAAGGTCCTCAGATGAAAAAGTCAAAGAGAGATACTACTTCGCTCTGGTTAGGCCACACCTTGAATATGCCGCGAGCATTAGGGACCCTGGTCCTAAAGATTTAACCACAAAAAATTAGTAAAATACAAAGAAAAGCCGCGTGCTTTGTTAAAAAATCCTACTTGGTTAAGTAACCCCCTACCTTGCCTACTGCCCCTGCCTACGAGCGTACATACAGTGTCTCACAACTTTTAGAGGGATTAAGGTGGGAGCCCCTAGAGACTCAGAGGCTGCACGCCAGGTTTAGGTTGCTTGAGAAATTCACAACTGATATTTTTCAGAGCGACGTACAGAATATTATCATGACACCCCACTACATCTCCAGGTCTGACAGATGCGATAAAATAAGAGAGATACACTGCCGAACATATAGGTAAAAAAAACTCGTTCTTTCTGGGCACAATAAGTGACCACAATAAAAATTGAGCCCCACTAAATACACTCCTATAATTCATATCACCATTTCATCTCCCAAAACCTTATCCCTTACATCTCTAAACGGCTGGTGACCTACCACCCCCTGCCATATGCTCATGCGGCGGCTCACAGGGAATTATGTAGATGTAGTGGTTCGGAGTCTTATGAGTTAACTATAATGATGCATATCTGTATAATTGAGTATTTGTTACATTTTTTTATGATCATACTATTTAGTAATTATGAATAGAATAGATTTTTATAACTAAAACATAGTTCAAGAGCTCCGGTAAACTTCTATTCATATAGTAACGCAACACTTTTACGTTGGTCACAGTGCGTCTCTTTGTTGCCCGGAAAGGATTTATACTTTAAAGAGTGTCCACGTGCTCACATCCCCCATCCGCCTTAGGGGCAAAGGATCTTTCTTCTGAAAAGGTTTTACCAACTCCTCTTCGTCATGTTTATACCTGCAAATAGTGATAGTAGAGCCATGTGCTGAGGAAATTCGCTCTCGGGGTCATGCTCCCACAAGTGCACAGAGTGTTACAAAAAGAAAAGCGCCCAGCTCGAGATCCACCCAGGATGATCTTGCCTACTATAAGCCATGCTAAACAATTCAATGAAAGTCCACCCTATTTTGACACTTGTACTGTTCCCATTCAGAACTTTGACGTATTTTTCCCTTGCAGCCAGAGTATGAATGAAATTATATACAATACATACGTTCACAAAATAAGCACATTATAATGAAAGAATTTGGAAAAAGGGGCTGAGAGTCAAAAACCAGCAACATAAATAGGTATATAATTGTGATTATTTTACAAAATTACAACTTGAACACTTGCAATTAACATAAAACAAATGAGCACAGAAAAATATACAGTCTATCTTCACACAGCCTAGCTTCACGCGTTAGTAGAGGAAAAATGAGGAAGCTGGCGCGTCACGTGACATTGCATCATCCCACGCGCGCTGTCAACGGCGCAATACCCCCACCCACTACCCCACCTCTATATTGCGCGCACGTGTCGAGGTCGGTGCGAGACGCCGCCGGCCTAGCATACGATCGGAGTGCAACACTTCCGCATTCCTTTCACTTTGCGATATCCATATCAACGAGCAGCTGGCTGATGCAATCCAAATGACGACCTTCCACACCACACGTGCGGTTTATTACGAAACAGTCAGGCTGCAACCCCGTTGCCATCCGGAAACTCGTGCGATTATGGAGCATTGCAGCGTGATGTCCCCCCACCCCAAAGCACGTATCAACCCAAAGATCATAATGCTTAGACATGTTCTAACACGTTCATGGCTGGGGGTATAAAAGAACAAACGAGTACATCTTTTAGTCATATATGCAACTATGGGACATGGGATGGGACATGTTTTGTCTCCTATTATATCCAGGCCTCTCATCCACGACGGGAGAGAGAACGAGGTACACGAGCTAGTCTTTCCCATATTGCTATTAGAAGACATCGATGATACTTATTAGAATGGAGTCATCAAATACCGACGTGGATAGAAAAGTTAGCCACGCCTCCGAGATTTCTCTACGAATCATCGTGGAGGAGATTGAGCCAACGGTGGAGCCATTATAAAGAGAATCGCGACAAATTTTTCTCATCAGACCTCTTCAATTAACCGTGGTGTAAGGATGCGAGACATACTTATATCTACAACTGTAGAGCTGGGTGGAGTGCATCAGCCCCGCGTCAGAAAAGTAAATAAAAACGTACGAAATGTCTACGAAGTGTGTCTCCCCTCATCGCTGCTGGAGAACAACGACCAAAACGATCTCATCCTTCACATGAAGTTCGATAACAGATACTACATTGAAGTGAAACACATGGATAAGATGATTGCTCTCGTGGGGCAGAGTATTATCTTTTCAGGCTTCCGGAATCCATCTACTAAAGTTGTCGAGCGGTTCAACGTGTCCACAGTGAAACAGTTGAAACTCTCAGGTGAAATGTTGGAGAAAGCCATGAATCAAGAATCATCTATCGTATGCAATGTGTACGAAATTCATCGTGATAATGCCATAGCTTGTGATTGTGATTTCACGCTACCTTTACCAAAAGGATTGCAAGTGGTTGAACGCGATGGCGTTGATAGTGCATCGAAAAAAAGACCCTCAGGATTGGCCTGTGACGAACCAGATTGTGTGCGCCCAGTGACATTTACTACGGGACAAAAGTCAAGAATAAACTATGGGCAAACAAACGAGGAAAAAGGAGAATTTATAAAATCATACACTTTTGTACTCAATGTTGTACCTGATGACATTACTTTGTTTTAAATAAAAAAAACATTTAAAAAATTGATTCGCTCTTTTTCATTTATTACCTTACCTCTAATGCAAAAAAAGGTATCATAGAAATAAAAGAGAAAATTTAGGTTTACAAAAAATATTTATTGTTCACAATAATAATATTTACAATATTATAAATACATCAACCACACATGGAGGTGTTGGTTATATTGTTGACAAAATATTTCGTCTCATAGTTCAATTCACCATCTCCACTAATATTATATTGTTCTTGCAATAAACGCACTGCACTTCTGATCGCATTTAATTGTACCTCCATACTTGCACTACTTTTGTTCAAGTAACCATTCTCGAGTAAATAACTCTCAATACAATTATATCCATTTAACTGAACGGTATAATAAATGAACAAAGAAAACATGGAAATATTACATAACAGAAAAAGACTACTTACAAAAAATCTAATCCATCCATTGCAAAAATATTTTTTAATGGTTAACAAATTTTACTTTGTTGGCACCAATTTGCCAACTTGTGACAGTTTTTTCTCGCACACTGCAAATTACCATTCATATGAGCTTCGATTAAACATCCCTCATTCGTTGTCAATTTCTTAAGCGAGGGACAACCATACAATTCTAGATTAGCCACGCAAATACCTCTGGGAAGGAGACTAGTTAAGAAAGATGCCTTTTGTGCTCCCTTGGTGAAAAGATATTTATATTGCTTTGTATAATTATAAATTATGCTCTCCAAATCGGAATAATCTATCTCTCCAAAATATTCAGTCAAACCGTGATGATTATTTCTCAGCCAACTCGCCTCTTTTGCATACAGCAATCTCTCCGATGATTTAAAGAGCCACGTATTACAGCATCTGTTTTGAACAGAGATAATAGCCAATTCCTTGACTATGTAACTATTATTGTTAGCGGTAAACCCTTGAAATTCGATAATGGCACTCATCACGATGTATGTCCAACTTGCAAGGTTTTTACGCCCAATGCCAGGGGTTGAACACACATCAAAGACCTTTTGACTTACAGAATTTTACTTCGTGCCAGAGGTCAAAAAGCCTTTCACTCACACGCACTGGAAAGATCAGAGCATAACCAAGTTATACTTCTTGATTACCAGGCAAATCATACGTTATGAGTACCATCTCCAATTCAAGTCTTTCAAAATCACAATCTGTGATACTTTTTGTCAATTTGGTGGCAAGAAATTGTCTTACTTTATCACGACTGCTCGAAAGTCTTCGAAGAAACAGATTAATCAACTTGGAGAGCTTCACCAATGCCACCCATTCGTCACCGTTCAAGTTAAACGGGCTTATGTTCTTAATAACCAAATGTCTCTTCCCAAAGTAATTTGCATAGGCTAAGCAGGATGAAGTTAATTGTTCTCTTTCACCTTTATAAAAAAACAAATCCACAGTCTTTTCCGAGTTTAGAATATTAGACCAATCAGCTTGCGAAACAATTACACTCTTTTTTCCAACTTGATTAAATTGCACCACGGACTCAAAGTCTCTACCAGGATCGTAACCAACACACACACTCTTCGACTTTGCACTGTTTAAATAATACACCGATTGAAGTAGCAGATTATTAAAGAGTGGAGATGCAGCGGGACTGGAATGGTGTCCAGCTGGTCTCTTCCTCTTGACGGGTGGAGACTGCAGGACTGCTTCCTCCGACGGTAGCATGACGACTGATGTACGGTGAGAATTTATACAGCTTAAGAGGACGACGATGTTGGAAGAGGGGTGGGGGAACAATCATCCGGGCATGGATCAACTTCGGTCTTGAGACGGTTATATTGAAACCATTGTGCCAATGAATGAGCGTCTCTCAGTGCGCACGTGCTATTGCGTAATTTGTGACAGGGATTGAGGCAGGAAAATGCAATAAAGCTGCATTTTTCGGGAGGGGGGCAATTTAATTCCTTTTGAAGAGAGATGAAAGTACGCTGCGTGAGATTGGAAAGAAATTCACACTCATCCTCGCTAAATGCGAAGAGGGCGGTTGCTCCCTCAATGATGGTCTCCAAAGTGGGGGCAAGCTCGGCGTAAGACAGGAATCCACTGTTGAAGGAAGTCTCATCGCAGTGCAGGGGGTCTTGAAACCGAAGCTTCTTTCCCCCGGCAACGAGTTTCCCATGTTTCTTAAAACTTCCCCAAAAAAGGCGGTTGGAATCGACGTCGACGGCTGCAAGTTCCGTCACTCCCTCCTTCGAAAAGCTAACTGATGCGACGATCTGCATTCTGCGAGTGATTCTTCTCTAATAATCACCTTCTCTCCCCGTGCACTGTATTTATTCTGGAACAGCAACGCTGGGCTCGGGGATGACACCTCGTATCACTCCTCATCCCACCAAAGGTTAGTCGGAACAGCTCCAGGGTGCGGCAGTCGTTGAGGTGTGGGTTAGTGTGATTGAATTGAGTGAGGAATTTGTTTAAACTTTTCCCTAAAGATTTACTAACTGCATACAAGCAACAATATTCCCCACAAATGTCGGAATGAAAGCTTTGTATCTGAATGCGATTGTGACTGCAGTTGAAAGGCTTTAAAAAATCCAAAATTTTAGGAACAAAGGGGCTTAATCCGTATGAGTCGAAGTATTCAGCAAATTGATTATATATGTAAATAGCTACCCAATGAGAACCTGGAAAACTAGCCGGATCTAAATTTACTACAAATATGCCATTTTTAGGTGAGTGTGGTAACTTGTCGGAAGGATATACTCCGCGAAATAATTCACTCAATCTATTACGTAAAAGTCTATCGATTTGAACGCTATCCATGACTAAAAATTTGTGATAATCTTCCTGTTTTTATCAATTTCTATTGTAGCATCATATTCAGCAAAGACCAAGCACGTCACGGTTTTAGCCAATTCGTTTTCAAATCTCGCCTCTATTCTCACCACACCTGTATCCCTTAAACTTACATAGTCCTCGTTACCTGAATCGTCCGGTGTGAGATCGAATACTAACATAAAATAACCATGTCCAAACATATCGTAAGTGATTTGATTTCCCTTATCGTAATGCTTTATTCCACTGCCGGAGAAAATCGTATCATACGCTCGTGCCCAATAGTTTTTGCTGCTGAAATTACATTCCAGTCCCTCGGAAGGAATCTGAACTCCATTCACAAAGAGCGAAAAATTCTCGAGTGAGTAGTGAGATAGTGCAAATGGATTCTTATTAAAATCGCCAGCGTACGAGTCATTGTCAACCATTGCAAATATTAGTGTGTTAGGTATTCGTCCATTGATTGCGTTGTCAATACTTAAAGTTCGACCGCCTGAGGGTACAGTGAACGTTTTCAATTCTGTTCGCTTGTAGTGATATTTAGCTTTGTCTTGTTCTAACATTTTACTATGCGCTACTAATATCGAAGGATTAATATCATGATGCAGCACATATAGCGTTGCGTCGAGTATTCGTAAAACCCCATCGTCGGCACCCATTAGATAGAAAGCAGGTTTAGAGAGCATTAATCTAATATTAATGTCTACGCCATTGAAAAGCAGCTGTGTTTGATTAAATACGTCCACATGTAATTTACCATACAACTCCACTTCTGCACTATTCTTGAACCACGATTTTCGTTTCATGTACCCGGCATTGTTGCTATCGGTCTTGTTAACATCATCCCCCGTGTCCAATTCCCAACCGACATTACGCAAGTGCGTTCTACTAGCGTCAGATCCATAGTTTAGAATGTTTTCCAAATAACTTCTATAGTGATAATTATCCTCTGAAGGTGTGACAAGAGTCCCATTGAAATAAACGTCACATTGCTCGAATAGTGAGTGTAGAATATTGTTCACTATACCCGGTTGATTAGTATCCGCATCGGTATAATCACTTAAATTTTTCTTGCAAATCTTCACTTTGAGCTTGAGGTAAATACTATTTAAATCTCTGTATGAGTCGCCAGAATCTTTGATTAAAAATTCAATAATCGATCGATTGTCCAACGAAGATATGGGTTTGTAAGGCACCAAGCGTTTAGATAGGATGTTTGTCTGTATGGGTGGATTAGGTTGGAATAAATCCAACGAACTCAGCATATGCTCAGCCATTATGAAAAAATATCTCTCGGCTTGACCTTCTTCGCTCTTCGCCCTCTCGTTGAATGCTCTTTTTTCTTACCACCTCGCGGTTTTATTTCAATCAACCGAGGACGTTTTACTATCCTCAACCCATCCCCTTTCATGCCTTTTAACTTTTCCTCGGCCTTACGCTTGAAATGCTGTCCTGCCTCGTTTATTCTGCTGCGTAATATCTCTTTTACCGGTTTGGTGCCAAGATCTCCGAGGGCAGCAGCTCCCGCACTCGCGACCTCCTTGCCCACACTTTTCAGCCCACTAAATAATAAAGGTTTTGCAAAACGCCACAGACCTGCGAGAAAACTCCCAATACCCCTCCCTTTTTGCACGCGATATGACGCTCGATATATTGGTCCCACCTCTCCTCCCACCTGTCTTGCATAGTATGCATAATAGCGATCCGCTACCGGAGCCATCTCGTTGCTTAATGACAAACTAATCGAAATTACTTCTTTTTTATAAAATGTAACACCACTATTGAAGATTGTATCCCACTATGAAATGGAATATGCTCACCGAGTTTATCAGTCATTAAAATCTCTACGCTTTCAATGCTGTTCTTTTCGACGGGGTAATAGAAAATCGGATTGAATACTTGATATCCTCCAACTCTAGTATTGACTATACGTAAACAGCGGCTCAAGGAATCACCCACAAACTGAGGCTTAATAATGTCGGTGTACACGTAAATGTTTTTCGGGGCAGGAGTTATACTTCTCCTCCCTCGTTTACGACTCGATTTTGAGAAAGTTGCTTTAACATTGCTGAATATATTTTGCACATTTGCATCATCAACTTCATCCGTCAGTCGAATCAGGAAAAACGATAATAATTTCCATTCCTCTCTTATCTTTTTTTTTCCTGCGCTAGAAAAACCCTCTAAAGATATTTTAATTAATTCTCCGAATGAGTCATAGACTCCTGATGGTAGTGAATATGTGACATCCTTTGCTCTTATTAAGACTGAGTTTGGTAAATGTCGTTCGTTTACACCTACCTGACCATCTAGTATTGCTAATTCATCTACAGAACGCATGATATTGTTTACTATTTTATCCCTTATACTGCGGGGGGTAGCAGTAAATGTCGAAGCAAAAGCAAAACATACGCTTCCGTACGTTCCTTGTGGGATCTCGAAGAAAATACCTTTTTCTATCGCAATTTTGACTCGACCATCCCCGGGTTCACCTTCGTCCCCTCGAACTATCCCCTCCTCTGCTCGGGTCCTGTTATCTTTGCGAGTTAAAGCTTCCTCTTCTCCTCCAATTAAATGGCTTGGAGGATGAGCAGGATCTATCTTCTCTACTACACTACCTTCATCTTTGCGAGTTGAAGCTCCCTCTTCTAATTCAACTAAATGGGTTGGAGGATGAGCTGGAACTATATCTTCTAAATCGATTGACGGCATCGAAATCTCCGCCAAACCTACATGCCACTCATCATTTTCTAAATCGATACGATGACACAGTTTTGTTCGATAATGAGCTATTGTGTTTTGGGGAAAGAATTCGCGAGAGCTATCGCTTGGTAATGTCAAGTAAAACTCGCTCATAATTTACGCACGGAAGAAGCCGCAACCCAAGAGTTAAATGATTTCGGGTACCCTTCCCACTTTACGAAATATTCGAGATTGGGAGCGCGTCCTCTACGCCTCAAAATCTTCTCGATCCTGTATTCCGTCTCTGCGGAAACGTTCACCTTAACTAACTCTTGCGTGTAAAAACTTCCGCTTATATTCTCCCCATTCATATCCTGCAACTTGTAAGTTGGTATTTCTCTAGTACTATCTATGTCTACCACTCTAAATATTTCTCTGGTGTAATTAGCAGTGTAACCTTTAGTGAACGGAATCCGCTCTTTGCTAATCCTCACGTGATCGCCAATTTTAAATTTTGTATACTTTTTCACAGCATTTTTTCTCCGGCTGGCGATCGCAAACGCATTCTTTGCATTCACCTTGGAGGGTGCGATGCCTATACTCGAATGGACGCTATTGTTATAACTACTCACGAGTTTTGGAAGCACATCGATATAATTGTAAGTGTCGTATTTTGTAAAATACTTGTACATTTTAGTTTTTAGAGTGCGATTGAATCGTTCCACGAGGCTGGCTTTTATGTCCGGATTATTTGTGGTGTAAAATTTCACTCCACGACGTGAGAGAAAATCTCTAAATTTGGCGTTGACAAATTCACTTCCCTTATCGGTCTGAATTTTCAACGGCTTTCTCTCGCGAAATATAGCCTTGAAAGCGTTGACTATTTCATCCGCTCGTTTACTCCGTATAGCTCTAGCCCAGGCGTACCTGGAAAACAAGTCTATCACAGTCAAAATGTAACAATATCCTCTGTTGAACTTCTTCAAACTTTGTAAATCATTCAAATCACATTGCCAGCACTCGTCAATGTAGGTCATGTCGTAGCGATTTCGGGGAAATCTTTTCCTCGCCTGTCTATGGAGAGTATACGCCTCCTGAGAATCTAGCCATTCGCGTAATGTGTTTCTCGGAATCCTAGTCGCTTTGTGTAATTTATCGAGTGTGGAAAAACTCGCAGGATGAGCAGGATCGTTGTAAACTCTATCGATTACGTCGTCACCCACTCTGGCCCGAACGATTTCTTTTTTATTTTGCGCTTGCTTCTTCTTGGTAATTGTAGAGGGGACGGCAACTTTGGTGACGTTTTTCCTTCCACCAACCGCTTTCTTTTTCGCGTCTTTTTTACGTTGGGTGTTCGTGATAGACTTTCCATCGCTCCTAGTCTTTCGTTTATGCGCTCCCATGTCGAATCTAAATCGGCGTTTACCTTTTTCACTTCAGCTAATGATTTCTTCAATGCGTGAATCCTCTCGTCCTCCTCACCCGACCTTGTATGTGGTATGTTCTGAGTCAAAGGTTTTACTATCGGGACATGTATGGGAGAGTTGATGTCGGAAAGCGTGCTCATATATTTATCGAGTATTCTTTTATATGAATGCCACTTGTCTACGTCCTTGAGTCCTTTCTTGGCCAACACACCTTTCATTTCCTTATCTAATGCGCTCAACCTTGCCTTCATATGCCCTCGCTCGAAAACTTCCGGGCTTACTACGAGCATTTTACGCAAACTCATTTCCCTAATAGACTGCCTATGACACCGCTTAAAATTGATCCGAGTAACATTGGTAAGAAACCACCTTTTTGTACGAGAAGGGCGCGTTTACTCTTAACACTCGTTCCCCGCGTTGCCAACTTTCTCAACGTATTACGATGTTTGGCTAGTTTTCGTTTTAAACTTTTATCTATCTTATGATTCCCGTTTATGGTATTCAAACAGCAGTCACAGATTGCTTTAATTAATCCGTTGTCAGAAGATTTCAGTATCGCAGAGCGTAATTTAGGCCGTGCACACTTTAACGCATGGAGCAAATGTTTGTTACTCTTCAACCTGTTCATTACGTACAGGCATGTAGACTATGGTGAATTCATCCGTGGGAAATATTTTCGTTCTAAAACGGAACCTTTCGTCCGTGTCCTGACCCAGATCCAGGACCAAATAACCGAATGGATCTTCAGTCGATTCCTTATATACCCTTTCCAACTCGTGCGATTTTTCCGGGTAAACTTGTCTAGCCAAATGACCGAATTGTAATTGATCTCGCGGATTTTTGAACGATACTATGTACTTTGCATTCAGCGAAATGTTCCTCGATTGTGCGCTCTGATAAAAAATATTCTGCGTGATTAAAAACACGGATATGTTAAAATGATGACTCCCTCTCGTGAACAGTTTGCACACGTCTTTACTATAAGCCCCTTCACTCATCAAATCATCGATAACGCACAAGATTGGAGCACCTCCAAATTCCTCAAAAGACGGTATTTCGTGATGCATGCTCAGTAGTTTATGTTCTATATCTGGCTCGCTTCCTGGGCTGCAACACCATACTATTTCATGTATGTCGTGATCTATCATACAATGTAAATTTTCAATGAACTTCGTTACAAAGGTCGTCTTTCCACATCCTGATGGGCCGGCGCAGATGCAGGTAAACGGATGTTTCCAGACTAACGTCATGGTTGAGACTGGAAATTTTGATTTGAGATGAATTATTTAACATTTCTCAAGTATCATCATCGAATGCCTCATCGTGTGTCCTCTTTCGTGGAATTTTATAATGACCCCAAGCAAGCGTGTTAATTCCATCCTCGCAAATGTATCGTTTATCATCAGTGGAATTGAGCGTTACCTTGTTCATTTCCATGGTGTAAATCTCGTGTTTATTACTTCGTATGACTCTCATTTTTCTAAATTCTGTTGAATTTTCGCGAAGGCATCGCACGTAGTCATCAAATTTTAAATCTTTTTCTATTACTGCTCTAGTTATCCCTTTCGCTTTCTTTTTTTCTTTAGAACCGAGAACCTTGTATGAATAGAGTTTACTTCGCAGTCCGATGAAATGAGTCATTACTCGCCCATCGCATTCGTCTTTGAATTTACCTATTACTTTTTTGTTCTTATCTGAATAACATGGGTGGTCTTTTGTATAGTTTGAGGTATCGAATGCGTCTAGATCTTCCATAATATCCCTGTATGCATCAGCGGTGGTAATTTCATATATTAGGGAATCGGTATCGGTGTACGCCAGTTTCAATCGCTTTCCATATTTCGTTAACATTTTCTTGTAGTGAAAATCGTACATTAGCGTCTTACTCAAATCGAGAACACAGAATCCAATGTATATTGGTTTGTTCATTTTAATAGTAGCCTTCCGCATGTGAACGGCCACCAGAGACTCGTCAAAAATCGTTCGGTCTAAAAAAGTTGATTTGTTAATTAATTTTTGTAATTGCTTTTTGTTTGTCACTAATTGCATATTTATCCTTTTGCGCACATTCTCCATTGTCTTACCAAATACAGCATTATTCATGAGCTTATAAAAGTCCTTCTCAAAGTCATTAACTGCTCTCATCCTTCGGTCAGTGTTCAAATCAATGTATGACTTTAACCAAGGTGATTGACTAAATTCTATTATTCTATGAACTTTTTTGAGATTCATGCCTAGTGAAAGAGCTTGCTTTAGGTTGACGTAGTGAATGATATATTTAGCCCGGTCCTCGAGCGTTGTAATCAACTTTTTATGTTTTCCACTGGGTGGAATTTTGTTCTCTGGACATAGGGGTAAATCGGAATGCGAATCGTGTAGGTACTGCGGGTACTCGAGATCTACCTCTAGAATATATCCCCGATCATTTTCATCGGAAATTTCTGTCGCATCAAAATGTTCAATTTCGTCAATGGAGAGCCATCTAAAATTTGCGTATGGCAATGGTCTTGATAAAGCCCAACCATACAAGTTGTTTGCATCTAGATATGTTAAGTAGGTGGTGTCTAAATCTAAATCGTAATTATCCATGTATTTATTGTTCGCTTCACAGTAGCGCTTGCAGCATTGTGAAATTCCACCTCGAATGCCATTTTCTATCATTAACATCATATCGTAGTCGGTTAAGAGTTCGAGCTCCACTTTGGTATGTTTCAGCATAGCATCAAAAGTCAAACCTGGGGCAGTGTAGTACCACGCGGGATCAAGTTTATACGCCTCATAGCATACATCTCGGAAGTTTTCGAAAACATCAGCTAAAAGAGTCACATCGCTTTTCAAATAAACATCACTGTAATCACCTAGTGTTTGACATTTAAATGTATTCCATACCTTAGACGCGTGTGAATAATCTTCGTTCGATACGTCTTCATTGGTGAGTCTACTAAAAAAATTTTCTATTTTAGGTAATTGTTTTTCTTCTAATCTATCCCATGAATCGGTGTAATCGTAAGGGTACACTCCCTTACGAGCGACTAAATTTGTGTTTTCACAGAATATCGTATTAGTGTATTTAAACTCAGTTAAATTTGCAACCAGTGAAGCCAGTGAAGCGGACATGAAACGGTACGTATCAATGAATTTAAAGCTGAAATTGTTCTCGATAGCCTTTGCGAATGATATGTACTTTTCTTCGGAATTGGGGATTACGAATATTTGTCTCTCATCATAGTCT
This sequence comes from Ceriagrion tenellum, assembly GCA_963169105.1. NCBI lineage: Eukaryota > Metazoa > Arthropoda > Insecta > Odonata > Coenagrionidae > Ceriagrion > Ceriagrion tenellum. Next base: position 9,707,638 of record OY720638.1, on the reverse strand, counting down.
AGCTCACGTACGATGAAATGACTATCATACGAGGAAAGATTATGGATGAAAACGGGGAGGAAATTTGGCATTTTGTACTGCAAATTGCAAAACGAGTGCGCTGGACCTCTATATTTTCCTGTTAAATGATCATGATCTCGTACTGTGTCCTCGTTCAACTCTTTTTCACAAATGTGACATGTGGTGCTCTCATTAAACCTCCTTTCTTCTTCAGGGGTGAGAGGATTCATCGGAACGTTATTCTTATACAACGCGTGTATCTTATCAGCCTCATCTTTGATGCGTTGAATGAATACTCGTGCTGCGTTTGGTCCTCGATACAATTGTGGTTCCTGACATCCGTCTGGTGTGATCATCATGTAGCAAAAGCTAAATGGTGTATGCTTTTGTATCTTGTGGGTAAAAGAGGTGTGAGGATTAGGCTCGCAAGTTCTTACATTCTCAAGGAGGCATTCAAAGTCTGCATAAATTACATATGGTACTCTAAAAGAATGATTGATGTGATTAAACTTTAAAATTTCTTCTTCTTCATTAGGCATAACAATTTTGGTAGGCTCACCCGTACCTCGACATAAGAGTTTATGTTCTTCAAGTTTCGTTTCATCATGGTAATGAGTGAGGCAGCGTTTGCAAATGAATAGTCGATTTTTATGCCTCGTTATTTGTGTTCTAAGCAGTCTATTGAAGTTCTTGACCCAACAATAGTGGGCAGTATTCTCGTTTGTTATGTATAGCAAGTCTCTGTGGTCCGGAAGCTCGACGTCTACAATTTTCAAAGGATAGATGTTATTTTTTTCATCCAATCCAAAGATATTTATCGAAATATTGTTGGCACGTTCGAATTTGGAGATATCTTTTATATCCACAGGGTACTCTATGCAGTCCCAATTGTAACCAGCATGAAAAGCTCGAGTATTGTATTTAAAAACTCGTTGGGGGTCTTTATCGATGTTTTTTGCCCAAATCGCATACTTGAAACAATACTGGTCTTCGTTTTGCACGTTAATAACTGCTTTGGTATTTTTTATCTTCCCTGGCAAATCTATATATGTAGAACCTCGAAATGGTTCGTACTTGTTTATTCTTAATTCTAATCCAATCACCCTAGCTAAACTCCACCCCGACCCTTTGCTTTGGAACTCGGATTTTTCCTTCAACAATTTTGAAAAGGTTTCGTCAACGACTTCTCTAATTTTATCAGCTAAAAAGAGACGCCGATTGTTCGTTTTAAAAGAAGCAGTCAGTTCCTCTCTCTCACCCTTATGAAATTTGCAAATTAGGACAAGATTAAATTTGATGGAATTGTTTTGAATCACAGAGTCCAGTAATTTTTCGATTGCCTGTGCCTTGATATCACCGAGAAAGGAAATAACATCTGTATCTTTATCCTCTTCCGGAGTTATCCAGAATGTTTTCAGTCTGGAACGAATAGCTGACTCAATTTCATTGAATCCTCTACCTCTTTGAATAGTTACATTCTGTCTGTGCTCGTTCGTATTCTCATGTGGCAAAGCCTCATCAATCTTATAGTAAATTTCACAAAAAGTGCAAAATTTTCTTCCCTTTGCCCTATCCACCGCATCCTTTAAGTGGTTGTATGTTTGAATATCATATACTACTTCGTCATTAAATATAACACGTTCATTGATATCCGCAAACGCCTGTTCTAGCTCCTGTGGGGTCACATAACACCCTGCATTAAAATTGTTAAGGATGGTGGATATGAAAGATGACATTTTTTGAAGATTCAGAATCCTGTATGAAGAGGAGAGAAAAATGAAATTGATGAAATTATTGGGTGAACGTTATTTAAATAGTGATTTCGATTGAATAGATGGAGGATACAAGTGTTCTCACTGAAAGTTCGTAACGAAATGAAATATATGCATAAATTTTATTGGGTTATAAACGTTACCTGTAGAAAAAATAATTTAAGTGCGTATCTAAAAGAGTTTTGGAAGCTTTGCGGATAACTTCTATCTCTTTCGGCTAGTTACACCTATCGGAATGAAATTAATAGAATTATGCAAACATAACTCGAGGAAGTTTCCGGAATGGGATACAAAAAGATTTTTTTCAATTGTCGGATTGCATTCAACTACCAATGTAGCTTATTTTTGTAACCTGCACCAAAACGCTATCTCTTCAAATAAGGGTACAACTATATCCTGACCCTGAACTATTAAGGGTCTGAGAAAATTTGATGACTGCCTTCGAGGGATAATTAAAATTAAACATATTTTTATCTCTTCAACTTAGGAAGATATTAAAGGATTAATTTAGATCACTAGTTGAGGAAAATTGGCTAAGTCCACATGCCTTACCCCAGAGTGTAGGGGTCACACCCTTGGTGTGAGGTGATAAATTTTATACGTAATGGGTAACCAGTCACTCACTGATCAACTTTCTAATTTAAACTATATTTTTATCTCTTCAAATAAAGGAGTTATTAAGAAAAATTCCCGAAAATTTCGGGTTTTTCGGCCATAGGGCCAAAACCGTTGGTCCAATTGGTCCAATTTTATACGTAATGGGTAACCAGTTACTCACTGATCAACTTTCTAATTTAAACTATATTTTTATCTCTTCAAATAAAGGAGTTATTAAGAAAAATTCCCGAAAATTTCGGGTTTTTTGGCCATAGGGCCAAAACCGTTGGTCCAATCGGTCTGAAACTTGGGAAAAATACTCACTACGCAGTAGTGAGTACCCCCGACCCTGATCGACCCCCCAAGGGGTATATAGGGGGTGTCCGGACGAAAATGACCCCCCCCCCCCCTGACCCCCCCCCCTCAGATATATAATAGGTTTTAATAAGTTTTAATTACCATGGACTTTAAAAATATATAATAGCCAAAAGCCCGGAGATGGAATTCCGGATTGTACTCACCAAAAAACTCTCTGAGGGGGTCCTCCCACTTGGTGTCAATTTCTTTTCGTGAAGATAGCTATGCTGGCTCCTTGAAGCAAGAGAATGGGTCCGAGCCGATTCAGTCTTGGATTATATCCTCGAAAAGGTGGAGAGAGGGGGGTATCGCGTCTCAGTGTTTACTCTCTCTCTCTGAGGGGGTCCTCCCACTTGGTGTCGACTTCTTTTCGTGAAGATAGGTATGCTGGCTCCTTGAAGCAAGAGAATGAGTCCGGGCCGATTCAGTCTTGGATTATATCCTCGAAAAGGTGGAGAGAGGGGGGTATCGCGTCTCAGTGTTTACTCTCTCTCTGAGGGGGTCCTCCCACTTGGTGTCGACTTCTTTTCGTGAAGATAGGTATGCTGGCTCCTTGAAGCAAGAGAATGAGTCCGGTCCGATTCAGTCTTGGATTATATCCTCGAAAAGGTGGAGAGAGGGGGGTATTGCGTCTCAGTGTTTACTCTCTCTCTGAGGGGTCCTCCCACTTGGTGTCGACTTCTTTTCGTGAAGATAGGTATGCTGGCTCCTTGATGCAAGAGAATGAGTCCGGTCCGATACAGTCGCGGATTATATCCTCAAAAAAGGAGGAGGGAGGGGCGTATTGCGTCTGAGTGTTTACTCTCTCTCTGAGGGAGTCCTCCCACTTGGTGTCGACTTCTTTTCGTGAAGATAGCTATTCTGGCTCCTTGAAGCAAGAGAATGAGTCCGGTCCGATTCAGTCGCGGATTTATATCCTCGAAAAGGAGGAGGGGGGGGGTATTGCGTCTGAGTGTTTACGCAAGCCTGGTCACGTTGTAATGTGTAATTACCGCTCGTGCTTTGGGGTGGGGGGACATCACGCTGCAATGCTCCATCATCGCACGAGTTTCCGGATGGCAACGGGGTTGCAGCCTGACTGTTTCGTAATAAACCGCACGTGTGGTGTGGAAGGTCGTCATTTGGATTGCATCAGCCAGCTGCACGCTGATATGGATATCGCAAAGTGAAAGGAATGCGGAAGTGTTGCACTCCGATCGTATGCTAGGCCGGCGGCGTCTCGCACCGACCTCGACACGTGCGCGCAATATAGCGGCGGGGTAGTGGGTGGGGGTATTGCGCCGTTGACAGAGCGCGCGTGGGATGATGCAATGTCACGTGACGCGCCAGCTTCCTCATTTTTCCTCTACTCGCGTTGCACCAGCGGTCAAAATGATAGTGCAGGCGTTCTAGGAGAAAGAAATAAAAAAAAACCAACAGACCTACCAAAAACGTTTTACACCAACATAATGTCATCATGAAGTAGGAAAAGTCACAGAAGGAAATGTTTTTCTGACAAAAAATAAAGGTGTGCTGCTATATGAAATGCCAACTGTGGTCAAAATGACTGCACCAGCATTCTTGAGTTAATCAGTAATTTCAAACTCATGGTTAAATACACAAGCATCTTCAAGTAAATGTGTTTGTTTATTTCCCACTGGAGACCCAAAATCCAGAATTATTGTTTTCCCAAGCTTTCCAGATTTGAGATCTTGTACTGTATTTACTTTCTATCCACGTTGAAGTACAATTGCACTAGATATTCTTTTGACCTGTGTACGTAGATAGATCCTCAAGTCAATTTTCCTTTAGAGATGGAATTTTTGGCCAAAAATTAACTCACCTTAACAGCTATGTAACAACCCTTTTCCACCATCCTCAATCGCCTTGAACTAGGGGTCTCAGGTATTTCCTCCGCTGGAAAGATCACTTTGATGTTGGCATCATTTCGACCAGCCATATCAGCCTTGGATCGTTTACTTTCCTTTAAATAAATTTTCATTTCAATGCTTCATTCAAGGAAAATTATCAAAATGAAAAAAAAAATACACTTACCCCTTCCACCAAGACAAGTTGCACCTGCCCAACTCTTGCCTTGTTCAGCCTTTCAGCAACAGAGCGATAGCACATCTGCAGCTGGTTCAAGCGCTTTATTTTCATTTCCAGGGATACATCATCTTTCAAGCGGTGGAATGCACGTGTCTTCTATAGTAATGAAATGAAAATGTTACCACTTGAATAAAATCACAATTAAACAAACCATAAGTAGAATAATTGCTAGTATTTTAATTCTCGTTGCTCCAAATATGCCTCTGAACAATTACAGAAGACTCTCGTTCATACCAAGTTTTACTTTTCATTCATTTCATTTAGTTCAAGCAAATGGTTGGTCCAGATGAAAGGGGTATGTAAATGTAAGGTAAATGAAACATTATTATGAAATTTCCGATGCTACAAAATTAAGAACCTTAGTCTTGGCCCCCTTGGAGACAAAAATACATTATTACAAATTCTGAAGCACATACAACAGCATTCATACGGATATCCTCAAAGCTGCATTATTAGTCATGAAGCTTTGCCGTATGCACTATGGTCGAGAAAATGAGAACTACCACATAAACATATAATTTGCACAAGCTCTACAGCTGGGTTGAAGGTACACAACTCCCATTGGGTTAATGAACTTCAGAGAGGCTCCGAAAGCATGAAAGGTTGAGGAGGGGTAAAAGGAAAGACAAGGACTTTCTTCTTACATTTACCCCAAAGTCTCAAGAACCTATCCCAATCCCAAGCCCAAGATCACTAACCCAATCTCAACCCAAGCTCACACTACCCAACTAATCCTCTCTCCCTCGCCAACTTCCCGGCCTGTCCTTGGCTTCAACCCTCAACCATCCACTCCCTTTTCCCGCCCCCAATCCCTTTCCAATTCCTCGCCTCTCGACCACAGGTATACAACACAAAAAATTTCTCTGTGTTTACAATGTTCAAAGTTTTTGCAGGTATTGTCAGGAAATAGGTCAAATTTCACACTCCTTGCAAGTCATTGACTCCAAAATAAAGCAGTGAAAAGGGTTGCCGAATGAATTTTATACTAAATGTTACACTGCCTCCCCCTTAGAGGCCTTTGCTTATAAAGGGGGCAGTCTCCGTTACGTATCCAACTTTACTTTATTTGTGTTATTTTCAGACCTGGCTTCACCATCAGCAATATAAGCTTGATCGCCACGGGCATAAAGCTTGAGGTTAATAATTATTGGGTGGGTAAAATTCGACATGAAAGGAAGGAAGCTGAGGATAACTTTTGCCTTTTTCTTTTCCACAATCAATTCATCATGAATATTTGAGATGCACACCAAAAGTAACAAACATTCATTTAGATAAACGAAGGATCACATTGAAAATGAATAAACAATATGAATGATTGGGAACAGTCCTCTAAAAGGTTTCCCTTGTGAGGCATTTAATTTCCCAGCCATTGCCTCTTCTACCTCCCTCATCCCCGAACTGCACCACTTGGCACGAAGACATGACTCTGGGATCTCATTGCGCTATGTAGTAATATTAGTGATGATGTGTGACTGTTCGTGGGCAAACGAGATTGTTTCTTGAAAGCAGCCACAAATGCCTTCATTAGCTATTTTTCTTACAGACAAACATAGTATACGTATTAACGTCAGCATTCGTCAGAGAACATTTGGGGACTGCTCTGACATAAGGCAGTCTGAACTCCAGGAGATGCATAGACAGTGGTGCTAAAAGGAGTGCATTAAAATTGTGACAAGTACAGTGAAATTTGTGGAATATGGATCCATCAATACTGAAGAAATCTATGAAATGTCTATATGTATTTGGATGGAGAATTAAAGATGATTAAGGAAGTTGAGGAAAACAAAATTAGCACGACATTAGCGGTGAAAAAATTTGGAGTTTCCTTATTGATTTTTTCCACCATTCTTGCTAACTGTGAAAAAATTCAAGTGAAAGTGGCAGAAGTAATGCCGTTCAATAGGAAGATCCTGCACAGCCCGAAATTTCTTGATATTGAAGATGAAGTTAACGCTTTTTTGTAAACATCATCAACAATTTTGCTGCAGAAAGAGGAAACAGTTTCCTTTGAAAAAAAAATGCCATGGATTCCAGAGCCTCAGCAGGTCGGCAGACTTACCCCTAGATTCAAAAACATTCGTCTCACAGACTGCACAAAATACGTAAACACTTTTAACTTTTAAAATGAAAGAAATAGAAAGATGAACTTCTAAGTACTTTCCCAGATTGCTCGATAATTAGTATTGTGCCTGTCACATGTCAGCATGCACTTATGCTAATGGAGTTACAGTGAGTAGGTCGTCCCACAGACGAATGTATATGAATAGTGTTGCGATTGTAGAACGGGTGTGATTATTTAAAATTGTAATTTCTTTGTGAAGTTGAGTGTTATTCAAGGTAAATATGAATTATTATTATTCATTTGTTAGACTATTTTTTCATAGTGTAACTATGATTTTTTACTATAATTTTACAAATATTTTGATTTATTTTTAGGATGGGTACATCGTCACTGTCAAACCAGCAGATAGCAGCGTTCTTGAATAACGATTATGCGGGTGATGAAGACGGAACACCAAATGCCCCTGATCTCAGTGACATTAAAGACCACATTGAACTAGAGGAGGAATACCTGACCGATTCTGATGATGAACAATCGATAAGACCAGTAGGTTTGCACCAAAGTAATATTATTTTGACTTCAGATTCTGAGACTGAAGAGACATTGGAGGGTCCTGCTCAACCTGCAGCATCTCATATTATTTTTCCATCTACCTGCAATTTGAGAGGTAAAAGTGGTCACAAGCGGTCTTCTACTACGGCTGAGTCTACGAATACCCGAACACAGGCAAGTGTTCTCGCTTGTCATTACTGATGACATTGCCAGTAAAATCGTAACCCATACAAATGAACAAATATCAATATAAAGTTCTAAGTGCAAAAATCAAACTGCCACAGTTTCGAATTAATGTGAAGAAGAGATTCGGTCTTTATTGGGGTTATTGCTGTTATCAGCTATGAAAAAGGACAATCATCTGATATCTTTGGAACTATTTTATGCAACATTTAGCGGGAGTCTGTATGTATCTGAAATATCCCAAGAAAGACGCGATTTTTTACTGAATTGCCTCCGTTTCGATGAAAAATCTACAAGAGACGAATGTAGATCACAGGATAAGTTTGCACCTATCAGGGACTTGTGGAAATCTTTTATTCAGACTTGTTGAGTCAGTTACAATTGAGGTTCCTATGCAACAATAGATGAGCAACTGATAGGTTTCAGAGGGCGTGGTCCGTTTAAACCAACCAAATAACCAACAAAATATGGAATAAAAGTTTTGATTTTATGCGATTTCAAAACAAATTATATATATGATAAATGCTATGCCATATGTAGGAAACACCAACACGAATGTTGAATCTCTTCTACATCTACATAATACCCCTCCGCATGGGCGTGTGGCAGGGGGTGTTAGGTCACCAGCCGTGTAAAGGTGTAACTTTTTTTGGAGATGAAATGGTGACATGAATTATAGGAGTGGTACCTTTTAAGTAAAAACTTTGACTGAAACACTATGGGGCAGCAACTGAAATGTGACGAAGGACAATTGGTCCACCTCTGTTCCTTTAGCTAATGATTTATTGAAGGAACCTCACAGACTGACTACTGTGGGAACAATCAGAAAAAATAAAAGGGAGATTCTGGCAGAGTTGCTCGAGATCAAGAAAAGACCAATAAGTTCCTCTATGTTTTGCTGTGACCAACAATGGATGTTGGTTTCCTACAAACCTAAGAAAAATAAAAATGTTTTATTTATTCTACCATGCATGGCTAAGGCACAATTGCTTCTTCTGGCAAGCCCGATATAATCGAATTTTATAAAACGACGAAAGGTGAAGTGGACACATTTGATCAAATGTTTGGAAGTTTGTCCTGCAGCAGAAAAATGCAAAGATGGCCTCTTTGTTACTTTTTTGGCATGCTGAACATGGCTATAATCAATTCCTATGTTATTTATGTGCATAACGCAATTAATAATGACAAAAAACCCATGTCTTGTCGATTATTTGTAAAAGAAATATCAGGGAAGCTGTCTGACGCATGGTTACGCCAGCGCCGTGAAATGCAAAGTTTAACCCGATGCCTAAAAAGGAAAATTGCAGAAGTTCTTGGTGAAACTTTTTCCACTGATCAAAAACCACCCTGTAGATCTCAGAAAAAATGTGCCTTCTGCGATTATAAAAAGCATCGAATGACAAGGCTCTGTTGTACCCAATGTAAAAAATATATGTGCATGGATCACCACGGTTTATTACCAGTCGATTGCTCAGAATAACTATTGTGTTCATTTTCATTTCAGAAAATTATTGATTAATAAACAAATTTTCAGATTTAAAATACTTATCTAATGCATAAAGTAAGGTACAGATGTTATGTTAACCACAAAAATAGCTTTTATTAGCTAAAGCTTCATCACAGCTGAACTAAGTGAGTCAAGGTATCCGAGCAATAAGGGGCCATTTAGATACGCTGAGCGCCTCAATGTCGTACGGCCAGATGCCCACTCACACTGAGGAGGGTCCTGCAACAAAAACACTCTCCCTAAAACATAGAGCAATCCAAAAGGACAAAGCAGTAGAGCACCGATTCTCCAAGGATCTGTCCCCAAAGTAGCACCACTCCCACATCTTCTATTTGTCCACCCCCCTCCCCTAACTACCACTGCCTCACCACACCATCGCAGCGGCCGTGTCATTGTCTACAAAATAACAACATTTCCCCACACCCAAGGTTTTCCTACAGCAGGTTATTGAATTACGCATATAACAGTATTGAATTTTGGTGAGCCCCCTGAACCACTGCGAGTGTTGGGGCGGCCCAGGGGAGCCAGCTTACATTGCTTCTGCGGCCATGTATCATATTTTCGTTGCCGTGTACGTTTCCTTTGAGAAATTGCAAATTGACAATGTCTAATTCTTCAAGAAAGAGGCAACGCATCGTGGTAGTTCAGGGATGTTGAGGATTACTGAAAAAGCATCAAAGGGAAAGTTAATGGCCAATTTACTGGCGAACTCAGGCACAGGTATCACTAAGGCGTGTGAAAAATACAAACCAAGGCCAAGTTGTTGGACTGGATCAAAATTGAATGGAGCGAGTGACCTTCAGAAGCGAATAACAATTTCATTAACGTGGTAATAACCCCTTGATTGCAAGAGGGAACCAAAAAATGTAAAAATATTTGGATGAGCAAACAAAACGTGAGCACACCACTGCAGGCGAAGACGGGGCAATTAGTAATGGCATCATATTTGAGGTGGTTTGTGACCTGACTAAATTGCTTCGAGGAAGAGCTAAGGTGGCCATTCAATTATTATGTCGATCGTGAAAGGTTGGAAGGGGAGGATGGCTCTTCTTACTGTCTCAAGAAGGGGTGTATGAAGATGATCTTGAATAAGATATTGCTTACACGTGAGATCGTACTTGCATTATCATTTTTATAATCATCATTTCGTATTTTTAGAACTGCAAGCATGTATTTACTATTAGCTAGTGAGCTCCAGCTACCTCTCCACTTAAGTCTCAAAAGTTAAAAAAGAATGCAAGGTAAAATTTTCCAAACAACATAGCCTCTGATTCCTTGTGATGGCCATAATACATTGTGATCATGAATTTTCACACTACTAGGATATACAAAAGGGATACAATGTACATCTGATTCACAACTAAATAACTAAGATTCACAACTAATAAGATTCACAACTGAATGTTCCACTCATTGATGATTCCATGCACGTCAGCGACGGACTTTGGTTTCAGTTGGTGAAATAGAGGGTGGGAAAGACTGGCCGATAAATGTAATGGTAGAAAAATAACCTTGACCTGACTTTTCCAGAAATTCAAAATTCCCTGATAATTCCAAGTTTTCCCCATTTTCCCTGATGATCGCCACCCTGAATTATAATTTATCAAAAATCGTAATTTAACATCTTGAATTACATTACATTTGTTATCATTTTAATATAACTTGGTTCTTCAGTTCAATTTATTCAATTTTTAGCAAAGAAAAATAGCGCATCAACTTCCGCTCAACAACGCACTCCGGTGCAACGATGCGCATGACCCGAAAGCAAGTGTTATCTTGTCACTCATGACAGCTGAGGGGGTCCTCTGTTGAGGTCTTTCAAAGTCAAGGTTCTGGTGCAACTCTCACAGTGTAAACATCCTGAACAAAGAAATTTTGGTGCTGAAAGATGAGAAAGGTATACAATAATATATACCATTAAAATGTCACTTATTGATTTGTTATAGTCAAAGTTCACAGAATACAGTTTTGTTGAAGGTGGGCGAGAATTTGGCCAATTTTACTAAAGTTTCTCAAAGTTCTCTGATTTCATTTTATAAAATTGAATTGATACCTCCAACGGGGACAGAAAAAACCTTGGGTAAAATACATCACATTTATGAAAAATCCAATGATGATTTCATAAGAATACTTCAGGAATAGGCCGGGATCACTCATTCACTTTTGGAAAATAAATTTTTGCATCAAATCTGTACACCAAAAATCGCAATTCTAGTGTATTAATTTCGCAACATAATTACAGTTTCAAGAGCAGAGCAGTTTTTCCGAGAAACAAATCTCTCGGCCAAATTAATTTCCCTACTTGCCACGATTAGGACAAGAAATGGCATGATGTGTGATTTTATAATAAAAAATTAGAACATTTGTCTTGGATTTCATTTACTTGAACATAATTCGATCTATAATAGTAGGTACCTACACACCTGTAATAATTCCACAGCATAGCTCTAACACACGAAAGATTGAAGAGACCAGGAAAATAGCTAAGTCATGTATTTTTGCAATGCTTATCAAAAAAAAATATGTTGATACACAGTCCATTATTACAAACCGCCAATTTGTTGGGACCCATGAACATCATAATAACAAGAGTCTACTGTGGCCTCCAGTGTCGGGAGTGAGGCAAGAAACCTAATATATTTTGTCATATCATAGAGAAGAAAGCATTTCCTGTGGTAATAAACATAACTAAATGCTGAAATTTCATTATAATTTCACAGGGCAATGAAAAAATTCCTCTTTCCATTTGCTATGTTATAAGTATTATTCAGAAATTTCAAAACTCTGAGTAAGGCAGCCAAGAAATTGCATACTCTGATGTTCAATATAGTGTATAAAGGTTATATAATGCCAAATATGAGGGAAACAAATGGATAACCCATGCAGAAAATGGGTAAAATTGCAACTTCATAAAAAATCATATATTTGATGCCCACGGATTTGGAGTTGGAGTATCGTCCCTTGCTGATCTCAACAAAAGGAATGTACCTCTTTTCACCACTACTTAAGACTGGCAATAGTGACTTTTGAAAGACAGCATAACAGCAACCTAAATATAATGTGCATGAACCCTGGGATATAATATGCCACTAAGATCCATTCCCACAAAAACATATAGGCAACCCCCGAGTTACACATACACTGAATTGAGAAACCTTGGCAAAAGACATGGCATTAATTTAACATTTTCAATCAACCTCAGAAGATAATGTCTTCCCAGTAGACATGAGATCACTGCTGGATTTTTGAAATATCAACAAATGAATGATTCAGATACACCATCATTCTTACACGTTTCTTGATGTAGGAACATATTCATGAACATATTCCTACATTAATATATTTGTGTTCACAATTAAAATCAAAGAATCAAAAAGCCCATTTTGGACCAATGCTTATGATATCAGGGGTTGTTTTCTGTAACTCAGGTGATGTCTATCACCAGTGAAGAACTTCACCGGAAAACTTCACGTGTCGTCCACGTTTGTGGTTCTGTAATCAGTGGGCGAAGTTTCACCACCCAGTAATGGTGATATGTATGAAAACATCTTGGTACCATTACTGCTAATACCCAGTAGCCAATGGCACACTCCTACAACAGAAGGTGATCTAATGTAAAGACCCAACCCAGACTGAGGCAGCCTAGTGTTTGGGAAGCTCACAATTAGAAAATTTAGACAAAATTCCTTGAAATTGCCCATGATAAAGGAGTTTACAAAGGATTAAAATATTTTTGAGAAAAATGCTGGATGTAGTGAACAGGAATCCCATCCTTGCAGGAACATAATGAGGATACTAAAAATATAACTGCACATATGGATTATTTCCAAGTTCCTCTCCTTGATTGTGTTTCATGATTTAGCCAGTTTTCTCTGTTGCCAATCAATCAGTGCTATGATCGATGAATCATCTGCAGCCACAAGCACCACAAGTATGGTTAATTGATTTATTTCCTGTGCACAGAAAGTATTAGCAAGGTATTGAATGATGCCATTTAACCCTTTTACTGCCAGCACATTTTGAGTGGGATGTGCGAAGATTGCCAAGGCTGTTTTCAGGAAGTTTGCAAGATTTCAGATTTTTAATAATTTCTAGTACTTAATTTTATTTAATACATCTACATTTTTCCCCAATGCTGAAGATAAGTTTGCGGCTTAAAACCATGCAAGAATTATGGGGGTTGTATATTATTTTTATAAAGGAAAAAATAACAATTTAATTATTATTATTGTAAAAAACTCTAAATTGTAAGTTTATTTTACATTATGATTAGAAACATATAATTTACATGAAACGAAACAGTATTTATTATTGAAAACAATCAGTTAACTCTCTAGTGGTACATTTTTATGATGATCAATTAACATTTGCAAGAGTTATAAAATATTTTCTATGACTGTACACTCACGCTCTCATCAGCTGATGCACACATGCTTATGGAAGCATTCACCGTGAAGGCCTTTATTGCATTTAGCGCACACAGTTCGGGATCTTTTTCTTTGACCTTTTCCCTTTTTCCCTCTTTTACTGCAAACACAACAGTCCTCCTCTTTTTTATTTGGCAATTTTTTAAGTTTTTTGACATCACATATCACTGATGATGCTGGTTGCCTACCTCTATTTAGCTTTTCTTGAAGCCATTCTCAGCCAAGTTCCTCAATTATGCTAATAGTATAATGTTGCCTGGACAAAGGTCTTTTTTCAGATGTCAAATTTTCCTTATATATTATATAGGAATTCAGTACCATACGCAAAAAAATATTGAAAAACATCTTTTTCCAATATTTTACTGTACGTTTCTCGTCTAGATAGGTATAGAGCATCATGTCTGATGTGTCAATTCCTCCCATATAATCGCTATAAGATTGAATAATGGAAGGCTTTTCCATTTCTTTTGCCTGATTTCGCTTTGTAGTTGAACGTTTACTCTTTTCTGCTTTGCATTTTGTCGAAAGAAGAATAGCAGGAAATCGCTGGGATTATTTTTCCTGCACGGCAGCAGCAACACTACGATAGTACTGCTCTTCTCCTACATAAAATTTTTCTTTTAATTCTATCGGAATTAATTTCCTATTTCTGCAAATAGTCCCAGTTACATAAGTTCCTAATCTGCATAGGTACTGAAGCTAGAGGTACTGATGTGAAAAAATTGTCCATAAAAATATGATAACCTTTTTTTAGATAGTTACCCATCTTCAATAACTTTTCTACAACTGTGTAAGCCAAGCCAAACTTTTTTATTTGCTCCTTTTCTTCCGAGCTCTAAGCACCTCTATAAATATATAAAAAGATAACAAATAGTGCGACACGGAATCGCATAACATCCAGAACTTTATACCCCAGCGATGATGACACTTACTAGGAATATATTGCAGTAGTTGCGCATGGTTTTTGGTGCCAACCAAGCTTTCATCAACACTCAGATACTCATGGGGGGTATAGTGGTGCCTGAAAACTAAGTTGGCATGGTCAATGAGGGGCTGTATTTTGGCACAAGGATCATATCCTGCTTCCCCTGGATGAGGTAGATTTTTTGTGTCAGCTGAATGAAAGAATTTCAATATCAATTGGAATCGATTTCTAGGAAACATCTCGTGAAACCATCTGATGTATTGTGATTTTTGAGTGAACCAATAGGATTCAATTGTTGGCCTTCGAATTAGACCCATATTCAAAGTGCATGCGATAAATGCATTTAGTTCGGCAACCGTTATTTTTTCCCAATTTTTTGCACGAGAATTTGGAGTAAGACGTCCATTACCACTGAGAAAGTGTCGAGCGTATGCATTTGTTTCCCTAACAATTTCATCCAATAGAGCTCGCGTAGAAAATAAACGAAAGTATTGGATTGGTTGTGCATCACTTGGAGGAGCATGCTTCGGTCCTGGTGTCTCTAGAAACTCAATGGGTATCTTTGGCGGGTTATCACCATTCACTCTCACTTTGACCCACTCGGCTTCGCCTGGATCAGCTTTTCTATCCCCTTCTTGGTCGGACCCACATGAGTCCTCTCCCTCAGAGGAAGAAGAGATCCGACGCCTCATTGTCCCTGGCCTTGAGATGTAAACGAAAGATTCTTCACTGCTAGAAGAAGAAATCTCTTCATCGGAGGTCTCAGATGGAATATCACTGCTATCATCATTAGCGACGAGCGCATCTTCAATATCCTTACTTTTCAAATACTTAGACATTTGTCACAGGGGCAACCCTAAAATAACATTTTGTAAATTGTATCAAAATGCAAAATTATAAATCGCAAATTGCCATATCTACTCGGCTAACACTAAACGACATGGAGAGAGATGAGCGCATAGTTCCGGAAAACTTATTTAGGTACTTGAATTTGTAAAACGTAACTATTATTTCAATAAGACGCAGTTATGTAAGAATTGAACACTACAGGTTTTGCACAGATTCTTAGTAAAATTAGACAAGAAAGGTCCAGCAAATAAATAATATGGTAAAATGCGATAAACAGCATAAAAGTCACTGATATATATGAACAAGGAAAATTCGTGAAACTATAATGAAGGCTATAAAAACACGGAAAACTCATATTTTATAATAATGTAAAATTGTAAGATGTATTGTTCTCTAACAATTACTTACTCAATATAAGAATATTTGGCAATCTTGCTGGAAACTGGCGCTGTAAAATAAATACTAGGAGCCACAGAGAAAACAGTCCTCGCGAACTCAGACCAGCACGATAAAGAGTATGATACTGGCCCGAGGGTAACGAAAAAGCTCAGGAGAGCTTATGAGGCAAGAATAATGTGAACAGTCAGCATAGGTAAGTCAAAGTAATGGTTTCAGGCGTAACTTAGTGGAATGACTCCATGGTATTGAATGAAACACTTAGTAAGGTGCTTCGATGACATCGCTCAGCGACGAAAGGAAACCGAAGTTGTGTTCACTCAAACCAACCCCGCTTACACAGGGTGAAAACAACTTAGTAACTGAAATAAAGCACATGCTGATAAATGAGACGGGAGCCCTTGAATACGCTGCATACATAGTCCAGAGAGAGCTGTGACCAGCACAAAACCTGATACTGAGCAATATGATACTGGGCCGGGCGTAACGAAAAAACACGGTAGAACTCATGAGGCAAAAAAAAAGTAAACAGATAGCATACATCGTAAAGATAGATAAAGTGAAATCATCTTGGTAAGCAGCAGTAAGCGGATAAATGAGACAGGAGCCGTTAAATAGGCATCATTACACAAAGTAAAAAATGTCAAAAAAGTTGGGCCAATAAATCGGCCCGTGGCAGTTTTCGCACATCCAACTAGGGCCGAAATATCAGCCCGCTGGCAGTAAAAGGCTGGCAGGAATAGGGAAGACTCGATATGTTTTAATCTTATGCAGCAATGAGTGAGTATTATTTATTTTGTCAAAGAAAGTAATAATTTATAATTAATTAAGTTTTTATAATTACCCATGGAAACTATTGATACATTTATAAGTTTGAGTAATCTTCCTTAAGCAGACAACAATCCATGCTATCCTCCTCTACATATTTTTGTTAGAATTTAATGACTATCTATTTGTTGTTATACATATACTACTTTTTCGTTGACAATTCAAAATAGAGAGATCTTTACTCCTCACTTCACTAAGCAAAGGAAATCAGTTTGAATGAATATTACCATACATTATTACTAAGGGTATGCCTTGTACGTTTCACACAGTTGGACACTAACATATTGGGTTGATTTATAACTAACACTGTGGTGAAGAAACACACATTGATTACTGAGGAAATATAAGTTTGTGTCAAAGTAACAGTCTCCCATTAATTGCAAAGCAGTGATGGAAAGACCATGTAGCCATTGGATTTGGATTTTATACTAGCTTTAACATAATTATTAACATATACGAAACTGAACTCGCACCTTATGGTGATGTTGTAGGAACTTTAAAGTTAATTGTAGTCAAGAAATGCTGCAACAAAATAAGTGCATTGTCCATAAATTATCACAGATAATCTGAAGGAAGACAGCATTCCCCAGGACACACCCAGGAATATTAGCTTAAATATTTTTATATGCTGTATTAGGATTCTATCATAAGTTTGATTTCTTATTTTTACTTCTCTCACATAATTTCAGTTATATTACTTAGTGCTTAAGAAAGAAGGTAGAACTTGAAAGCGTAGTTAATATTCCAACATATAATAATTGCCATAATTCTATTCAGTTATCTTACTCTTCCATTAATGAATAATAATGCTCTATGAAGCATCACTCTTCACATTATATATCGGCATTTAAGACTCACTCCCATGGGCAATGTGTGAGCTCATACTAGGAAGTATCATGACAAGGAGTATGAAAAAGTTCCTCCTGAGAACATTATGAGACTTATCGCGCATCATAATTTTTACAAAACTTCACTGACCGCAGGACATCATCAAAGGCTTATTTATCTGGCTTTATAGTTAGATGCATGGAACTACAGTTGTACAAATCACCTTCATGCTAATACAATTGACTCTTCTGTTCGAATAATACAAATCTTGATAGATCCATTAGTCGCATTAATTATAACAATTGTAGATTTATGCTCTTTATGAGCCTTATATATGCAGAAATCACCATTTACTTATACTGTTTTTACCAGCAGTCGATGAAAATATTGACACTTCCATGTAGGTGGTGATGGAATAAGACCGGCTATGTGATCAGTGATGCTGTATCACCCCATTTTGGGTGAAGATCATCACCTCGATGGCTTACAGAATCAGAAAGGCAGGGATGGGTGCTGTGATATCACTGGTGGTCTCTCATCACTGGTGATACGAGTTACAGAATACAACCCCTGGAAATTTACACAGTTTTTGTTCACTATAGATAATAGAGATGAGAATTTGAAAAAAAAACTGACATACAATAAAATTAACTTACATCAGGAGGGCTTACAGACAGGAGGTAATGGTATCACATGTCTTTTCCAGGTTATCCAGACCAAAATTTGCAAATTTATTAGTGAAGCATGCACTCATTCTTTGATGATTGCATATTTTAAAGAAGGGGAAGAATAGAAGCATAACACATTAACATGCATACCCTGAGGAATAAAATTTCCCAACAAATAGTGCATAGCCATTATCACTCTGGGCAGAAATCAACGGAATGGTAAATATTTGCCATCCAAAACCACCACAAAAACAAAAAACCAACAATAAGTGTTCGGTTTCATTTTTGCAAATTATGCAGCATGAAAAAAAGTGTTTAACATGACCTAGGAATGGTGCATATTGTGCCTACATTAGTCGTGGCAAATACATTATTCAGCCATCATAAAAGAAGAAGATACACAAGGAGAGCTGCAGGAGACATCAGGAGACAACAGATTGACTACATTCTAGTTAAGTCACGATTTAGGAATCAAATCATGGACTGCCGAAGCTACCCATCAGCAGATATTGACAGTGATCACAATTTAGTCATGATGAAGTGTCTACTTAGGTTCAAACGATTAAAGAAAAAACTTAATAAGACATGGAATAGAGACAATCTAAAAACTGATGAAACAATGATAGCTTATGCACGGAGAACCGATGACATAGCATCAAATATTATTCATGGAGGTGCAAATGAAGAATGGATTCAGATTAAAAATGGCATACATAAAGCAGCTGAAGAATCTGTCGGTAAATTTATACCTGCAAGAAGAAAAGAATGGATAATGCCTGAAATAGTTTTTCTCATCGAGGAGAGAAGAATTTACAAGAATGCCGCTGACGAGCAGAGTAGAACCAAATACAGAAAACTCAGGAATCAAATCAACAGAGAATCTAGGAAGGCCAAAGAAAATTACCTCAATGACATATGTAAAGAAGTAGAAGAAAATATGAACAAAGGGAAAACCGACATAGCCTATAAAACAGCAAAACAGATTTTCAACAAACAAAACAAAAAATCTTTCGATACGATAGAGAACAGAGAAGGGAAAATGCTTTTTGGTGACGATGCACTTAAGAGATGGAAAGAATATATTGAAGAGCTTTACCAAGGAGGACCACTATTAGATAATGTAATGAAATCAAGTGAATAAATAGAAGAGGAAGAACTAGGAGAAGATATTTTACAGGAAGAATTTGAGAAAGCATTGCAGATTTGCCAGATAGGAAAGCAGTAGGCTGTGATAACATTCCCTCTCAGCTGATTAAAAAAGCTGGTGACAAATTGAAAGATTCTTTACTACAACTTATAAGAAAAATATACAAGACTGGTGAAGTTCCTGAAGACTTTCAAAAATGTGTTATGATTCCTATACCAAAGAAATCATCTGCTACGAAATGTGAGCAATATCGCACACTCAGTCTATTATCACATGCCTCAAAAATACTTATAAGGATAATCCTTAAACGAGTTGAAAGAAAGCTGGAAAACACTTTAAGTGAGGACCAATTTGGATTTAGAAGAGGAGTGGGGACTAGAGAGGCAATACTCTCTTTAAGGCTTCTCATTGAAAAACAAATATCTAAAAATAAACAAACTTATGTTGCATTCGTTGATCTTGAGAAAGCATTTGATAATGTTGTATGGCCAAAAATGTTTAGGATTTTGGAAAAAGTTGGACTTAAATACAACGATAGAAGAATAATATTTAAAACATATCAAAATGAAACAGCCTTAATTAGAAATAAGAATAAAGAATACAGCTATAATAAGGAAAGGAGTTAGACAAGGCTGTCCTCTATCACCAATAATTTTCAATGCATACATTCAAGAAGCAATCGATAAAGTAAGGGAAAATGTTGATGTAGGAATCAAAGTAAATGGGAAAAAAATAGATATGTTACGATATGCTGATGATATTGCCATAGTTACAGAAAAGATAGAAGATTTAAAAATTATACTTAACGAGATGGAAAGAATTCTTAGAGACCAATATGGAATGATGATAAATAAGCAAAAGACTAAAGTGATGGTATGCGGTGCTCAAGACTGCTGTGAACCTGTAAGGATAAGAATAAATGATGAAGAACTAGGACAAGTTACAGAATACAGCTACTTGGGAAGCAAGATAACAGAAGATGGAAGGAGTAAACGAGAAATTCTGAATAGAATACAACTAGCAAAAATAGCTTTCAATGATAAAAAGACTCTACTGACTTGTAAAAATGTTAGTTTGGAAGTAAGAAAGAGGGTTATGAAAGCTTATGTTTGGAGTGTGGCCCTTTACGGGTGTGAAAGCTGGACTATAGGGAAACATGAAAAGAGCAGATTAGAGGCCCTAGAAATGTGGTGCTATCGAAGGATGCAGAAAATCAGCTGGCGAGACCGAATCACCAATGAGGAAGTGCTGAGAAGAGTACAAGAAAATAGAAGTCTCGGGAGACAGATACAGACAAGGAGACTTAAACTAATAGATCACATTCTATGATGCAATGATTTTATAAAATTAATAGCTGAAGGTTTTATTGAGGGGACAAATTGTAGAGGACGTCCTAGATTAAGCTATATGAAGCAGATCATTAATGACTCTGGATGCGTCTCATATGGTGAAATGAAGAGGAAAGCTGAGCAAAGAGCGGAAATGCGTGCTATTGCCAATCAACCCATGGGTTGAAAACCGAAGAAGAAGAATGTGTCATCTGAGATCTGTAATCTAAGATCTAATTATTACGCTTAAAAAAAAAAATCTGAATACATTTTACACTATAAAGTCCATAACTTTCTCGGTAGGGAATAAGGAAAGTTAAGTGAACACAACTGATTATTTTACGCATTATTGTGCATTCTTCATTATTTCCAGTGAGATGTTTCTAAACCTATCCATGTATTTTTTGGCTTAACAGTAAGTTTTGATTTTTTTAAACAAACAAATGAAAACTTAAATGTACACTACCACAGTACATCAGTGGATTTGGAGATGCAACCGAGGGATATGGCATCAGAATTTAGCACAAACTGGAGCAATGAAGTTTCAAACTGTAAATGTGACACCAATGCAACGGTCGAATTTGGAATATAATGACCTTTTCGAGATAAGGAGAGAACTACCTCTCCTTCCTTTCAACATTTGGCCCCATGAATATCTATTTCTATACCTTAGTACATGTTCATTGCACCCATATTTATATTTAATAGGTGTTTAGATCCTAATAACTCCTTAATAAAAGCTTAAAAAGGACAATTTAAATATTCCTTCATTTACAGCGCTAAAACACGGCACGATAAAGCAAAAACAAAAACAGGCTCGAGAAAATTTTGAGGCATAATAAAAGTGATGTTTTATAACGTGTTCAATGCAAGGTACATATTTTTCTGCCTCTAAAACCTTTGCTTTTCAATAGCAAAAATAAATATTCTCGGTCTGTCGGTTGAATAAATAAAAAACACTGTGCATAAAGATTTGCGGTGCATGGATCAGCATACAAAATGCTCCAGAAGGTTATGTTGACCATGCATCATGAGGCAATTTGTGAGTGACACTTGATGCACTAATAACTATAAAAATATCCACTGATATGCATATTTTAAGACACAATGAATATTTACCCAAATAACGACACTTTAGAAGTACAACTGTGTTGAAATGATAAATTTCTCAGGTAAGATTTCAAACTAATTCATGATGGAGGATGAAGAGTTTACAGCGGCGTAGAGCATATGCCACCCACACAACCAGATTCAAATTTGATCAAATGTTTTTCAAAGGATTCGACCAAATCTCGAACCCATGGGTTTGATACCATTTGATCGAATCCTGACCACATTACCATCTTAAATCCATAGATCCTATATGATATTGTTTCTCAAAACCTGACCACAGCACTACCAATAAGGTTAGTTATGTAAAAGTTACATGGTAGTCACAATCAAGGCTATTTATTAATTTTTTTACCCAGTATACTGAAAATTCACTCATGAGAGTTTTTTATGACTTAAGCAGATATCAACTTGTCAAGCAAGCATCAGAATACATTTAATGCTTCACTGACTGACTGCAAGTATCATACTTAATTCAGAACTGAGCAAGAAATTCTGTATAAAGTGCGTTCCACATTTAGTTGACAGTACAGGCCTTATGGAGTACAGTGTTACCAAACCTACACTCCGTCGTCCGGCATCCTGATGGTGAAGGCCACCACTCATAACACTGCGCCAAAATGTCAAATTTAAAAAGAAATTATGGAGGCCCTCGATTCACGTCGTTCCGATATATGTTTGATTCTATATTATTCATCGTAAATAGCGATTATTAAATTCTAAAATTCAATACCACAGTGCGCAATCATAATTTTTATATGTTTATACTGTAAACATGCATTAATCCCATCATAAAAGACCATTTAAATACATATATTTTTTCTGCGTAAAGGAGTAATAATGAACGTAGGAATCAACCACTGGTAAATAATTAAATTTAAGTGGTCACGGATATCATGTTCTGTTTTACGTCCATTGGATTTTCATCGCACATCGTCAGCACAGATCTCCGATTCAGGAATCGGGTATGAAAAAAGATTGTTAGAAATGGAATTATGAAGAGGAAAGACATACTATTTATTAGAATATGAATGGAAAATTTTATTAGTTTTAATGGAAATTTTTATTGATGGAAGTATTTAATCAGAGAAAGTCACAGGAATTTTGGGAAAATTCAATTCTGAAGAAGGAGAATTCATTGGTTAATCAATTTGGTTAAATCAAGGGATTTGTACATGAGAAACAACTAACCCAAAGGTGAAAAGTAGGGCCGACTCTTACCGTTTCACTGTAATTTTTAAACGGAACACTTCATGGGGTAGTGTCTTTGGGGCCTTGAGTAATGAATATTAAAAAATAGTGACAGTCGTTGTTTACAATATTTTGTGGATTATTTTCTAGCACCACTCGAGGCAACCATTCTCCTCAATGAGCTGAATGATCCTGCAAATTTTTTGCATGCAACAGCTATTTCTACTTCCTTGACGCACTGACGAAGACTGAGGAGCATTTCTTATTTCTTTCTTACTCCAAGTCATGTCTGCAAATAGCTTAACATTGATCCATATGTCGTCTGTGAGTGCAAAAACTTTTTTCACAATAATTTTTAACTGCCTACATTAATTGTAGAGCAATTGTGTAAAAATCGTCCCTCTAAATAAGAATGATTTGTTTCCCTCTGCAGTCGCATACGCAGGGCCGCACAGAGGTAGGGCAAAAGGGGCAGTTTGCCCCAGGTCAGCGCCTTTTGAGCTATGAAGCCGCTAAAATAAAAAAGAGCACTCAATATTTACCATATTCTGTGGAGAAATTTCTATTTTCCATTGAGACAATAAGCAGATAATACACAACACTCCAAAAAACCTTGTTTCCCCTTACCTTACCACAATCGTAATAAACGAACCATCCCCAATTCTATCCATCCATTTCCAATCTGGTTACCGTATTTTCCTCCTCTCGAGGATTCGCGAGTCTACCAGATTCCCTTCTACTCGCGACCCTTCTTATGCCCCCTGCCCATTCCTGCATGTAAGATGTCCCTAGAGTAACCAGGCCTGAGGTCTGACGTCCAGGTTCTTTTGTACATACATTTTTCTTTAGGTGGGTCCGTCCCATTCCTCGCACAATGGAGCCCACAGGGCCCCACAGGCGGAAACCAAAGGGAAGGACACCGTGGGTGACTTGACACAGAAGCTGTCCCTTTCGTTGAAACCCTATCCAGCTCCCAAGCATTCAATGCAGCCCATTGAAGGGAAGACGCCAGGCGAAATCCTTGAAAGAAGAATCAATTGCCGCTGCTTCCTACTGCCCTTCTCTGGTATTCCAACGTTTAATTTTGGAACAACAACATCCTGCCTGAAAATGTATCGCATATCCTTAATTACCTGTTCGAAATTTGCTTTTTTTATATTTTACCAAAACACTTTCAACTTATTCTAGGAGATGAAAAACATCACCTACAACTAAATGATAGTGTAAGTATAAGTAATAATGTTAGCAAAATGATCCACTACCGCCCAAGAATTATTTTCCCCTTGTTTTAAGCAAGCTAAGGTATTTAGATTTACTTCTATTTTTTATATTTAAAATTCTAAGACCGATCAAGTGAGAACCTCTCTGGCAAAGTTCAAGGAAAATAATTTGACGCAATGCCAATACACGCATGCTCTAGGAATCATACTTGAGTGTTTTTTAAGAGCGGTCCTCTTCATGAATTTGACTTTTTCAATGAACTTGTGTGTCGCATATACAGTAATGATGATAAACACTACGCTTTCAAGTCTCCATAAATAATTCTTGTCTAAAGCACTGTAGTCAGCTGAAACATAAAAAGATTAACTATTATCAAAACAAAATGCCTCCATACCTTCTTGTTCATGAGTCCGACAGATGTTCCACTCCCTCCATGTAGTGCAATGTGCTCGGCTGTGGCTCATCCTCCGTTGAGGGAGATGTCGACTGAGGGGATGAAGACAATGTCAGACGAATAATTAACTCTTCGATGTCATCTTGCAAATTGTCTGCATGCCACATGTCTTCTTCCACTTTCTTCACGTGATCGACATAGTTTTTCCAATTTTCGGAAGTGATGGCATCAAAGCTCTCTGCGATGAGTTTTCTACCTCTTTCTTCTTAAAAGTGGTGTTCTTCATCCCAACGTAATGTTTTACTTGAGCCCAAACCATTTCAATTGGATTCAATTCTCAATGATATTGTGGTAGTCTTAGCACTCTACAGCCATAACTCTTCACTAGTTCATCTATCTTAAATTTTTCATATTTTTCCCGTACTTGATTCACCACAAATAAAAGACCTCTTTTCAAGCTGTCCTCATCTAAGCTAATTACTTTGCTAACCAACCGCTCTTCAATGGAATTTTTCCTCCAGCTTGTGGTAGGTAAGGATTCCAACTTCCTCTAATGGTATGATGCATTATCTACAACTATAAATTTGCGTTCGGGTATGTTTGAGAGAAGTGAGTGCTCAAACCAGCTCTCATAACACTCGCCATCATCTTCGTCATGCTCATCCATGGTGTTTTTCTTGCATAAAAAAACACTGTGCTGCTCCCTCTATGAACCCTTTCTCCGTCCCTGCATGTATAATTGCAAAGCGTCTACCTCGGGAGGTGGGGGCCTTCGGCCCGCTTGTAATTCCAGAAAGGAAAGCCTGACGAGGAGTTTCTATTTTTTTGCCGTGCCAAGTCATGTTCACTGTGTGTCCGACATTGATCCAAGTTTCATCTGTTAAAACAATGACCCTTCGTTCATGACGATATTGTTTTAGCTGCCTTAAATAATTATGTCGCCAACTAATAATATTTCCCCTGCGTTCGTACACGAAACCTATGTCTACAAGAAGGCGATATAATGTAGTCCTCTTGAAATTTGGAAGATCTTTGTCCATGTTGACTGAGCTTAAAACAGATTTTAAAGTCGGAGGAATATTTTTCATGAAAAAATCATGTACATTCCTTCGAACTCACGATCTCACAAAATCGTCGTAAATCAACGTTCTCGAGTTCTTGTAAGGCTGTCTAACTTTTTTAGTCTTTGAAGGTGTCACCAATGGACCACGGGATGCTTCCTTACTCACTCTGTAAATAGTGGACTGTGAGCAGCCAGTTGCCTTCTAAGTTTCACGGCAGGCTTCAGTTATACTGAGGAATTTGTTGAGGTATGAGAAGACGTTGAACACCAGCTCTCTTTCACGGCTTCTCAGCTTCCCCCCTTTTCTCCTCCTCTTCGCATCGGACATGGTGATAGGGCACCTTAGAGCAGATATTGATGAAAAATACTCCACAGCTCTGATAAACACAGCAGACTACATACCACAGACTACACACTAAAGCACTCAGCCAGAAATCGAGGGATCCGGGTTCGAATCCCGGTCAAGGCGGATGAATTTTTCTCTGTGGAAATTCGCACATGTGTGCATTGCGGGTGACTCCGTAAAAGTGGAACTCCGTGGCTAGTCCCGGATAGCTTGAAATTTGTACACACCACTTGTTCACTCAAAAAAATCCTACAAGAAACTGAACGTCTTCGCTGATTCTTTTTCTAGCCCCTTCCGCTGGGGTTGCTTCCCGTGCAGATGTTTTATGGCACCCTATTAATGGAACTTCTGGAAAAACCTAGTGTGCCCTTTTCTTTAAGGGCTTACACCGAAGAGGAATGCCCCTGGTACGGATTATGGAATAATTTCTTTCATGTTTCCTACGGCAAGACTCGTAAAGGCGAAATTTGCATCTCATTTCGAAGCCATCAAAAGGTGCATGGGATAGGCTTTCGTATGTCATTGTCTTGAAATATAAATATTTCTAATACAACATATGAGTACTCTCCTTAAAAAACATCTAACGAAGAATTACATGCATTTTAGTATGCATTTATATAAAGATATAAATCCCGTTTTCCACCGAATAATCTTCCGTCTGCGCTGTGGAAGTTAGCAAGACAGCAAGCAGCGTTCCTCGGCGGTGCCATGGCGCACTGCTTGCTGTCTTGCGTGGCACCGTAATAATTTTTCTTAAGATCAAAACGTTGTAGCTTTCTTCAAAATTGAGATAACTAAATGATTTTTTGACTAAAAACAAATTAATAGTTTTCTTCAAAGTTTATACACAGGATATACGGACCTTAAACTTAAGGAACGTAAGTTAGCAGGCGATTACTTTTTACCTTACAAACACCTAACTTTTTTGTCCTTACGGCATTTACATCAGTACAACAAAATTTCAGCTCAATTGACTTCTAATTGATGTACATCTTTATTGAAATAAAAAGAATACGGAACGTTTTGCATAAGTTTCAATCCAGTATGAAGAACGGTTTTCCCACAATTGAGTGAAGAAGACAAAGTCAAAAGAGCCGCGTTTGTTGCGTAAATTAATGAAAATGTTTTTTATAACTTTTATTATAAATTTTATGGAAAAACTATTATGACCAGTAAATGTAGTGTCTCTCTTTGCATTAAAAGAGATGATGATAAATTGGATAGTGCAATATTAATTTTTCTGCTGCTGTTGGCAACAGCGCATCTCCAGCCTTATGGGGATTAACATGGGAAACGAATCTCCATAAGAGCCCATACTGTCAACAAAATGTGGAATGCACTTTACACATTTTTACTGCATACACTTAGCCATTGTTTTAATATACAACAAATATGAAATTTTTACCTACCTCACGCATGCTGTAGGGGAATATGTAAGCATTGTTGTATTCAACTTTAGCCACAAGATTAAGGGTCTGGGCAAATTCTTCATCTGTCTCACCACAAAATCCACAAATAAAATCAGAGGAAAGAGAGACTCCAGGAATGGCCTCCCTCACACGATCAATAAGTTGGAGGTAAGCCTCTCGCGTATATCCTCTGCCCATTCGCTCTAACACACTGGAGCTTCCACTTTGAGCTGGAAGATGAAGGCTTTTACAAACATTTGGCCTTTTCCTTACTACATTAAGAACCTAAACACAAAGATTTAATGATACATGAAACACACCGTACATTTTTTGACAATATTTCATGAAAATGTTTGCATGAACAAGAGAGAAGAATACCTCATCGGGGAAGTCTTTTGGGTGAGGAGATGTGAATCTCACCCTCATTTCTGGGTTAACCTCTGACACTCTATCAAGCAACTCAGCAAATCTTTTGCCTCCTTTTTTTGGTTTATATACTGTGTGAAAGCCTTCACTCAACTGAGTAACCTCTGGTTCAGATAGATGGCCATCTTCTGATAAATCTCTATAACTATTGACATTTTGCCCTATAACAAAGGAAAAATATTAGTAACAAATCTCAACAGAAACCATCTATGAAATGACATTCCACTTCAGACAAGTTATTCTAATGTACATGGTAGCAAGTATTATATACATAGTTACAAATTGGAAAACTAGCCAAGTAGTAAACCTCAGAATTACAACCGTTTAAAAAAATTAACTTTCATTAAATTTCTCTGGTTTACAGAGCCATATTGTTGACAGACATTACGCATTCTTATGCTCTCTTTGAAAAAATTTCTAGAACTAGTAACACCGCTCATAAATCACCTGAAATGAGTTGGAAATGTGGGAACATGAATGACCATGCAATCATGTCTAGTTTAGCCAAGAGATGAATTCCAAAGACACATTGAGGTATACAACTTTGGCGAAAACTAGAGCAATTTAACACCACAAAGAGAAGGATTTTCTGTGACAAATATTTAGAGAAGGGCAAAGGAAAATACAAAACATGTCCCATAAGAGAGCCCACAAAAAGGTTTTCACTTGGATCAAAACATGGAATTTTTCAATCCCTTATCTTAAAATTCCCTCTTGAGAACAATAGTTCTTCTATCATGATACAAATCAATGTTAGAGGCATCTATGGGCAGCCATCTAACTCATGGGTTTTGTAGCTGATAAAATACTACAGGAGTATGAAAAGTGTTACACAATTAGCTATGAAAAAACAATATAGTAGGAACTTGATAATAAAAAAAACTTGGCCTGGACCAGGAATCAAACCATGGACCTTCGGCTTTCTGGGCCTATGCACAGATCACTATGCTACCCAGGCTTCCATCTTCCCATGCACGAACTAGATCTAGGGTTAAGCCCTTGCAGTACATCAAAGATGGCAGTGTAAAGGAGAACGGGCTTAAAAGAAGTCACAACAGAGGAACCATTTCCTATAATAGCGCAAAAGCCATGCTTGTCTCTGAATGCAAGGTATTCAAGCCCACTACAAATACAGCCAAAGAAACCATTGAAATTGCCATGAGAAAAAATTTGGTTTATGTTCGTTGTATTGCCATCTTTGATAAACTGCAAGGGCTTAACATCCAGTTCATACATGTCCTTATAAATTGCCACAAGAATTAGGAATTTACTCGTTTTCATGAAAGATGATGGATCACAGGTGCATTTTTTAGGCGCTCTTTGTCAGAGCCGAATACATCATGCTCTTATTGTGACTTATATGAACGATAATACACTTTTCAATGCTGCAATAGTAAGGACACTATTAATCAAAATCATAGTAAATCATATATTATGACACCAAATGGACCAAATTGCATTCGGATTTGTTACCACGAGTCCAGAGTTACTGACGAGTAAAAAAAAGTAAATTAGTCAAGTACAAACATACTTTCCCATGAGAAACTCATGATTCCTGGCATTTTTTCGTACCTATTTTTCCCAAACATAAATTCATGATAAGTATTCCTATTGCAGAAATCGTTTGCTGCGCGCGTATGCTCAAAAAAACTTTGACAGGGATCGGAGATCATGCCTTTGTGTTCGAGTGGAAAATTCGGTCGTGCGTATCACCAAAGGAAGCTTTTTTTCTCACTACTTCAGACTGATCACAGTCAACCTTGCTCCATGGCATAATTATTCCGGCTGGCAATAGTTATCATCGAAAGACTCAGGTTTAATTTATTGTCCTCATTGAGCGTTTTGGTGAAGTCATTGAGCAAGGCTCTTCGTAAGCATTGCCCTTTCCTTCTTCTGTTGCCAACAGCCAAGAAAACCAGAGAAAATAAGAGTTCGCTTGGTTCATACGACCTCTTAGTTTGATGCACACTGATTCGAAAGGATGACTAGTTCTGGACGCATGTGTAATCATTGGGAAAAAATGCTCAACCACCCATATGTATTCATATCGGGAAATGGTGTACCCTCCTCCCCTTTCCCTACAACCCAGCAATCGAAAAAATATCCTAAAAGAGAGCTCAGCTGCTCTTATGAGAAACCTTAAGTCACACTGTCGGAGAGTGGGCAGAAAGCAGCCTCATCAGCATCCTAACCCAATTCGAGGCACTCATCTCTTCCTTGGGTTATCCGACGATACCCCCTGGAGGGCATCGGAGGTGGGGGTTAGTTGGTACCCAGCCAGTGCGGAAGTAGGGTACCAATAGGCCAGGAAAGGGTGGGGGGGTTGAGGAAAGGAGTTCAGAGTGTTTTAACGGTCTTAGATATGGAACCATCATACCTATAGAGAAAGAGAAGGGGAATATTGTTGCAGGAGAGGGTGAAAATGATTCAAGAAGTTAATCAAATAAGTTAAGCAAAAGTGCTGTTGCGGAAAAGTTTGGGGTGTCTTTGTCAACGCTTACAACAATCATCGCTAACCGACCTAAATTTCTAGAGAAAGTGGTGGAGGGGGTATCACTGAAAAGGAAAAATTTATGCGGCGCTAACTTCACTGAAATTGTAAATGCACTTTACGTCTTCTTCTGCAAGTGCAGAATATTCCAATAAGTGGCCGGATCAGTCAACGGAAGGCGGAAGAAATTGCTTTACGTCGTAAAATTGAAGATTGTATTCCATTGGCTGGCAGTGTGATTCCAAATCCCGATTCAACATTGTGTCGCTGAAAATATTTGGAAAAGGGAGTCATTGAATGAGGTATCCTCAAAAACATTCATTAATTGCTGGAGAGTGGCAGGATTCCCTTACCCAGTACCTGATTATCCTGTTCCTGAGGTTAGTCTTCGATAAAACTACCTTAACTGTGAATGAAGCCCTGTTAGTGCCAGGCACGAATTTTGTCAATTTTAATCTTTAGGAAGAGGTAGGTACAGGATAAAATAACTATCGAGATAAGAGGTTTGGCAAGTGGTTTCCAAAATTACTTTACTAGCGATGTAAATTAATTACAAGCAATGAAGACGAAAATGATCAAGTCCTGATCCCTCCCAAATAAAATGAAGTTTTTCTCACTCTCGATACATCAATTCTAAATTAATTATAGTGTCGACTCCCAGTTCAGTTTACATTTATCCTAATCAGAGGCCATTGTGGAAGCGATGCGGAGTGTAGCAAAGAGCTGATTTTTTTATTAAAGAAGTGATTCTGTCAACAGAAGAACTTAGATATATTTATATTATACATTCACCTGTATTTCTTCTTGCCTTATTATTCACTGATTCCTTTTTCTGAGATTGCTGGAATGGGTCGGAAATTAAGTAAACCCGAAATGGAAATGCCCGCCCATTCCCATATTCCCCATCCAGCAATCCCCACCAGAAAAAGTCATCCAGCGACCCATCTCCGTAGCTCCGAAACCTCTGCTTACTCTCCCCCATCACTTTTCTTTCTCACTTGCGGCGAACCTATCAAACGCTTCCCTTCCCTCCCACACTGGTCATATTTCTCCCTCAAGAGACCCTCCATGTCCCCCTTCCCTGCTCAAGCCCACCTGCTCTACGGGTGGGCATGAGCCATCCCCCTCCCACCGAAGCTCCCCGTGCCGGCCCTCCAGAAGATCAGGCTCCTTCGTATCCCCCTCCTCCCACCCGCTCAATACTAGGTCAGGATGCGATGTCCCCTGCTGACTCTGGAGACCCCCCATTCCAACTCTTGGGACCTTTAAGACGTCTTCCCCCACTCTCAAGGAATCTGTGCAAGCCAATGGGTCTAATACAGTATATTGTTTTGTGGGCATTTCTTGATTCATGATATAAGCCGCCACTCTCCAGAGTCATGTCCTCCCTCTCCACTGACGAAGCCGATTGAGGTAAAAGGGAGGAGGAAGATAAGTTGTGACTATTCGGCATTAAGCCGATGATTCATTCAATGTTTGTTCTTTGCACGCATCCCTTGGCCTTGAATCCCAGCCAGATCAACCTCCCTAGTGACGTAAGTCGAGACCATGGGTCTCGCAGCTATTTTCATGAGTGGGATAATGGAATAACCCCCCAGCGACTGGAAAAGTAGGGAAAGACAGCTGATTCCTGCTGGGTGCGTGGTCTGACCTGGAGCTGCAATACTTGGACAAAAGTTTCCTTGCTTGATCGTAAGCAGAGGAAAAGCGACAAGCAAAAATATCCCACACTTCTATTCAATATCGAATCTTTAAATGAAGTTTGAGATTTAATGAATGAAGAGCAGGCAACCTAATCTGAATAGAATCACAACTGAAGCTTTCGCATAGTAGAGTGAAAAATGAAAATTGTTGATTTATAATGTTAGCATTGTTAGTAGCTGACGAAGTGTAAAAATAACTATCTGTTAACCCGAGATTGGATTTGGGGTCCGTCAGAGGGAGTACAGGGAACAGAACAAGAGCAAGGTAGAGACCAGACCTTTATTGTGTCGACTCCGTTACATCTCGCGGCCAACTTCCCACACAGCAACGCCGTCTCCACCCACTTGCACACCTTAGCGTCACCTCGTGACTTTACCTGGCCACCTTATTGGCCCGTTAACGCTGCATGTTCGGTCGTGCGATGGTACATAGTCCGTGCTGACTCTAAGAGTTGGAGGAGGCGAGAGAGCTCTCTGGAAGCAGGTGGAATGTAAGGGGGTGGCAAAACTGCAACATATGGTGGAATAGGTGTGGAAGGAAAATTACCGAGTCTCTCTCTCTCTTACATATCTCACCTCCAATGTTGAAGTGCATGACTTGTACAATATACTTTTGAAAGAAGGTACACATTTAGCTGGACTCTTCTATAAGATCTTCTTTCAGCTCCATTGTCTCGGAAATAACCACGCACTAATAATCTGAATCCAAGGGAGAATAAAGATTATTTCGCGAAATTAACGGCCATATCATTTTTTGTAAAAATCACATAACATGCATCCATGGCATTGCATCTGTGAGAGAATCTTCTTTTCATTGTCTTAGCATAATATAGATAAATATATTATGCCAGACACGGAGCATATGATCCTCTTCTAGCAAAAATATATTCCTCTAATTCCTGTAATTTCTATCTATGTAAATCCAAAGTCTAACTGGGCGAAAATTTTGCAAAGACGCTTGATTGCCTAATCTCTTACTCATGGAAAAAAAGAAAAGTTAGTTGTTTAGATGTAGATTTCTGTGGGGCATGGATGGAAGTTGATTCTTCCAATTTTCGAGACTTCTGCTACGTCATTCCATTTTTTCGCGGCGGTAATCCCAGAAATCGGAAGCATCATCCTCCGACAAACGAGTTGTGTTCAACTTAATGCCCCTGTTGGCATGAAAACATTTTTGAAAAAACTTTCATAAATTATAACTTCGTAAATCATGCAAGTACGTCGTGAGAGTACGTCATTTAAGGAAACAAAAAATATTTTCGCCGCGATGCTCTTGGGAGATACTCGTTCATACGAAATTTGATATTATGAAGTGCCAATTTTTCCGGTCCGATCGACTTCCTAATTTCGACTTTCTACTGTACATGCTTGGCAACAGCATGAGTATGAAGCTGGTCAGTGGGAAGAAAGTTTCAACATAAATTAAAAGGTGTACTTAATAAATATACTTACCGAATGTGCAGAGGGGCCAAAGAATTACATACTTAAAGGGTTCCTTCTGTAAAGTCAGCTATTATATTACCCAATATTCAGAATAAATACTGACAGGCACACCATTAAATACTCTCTTGGCAAGTGACCACATTCAATAAGATCCAAACTTTCTTCCCTCCAAACTTGCCATGCATGAAAGACTCAACCCTGGAGTGATTTTATGAAGGAAAATCATAGCAATCATGAAGACTACATTTACCTAATAATGTGATTTCCTTAACACCTTCTTCAGAAAGATGACGGACTTCACTTATAATCGACCGGAGGGGACGGGATCGCTCACGTCCACGAGTAAATGGTACAATGCAGTAAGTACACATGTTGTCACAACCACGCATAATGGATCTGAAATTAAATATTTACTTTTAGAAAAACGGAAGCGTTTTGGAATGCAGAAATTCATGCACTGACGAGTTAAGAACAGAGGCCTCTCCCAACACATGTTCCTGAGGGCAGAGAGCAGCTCAGCAGAGTAGAAAGACAATGAAAGAATGAGTTCATGCTCAACTCTGATGGAAGGGGCTTTTTTTTGCATTTTGGACGATTCTGTTGACCCATATGTCCCTGGAATCCCAATACGCTGCTAAGCCTGTCATCAGGTTTTCAAGGGACCGGGTCAACAGAACTTGACATACATCTGTGCCCTGGGTGGTGAAAAACCCACCCAGGTGGGACTCAAACCCATGACCCCCAGTTTAGTAGGTGAGGACTTTACCCCGTCGCCACCGGGGCCAGCGGTAATACTTCTTTCAGTTTACAGAAATCAGCACCCCCCAACATCTGTCATAATTATTTTTGCACCTGCTGTCAGGGAGAGAGAAAGTGAGAGGAGGTGAAGAACAGGTAAGAGGAGAGAGGAACAAATCGAGAGGGGCTTCCTTAAGACAAGTTCACTCACAAGCCTTCTCCTGCCTGTCAAAGTAATACACTAAAGGGAATCGGCAGATTATCAAATATTTTTTTCACATATCATCAAGCTTCATTGACATAATCTTTGAGGTTGTACCCATCATGACATGCATCATCATTAATTTTTAATGCAAAAGGAGATATTTAATCACTTCTCAACAGTCAACTACAAAACTGGCCTTGACCTGTTAATCCTTTACAGTTAGTTCCACTCAACAGTGCACTTCCTTGTGTTAAGTCCAGTGTCACGTGTCACTAAACATGCTTATTTTATGTAATATGTATTTTTCACTTCCAAGTATAAGTTGTTTCATGACACACAAAATGCATCTAAGTTTATAAATGAAGGTGTATTATAATAAAAATGACAAATAAATGCAATTTCCCATAAAAGTTATGACAAAACAGTTAACTGCAAACTTAAAGAGAAGCTCAGAAACATTCTGACAACCACAAAGACCACAAAAATGCAGTCTGGAAAGAGCAAATTTTTCATAATGGGAATGACAATGTAGAGGAGGCAATTGTGACAAAGGTAGTTGTATTCAAAAATATTCCCAAGCAAATTGCATTCACTGAATTGTATTGCCACATATTTAATGCACAATTTTTGCCAGCCCACTTCATTGGAATTTTATTAACATTAAATTAATAGAGAGGAATCTCAGTAATCTGGACCCCTTCATAATCCACATAGGTCTCTGGTCTGCAGATTTTGGTTTATCAAGAGGCTGCCAGATACAAATACATACTACCAAGCATTGCTGTTAGGGTGAGGTAAAAATTCAGGACATCAATACATAGTAATTTCAAAATAATGACAAACCAAAGTTGTTTTACATCATTAAACCTTGAATGGCTACAGTATTTTTTAATGTATTGAACCTTGGCCTTCAATGGCTAATAAGTGAATGAAATACTCCCACACTGAGTTTCAAGGGGCACAGCTACTCTAAGAATCCCTGAGAAGGGGAGAGACATAAGGAACTTGGGTGATGCTACCCACCTTTTCCTACCATGATTTATGGGAAACAAGTAGCATATGGTACAGGCGTTTGCACAAAATCTGACGGGAACAGTCATCGCAGATACCCAAGGATAATAGATAAATAGTTCTCGGGTTTGGCACCGGGTAAGGCTGTTTAAGGCCAACGTTTCGATGAGAAACTCACTCATCGTCATCAGGGCTAAGACTGACTGCCGAGTTTGGTCCACACCGGGTTTTTATACTAAGATAGCCAATGGACGGTTGAGGCCCATTGTTGACCAGCCGATTCAAATTTGGCTCAGGGCGGTTGGAATTTGAATTTTATCCGCGACCGTTTTATTTTATCACTCAACGGACTCCATATTTGGCTGATGCTCTGCCCAGAAACGTTGGCCTTAAACAGCCTTACCCGGTGCCAAACCTGAGAACTATTTATCTATAGTATTCGCCGGGAAAGCCTACGATCTTTTACCCAAGGATAATCTTTGAAAATTACTTACACGTGTAAAAGTAAACATTTCCAAATTGTAGTTATTTAGTTGTGAATCAGATGTACAATTTATCCCTTTTGTATATCCCTATTGCGATATTTGCCTACTTGTGTTGAAAATCATGATCAAAATGTTTTGCACTCATCACAAGGAATCTGAGGCTACGTTGTTTGGAAAATTTAACTTCGTGTTTTTTATAACTTCCGAAACTCAGGTCGAGAAGTAGCTTGTAGTAAATACATGCTTGCTGTTCTAAAAATATGAAGCGATGATTAGAAAATTTAAAGCTGCCGTAGACAATATAATTCAGCAGAAAAAAAATTCCAATAATAGATCACCTTTTGGTGATCGGTCAGGGAAATTGGTAAATCTGAATACCGTAAGGAGGCGTTGAGTATGGTTGAGTAATTCACGGAGTGGCAATTGTTGAGTCAAAACTTCAGTGGAAAAGTTTTTATCTGTTCAAAATAAATAGCCATCTATCTAACCGTGATTGCCTGGAAGAAGATAGCATCATGTCAGATGTTTGGCAGTAATTTAAAAAGAACTTGGGAGACCCTAGTCGTGCGCCTTGCCAAATAGTGCTAAATGCTTGTGGCTAGTGGAGGGAAGAGTTCCCGTTCGTATACCACAACAAATCTAAAAATTCATCTTAAGAATTTTCATTCAAAATAAATTGAGGAACGGCAAAGTTTTCGGTCTCAACCTGGAGCACCAATACTCTATGCCTCTATCTCCAATATCAATTTGCACGGAATGAAGAACTACTGGATAACCCTCAGCCTTTATCTTCAAGTTATAGCAGTAATTCTGTAGAATAAGTGCCTTCCTCATCATCTGCGGAAACTCCTTCCACGGCAGCAAAAAAAATGCAACTCCAAACAACCCTGGGAGAATGCTGGAAAAAAACCACTGACCAGCAGCCCTATTCTGTAAGCCACAAAACCTTCGCGGCCACGAACGATTCGCGGTCGAAACACGAAATGACGTCACAAACTCGAAATGTGCGATCCACTAGCGCTTCACGGAACTTTTCGCCGCGAAAGATTCGTGGCGGAAGTTACGCGGTGAGTTTGGGCCACGAAAACGGATTTTCGCCACGTAAACAACTGGCAACGGCTACGCCTGCGGACACATATATTTTATATATTTATTGGTAGTGGGGATTTTGGCCTTATCTATACGTTAAGAGGAATTTCATTTGGTCAGATAAGTATGATGTAACATGCAGCTGCTTGTTTATTAGTTTTATATTATATTGTTTCTTGTCTTACAATAAGCCTATCTTCGTACCGTTGTGGTAGCATCCCGTGCTAACCCTTTACTGTTGCTCTCATAACGTCAGTTAACACTGAGGTATAGTTCTTATAAAGGTAAGTTCACATTCTTATAATTAGAACTGTGCTAATTTGTTGATTGATTAGCAAGTATAATATGTTTTCAAAGTATATTATCCATGTCAATTGCTACGATTGATGCGTACCCTTATTGCTGATGTATTTCATTTCATGACGTTCTCACAGAAAACTATCGTGGTACCTATGTTTATAGTGTTTTCTTTTAATTTCAAATGTACCTCTGGCTCTTATACATAGATACACAGTGTAAACTAGTTTAGACTGTGTATAGATACCTACCAGCTGATCGTTCATGTTTTTGCAAGTATTTCAATCCCTACTAGTTTTGTCGTGGTTGTTATTGAGAATTTAGTTTTTCTACAAATACTGACGCATTTTCCATTTCATTTGATTATCATTGTTAAATAATAAACTGTAGGTTGGTTTAGTGTAACTTCATCACTCATTCGAATTTGAATTCTTCTAAGCCTGCTTGTTTTTGTATGATGTACAGTTATTGAAGGATTTTGAGTGAGTTCTGTGTTTATCCATTATGTGGATCAATGTCAGCGATTCGTGTCTGAAAAATACTTAGGCTATAGAGTATTTGTCATAATACAGTGTCTAGAGAACACTTCCATAGTGTTTATGAGAATAATTACTATTTTGTCAAAGTTATGTTTGACTTGTAGGCTATTTTAATAACCTTCTAAACTTAAAATAACGTGGGCACTTTTCATAGATTTGATAGATAACTTCAGATTAGGCAATGAGTATTAAATTCACATCCTGTTTGAATTTGAGCGAAATTTTGTCCAATGATTACATTGTGATAATACTATCAAAAATGTTGTCTACTGCGATGGCACTCAATATATGAATGTCTAACACTCGTCCTGAACTACCTACTGTTGGGCAATTTTGAATAGCAACAATAATAGCAAATTAACTGATATAACGGTGGACTAAATGTATAACCTACCTTCCAGGGGTGCTATTGATATATGATATTCAACGACACAAAATAGGTAGCATCTTTAGGTGTAGGAACATGTCCTTTGCTGGAATAACAATAGTAGTTTACACTTCAAATTGTTGACCTAGAATCATAGGCAAATCTGTGTTGAATTTATAATTTACTTTCAGAGTAGACATTATTGGAAAACTTATTTTATTAAGTCATTTTAGATGAATGGAATTCAGGCATTTGATATTTTGAGGAGGAGAAGGAGAAGGGAGCTGAAGCAGAGACACAGGCTGCGATTAAAGGAGTTGAGAGATGAGTCGGACCCTTTCATGGTCACCGATGAGGTGTTCCAGGGAATATACTGTTTGACGAAGGAGGTCGTGAGGGAGCTTATTGATATTCTACGTCCCCAAATGAATCTGGCCCAAAGAAATACAGCTGTGCCCCTGGAGTTGAAGGTATATGAAACCTGCATAATTGAAACCTTTAAAATTGCGTATGACAAGTAAGAATTAAGATACAAATATCCAATTCTAGGTCCTATGTGCACTTCATTTTTTTGGCCAGGGGAGCTATCAGAAATCAACCGGAAGTGATAGCAATCTGGGGCTGAGTCAGGCCTCTGTAAGCCGAGCAATTCAAGAGGTGACAGAGGCACTGAACTCCCCTCATATATTATCTGAGTGGCTTCCATTCCCCATGACTAATAATGAAAGGAGGCAAATTATACTGAAGTAAGTTCACTTCCTACCATTGTGGTCGCTAACGTACATAAGCTCTCATAAACATTTATGATATGTAAATATATATTTTATAAACATACCACAATTTAAATAATATTGAAGTAAATGTTGCAATTATAAGCACTCACTTAACATACAACATTGAAGTAACACATCAACAAATATTTTCAACCTTATCTTTCGTAGATTCATCCCTAAAACGAAGGATACTACAGGCATAAAATATTTATTTCTGAGTTCTGCTATGTACTAGATTGTATTTCATCAACAACAAAGGCAGTGATAAAAGGCCACTCTGGGATTGTTTGATAACGCGACATCACCATCATGTACACCCAATCACCTTTCAATATCTCATTTAATGAACAACATACAGGTGCCTAACACAATAACCTCCTTCATGCTGAAATACAAACCGAATTTGGCATTCCACCAACACGTAATAAAACATATTCGGCTTTAAAGATGAAAATTTCATCATGATCATGCTGGATGATGTAGGAATACAATAAATACATATTGCTTATAATGTTTAATCACTAGACTTTATTTCCATCAACAACACAGGCAGTGATTTAATAAACACATTATTACCATCATGTACATCCCTTCACTTCTCAATGTCTAATTCAATGAATAACCACATACAGGTGCCTCTCTCAACACTACAGCTCCTCTTCAACTCATATTACCCACCACAGATTCAACCTGGAGGTTTGTTTTCATGGGAGAGATTAGAGTTCACCATGAACGAAGCCATTGGGCGAGAGAAATTCACACATCCAGAGTAGGGGGGACAGTTTGGCTTTTCTTGGGCAACCTGCCATTTGCTACAAGGACTCAGAATCAGAAAATCACAGCCCGAGGATTTTTCATGCAGGGACATTTGTCCAGAGAGGCTTCATCCCAATTTAAACCAGGACCTAGCAGTTGGTAGCCAAGCACTCTACACACTTCCATGACCACACATTCCTTCATTCTGGATATAAATTTGAAGATTTTTAATTTTATATGGGTTATCTGTTGTGTAATATGTATTTTTGTTTTCTTGTATACCCAGAGGGAAACTTATGATTTCATGGATCAATGTTTTTATTTCTGTTTATTTTATTTACAAGAAAGTTACCTGGTATTATTTTTTGGTTTTAATTTAAGTTTGTAATTATCCACTATTACCTCCATCTCAAATACCTTTCATCTTCAGTCATCCTCTGTCATCATTTACTGAACAAGTATCACATCATTAATTGAGCCCTTTTTCAAAAGTTCTCAATCCCTATTTATTTCATCCAGTATTGCTGAGACTCTTCTTGCACATTGCTTTGCGTGAGCAGCAGTTGTTCACACAACCAAATTTGAAAAACCCAAGTAACAATCTATTAATAGTGGCATTATAGAAATATTTGAAAAGAAAATCTCTGTAACCAAATGTAAAAGAAAAAAATAAGGATACTTCTTAGAAATGAAACTAAAATTCGTACCTATACAAAATAATGACAGCTAACTTTCCTGCAATAAATAAAAACCTATTTGGACTCAAAATATCTTTCCACAAAATAAAAATATAAAATATAAAAATATGTCTGTTACCTTTCTAGAAAATTAAAAACTTAAATTAAAACAAAAAAATAATACCAGGTAACTTTCTTGTAAATAAAATAAACAGAAATAAAAACATTGATCCATGAAATCATAAGTTTCCTTCTGGGAATACAAGAAAACAAAAATACATATTACATAACAGATAACCCATATTAAATTAAAAATCTTCAAAATAAAAAAATACATTTACATAAAAATATGCCTCTTCAATGTCTTCTGAGAAATCTGAAAGAAAAAACATCAAGTTTTTAATGCTCTTGCTCAATTTCTCTCTGAAGAAATTATCAAGCAACAAGATTCCCAGGTATTTTGGGGTTCATTGATGGGACGCATGTTGCCATAAGGGCACCAGCTATAATCGAACACCTGTATTTAAACAGAAAATCCTTCCATTCGATGAATGTGCAAATAGTAAGTATCACTGTCAAATTCTAAATTTGTGTCATATAATTTTAATGTATGTTTTAACACACACAAAACAAATGATTTCAGGTTTGTGATTCCAGCTTAAATATTATAAATTGTGTCTCCAGATTTCCTGGGAGTACACACGATTCGTATATTTGGAGCCAGTCCACTGTATACAGGGAAATGAAGGAGTTGTGGGAAGGTGGAGAACAGTGTTGGCTGTTGGGTATTTATGTTTCTGGAAACATACATTATTTGCAATGACCGAAAGTACTAGGCTACACCTATTTTAATGAAATTATCTCATTATTTGTAGATTAATTACATTTATATTTAGCCAAGTATGAAATGTTTTTAACTATAAATTTTGACATGCAGGTGATTCAGGTTACCCTCACCAGCCCTGGCTTCAGACCCCCATTTTGAATGCAGGTGAAGGAACCCCTGAAGCAGTTTACACAGCAGCTCATGTGCGGGCAAGAAATGCTGTGGAAAGGTGTATCGGAGTGTTAAAATCACGATTCCGATGCCTGTTAAGGCACAGAGCATTAGAATATGCTCCTGGCAAAGCAGGCCTAATCATTAATGCCTGCTGTGTCCTACACAACATGTGTGTAAGGGGTGGTATGCCCATGCCTGAGGAACCTCCACATTGGGATGAGGTGCAGAACCCTGATCTCCCACCCCCTCTAAATAACCCAAGGGCAGTTTTACAGGAGGCTAGGGTTGTGAGGCAGTCCATAATCAATCGCTTAATGCAAAGATAGGTAAG
Source organism: Ceriagrion tenellum (assembly GCA_963169105.1). Taxonomy (NCBI): domain Eukaryota; kingdom Metazoa; phylum Arthropoda; class Insecta; order Odonata; family Coenagrionidae; genus Ceriagrion; species Ceriagrion tenellum. The sequence continues at coordinate 9,666,059 of OY720638.1, read as the reverse complement.
TTAAAATGGGATTTTTCATTAATTAGATTCATTTTGCATTTATTTGCTAATACTGTGATGTATAGAGGTCACTTACTCGGCAAATTCCCTCATGGTATCACGATATACCACAGAATTCTCTTCAAATACTGTAGAAATATTTTTTATTGCTGCAGCTTGAGCCACCCGCTCTTCATACACATCCTCTTTATCTGTTAAGGTGGGAAAGCCTTATTATAGTATGCACAATGACAAATATTCACTTAATTGATACCAAAAGATAAGTCACCAGAGGGTATTAACTAGAGAAGAAATAAAATTTTGAGTATACTTACATGGGGCAGCAAGCCTCTTCCTCTCTTTGGTAGAGGTTTGTGCGGTCGATGGGGGTGGATCTCCCACAACTTGAGCAGCAGGGACAGAGGAGGTTTGTGGTGACTGTGAGGAGCAGGTTGCAGGAGATGAAAGGGATGCAGTGGGAAGAAGGCAGGTTAGAGGGGAAAGAGTTGCAGAATTTACTAAGTCAACAAAAACTCTGCTCCCACGGAAGTGGAAGGATCAAGGAATGGGGTGGGGTTAAGGGAAGGGCCTGGATTATCAGGGGGATTAGAGTGAAAGGAAGGGGTGGGTTCAAGGGAAGTTTGACTAAGCCTCCGTTCTTTGCGGCACTAAATATGAGAAAGAGAATAAGGTTATCAGTTGAAGTATTCCACACTTTATTGGCAGAAGAATTTAGTCATGGGCATTTATGCAAGAATTGCATATCACCTTTTATGCCTTAAAATGTCAGTGGTAGTGTTAGGGATGGCGGGTATAATTAAAGATATGCATTTTCCCTACTACGTTTAACTGTTTCATTTTCTTAATGTCAAATGAATGCAATGCCTTTAATAAAATGCCTCAATGCCAATGCAATATAAACCTGAATCATCAATATTCCTGCAAACCTTAAGTAAGATGCCTTAATTATAATTAAGAATCCTTATGAAATTATAGAAATGTGACTGATCTGTATTTCATCCCGGAGAAGGTGATAAAAAAGTTAAGGACTGTAATCAAAAATTGTTCGATGGCAATTATGGCTAATTGTGATTCCTTTTCTCTTTCAGATTCTGCAGAAAACATTGCAGGATGATGAAGATTTTTAATTTAATATGGGTTATCCTTATTTTAATATGTATTTTTTTTGTTTTCATATATTCCCAGAGGGAAACTTATGATGTCATGGATCAATGTTTTTCTTTGTTTATTTTATTTATAGGACAGTCACCAGATAGTATTTTGATTTTAAATATTGGTTACAGAGATTTTCTTTTCAAATATTTCTAAAATGCCACTATTAATAGATTGTTAGTTGGGTTTTTCAAATTTGGTTGTGTTAACAACTGCTGTTCAAGGAAAGCAATGAGCAAGAAGAGTCTCAGCAACACTGGATGAAATAAATAGGGATTGAGAACTTTTGAGAAAGTGCTCAATCAATACTTTGGTAGTCAATGATGACAGGGGATGACTTACGGTGGAAGGCATTAGAGATGGAGGTAATAGAGGAGAAAATAATTTATAACCAGAATGAAGAAACGGGTGGTCATGGTAGTGTGTCGAGTGCTTGGCTACCAACTGCAAGGTTCTGGGTTCATATCTGGGTGAAGTCTCTCTGGACAGATGCCCCTCGAAGAAAAATCCTCTGGGTGTAATTTTCTGACTTTGAGAACTTTGTTGCAAATTGCCCAAGGAAAGGCAAACTGTCCCCCCTACCCTGGATGTGTGAATTTCACTCAGTGATGCCTTAGTGCAGGGTGAACTCTTATCTCGCCCATAAATACCTACCTCCACGTTGAAACACTTAATGGTGAGGGCATTTGAGATGTAGATGATATCGGAGAAAATAATTTAAGTGCAGAAAGTAGGATTAAGAAGAGCTGTTTAGCAGTGAGAAAGGCAGTTGTGTGGCTATTAATTAAAAATGATATAAACTGAGAGGTGTTGAGAAGAGTGATGGACTTGATGTAGAAGTATTTTAAGATGTATGAATGGCCAGGACCTTTTATCATTGTTTCTCATACTTGCTTTCTTAATGTTCTATGGACTTGGGTTGCAGTAGTCTCCATTGTACACAGTTTTTCAAATTTTGCTTTCAATATATTTGTTATAATTTTGGTATTGATTGATGACTACCTCTCCTTTCAAAGAATAAAATTATTTCAATCTTAGTGAACTACGATCAGTGGTGCTAAGTCCATGGGACATACTACAACTCGTGTTATTTGCCTCATTCTTATAGCCTTGGTCAAGTTAAGTATTATTGTATTATTAAGGCATGCCATGACCTTCATCCCATTATATTAACATAAATCAAGGGTGTGACCATCTTTACCCACCAGAAGGGGATCTGGGACGTCTGGCACTCCTTCAACTGCGTCCCCCAACATCCCCACAATCTTCTCCTCCTCTGCTGATAGCTGTGACTTAGGGGCAGGTTCAGCTCCTCCACCGGTTTCATGGCAATAAGCCCTGAGGCCTTATTCTTCACGTAGCCACGCCAATCCTGCCAAACCTATGAAGAACAGAAACATTTTAACTCTTCCTTTATGACTTTCAATTTTATTTAAAAATATACATGCCATTCTTTTGATTACCTTAGCCCACTTCTCGGGAGTTTTATAAGCCCCAGAAGAACTAGAATTAAGGCGGTCAGCCAACTCATCCCATTGGCGCTGCTTCGTAGCAGCAGCCAGTGGACCAATGAATTTGTTTGTAGCCAAACCAGGGTGCCCTAGCATAAAATTTACCATCTCCTCCTTTTGTTGGTGTGACACCCTGGTATGGCCACCGACATCCATATTTTTTGCGTCTTCATCTAGAACAGAGAAAGGTATATAGATTGAAATACATCTGATGCTTAAAATTTGCATTGTGAAATTAAATACCTATTCCTCCTATTAAAATAAGAGGAAAACTCCTATGATGAATTTTTAATAGTCTACTATGGAATAGTATTTCTCGAAATTCACCTTCGACACCTGTTACTCCAACAATACTGAGATTAAAAATAAGAAAAACCTTATTAAAAAGTATCCCACTATAGATAAATAACTTAGAAAAAAATATTAATTACAATTATTATGCACATAATAGGTACTTTCATTAGGTACAGCCGGTTTAGATTGGTGAACTTCTACAAGAAAATTTTGAACCCAACAGTTCTGCTACCCATTTTAGTAGCGAATTAAATCCATCGCTTTATTACATTGATAATTATGAGATTCAATTTTCAAAACTAAAGTACATGCAGTTACAAATGTGTTTTGGTGAACCACAATGTGGTCTATTGAATTGGTGGTGCCAAAGGTCGACAACTTCTCACTTGTGCGATTTTGATGCATTAAACTAAATTCATCGTTTTTATCATGTCATTATATCCATTAACCACTAACAGTTTTACAAAATATAAATATTAAAAAATTCAGACGATACTTTTCAGGTAGTTGTCCACCATTTACAAATTATGAACTTAATAAAACCAATTCACTCACCTGCTGATTGCCGCTGCATTTTCAGTCTGCTTGAAAAACAACATCCTGCCGAATTTCTCTCATTGGCTCTGAGGCATTGCGTCATACTATTCGTGACGTCTTGGAGGTGAACTTCGGCAGTCTTCGGATCTCTTCCCTTCCATGGAGGGGAGGCCGCGAACACGAGTTCGTGGCCACGTAAATACTTCACGTAATGCTTAGTGGATAGCACTTAGCTGGTTTTCGCGGCTCAACCGCAAAAATGGATTTTTTCGTGTCCGCGCCCGCGTAAACCTTTAGCGAATAGGGCTGCAGAAATGACTGCCGTTACAAAAAGATATTGGAGGTAACTGGTGGGATGCTGATTGAAAACTTCCAACCATTAAGATTGACTGAAAGTAAAAGTAAGTGCAAATGATTTATTTTTAACGTATAGTTTTTTTTTTGTTACTAGTTAGTGTAACTTATTAAATTGCGAGCTTTTGAGTTGTATATTGGAATCACCAATGTTGGGGTACTTAATAATATATCATGGCACCTTGAACTGATGTTTATATTTCAAATATATATTTATAGTGTATATAAGCATTCTTCATGGTTTCGTATGTACTGAATAAAAATTACGCGCAACAAATAAATACATGTATACACTCAAGCTTTCATCAGGAATAGGTGTGTACTCCTCCAAAGAAGAACCTACCCACTTATAGAATATATTTTTAAAATATCTGAAATTATAAATAAAAACATTGTATGTCAATTTTGAGTCAAGCAACTTCATACATGTTATTTATTTCTAGTAGCAACAATTGGGATTACCTCACAGACTAGCAGTCACCGCATTGTGTTAATTAAGTTGTTTTATGTTAAATATGAAAAAAATGACGAAATGCTAAAGGAAGTTAGAGCACTTTGTGGTAGGAGAGAGGTGGTTGTGTTAAAATTTATAAATATTTCAACTGTTAAGGCTACATAACCTTTTACTTACAACTGTTTTCTTTTGTCCTACCAGGTTTCATAGATTTGATTACATATTTGGAGCCAAGATTTGCTGTCCCATGTACACAGATGTTTTCCCGGTCAGTGATACCAGAAATGTATAGCAAGACATGGAAAAATGTTATGCAAAAAATTAAGGAGGCAGACACCATAACATTTACAACTGATTTATGGTCATCTCACTGTTGTGATGATTATTTATCCTTGACTGGACATTTCATCACCAAGGACTATGTTAAGACAAATTTGTATTTATAAGCTGTTCCTTTCAGACCAACATATCATACAAGTGAGAACATAGCAGAGTTTTTGATTTAAACCCTTGAGTCTTGGGGTATAGCGAAAGAAAGTGTTCACCTTTTTATCAGGGAAATTACTTTTAACATGGCAGGGGCATTTAATTTTTGAGAGCTTCCCAGTGTAGGATGAGCAGTTCATACACTACAGTTGGTAGTTAGAGAATCTGTACTCAATCAAACCCAGATTGCAAATTTTTGTGCAAAAGTTAGAAGAGGGGTGGGTCATTTTAAACATTCATTAAGTGCTAACAAACTTTGCAAGACTTACCAAGAAATTAATCATTTGCCAAAACACAAACTTATTCAAGACCAAAATACAAGATGGGATAGCACATTCCTCATGCTTGAAAGGTTTCTTGAGCAAAAGAGATTGATATATGGTCTAGGGCCCCAATTTAAGTATTACTGACCTACCGCATCGTCAAGAATAGGAGCTCTTAGAGAATATTGTGCCTATCCTGAGGCTATTCCAATCTGCAACACTGGAAATGAGTGGTGTGAGTTCCAAAATGTCCATTGCCAATATCATCCCCTTAATTCGCAGTTTAATTGTGAATATCAGTTCAATGACTTGCCACCGTACATCCACATTTAAATCCTTTTGTCAATCTTTGTTACACAACTAGCGTAAACAGTTGCATGACATTGAAACTTCGCCAAATTATGCAATTGCCACACTTCTAGATGCCCGTTTTAAAGACTTTGTATTTTTCAACCCCGAATCCAGAGAAACTGCCAAAAAAGATCTTCTTGAAAAGCTTAATAGTCTTGACTATGAAACCTGCAGAGCAGAGGAGATTGCAAATGTTGGATCTAATGGCAAGGCATCTCCTGTTACTACCAATTCATCCAGTTGCTGTTTTTACAGTGCAATCCTTCCTCAAGGAATGCTGTCTATAAAAAGGCCAGATGGTAAGTTAAAGAGTTTTTAATGGAACCACTGATTCCAATAGAAAATGACCCTTTAGAATATTGGAAAAATACAAAAGAGCATGTTCGTCTTGCCAAACTTACAAGAAGGTACCTTGCAGCACCACCTGGATCAGTTGCCTCTGAACGTTTGTTCAGCACCGCATCTTTGACTTCCTCAAAATCAAGGGGATCTCTTAACCAGAAAAGGTGAAACAGCTTGTTTTTTTGCACAAGAACATGAATTTAAAATAATATGTGTATAATACCTTAAATAAATTACTTGGTTGTTCTGGATATTTTGACTTTTATTGTGTACCACGAATTTGATGTAAGGGATTACATTTTGCACCAACTTGTACTATTCCATCGAAATTTTTTTTCATTTGATTCCCCAAAAGCAAATTTTTAATGTTTAAATACTACATAAAATCAGTGTAAAGAATCAATTCCATTTTGCCATTGTACCTGTCTCTAGAATAATCTAGATTATCACCCATTAGCAACTATTTTATCACTATACAAAGAAAATTGGGATGTCAGTAATCATTACCGGATTATCGGTAAATCGGATATCGGAATATTCTAATATTGGCTCATCCCTAGTAAATACAAATATAGCATTTTCTATGCAATCATTGTAATGTACTAAAAGCTATTTTATTTTTGTATCCACAATATCCACAAACATGAAGCGCAATTGAGTGAGAAGTGGGCATTCATGTCATGATTTCATCTGCCCTCTGACCTAATTTTTTCATTGGAAGTGCGAAGAGAAAAATATCGCTATGTGGCTTCACTAACTTTGCCACTGAACTTTGTGAAAGCAGTATCTGTAAACTAATTGCGCTCTTTGGTCATTGTCGTCATTATTAATAATTAAATACAGATCAACACTAGGTATCGTATGTATTTTCTTGGGAGGCGGATTAGGAGGAAAAGAAACTATTTTTACAATAAATGCTCGCCAGCTACCTACAGTATGAGCTCAAATGAGTGGCAGGATAACATTCCCCTGAAAATTTTGCAACTATGTAATTTGTATTTGACTTTCCATGGAATGCCTTCCCTGTTTTGCATGTTTCCCTGGTTACCACATTCAGAATCCCGGGTCCCTTGTAGAGCGTGCTAAAGAGAGTCCACTGTATATTTCAATGGAAGAATTTTACATTCACTATTTGCTTTCTTTGTCAAAAATTATCACTTGCACTTTCCCCGAATATATCTCATGCATCAACAATATAATCAGTGTAATGTTGAAAAAATGTGGCTTTCACATAAATAAATTATTTAAAAAATAGTCTGCCCAAATGCTTCACATCTAGCTAGAGGTATCTCCCTCCCAGCTCATATACTGACCCCCAACATCCCCTCCTTAGCCTCTTCACTTGGAAAGGCCTGATCTTGCCAGCTTATTCTATCTTCCAGCACCGCTTAAGGGACTGCCATCCCTTCCCAAATACAAACCCCCATTACCATCCAGCCATTCCATACCCAACAGAGGGCAAGAGTCGGATGTCCTCAACATGTCCTCCAATACCCTAGCAAGAATGCAGTCTCTGTTATAAGCAAAGGACTCACTATTTCATCGACTCCCAGAGTCAATCACATCCAATTACTCTCTGATATCATCAGCTTCTGCAGGAGCCTCAAATGGCAGCACTTTTGGAAAGAAAACTATGACCACCCTCCAAACTTCAAACCCGCCATCAACAAATTTCATCCAAAATCCAACTATGAACCTAAATCTTTGACCCAAAATCACCCAATCGTGGTATTCTGCAACCAACCTTTAACCTCAACAGAAAGGAATTGTCATCTCTTAGTCGTCTCCGCCATGAACCCAACATAACCATCAGTGAAGCAGATAGGGGATCAACTGTAGTCGTACAAGACAGGGAGGATTATGTCGGGGAAGCTATGTGACAGCACAAGTGATGCTTCTTCCTACCTTCCACTCACAAGGATCCAACTGCAGCATTTTAAGCTGAAATTCATGATTTCCTACAATCAACAGGTCCTGTAAGTCTCATGGTCTGATATCAACATTCCCTCACCTACCCAATTCAAAACTCCTATATTTCTACCTCCTTCCCAAAATTCATAGAGGGCATCTCCAGGTGCCCTATCATCTCCAATTGCAATTCCCCAACACAGTGTATATCGCCCATTGTGGACTTTCACCTGTACCCTCTAGTCTCCAAACTCCACTCCATTCATGACTCTTATCACTTTCTCAACATTCTAAAGGCAGTAAAAATTCCCCCTAACAAGAGCGTCATCATGGCTACCATGGATGTAACTTTGCTGTCCATATCCTACTTCCTATTGAGAAGAAATCACCCTCACAATCCATTCTCTAACTTCCTCATCAACCTGGTAGAATTCATTCCAAAATACAAAGCCATCTCTTTTAATGGGCAGTTCTTTCTTCAAGCCAAGGGAATGGCTATGGGCACAATAATGTCTTGAGGGTCTCATTGTACACCAATCACATTAGATATTATTAAGTAGAGAGCTGGGCACAGTAGTTAGATCCAGCTGTGGTCTCTACCACCACCAGTAACACTATGCAAATGTTTATGGCCCCCTCTTTGAGGCCTACAGCCTTGGATACGGACAAATGAGTCAAAGGCATATCTCGCTGTCCAACCATTACAACTGGTCAAAAACCCCACTGTTAACTTCTTCAAAGTGTTCCAATAGAGTGTTCATGCAACTAAGTTTTCTAGGAGTTGGCAACAGAGTGAATTGGGATTACAGAAGTGGAGAAAGGGATAATTTATTCATCATATCCTTCCCTGCCATCTCCTTGACTGAGCGCACTTAATTCTAAAAGTAAAAAGGTTTTTCCGACATCTAAGAAAGAGAACTCATATTTTGTAATTTACAGTATTTTCAAAATACAAAATATTCCTACAAAATGCACTTGAGATAATAATTACATAGCACAAAAGTATTGAACATATGTATTTTAAATACATGTATTTTCAGTACTGCTAATCCCTGATAATAGGTGGGGGAAGTGGCCTTATGTGGCAAATAAGACGAGGGGAGTGCAAATTTCAGTAGTTACTCAACAAATAACCTCAACTATGGCCCATACCCGAAACCAATTCTAAGTTGAATTAATTTATTATGGCCACACAGGTTTAAAATATGAACAATCAGCAGATTTGAGGGCGCAATAGCGAGCAGAAAGAACTTGGACACAATTTGGACAGGACTTGGACAGGACAACAACAACCAGGAATGACGAAAAATACAACGATCCCGTAGCAATATGAATGAAAAACTTACACGAAAGCTGAGACAGAGTCCTGATTCAACCGAACCGGCGTTACATCGGCATATGTCTCCTCAAACGATAACTGGACATTCACAGCTTTCTGATCATTCTCAGTCAATGCTAAAAGGCGCGGTAGATCTTTGTAGCTATCAGGTCCCGCGATTAAATCTACGGCCTTCTCTTTCTCAAGTAGTTTTTCTTTCAAACGCTCCGCCATGCAACCTGTATTTAACGAGAAAATTAGAAAACTGTAGTTGTGAATAAGCAGACGAGGCAATAGAACTATTAGCAATCATTAGGCGGACTTCACGGCGGAGGCAACATTCCTTACCCAGTACTCCGATCTTCATAGGCGAGTTTCTTTTTACTCTTCGACTGTTTTTAAGCCCTTTCAAGTACGATAGTTTGTTCCATACTTTGCTTTCGGCTCCTTCACGAATGGCACAAGTAACAACAAGCACTATATCAGCATCCTCTAGCACTAGGGTTCTCCGATAGCCATGGCTTTTTAAAATTGACCAAACTACTTCGGTGTCATTTACATTCATCTGACAACCATAAATGTCAAAGTACACTGCATTACAAAATAGAATATGATTAGAGCCAAGTAAATGACATTACCGTTAAGAATTGAGGGTAAATGTTTGCCTGACAGGTTCACCGATTTTCCTTCAAAACTATTTTCTCCGACGTTCTACAACCGTTATTTCTCTCTTATAAAACATTAAAATTAACGTTTCTTCACTATACCTCTTTTTTTAGCCATTATCCCACAATTACAGCTTTCCACGCCGTTTGAATATAATGTTTTTTCGCAGACTTCAACTGCGCTTCTCCGCCATATTGCTGTGTTTCAACGCCCACTACCCGAGGGATACCTCATAATTTCACTTCTACCATATACACCTTCTCATGCCCTTGTCTACGTTGCCCTACCAGTCACTAACTTTCAAGGGGGTTTTCCTTACTAATATGGAACCTCATCTTCTGTCCGCAGCTACTAATTTAACCCTTCTAATCACTAATAGCCTCCGAGTTTTCATTCAGATGAAACTGTAACACTCAGATGTGAAATTGACACTACCACTGCTCTATCTGGGGTCAATCCCATGAAACATTAAAAATCACGATGGCCGCCTCCGCAACCCAAGCATATGGAATTTAAAATTTCCTTCAAAATATTGCAATTCCTGCATATCACTTCCTACAAAATTTTATGGAAAAAAAAAGATATTTCTATGGTGGAAAAAATTTCATGACGGTGGATTTGTCACGCGAACATTTACCGAATTCAGAAATAAGAAGCCAACCTCTCCTATTTCCACTCTGGTAACTTTCTTCATTCAGGTATGGTGTTGAGATGAACTCTACCTCTCTCAACTTGCTGCTAAAAAAGTGTTCGAACCCTGGTCCATCCCGTGGTATCTTCTTCACATTCTTCTTAACAACCGGATTGACATCGTGCCTTTCATTAGTTGAAATAAATAACATCGATTGTGCACACCTCAATGCATACCAACTAGTCCCGAAAGTTTTGCGTCGGATAGAACTGCAAATTCCTACATGCATCATGGTGATAACGAGGGAATTTCAAGACAACCTTACAAGTTAGAAAGTCACCACTAATTCCATCTCAAGCCACTCCGTACCATTCGTGAAACAGGTACAACCACTGTAATAACTTGGGAAAATTCTTCTTCCTTGGCAAGGAGTATGAAGTCTCTATACTCTTTGTTCCCTGGCATTTGGCATTGCTTAGACGTCCTCTTCTACGGACTGCGGCTCGAACAGGCTCGATATCTGAGAGGTAGATGAGGTAGATCAAGGTAGATGGCGCGTCCACGCGAGACGGAAAAACGGGGAACGGCCGGATTGCGGCCAACGGATCATGTGGCTAGTGCACGGTTACGCGCCAATTCAAAGAGAGCTTTAGCTGAGACGTCGTGTCCACCGCGACTACTAGTAGAAATTTATATTTCATTCGGTCGAAGAGTAATCAAAGATATTGATGAATAGATGTGTATGTCATCTGGAACCGGGTCTACAGGAGGATAAAATTCAGTGTATCTGACCCGACAGCCGGCGCACGTCGCTGATACCAGCCATAGCTTTAATTTAACTGAAGCTCTCGTCTCTAAAGGTAAAGAGCATTTTCATGCCAACCCCTAATCGGACTACAAGGCGTCCTGTGCCAGTTCTTGCCGGGCACCGGCTCCACTTCATTCACTCTCGGCCTTGTTACAGACTTCTAATATGAAAATCTAGTGGAGAGTAATGAAAGTAGAAATTTTTCTTTTCATGCGTAAAAATGTTCTTAATATTTTATGTACACCCTCATTTTTTTATTAATAACTCACAATTGACAAAACTTGCTTTATTACTTACTTTATTACAAGCACATGTGGCATTTACTTATGGTCTTAAATTGTCTTCGATTTGGGCAATAAGAATTCTTATTCATTTTCTAACAGTCAAAGAAACCTTATCTTTCATTATTTATTTCAATAAATGTTGACCAATCAGTAATGAGAGAGAAAATGTCACTTCACAATTTTTTCCTGGAAATCTAAATAGTAACTCAGCAGTGATCTTTCTCTAATGCCGATGATTCATTTCTATCTCTCCAAATTAATGTATAACCATTCATCAGGAATAGCATCACCTCTTCTGCTTAAATTCAAGTTGGAATACTTGGAGTTCTCAATCATAACCAGCCAATTTTATGATTTCACGATCTGTATTTCTCACCAAGTAAATAGCAAAATCTTGTTTTTGCTAATTGACCTGGTGAGAAAAACATTTGAGGATTGCCAAATGTCAAAACTAAATTTATTACATTAAAAGATACATTATATCCTTAAGCTATCATACAGAGTTTCAAGAGAAATCTTTCAATTATCAACCAAAAGTCGACCACTCTCACTAGGTACATGAGCAATCAAAAGCCTCGATATAATGGCAAACGGTCAGTAAATGTTTTCAACCTGCTGGTTATTTATTTGATTTTGGTGCTCAACATACTTTATTCTTTCCTCAACTTTCCCCATTTCACATGGAGTAACTGCCTTCGAAAAAAATTCTCCCTCCCATCTAGGCACCAATCCCCAGAAAGACTTTCACTTTCTGTAGTCCTATAAAATGCATAGCCCTTCCAACTAGTTTTATAGGTCTCCCTTACCTTCTGCACTCACATTCTATGTCAATTACCCACACAATTGTCATATTTTTCTCATTATGTGTTCATAACACTTAAACTGGCTTTCTTCAGCTGTTTTAATATTTCAGCAGCTCTGGCTTTTCATCTAAATCTATCATTCCTCATCCTTCTTATTTTACTAAGCTTCACTACAGCAGTGACACTAGGACACATCAGACTCCTTCAAGTACCCCTCCCACTTCATAGTGGGAGGAGTAAACACACCACCCTATGGGGTGACTTCTTTTGTAAGAAGAACATGTAAGTGCATTTCCTATGGTAAAGTTCAAGCCCCCACTCAAGAGAGCAAATATTAATGATGCTTAAGTCTGATGAAAGAACTTTTAAGACACCATTTGTGACAATTTGTTGATACATGACTGCATCATCTACAAACAATCTAGTAAGCTAATTTCTTTAATTCTGGAAATTGATCATTCAAAAAGTAGGAAAGTTCTCCAATGAAAAAGTGATGAAGAGATGCTACTTTGCTCTGGCTAGGCAGTCTCAAATAGACAATGTGCATTTTGGATCATGCTCGGAAAGATTTATTAAATTGTGAATTTAATGAAATGCATAGGGAAGCAGAACATTCCTTAAAAACTTAAACAAGCAAACTGATAGTGCCACTCAGCTGATAGAGGGGCTAGGTTTGGAGTGATTAGGTACTTGGAGACAATGTGCTACCCTTAGATTACTTGTAAAATTCAGATAAGGAGAGTTTCTGTAAGACACGGAGACTGCCATACTTACCCCGCTCTTTATCTGTAGAACTGATATGAGAGAGAAAATAAGAGATGCACAGCAAAATAAATACGTGCAAGTATTCATTTTCTATATGCACAAATAGTGAATGTAACAAAAACAATGTGACACAAACACAATGCACTTTGTTAACATACAATCCCCTTCTCTGTTCCCTACCTCCTTCTTCCCTATTCCCACCCCTTCCATGGCTGGTACGCTAACATCCCCCTGCCATGCATCTGATGAGGCATTTCAAAGGGCAGTAAGTAGATGTAGATGAAAGTTACATCAATGTGCAGCAATAGCTGCCTGTTTGCGGAGGTTCAGCAGTACATAGAGCACTGTAATTGTGTGACTAGGAGACTGATCATACAGGTTACAGCTTTTTGAATTATCAATATACTGATATTTCCCAAAGCCTAAAATGCGCATACTTGACACAGAGGACTATTTATAAATTATGGAAGATCATGTAATTTCCATTACCTAAATTTAAAAATGAAATAACTACAAAGTTTCACAAAAATAAATATTATTATTAGTTGATTAAATTCATATGCATCAAATTCAACAAAAATATTAACCATACAGAAAAACTATCTTCTTGCTCAACTATATGTATAGAAACATAAACATTAGCATTCATCCATTCAGTGTTGAACATAGGAAGCTACATCATTAGATAAGCTAAGTTTTTGTTATAAACTTGAAAAATTGTGGAAAATGTCCTTGGATTGGGATCCCAAACATTGACATGTACCCATAAATAAAAACTCGACTTAAAAATATAAAATATTTGTACTTAAGGGATGTGTACCCTTACCATACAACTTTGGATTACTGGCATTATTAACCAGTATTCAACAGCGATGTTAAAACTTATAAGTTGAGTTTACACATATCTCCAAACACAGAGGCAGAAGAATGGCAAATACAAAACGAAAGAAAACTTCACTGGTGAAGTGTAATAATTTCTCTCTTTCAGCCAAAAATTAACAGTACAAAATGATTCCTTATTGAAAAAGAAAATAGAACATCAGAAACTAAGAGCTTGGGATGCTCTGCAATCCACTTGTTTTCAATGATGACAACACCAAAGACTGGAACCATCAATTTCTTGTTCAGCACTCAAACCATACTTCCAGATGCAACGCTTCCATTAACTTTATATACAGGTTTTAAACTTGCTCTTGATTTGGCAACATCATGACATTCCTTGACTGCAGAGCTGATAAAGCCATGTGAATTTTTCAGCTTGCTTTCACTGCCTATAACATTAGAAACATTTGATTTGGCATGGGTTGCCAGGGTGGATCCTTCCATTTCCATGCTTCCTAGAAGTGACAGATAGGCACATGAGAAGGTATTACGTGGAAACATTTTGAACATGAATACATAATAGATGTAAAATGGACACACAATACAAAACTCATATCTTCAACTTTCCCTAAAAATGTGACTTAAGCTCCAAAACATTAAAACACAACTACAGGGGCCTTAAGTGCCTGCAAGTTACCACCTGGTTCAAACTCACACCTATGCTTCTTCAAAAGCCTACCCCCAGCAATTTGTGTGGCTCAATGACTCCCACCACTTCTACTGTACCAAAGTGAAGTCCACCATAGACTTCCCTTATGACTAGTAAGTCAAACTTTGTAACTGCCACAAATTTATTATAGAATGTGCAACTAGTTTTGGCAGATATGCCATCTTCAGGTACGGAGTTATATCAGTGATATATATCAGAAAATGAGGATATATAAGTCTGAGGGAAAATGGTGTGGGCGGGAAGGGTTGAGGGGAGGGAGAGGGTGGACTATTGAGAGGAAAGCCGGCATGGCATCATGGGTCCGGGGAGGAGTAAGGTGATTAAAAGCATCGGGGAGGGATTAAGGAGGGTAATGTCATTTAAACCAGAGTCTTTTTGAAGGCCGATCACTCTGTTTGAGAGAGTCCAGCTTTTTACTTTCTTGGTGCACAACAGAACTTCTGGATTAAAATCACTCCAAAGGCTGAACTCCATCAGATGTCAGGTGAAGGCAGAAGAGTCATCTTTATTCTTGAAGAATGTCTGGTGTTTCTTAGCTACAGATTTGAAGACGCACCCATTGCTCAGATTGTGAATGTTTTTACATCAGTTTCCATGATTGGAGGATTTTTATGGAAGACTGGGTTCCATCGGTTGCTGATTTGGAGAGCACCATCTCCACTGGTGCTGTGTTTATTTCTACTTATCTTAGTGGCCCCTCACATTAGTCAGGGTTTGAGTCTTTCCACCTTGACAATGATCCAACGGAGAGTTGTCAAGATGGTGCCGCATCATGATGAGTCTTTCGTTGGTGCACAAAAAAATGAAAAAAATAATAGTAACAGTGTAGGTTCTGCCTCAAGGGAGTTAAAAAAGGGATAAGGTGTGATAGATGCACCATGTGGATACATAGTAAGTGCGCCCAAGTTGATACAAGCGAAAATATCTGATGATAGTTATTGGCGGTGCACGGCGTGCATAATCGATGAAAAAGATGCAACCCTTCAGAATGAAAAAGCCTCTAAGGACAAGGTAATATCAATGTTAATGCAAGACCTAACATTACACGAAAAAAATACAAATCTGGAGCTCGAAAGAGATAAACTGATGGCAGAGCTTGTATCACGTAAAAGTGGCCTCTCCGGTGATTCAATAGTTTCGAAGAGAGAGACTGTAACTGTGAAATCACCAAAAACTGTGTCGTTTGCTGTAAGTACAAGCAATAGATATGATGTGTTGAATAATTCTGACGATCATCCCGATGGAAATTGTGTGCGTGACACTGCAATGAGCACTTGCAGAGTAAACATTGGTGACAAACACCAAACTAAGTACTCGTGGCAAAATCCCTGTGCAAAATCAGTAATCACAGTTCCAAAGCAGCACGTAAACGGTGAAAAGTTCCCCCCGCACCCCGAAATCACAAGTTGTAGAAAAAAGGGGTAATAGTGTGTTTTTAATTGGGGACTCGTTGTTAAAACACGTCAATGTAAAAGGCGCCGAAAAACAAGTGTATAGTGGTATCAAAGCGTAGCAGATGGTGATGAAGATTGAAGAAATGGCAGAAAATAGTGATATTAGTCCGGAGATGCTAGTCTTGCATGTTGGGAGCAACAACATACGAAGAGGAAGACAGCCGGAGGACGTAATGGGTGAAATCTACGACCTCATCAGAAAGACAAAAAAATCCTTTCCAAAAACAGGTATTGTAGTGAACTCTGTTGTGTATAGGAGAGATGCAAACCCTCAATTCATAAAAAAAGTTAATGAAAACATAAAGTTGGCTTGTGAAGCTTTAAATTTGATCTTTTGTGACCTAAGTAAATGGCTGGACATCCCGTGCATTGGTAAAGACGGGGTACATTTAAATAGAAAAGGAACATTTTTGCTCGGTTCAGCCATTGAAAAAATGTTAAATATTTGCAAAAGTAAGGGAAACTAATAAATGTTCCTGCTGGTGATGATAACTATGCACGCATGCCAAAAAGCAATGTAAACACTGCAATCACAAAACCTCCAGGAAAAGAATTTAAAGAAGGGAGTCACAGTCAAGCATCTGAACATCCAATGCCTCAGGAATAAAACTAACGAACTTTCACTTGCTATCAATCATAACCCCCCTGACGTACTTTGTTTTAGTGAACATTGGCTAAATGGTGTAGAAATCAATAGTGTTAATCTAACAGGTTACAAACTTATACCTTCCTTCTCAAGAAAAGTGCATAGAAATGGTGGTGTTGCAATATTTGCAAGAACCCACCTTGATATCTGTCCCATTACCGTTGAATCCGTGGAAAAATCCTTTGAATGTGCTGGAGCAAAACTTAAATTTGACAAAGTTTTCTACTGTATTTTTACTGTTTATAGATCCCCTGATTGTGATGTAAATTCCTTCATTGATCATCTTGACAGCAAAATGTCTTCTTTAACCACAAAAAACTTACACAACCTAATTGTCTGTGGGGATTTCAATGTTAACTTCTCCACTGAAAACTCCAAACTAACCCACCTAATTGATATGATTTCATCTTATAATCTGAAGCCAACAATTCTAACCCCAACACGAGTTACTTCAAATACTGAATCTCTTATTGACAACATACTTGTGCACACGTCTTTACAGTACAGGTACTCCAAAAATATGGACTTGGGCCTCTCAGACCTCTTTGCGCAACTTATTGAGTTGAAGGTCAAAAAAAATCCTACCACTGCTCATGAATATAAGAGAATATTTAGTCAACCAGAAATAGAAAATTTTGTCCATCAACTAAGCATCACTGACTGGAATGAAGTGTTTAAAAGCAATGATCCAGAGGAAAACTTCAATCTATTTGTCGAAAATTTTGCACACCATTATGACTGCTTTCCAGTGAATAAGGTCCGGAAATCAAACATTCCTAGTACACAATGGATGACACCAGAGCTCAAAAAGCAAGGGATAGCTTAAGCTTCCAAGATCTTACCTTAGAATTTGTAATAATGAAATCAGACAGACAGGTAACCCAATGCTGAAATCCAAATACAAGCAGTTAATGAAAGATTATAAAAACAAAATAAAGGAAGCAAAACTTAACTACAACAACCAATACATCTCTAACTCAAACAATGTTACCAAAGCATCATGGGAAGTAATAAAAAGATCAACGCCATCCCCAAACACAGTAAAAAACATCACATTACAAATGAATAACAGGGAAATATCTGATCCAAAATTCGTAGCTAACAGCCTAAATAACTTTTTTTCTGATACACAAGATCTCATGGCTCCAATCCCCCTGAATCGCCAAAGAAACAAATCAACAGAAAACCAACACATACCCATAAATCAAAAAAATAATACAATCTTTCTAATGCCCACTGATGAAAAGGAGGTACACTCATACATTTCACAACTTGGAAGAACCAAATCTTCTGGACCAGATGAAATACCAGGATATCTTTTAACCAAATGTTCACATATATTATCTCCTCTTCTAACTCATATGATCAACTCATCTATGACACAAGGCATCTTCGCTTCAAGACTTAAAATAGCCAAAATAATTCCTGTTCCCAAGAAAAATTCAACCAAAGGACCAGAAAACTACCGACCAATTGCTATAACATCTTCTTTCTCTAAAATATATGAAAAAATAATATATTCCCGTTTAATTAATTATCTCAACAAGTACAACCTTATCTCCAACTGTCAACACGGCTTCTTGAAAGGAAAATCAACCTCCACAGCAATTTTCGATTTACTTCAGACCAACTATAACTCCATTGATAAACAAGAATCCATCGTCGGTATTTTCTATGACCTGTCAAAGGACTTCGACACAATCAACCATCAGATACTGCTTAAAAAGTTAAATCAGGTTGGAATTAATGGTGTTGCATCGGATTGGATTATGTCATTTGTCACAAACAGAAAGCAGTATGTCCAATTAAAATATCATGACAAGTATGCAGCCACAAGTGTGTATAAATCTCAGCCCAGAACCCCCACAAGAGGTGTGCCTCAAGGCTCAGTATTAGGTCCCCTCCTTTTTATTATTTATGTCAATGATATATCAACATATATGAACAAAGGACAGTTAGTAGTCTATGCCGATGACACTAACCAAGTCATAACTGCTGAGTCAATCGAACAATTAGAAAGAAGTGCAAACCATGCAATAAAAGAAATGATAAGTTGGACAGCCGAAAATGAATTCTGGCTTAATGAAGAGAAGACATCCATCATTCTTTTCCATCCATACCAAAAGAAAGTCCATTGCCCTTCTCATCTTATAAATAACAACCATATCAACATCAGTCGTGAGACCAAGTTCTTGGGAATCACTCTATCTGAAATTTTAAACTGGGCAAATCATATTGATTATCTATCTGACAAACTTCACTTCCACTTGTACACATTACGAAACCTCCGCCAGGAAGTATCCACCAATACATTACTGTCAGTATACTATGCCCACATCTACTCCAGAATCAGGTATGGTATCATCTTTTGGGGCATATCTTGCCACAGCACACGAATATTCAAGCTACAGAAAAGAGCTATCAGGCTAATAGCAGGAATCTCACAGCAAACCTCCTGCAACCCATATTTTTTGAAATAACGAGTCCTCACCCTACCCTGCATCCTAATCTTCGAAGCTGTAGTATTTGTCAGAAGAAATCAACATCTATTCCATCTGAATAACCAAGAACACATGCACTACACACGGCAGCACAAAGATATCCACTGAATGAGCAAAGAATTAGCTCTCACAAAGTCCCTACCATACCATCACACAAATATACAAGTTACCCAACCACCTCAAAGAAATAGAAAAAGAAGGTATTTTCAGAAATAAAGTAAAAACATACCTAACAAATAATCCATACTATTCAGTATCAGAATACCTAAATTGATTGTCAAAATTGCTACTGAACTCTTTTATTTTATATTAATGTAATATGTCACGGCATATTGTATATAAATGTATTGTTAATGTGATAATATTAACACAGGGGAAAAATGCGATATCATCTTCTTGTGTTCACTATCATATATAATGCACCATGTACTTTCTGTATGTACAGTCCTGGACAACAAATTCTTACCACCGCGGAGCAAAAAATTTTCTAAGTACCGAGTTGACGCAGATTTGACAACTGCGCCCCTGCGCGAGAAATAAACGCACGAACCGGAACGAGGACCATTTCAACCTGCCACTGGTGAGGGGAGGGACTCATTGAAGAATGATTTGACTTGCGAAGGGATTTATTGAACGGGATGGGATGCAGGCTGGGTTTCGGACTATTTTCGTATGGGCTGGATGAGAGAGAAGGAGAAAGTGTTTTGAGTCAGCTCTTCGAACGTTCGTTGAGCTCGTTTATCGTGGTATACTACGGTTGATAGAAAGGCGCAAAAACAAAATACATTCTTCAGTTTCCACTCCGGCAATTCGTTATCGTTTTAACTGCACCAGTCAGTACGTGGACAATTGTTTATAAACACTTAGCGATTACGCGAAATGGCAGATATTACATGATATAACTGTCTCTCTTTGTTAAGAACATATAAATACACAAGCGAGCCCGCATATTTTATGCAATGACCAATTGTTCCTGCCACATTCCCCCCTCCTTAAAATAGACCTCCCCCAACCCCAACCCAAAACCGTTATTACCGGCTTAGTAGATGACGACAAGGTACTTGGCAGTCTCTCTAATGTACAAGCACAACTTAAAGTTTTTGTAATTAATATTCAGTGTTTAGGAAATAAACTAAGTGAACTTGAACTGATAGCTCTAAATGAGAATCCTGATGTTATTTGTATATGTGAACACCGGATGAGTGAAATGGGTATCACAATTCCTGGATATGTTGTTGGGAGACTTTTTCTGCAGGAGAAACTGCCGCCATGGTAGAGTTGTGATTTCTGTGAAATGTGACCTAGGTTTTAGTAATTTATCACTTAAGGTTAAACACCTAAATTCTGAACAAACTTTGGATAGTTGTTCTGTAAAATTATTCATTGGGAATCTGGTGTTTGTTGTTATAGTCATGTATAGATCTCCATTGGATCGCTTTACTTACTTTCTGGAATGACTGGATACACTGCTAGCATCTTTAACATATCATTCATCTAACCCATAATTGTATTATCAGGTGATTTTAATTGCGACCTATTGAAAGATGGCAAAGAACAGAGACAATTTGTGCATACCCTAAATGCCTACAAATTAAATCCTCAAGTAAGAACCCTTACTAGAAGTTCTGATAGCTCTAAGACTTTGCTGGATAATGTTTACACTGAATATGATGAACAGAGAGTGAACTCCATTACCTTTGACCCTGCTCTGTCTGACCACCAAGCAATAGTATCCAATCCTCTAAAACCAGAGATTTTTCAGTGAATTTAATGTTAATTATTTTCATCTATTATAAAATAAGCAAGACTGGACAGGAGTATATGAGTCAGATTCCTAAAACAACAACTTTGATGTATTTTATAGCACTTTTAAGCATCAGTTCAAAGTTGCTTTCCCTTATGAGCCTGTGAAATATCTGAATGCTTGAAGGAAAAATTGGTTAACACCTGAAAATTGCAATATATCTAGGATGTTAATACAAATGTCATATATGAAGTCTTCAGGTGATGCCTCCTTGAAAGACCATTATTCCAGCCTCAAAAAGCAATAAAGGCATCTGATTAGGAAAGCAAAAAAAGAATATAATGATTTTTACATTAGGAATTCATCTAATTATTCTAGGGCTGACAGGGAAATTATTAAAGGCAATACAAAGTGCAATAACCATGATTCACCCTTTCAAATAATTAATGATTCAGGTAATCTTGTAACTAATGCTTCAGAGATATCCAACGAATTTGACTGGAACTTTTTAAACTTGCCTGATGCTGTTCATAACAATCCAACTGAGCTAATTATACCTGAGACCAAGTCATTTAGTTCACTGTATCTAAAACTCCTCCTGTTTACTGAAGTTAGGAAAGAAAAAGTCAGCTGATATTGATGGCATTACAGGATATATTATAGAGGCTGTGGTGATCTCATCCTAAAATCTCTACTCTTTCTACTCAATAAGTCCTTAGCAGAAGGTGTTTATCCTGAATCACTAAAGGTGTCAAAGGTGGTACCTGTTTTTAAGAACAAAGGTGAACAAGATAATCTCAAAAATAATCGGTCCATTTCTCTTATTCCACAGTTTGGAAAAATATTTGAATATGTGTACAGAAAAAGGTTAATTGACTATTTAGAGAGTAAACATTTGCTGTCTGCCTGCCAGTTTGGCTTCCAAAAAGGTAAATCGACAGAACAAGCTTTGTCTGAAGCTGTTGACTATATAATTAAAGAAATTGATCAAGGGAACAAGGTTATGGGCATGTTTTCTGATATTAATAGAGCCTTTGATGCTGTGGATCATAAAAAAACTACTCGTAAAGTGCCAATCACTGGGTATTAGAGGTGTTGCTCAAAACTGGCTAAAATCCTACCTCTCAAATCGAAAGCAAAGAGTAGCACTTAGACGTGATGGTAACATCATTTTCTCATCACCAAAAGAAGTACGTAAAGGAGTGCCATAAGGGTCTGTGATGGGCCCAGTCCTCTTTTTGATATATCAATGACTTGCAAAACAAGCTAATTAGAGACTTAAAATATAATTGTGTACTATATGTGTACTATATAATTGTGTACTATATATGATAAAATATAATTGTGTACTATATGTACGTAAGCGTGACGACATCAAGTCATGGTATGCAAAACTTAGATAATCTTGTGAGTCATTGCTTCACATCATGAATTAATGGTGCAATAACAATGATTTCATCTTAAATAACAATAAAACACAAGTTGCAATCTTTACCGCTGTGCAGGGTAAGTTTAATAGTAACATCTGTTTGACTCCCAGTGACCTTAGCATTGTGAATAATTTAACCCTCGGAATAGTACAAATGTGCATGTATGTCCTCAGGCCTCCTGGCCATCTGGAGTAAGATCATACATGTACGTCCTGTAAGCTTGAGCTAGAGCAGTAAAGGCGTACATATACGTCTCCTTTTCAGAAGCATAGTAGCACTTTTCGCCATCTATGCCGGAGTCTGGTGAGCATAATTATCACTATAAAGTATCTCTGAAGAGTACTATCATCTATATTATAATACTAGTCACTACATTCTCAAAAAAACTCACTCCTGGGGGTCAGCCAGCAGAAAAAAAACTCACTACTCAAAGGATTAAGTTTTTTGGGGACATTGGTAGACACCCATTTAAAGCGGGATATACACATCAACCTCCTATGTAAAAAAATGAATGCTGTATTTTATCTCTTCTCTGTCCTAAAATATAATGTAAGTTTGAATGTGTTGAAGACTCTTTATTATGGTTTTTTCTATTCCAGAGTATCATACAGTATAATATTATGGGGGTCCTCCTCCTTATTACATAGTGTCTTCCTCGTTCAGAAAAAAAATGTGAGAAACATGTGTAAACAACATTCAAAAGCTCATTGCCCTCCACTACTTAAAACCTTGGGTATTTTAAGTGTGCCCCGTATCTGTATATATTACTCCGTGATATATACTAAAATGCATAGTGACAAATTTATAAAGAGCCATGATATCCCTACTTACGAGACCAGGTGGTGAAATGATATCCATGTTCCACAGATTAATCTGACCCTTGCATCCAAAGGTCCATATGTTGCGTGCACTAAACTATTTAACCAGTTACCTAGGTAAATTAAAAATGTTAAGAGAGTAACAAATTTTAAAAATATGATGTACGAATACCTGGTTGATAAATGTTTTTACAGTGTGAATGAGTATTTAAGATCAACAATTTAAGTTTATTTTAACTCATATATGTACCCAATATCTTAATTGACGTGTCCTATACTATTGCCTAATGTCTGTACTGTACACTTTGTTTCTTGGACAAATAAAAAAATTTATTATAATTATTTAACTAAGAATGCAGCTTTCCAATGTATTCTTTTTGTTATTAAATCTTTTTCTGCAGTGTCCTGAATGCTTGGGTCATATTTAAGGTGAGGCATAACCAGAGCCAAGTATGTAGCATCTATCACTTTCATCCAAGGACCTTCCTTCTATATGTTTAATAAATCTTTGTTTCCTCAAGGCTGTGCCACATTTTTGTCTGCATTTTCCACAATAGATCTGAAGTTAAGGTAATTTCCAGGTAAAAGTCTACATCTAATGACTCAATGTGTACTCCACCCACAGTGTAGATATGGCAATGGCTTTAAGGAGTACCGGATGTCACTTTAACCATATCAGAGCTAACGCCATTAATAACTACTTTTCATCAGTGATCACTGAGAAACCATTCATTGAATTCACTATTTTTTGGTTTACCCAGGGTGATTTTAATTTGAACATGAGTTTTTTGGTGAAGAACCTTAGCCAATACTTTCTTAAAAATCAAGGAATATTGCTTTAACTTGCATTTCCGATTCACCTGATTTTAGGATGTCATCTAGGAAGAGCACAAGCTGTGTTTCGCAAAATCTACTGTTTCACAAGCTGTGGTTACTCATGTGAAAGAAGTTTTGATTGCCCATAAAGGTCATAATTTAGCTTATAATAATGTTTTCAAGGATCTAGCATAAAAGTGATGGTAATGATATAGGCCAGTAATTTCCAAAGTCATCTGTTTCCTTTATTAGATATTGGTGTGTCAGTGGCCATTTTCCAGTCATGGGGAGCCTTACCCTCAGATAATGATTTGCTAATGATGTGACTTCCAGGAATGGAGGTATCTGTGGCACTAACTCGTTGAGCATGCCTGCAGGTACTCCTTCTGGACCGGGTCAATTGTTACTTTTGATTGAACATAGTTGTTTAGTTATTCCATCATGTAAAGGCTAATGGGGTAGTCGATGAAGAAAGAAAAAGAAATAGCCAAAGAGACAAAGAGCCAAATATAACAAGAGCCACACTATTGAACAAAGTAAGGGTGGAAAACCAGGATGAGGATCATAGCTTAAGTAACCAACCTGAAAGTGATGGTGATGGGCCTTTGGAACTTCCAAATACTTTGGTACTGTAGCCAGAGTCATTATGTGCATCAAATTCAACTTTGTGACACTCTGAAGAAGCTACGACTGTTGATGATGCTGCACTATCATACACTGTTGTCCTGCTTCTGTAAGGAAGCTCAGATAATAAGCATTTCTCACTGCCATTTTTCCATAGTGTATGCTCACAGGGTACAATATTCTCATAGTCGGGGCCTGTTTGAGGACTTGGCTCTGGCACCACATCAGAGCTTCCTCCTCCCACATGCAAATGCCGCCCCAATGGCAATGTACCCACCACTTCGTCTTCCCCATCACTAGACTCAGAGCTCCGACCATCTTCATCCTTGAGGGCGTCTTCGCTTGGTGGGGCAGCAGCATCTCCACCCAACTCTTCCCTCCTCTCTACACTCCACTCTGCCTTGCAACCCTGATCAAGGCTATCCACGGAATTCCGATGCCCCATCTTCACACACCGGAGCCTCCAATTTGGAATCAACAACTCACAAGGGTTGGGTAACACTTCAGGGAAAGATTCGCTCACACCATTCCACATTGAATTTTGTCCATCTTCCAGGTCAAGGGACCCTAAATGAGCAACACGCTTATACCCCCGGGATTCCTCCCACTTGTCCAACTCTTCCTCGTTGTGCAGCACTTCCAGGCTTTTAGCTCGCCTCACTTCATCAAGGGTTGACTTATTACGACAGTCCTCTTGACTCGAGGGCCTCTCTGACACAACTGCATGCCCCTCTAAACCTGACAGCTCCCTGCAGAGCCACTCAGCAAGGCGCAAGCTCCTCGCTTCACATTGACCACGTTCCTTTTCTACTGTGTGAGACAACCTCTGCTCCAGGCTAGTTACTTTCCGGTCCAACCTCTCATGTGCACGATCTATGTGTTCCTTTAGTTCCTGCTTATCTCTTTCCAGGCGCGCTTCAACATTGCGGAAGAAAGGAGCACAGTAGCATGTATAGCCAACTCCCACAGGGCCTTTGCAGATGTTCCCAGCCAGATCCAAGAAGTACTGCTCACCCTTTTGCAGAGGTTCATCAGGTAAAGAATCCAGATTTGGTGCAGGAAAAGCTTCTGGGTCAGGGTAGTAATGACAGCCATAGGGAGACCACTGCCTTCCACTGCCTCCTACGCAGGCTTTCTCAAAATGAACCTTATGGGCATTCTTGTGCTAGAGAAGATGTGAAACAAGATATAGCATATTAGAACTGGTTTTTATAAATCGAAAGAAATGATACATGAAAAATATAGAAAATTAGTCGTGTAACATAACATGCCAGAAACATCTATAAAGTTATAAATGTATACAATTGAAGTTAGATGGCTATAGATGACTGAATGCCATTGCCATTTTTCATTTTAGATAAAAAATGTGAAAATGTCTAATTAAACAACTATGCCATAAATATGGAAATTAGAGATGGGATGAATAGTAGTTCTCTCGAATTCAAATATAATCAAATTCTTTGAATACAATACTACATGCGCTAATAATTTATAGAATATTACCCTCAAAAATTATTTGCTATCTCTTTTAGTAAAAAGCTGTGTGTTACACAAAAAAATTAATTCTTTTAATTTAAAACTTTAATATACCTATTTTACAATCTTTGTCCTATCTATCTATACATTCCTACCCCATACAATGGTCCACTCCATATCAAGCTCTTCACCAGCCTCTATCATTTCCTAACCCAAGGTCTCCCATCACCAGCTCCCTTCTATTACTACATGCTTCCTTCACTGATGCTCTTCTCCTCCACATGCCTTTGCCACTACACCCATTTTCTTCCAGCGTACCGCCCAAGCAAGTAGATCATTTTAATTATTTAGGCAGTGCACTGGAAGAAAATGGGTAGAAAAGCAAAGACACAAGTAGGAGAATACCCTGAGTAAGAATATGAAGAGACCTGAGAAAAGCTAAATGATATGGATTGCAGCATTTTGAGGCAGACACCTGGACTCAGAGAGAGGACGACAAGAATAGCCAGTAGGCTTTTGAGATGTGGGTTTGGAGGAGGATGGACAACACAGGGTAAATGGAAAGGAAGACAATAAAGGCAAAGCAATAATAAATGAGGCAATAAAAGGAACATTCTTCAGAACACACTTGGCGACAGGGAGCATCCGTCAACGAATAATTCTGTTTTGTAAAGGGATTATTTCTGGTGGAATGGGGGGTACAATGTGTCATTCTGGTCTGTACCTGCTTAAGTATGGGAAAGCATGAGGATAAGGAAGGCTGGCCAGCAAACGTCTCACCAAAGAAGATACCTCTCCTCATTTCTTGTCCGCATATTATGCATAAGTCATGGCTAGGTCTTAATTTGTAAATGTCATGCAAATGCATATGAATAATAATTATTTCTTCTGGCTTATAGGTCGACAATTCATTGCTTCATTTTTTTCTCATTAGCCAACAAGAACAGACAAATACCCTGAAAATTAAAGAATGAAAAGTATTGCCTGTGACAACTCATGAGGCTTACTCATCCCCGCCTATCTCAGTCCAGGTGTTTGCCTTTAAACAGCATTCTATTCAATTGTTTCTGAAGAAAGCAACCTCATGCTTTGGCTATTTGAACAAAGATTTTTCATTATTACTGATAGGAGGAGTTGTCTCTCAACACCAACTTCGTCTACCACCTAGAATCACTTCCAAATGCCTCTTCTTTGTAGGATAA
This sequence comes from Ceriagrion tenellum, assembly GCA_963169105.1. Taxonomy (NCBI): domain Eukaryota; kingdom Metazoa; phylum Arthropoda; class Insecta; order Odonata; family Coenagrionidae; genus Ceriagrion; species Ceriagrion tenellum. The sequence goes on along the minus strand of OY720638.1, from coordinate 9,638,869 downwards.
GGTTGAAGTCTGTACCCCATTCCTAAACCACCAATGCTGTCTCTTTCCATTTTCACTGAATTTCAGGCACTTAGCCAGTGTACTGAGTAAGAAACTTCCATTAGAGCACTTCTTGTGATGTGTTTGGTGAATATTTCATAAGTTTCTTCTGGGAACGGCAAATTTATGGAGCCAGCAGCAAAAATGAACCAATATCTTGCTCACATTATATACAAAAGAAATTCACAAAAATAATAGGAATAAGATCTTCCAGATATCAAAATAAAATGCAATGCATATGTGATCAACTCATGAATACTTTTTAATTCTAAAAAATAAAATATGAAAATACCATACAGAGAGATATGAAGATGTAGACCAGAGATGAGCACCAAAGTGTTAGAGAAAGTATCATTCTACTACCTTAAATGGGCATATCCTTTCTGAGCCTCATAGGTGTAGTGAATTAGGCATCATCATGCCATCTAACCTTGCAGATCTTCCCCTCTTTCTGCTTTAATACTGCATAATAATTTAATAATAAAATAGCACTAATAATTTAATAATAAAAACTAATAAGCAAATGGAAGCCAGAAACAACCTGAATGGATGGAAACGGAGAAGAAGAATTACTGGAAGCTGAGAAAGAAACCACATACCAGGTCAGGTCACTTAGAGAAGAGTACAGCCTTCCTTCAAGCCAGGATGGTGGGAAGGGCTTACTATTGTGGAAAATTCTTATTTCAAACCCAGAAATGTAATTATGTGGTCGACAGGATGTGCCTCAACACATTAAGGATGATTGAGCAGAGGCTGAACTTACTAATTGATTGAATTGAAGAAAGTACCATATTGGCCTGAATATAGGACAATTATACATTCCACTTGGAAGAGGTCAAAAATTGCTATGCATCTTATTTTCGCACCCTATGGAAAAAATAAATAAAATTTGGGGACGCAACCTGCACAACATTGGTGCACAGTGTAACTACTGGTTCCTTGTGAAGACAATTTCAAACTTGATTACAGCGCTACAATGAACGAATCATCACATTTAAGCTCGCTAGGCATATCACAATGACTGATGTGTGACAACGTCGATTTTTTTAAAAGTAAAACATCTACATGCTGCATTCATCCTATATGAGCATTAAAATGTTTTCCCTAAAATGGCAGCTCTAAAACCCAACCCGTCTTACATTCAGGTGCCGTCTTATATTCAGGCCAGTATGGTATCTGTGACACTCAAAGTCAAATAAATGACATGGAATTACTTTATACTGGAGGGATTTGGATTAAGGTACTTTATTAGGCTGATTTCAATGATTTCTGTGAGAAATAAAAATCAAGATGTTATGACACTATGAAAAATGAGGATTTGCAACAAGAAACCATGTGTTGATGTAAAGGTATAGAGATTAAAACAACATAACTTGTTTCAATAAAATCAGTAATTAGTTAAGTTTGTACGTCAATCTATACCCATGAGGAAATATCCTCCCTTTATAATAAGTTTGAATAGGAATGTTCTGTCTTGATAAAAGGTCGTAATTGTCATCTCCTTTGCCGAACTCCTTCACTCAAGATCATAAAAGAATTATAACCCATGCTGAAAGCTGGCCTCGCTATAATCCTACATTAGCAACCATTAAATTTTTACTCATAGTTAGCTAGAAAATATTAGTGTAATAGTAGTATTGTGCGAATCAGGGAATTTCATTTCGAATTGAACTGAATCGAATCTCCCAAAAGATATTTCGAATCAAATCGAAACAAACTTTTTCTTTAATTTAGGTAGCGAATCGAATCACCCTAAAAAATTCGTTTGCGAATCGAATTTGAATTCTAAATAAAATGCAAAAGCTTTTCTGCAGTTCAAGTAATAAAGATTTGTACAATATTTCAGGGCCTTACATTATCTTATAAATCTATATAGTGGCACAAAGAATAGCACAGAATGACATGTGGTAATTTAAATTTTCGTTTCACGTGAGGAAAACATCGTCTAAACGGATGGCACACCATTTTTGGAATGAGCGCCATGTTTGAATGCATGCAACGATTCGAAGACGAATCTATCAGATTCCAATATTTCAAATCATTCAGTTTCAAAGCATCCCGATTCGCAGGCGAATTGAATTGAATGGAATTAAGCCTGATTCGAGTCGATTCAAACCGATTTCGAAGCATTCGCACAGCTCTATGTAATAGTGTAATTGAATTTAAGGATGATGGCCATAGAATATTAAGTCCTCTCAGTGTCATTGCAGAGTTATATGAGGTGAAACAAATACAAAGAATCAGCCAATGTAGGAGTAGTAGATTTAATCACACCTGCCTAGATTGACCTAAAAACAATATGCTAATGTAAACCCCAGTGGCCAATGTTCTGTTTCCCAAATTTGATGTTAATAGCAAACAGTCCGACTGTGAAAAGTGTAGAAGCTGATATTTGAAAGCTTCCTAGAGAAATCATTTTGATACAGTCTCCACCTCTCAACTTAAGTTTTTTTTTTTTAAGATTAATGGAGCAGAAGGTTGTAGTGTATCATACGCTGATGAGACAAAGTGAGACCAATTCCAAACATAGTGTGGCAAAAGCTTCCATGAGGGAGCTGTAAAGTTATTTGTTGGAAAAAATTATCAAATTAAAAATCAAAGATGCAAAGTTGCACTGTTTCAAACATGGCAGAGGAAATTTGTATGATACCATTAACATTTTGCACTCAGATATCAAGTGTGACTCAACATGGCTAACACTGGTAACAGCTCGTTTGTCAAGCCACACTCGACACGGAGTTTTGCTGCTTGGGATAAGGGATTTGGTGTTTTTTTTGATGGATTCTCTTATTTCCATTAACATGACAGGATTTTTATAAATAAATAATGTGCATCAATAACATAACTACACATAAATCCTGTCTAGAACCAATACTGCCACCAATGCAGATAATTATATAATAATCCAGTATTCTGTTCACTGTCAGCTGCATATTATTTCTTGTAATTTGCATAGTCAACATCTTGAGAAGGATGATCCATGTGATGAGTCATGCAGTTTCCCTCATCACGTCCCTTGGTAAGCAACGTAATTATGTATATTCTCACAAAGGGTGCATCGGATTATCTCATATAGGATTCAGACGAAACTTGATAGGCAGGAAGGGATTTACCTATCACCTTCATCTCTCCGAAGTTTTTGCTTAGGTTCTGAGAAGGATATCACAGGTTTTTATGAGCCCGCATCATCTCCCCTAAGTAAACAACCGTTTCACTATTACTCTCACAAAGGGAATTTCAAATTACCACATGTCAGATTCCGACAAAACTTGCTAGGTAAGTAGGGATATATCATGTTTCACGCATGTGTTTGATTCACTTTATCATGTTTCATGTTCTTGTCTTGTTTTAAAGGTGTATCATATTTTATTGTTTAATTAAACGTAAATATGACTTTAATTTTATTGTAATGAATTGTAAGAGTAAGATTTATAATATCATGTTTCATGTATTAGGATTTGTTTTAAGGGTTTATCCCGTCAATACATAAATAAATAAATAAAAACTTATTTTTAATTAATGCAGAAAATAATAACTAAATAGATATTGGCCTGTATTTATCAGCGACATCAAAAGGGCCTTTCTTGTGATTAGGGATCAAAAGTAAAAATTCCAGAGCAGATAGGAAGTGACCCAAAGAAAATGATGACAAAGAATATGTCGGCTAATAGAGAAGCAATGAAGTGTGAAAGCTGCTTTTAGAACAGGTATGTAGATGCCATCGACACCTGCGGCAGCTTTTTTTCAAAGGAGTCAACTGCTTTTGTACTTGCTAATGGAACAATTAGAAAGATGAGCATAGGTACGTGGTTTTGGTTGGTACTGGGAGCAAGCTAATTAGCAGGCAGGCTTTAAGCAACATGGCAGAAGTGGGTATTGAACATGTCAGCAATGTCAGCAACTTTTTAAGGATCAACCTCTGCCATTGAAAAATTTGGAGCCTGGACTAAAATCTTCAGAGAAGGCCCTGGTTAAGTGACCGATAACTTTCCATGTTCATTTAACTCTATGATTAAAGATTTTAAATAGGCTTGGAGTAAGTTAGGGTCAAGAATATAATCACTGAGTATGGAGCATTATTGAGTGCTCAATGCCATTGTAAAATTGAGAAATATAAAATTCCTTGGCTCCTGCACCACTTCCACAAACAGCAAGGCTCTGTGGTATGACATCATAAGCCAGTGAATAAACATTCCTTGATGCTCTTGAGAATAAATTTATCATCTTGTACTTACTTTGGCTAAATTGGTTAAATTTCCAGAGGAGAACCCTTCGTCACATTTTTACTTTAATATGAATTAATGTCTACGAGGCGAGTTAAAGCTGCACAGCAAGATAATAATGGATAGAGAAGGTAATGAATGGCACACCCAGAGAACATACATTATGACAGCCATTTCAGAAGCACCCTCTTTTTTGACTCACAAAATATTTTGACTTGAGTACATGGTTAACCATCAAATTCTCACATGAGGATAACGATAAAATTGAAGTCTTTACAATAAAATATAATTATTTTGAGGGAAAGCAGACTTCCCCATAGTCAAACTGGACAAGGAAAAACAAACCAATGAAATATCTACAAAAAAATACTTCTTGAAATATACCTTCTTATCCTTCCTCTGACAGTTACTCTCTTTGCTGCTGGTCCCACTTCCATTTTTCTCCCTCTTCCTCTCATTTCTTTCTTTCTCCTGTACTTTGTCATTGTCCCCAACTCTGCGCACACTTTTATTGCTTTTCCCAGCAGCTGCTACTTTTTTCTTGTTTTCTGATTGAGCTTTCAAGACTACTGGAGGAGTATTCAATATTGCTAAAATGTCTTTCAAATCTTTTCTAGTAGCAATATCTCGTGCAGTTTCATTTTGCTGAAAGCAAGAAAGAGTCAAATAATTACGAATGACAAGTGAACAGAAAGTAAATGCACAAAAAACATATGGTAAAAACACTTTGAAAGAGTAGAACCCAAAAAAGTTTTTCCAGATTGTAATCCAAACCTTGTTACGAAGACTCTTATCACAACCAGCTTCCAGTAAAATTCTCGTCAGCTTCTTACGACCCATAGCAGCAGCTATATGAAGCGCTGTGTCTCCATTCTGAAAAACCAGGTTCATTATCAAAAATCATGCGGCAACTGATTTAAATGAGAACACACAGAACAAAGCATTTAGACCAATTTCTGTACCTTATTCTGATCAGACACACTACACTGAGCACTTATGAGAATTCTTGTCACTCCTGCATGACCATATCGAGCACTTGTATGAAGAGAAGTATCCCCATACTGAGAAGAATGAGAAAAGTACATATGAAATATCAATGCTGCATTATTCAAGTCATCAGCATCAATTAAATATCACCCATGAACTTATTTGAACCCAACTGGGCAAACTCTCTAAGAAACAAACGTTAATCAGACATCACACATTAATTACAAAAAAGGATGACAATTGGTAGCCAATATTGCAAAATACACACTTTCCATTACATATGTATTGGCTCAGGGGATTTTAGAGTATTTAATTCCATACCTAACAACCTACAACCCAGTTAATACACATCCTGTTTAACCCAATCCTGGTCAATCCTGTCTAGCCAGTACAGTCAACTGTACATTACATTCTGCATGATTTCCCTTTAATGATAATTATCATTCTTACTAAAATAGTTTTACAAATGTATAAAATATAAAAATATTAGTATTACTCCATCCCTATCCATTCACAACATAATGAGTCATTAAAAACATATGTGGGCATTACACCTTAGAAAGAAATACACAAATGGCAAAAAAAAGAACATAGGTACCTTCAATTGATCATGAATTATACAGGGTGTAGCAATAAGGCAAAGCCAAACTTTAAGGACAAATTCCACACAAACAGAAGAAGAAAGTATGTCACATGGATATGGCCTAGAAATGATGTTTCCATGTTACCCTTGGAAATAGTTGTACTTCAAATATGGATTGGAATTGCTCTATGCTTTGTGCTTCTATGTTTATTGCTCACCCAGAAATGTATTTATAGGGTAGACAGGATGTTCCCTCAACACCATGGTTTTGGATATTAGAGTGGAGGCTGAATTTACTTGTGAGTGAACTGAAGATAATATTTGAGTCACTCAAAAAGTTAAATTAATGACATTGAGTCATTTTTAACTGTGTGGATTTTGTGTGAAAGTTATTTGCTCCATTAATTTCAACGATTTTCGTGATAAATAAGATCAAGACATTGAAACACCGTTAAAATGAAGTTAAGCAACAAGAGATCTTGTGTTATTAGAAAGGTATGAGGATGAAACATCATGACTTGTTAAAATAAAACAAGTGATTATTTATGTTAGTGTAGTATTCCGTTTCCGTAGGAAATATTTCCTCTTAATAATTACTTTGAATAGAAACGTTGTTTTGATAGGAGGTCCAAGTTGTTGGCCTCCAATACCATACTCCTTTTTTTAAGATCATGAAAGGAGTATAAAAGATGCTCAAAGCTGACATCACTGTAATCCTTCGTTAGCAACCATTTTCAATTTTACTCAATGTTATCTATATGATAGCAGTGTAATTGAACTTAGGGAGGATGGCCAATGAATAATGACGTTATTTTGGATACTGCTTGAGAATTCTGAGAGGTAAAGTAAATGGAAAGAATCTGTGAATTTGGGAGCAGGATAAATTTATGAATGAATTCACCCTTCCTTGATCACTTCTTCCTAAAATGACAAATGAGAAATAAAGGCAGAAAACATGCGATGCAAACCCCTGTGGCTAATGCTCTGTTTTCCCAATGCGATGTTAATAACAAATACGTTAAGACTGTGGAAAGTTAAAGATTTGATATTTGAAAGCTGCCCGAGGAAATCATTTTCATAGAGTTCTTATCTCTTGATACTAGTTTTTTTTGGAATAATAATGCAGAAGTTTGCTGTGTATCATACGCCCATGAGGTGAAGTTGGTCTAAGTCTTATTATTTTGTGGCAAATAGTTGTCTCCATCCGGCAAACAGTATATTTAATCCCCAGTAATGTCTACCGGGAGACTAAAATTGAGTGAAGGATGAATTCTATGGTGAAGTGGATGGAAGTCGATTTAAAAGCATAATCACAGTAGAAAAATTGGCCATAGTGACATTTCAATTCACATTTTAAAAAAATACTGTTTCTAAGCGGGACTGGGTCCTCCCTCACCCCATCCTTTCTTAGGTCAAAATTTTCCCTCCATGTGTCTTCTCCCACGCCAACCACAGGAAGGAAAGCCTTTTTCTATTCCATATGTTTATTGCTTTCCTGGGCAGGGAGCGTGGTTTGACCCTGTTGTCACATCAATGCCAACTAAGGACTCAGAATTTTTTTAAGTGGTGAGGTGGTAAGTTTTTTTGGACAGGAGTATACATATTTCCAGTCCAGTACTGAATACAGTAGAACCTCGATCTATCGTTCTCGCATTGATCGTTTTCCCGCTTCTATCGTTCGCCATCTTTGGTCCCGATTGTAGTTCCATGCTGATAACGTTAATAATTCCCGCATCCATCGTTCCCCGAAGTATCGTTTTCCTGCTTCGATCGTTTCCAAATCACGGTCCCCACATCGCAATTCCCGCATTCATTGTTTGAAAAAGATGAAACCAAAATATTACTTCGAAGTAAAATTTTTGGATTTTTGCGGCGCTCCGCAGCAGAAAAGGAGGAGGGGTAGGGAGTTAGGTTACGCGCCGTGCAGGACGGACGGGTAGCCCTTGCCGTCCGAGTCCCTTCTTATCTCTATGGCCCAAACTCCTTCTTAGAGGACAATTGGCATTCCTCCTTTCCTACCCAAACGAGTCCCTACCTCGCTCTTTAGTATTCCTTCGCCATGAGCTTCTAACCTTTCTTCCTATTATCCTCTCAAAGCTCTCTTACCAGTAGTTGTCATACGCTCGCTCTCGGCACCATATTGAGATCTGATATAACCTATGTGGGTAAGTATCAACGGATTTCCTTGGTGTTTGGTATCAAATGTAACAGAAAATAACGGACAAACTTCATATAATACTTGTTCTGTAGATTTATGCCGATTAAAAACTTTAGCAAAATTAACTGACGTTCCACTAATGCACCCCTCAGTAGGAGGGGCCCTTTCCGCGGAAAGGTTCGGGAGGGTCAAAGGTCTTCCACCTGTCCTGTCCCTCCCGGAGGAAAACAGGGTCCCCCAATTACATGTCTCACCCAATTCTTGTACGTAACCAGTGCATTATTTCAAATGACGTGGGCCACATGGGCTTAAACGGGGGAGTGGCTGAGGGAAGAGAGGGAGGTGGGGTTTCTTGTCATGTGACTCTCGCGGAACCAACTAGAGGGCAGCGGGCGTGGCTTGTAACCTCGGCAATTCAGTCACTCCCTGACCTTCGTCATGGTCACTTCGCGGGCCCCTAGTAAGTGCGGCCAAACCCTAATTGATCTGTGCTCTATCCTTTTTCTATTTTTTCTGTGTTTAGCCAGTTAAAGTAGGTATTTATGTCTATTCATTTTCCTGAAGTATTTATTTCTGAGCCTAAAGCCGAAACTGTTCAAAATAGGTGTTTTAAGATGGCTGAAGGTAACACAGATGTTTCAACCATTAGTTTGTCGTAGTGGAAGTCCTGCGAGCGTGGGCTAAGTTCCTTCTCGTCCGTTGTCTGACGTGGGCTTGCATTGCCAGAAATGGTTTTTTTTTGTTTTTTAGGCACCGTGGCCCATCAAAATGATTTATTCTTTTGAAATTGGGGTTCATTTAGTAATGACAAGCCGAACTCCAACCACCGATATTGGAATTCCTCATTTCAACCAAATTGCCCGCTAACTTTTGCCTCTCTGAACCAGATGGCGACAACCTGCTACACCTCTCTTGCTCTATACCTCGTGGGTTACGCGATTACTCCAGATAAACAAGAGTACACTTGGTAGCATCAAGCTCGCTCCATCTTTAACGAGTGGCACTCCTCCATCAGCGGAGCACAATGGAAAGCACGAAAAAAGATTACATCCTCCCCAACAAATTTTAGGCGCGCTTCTCACCCTCAAGGATATTTGAAACGAATTAATTTTGATTCATGGATAGGTCGGTGCGCGGGCTTGAGGATCATTCAATAACATGATAATGGACCTTGTTTATTTACTTTTATCATCTGAGACACCATTGGGATATGTAATACTAATAAAATATTGTAAACAGTTAGTAGTCAAACGAAAAATTAGAGATACACGAAGTATTTTCATTAAATTTAAAAATTCTCCCGCTTTTAAGAGAAATTCCTTTTACATTCCCCTCTACTGTGAAAATTTACCATAAAATTCTCGCATTTTCATCTGGTTTTGGCTCCCGGGAAATCTTTTCCCGCATTGTTCGTTTTCCCGCATCCATCGTTTTTTTGCCCATCCCCTTGAAAAACGATAGATCGAGGTTCTACTGTATATACAATTTAGGGGGGGGGGGCGGGGGGGGGGGGGGGGAGATAGGAAAGGAGGCAAAGAAGGGGAGGGGAAGAGGAAGGTGGTGGTAGGCAGAAGAGGGGGGAGGGGAGTGTGTGGTGGAAATCGTGTGGTGGGAGGGAGAGGAGATGATTGAGAGGGACGTTGAGTAAAGAATGGAGCTTACAGCAGTATAGACTGAAAATATGTACCCAAGCATGTCACTTATGTGATGAAACCATTTGTCTAAGTATTAGACAGTATGAAAAAGTTACAAAGTTATTTTGCTTAACACGTTCACTGCGGAACTTATCAAAGCCCTACCCCAACAGCGTGGCGTGGCCTACCGGTGGGTCACAATCCTTGATTCCTACTCTCACAATACTCCACCCAAGTTAGGATGGTTCAATGAATTTTATGTAAGTGTCACTTGTTGGATTTGTAAGACCAACAGGGGGGCCACGCCACAGCAACATGTTAATTCATAATAAATTTTCACCAGGGGTCAGTTTCTCCGAGCTACAAGTCTACCAGTTACAAGTCATGTGACTATTTTCACAAGGCGGATGGGTTACTCAGATATACCAACCTGAAGACTTGTACTAGTCCAAGAAAATGGCGGGCCAAATGAAGACCATATACGTATATCTCTTACTTTGATGATAATGATATATTTCGAGAGTGTACCTAGCAATATTTCCAATCTAAAAGTCATGCTTTTGGGTAAATGCAAATGACTGGATATGTGCTAAAAAGAATTTTAACCTTGTAAATTACCTTAAAAGATCCCAAGCAAATGCGAGTTTTCAGGAAAACCTAACATCATATGATAAAATTGTTTATTTTTCTACACTTGAAGGACAAGCTCTAACTGGTAGTTATTTATAAACCTTACATGTCAAGAATTCATGTTGAGTTGGTTTTATCTTAAATAGCATAGACTGTAATTAAAGACAGAGAGACAATGATATGCACATCAAACCACTCAACACTACCCGCATATGACATACATTGTTTTGAACATCCGGATTACAGCCAGCAAAGAGGAGTTCACGGCAGCTTTGGTTGTGCCCATTTTGGCAGCACAAGTGAAGAGCAGCAAAACCACCTCTGTTTTTCAATTGCAATTGAGCTCTGCATTTGCACAAGGCAGCCACTGTCTGACTATATCCTTTCCAGCTTGCTTCATGTAAGGCAGAATTTCCATGCTAAAAAGTGGAGAGGAAAGAGCATCATTCACCTTCAATATCATTTAGAAGTAATACATATTAATTATTACTTGTATGAAAGAAAAGTGGCCCATCAATGCTTATAAAGGCAGAGAAGAGGATGGTGCTGTTGGAAGAGGGAATTCAGGTAGATAAGCCTTCTCAATGACCTATTGATAATGGTTACTATTAGTGATGAGGTCCGGATTTGATAAAATCTTTTTGAATTCGTGGATTCGAGACATGATTGGATCATTCCAAAAAAGATTCAAACACAAGTTCTGCTTGTGGAATTAGTGTTTAATTGTGGTCAATGAAAATCACAGTAAAATCTCACCACTGAGTTTTTGCATCTCAACGTCATTCTAGTACCAAAGTGTTAATAACATGTGTGATATTTTATTGTGCCATAAATGTAAACTAGATCAGAGATTTTATGGTTATAAATCATGGAAAGTTTCATTCAAAATTTAGTGCATCACAAATAGACACACCACCCAGATAACCTCCAAATACATTATTTTAAAAGTCAACATTCACACTGCAGACTATTGTGTAGGCCATTAGTATTGTGAGTGACTGGTAGGCTGAACATTATCTTTTCCAGAGAAACATGAAGTTTTGAGCCACAAAAAAATTTCACTAAGCCTAGAAATGCCTTGTCAAATATCAATTCTTTCAAGCCATAAAAGCTACAAAATTTTCACCGAAGCACTTCTGCTGGTCTGCTATCCTGTGGTTTTGCACTGCAAATATTAGGCCATGCATTTTAAGCAGTCTGGAATCATGACTGTACAGTAACATTAAGTTGGGCCCTTTACAAGCATTAATAAAGGATCCTTTAGTTCTAAACATGGATTAATTTTAAAAAAAGCCAAAATTAAACTGCTCTAAGAGACAGGAAATGATGTCGTCAAATCGATGTGAAAAATCGTCAAGAAAAGGTTTTAAAATGCCTTCGACAAGAAAACTTTGGACTGCTCTAGCATCAGCATTTTTAAAACTTGGTTAATAATAAAAGAAATAGATCTTGACAGGTTAAGAAAGCTCCATTTCAACAGAGAAATTAACAAGTAATTTGTGTTCACTGAGCTTTCTTTTTGCATTTCTCATTCAAGAATGGAAGTGCAACTGTGAAACAAATTGCTGCTGAATTTTACTTTTTCTAATAACATAAATGTTAGATTTGCGTTTGTGGGAAAACCTTGGGGTACTTTTTGGCTCATAAATTTACAAGATTAAAGATAGATAAGGGTTTTCTAAATTACATGTATGTACTGGTAATGAAAACATACTGGGATTCACCATTTTGGTGTTAGCATGATTTGGATTCAAGATTTGGTATTAGATATCCTATTTAAAAAAAAGAGATTTTGACTCTTGGGACAGGATTTGACCCAATATTAGTTACCATGATGGTATATGGATACATTCATTCTAACAATAGTGCTAGAAGCTTACAGGCAGCCACAAACCAAAAATCATAGCTGCAGTATTTCCTATTCTAAATTATTACCACATTGTCTTGGTGGTTTACATCTGCACCATGCTTGAGAAGTTGTTTCACAACAGCAACATGTCCCTGGGCAGCTGCTCTTTGTAGTGGTGTACATCCTGCCTGTAAGATTAATAATGCACAATTGTATTTTTGTTATTAAAATTCAAACAATTTCAATACAATTTAGTTAATTTACAAAAATCATAACACCATGTTGCTATACATTCTTTTGCAAACAAAATAAGACATCAACCGCTTCTCTAGCTACTTTCGTTTAGGAGAGATAGCAAAAAGAAAAAAGGTCTACGTGCAAAATGGTTGAAACTTTGATCGTCTCAAGATCTGCCAAAACTTTTTTTTCCAAAAACACTTCCACACGTTTTCATTTAACGCCAGATGGAACCCACACAAAAATTTTGGTTTGAATCGGAGACACCAAGGGTCAACTCACAGCTGATCTGACGTGGAATGACCCAAATACATTAGCCCTCTGACTACCCATGTATTTAATAACTTTTCACTACCAAGTGGGGCAACCTGGTTACTTCAATAATTACATAACATAGAAATTATACTATACAGTATAGATCCTTAACACTTTGAAACCGTGCGTCATCTATAGATGACGCGCCAGACTCCGCCCAGGTCCGAGTGTCATCAATTGATGACGGGAAGAGGCACCTGGCAATCGTGGCCTTGAATTCGCTTCTTCGCTTTTCCTTTGCTTAGCGGTCTCAGATCTTCACCTCAGTCGCAGTTCCTTCTCAGACATTGCACTGCATGCATCGGTTCTGGTTCCAACCTTTCAATTGGTACCAGCTGCTTCGCAAAGTACGTCAATTTTTTTACAAGGTAAATTTTACTTACTTTTGTTATTGCCATTATTATTACGTTGACTATTGCCCCTTTTTGATATTTATATTGACATAAACTTTACAGTGATCCGGTGTGTCAGTACACCGCATATACCTCCTAGTGGTGGGTCACGGGTAATGGTATGCTGGCTCTCAAGGTAGTCCCTTCAGAAGGGATTCTAGCTTGAGAATAGAGAAAGAGGGCCTAGAGTATTACTATCCTTTGGTTTCTCCCGTGGCATACTGGCGAAAATAAGCCAAAACTGACCGGTAGAGTGCCGTAACCGTTAGCGGGGAAAGCTGCATGTGGTGCGGGTGCTGCAAAGGCTGGTAACCTTGCATACTCTATTACAACTTACTCATAAGAGTCACAAAGTAGCCTCAGACAGCCGAAGCCACTATGGGCGGGGGAAGCTGAATAAGGATGGCCCATCAAGATATGGACTTAGCAATACAAACTGGACTATTGGTACTTGGAATGTGAGAGGAGTATATGGAAAGGAGCATGAGTTGTTCAATGAAATGAAAGTGAGACGAATGGATATTTTGTGTGTATGTGAAATTAAGCGCAAGGGGCAGGATGATGTTACTGTAGATGGTGGTGGTCTGGCACTATGGTCAGGAGTTGACGATAATGTACACGGCAGTCAAGGTGTAGGACTCATTCTTAATGAGAGAGATAAGTTACTGGTAAGGAAGTACGAGTTAGTATCCCCTAGATTGCTCTCGGTTCACATGAAAGAAGGTATAAGGAGAGTTGTAATTGTGGCGTGATATGCACCAGTGGAAGGAGAGAGTGACTGTGTGAAAGATGAGTTTTGGGAAAAACTGAGAGAGGTTTTGAATGAATATGACCCTGATGAGAAAATAATTGTACTAGGTAACATGAATGGCTGGGTTGGTGTGAGGCAGGATGCATCTGAGAGAGTGGTTAGGCCATTTGGTGACCCTCGAGTGAATGATAATGGTGAAAAATTGGTGAGTAAGTGCTTGGAAAAAGGATTGTTCGTGTCGAATACATGGTTTAAACAGAAGAGAATACACATGTATACTTGGCAAAGAGGCGATTGTAAAAGCATGATTGATTTTGTTGTGTATGATGAGAGATTGAGGGAGTAAGTGTGGGACACGAGAGTGATGAGGGGTGCTGAATGTGGAACAGACCACTATTTGGTACTCTCCAAAGTGAATCTGGGCAGAAAGTGGGTGCCAAAGAAGAATGTTGTGCATAAGCAACTGAGAGTAAAAATGGAGAGGTTCCTGAACAGTGAGATAAGAACGCAGTATGGTTGCATTTGAGGATGCTCTATCCTTGAAGCAGAGAGAATGGGATGAGTATATCAGGAAACGAGAATGTGAATGATGCATGGGAGTGTTTAAAAGGAGTGATTGTAGAATGTGCTGAAAGTGTACGTGGGAAAGGAGTGGCATGAAGAATGAAAGGTGATGCTTGGTGGAATGAAAAGGTGAAAATTGCAGTCAGGGAAAAGAAAGAGGCGTACAAGAATATGATTGCTGCCAAACCTGGGGAAGAGTGCACTAAGGCATGTGGGATTTACAGAAAGAAAAAGAATGAATGCAAAGTCGTTGTGTAAGAGAGCAAGGAAAGAATGCATGTGGATGAAGCTAGCAAGATGCAGAGCGATTATGAAGGCAATAAAAAGCTGTTTTGGAAGGGGTAAAAAGGGCTAAGATTGGTGAAGGCAGGGGAATGAATGCGATTAAGAACTAAAGTGGAGAGATCGTGTGGGATGAGAGCAATATCAGGGACTGCTGGAGGGAGTATTTTGAAGAATTATTCAATAATTTTGCAGGTGCTGAGGATGACCCTTGCAAAGTAATATGTGAGAATGTGATGGAAAAGGAAATCAGTAAGATTGAGGTCGTAACGGCATTGAGAGTATTGAAAAACGGGAAGGCTGCAGGCATAGATGGGATATCCAGAGAAATGTTGAAGTATCGGTGTAATTTACTCTTTTGTCGGCTGTGTGAACTATATAATTTATGCTTACAGGCTTCTGTTGCTCCAGTGGATAGGAAGAACGCAAGCATCATTCCATTGTGCAAGGAGAAGGGAGGAAAGACCGAATATAATAATTATTGGGCCATTAGTTTATTGAGCATCCTGGGAAAAGTGTTCAGCAAAATCTTAATCCGAAGAGTGAGAAATATTACTTTTGACAGAATATGGGGGTGTGCAGTGTGGGTTTATGTCTGGGAGAGGATATAGTGACCAGCTTTTCACGCTTCAGCAAGTGATAGAAAAATGTATGAGCCTCCGAAAGAAAGTGTATTTGTTGATTTAGAGAAGGCATATGATAGGGTAAATAGAAAGAAGTTGTGGAAGGTTTTGAAGGACTGTGGAGTGAGTGGGCAGTTATTGAATGTCATGATGGTGATGTATAATTATAGTAAGGCAAGTGTGAGAGTTAACAGGGTTCTGAGTGATTGGTTTGTAACAAAACAGGGCGTAAAGCAAGGATGCCTATGTCACCATGGCAGTTTAATGTATTTATGGATAAATGTGTTAGAGACGCATGTAGTGAAAACGATGGTGTTTTGATTGGAAATGTAAACGTGCGAGTTCTACTACATGTGGATGATGCTGTTTTGATCTCAGAGAGCCAAGAGGAATTACGAAAGCTCCTAGATAAGTTTTGTGAATCAACAGAGAGAATGGAATTGACAGTAAATGCATGCAAGACCAAAGTAGCAGTTTTTGATAAGGAGAATGGGGAGAATAACTGTATGATGAGGGCGAATGGTGAAGTAATTGAACAAGTGGATGATTTTGTGTACTTATGTAAGATTTTTGCAAAAGATGGATGGATAGATGAGGAGATAAAGAGATGTGAAAATGCTGGAAGGAAATGTAGGTAGCATGCAGAGCATATCAAGGAATGAGTGCATGTGTAAGAAAGCGAAAATCGCTGTGTACAGAAGTGAATTTCTCCCCACTTTGTTGTATGGTAGTGAAACATGGGTATGTCAGGATAAACATAAGAGTAGACTAAACGCTGTGGGTATGAGTTATCTGAGGAGTGTTTGTGGCAAAAGTAGGATGGATAGGGTGAGGAATGAGAGGGTAATAAATGAATATGGTTTAGATGCTCTAGTAATGGACACATATGAAAGGAATGTGCTTTGTTAGTTTGGCCATGCTGAGAGAATGGATGAGAGTCGAATAACGAAACAGATTTATAAGAGTGAAATGAATGGTGTGAGAGATAGACAGAGGCCGAGAAAGTTGTGGTTGAATGTGGTTAAGGAAATTCTCTGGAGGAGGAATATTAGGAGTCTTAAAAACAGAAGGGCATGTATGAAGCAGTGTATGGGGGTAAATGAAGCAAAATAGGTTTGCAAGGATAGGTCAGTATGGAGGAAATTATTGAAGCAGAGTTAGGTGTACAAATAGGTATTTATGAGTGAAACTTAGTGACTCTGCCTACTCCGGAAGGGAATGGCGTGATTGGTATGTATGTATATAAACTTTACTTCTCCTCCTGTGTTTCAATAGATAGAGAAAAAAGATTTGTTGCAGAAAAAAGTCATCTGTTCTACAGAAATGGAAACTGTACCATCGTGGAAAGGAATTGCAAGGTAAGAGTAAGTTCTATTATTTTAGGTTTCTAATGAATTTTTACTCTAATCATATTCTTAGTCATTATAAAGGAATGTTATATTTATTAATTGTAAAGTAAAACTAAGTTTCACCCCAAATTTTGAATAGTATTTAATAATGTATCCTTTTCTGTGGGATACGACATTCCTTTTTTAAAAAATTTAGAATGAAGCATTCCACCCGTGTTCGGTCAACTGTGACTCAGAGAAGTGCATCTCTGGCATGTTTATAATATTTTAAATTTGGCATACACATTTAATGTATGTTGTCTTTAATGAAAATTATTATAATTAATACTTTATTTCTTTTCATTTCTCCAGTGATGCCAGCCAAAGTGAAGTGAGGGAAGAGGGGAGCTCCATTAGGAGACACGGATGGAGAATTGGGGACTATTGGAACAGGGATGAAAAATTAGATTTAAATTTTTTCATTGCAGAATGACGTGAGACAGGTTTCTTGCCATCTTGCAAAATCTGAATTTTGCGGATAATCAAAATCTTGGTGACCCTTTTCCAATAAATCCCTTGCACAAAATTAGGCCCCTTCTTGAGCTTTTTCAAAATATTTCAGAAAAAACTTATATTTTTGAGAGGATAATATGCATTGATGAATCTATGGTATTATGGGGGGGGGGGGGGGGTCGCTTGGGGTTCAGGACATTCATCAAAGGGAAGAGGCATGAGTTTGGAGTGAAATTATACCTGCTGACCGAACCCAATGGGTATGTCCTGAATTTCAATGTGTATACGGACCTCGAGTCAGGTGGTCGAGAGCATTCTAGTAAGGTTGTTCATAAACTTGTGGAAGGCAAATTATAAATGGGCTATTCCTTGTTTATGAACAACTATTACAATGACATCAATTTAGCCGGTGAACTACTCAGCAATGAGTGTTATTGCACTGGAACTCAGCATGGAGACTGTACCCACCAGAGGTAATCCGGGCTACATTGAAATGAGGTGAGAAAATTTCTATGAGTACCGACATAGGGATAAATGTCATGAAGCGGAAAGACAAACAGGATATCCTCTTACTTAGCACTGAATTTGGGAATGAATTGGTCAATGTTACCACAGCCAGGGGTAACATTGTCCAAAAGCCCAAGGCTGTTGCCGAATACAATGAATGTATGGGGGGCATTGACCATGTCAATCAACTCATGGCATACTATCCCAGTGATCATATAACTTTAAAATGGTACAGGAAATTAGGGATTCATGTGATGCATATAATTCTTCTGAATTCCTATCTCCTGCACCAGAAGTTCAGTTTGCAAAAACAGAGCTTGTACTCATAGCTTGTACTCCATCATAGATGCACTCATTAAAGGCCAAACGAGAGTGATTTGCCAGTATCACGGGGCCCTTCCATGCTAACCATAGATTCACATTTTCCAAAGAATTGCGAAAAGAGAAATGATGGAAGGGTCCAAAAATGGTGCAGGCAGAGCTCAAAGCTGGGAAGAAGACTTTGGTGACAACCTTTTGCCCTGATTGCCTGGAAGAATCTGGCCTCTGCTTGGATACTTGCTTCCAAGACTACCACCGTTGATCCACTCTCCATCCAAATATCTTGCATGAGAATTTTTTTATGTGCAAATATAATGTATCATATAATGTGTAAATACAAGTATTATGAATATTCTGTGAAGTGTTTTCCTTACTTTTTTACCCTTCACTACATTTGTACCAACTATGGTATTTTTCAGATACACTAAATATCATTGATAAACTACATTGTTGAGTATTGGCAGCATTTCTGTATTTTGTTAGATTGCGTTGTTCAATATTCAATATTCATTAGGTATGATTGTTTATTTGGGTATGCTTCATCGGCCAGACATCTAAAACTGGAAGAGGAAAGACCCCACATCAGAATGAATGGGAGTTGGGGGTGGAAAGCCCTTCCGCTGCAAACAATAAGAGTCCCATTCTGCTCCAAAAGAGGCCCTGTCTCCATCCTTGGGCAGGGGGCTTTCGAGTAGCATTTACTGACCCTTTTCCGTAAAAAGACATGTCTAAGACATTTAACCATGCAGAAGGAAGCCTGGAAAGCCTTCACCGCCATCTCAATGGCTCTGCGGAAGTCTTATAGTTCTAAGAAACCAGCTTTCAGCGGTGTGGAAGTGCAATTTCAGTTTTCCCCAAGTATGTGACTCCCCATGTGTGTGGACATGGTCGACTGTTGGGTGGGGAGGGGGATGGGGATGCGCATTTGATACGTGTTCATAATAAACCACGATCTTCATTCCCAAACGAATTCTCGAGTGCTTTTTAGGAAAATTAGAGAGGCACCACAATTCATAAACCGCGCAACTACTCACCCGAGCCAACCTAAACTTGATGCACGCACATGAAGCTCTCTTTTGGATGAATGGAAATACAGTGATTTTCTGACAACTCCCCTGAAGGCAGACATTGCATACTCATGGATAGATATAAACAAGGAAGTATTAACATCATATTTATATCATTAGAGGTCGGTAAAATGAATTACAGTGAAACCTCTGTTCACGGACACCTCTGACTTACGGACACCTCTGACTTAGGGACAGTATTCAATTCCCCGGCAGAAGGATATGCATTTGTATAAGGATCGAACCTCTAGTATACGGACACTCCCACTTACGGACACGGACACCTTGTTGGGCAAAATTTATCTCTTATGCGGACACCATCGTCATGGGTTTTCTGACCCATATCTCAAAAATAGAAAGTTTTTCCTCGAAAAATAGCGTTTATGAATAGCTGGGGGAAAGAGAACAGGGAAAATGATCAAACTTGTGAAGATACAAGAATGCGCATATGGGGGAATGAACGAAAGGGTGTCCTGGAATGCATTCTTGGATATGCTAATCCCAAACGAAAGAGTACCTCGGCCAGACGCGCGCAGGACCCTCTAGCAAGCGGTTGCCTATGATTCGTACGCAGCAGTCTACAGATAACACAACTCGCAGAGGGGTAATAAACAAAAGGGTGTCTTGGAATGAATTCTTGGAAATGCTAATCCCAAACGAAGAAGCTCCTCACGGAGGCCTTGGCCCGAGGGTTGCGGGACACGGCCACGAAGGAGGCCTCGGTAAGACGTGCGTAGGGTGACCGCTGCCCTCGAGCAATCGGCTGCCTATGATTCATACGCAGCCAATTACCAGCCGTCTTCTACTGTTGGACGTAGAACTCTTAAGGGCTTTCGACAGATCATGCACTTTCAATACCTTTCGAACCTCTCCAACTGTGCCACCTTGCCGTCACTTGTGCGTTTTGACAGTTCTGTTACTGTACTGTTTACGGTGCTAGGGGGCATCTCGATTTTATTACGCGATGCCGAAGTCTTTCCTTACGAGAGAAAGTGTAGGTGTTGGAACATGCGGATAAAGAAAAGAGTGGTGTCCGTAAATTAGCGGTTCATTTTGGTGTGAGTAACACTCAAATTGCTGATATTCTGAAGCAGAAGGAGGCCATCATGAAGTTGTGGACGGAAAATCATAATGAAAACGTTAAAAAAGTGATTCCTTCGAGAAACAAATTGGACGCTGTTCTTTTAGAGTGGTTCACGAAAGTGAGGGCAAATAATTTGCCAGTCTCCGGACCACTTTTACAGGAAAAAGCGCTTGAAGTTGCAGTGGCACTGGGTATAGAGAACTTTAAGGCCTCAAATGGGTGGCTGGAAAAATTCCGTTTAAGACATAATATCGTGTTTAAAGCTGTGTGCGGGGAGGCTGGAGAGGTGTGCAAAGAAGGTGCTACGGAGTGGATTGAAAGGTTACCTGTGCTGCTAGAAAACTTCGAACCCAGGGACATCTACAATGCAGATGAAACAGGATTGTTTTTTAGAGCCTTACCTAACAAAACCCTGGCCCTAAAATCAGAAAAATGCTCTGGAGGGAAGGCGTCTAAGGAGAGGCTGACGGTCTTACTTGGCGCAAACATGGAAGGTGATTTTCTGAGACCGCTGGTGATAGGAAAAGCTGAAAATCCAAGGTGCTTCAAAGGAGTGAGTAAAAATAAACTACCCATTACGTGGAAATCAAATAAGAAGGCTTGGATGACTACGGAGATAATGACAGAAAGGTTGCAAAAACTCGATTAAAAAATTGGACAGGAAAAAAGAAAGATTTTGCTGTTTCTTGACAATGCTCCTTGCCATCCCGATTTAAAGTTAAAAAATATCAAATTTTTTTCCCTCCAAACACTACAAGTGTATTACAACCAATGGACCAAGGCATCATTAAAAATTTCAAAGTCCTCTACAGACAGTTCATTTTAAAAAGCATGATGTCTAAAGTTGACCACGGGCATTCCCACATTCGTGTGGGGAAGTCGATAACTGTTCTTGATGCAATATTTTGGATTGATCGAGCGATCAAAAACATAAAAAGTTCAACCGTGTGTAATTGTTTTGTTAAATCGGGGTTCTGTAAAATTGAATTATCACCAGAGGTGGAAGATGTTACAGATGGCTTGCAGTTGGACATTTTGTTAAATGATGCTGGCGAAAGCACAGAATATGTGAGCATTGATTCTAATTTGTTAACCGTGGACCACGAGGTTGACATGGATGAAATTATTAAAAGTACTCTTGATGAAGGAGACGGCGAAATCAGTGAAAGTGATGACAGTGAGTCTGAGCCAATAGTGGAAGAGATGCTTGTGGTATCGTATGCCGGTGCGTTGCATCAAATTGAACTGTTAAAAAAATTTTGCATTTCAAAAGGCAACAGCGAGGCATTAAGTAGCCTTATTGATGTACAGTTAAATTTTGAAAAAGAATTTGTTACAAAAAGAAATAAACAAACCAAAATCAATGATTTCTTTACGCCTAAGTGAGCTTCATTTTTGTATGTATACATATTAAAATGTGTAAATGCTTCGAGAATTTTAAATATATATGAGTTATTACGTTATTTTATTATTTCCAAATTATTTTTAATTATTCAGAAGTGATATTTGAAATAAAAGGATTTCTTTCAGCTGCCTTAAATTCCTACAGTATAATATTTTCGTGGTAAAATAAAGGGTAAAAATTATGTTTTCTTAGGGTCACCTCCAACTTACGGACACCTCTCACTTACGGACACATTTTCTAGGACCGTTACTGTCCGTAAGTGAGAGGTTTCACTGTACATTGAAATAAAAAAGGTCTAATAGATAGATTAAAAAATATAAAAATGAATTTTGCTAAAACAAATTATTGCAATATCTTTCAAGTTTTCTCTCTTCAAATGATAAAACATCCCCAGAGAGAAAGAATGAGGTATATTTCAAAAAATATGGTTGAATTTTTTTTCAGATTATGGGAAAGTTAAAATTTTTACCTTCAGGCTGAAAGTTTTAATATCATGTGCATATGATCCTTAATACCCCTATTAACAAAGAAGATTGTTTTCGGTAAAAAAAAATATTTTATTTGAAAGACATAAAAACAATACAGACACTTCTTCACCTTTTTCTTATTATTTCTGTTTAAATAAAGCAACAACATGAGGATGAATAGCAGATTCACAGGTCTTGTATTTAGCAACTATTTATTCTATGTGTTTTGCATACTGGTTTTTGCCCACACTTAAAACACCTCTTCCCTGTGTTTATTTCCTGATATTATATCCTCTTCAACCACCATGGCTTCACTCTTCATTCCTACCATTTCAACTGCTAATGCATTGTCTTGATGCACGCATGTCAGATTTTTGTCCGACAGTAAATATAAGGGAGAGCAGGTTGAAGGGCAAGTTCTTACAGAAATAATTTACTCATTTTCAGGTCTCTATTTTGCCATGCAGGATTTTTATCTATCCATATATGCATTTACAGCAGTGATATCAATTATCTCTAGAAGAGATGTAATGGCCGGCAAAATAATTTCTGGACGCAAGTGTATTGGAATATTCCTCCAACAAGTAATGTATCACCTAAATCAGGGTGGCTACTGATACCCATTTTTTAAATTCCCTGATTTTCCCTGATGGATTTACCAATTTCCCTGACCAATCGCCAAAAGGTCACCTATTATTGGAATATTTTTCATCAGCTGAATTAAATCTTCTACATCAGCTTTAAATTTTCTAATCATCATCTCGTATTTTTAGAACTGCAAGCATGTATTTATTATAAGCTAGTGTGCTCCAGCTACTTCTCCACCTGAATTTCGGAAGTTAACATAAAACTTCCCATAAAATTTCCCGAACAACATAGCCTCAGATTCCTTGTGTTGAGCGTAATACATTGTGATCATGAATTTTAATATAACCAGGCAAATATCACAATAAGGACATACAAAAGGGAACCACTGTATGTCTGATTCACAACTAAATAACTAAGATTCACAACTGAATATTCCATGAATTGATGGTGCTAATTCCATGCACGTCAGCAATGCACTTCAGTTTTAGTGGGTGAAATAAAGGGCGGGAAAGACTGGCCAATATATGCAATTTTATAAAAATAATGAGGATTCATATCCCAGTTTCTCCCTGACTGTTACAAGAATTCCCCAACTTTTCCAGATTTTCAAAATTCCTAGACAATTCCGGGTTTTTCCACTTTTCCCTGACGAACGCAACCCTGTAAATCTTCTCCTCCCTTTGTTTCATTGTATTTTAAAATCATCTCAGGTTTCCTAATCATGTTGCCTACAGTCTTCATCCATCCTTATGTTGCCCAGTAGAATTGTCACCTTCCTATTTTGGAACATACTCATGATACTCATGTCATTTGATCTGAGAAACTAAAAGGCGATTATTTTTCATCTCTCAAATTATTAGCATGGTGTTCTTTTGGAATTTTGTAGTTATTTGGCCTGATTGCGCTTGTCAATGAAACTAGTTTTCTAGCAAGGCTTAGAAAACATGAATGGATGAAACGAAACTATCTGTTGTAATCCCTGTACCGGATCCAAAATATGGCCTTGCCAAGTCCAAGACTACCCCATAATTAACTTATGGTCTTATTTCCATCATCCCAGGGTACATTTGCAAATTTGTGCCTCCACAGCATTGAATGTCATTTCCCAAATAGTTAGCAGGAGCTTTTCTGCATTGCCACAGGGATCAATTTCAATGGATTTTTTAAATTTCACCAAAACAGACCCAAAATCTTTGGCTTTCTAAACAGTATCCAAACATTTATTTCCATAGGAGAAAGGCTATGATTTCCATGGGAGTGGTCCCTGATACAAACATTGAATAAATCTCTACATCAAGAATCAATTTATTACATTGGAACACATAACTCACCAAGTCAACGGCATTCACATCACAGCCAGAGAGGATGAGAGCGGCCACAACATTTGCATGTCCAGAAGAAGCAGCAAGATGGAGAGCATTGCATCCAGTCTGGGAAGGAATCGAAAAAGCAATCAGTACACCACATGATATTTTAATAAAACATTTTACTCAACATGTTCATCACTCAAGGACATTCTGGAAAGCCCTGTGGGAGCTATTGGTTGATGGAGAATGCTCCTGAACATCCACCCTCTGGCCATTCTTTACAGCTGGCCAGCAGACTCAAGTCACTTGTAAGGCGATTGCACTTTCCCCAGTGTCATGACTTTGGCTTTCGACATGAAATGATGAATTACTTAGTTTTCCACAAAAGAAACTAAGGAGTTCATCATTTCATTATGAAGGATTTCCACCAAGTTACTACCAATGCCATTAACATGTTCACTGTGGCGTGGCCCACCAGTGGGCCATGCAAATCCAACAAGCAACACTGCCGTAAAATTCATTGAATTATCCTAACTTGCATGGAGTATTGTGAGAGTAGGAATCGAGGAGAGTAGGAATGACCCACTGGTGGGACACACTGGCCATGCAAAAGGCTGAGTGTGACCCACCGGTGGGCCACGCCATGCTGTGAGGGGTAGGACTTTGATCAGTCCCGCAGTGAACGTCTTAATTCTATCAGGCTTTCATCATTTCTATGGTGTGCTTCATACTAAAATGCCTTGCCTAGTTACATAATGGCATTGTTTTAAACTTAAAGAATTTTTATGGTTTGAATCACTTCATTATAAGACTCTCTGAGGTTTTTGTGATTTTTCTGTCATGATTGTTCATTAAGTTTGATTCCACAACACCAATTTGCTGATGGTGGGATTCAGGTTGATAATACACAAGCCTTGAAGACCAAAGGTCATAGGCTCGAGTCTCATTGCGAGTGAAATACTGTTGTATTAATGTTATACTTAGGTGATGTTGTACAATGTAACTTTATCCATTGCTGCCTCTAAACCAATCCACACAATTAACGAAGATTTTTTGTATCTGCAACAAAATCTACCACACACGAAGAGCCACCTTTAAGTTGTATGGCAGGGGATGCTATGGCATCTGCTCATATAAGTATTTTTTACCTCTGCATTTTTTATTCAATCAATTTACACATATTTTCCTTATAGCTGGAAAACATACAGTAATGAGGAAAAATAAAAAATACAATTAAAAAATGATATATGATATATTATTAAGATGATGACATAATTAATAGCAAAAATACAATCTTTTGATGGAGGATGGATGGTTGCACCCAAGTGTCCACCATACAACAATGTTAGTGTTTTAGTACCAAATATAAGTAATTAGCTTTCGTCATGGCATTTTCTATTTCGATCTCACTGTTGTATGCTACTGAACTTTCAGCATCCATCTACTGCATATTGTATTTTCTTCATCTTTGCTATTGCAAAGCATTTCTTTTCATTGTAGTCTCCCAACAAAGAGGTGAGCCATTCCTTAGTGTATTAAAGACTAGAGCATACAGTTTATTTGACATTTATACGTATCTCCGTCATAAGTGTAAGAGGAAAAGTGACCACATGTTGTCATCCAAAGAGTCCTATTTTTTCTCAGATCCTCACTTTCACAGTGGTAGGAAACATGTCCTTAGAAACGGTTATATGACCCTTTGGTAAACCCTGGAGGGAGAAAGAGTCATCAGCAAGTTGTCTTCCCAGTTTACAATGTCATTTGCTCCTCTCCTATTTAAGAGTGCACGTTGGTGGAAACAACTCTGGGGGGTTATTTTGTAATTCCACCTCTTTTTGGAACAGTGGAAGATCCGCTTCACTAACTAAATGGCTTAATGAATGCCTCACATTCAGTTTAACGAACGGATCACATTGAATGGCTCGTGAATTATTTCATCATTTATGGGAGCACCATGCATTTTATGCTATTATTCAATCATAAAATAACAGTTTTATGCAGTAAATACACTTTTAAACATAAAAGTACCATTGTGCTTACGATTATCAAAGGTGTACACAAGCTGTAAGATGTATTAGTCCATATTAATGATAAATAATTTCTAGTGAAGGGAGGAAAGCAAACGTACTTTGAGATAAATTTCATTGGCATATATTTGCGTACTGTAATGATCTCTTCATTTATATAAATTCTTGCTACAATGCTGAATATTTAGGAGGGGTCAACTGTTGGCACAATGAGAATGTGATGGACAAATTTCAGTCGCTGACTCTCAATGTGAGAAAAGGACACCATCAGAGTATTAATGATAACTTACGATTTATACACAAGTTCCCTTCCAAAATATAAAGCATGAGTCGATATATGACTATAATAAGTTTTTGCATACAAATAAAATCCTAAAATGGAGTAAAAAGGACATTTCCACAAAAAATTATTGGAATCAGCGACTGGAAGCTAGTGGAGGCCATGATAAAAATAAGGAAAACAATATCATTTTTCACACTTCATTACTTGGTTTCCATAGCCTAGTGGCTAGCTTCTTTGTCTTCGAATGTGAAAATTGAGTGTCCCCTGATTCAAATCTGCTAGTGGGTTTATTTTTTTTGCTAATTATTTTAAGCCTAATCATTTCTATAACTCATTATTGAAAGTATATTCATTGATATTTCCAGCAAGTCTCATCCAAAATAAAATTAAAACATTTCTTTAGGTATCTGGTTTCAGACCTGAAGGTGAACATTACTTCGGTGACTGTAAGCGTAGGATTCGAGATTCTTCGTCTGTACTATGGTATAGAACCGAAGTATATGCACCTGATGCAACCGGTTGTCATCGCTATCCCCGTTTCCATTTCTGTAACAATTTTTCCTTGTAGATTTTGAAAGCAACACTTCAATGCTTCAATGTAAATACAACAAAAGCAACATTTACCCCATTAATGCATTTTTCATCTCCAAAACAATATTAATGACCACTTTGCAATCGAACTGAATATTTATTTCGTAAACAGCCCTTGAGGGAGTACATAGTTGTGGTTTGAAGCAAATTGATATTTAATCGATAATATCCAACAAGTGGGTATGACTTGTGACTCCAGGCTTTGCAGTACTCTCGGATAGTAGTTGATTTCCTTGGAAATCGCTTAAAAGTCTTTCTAGCTTTATATGGCACTGTGAAAGCCCATTCAAGTTGCTTCAAGTATTCCTGAACAATTTTCATTGAAAGGCAGTCTCTAATGGTCTTGAATGGATTTTAAATGTATAAGACGCCTTGTTCAACGTCCTTCGTTTGAGACTTCTCAAATTGTGTGAGGAGGGCTATAACAATACTTCTGTCTAAACTTATGGTTGGTGGCTTTCTCTATGGCTGACCTCTACTTTATGACGAAGACATGAATAAAATAATACACAAGCGAGTTCTGTGCGAAATAGTGTGAACTATTAAGCTGAGGAACATAATATTTATATTTTGAACAAGAGAGCCTCACCCAAAGGCAGAAGTTAACGTCAGACAAAGTGGAAAGTTTCAGAGGCTTCGATTAATATGAATGGTAGTCATTTGAAAAATAAAATGTTAGGGATTCTACCTGAATATTGCTTAATGGGACTCCCTCTTCAGAGACAATAATAGCAACCCAAAGACTAAAGCATTAAAGTCAATGTGAATATATACTATAAAATCACAACAGTCTTTAAATAAGTGAAAGCAACAACGATGAATGTAAACGAATGGCTAACACTGTATGAAATGAATAGCAAGATCATGTGCGGGTGTGGCAGTGAGGAGACATTTTCCAACAGCAAAATGACTGAAAATGATGCACAAGCATATCCACTAAATTACTGTTAGCTTTCGGCGTTGGCCTTTGGAATGAAAAAATTGCATTGACAAAGTATTGCGTAAACCTCTTACCTACAACAGACATTGACAGATTGCAGGTAACTTCACAAATGACCTAAAGGCTTTCGTTACTTGCAATATAATGTCCTCCTGTGGTTCATTACTGGGCCTTTTTCAATTTGGACACAATGCTAGAGTTTTGAAAGATTCAAAATATGCAGTAACATATCCTGAACGTAAAGAATTCTCTTCTTTTGGACTATTTTGAATAACGCAGGGAAGATAACAGCATCACTGACTGAAGGAACAACACGAAATGTGAGCAATCATTCAATAGTTTTAATCGAAACCTTTACACTGTGTCCGGCACATTACTAAGGGAAATAGTTAACAAGCATGTATAGTCCTTGTTAAGCTCATGACTAAAATGACGATATTATTACCCAAATGCATTTTCACATGCTCTAAGAATTCATATACATACATAAACATAAATAATACGACCTTTTCAAACAAAAAATACCAACCAGTGGCAAATATATCCGGGCATTTTAAGAATTTCACGTGCGTATCACAGCCGTTAGTATATTTAAATGAACCAAATTCCTGTGCTTCCATGGTTTTCTCCTAGAGCGAAGTGGTGCGACAGTGGCGACAGCTCACGGGCCCAATGTTTGGTGTAATGGAACTAATGAAAGATGAGATAAAGACACGGATCTAGAGTCATAAGATACGGATCAAGAGTTGAAGGAGCTAGAGGGTCACTGGAAAGAGTCGGTGAGTCAAGTGAAAGAGCTGTTGACTCTTGGAAAAGACCCGCAAAATCACTGCGAGGAGATTCGACGATGGTCTCGCCACCCTGGATTTTTGGAGCTGAACTACAAAAAATGGAGTTGATTACACAATTATGATGTCAATCTCATGGAAGTGGAAATACAAAATAACCCCCCCTGGTTCCAATGTTCCTGCTTGTGCGTATATTTTTAAGATAGGAAAATTAAAGATTGTCAGGTGTTCACTATTCAACACTTTGGAACCCATTTTGAGACCTAGGAGGGAGAAGTACTTATCCCCTTCAGGACTAGCGATTATATTCAAAAGTGTGCTTCAGGGCTCGGACGACAGCTCAGGAGGACAGCTTGGAGACTACCAACTCATTTCTTTGTTTTCGGTCAGTTTCCTGTGTACTTATAACATTTTGGAATCTATCAAAGCAGAGAAAAGAGTTTGAAGAGAGTTTGAAGAGAGTTTGAAGAGAAAGAAGTACTGCATGCAAAAAAGGTGCTACAATGGGTATTTTCCAACTATTTCAATCTTTTGATATTCTGATTCTATCACTTAAACTTATTCCATCGGTTAAGAGTTTTCTCATCAAATGGCATTAACTTTGTTTTTAGAAGCTAAAGAAAGTTGAAGGTTATGAATGTTTCTGAGCACGCTCCGAAAGCAACTGAATGACCAGTGATGTCATTTTTGCTGTTTCCATGCAGACCCAAACATTTCCTCAAGCTTACGGTGGAATCAAGCATGGTAAAATTCCTTTAGGATACTTTCCTGTTATTTGATATGCCTTTGCAATGAGATCCAAGGGATACAGAATGTGTTTTGTGCCACAATGTTCAAATACATCAGTAAAAATACCGAATAAGAAATTTATTCTGCTTCCAAATGACGAAAGAAGAAAGAAACTACGGTTTCAAGCTGCACACTGGGATTTCATCCACAGCAAAACAAAATTCCACTGTTGTGAAGACCATTAAAATGTATGAGCCAAGTTATGATGAACTTGGTGATTAGATATAAATGAATAAATCTTTTTAAGGAAATTTGCACAAGTGAATTCAATATACAGTGGAACCTCACTTATGAAACTTTCAGTGGACCACAAAAAAAGTTTCATAAGTGAGGAAGATTCACAACTGAGGTTTCATGGTAAGGAAGCGTGAAACCCCTTCCAGCTGCCCAATCAGGTCTGCTTTGATTCCTGGCTGCAATTACTCATTAGGAGGCAGGAAAATGAAGCCTAATAATCTTATGTCCTCACAAGCAACACCACAAATGTTCACGTTACCAAACGAGAAACATAAATTTTCATTCCTGAACAATGTTTCCTAGGTTGAATTTCTTAATCTAATTGTTAGCATTCCTGGCACTTTGCCTCAGGGCTGAAGTTTCAATTCACACTTGGGAAATTTGTAATGATGATGCTAAATTAGTGCAGAGCAGCCAATTTTTGAAAAAAATTAGCTCATGAACAGCTCTTTTCAGGCAATTCATTTTGTGACCAGGAGACAGACCAAGATTGGAGATTGAAGAAATGAGAAACTTGAAGAAAGTCATGCAAATTAATAGTGAAATAAGTGATTAAAAAACAAAAAAATCTGAAAAATATTCGAGGAGATGTCTTGAGTCACACTAATTTATGTTCCAGCAAGGGATGGTTACGGATTTCACATCCTTGAACACACTGACCATTATGTTTATTGTCAGTTCATCTTTTAAAGCAACATAAGTATTGCTTTATAAAAATATGGTTTGATAAAAAAGTTCCGGTAAAATTCCGGCAAGGAATGTTATTTCGCTTAGTCCATTTTCTTTCTATGGGAATTTTCCTCAACGATATTCCTCGAGCGTCTTACGGACAACCCTCTGACTGGGCAACAGCACACGCCTTTCCCTTTCTCTTCCGGGCATGCTCCTGGCAGTTCAGCGCATTCTTTTTCCAAAATAAATTTTAATCGATATTGATAAACAAACGAATTCTTTAAAGATTTTATAAGTGTATTCATGATAATGAACCCAATCGCTTGAAGAAAATCCAAATGGCGGCTTTCAGGGATGCGCAGAATGGAAAATAAAGCAGTCTTGCAAATTCATCAATTACTAAAATACTAATGCACTAAATAATATGAAACTTTGTATTATTGTAAAGAAAGATCATTGCTACAATATTTGTGAATGAAATTCCGATACCTCGATCTGTGTTGTTATTACGAAGCCATAAATACAATGTATCCGTCCGGTACCCGGAAAAATGCGCTAAAATTCTGTATTTAAGCACAATGAAATAAAAATAAACAGTAAAAAGTTCTGCATACCATGACTAAACGCAGAAATAAACAAGCTTTGATTTGGTGTACTTTATTTTCAAATCAATTGAGCCGTCTTTGAGATATTAGTCTTCAAACTCAGGTGATGGAATTTCGCAACGGAATGTAGTCCCCTTTGTACAACCATCATATCGATCGTCATTTTTTAATTCGGCACCTTGCCGAGTTAAGAAATGACGTTTGATATACGATTCCTGACGATGTTGATTTGACAGAAATCGATTTTAATACAGGCAAATGAGAATGGATTAAGCAGAATTTCACCGATGTTCCGACCTCAATTGTTAAATTTAAGGCATTATAACTCAACATTATTTACCTTCTTATCTATGATAAGAGTTAATTATGGCATATCAACCCGATGTTTAAACTTATGATATTACGCTAAAAATCGGGGTTCCTATTTGGACATTGTCCGCGAGAGGAAAACACTTGTTCAACGCATACTTCACCAAAAAGTACGTTGAACATTGGTGTCCACTATCCTAATAATAATTTTATGACAGATGCGCACATAATTGAAAGCACGAGACTGATAATCATCGTCGGCTAAAATTAATAAATACCATCTTTCCATAGGACAGCTCTCTGACGAGTCGTATAAGTGAGGTACTTGGAGCAGCGTAGCTGGGGGGGGGGGGGGGGAAATGATGATCAAGGAAATTAATAAAAAAGCAGAATTTGTCGCTTGTACAAATCACTCGCTGAATTTGGCAGGTGTTCATGCAGCTTCTGTTGGTGTGAATTGTGTTACCTTTTTTGGATGCATGGAACGTTGTTTGTATTTTTTTCTTCATCAACACATCGCTGGGAAGTTCTAACATCAGTCACTGGTCTAAATGTGAAGCGCATAATAGAAACTCAGTGGAGTGCGAGGGGAGAAGCTGCAAGTGTTGTAAGGAAACATTACTAAAAAATCTTAAGTGCCCTAGAAATGTTAACTAGTGATGCAGAAAATACAACTACAGGGGCAGAGGCTGGTGTTCTACTTGGAGTGTTGCAATCATTTTCCTTTTTGTGCTTTCTTGGCCTGTGGGGACTTGTCCTAGAAATTAACGAGACACAGACTTATCTCCAAACCAAAGGACTGAACATACAAAAATGTGATATAAAACTCAGGGCATTAAAAATATTTCTATCTGAAAACAGGGACAAGCTAGTGAATAATGGTCTTAACTACACCAAAGAAATTTGCAACGATCTAGAAATAGTCATGGATCGTCAGCATCAACCCAAAAAGAAGAAACAAATGTTTGGTGAAGGATCACAGGACACTGAATTACCATATGACATAGAACTAAGGACAGAAATGTTTTCTTCACTGGACAGAGTGATCCAAGTATTAACTTAGAGATTTCAACAGCTGCATGCACTTGCTGAGTAATATGCCTTTCTTACCCCGTCAAATCTTTTGGACAATGAATATAAATGTCAAATAGGTCACGATCACGATGACATTGATAAAGAGGAGTTTCGTAATGAGAGAAAAAGACTTCAGCATTTTATTGCTGTTGCTGATATTAAAGAAGGAACAAAGGTGAGGAAAGAAGGCCCCCTTGAACTTCTGCAGTTTATTCAAAAGTATAACCCTGGGAATTCGGTTCCAAATGTAGAAATATGTAAAGCTGCGGATTTTCCTCACAATTGCTGTTAGTGTTGCTACCTGTGAGATGAGTTTTTCAACACTAAAACTGATCAAGAATTATCTAAGATCTACTATGAGCACCTTGCGTTAGAGAAATCTTGCCATACTGTCTATAGAGCAACAATTATGACAGACAAAATAAATTTTGGCAGGGCCATTGAAGAATTTGCAAACAAAAAGGCAAGAAAAATTTCTTTGTAGAAATTTTTAGTTTTTATTTCGGAATTAAAGATGATCTTCATTTTGTACAACTTTTTACTATTTTCCTCTCTATGCTATTATTGCTTTTTTGTTAAACACTGTTACCACTAAAGTGCGAGAATGTTGGGCGCGTATTTAAAGCATAATACATTTGAGCATGTGAAAATAACATCATAATTGTACACTAACTAGTTAACATATATAAAACTTAGAGTGTGTCACTGTATAGAATGTATTTCGAGCCGGGGGCGCCAAACTCAAGGACCACCCCGGGCGGCACACACACTAACTACGCCACTGGGTACTTCATGTCATAGAACCGGAAAAATAAGTTTCATCAAGGAGTTGGTCATATAAATAAAAAGTTTCATAAGGGAGGTTGGAAATGCATGGGGTCTTACATTCACGGGACTAAAAAAAATTGGTGTATAAGTGAGGTCGTTGTGTATACGAGGGTCGTATATCCGACGTTCTACCGTAGTTACCAGAAGACTACAAATTTCATGTATGAGTCAATGATGGGAAGTCTGACTTAATTGAAACCTGAAGCCTCGATATTCACTTGCACTTAGTATGCTTTACTGCTCACTTTGTGTTCTAGGCATGTTTAAGCAATGACTGTACACAGTGGTCCTTCTCTCTTCACTTGAACGTTTCCTATAGTATTATCACTATAACTCTCACGAGAAGCTCTATTAATAAAAAAATCAAATTAACCTTGAAAATCCATGAATGGAGGTAAAAATCCATTCATTGGCTGGTCCTTGGCAGAGAATACACTTAAAAACATCCCCTACAGCTAATGTCTGATTTATACCTTAAGTGAACAACATATCACTAAAAATTAAGAATATTCAAGTTGTAAGTTATTGTGAATGTTTATTTAGATTTGATGCCATTTTTGACAATTCTGATGAACTTCAGATATGCGCTTTATTGATGAGGGCTGAATTTACTGTGAATACAACTTAAAATAGGGAGGTAAAGTAAGACAAATAAATATGAGACATCATTACAATAGCCGTAACAGTGTAAAATAAAAAAAAACCTTTAAACTTTGGCAAGATTTCTTACAATTAAAATTTTGGAAAAAACCCAATTATAAGGTTAAATGATTTCTTTAATTTGAGGAGTTTCCAGTTGAAGATAAAATTATTTTTAACATCATTCAAATACAGTTAATAATTTCTAGTTCAGATTGTTTTATTCTATGGCCTAATTCAGAACTTATAATCTTGGACAAAACATCATTTTCTGACAGTTTATGGATAAATATCTGCAAATAACATCCTATAGAAAGCAACTTTCACTTCTCATTCTGGTTGGCTTTAGATAAATGAGCTTGCACAAAGGAGGCGAAGATGATGTTGCAAATAATGCTCCTCCCTTTCCTTGGGTAAAAGCCTGTTAGCTTTTTTATTATTAATTCTCTAAAATGTGAGAATAAGGGCAAGGTTCATTCAAGAAGCCATTCAACATGTATTTAGAATATTTATCGACGGTTATCCAGAACTTTTGCCAATATCTGTCATGCTAAGAAGCCATAAATTGAATGAATCAACACCTACACTAAGAGGGGGATAACAAACCATCAACAGAAATATATGAACCAGGAATATACAGGCTTTTGCAGTTTGAAATAAACCTATTCCATGCCTCTAATATCAGAGCAGACTTTTCATCTGCCAAACACTCCAAGGGAGTTAATTTTACAAAAAATCTCAGAGCCTCATCATTTCCTAGTGAACTGATCATGATGTACCACAGATAAACAAAATAGTATACCCCATTTCTTAAACCACAGAAGATGCACCTCTACCCCTGACATGCAGGGGACCCAGATACCCATTAAGCTCTTTCAATGGTAGTGACCAATCACAGTCCCAATATCTCATGAGCCTCTGTTTCAGTGCATTTCTGTATGCACCATTGAGTATATTCATCCAGGAACTAATGCCAGGCACCTGTGACAAGACCAGTGAAGACATACCTTATTTTCGAAGGGAGAGAGGGACCTCGATTTTCCCAGATAATATTCACCTATCCGCGCCTTCAGGCGGATATGACATTTATAGGAGCTACTTTGCACTTTATCCCATCGGGAGCCCCAACTTCGGCATCAAATGTCAACATATAGAGGTATTCTCATTTCCTTGATCCTCGCTGTTTTATTTTTGGTACACGATTTGCTTCTGGGTCTAAAACCTAAAACTCGACCACTGCCATGAACACCGCTGGCCTCAACATCATCTGTGTCATAGTCTAAATGAATGCCACTGGAACATGTACCTTGAAGTCTCTTTTGCGAGGACTATCACCAGCACCGCAGCTAGCACCTCGACACATGACAATCAGCAAACTGTTTCCATCTTCGCCTTCTCATTTATCTTCCTGAGAAGCCTTAATTGCCTTGATCGTGAGATGGCAACGATGCTCCACTAGTTGGAAAGTCCCTTTCCTTACATTTCTAAATCATCTAGAGACCCTTTCCGCATGTGCAGATGTGTATTGTAGACCGAATGTGCAACCAAACGAGTAGGGCAGGAGAAAGAGAAATATGTGAGTGGTATGAGATCATATCCTGATTGACGTCACCAGTCTCAATGACAAGGTGCGACTATCAGTCACCAGACCGGCATAATGTTACATTTAATATTTCAAGGTTGTTTTAAGTATTTTCATTGAAAAAAAAAGAAATGGAACTTAGAAAACATAAAAAAAACTACATGGAAATAATGCTTTCCTTTGACGGCGTAACTCGGAAAAAGCTCATAAAAATTAAAAGAAGCAAGCCAACATTTTATTAATTAAATCTGTAATCCAAAAAAAACCATTATTTCCGAAGGAATTATAAAAGAATTCCACAACCAATATTATGTAATATGACAAACAGATTGATATTCCTTTATGGGACAAAAATGTCCCGTTTGCAGTTTTAGCTATTTCTATTTTTTTTCTGGAAAATATGAGTCGGAGGATGAATATTATTCTCCAAAGTGAACAACTCCAAAAATGATTAAAAGTCTAAAACTACAAAATTTTTACAAAAAATCTTAAGAGAGAGATAGCTCATCAAAATTTGTAATGAGACAAAAATGTCGCAGTTCCAGTGTTAACTTTCAACAGGAAAATCCATAGAAAGACAAGCAATTTTCGCATCCAACTACAGCACACATTCTCTCGCAATGAGTTTAAGAGAAATGATCAGCTTTTGAAGTAGCGATTCACTTATAATACGAGAACAAATGATTGAAATTTATATAACCTCATCAGGTAGAATTTTGGCTCCTTCACCCAAGAGTCGAACAACTTCTCGAGCATTCCCAGCAGCTGCAGCAAACCTGAGATGCTCCGTTAAAGATGTATTTTTGGAGGAATGAGGGATTGGTGGGGAGCTTAAAGACTTGGCAGCAGCCATATCATGAGTCCCTGATGTCCTCCCAGATGATTCCGGGTTACATTGATCCTTAGGAGACTCCTGGAGTCTAGCCTGAAAGTTAAAATGGATGCAATTGAAAAATAGCACAAGTTATATTTGATACGAGTTATTTGAAATTGGCAGGTCTACACATTTACATAGGTGATTAAAGAGAAAAAATTAATTGCACCTAAGATGAACCAAAATAGTGAAAACACAACCACAGTGATCACCAAAAGGAAAATAGCCAAAGATACAGACACTAGTACGCTGTCACAAAAAAAATGCTCTACCCACCTATTGCCAATCAATTTCACTCTTAACATGGGTAAGCAACTCCAAGCATAAGGTCACCTCATCTCAATAGATGGAACAAAACAAAATTTGAGCACCGAAAACTTGAATAAGAAACTCCCAGGCTTGAAAAATGACTGGGATTAAAGATAAAGAAGTGCTGAGGCCAATCAACTAAATAGACATATTTGCAGCAAAGTGGTGGGTTGAACCCAAAATTTATTTAAATTAATAAATAAGAATTTCTTTCCATTTATCAAATACCAAAACTAAAATTCAAATTCTGCTTTTACAAAACTATGTATCCAAGGTCCATTTTGTCAAAAATACATAATTAATATGTACAGATAGAACAAACTCAAAACAATATTCACATTTTTTTACACAACTAATGAGTAGCTTCTTGGTGTTCCTTTCATGTAGATGGAGCAAGGTATAACATAGCATAAAATTGAATAATTAGATCAAATTTTAAAGAATAATATATCATCTTTCTAAAGATAAAAGTCTTCCAGCCACTTACTTTATGAGATACATGACAAAAAATAGAGGCCATTTTCCATGGGATATGGTGTATGCATTCCAGATGGACTTCACTTTTAAAAAATGAGTACTTACCTACACCTAAATTTCATCATAAATTTAACAGTGGGTAGTTTTTATGTTTTCTCATCTATTTTTTTTAAATAAATCAACTGCAACAGCAATTTTTACAGAAATGCAAAAAAAACCTTCTGTTGTGAAGAAGTTTCCAGTGTACAGAATGTAAAAATAAGTCAAGTAAGACTTACATACATAAGTACATAAGACTTACACAAATATAGATGGGCCATTCGGAAAATAACCACTGTAATTTTCGTAAATTATCGAAGTATTTCATGTACTTTACCACTGCTCCTGAAAGTTACCATTATATTCAGTGAAATTCACCTCTGACTCAGATATTTTTCATGCCAATATTTTCCTAACATTATATTTAGTCAACTTTTTACGCATTAAATACAATCTTAATTATAAATAAAGGCACGTACAACTCATTTGTGGAATGCTTTTACATATGGCATATCTGTGGGGATATGATTTTCTATGGCTTGAACTAATATTTCTCCAGCCAAAAATAGAACCGCAAATTGCATGTGGGCTGCCGTGCTTGTTTTTAAATTTTCTTTACTTCAAATGCATTAACATAACAATAGTAATGGTTTAAATGCTGTTAACCCCTTGCTATTGGCTTCCCTATTGAATCCTCTGTTTGCTATCAATTGCAGAAAATTAAAAATTAATGGAAAATTACAGTAATTTTAAAAAATTACCATAATTTTCCAAGGTAATTTACCCATCTTGACACACATATTTATTTACATGTAAAACTTATGTTTTCACCAATGTCTCAACATTTACTTCACGTTTCTTACAGTGGCTGAAATTAAAAATTAAATTAAAATACGGTTTTTTATGACTAGTGAAAAAACTCACTGAAAATACCTTAACTCAAGTAGAAGTATTTGGTTTAAGAAAAGATTATTCACAGAAACACATAAATTCTTATATATAGGATTCTGTCTGACATGATCTTAGCTGGATAATTTGTGATAAAATTGTTTCCTGTCAACTTCCTAATCATTCCACTGAGTTTTTACATAAAGTACTCAGTACAATGTTCTCACACTTGCTTCTAAAGATTCATGGTCAGTATACCCAATGCTTGAATTGCATTTATTCTTCTGCATCTAAAGCCTTGAATACATCTCAGAAGTTCATTATTATTGCCACTTCCATAAATACAACAGCATTATTATGTGCAGTCCTCGGCATCCTTAACCCTAAGGTTCTACTCAACAATGTAAAAAGGGCAATATTTTGGGACCTGAAAGTTTTGTATTCCAAATAGCTTAGTCAAAGCTGAAAAGGATAATCCATTAGGATATTAATAAAAAAACAATCAACTATCCAGGAATGAATGAATTCTGAAAGCAGCAGAAAAGATAGTATGATGACGGAAAAAATCCACAGAATACATGAGAAGTAATGAACCTAATGGAAGAAAGACGAAAATATAAATTCAACCATCTTGTTTACTTCCAAAGTACCAAACTGAGAATTTTGATACATGTGCATGTTATGTGTACAATGTGAAAGTGCTGGCCAAGTAGAAGTCTGTGACTACAAAGAGCAGGGTACAGGGCTCCACCAGTTCATACAGGTTAGACCAAAATTCAGCATCACCTTAAGGGCATAGTCGGGGCCCGCAATGCCAATAATAATACTCTTTCTTCATCATCTGCTAATATGATTTCTGAATAATGCTCAAAGTACATTTGTTTCAATCAATTTAAATGCAAATCTTTGGGAAGCAGTTCCCATTCTACCTTAGAGCAGAGCATAATAGTGACTGAGAATAAGAATGCTGTGGAAGTGGGAGGGAGGGATGGATGCAAAGTGGGAGGGTATGAGCCAGGAACAAGAAATGACTGCAGTGGGAAGGCAGTCAAATTTTGTAGCTGAAATAAATGAGTAATAACAAGAAATTCATTTGAATATCACCTCAGACATAGAGAAGGAAGAGGAAAAACATCAACACATAACAAGGCAGGATGAGGCACAAGGAAATAAATAATAACCTCCTGAGAGAAACCAACGGGGCAAAGGAGAACTGGTGGATAGGAGAGGGTGAGGCAAGAGAAGCTACAGAAAAAGGGGAAGTGGGTGCACTGGATGTCAAAGTAAAAATCTTATCAGGCGGTCAGATGGGGAAATTAAAGCAAAGGCTAAGGAGAAAATGGAAGATATTCATTGGCCTAGACAATACCCAGGATAGGCATAGAGAATACACTTGTGGAAAAGTGGTCAGACAGCAAGCAGTAAGAGGCCTGTGAATTAGCTAATGAGAGAGCAAAAGAGAGGGGTAATCACAGACCTGAGATACTTGACACTAAAATCCAGAATGCATAAAAAGAGAAGAAGGCAAGAAAAGTTGAGGGGGTGCATCTCTTCCCAGTTGCTAATGAATATGGGAAATGATGGAAAACCAACTATTTTGGACCTATTTATGGGATCTATGAGGACAAAGTATGACCCAAGGGCTTCCTGAAAAGTCTTGAGACACATAACTAAGTAGAAGGAAATGTAAGAGGGTGAGGAGTATAAAACAATAAGCATGATTTTAAACACAGCTTAAGTTGTACTAACCATTAGAATTATTGATAAAATATGTCCTGGAAAGAAGAGCAAATTACTACTTACACAAGGACCAGTTTGGGCTTCAGAAGAGGAAAGCAACTCCAGATGCAATTGCAGATATGAAGATGTTTATAGGTAGAAAGGATGTGAAGAGTATGATCAGAATGTCTTTGCGAAGTGAATCGTAAAATGATTACTCAATATTTAATTGGGAAAAAATAATATATAAACTGGGAAAAATAAGAATATGTTGGTGAGATAGAAGACTTAAAGGAAACAAATGTT
The DNA here is from genome assembly GCA_963169105.1 of Ceriagrion tenellum. Lineage (NCBI taxonomy): Eukaryota > Metazoa > Arthropoda > Insecta > Odonata > Coenagrionidae > Ceriagrion > Ceriagrion tenellum. Next base: position 9,599,039 of record OY720638.1, on the reverse strand, counting down.
GCCCAGAGGCCACAGGTCGGGACGGCTGATATAGAATCAGCATGAGCAGTTATAGGTCTCGAGATATGGTACAGATGCCTTTAGTCCCCATAACTTTTGATCATTTATGCTGGAGAAATGTAAAGAGAGGCATGGGAAGAGCTACATGTAGGAATCACAAAATAGGCCAACTGATGAAGTCTGTTAGATTCACAGATGACGAGGGGTTGGTTAGGTGATCATTGGCGGGATTACAAGCTGTGGTAGTTACAAACTTTTGTAACTAGGACCCTTTAGGATAACATTGAGGGACATATGGAATGAAGATGAATAAGTAATTAGAAAATATAAGTTATGAGATTTTCCAGGACAAAGAAAGTGTCATTAAAGTAGGAGGGCACAAAAAAGAGCAATGAGACTAAAAAAATTGCTGGCAGGAAATGGGTACAGTAGCCAAGACACAGTAAGTTGAATAGATCTAAAGTAGCATTTAGCAGTATGAGGGAGCTAATGGCAGGTACCTTGGGCATGTATGTGAAGAAGGGGCTGGGAAAGTATTTAACATGGAGTGTGCCATTGTCTGGAGTAGAAATTGGACTATGATGAAGTAAGATGAGAATAGGCAGCAGCTATATCGGATGTGGATGAGAATGGAGGCGTGGTGGATAGGAAGGAAGGAGGGCATACTTTACATTGTAGTTGAAGAGAGTTCTGAGAGGATTAGAGGCAGAGTAGAAGTAATAAAGAGTGAAGGATTGCTGAAGTCTACTAGAGAGGGGAAGATGTTGGGCAAGCAGGGAAGGGGAGGAATGAGAATAGGTTTCACGGATTGAATGAAGAGAGGTAAAATATTTACCGAGATGAAGAAGGAAATTTTTGAGGTAGAGGCCAGTGCTTATAAAAATCTAGACGATTTATACTTTCTTTCATTTAAATCTACCTTATCCTGTACATCATCCTAATCATAATAAATTGCTGATACATGGATGTCTCCCTGGACCACAAATGATTCTATTCCTTATGAGCATCTAGCATCCAGTCACTAGCCCATTCAATGCTTACCACCACCTCTGATTTTTCCTCTACCTAACATTGACCCCCATTTCCACTATATTATCCTGTAACTGCCACTCAAATAGACCCCAATACCCTTCCATCTCACCTCACCTTGCCACATAGTATCTAATTCCCCCTCTCGATTTCCTAATAAATATTTTCAAGTTTCATTACGTTCAAAAACTTCTCATCCACTCCAGAGTCTTTCAAAACCTTCCACAGCTTACTACTACTTACTCATGTACTCTCATTATCTACCTTCTAAATACCTACACACATACCTTCCATAAATTAAAAATGCACTATTTACTTTCTTTCGGAAGTCCACATATTTCTCTAACACTTTGTTATGAACGGACAGTTGATCACCACATTCCATTCCAGGCATAAACCTACACTGTACACCCCTGATTCTGTCGATGGTGATCTTCTCTCACTTATCGAATCGAACTCATAACAAGATGAAAACACGGCTGGTTAACATATTAACAAAGGGTATTTTGTAAGGACTTCCACTTATTGACCATTCAATTTGAGCTGAGTAAAAATTTGGAAAAATTCCAAATAAAAATAGGGAACTGCATAACTACAGTACCAGAAACACACACTTTTACCATGTCATTCAAGCGTAAAAGAGGTTACTAATACCCTTAAAACATAACTGATGAGGTTATCTGCACCATATAGCCAACTACAATGGGTGACTACACAAAATATAGCCGACTGGCCTATGATGTCGACAGAATTGAATACACAAAAGAAGTACCTATGCTTAGACTACTTAAGCATAATAACTGTAGGCAGAATCGTAATTCGTCGCGCACTTTTTCTTAACGGTTTAAATGTATTATAGATGTTTTCCATAATTTCAAACACATTTCTTAAAAAACAAGCAGGAAGCTACGGCTACTAAAATTACTATTACAGGGTTGAGATTCTGGAGTACTGGAGACGAATTAGTTCAAAACTGCAGAAAATCTTCGTCCCCGCTTTCATCATCCCGGCCTAGTCGTCATATAAGTTCCCACACTCAAATCCACCGGAAAGCCACTAAACATGGACCTAGGTTGCTAAGATCTGGATACCTAATGCCTTCATTTGCATTCCTCACGCCAGAACGTTTCATAAAGCACTCAACAGTCGAAAGGGCATAATTAAGCGCCTTTTCTCAGCAATTAATACTATCTCATTCTACTTTTGCTTACCTCAAGTGGCTTACTACATTTGAATGAGAAAAATGAGGACTGTATTGTATTAATGTTTAGAAATGTCATCTACAGACGTTGTCCGCACGTCTTCCAACAGCCAATAACAGGGCCGATGAGGTCTTCATAGACTAGGCCGTAACTACATTCATTCACAGCACACACCACACTCACTTTCACAAACTGAAAACTTCACAACAAAGCACCAGTTCTTAAACGGAACATAACAATAACGGGAGACTTCAACGCGAGACAACTGCGGTGGGAGTAACGAATCGCTCCATTCCATTCGACGTCACAAGAATATATTCGCGAATAAGCTATCATTCCAACGGCAACCAATAAAAAACATTCCAAAAAGACGAACTGAAAACTAGATAACGCTATTTTCGATCCTCGAGGCAGGTATACTGGAGAACTCCGACACTGACACTGTTTCATCTCCAGCATTCGGTAGACATGTTGAAACTATCGGAACGACCTGCATTAACAGTTATTGCGCGCATAACGCCATATCGACGATAGGGACGATAGTATCTGGCGTCGCCAGCCTCCACCAGATGGCGAGAGTCCTCAGTCCCCATCCGCCCAGGAGACAGTAACGACAGGTGCACCACGGTCGCCATTTTGGGGCCCTCATTTGACAGCATTGTTTGACTGAACGAATTCGCCAAAAACACAATTAAGATGATATTATGGCGTCGATGGCTCAAATTCATTCTTTTCTTCTTTGCGATTATAAAACGCAATGACATCCGACACATAGAGGTAACCATTTAACATTAAACCACTGTCCGGCAGAAATGGATCATCGGGTAAGGACAGTTCGGCATGTGAAAATACGCCAAATAAAAGTGATATCGTATACAAGTAACAAGTTGAGTGAAAGTTTTTTTTCTTTTAGTTATTAAAGTAAAGTCAAACTGGTTAAACCTTTTGAAATTACAAGAGAGAACATGTGGCGTAAAGAAGGCTATCATTTATAAATTTTTAGATGCTTACATTGATAATATAATGTCGTAATCAGGGGCCCAAGTCTGTTACTTATATTTATCCCGAAAACGAAGAAAAAGAGAATCGTGGGGCGCCCTTTTGAGCGTTTAGGCCATCCGTAATCTGAAACGAGTCTCTGAGGGAGAAAGGAGAAATACGAGGCGCCTGGAGAGTACGCTTTACTTCTGTTTGGTAAACAACAAATCCTCCGTCAATATGATTGCAGTCTGTATTTTTCGCGTATGTACCCGAAAGTGAGTTTTCCCGGTAGGTCGCGTGGGGGTGATGGCAGTAGTACCGGTGCTCCCCACAACGGGTTTTTACGGTAATTGTACTAACTTTTTTTGTGACTCCTAGTAAGGCCTAATGCATGGTTGGCTCTGTTCCAGATGCCAAGAACCTGGAAAAGAACATCCCAAAAAGGAAATTGATCTGAAGACATCTTAAAAGAGGCCTTTAATTTTATTGACCAGGGGAATTCCATAAGCACTGCTAGTCGAGCTTTCAAAATTCCGTTCAGCACTCTGCAAGAACGTAGATCAAAGAAGAACGTTGCTAAACCTGTATTAGGATGCACAGCTACTTTTTCTCCAGAGCAAGAGGATGTTCTTGCCGCCAGAATAAAAAAAGTTGTCAGATCTGTTTTACGGTATCACAGCTCAACAAGTGAGAAAAGCAGCCTAAGACTTGGCCGAAAGAAATAAAATTCCCCATAGGTTTTCCCATACAGAGCAAATGGCGAGAAGAGATTGGTTTAATGGCTTTTTAAAACGAAATCCGTCACTGAGTGTGAGAAAACCGGAGGCAACTTCCATCAACAGAATCACTGGGTTCAACCGAGAAGATGTGCAGAGATTTTACGACAATTTGGAGGATATCTTGAGCAAAAATAATCTTACACCTGACCGCATTCATAATGCTGATGAAACCGGGATTACGACCGTTACTGAACCTGGAACTATAGTTGCAACCAAGGGGAAAAAAGAATTGGTTCTGTAACCAGCTGGGAGCGGGGTAAGCTCGTTACTGTGATGTGCTCAATGAATGCTGCTGGTAATTTTATTCCACCCATGTTCATCTACCCACGTAAGCGTATGAGTCCTCAGCTGATGAAAAATGGCCCCCCTTGTGCAAAATATGACTGTTCCCCAAAAGGTTGGATCAATGAGTCTTTTCGTAGCTTGGTTAAAGCATTTTATTCACCACTCTAAAGCCAGCCTGGACAATATTGTGCTACTAATTTTGGACAACCACAATAGTCACGCAACGCTAGAATCTTATGAACTATGTCGGGAAAATGGTGTGATAATGTTATCTTTGCCACCCCATTGCTCCCATAGGATGCAACCACTAGATGTCACGTTCTATTCAACTTTGAAAGCTTCTTTTAAAAAAGAATGCGACTTGCACATAAAAACCCGCCATCTTCTCAGGATAACACCTTATGATTTGGCAGAGCTTTTTAACAGAGCTTATTCAAAGGTTGCGACTATGGCTGTAGCTGTATCAGGATTTCGAGCAACCGGACAGCCGTTCGGCGAACAGTCAACTGAAATATAGTGAAATGAGGTTTGGCGTCCGGAGTTCGGCTTTCGGGGAATATTCCTTCGGCATTGATGAACAATCGTTATACATTCGATGACTAGACGTGTGGCGTTCGGCAAACAGACATCCAGCACTCGGGAAACATTCGTTTGGCTTTCAGCGAAAAGTCGTTTAGCATTGGATTATAAGGCAATCGGCGAATAGTCGTTTGTCTTTAGATGAACTGTCCTTCGGCATTATCGAATATTCGTTTAGGATCCAGTGGACAGTCTTTTGGCATTCGGCGAAGGGTCATTCGGCGATTTGCAGATCGGAGGTCCTGCGTTCGGAGAAAAGTCATTCGGCATTCGGTGAATAGTCGTTCGGCATCAGCGAATAGTCAAAAGGAATTCGGGTGACATTAGTGTGGCGTTCGACGAAAAGTCAATTTGCATTCGGCGAATAATCGTTCGGCTTTCGATGAAGTCTTTCGGCGTTCGGTGAACAGTAGCTTGCCATTTGGTGAACTTTCGTTCCGTGAACAGTCGTTCGGCATTTCTCGGTCACTCGTTAGTCCTCTGGCGAACAGCAATTCTTTCGGCGAAGAGTCACTCGGCGATCGGAGAAAAGTCGTACGGCATTCGATGTAAAGTCGTTCAACGTTTGGCGAGCTGTCGTTCGGTTTCGTTGAAAAGTCTTTCGGCGTACGGATTACAGTCACTCGGCGATCAGAAAATAGTCGTTCGGCGTTCGGCAAACAGTCGTTCGGCGAACGGACGTTTACCGTTGGGCGATGAGTCGTTCGGCATTCGGCGAACAGGCGTTCAGGAAAAGTCTAACACCTCTTAAGCATTCGGTAAACAGCTGTCCGGATTACGGTGAATAGTCCTTAGTTTTTCGGTGAAAGGTCATTCGGCGAACATTCGTTCCGCCCACGTTAACGCTCTATACGCGTTCGGCGAATAGTTCTTGCGCATTCGGTGAGCCTTTGTACTGCAGTCAGCGTACAGTACTTTGGCATTCTTTAAAGATTCGTTAATGAATACTCGTTCGGCATTATGTGAGCAGTCGTTGGACGTTCGGCGAGCAGCTATCTGGAGCGCGGCGAAAAGTCGATTGTGTATTGGCAAACAATCGATCGGTTTCGCAGTCATTCGTCTTCCAGGGAACAGTCAATCGACTTTTGGCGAATAGTCGTTCTGCGTTCGGTGAAAAGTTGTACGGCATTCTGTAAAAAGTCTTTCAGCGATCTGCAAACAGTAGATCGGCGTCTGGCGGAAAGTCGTGCAGCATCGGCGGGCAGTCGTTCGGCTCACATCGAACATTCTTCTGGCGTTCGTCGATCATTTATTCGGCATCCAGCGAACAGACTTTAGTCGAACGGCAATCAGTCGTTCGGTGAAAAGTGGTTCGGCGTTATGCGTCTACTTTTTCGGGATTCGGCGAACAGTCATTCAGGTTTATATTAAGGATCGTTTGGTATAAGGCTACAGTCGTTTGATGTTCTGCGAACAGTCGTCTGGCGTTCGGCGAACAGTCATTTATCGTTTGGTATTCACTATTGTTAGTCGTTCGGCGAACAGTTTTCTCTTATTACGAACAGTCGTTCGGCGTTCGGTGAACAGTTGTTCATCAATCTGTGAAGTGTTTCTCGACGTGAAAGGAAGAGATGTTTTGCGAACAGTCGTTTGTTATTTTATTTGGTATTGGTCATTCGGCAAAATAGGAACAGTAGTTAGGCGTTCGTCAAACAGTCATTCGGCGGACAGTCGTTCCTGGTTCGGTGAGCAGGCGTTTGCTTTCGGCGGTCAGTCATGCAGCAATGGGCGGAGAGTCATTCTGCATGTGTTGAAAAATCCTTCGGCGTTTGGAAAATATTCGTTTTGCTTTCGACGAATAGACCTTTTGCGTACGGCCAATATTTGTTCGGCTATAAGCGAACTGTCGTTCGTCGCTTTGCGTTCGTAAACAATTGTTTCGGGTTAGGCGAACAGTCACTCGGCATTCGGTGAACAGTAGTTCGACGTTCGGTGAAAAGTTGTTAGGTATTCGGCGTAAAGTCGTTCGCAATCAGGGAACTACCGTTCAGCTTAATACGAACACTCCATAGGATTTCGTCAAACAGTCGTTCAGCATTCGATTAGCTCTCGTTCATGGTTCGGCGAACAGTCTTTCATCTACATATACATACTTCCCCGCGAGTCGCCGCATAGGCGTGTGGCAGGGGGTGGTAGGTCACCAGCCGTGTATATATGTAAAATTTTTGGACGTGAATTGGTGACATGTATTATGGGATTAAATTCAGAGGAGCTCAGTTTTTACTGTGGTCGCTTATTGTGGGCGGAAAGAACAAGTTCTGGTACCTATCTGTAACATATTTCTCTAGCATTGTTATGAACGGACAGTTGTTCACCGCATTCCATTCCAGACAAACCTCTACATCTACATAATACCCTGCGAGCCGAAGCATGAGCATGTGGCAGGGGATGTTAGGTCACCAGCCGTGTTAAGGTGTAAGTTTTTGGAGATGGAATGGTGACATATACTATAGGAGTGTATTTAGTGGAGCTCAATTTTTATTGTGGTCGCTTATTGTTCGCGGAAAGAACGAGTTTTTGTACCTATGTTTGATAATGTATCTCTCTTATTTTATCACATCTGTCAGACCTAGAAATGTAGTGAGGTGTCATGATAATATTCTCTGAGTCGTTCTGAAACACACCAGTCCTGAATATCTCAAGCAGCCTAAGCCTAGCGTGTAGCCTCCGAGTCTCTATGGGCTCCCACCTTAATTCCTCTAACAGTTGTAATACCTATCTATTTCGGCGTTGTTCGAACTGTTTTTTGTCTTTCGGTGAACAGTCGTTCTGTTAATGACGATAACAATGGCTATTCGGCGAAGAGTCTTTCCGCGTTCGACGAAATTTCGTGAACCGAACAGATTTTTGGCGTAAGGCGAAGTCGTTAGGATTTTGAGTATCTGGCGTTAGGTGAAGTAGTTCCTCGTTCGGCGTAAGGCGATTGTTCTTTGAACAATCATTCGGCATTCTGCGAACAGTCGTTCGGCATTCGGTTAACAGTCGTTCGGCGTCCGACGTAAAGTCGTTCGGCATTCGGCGAATAGTCGTTCGGCGTTCACTGTAAAGTTGTTTGGCACCCGGTAGGCCATCGTTCGGCGAACAACCATCTATAAATTCAACAGATTTAGGCGAGATATCGTGGAAGTTATTCATAATTTAAGAGAAACAATTGCACTTTTCCACAAAATTGTTTTAATGCGTACAACGCGTTTCGGCTCACAGAGCCATCATCAGGTACAAGACAAGAAATAAGAGAGTACAACACACACATATATATATATATATATATATATATATATATATATATATATATATATATATATATATATATATATATATATATATATATACACAATTAAAGAGGAAACTTACAGGGGGTAAAAAGACGAAAGTAAAGAGAGAGTCTTACTTAGAGACGTTTCGGGTGTTATCCCTTCTTCAGTCACACAGAGAATGCACTGCTCCAATGAGGGTAGGAGAAGGGAGGTTATGAGAGGGGGGACTGGGGAGGTTAATAGTGCTGGGCCTGGCTGATGGGGCTGGGGGAAGGTTGATACAAAGTTATGATGATAGGGGACTGGGAAGAGCCAAGAGCTGGGAAGGCGCGGGGAGGGGGGGTTAGAAGCAACAAAGTAACAGAATGATCAGGGAGGTGAATGATCCAAGGTCTGGCTGACTGAACAGAGGGAAAGTTGCAACAAAATAATGAATGGGGACTGGGAGGTGACTAACATGGAAGGGACGGGAGTAGCAACAATGTAATGGAGGGGCGGTGACAGGTAAGGGGAGGTAAAGACAGGCTAACTCAGTTGAGGGGAAGTGAGTGGTGGAAGTTGGGAATGGGGGGGGGGGGGGCAGGGGCAAGAAACAGAGAGGAGTAGAGAGCTAATGGAGAATATTGAGTCCAGGGGGGGAAAAAGCTTTGCAGAACCAGATTATTGCCATCTCAGTAGTTCTAAGTTCTGTATTGGAAGCATCAGCGGGGAGGGCGTGGAGGATGGTGAGGTGGAAACAGGAGTCGAAGTGAAGATTGTGAGTAGAGGCATGTTTGGCAACAGGAAAGTTGGGAGGAGAGGATCTATGGCCGTTCATACGGATGGATAAGGGATTGCTAGTTTCCCCGACGTAAAAAGAGGGGCATGATTTGCATTGCAGGAGATAAACTACATTGAAAGAGGTGCAGCTGCCATGGCAAGAGATAGGAAATGGGGTCGGGTTGTTAGGGCTTTGGAAAGTAGAGAGGCTGCGTATTAGGGGGCAGGTTTTGCAGCGAGGTCTATGGCAGGGAAAGGTACCAGGGACTTGAGGAGGAGAAATGGTGGGAAGGGATTGGCGGGGGCGTAGAATATTGCGCAGGTTGGCTTGTCTTTTGAAGGTGAGGGTGGGACATTTGGGAATTAAATCTGCGGTGAGTGGGCTGTCTCGCAATATAGGGAACAGTGATTTGAGGGTGAGGTTAACTCGATGAAGCCCCGGAAAGAATTTGGTGCAAAGGTTTAAAGGCGATTCGGAGGTGGGTCTGGGACGAGGAGTATAAGGTGTGGTGGAGGGTAGGATGCGACTATCAAGGAGAGGGGAGGGGTAGCCGCGTTTAAGGAGAGCATTTTTTAAATTTTGAAGGTGGTGGTCGAGAGAGTTTTTGGAGTTGCAGATTCGATGCGCACGAACAGATAGGGAGAATGGAATGGATCGTTTCGTATGGTAAGGGTGGCAGCTGCTAAAATGGAGATATTGTTGACGGTTGGTGGGTTTGATATGCAGGGAGGTAAGAAAAAAAGAAAAATGATACTGAAATTTCTCTCTCTGAGAACAAATTTCTTACCTCCCTGCATATCAAACCCACCAACCGTCAACAATATCTCCATTTTAGCAGCTGCCACCCTTACCATACGAAACGATCCATTCCATTCTCCCTATCTGTTCGTGCGCATCGAATCTGCAACTCCAAAAACTCTCTCGACCACCACCTTCAAAATTTAAAAAATGCTCTCCTTAAACGCGGCTACCCCTCCCCTCTCCTTGATAGTCGCATCCTACCCTCCACCACACCTTATACTCCTCGTCCCAGACCCACCTCCGAATCGCCTTTAAACCTTTGCACCAAATTCTTTCCGGGGCTTCATCGAGTTAACCTCACCCTCAAATCACTGTTCCCTATATTGCGAGACAGCCCACTCACCGCAGATTTAATTCCCAAATGTCCCACCCTCACCTTCAAAAGACAAGCCAACCTGCGCAATATTCTACGCCCCCGCCAATCCCTTCCCACCATTTCTCCTCCTCAAGTCCCTGGTACCTTTCCCTGCCATAGACCTCGCTGCAAAACCTGCCCCCTAATACGCAGCCTCTCTACTTTCCAAAGCCCTAACAACCCGACCCCATTTCCTATCTCTTGCCATGGCAGCTGCACCTCTTTCAATGTAGTTTATCTCCTGCAATGCAAATCATGCCCCTCTTTTTACGTCGGGGAAACTAGCAATCCCTTATCCATCCGTATGAACGGCCATAGATCCTCTCCTCCCAACTTTCCTGTTGCCAAACATGCCTCTACTCACAATCTTCACTTCGACTCCTGTTTCCACCTCACCATCCTCCACGCCCTCCCCGCTGATGCTTCCAATACAGAACTTAGAACTACTGAGATGGCAATAATCTGGTTCTGCAAAGCTTTTTCCCCCCCTGGACTCAATATTCTCCATTAGCTCTCTACTCCTCTCTGTTTCTTGCCCCTGCCCCCCCCCCCCCCCCATTCCCAACTTCCACCACTCACTTCCCCTCAACTGAGTTAGCCTGTCTTTACCTCCCCTTACCTGTCACCGCCCCTCCATTACATTGTTGCTACTCCCGTCCCTTCCATGTTAGTCACCTCCCAGTCCCCATTCATTATTTTGTTGCAACTTTCCCTCTGTTCAGTCAGCCAGACCTTGGATCATTCACCTCCCTGATCATTCTGTTACTTTGTTGCTTCTAACCCCCCCTCCCCGCGCCTTCCCAGCTCTTGGCTCTTCCCAGTCCCCTATCATCATAACTTTGTATCAACCTTCCCCCAGCCCCATCAGCCAGGCCCAGCACTATTAACCTCCCCAGTCCCCCCTCTCATAACCTCCCTTCTCCTACCCTCATTGGAGCAGTGCATTCTCTGTGTGACTGAAGAAGGGATAACACCCGAAACGTCTCTAAGTAAGACTCTCTCTTTACTTTCGTCTTTTTACCCCCTGTAAGTTTCCTCTTTAATTGTGTTTGTGGCCATTTGGCGAAGTTTTCCATTGTGTATATATATATATATCTCTTCAGAGGAGGGGGGGTTGTGGGAGGAGACAAGAGGAGTGGGAAAGAGGAGGTAGTGGCGGAAGAAAATTGGGAGGAATCAGGAAAAACCAAGGGAAAAAAGGGGAGGGGGGAACGGACAAACCGGAGAGAAAGGCCAAGAAACAGCAAAAGGGGGGTGAAAAAGGGAGGCAGGGAATAGGCATGTCATTAGAGCGTGGGGAAGCGGCGCTAGGGAAAGGAAGGGGAAGAATGCATCTGGGGGTAATTAGGAAAGGGGGTATGAAAAGGAAGGGATAAGGTGGGCACCGCCCGGTTAAGGGTGGAAGGCTTGGGTGCGTGGATGGGAAAACCAGGGAGGAGGAGTGGGAAGGAGGAGGTAGTGGCGGAAGAAAATAGGGAGGAATCAGGGAAAACCAAGGGAGGAAAGGGGAGGGGGGAACGGACAAACCTGAGAGGCCCAGAAACAGCAAAGGGGTGAAAAATGTAGGGAGGGGGAAGAAGGCAAGGAATAGGCATGTCATTAGAGCATGGGGAAGCGGCGCTAGGGAAAGGAAGGGGAAGAATGCACCTGAGGGTAATTAGGAAAGGGGGTATGAAAAGGAAGGGATAAGGTGGGCACTAGGGTGTTGCTTATTTTTTATTTTTTCTCGGATTTTTGATTTCTACCTCTTAAAATATGCTATGGGGTGTAGAATGGATATTCTAAAAATTTCAGCCCGATTGCTTAACATTTAGAGGTCGCTCAAAGAGCATAAATGCAATAACATTCAATTGTCCCGATTTGAGGAAGTAACATCAAATTAAGGGGTAACGCACAATTTTACAGGCATTTTGGGTCGAAATTCGCTCCATTTTTACGACCGCTCAACAGTTTTCCAGGAATAAAATACTTTTCTACGAGCTACAGCCGCGCGTCACACCCCTAACGGCGAGCTGGTTGCTCGCAGGCCGCATTCGCGGTCAGTTGATAGGTCCTGCGCCCCTCATTGCCTTACGCCCCCCTGCGCCTCCCCTAACGAGAGCCGGCAGAAGGAGGGAGGAGTTACTTACAAACTTCCATTGTTTTACGTTGTTATAAATTCAGGAGACTGTTTCGTTGCGATTAACCATTATAGATGGAATCATTAAGAATGATGTTTATAGACAACTATGTGTACGTCTTCGTACCCAAGTTTGCGTGTCGGTTCGCAGTCGGATTTCGAATGGTGTAGAGTAAATATTCGGAGTCAAAACGCTAGTGCTGAAAACGATGTCGTTTACCACGCGCAAGTCTAGTGAAGTATTCCTAATCGGTGTCCCCGGAACTGTGGCCGCTTGTTTCCCGAAAAATAAGCTGCCTTTGATTCGCGAAGTGCTGCAGGTGTTCTATCACCACCACATAACCCTGAAACAAGGAGTGCGTGCAAGTGCGAGAATAACGATGAGGTCCGTGGTCCCATTCTGGACTGTTTTGTCGAGAATTCCAATTATCCAGGAAATACGTGGTATTGAGAAAATAGAGGCACTGTACGGGGAGCTGTTAAAGCTCAAGAAAAGTCGCGACGACGCACTACGCGACAAATAAAGAATGAAGTGGAATTTAAAGAAAAACTGGATCAGTTGTTTGATATTGATACCGTAGATGCTCTAGAAGTTATGCAAAATGATGAGGACAAAGTGTTCTTGAAAATGCAGAGGCGACCGGGACGTCCTGGTAGTATAAGTGCTTCAAAAGATCTTAAGTTAGCACTCTTAGAGAGAGAGGAGGCAGCGAAGTCAGCGCGTCGAGCGGAGAGGAAGAGAAGATATGACGAGTATCGCAAGAAGTCTGAGTTAAAGAGTAAACAGGAAGGTAAGTTATAGGCCTTGTAAAACTAAATCTCTATCGATTTCCTTTTTATGCAATGGCATTGTTGTTAATGATACAATATTCTTTTAGGAAATGACGATATTCTTCTCTTAAGTAGTGAGGATGTTCCTGAAACATTCTATTGATGATAAGCCAACGGGGTCGTCAAGTAAAAGGCAGAGAGGTAGGAAAAACCTCATAACACCCCAGATCGCACTGACCTGTGATGCCTTGGGCATTAGCGCAAGTGGAGCGTCGAAGGTTCTTGCTGCTACTATGAGTAGCACTGGGCAAAACATTAACGATTATAATGTCAACTACTCCTCGGTGCATCGACAAAGGACAAATCAACGTCAGAAGAGGGCTTTATCGATTAAACATAAGTTTAAGCCAGACCCCTGCCTAACCCTCCACTGGGACGGAAAAATTGTACCCGATCTAACCAGCAAAAGAAATGTAGATCGCATTGCAGTTGTAGTAACAGGGGTTACTAGCGATCAACTACTAAAGGTAATTTTTACTCATTCGTTGAATCAAGTAATTTAAATATTATTTTGCATATTACGTCATTAAATGGTTCAATAAATCTTATGACCGATTGATGAAAGAAAAAAAAAAATTACAGATTCCAAAACTCACCGAACCTGCCAGTGGGCGGGCAACTGCTGAGATTGTTTACGACTGTGTCGTGGAGTGGAGATTAGAGGAGAAAATTAAAGCAGTTTGATTTGATACTACTAGCGTAAATACAGGTAACGAGATGATATCGAAGACTTTTCGGGTTCTCTTCCGCGTGTTTCCATTGTCGAAGACGACAGTTTCGACAGCGTTGCAGCTGTCTTCTTCAGGTCAGAAGTGACGATGCGTGTGAATGTGACCGATCTATATAGCCGGCCGTTTTCCCGCCATTTCAGTCTGGTGCGCTGTCATTGGCCGCTTCCTTTTTCTTTGCGAAAATTCTTTTCCAGGCGTAGGAGAGAGTGTAGCCATCTTCTCTGTTGATGTTCTCGGGTGTTTTTGCGATTTCGATGGCCTCCCTGATGAGTCTGGGGAAGTAGCGGTTTTCTTTTGCTATTAACTTGGCTTCTTCGAAATTCATATTGTGACAAGGTCCACTCCAGGTGTGTTCGGCCAGAGCTGATTTGCGTAGCTGCCTATTCTTTATGTCTCTTTGGTGCTCTCTCAGGCGGCATTTGAGAGCTCTCGATGTCTGTCCGATGTAGGATTTCCCGCATTCGCACTTCACCTGGTAGACGCCTTCTTTTTTGTTATCTGGTAGGCGGTCCTTGGCCTTGCAGAGGATGTCTGAGGTTTTCTGGACGCAGTTGAAACGGGTGACGACATTGTGTTTCGCCAGTACTCTGGATATCTTCTCACTGGTGCCAGCAACATATGGAATGACGGCGAAGGCTGCAGGTTTTGGCTTATCCTCGGAGGTCCTTTTCAGGTCCACCGCGTCTTCCATTTTTCTCGTTATCTTCCGGATAACTTCAGGCTGGTATCCATTCTTACGGAATGCGTGGCATAGGTGGGATTTTCATTCGGTGGCATAGGTGGGATTTTCATTTCATTCATAGGTGGGATTCGTGTTTCCATTGTCGAAACTGTCGTCTTCGACAATGGAAACACGCGGAAGAGAACCCGAAAAGTCTTCGATATCTTCTGAACGACTCCGCGGAAGCCTTAGAGTTCACAGGTAACGAGATGTTTTCATATCTTAGGTTCTCAGTTTATCATACTTTATGGAATTTTCAACCTAAAAATTTCTTTTTTTATCATATATTAGGTTCAAAGAATGGTGCTGCAGTTCTTTTAAAAGATAAACTACAGCAAGATGTTTTGTATCTTGCTTGTCGCCACCATGTCTTAGAAATAATCCTGGAAGCAGTGTTTAAGCATAACCTTAAACCTGTGGGTGGGCCTGATATATCGCTCTTTAAAAGATTCCAACAAGAGTGGCCTGTTATAGACAAACATAATGTTCAAGCTCTTTCAGATGAGCATATTGCTAAGTATTTTAGCGGGGATGCATCAAACAAGATAGTTGATTTTGCTCTCAACAAAATAGAGGTAATTATGAGCTCTGACTATATATACTTATACCTACTTACATTCACTTGCATTATCATTTTAATACATGCGTAAGATATACTTAATTCCTTTTTTCAAATGCATTCACAGGTTGGTCAACCTAGAGATGACTATTTGGAACTTTTAAACCTTTCTCTTGTCGTACTTAGAAGACGTCCCCCCAAAGGCATGAAGTTTAGAGCACCCGGAGCATTCCATAGGGCTAGATGGATGGCTAAGGCAATATATTCATTAAAAATATGGATTTTTAGAAATCAGTTTATTTTATCAGAAAGTGAAAGAAACGGACTACTAGCTGTGACTGTTTTCATTTTAAAAGTATATATATTTTCATGGTACACAGCCACAGATGCTCCAGGGGCACCAAAAAATGATTTGAAACTAATAACCAGGTTGATAGAGTATAGAAACTTTGACAGCGCAACAGCATCTATTGCCCTAAAGAAATTCAGCAGGCACTTGTGGTATCTGAGTGAACAGTTGTCGGCACTCTCATTTTTCGACGATAGTGTCAGCCCATATGAGAAAAAGAAAATGGTGTACAACCTAAAAAACGAAGAAGGTGTACCAAATCCTTCTAAACGACTGCCCATGAATTTGGAATTTACCAACAGGTTAGCGCTGGCAGATTTTGTCACAACGAATAGTCTCTCATTCTTTCAAATACTTAGTATTCCAGTAGATTTTTTGGAAGAGGATCCTGTGACATGGCACAACAACAGCTACTACAGAATTAGTCAAGACAAAGTGAAGACTTTGCGTGTGACCAATGATCATGCTGAACGAACTATCAAGTTGATGGAGAATTTCAACAAGACTATTACATACAAAGAAGATAGTTTCCAGCATTTACTCCTTGGTGCTTCTCACTTCCAAAGGGCTATAAAAGACTCGCGGAAGTCCATCGTTAAAGAGCAATGTCGTTTGGATTTGTGATCATAAATAAGTGTTCTTAATATATTGTGCTGCTTTATTTACGACTTTGTGACAGCATTAAAGTAAGGAAGTTTTTCTGTGAATCGATGTTGTCTATTTCACTAACTTAACAGCAAAAAATGTAATTTTTCCTCCTCTTTACGACAAAAGCGTAAACCCATGTATAGATTAGAGCTTTACGTCAGTCTTGTAATGATTGTAACTTCGTGTGACTCATTAGCGGTGTGAAAATTTCACCAAGGTATTCGACTCCTTCCGCCGGCTCTCGTAAGGAGAGGCGTAGGGGGGCGTAAGGCAATGAGGGGCGCAGGACCTATCAGCTGACCGCGAATGCGGCCTGCGAGCAACCAGCTCGCCGTTAGGGGTGTGACGCGCGGCTGTAGATCGTAGAAAAGTATTTTATTCCTGGAAAACTGTTGAGCGGTCGTAAAAATGGAGCGAATTTCGACCCAAAATGACTGTAAAATTGTGCGTTACCCCTTAATTTGATGTTACTTCCTCAAATCGGGACAATTGAATGTTATTGCATTTATGCTCTTTGAGCGACCTCTAAATGTTAAGCAATCTGGCTGAAATTTTTAGAATATCCATTCTACACCCCATAGCATATTTTAAGAGGTAGAAATCAAAAATCCGAGAAAAAATAAAAAATAAGCAACACCCTAGTGGGCACCGCCCGGTTAAGGGTGGAAGGCTTGGGTGCGTGGATGGGAAAACCAGGGAGGAGGAGTGGGAAGGAGGAGGTAGTGGCGGAAGAAAATAGGGAGGAATCAGGGAAAACCAAGGGAGGAAAGGGGAGGGGGGAACGGACAAACCGGAGAGGCCCAGAAACAGCAAAGGGGTGAAAAATGTAGGGAGGGGGAAGAAGGCAAGGAATAGGCATGTCATTAGAGCATGGGGAAGCGGCGCTAGGGAAAGGAAGGGGAAGAATGCACCTGAGGGTAATTAGGAAAGGGGGTATGAAAAGGAAGGGATAAGGTGGGCACCGCCCGGTAAAGGTGTATGGGAAAACCATCAAGGGGGAGGGGGGGAGCCGGTTGGGGGGAGGGGGTTGAGTGGGAGTTTGGCTGTTTCTTTTAGAAAGGGGAATCTTGAGGAGAAGAGAATGGGTTACAAACACTTGTTCATTTAAAAGAACATCCACATCTGACTGAATAATTTCCAGGGATTCTAAAACGTCCAATCTAGTACCTTTACTTTCTAAGTGGAGAATTTCAGGTTGGAATCTGCAGGAATGAGAAGTTTGTAACAGGTGCTTGGCTAAAAGAGATGTTTCATCATAGTTTTTCCAACACCTTTTGTGTTCATTAGTTCTGATGTGGAAGTTTCTACCTGTCTGGCCGACGCAATATTTATTACAAGAGTCACAATTTATTTTATAAATGCCAGATTGAAGGAGGGGATCAATTTTATCTTTATTACAGCATAGAATTTTTTCCAGGGTGATAGGATTATACATGGAAACATTGAATTTATCTTTCGGAAATTTACGAGCAAGCTTATTAGAAAGATCACCCACAAACAATAATCGACACCATTTCCTAGGCTTATCACACACGGGAGAAAGAGAGGATAGCTGTGAAATAGCTTTGGTTTTTAATTTTTTCTTTAAAATTTTTGTTACCGTGTTAACGCTGTAGCCATTAGAAACTGCAATTGATTTTATGGTGGCCAGTTCATTGTTGAAATTGGTTATTGTTAAGGGTAAAATTACAAGACGATGCAGCATTGAGTGGAAAGCCGATAGTTTCAGGGCAGTCGGGTGGCATGAGTCACTTGGGATGATCACATCACTGTAACAGGGTTTTCTGTAAACACCAAATTCATGTTGCTTATCTTTGATCGAAATAGAGTGGTCAAGAAAGTTCAACTGTTTATCGGATTCTATTTCCATGGTGAAGCTTATCTGGGGATGTTGGGCGTTTAGAATATTAAAAAAGCAGTCTAATTGTCTTTCACTCCCTGTCCAGCAGCAGATGATGTCGTCCACATAGCGGTACCAGTAGAGTACGTTGGCTAAGATGGGATGTCTTGAGTTGAATAGTTGGGATTCTAAATTGTCCATAAATATTTCCGCTAATAGTGGTGAGAGGGGAGATTCCATCGCAAGGCCGTCTGTTTGGTGGTAGAACTTATTATTGAAAATAAAATAATTTTGATTGGCACACAGTTCCATGAGCAGATGAAGTTCTTTGGCTAACACGGTGTCGACATTGGAGTTCTTCAGTAACTCTTTGGTGAGAGACAAGGTTTCTTGAATGGGCACAGAAGTGAATACATTTTTCACATCAAAAGAAATTAGTTTGGAGTTGTGCGGCACAGAGAGATGGTGAAGGTCACGAGATAAATTGATTGAATTCTTAATGCTGTATTTTGCTGAAAAACCAGAGAGCTGTTTAAAGAGGAGATTCTATTCGGAGGCTAATTTGTAACAGGGAGAACCTACGCAGGACACTACCAGGCGAACAGGTGTACCAGCCTTGTGAACGGTATCATTGGCGAACGGTAGTTTGGCAAATTGTGAGCTATTGTTAGGCGTTTGGGGAAGTTGTTGCGAGTTCCGTAAACAGTTGGTCGGCGTACGGTAAACCGTTTTCCGGCGTCCTGCGAGCAGTCGCTCGGCGTTGAGCCAACAGTCGTTCGGCTTCGGCGAACAGTCGTTCGGCATTGTGCTCACAGAGGTACGGTTTCCGGAAAGCATTCACTTGTCGATCCGCAAAAAATCGTTCGATATTGGGCAATGGGTCTTTCGACGTTCGGTGAACAGTTCCTCGGCATTCGAAGATCCCTCCTGCGGCGTTCGGCGAAAATGGATCGTCATTCTCTGTACAGTCGTTCGTTGAACAGTCTTTCGGAATTCGGTGAGAAGTCGTTTGGCGTTTGTGGAATGATAACGATACATGAACACATAACGATAAAAAGTGGTTCGGGGTTTCGCGAACACTCGTTTGGCATTCAATAAAGTTTTTCGGCGTTTGTCGAACAGTCACTCGGAGTTAAGCGAAGAGTCGTTTGGTGTTCGTCAAAGTGTCTTTCGGCATTCGGCGAAGAGTCGTTTGGCGTTCGGTGAAAAGTTATCGGCTATAGGTGAACAATTCGTCTCCGTTCAGTGAACAATCGCTCGGCATTTGGTGGAACAGTCGTTCGGCTCATGCGGAACGCTTGATAGGCGTTCGGTAAATAGTCGTTTGAAATTCGGAAAAAGTCGTGCGGCTCAAAGAGAATAGTCGCATGTCGTTCGGTAAAGATAATTTCGGCATTTTGTGAGGAGTCGTTTATAGTTCGGTGAGCAGTTGCTCGGTATTCGGCTAGGAGTCGTTCGGCGGCGTTTGTAGAGCAGTCATTTGGCTAGGGGTCGATCGGCATTCTCCGAGGAGATATTTGGCGATCAGTCATCCGGAACTCGGCGAGCTGTCGCACCTATATTGGTGGAGTTGTTCAGCTTTGGATAAACGGTCGTTACGCGTTAGGCGAGCTGTAATTCCTTTTTGGTGAACAGATGTTCGTCTTTCGTGAAGTTTTTCTGCGCTCGGCGAAATATCGTACGGCATTCGGTGAACAGTTGTTTGGCAAATAGTCGTATGAAATTTGGAAAAGTCTGCTGACATTCGGCGAACAGTCGATCAGGATTCGGTGAAGAGGTTCGGTGTTCGATGAAGTTTTCCGTCGTTCGTCGTGCAGATGTACAGCCTTGGGCGAGCCGTCACTCGACTTCGGCGAACAGTCGTTCGGCTGA
The DNA here is from genome assembly GCA_963169105.1 of Ceriagrion tenellum. NCBI lineage: Eukaryota > Metazoa > Arthropoda > Insecta > Odonata > Coenagrionidae > Ceriagrion > Ceriagrion tenellum. The sequence continues at coordinate 9,579,341 of OY720638.1, read as the reverse complement.
AGACGAAAGGTCCGTCGGTTTTCGGTGAAGAGTCCAAACAGACGTTCGGCATTTTGTAAACAGTCGTTCGGTGTTCGGTGTAACGTCGTTATGCATTTCGTGAACAGTCGTTCGACGTTTGGCATTCTTTGATTGCCTAATGACTGTTTGCCAAACACCTAATGACTCTTCAACGAATGCCGTACGACTTTTCTCCGATCGCCGAATGAAAACACTGATTGCTGGATGGTTCACCGAATACCGAACGACTGTTCCCCAGACGAAGAACAACAATTCACGGAAAGCAGAACGATTAATCGCCAAATGCCAAACGACCCTTCGCCGAACGCCGACCTTTTGTACGCCGGAAGACGAACAAATTTCCGCCAGATGCCAAACGACGGTTCGCCTAACGCCGCGCTACTCACCGAAGTGCAATTGACTTTTACGCTAACGGCTGATAGTTGTTCATCATGTGTTGCACGAATATTCGTCGAATGCCTGACAGTTGTTCACCGAACACCTAGAGACTGCTCACCAGATAGCAAAATAAGAGCTCACCGAACGGAGAAAGGCTATTTGCCTAAAGCCAAGCAACAGGTCGGCGATCCACGAACGAATGTTTTCCTAATGTAAATATTCGTTCGCCTCAGGCAATTTCCGTTTACGCCGAACGGCTGAACTCATTTCACGGTATGACTGTTCGCCTGATGCCGAACGTCAAAAGACTATTCGTCATACACCTAAATACTTCACGCAAAATGTCGAACGTCTGTACGCCCAACGCTGAACGACTCTGCGCTGTAAGCCAAACGACTGTTCGCCGAACAACGACCGACTTTTTGCCAAATGCAGAACGACTATTTATCGAACGCCTAACGAGTGCTCGTTTTTAGCCAGATGACTCTTCACTAAATACCGAACGACTCTTCGCCGAATACCGAAAGACCATTTCCAAACAACTGTTCGCCTAACGCCGACGGATTGTTCACAGATTGCCGAACACCAGTTCGCCGAACGCCGAATGATTGCTCGCATTTAGAGAATAAACAGATCGCCAAACGTCTAACGATAGTACACCGAACGACAACCGGATGTTCTCACAATATCAAACGACTGTTCTTCTAATTCCGAACGACTCTTAATAAGATTCTGAAGACTGTTTGCATCAAGGTGAACATTGGTCAACACAATTAAACACCTATACCATAGTTTTACTTGTAAACAATGGAAAGAAACAAGCATTTTTCATACAATTAATGGCAAAAAAGTTTAGCCTAAGTAGGAATTGTAGGTTATACTGTATTCTGTACAGAACAATACAATCTCTCTAACGGTATGGAGGGGATGTACGACGGCTCGCTCGGGGTTGATCTCAAGGACTTTTTGATGAATATCCCTTCACATACTCGCACAGCAACAGCGTAAACAATGGGAATCCTTATGGTATACCAGCTGACTAATCTTGAAATCAGCGGAAAAATGTAACTCTTGGATATTTGAACAGCTAACGTGCTGTGTCTCCCAGCATGTTTCCAGTGGAAATGCGGCGCCTATCATAAGCCACTGCGCCGCCCCCACCCACCGTGGGAGCGGCGCAGTCGTCCTCTAAGTACATGCGGAAGGAATTTTTACAAAAGACTTCATGAAAAGCAAAAGAAAAGGATAGAAGAATGAGGGATGGGAATATTTGTTTTCCCATCACTGTTTGAGAGCCCAGCCTGTAATCTATAGGGCACCCTTGTCCTCCTCCATGGCTGATGCATATCGGATTAACAATTTACAAACGGTCAGGGTTTTTTTCAGTCTCCCCCCTTCATCTCAAGAGATCTCCATCCCTGTGCACCAGTAGTCACCATTGTGTCCTCTAACTCTTTATATCCACGCCATGACCCCTTTTCTCCCATTTTGTTTTATAACCCTTCCACCATACACACTTCTTAACCATTCCAATAAGGTCAATGTCCAGCCTTAGAACTCGGTTCAACCACCGGGGAAAATCCCTCACGCTTTCGGTATAAAACCTAAGAAGACTCACCACCAATCCCATGCCATGGAATCCCAGGCGGTGGAGGGCAGGCTGAGAAGGGGATCCCTTTCTTCCTATTCCACCCCCTTAACGAATGAATGCATGTTTTGGCTAGCATTATCTTATTGAACGACACTTCATATTTGCTTTCCACCAAATATTGCACACTAAAAATGTTGTTAATGAGTTACTGTGCAGTATCAAGTAATACAAACAACTGATTCCCAATAATTCAACGATTAAAGTGATTTAGAGGAAACATTTGAAAAACTCATTTCTTAGTGTCACAAATGCCCAGATGTATCTTTAGATACACTAAGTTTACCAGACGATTAAAGAATGTAGATGGGTTTTAAGTTTTCTAAAAATTATGACTATACATCTAAGATTATACAAGGTGGAAAGTTACATTATATTGCATACTTCTTCGAAAATATTTAATTGAACATAGCCATGACAGACAGCAATTTGAAGAGGTGGATGTCCAGGATTATAAAAATGATATGAGGAGAATTTTTAGTTTCAACAGTCAAAATAGGTTGAGTTTCACGAGAAAGACTTTCCTCAGTTATTTAAAAGAGAGTTAAAGGATAAATAAACTGATGAGTATTTATGAATTTTTAATGTGATGTATCCAAAGATACGTCTGGGCATAAGTGGGTTACGAAAGGAGAGAATAAAAATAATTATAAGCTCGAAAGATGTAACCTTGGGCTAGCATGTGAGATTTTCTAAGACAATCTATCCTTGAGGGCTTAGCCATCATATACTATTTAAGTATTTTGATAGGCCCTGTAGCAATTAATTCCTCACTTGGTTCCTAGGAGAAGAAACCAGCAAGGATCCTAAAAACTATTTTCAGCTAGCATGGAATTCTTTCATTTTCATCTCCATCTCAAAGAATACCAGGGACAACAAACAAATGTTTGGGGCAAGTCATAACGAATATCATAACATGTAACTTCTTTATTTCACAAATTTTCGCCAACCAGTAATTTACAATTATAAAGCCATTAAAATGCAACAAATGCAAGTCAAATTGCACTTTCAGTACAGCAAATGAGCAGCTAAATCTAGGTAAAATGTAAACCTTTCATATTCAATACATGCTCACGTGATAAAATTGGCAGGGTCTTATGTGCAAATACAGATCACAGGTTGTCTTCATGTCACTTTAAAATAACAGAGTTAGACATGAATAATTATACATACAACACTAGATAAAGATAATGACAATAAGTCACTTCCATCATGTAGGATCTTTGAACCAAAAAATGGCATCAATTTTGGCATTGATGCTCCTAACTATTTTCTGACAGTGTCATGAAAAATGTTGCACAATAGTGAATTTAGACAGAATAATCAAGTTGATTTCATCCAGGCTTCAGTATCAAAGCCAATAGATACAACCTGGGTAGTTGGAATGCTTTTCTAACAATGGTATCGCTGTCATGTAAACCATGCATTGGTTTACAATGTTTCAAAATTCAGCTTCACTTTCCAAAGCAGGAGATAACACAAAGTGATGACCATTCAAATGAATTAGAGATGGAATACACTGAAAGAAGATTGATGGCTAGCTGGAGAGAGTTCTTATCCAAGTATCATTTGGTTGTGAGCCTCACCAGCACCTCTAATGTCAACAGAGCAAAAATAAATCAGAAGTACCTGCAATCTCAGGCTAAATAATGGCCAATATACAAAATGGCAACTTAGGACAGATATCACAAGATAAATTTACCATTAAAGCATCTGATCAATCAGGGTATAAAAATATAAAATATATTAATAAAATCTTCAACGCTGGGACTTAAATTGAGGGAATAGAATGATCCATTGAGTTCTTCAAAAGACTGGAGGCCATCCTGAAAAAAGAAAATACCACTGCTGATTACTTCATTTTTCCAGACATGACAGAGTTCCCAATGAAAATTTCAACCATCAAATGAAGAATTAGCATTAATAGTAAAACACCAAAGATTATCCTAAAACTTTACATTACACTTGTAAAACCTAGGCATATTTATCCTTACACTGATGATATATTCAGAACAAAATGCCATTCATTAGTGAGAGAAATGAGAGCTGTCTAGGTAACCACAGACAAATCAAGCCACCACTTATGAAATGAATCTTAAATGAAAATTGGGTAATGAGTTACCAAGAATTAACTTTCTTAAACTGAGTATTTTCTTTTGACAAAAAATTTCAACCTAGCTCTCCTTCAACACTAAGGTCTTTCATTAAATTCACTGGGATATTTGAGCCAGGATAAAATTTGGCAGTGCAAGCAATGGCTTCCCAGGTTGACTTACAATTCTAGTCTCATACCATCCCCCTTGAGTCTCCTCACCCCAACCACCACCATGGAATGAAGCTATCACCAAATTCCTGCAATATATCTTCCTCCTTCAAGCACCCTCTGCTTCCATAAAGGACGCATGTTCACAGATAATATCAAGATTAATGGTATAACTAATAGCTTCAGGGTTATCTTTGTGAAACCTCTCCATATTTAATGAAAATTAAAGTACTTTGTATAGGTTCACTCGATGGGTTTATTGAGAATGACCATGGTCAGGTCCTGAAGATGTCATTGTGACGAAACCATTGTCGTTCTCAATAAACCCATCTAGTGAACCTATACAAAGTGTATTTTTATTTCCATTAGGATTAATGGTGTTCTTTTTAGTGCTAAGGAATATCATCCATTGGTTGTGGCAAAAATTAGTGCTGTACTGGGCATCCTGTTGCCTGAACACTGTGCTGACAAAGACTTATGCACTATTGCTTACACACACAATGGTATACCAGGTTGGGATGAGGAGATTACATGAAAGGTTTAACCTTCAAACACCAATAGTGCCAACATAGGCACACTGTTTGGTGCTTCTCATGGCCGAAAGTGCTATTTTTGGCCTAAGACACAACAGGACAACATTGAAAGGGCCAATTTAAATCTGGCAGGGAGTGACTTTGAAGGACACTTAAATCTGACGTTTAAAGGTTAATAGTAATCAGGTCTAAGAGAACTTCTTGTCAAAACACCGAGTGAAAAGGAATCTCTAGACTCAGCATCTGACTTTCAACCATGTTCCCCCCTCTTGTTCTGCTCTATGTCAATGAGGCTGTAAGGCAAAAAGTCCTGCAGAGGACCTGAGGCATACGAAGACCTACACATTTCTATGGATCAGAGGAGAAAAAATACTGGTGAGAAAAGTGGAAAAGGGGGCTGTTTTTGTCTTCTGTAACATGGAAAACCTAAACAAACCTGACTCATAGCATTTATTTAACTGACTAAGTTCTTCCAATACATATGCATTAAATTTTGGAAAATGTAATATACATAATATGGAAAGTGCATCTAAACACAAGAAGTTTAAGGTCAAATTTTGAAGACTTTGCATTATCTTGAAGCTGCATGGAAAACATAGTTCTATCAGAAATTTGGATTAATGACATACAGCTAATGCAATATCTACTAGCTAGATATAAGGCCTTTGCTAAATGCAATTACAATAAAAGAGCTGGTGGTGTTATTATGTATGTAGTTGATATGTTTGCTTGATCTTCAAATAATCTTTACATATTTCAGTCAGCTGGTATGATCAAAGTAACTAATGAACTCAACTCCTCTCCATCTATAACTCTGATAGGAACTTTCAAGTATCATTTTCTTCCAAACGATATATTTATGCATGATTTGGTACAAGCCTAGGCGACAGGAAGAGGAAGAGCATGTTACATCTTCGTCAAGTTCAAGTGCATGGGGAGATTGCACAAATTAGGCCCGAAAATTTATCTTTTATGCTGATGCTGGTTTAAGTGTACAATTGGACCTTTCAGATCCGGTTAGTGTTTACATTTCCTGAACAATGAAGTGCAAAATCTAATAGTTGAAGAGCCTAAGAAATACACAAGGCAGGTTACGGAAGCGCAAGTTATTAGCCAACGATTCAGGATGCAGGGATATATTGGTCAAAGAAACCACAATACCGGAATCATTTCATCCAGAATGTGATGAGTCGGGATAGGTTCGAGCTACTATTGAAATGATTTCTTGTACGTAACAATGCTGATTGCCAGCACAGAAAGGTTAGCCAAAGTGAGAGAGCTCCTTGACCTGCTCTGCGGGATATTTTGTTCTACTCTCACTCAAGGGGAATTGTTGTGATAGATGAATCTGTGGTACATTAAAGAGGTCGACTACATTTTAGGCAGTACCGACCAGGAAAGGCTCATAAATACAGAAACAAGTGTGGTAAGCTGCGCACTCCTGAGTCCTATACACACAATCTCCAGGTTTACGCAGGTCCAAGTGAAACGGCTGTGCTGAGAGTGAATGTTGGGCACAGTCACCAAGTTGTGCATAGATAATTTTTATACCAGTGTTGGACTTGCTGAAGAACATCTGAGAAAGAAAACATATGTTTGCGACTAACTCAGATTGAATCGGATAGGTAACCCACAAGATGTTCGTTAAAAAAATTGAAAAAGGGGGAAAAAGTCATTGTTGGGCTTTTGAAGGACGATTTAGACGGCAGCGAGGCCACTGGTGAAAGTGCCCCATTCAATTTTTTTACTGCATTAAGAGAGAAGAATGACCATTTAAGCCATCTCCCATTTTTTTTATCGAGACCACAAAAATTTGGGAAATCAAAGCGAATAAAATTATTCTAATGTGAAGAATTGAAATTATTCATGTAGAGAAATGGGTTTTTGATATGCACCTGTTACTCATTTAATGACCGATTAGGCACATAATAAGTTCACAATATTATGGCAATATTATTTTTTTTTAAACTGTAACACATTATCCTGAAAACAGTCTTGAGAGCCTTCCACTTCACGCAATTTAACAGATAACAATGAACAAACACACGCAACCATGCCCTTGAAGGTGAAAATCCTTAACAAGCAGGATTGCAACACAAAGGTGGCAGTCAAGAACCTCACTCCCATGCCACAGGCAGACAATCAGACTAAATTTTAAGATATGATTAACGAGAAATAGAATTATACTGCATTTACAATAACTGTGAACAAGTTACCCACGGTTTTAGAAAATTATATTTGTAAGTTGAATATTTGCCATTACTATAACAGTTTCTTCATAGATCATAATCATATTCAAGTCACCATTATTATTCAAAGGCCCGAGTCAGGGAAAGTAATTATAAGTTATTGGTAACCATGTACTGTTCTAAAATAACTCCATAATTACTCCTCGTGATATACCCCTGGATTATCAGGAACACCCCTTGCCCTAAATAGTTCAGCTATACTACTCTATATTCTACTATATTCGACAATGTTATCTCCATAAGAATCTATTTTAATTTATTGAGTAACTCTAATAATAACTCACTTTTTAACCATGTGTTCATAAATGAAAGAAGGGCATACTGTAACGGTGACCACAGGCCCAGCAGCCTCTATAATGCTAGTTATTTGCTTGTCAGGAACTGCAACAACATTTTGTCCATCTACTTCCAAAAGATGGTGGTCAGTAAGAAGCCCATTCCGAGCAGCAGAAGAATCTTGGACTAATCCAATAATACGTCCCTCTTTGAACTGGAAGCCAATCTTTCCCACACTATCTTTGTGAAGTGTCACTGTTCTCTCAAAAGGTCTGAAATAATAAAGAACACATTAACACCATTGCAACCCAGACCAGAGATAGGCAAATCCATTATTGTACAATGAAGCAACTATAAATATGTACAAAATATCACAGTTATAATTCCTCTTCTTGATCAGCAGTCCTCATATCAGCATGAGGGAGGGAATAAAATGAGAAAGTTAATTTCTCCTATTCTGAAATTGGTATTTGACAACAAGTAGCCACACAACACAAAGATATTCTATGGACATCTAAGAGACCAAGCACCCAAAAACCTTACCTGCAATTCAAACCTTGTAATCACACCCTATGACAAGGGTCTACAACAGTAGTACATGACTTCTGAAGACTACATAAGTGAAGCCTATGAACAACTGATCAACCTCTCTTCCTAACCCTAGCTTCCTATGACTCCTAATTTAATGAAGACATCTGTTTCCTACAGGATGAGGGTCACAAGGTACCAGCTGTGCCCTACTACCAAGCTGCCTTCTTCCCACTCATGCACTTCCATCTCTACATCCTGCACACAATACACAAAACGAACAACCAGGGCTGACCAAATGTCTCTTCCAGCCTCACTATCACAAAATGCATTTCTGCTTTAGTTGGCAATGACCTTTGGCTCTAGTCCAGTTCCTACCTTCATACACAAATATGGAACCATTTCCAAAACATCTCCATAATACACCCTTTTAAAAGACACCAACATTATAATGGCGACCATTTATACCACCCCTCTAAACACCTCCCCTGCCCCGCTCCCTCCTATTCTGCAAAACCCTTCACCTGATCAATACCCTACTCCACAAATACTCAGCCTCTTTGAGGACTTTTCACCAGCTGCAGCGATTTCAAAACTCGCATAATTCAGGTGTTAGTCCCTCACATGATTTGGGGAAAAGTCTTAAATGTAAGCATTGGCTAAAATGCCCCAGACAGACAAGGATATCTGAAGGCATGATAGTAACACAAACTTCGCTCAGTGATGGCCTCAAGAGCAGTTACTTCGAGAGATCACGAGTTCTAAATCTCTCTTTTCTGGCTAAAAATGAGTTGAAATTAGGTTAACAAGACAAAAAAGAATTGTATTATTTAGCTGGTGAGACACTATTTTCCTCAGTAAAATTCCACAGAAAACAACTACCTCTTATATGGTATGGTCTGATTTTGCCATTTTAGTCTCCAAGATATGCTAAACTTACAATGAGAGGAATGCAAAAATAAGCCCCATGACACTGCCAATCATGCCATGTCCTCATTTGTTTATGAATTCAGTGAAATATAGCTTCCCTATCCCATCATAATTAATGGAGGCTTTCCATTAACTCCAGAGTACGGCTCACTTTGAAACATAACAGAGCACTTTTTCTCTGTATGAGTCAGACATGGCACACTATGCAGCACACTTCAAAATACATCAGAAGCAGAGTTGATGTGTGCTGGTGCTTGAGAAGAAAAAAAGGGCACCTTTGGCTATTGTTAGCTTACAAATACAACCTTCTAGGAGATTATAGATCATTATGCCTGAAGTACTGTTTGATCATCTTTGGCATGCTTTGAAGAGAGCTGATGGGTTCTGAGAAGTGATATCTTCAACAAATGTAATGGAAAGCAATTTTAATGGGTAAGAGAAAGGTTATTCATTTTCTCAGATTCTGGGGCCAAAATTATGGTGCCTCTTACTTGCCCATGCATCTAACATGCCCATAAATACCTTAAACACTGGTTGGTGGGGTGAATGTCAAACACAAGATTTCAAGAGTATTTTGGTTGATTTTTCTTCTGGGCTGATGGTTTACTTTGAGGATCGGAGCAGCTAAAATTTTCCTTATTGTGATATTGCAAAGAAAGTACTCAATTTAATACATGACAAATTAAAACAAAAAAGCACACTGACTGTCAGGATTATTCATTCCCCCTACCCTGAAAACAGCATATCGGCCTCTTACAACAGGTTCATTAACGATGTATGACAAACACCCAGACCCTGAGTCGTTAAAAATCCACCCACATGGGGCTCAAACCCACTTCGCCCCCAGGGTCAATAAATTAGGCTTCAAATACAACAGTCCCATCATTCTGTGGAGGCTTTGGAAAAATAGGTTGAATATTTTATACTATCTTACAATATGCATCATAACCTTCATTTGATTCTCTTCAGTGATCCTAAGATTGGCTGTTTATCTAGCTTAAAACTATGAAGGATTTCAGATAGTTGCTTAAATAATCCTATATTACTTCATATTTCAATTAAATCTAAGCTTAGGACGTAAGTCGTAATTTTCTGCCCACATTCAGTAAGGTTCTCCCTCCCTCACCTTTTCTCGCTCCCAATCCTCTCCCTCTGCCCTCATCAGCCCTGTACTTATATTGTCCTCGATGATGAAAGATGGCTTATGGATCAGCCAAAAATGAGGAAAGGATATGAACGAGTAGCCTCATGTGAATTTCTTTTTTTAATAGCCACATCGTGTCTATTTGCATTTCTATATTAACACATGCTGGGATTTTTCAATTCCTTCAAACATTAATTTAAAAGAATTAAAACCACAACATTAAAAACTAAACAAACCTTGGTATACCAAAAATCAAACAATGGAGAAAGAGTAGAGGACAAGAAAAAAAACCAAGAAAGACACTAAGACATCTACCAAAGCATATTTCATTCACCAATATCCCCCCCTTCCAATTCCCAAACCACATCCTTCTTAGTGGCACAAGCCCTAATTTGTTTCCTCTTTCTAATTCCAATATATAGTTTTATCTTTTGCAGCAGCTAGAATGGGTAAAATGTCAGTAAAATGCAGACTATAATAATCCTGTCAGCTTACCTATCCCGGACTATAACCTTTATGCCATTAACATCTGCCTTGCGAAATATGGAGTGCACCTGGTCCATCGAATACCCAGCAACATTATCTCCATTGATGGATAGGATCTGATCGCCAAAGCGAAGACCGACAGTGGCAGCTGGACTTCCCTTTTCCACCAAACAAACAAAAACTCCATTGCTGATTGCTTTGACCCTGAGACCAACTTTCCCATTGCCATCCTTGCAGAGGGTCACCTGGTAATAAAATGATAAACAGTTCAAAGTATAAAAAAGGCACCATATGTATAGCCCCAAAAATGTTGGAATAATAATAAGCTCATTTCCATCCTCAATATATGCTTGATTACGTCATTTAAAACTGATTGTATGACTGACTGACCATGATTATAATGGCTTTTGATAGTAAATTGCAGGCTTAGTTCTGTAACTATTAATTATGGAAACTGTACCTTTGGAATTTTAACAATTTGGGATACCTTATAAATAAGTAAAGGTGAGGTTATTTTTCCCCAATGGTGGTTATCTTCTTCTAAGACAGCAGTGCTAATTTACATCTTTCTGATCAATAAAAGTAACAATTATATTCCTTAAAACATATATGCCATTACATGGCTAAAATAAAAGAGCTGGTGAAAAATTACAGTGAACAAGAGAAAAATGGCCTTTTGTATTACAGATAACTTAAAATTACACAAGGTTGAATCAAAAAATTTATTTCAGGTAGTTTATTGGCTAAGTTCATAGCATGATTTATTGGGGAACTTTTTGAATAATTAGACTTATGCCACTCAGTTGTGAAATGTGGAATTTTTCTCAGTGGTCTGGATGGGATATGGAAATTAATTGGTTGAAGAAGTGGAGGACAGTCAACACATTGTTGATTAATTTATATAAAAAAATAATATCATGCTGAGCACGCCGAGAAGATAAAGGTTTTAATTTTAATAAGGATAACATATCACTATATACATAATCACCATATTTATAATTAATTTTAAAGGCACATAAACGTAGGAATTTGTATTGCCCTCTTTCAATTCTTGAAATTACTATATTGTAGTAGGGAGACCATACCTGTGTGTAGTACTCAAGAATAGGTCTGACTAGAGCACAATAAATTATTTTAAAAGTATGTACATCTTTGAAATCATGCATTTTTCTATTAATGAAGCCCAACATTTTAAAGGCTTTTTTGCATAATAATTCAATATAATCATTAAAATTGATGTTGGATGTAAATAACACTCCAAGGTCCATAGTACAATTTACTCTTTCTAGTGAAATATTAGACTCATCTAAATAAGAATAGAAGATGGGGTTTTTCCTCTAATAAATACTTATGACTTTACATTTTTTTATATTTAATTGGAGTTGGTTATAATTACAACAGTTTCAGAAACTATAAAAATCTGTTTGAAGTAGCATGCAATCAGTTGAAGAATTTATTTTTCTAAAAAGTTTTAAGTCATCTGCATAAAGAAGGATTCTAGAATGTTGTATTACCTTTTAGACATTATTAATAAAGATATTAAATAATAAAGGTGATAAAACCTTGGGGGACACCTGAAGTTACCTTAATGGGCACAGAGAGGTGATTTTTTATAGTTACAATTTGCGTTTTATTTTCAAGGTAATTAGCTATCCAAGTTAACAATGGGTCTCCAATCCCAAAGGCTTTTAGTTTACTTCTTAAAATGGAGTGATTTACTGAGTCAAAAGCTTTACAGTAGTCTGTGTAAATGGTATCAACTTCTTGCCCAGCCTCCAATGTCTCTAATAAAAATGGATCATACAAGATTAAGTTTGCAGCGGTAGATCTAGCAGACATGAAACCATGTTGTTCTTGCATAATAAATTTCTTTGAAAATTCATAAAGCTGCTCTGTTTCTAGAGATTCAAATATCTTAAGCTCCGCGTTCGCGATCGCCGACCCGAAGAACTACGAGATCCGCGAGTGTTGCAAAGTCAAAGTCATCCTGACTAGGACACCCAAATAAAGGTAACAAACAAGTAAAATATACTGTTATGCATCAAAACATTCAATGCCTCCGAAACAAAGTGCCCATAATGAATGCAGCTTTATGTGACTATGACATTGCGATTCTGTGCCTAAGTGAACATTGGTGTACACAAGACGAAATTCAATCATTGGGTTTCGAGGGTTACTCACTAGCAGATTATTTTTGCCGAGTAGAGCACAAAAATGGGGGTGCGTGCATCTTTGTAAAGAATGAGTGTATATACAAGACAAATGGTCTACAAAATTCCATTTCCAAAGAAAGAAGCATAGAAATTGCCTCAATTGAGCTGAAAAATGTTCAAAGGATTGGTAATTTAATAATTGTGAGTTTGTACAGACCTCCATCGGGTTCTGTGGATGATTTCTTTGATAGATTTGAGCAACTGTTATCTCCGAGTGTTGGAAAAAACAACAAAGTGATAATATGTGGTGATTTCAATATTGATATGGGCTCCCAAAATGATTTATCAACCAAGTTCAGGGAGGTGTTAGGTTTGTATGGTTTAACATCACTTATAAACTCCCCAACCAGAGAAACTTTGACTTCTTCCAAGAATATTGACCTTATTGTAACTAATATCAACCTTGTTGAAAACCATCACTCATCTGTGATCAACCTTGGTATTTCAGACCACTATGCTCAAATCGTATCTCTACCAAAGACTATGAATGTATTATATAAGATATATCGAAGGTATTACCCAAATGATTGTGTCAATAGTTTTTATGAAATGCTTTGTGAAATGTCATGGGATCCTCTATATAAGTTAAAGAATGTCCAGGAAATGTACAGTTATTTTATTAGCAATGTAAAAATTTTATTTGAGAGTTGTTTTCCTAAAAAAATTGTTCCTATTACGTGCAATAATAAAAGTAAAAGTTGGGTGACAGACGAGGTCAGGGCAGCTAGTAGTGAGTTTAGGAAACTGTGTGCTTTGAAAAGGTGGCGGGATGACATTGCCTTCAAAAACCAATATCAGATATTTAAAAAACATTACAAGTCATTTCTCACAGAAGCTAGGAAATCCTTTTATAACAAACTTATCAGCCAATCTGATAATGTTATTAAAACAGCTTGGAATGTAGTAAACAATGTGACAGGGGGTAAAATGACCAGTGGGGAAAATCTTACTTTAAAAAATGATGATGGAGTTAGCCTATCCAATCCAAATGAAGTTGCAGAATATGCAAATAAATATATTGCTAACATTCCTCTGAACCTTCAAAAGATGATCGGGAGTGATGGTGATTTTTATGAACAGAACTGTCGCCATGTGAGTTCATCCATGGGCATAATTCCTGTCACAGAGAACGAGGTCTTGAAGTGCATTCGTAAACTCAAGAGTAAAATTTCCGTAGGAATTGATGACATCCCTGTCATGATAATAAAAAAATGTGCAAATGTGATAAGTAAACCCTTAACTTTCATAATAAACGAGTCATTCATAAATGGTGAATTCCCGGACTATCTGAAAATTGCAAAGATCAAATTAATTCACAAAAAAGGGGATGTGGATAATATAAGCAATTACCACCCAGTGTCTCTACTGACGAACTTGTCAAAAATTTTCGAAACCCTAATGCGAGACAGACTTCACAACTACATTATGAAAAACAAAATTTTAAATGGGGTACAGTATGGTTTCCAAGAAGGTAAAGGTACAAATGCGGCCCTGGCTAGTTTTTTAAAAAAGATTATGTATTCGTGGGACTCAAATGAGTACTCGGTTGGTGTCTTTAATGATCTGACTAGGGCATTTGATACAGTGGACCATAAAATCCTTCTTTCTAAATGTGAATGTTATGGAATCAGGGGCATAGCCCATAAATGGTTAAAATCCTATTTAAAGGACAGGAAGCAGATGGTGGTCATTGATGGATTTGGAGTTGATAATGTTGTGAGAAGCTACTTATCTCCTGCTGAAATCATAAATGTCGGAGTGCCACAGGGAAGCATCCTTGGACCTCTTCTATTCCTACTATATATCAATGATTTGCCAAACAGCTCTGGGAACAAAAATATTATTTTGTATGCAGATGATACAACCTTAGCAATGGGAGACAAGGATCCTCATAAGTTACAATTTAAGCTAAATACCTCTTTAAAGCATCTAGAAAAATGGTTCAGAAGGAACAAACTATCCATTAATATACAAAAAACCAACTTTATTCAATTCCACAGGCAGAGAGAAGTCCCACATTTAGATCTTCACCTAAATGGGAAATCTGTTGAAAGAGTTACTAGTGCAAAGTTCTTAGGATTATTAATTGATGAGTCTTTGACTTGGGAGATCCATATAAATCAATTATGCCTTAAACTTGCCAAATGTGGTTATGTTTTGAGAAATCTTGCCAACATTGTTAACTTAGAAGTACGAAAAATGGCATATTTTGGTATCTTCCAGTCACGTCTTACTTATGGCATTATTTTCTGGGGATCCTCTCCAGGTTTTAAAAAGGTTTTTGTGATGCAAAAGAGAGGTATTAGATACATAGTTAAAATACCGGCACGAAAATCCTGTAAACCTCACTTTAAAGAGTTAAACATCCTAACGCTGCCAAGCTTGTACATTTATCACCTATGCATTTACATTTTAGATAATGAGAGTGAATTCACTACAAATGCCCAAATACATGGGCATAACACTCGGCAGAGAGTGGATGTGCACATGCTTCATCACACTACATCAATATATAATAGGAGTCCCTTTCATGTAGCCATTAAAGTTTTTTAATCATTTACCTTATGTTATTAAAAACTCCACTTCTAAAGCATCCTTTAAAAGAAAACTTAAAGACTTTCTGCTAAAGAAGGTCTACTACAACGTACAAGACTTTTTGGAAGAGTCTTTTGGACCTTAATCTATGCTGCATACCATGTTTTCAGTTCATCAATGTTTTATGTAAATGTAATTTTTTTTATGTACTTACTTTGTAATTTTACTGTGTTACTTTTGTCATATGTGAATTTTATTTTTTTTTTCCTCAATATCTTGACGGGTCCTATATATGTAAAAACATATCCTCTGTGACCAGTAAATTCAATATAATTATTATATATGAATACTTAAATGATTGTAATAACTTAATTGGATTTTATTTTGTAAGTACTGTGTGTGTACATTTCTTTGATTGACGTGTCTTATATCCATGTTTAAAATGTGATCCTTAGACAAATAAAAATATCTATCTATCTATCTATCTTAGCTAAAAGGGATAGTTTGGAAATTGGTCGATAATTTTCAACATTTAATTTATCCTTACTTTTATGTAGTGGACTAAGATAACTTATCTTCCAAAGATCAGGAAAGATCCCAGTTTTTAATGACAAATTATTTAGTATCATCAAAGGTTTGATTAAAACATATTTTCACTATTTCTGAATAAGGGCAGAAATTCCATGAGGACCAAGACTTTTAGATATTTGTAGTTTATCAATTTCTCTTAATAATAAAGGAGTAATAGAACATGAATTGAAGTAAAGATTATTTTGGCAACATGTTGAGTTTTTATCGCAGTCAATAGTACTGTTTGAGTATACTGAGCCAAAGAATGTGCTGAAAAGATTAACTACATCTTGCCCATATTTAGCAGTTTCATACTTATAGTGTACATTAGCAGGAATGGTATCATTCCTTTTCTTAGACTTAATAAAGTTCCAGAGACATTTTGGGTAAGACTTGAAATTCAATTCAATGAACAGTAGGTATTCATTGTAACAGTGTGATGCAAGTTGTTTACATTCCTTTCTCAGTATTGAGAATGCATTATAGACATCTGAATGAATAGTATGCTTAAATTTTTTGTGAAAAAGTTTTTTCTCAAAAATCTCTTTTAGGTCATTAGAAGACCAAATGGGAAATGTTGGATTTTTAAATTTCTTTATTGGTACAAAGTGTGAAATTCCATAAAACAGGACATCATAAAATAAACCAACATTGGTGTTTATGTAATTTCCTGATAATAAAGATTCCCAATCAACAGAAGATAAATAATTGATAATCATATCATAGTCGCCATTAAAAAAATCATAATAGCTGAATTCACAATCAAGAGATGTGTGAACAGAGGAGGGGTGCACTTTTAGTTCTATTATTAATGGGGAATGGATAATGACAGGCTTAATCAAGAAGACAGAGCACAGATTAACAGTAATATTAGGGTAGTTGGAAAAGACTAGATCCAAGGTATTACCATAAGGGTTAGAGAATGGGTTGGCTTGGGATAGGTTAAGGTAGTGATAAGTGTCAAGTATAATCTGTGCATGGGTTGTGAGTTTACCAGCAACACTCAGAAAAGGATTCTCACTATTTGTCGACCAGTGTAAGGTGGCCAAATTATAGTCACCGAGCACAAAAACGTTATCATTGCAATATTTAAACAAAGCATTTTCAACTAGATCTGAATGTAGAGTAAATATATTGCCATTACAATTAGGAGGAATGTATACCACACAAATAATGAATGAAGTATGAAAATAATCAACCATAACACAAATTTGTTCAAAAGAACCTGTATGGGATGAAATTAATTGGGATGGGTACTTGCTTCTAACGGCTAATAGAACACCTCCACCCCTGATATTCGCCACAGAAGATTCACGGTCACATCTGTGTAAAGTGTAGCCATCAAATGATAGCTCTGAGTCGAGAATGATCGTGTGTAGCCATGTCTCAGTGATAGCAAATATATTACAGTCTAGGTTGAGAATGGATTGCGAAAGTGAACAGAGTTTTGTTCCCAAACCACGAACATTTTGATAAAAACAGGTCAGTGTCTCTAGTCACATTGAAGAGTTCGTGTCGTGATTTTCACGTGAGAGTTAATCATTGACCGATATGGGGGCACGTTTGGGAAATATAAAGGGATTTATCACAACCCCAGCAGGCCAAGCACTG
Organism: Ceriagrion tenellum; assembly: GCA_963169105.1. NCBI lineage: Eukaryota > Metazoa > Arthropoda > Insecta > Odonata > Coenagrionidae > Ceriagrion > Ceriagrion tenellum. Next base: position 9,561,956 of record OY720638.1, on the reverse strand, counting down.
GGATTAATTAATTTGTCACCACTTGTATGATCAACTGATATTTTAAAAGCACCAAAAGCACTCTTCCCGACCACTTTCTCACAGTTAACGCACTTGATGCTTAAGTTTTCCTTTACATCAGGGATGTGAAACGTAACCGAACCTCTGAGGCGTTACGGTTCCACGTGTACCGAACCTTTACCACGGTAAGAAAGGGTTTCGGTCCGAACCGAACCGCTTTTGTTAAAGTGAAGCGGTTCGGTCCAAGCTGTAACGGAAACGACTGTAGCATTTCGGACCGCTTTTTGAAACGCTTTTCCATCTGTTCGGTTACAGTTACGGTACAGCCAATGATACTCCTTCTCACGCATAATATTCCATGTATCCATTATGTGTTCTCTCGAACAATGAACGATAGGAAACCTGGGTGGGTTTTTCATGAGGTAACTTCCTAACATCGCAAAACCGGTCGGGAGACATTGCGAAAGAACAATGAGTAAGCATAGTCCGGCCGGAATTTAGATGCCACTGATGACTTGACCCTCTGGAATTTTTACTGGGATAGATAATTTGCATCGTTTATTAAAATTAATATAAGTTTCTAACATTTAATTTCAAATGTGATGAATTCGCACGAAAGTATGTGCATAGAAACAGCATAAAATAGCTAATTCCTCTTGCAAATCTACAGTGATAAGCCACAGGCAATACAACAAGGGGACTCACAAAAACATTCACATTGAAGTCCCCCCTACTCTACTATAATTTCTTAAATACTTTAGCAACGGTAATGTGTAGAAAATTCAAACAATGCAATGTATCATTAGTAATTATATTATTCCGACAGTAATCGAGTCTGCGACAGCAGCATATTTCTCTACGCTACTCCTGAACGGTTCTTTTGACTGATATGAGACTTTTTTTAAACAAGCCAGTAAGTGATAAATGTGTTTAATTTGGGTCCTTTCACAGTTATAAATATCAGCCATTTCCTAAACTGATATTCCTTACTCACTCTCTTTAATTTATTCCAGAGTTACGCCAACTTTGCTCTTGCCTTCACTCATTTTATTGGTTTCCCTGAAACAAATTAAGTATACACCTCAACTGCAATGGGAAAATAACCCGGGAATATACAATATTATGTTCCCGACATGCTATTGTCTGATGCCAGGAGTGTAAAAATAACCAAGTTTGGGTATCTGGAATTCCCCACGGCATCGTCAATAGTGAGCCAAAAGAATGACAAAAGATTCCCGAAAGCACTGTACAACAGATAGTGCCCTCGCACCAACCCTGGTTTACCGAGGTCTCACTTAAAGAAGCAATTAAGGCTGGCCCAAAGACCATGCACTCATGCTGTGCGCCAAAGAATCGCCCTCCGAGCAGGTGGCCGCATATGAGGACGGTCTGCTCAACCAAGAAGCACAATGGAGTGTTTATGACCACCCGGATTATGGGAACGAGAAGAGGATTTCTTGAGCAAATTCCATATAAAGGGCAAAGACCTTAGCGTGTGAGTACGCCCTTCAGCCACCCCTTACCCCTTAAGCCACGTTTAGCGGGATCTTCTGATGATTTTGTGAAAAATAAACGGAATTCCCGAACAGGGAAGCGGACAGCGAGGGAATACTTGGACTACGATATACTGCCCAGACACTCCAGCTTGCAGTCAATCATGCTCTCAAAGAGCAGAATGTTATGGAGCTCCTGAATAAAGCCCGGAAGGTTGGAGAAAATTAAGAACGCCGACAACTTCAAGGTATTTATCGAGGTTGAGATGCAAAAAAACCTATCCTTGACTTACTACAGCTACGAGGATTATTCTGCTATGAATGTAAAAACATTCCGAGGAAAGACGGTGGTAATACTGATTTCTCTGAGGTAGAATGGAGTGGTCTCCGAGATATATCAGATGCCTTGGCCCCGGCTAAATTGGCCACAAAAAACTTCAAGGGGAGCGAGCAGCTTTTCATCTACATCTACGTAATACCCTGCAAGCAACCCAAAGGGTGTGTGGCAGCGGGTGCTTCCAAATCAGGCAGGCATGAATTATTCGGCAGAACACAGAAACTACATTGAAACCTGCTTACCACACATGCAACGCGCCAATTAACAATCTACTAACCAAGAAACATTCCATCGTCAATCATTCCAACATGCAAGGGATACAAAGACTACTACTAAAGATTTAAAATACCATGTATAAATAAGAACATCAATATTTACATAGTGCAAAAATAAGAACGTAGAGAATAATAAGAGAAAGATCTACAATCTAGCTAATCTCACTATTCATGGCGATGATCATAGCTGTTATGGTCCCGAATGGTACGCGGAAAAATGACATTTTCTATTGGTTCTACAATCTATCTCTCTAATTTTATTGGCACGATCTAATCTGACGTAGTACGAGGGGGTTAATAGTATGTTTTTCACATTGTCAGAGAAATTTTTTTCCTGAAATTTAGTTAGGAGGTTATGCCTATAATTTAATCTACGCTGTGATAGCGATTCCCATCCTAATTCTTCTAACGATCCAGACACACTAGCAAACGTATCGTAGCATTGTTTTACAAACCTAGCTTCTCTTCGCTGCATGCGATCTAATTCCGATATCAACCCGGCTTCATATGGATCCCATATAGTGGCAGCATATTCCAGATGAGGCCTAACGACTGAAAAATAACAACGTTCTTTCACTTTCTCATCACATTTTCCGAGTACTCTCTTGATAAAGCCTAGCTTCCTGTATGCTTGAGCGCATATTTCCCGAATATGTTTCCCCCAAGATATGTCGTGAGTAATTGTGACCCCTAAGTACTTAACAGATTCGGCGTTAATTATTTCCGTATTATTCATTATTTAAGTCCTACCTGGCCTATTTTTATTTTTCCAAAGGCTGACTGCTACGCAATTTTTTATGTTTGGTTCCATCTGTCACTTTTCGCACCAAGCATGAATAGCAAGTAGGTCGATTTTTAATGAGTCGCTATCTTTGGAATTGGTAATATCCCTATACCAAACCGCGTCGTCTGCGAAGGGTCTAAGCTTACTTTTAACGATGTTGCTAATATCATTTATGTATAAGAGAAATACAAGTGGACCAATGACACTTCCCTGAGGAACACCCGATGCTACACTGTGTTTGACATAATACCATATATGGCAGCCCTTGGTTCCCGCCCATGTAAGAACTGATTAATCCAACTAGTAATGTTTTTATCTATCCCATCTGCTTCTAGTTTCGAGAGTAACTTAATGTGAGGTACCTTATCAAAAGGTTTCTTGAAATCGAGGAATATCGCGTCAACTTGAACATTATTTTCACCCGAGAGTAAGATGTCATGAACGAAAAGAGCCAATTGGGTATTGCGAGATCTACCCCTTAGAAATCCGTGTTGGTTATTTATTAATAATTCCTCCCTATCTAAATGACTCATAGAGGAGCTTACAATTATGTGCTCAAATACCTTAAACGAAATGGATGTGAGAGAAATAGGCCTGTAGTTACTAGGGTCTTCCCTGTCGCCACTTTTGAATATAGGGGTGACATTTGCTACTCTCCAGTCCTTAGGCACTACGTGATCTACTACTGATTTGGTGAATATTTATTTTAAATAAGGCGCTCTGTCTGATGCTAATGTTAGTTACTAGCCACTAAGTGGTTAGGGCCAGTAATGTAGTTTCTTGTATCTCGTGTTTTACAATGACTACTAATTCATTTTTTACGCAAAAAGCAGTTCAAAAAGAAGAGAGGCAGTATTATTGGTCGTTTTCTTGCCGAGGTTTCAAGGGTGGGAATGTACGCCGCCATCCTAAAATATTACTTCAACCCTCTTCATTTTTGATCTAACTGCAGTCTCAGGAAATGTTTTCATAAATTTGCCAAGCATTCCCTCTCATTTATCGTTAAGATTTTCTTGAGGGAGGGCCAAGGGGGTCAGACATACAGGGCGGGGGGGCTTTTTCCTGAGAAATAAGCGGAGATAGGAGTAGGTACGGCGCGGCAAAGGACAATAGGAAGGGACGGGTAGGAGGATGGGAAAAACTGAGACTCTTTGGAAGCAAGCATCCCCTCGATACAAAAGAGAAGGGTGTCGTGCGGTAGGGTCAACTCGATGACCGTTTCTATAACATGAGTGTGGGTGGGTGAGTGTGCTGGGAGTAACGGTAAGGCGGGTGGTAGGGACCAGGGTCGGGGCCCTCCCACCGCGTGTGAGCCTCCCACCCAGAGGCTCCTAAAATGACCGGCTCTGGGAGGTGCCTCCTCAAAGAGATGTTAAAAAACGGTCGAAAACAGAATATTGTATGATGATTGGAGTTTGGTGCCAACACTTTATCTTCTCGTGTATTCACATATCTTCCGTACCGAACCATTTTCTTGGCTTACGAACCGTAACTGAAACGATTTTTTTGGTTTCTGTAACAAAATTCTCAAGAACGGTTCGGTTACACATTTGTGACGAAACATTTTTTGTTACAAGCGTTTCGTTACGGAAGAGGTTCGGTTACACGTACCGTTTCTCTGGACCGAACCCTTCCCGAAGCGGTTCGTGGAACAAAATTTCGTTACGTTTCACAACCCTGCTTTACATGAGTCAACACTTCATCACATGTTGTGCTCGAATCAAGCCGGCCAACGTAATAGTGTCGAACAAACTTTCCTGGACATAGACCACTTCCTCCTGGGTTGACTGGACCAGTGCCGACTATTTTTCGTGTTTTACATCGTAGTTTTTTGCTCTTGTATTCGGTGAACCCTGCACCATTTTCTTGGTCTTCTTCCAAGGTAGCAGTATCATCACCGTGGTCTGGCTGTTGTTAGTGAGGTATACTAGATTTACCATTATCAGATTGGGAAGTACTATCGACTTCCATTTTTGAAGCAGGAACAGATTTCAGTGAGGCTTTTGTAGTTAATCCGGCATCAGTATGACTAACAGCCGATTGCATGGATGTGTTAGTTATCACATTTGCAGGCGGCGGATTAGTAGTGCCTGTCTTCACTTTCTCCATTAATTTATTAAAGCTTGAGGTCTTACTCTGGGCCTCAACATTGCTTTTGAAGATTTGAAATTTCACTTTCAGTGACTAAATATCGTCCACCATATTGTTAATTCAGAAGTCTTTTCGTACGGGACACAGAAAACACCTCCAATTAATGAAGCTGTAATCATTTAGCACTTTTAAACAAATATCATTCAAACCACAACATTTATGGTGAAAAACTTTGTCACAAGTATCACACGGGATAATTTTTCCGGTAATACAACCGGTAAATTGCAGGAGCTGCATTGTAAAGTTTCATGACGATCCGCCATCTTGACAAATAATGGTGAATGTAATGAATGAAGTAAGTAACATTACAAATAACAATGGCAAATTTATAGGGCCATATTAATCCTCCATGATCAACATACTCTAAATAAGAGTACTCTGCAGATGGTACTATCAACATCTGGTCCATTTGTTGTATTTCATTAAATTTACATTTTATTGTAGAACTGCCATAGCAAGTAATTTGAAAAAAGGGTCATCCATATGATAGTTCCATAGTGTTCACTGTCATTTGTGTGCCAAAACACTTACACCATGGGTGCACTTAGATGGGAAATTTCAACTTCCCTTTTATACTCATAAACACATTTCTGCGTTCGCGTTGTCTCGCCCATCTTCCAAGCTAGATGCCTTTCACCCCCGACCATAACACTGTTCTGCCATGCACTTTCTTCCTTGTTACCCTTGCTCACCCCTCACCAAGGATCACCACCCTCTGTCTCCTCGCTAGCCGTTCGCTGTTGCCTGCCGTTCATCCACACCCAGCCTTTCTCCAGGCCAGCCCTTGTGATTCAGTCATTGCAAAACCTGCCCCGAGGCCTCTCCTACGCTAATCCCATCTCTCGCTCCACTCTTTATAGAGACCCACTATCGACCAACTCTCTCTGTGACCAGTGCGTGGTCAAAGCTCTGAGGCCTTCCCCCAATCCCTCACCCCATGGGGAGTCTCACACAACCACCTGTATCCTTAAGCCCTTCGAACCCAACTTCTCTCTCCCCATTCCATCTCCTTCTTTCCACTTTTCCCTTCTTCACAAAAATAATTTGCCAACCACCCCTAAACCAATATATCCATGGATCTGACGATTTATTCCCTTGAAGACAATTTTTGTGTGGTGTAGATACATTGGAATATCTTTGCCAATTGTAGAACACTGCAAATTTGGTGACATTATCCAGATCAATATGAAATTGACAACGCAAGCTCGAAAAGGAAGCATTGAAAGTGCCAAGCAAGGGAATAGGATGGACAATCCCACAAATTGCACAGCTTGTGAGGGAAACCAGTCACTATGCATTTTCCTTCGCTTCATAAATTATATCAGGAACATCTATTGTTGAAATGAGGGAAATATTTATTGCAGTTTTAAAAACAAATATCTCTGCAGATATATTTCGTGATTATAATTTTTGTAAAAGATTTTAAGTTTTATAAATAACTGCAGGACATTTGTACTTTTATGAAAACAGTCAATGGCTTACTATGGTAACTCTCAATTAAAGATTCTAGCAATTCATTTCCTGAACTAAAATTTTATTAGGTTATTTTCATGATCAAAATACTGAGCAAAAAGGCAGTTGTACTTTCAAATGAGGAATTTTCTTTTGATGTTTTCAAAAGAAATCGCATTCCATATAACATAATCAAAACAGTAGGATCATGTTGTTACGTAAAATCGAGCAGACCCTGCCGAGTTCATATGTTAACTCAAGTAAACACCTTGTTCTTATGTAAAATTTGTATTTGTGTTATTACGTAAGGCTCTAATGGCACCAATGGAAGTCATAACTTCATTACTGCATTACATCTCGAAAAATGTGATGACAAAGTTATTTTCAACAGCTTATTTTTTTTAACCAAACACACTTTAAGGCTTCAGATGGCTGCACTCAGCTGCGCTGACCATTATAACATTGTGGTATGGAAATTATACACTTTGAGGTAAATTTGTCAGCTACAGCAACATTAGTGCAACAGTACTTAGGAGAATGCACCATCCATTCCCCACAATTAAGAATGTTTACTCAAAGTTACCTCGTGAATTATGTTATTTGCATGTCATTTTCCAAACAGGAAGTAAAATTCAATTTCAAGGATGCACAACTTCGAAACATTCCTCCAACGACTGCTCCTCACGGTTGTATGCATCGTATGTATATACATGGCTCCTCATAAAAACAAAAGACTAATTCCGGTGTGCCGCATTATGAGCACACCTTCAAATGATATGAACCACTATGACCTGTGTTCATGCAATAAAATTATTTACTCAAATCTGATTTTCAATGATTATTATACAGAATCCCTTGCTGCTAACATTTATGATGAGCACACACAAATATTGACTTAATTTAACCCATGGGTCATTGAGTTTGCAACATGATTAGCGGGTCGTAATTCAGTTTTTTTCCAATGAATACTTTAGTAAAGTACATTGTTTCATGAAACAAAGGCATTGGAATATATAAGTCCAAACACAAAGTCACACATAAGGTCTTGCTCAAGAATTCTACATGCTGGCATTTTTAGATTTGGCAGTGATAAGACGTGCAACTGGAATCGTCCTCGCTTGGGCAGTTCAATATGGACATGCCATTGGTAAAAAAACCTTGGAGAGTCATTTCACTTGATGAAAAATTAAAAATGATCCAAGAGTATGACAAAAGAGATACCACCATTAGTGAAATTGCTCAGTTTTAAGGTTTAGGTTTCCACGTTGTCCACAATTTTAAAGAACAGAAAAAACATTGAAGATTCAGTGGATTCAGGAAATTTGCTGAATCGAAAAATAGATAAGAGCCAAATTTCAAAATCTTGAGATTGCTCTTTTTGATTTTTCAAGAAAAGCCGCGAAGCCAATATTCCAATGGGTGGGCCTATCCTGCAGAAAAAGGCAGAAGATCTTGCCAACAAAATGAATATAGAAAATTTCAAGGCATCCCTTGGTTGGTTGGCAAATTTTAAAAGCAGGCACAACATTGCATTGATAAAAGAAAGTGGAGAAGAAGCTGTGGACAAGACCGCAGTCACTGATTGGCCAACTGTGAATGTACCGAAGATAAGTGAATACGATCCCGTAATATATTCAACTTTGATGAAATGGGGCTCTATTACAATGCATTACCTGATTCCATGCTTGCACTAAAAGGAATAAAGTGCCTGGAGGGGAAGAAGAGCAAGGTTAGGGTCACAGTGGGACTGTGTTAACCAAACAGGGGAGGAAAAAATAAAGCCAGCGTTAATAGGCAAACATGAAACTCCTGGGTGCCTAAAACATGTAAGCAAAGACAGGCTGCCCGTGTTTTAAGAATTCAACAACAAGAGCAGGATAAACAGAACCACTTTTGAGAATACCATCCTTCGATTATATTAGAAATCGGCTTTGGAAAACAGAAAAATACTTCTAATAGTAGATAATGCACATTACCATAAATAGGAAAAGGAATTTTCAAATGCAGAGATTCTGTTCCTGCCACCAAATTCAACGAGTGAATCTCAGCCTTTGGATGAGGGGAGAATCCAAAATGTCAAATGTTTCTATCACCAGCAACTTATAAGACATCATCTACGATGGCTAGGTGTGTTTTCATTGCTTTCATTTCATTTATTCAGAAAATTAAAAGCTGATACAATGATGGGTATGAAACATTAAGACTCATATAAGTGAAAATTGTACTTTATCATGCAAACTGAAATATGTTACAATGGAATTGAAGGATAATTTTATAAATTATTTGACATTGTACGTGACAACATAAGATGAAACATTTAAAATGTGACAACAGTATATTTTCAACTGTTGTCAAAAAAAGTAGATGCATACATTTCCATGTATAAAATGGCTTTTTCTAATGCTATGATAAAAGGAAGAGTCAGGGTGCAACCGAATGCATATATCTAAATGGACACTAATGAATGCAATTAAAGCTTTGGACACTGCCAGGAAATCAGTGAAACCTCTTACAGTAGCAAACTGATGGAATGCTGCAGACTTTACACCTTCCTCAGTTTAGTTACAGTCAGAGGCAACTTATTATTCTCTCATTATCAATCTGCACTTCCTTGCTGAAATCAACTTACGTTGAATCATAGAAAGGAGGGTGAGCAAGTGTCCCGAAGTACACTAATGGCTTTCCTCTTTTTATCAAGTTGTAATGGTAGTTAATTATGCACGACACACATTAGAATTTAGTGGAATAATTTTTAAATAGTACATATACCTGAACTTTACAACAGCAGAATGTTTTAGTTTTATAACTTTCCAACATGGCAAAGACGAAATACTCATATCTCAGTCAATGGGCCTATGCAGTGACTTCAAAGAGTAACTAAATAATATTGAGGACACAAACAATGATATAAAGGCTCAAGATTATTTAGAAATCGATGATGGTGTCATGACCAGTGCTACGCATATAGAAAATGAAACATTTAAAGACGTTAATGGACCTGAACCAAGCCATGAAGCTGGTGAAAATGATGATTGAGATGATAAGAAGGACACATCCACAAAACCACCAGAGCAAAAAGACCTCCAAATGGATATAAGCACTCTTCATGATTTCTATTCAACAAATGAAGTTGAAGAAGGTTTTTTTTTCATTTGAAGAAGTGTGAGAAGAAAGAGTGAACAAATCTATGGACAAGGCAGAAGCCCAGAAAAAAATAACTAGTTATTTCAAAAAAGACTCATGATTTCCATTTTTCAACTGAATTTTTAAAAACTTGTTTATTTTATGCATATTCAAAAATAGCATCATTGCCCATACATGTATATGTGAAAACATTCAATTAGTAAGACAAAGAAAAATAGTTATTTTCCAGTTTCAACCAATGATTCATTAATATCTATAAACCTAAAATTGCAGGCCTCAAAACTGATACAAATGCAAATTTTTTAAGAGTAACTTGTTGGTACATAACTAGGTATTACATAATAGCCCATTTCACACCCCCATGCATTTATGAAATGATAAGATTCTACTGTAATTTTATTGATATCAGTCAATATTTTATAACCAAGAAGATTTAATAAGTGCAATGTGTAAGAAGAGTTTATAAACTGGATAAACTTGTGAAATTATGAGCTTGATGGCAAGGAAGGCTTGATATTCATTTATACCACATAAAATAGACACTAGGAAATTACAGAGAATGAATGCAACCCGCACATCAGTCTTGCCTGTGGCGCAGGACGTCCTAGAACTTCCAAAGTTTAAACAGTTATAATTTAAAAAATAAGCTTCAAAAATTAAAATATTTTGTAACGTTTGTCTTATTTCATCGTGCTGAATGTAAATGTGTAAAATACTGAACTTAGTCACCGAGAAGGAATCACAATTTATGCCTTAACGTTGAAATGGTTAATAAAGAATGCTCCGGAGAGCTAAGTGACTCCGACTAACTTGTTAACGCATGCATATAAAATGGAACATTCTCAGTCACTGGATTGAAGGTGAAATATGATTGCCCCATAAAGGGTTTCACTTCCCCCAGAGAGACCAACTGAGATGTTTGAAAAAAGTAATAATACTTGGCTTGAGCAACAGATAAAATTTATTCTAGTATTAAAATTTTTCATTTTATATGATTATGACTTTGCAATGGTTAAAAATTGAACAAATAAGCGGTTTTTGACAAAAAATGAAAACTAGCACAAAATTTAGTTTTCTCATAAAACATCCACTCACAATATAACAAAATGTTGAGTTCCTGTCCAGTAATTAGTAAGATAACTGTTAACTAAAAATGCCCCGACAAAGAGTACCTCCAGCGGCAAAATAAGGATACACGTGAAGGGTCTCATGATGCTGCTGGGGCATTTGAAGATGATGTAACCAGAGGAAAATGGAGGTGAATGAGGGGAAGAGCAGTATCACCTCCTCAAGAAAGGGCCAATGAATTCAAGAGACTACATCGGAGAGAACGACCAAGGGAGTTGAAAGACCAAAGACTAAGGTTTTTACTTGAAAGACCTCACACTTCGGTATTGCTTAGCAATAAAGGGTCTCTGCCTTCCAGGGTGTCTGTCACTATGTATTGTTTATGTGTGTGCTCATTGCTGGGATGGAAAATCAATCTTCAAATACAGCTTTAATTTTATAATTGTACACAATGCTATTACATATCCACTCTTTAAGTTACTGCTTGATGTGATGTCAATTAATTCTAGTTCATAGTTTCAGAAATTCAAATAATATTTTGAGTTAAATTTTTTACTAATACTACTTGTTAAAATATCTTCAAACCACACAGCTGACAGTGGTAACAATGGCAATAAAAAATTAACATCCATATCAGTGATGACAAACCTATGACATGTGTAAAAGACGGCACACCAAGATGTTTTGCATGACACACATTGTTCATGAATAGTCATCGCCCAGGAACAGTAAGCACATTTAAGACCATTAAAGGCAATTTAAGACCACCCAATAACAGGATACTATAGCCAAAAAATCAAATGATGGCTTTCGTGACAATACTTCCCTCAATGTACTTTGAAAGACCTTATTCTGACAAGGGGAGACTGTATTCTGACTCGCCGATTTGAAAGCCATATTTTCTGTTATGCACGAGGTCAAAGTAACGATCATTCTCCTTGGACTTCGTCAAACATGCCATACTTCTGTCGTAATTAATCCATTTGTAATCAGCAATATCCCCCCCTAAGTATAAAAACGTTGGGAAAATCTGCTGGTCACAACTGGCACATACACCAGCGGTTTCCTTCACTAACATTTCTGTTATTCTAAGGAGATAAAGGCAGTGTAAAATGAGATCCAGAACATGATTTGCCAATGTAGGAATAGTAGAATACCTCCACATCATTAAATAATCCTGGAATACAAATATTGTGAGACAAACAAAATTGAGGATTACAAAATAACAGACGGAGTGTGCGGGACTTGGTTTATTACATACGAAAATGTGCAGGCTGATCTTAACCCTTTGTTCTAAAGATTCATCAGAGTTATGCATTTCTGTTATTTAACATACATAATTCATTTTAGACACAAAAATCTTTTTGCAAAAAGATTATTCTTTACGTTAAGTTCATTTAAACTCCACTCTTGTTACTTATTGCTAACTATCACCTAATTAGATATCCGCCGTCTCCTCATGGCATGTCTGACTGCGTGATATCACTGCCTGTGTGTTTTTACATCCTGAGAACAGTGTGGAGTTGTTTGTCGCTTGCTATACAAGCACTCTTTCATCTTTATGTCTGTAATTGTCTTCGAAGTGATTTCTTTCTGCTTGCTATGCTTACTGTAGACATTTTCGCCTCTGTATTCAGTTCCTCTGATGGTATAAAAGGCTCATACACGAGGCGACTTCTTTTTCAAGGAGTACCCAATGATATGAGAAAACATTACTTTGTTATCAACTTACTATCCATTACGACTCATGCAAAACTAGCTGAAGTCAGGAGTTCTTTCTAGAATATCAATCGTCCCTATGTTTTGTACCCACATCCTGTCATAATCACTTTTATCCATATGCTATCACTGCAGTGATAGCATATGGATAAAATGAGTGCACACAATATCCGTCGGCATGCCAACGGTTCACAGCTTGCGCTGTATGCACTCATTGGCAAATAATCTTCAAGGTGATTTTTTTCACTTCACGACGCCTACTGTCGGTATTATACTATTGTATTCATTTCCTATGAAACAGTTATTAGAGAGGACATGCTTCATTTCCAAGGTGTTGGATGTACCCAATGATATGGTATCATCTTGTTGTGAACAGCTATTCATGAGAAGCAATTATTTTGTTATCACTTCCCTTTTCCATTAATATTTTTAGTCCATTCAATCACCCTGTCTTACTCTTAAACCAGATCAACAATCTTCCAATGGCTTTGGACAGAACAAACAACAGAGAACTGCTGCTGTATGTTGATAATACAATTTAATTCTCACATCTTCCGCAATAAGTTCACTAATCCTTGAGTGCAAATAGGGTAATTAACATCAAAATAATGTAAATAAAACAATCTTACCCTAAAAAATTACAGGTAGTCTTGTATACATGTGTCAGAAAACAAACCTAAATCCTTTTCAAACTAATAAAAATTTCAATGAACAGGACCAAAGCTGTAAATTTTGAAGAATATACCTCAGTATTAATTTATCATTGGAACAACAAGTCACTACCTCTCTTCGAAGGCTCAACAAACCTATTCAATTTATGCATGTGATAATTAAGTCTCCGAACATTCAAACTACAAGCAGCATATTATATAATACCACATTCAATTGTAATTCAAGAAGTTTTGAAATAGGGGACAATAATGTTAAAAACCAGCAATAAAAAAGCAAGGTGCTCAGCACATGAAAAGAATATTTTAAAATGTTATCAAATCCTGAAAAATAGGATATCAAGGAATACCAGTACCTACTCCAAAATATACTACTCAAAGCAGAAGACCCTACCACAGGAAGAATTGGAGAAGGCTCTGATATCTGTCATAATTTCAAAGCTCCTGGAAAGAATGGCCTACCAGAGGTACCATTTAAAGCTAGAGGAAACCCCCTGGTACTGATTGTACTAGCACTAATGTAAAGAGTGTGGAAAGAACAAATATTTTCAGAAGAATGGAAAGTAGCAAATGAGAAGCCAATTGGTAAAAACGGAGAAATCAGGTTACAATAATTATTGTGCTATTTCTTTGCTAAGCACTGCACAAAATCTACCCTACAATTGCCAACGATTGATTAACTAATTGTGCAGAAGAGTGGTGGAAAAACAGGCATGCTTCAGGAGAGGCAGATCATTCACTGTTTATGAATTCATCATTAAGTGTTGTCCTTACATTGAGAATATGACAAGAAGGAAAAATGGAAAATCTTACCATCAGACGTGAGTGGTGGTGATACATGGTATACAGCAACAAATTCTCCAAATAATGAAATTGTTTAATTTCGAGTCGTACTGGCTTCATTAGTGGCACAACATTAGCTCCATCACAGAAACATACAACCTTCTCAGGCATGCTAGCTGTTGCATTTTGTAGCACCTTTCACTCTGTTTACTAATGTCAATTCAGGAATGAATGAAATCCTTACTTAACTGCTAACATCAGAAAGGATATAATACCACCCTATTTTTAAGTAAACCACAAAAGTGACTCCATTTAGTGCATAAGAAGCTACAGGAAATTGGAAACAACATATGGCAGAAACTTTAACTGAAAGTTCCGTTAAAATGATACACAACAAAATGACCTATGAACTTCTACAAAACAATCTTCGCTTTCCAGGAAGCAAGTACTGTTATAACACCTCCCTAAAGAAAATGCGTTATCCACCAACTTGTGGTAAACACAGTATCAAATGGTTCACCCCAAAATTATCTCAAATGAGATCAGAAGTGATTATGTTGCATTCTAAATATAATGTCATAAAGAATGTCGAGGACAAAAATGCTTTGCATAAACTCAAGAAGGAATACACTAAGAAAATTTCAACTGCTAAATGCAATGCAAATATTAACTTCATAAATAATTCTGATAACCAGTGTAAGGCAGCTTGGCCAATCATAAATAGAGAAGTTGGGCATTCTAGATCTTATTCTGAACTACCCTTTTCTCCAGATCACCTTAATAAATATATCATTGACATGATAAATGAGCTTGTGAATAGCATTGATCACGTAGGAGACTCCGCTTCCCAGTTATTTAAAAATTAACCTGTCCCTACCCATTCCTTCAGATGGACGTAGGTTACTCCCAATGATATAAGAACTATTTTACAAAAATTAAAAAAGTCCAAATGCACAGATATTTAAGGATTATCCACCAATTTAATAATAGATTTATGCGACATAATTAACGAGCCTCTGGCTACTGTTATTAACTCTTGCTTCCAGGCTGGCTGCTTCCCCAAGGCCCTAAAAATATCAAAAATTATCCTGATTCATGAGAAAGGAGACAGTAGCTCACCTTCCAGCTATCGCCCTATCTCCATTATTCCTGTTTTTGGAAAAAATTTCGAAAGTTTAATTAAGTCTCAACTGTATCAGCATTTTCAGGTTAAAAATCTATTTACATCATCACAATTTGGATTTTGTAAAGGATGCTCACCTTCCTCAGCAGTTTCACATGCTGTTGATATTATTCTCAATGCCTTTAAAGAGAAGTCATCTGTTGCTCTAGCTGCCTGTGATCTCTCTAAAGCTTTTGATTGCGTATCCCATCAAATCTTCTTCAAAAACTGAAGTTTTACGGAGTAAATAATTGTGAACTCAAGCTCTTTGACTCCTATCTTTCTCACTGGAAGCAATGTATTTATATCAACAATAATCAATCTTTGCCTCAAAGTGTTTCTCATGGTGTACCTCAAGGATCTGTACTTGGTCCGCTTCTGTTTTTAATCATGATCTACGACTTGCCCTCTAATGTTCCATGTACATCTTTAATTTACGCTGATAATACTACATTCATAGATGATAAAATTGAGATGTCTAGCATCAGTGAATCCTCCAGTGCAATTATGTCAGCAGCATCCAAGTGGTTTTCAGCTAATGGCCTAGTTCTAAATAAGGACAAAACTCTCTGTACATTGCCAATTTATCGTGACAATCTACAGTTGCTTGGTTTTAATTTAGATAGTACATTACAGTGGGTCCTCACATTTCAACAATTGCTAATAAATTATCTAAAGCTACCTACATGCTCCATAAATTAAGAACTCAGATTCCGAAGGATTACGTGCGAACAATCTCTTTCTCCTTATTTCACTGCCACTTAATGTATGGAATAGAATTATGGGGTCATGCCCCAGCCTCCAAACATATATTTATTCTGCAAAAAAGGGCAATCAGAATCATATCTCACTCTTACCCAACAGAGCACTGTAGGCCTATTTTCAGGCAGCTTAGAATCATGACTTTCTACAGCCTATTTATTTACAAATGTGTATGTCATGTGAAGGATAACCTCAGTTCCTATGAAACTGGTGCAAATGTCCATTACCATAATACTAGGAGGAAAGATAATCTTGTTCTACCCCAATGTAGACTGACAAAGTCATCTAATTCTTTTAATGGTTTAAAATTGTACTTTTTTAATCTTCTGCCTTTGCAAGCAAGAAAAGTTACCAGCCAGCGTTTTAAAAAGGTCCTCTCCTCCTGGTTGGTATCTAAAGCTTTCTATTCCCTCAATGAATTTACCGAGTGTAAAAATATTAACATTACCTTTTGATCTTGATGTTTCGTGTTTTTTGACGAAGACTATCGCAATGTTTTTTGCTTAATGTCTAATGCATGTATTATTATTATACAATTCAACCAGTGGATCAGCCAACAGCAAACGGAGAGCTATTGAACGAATTGAAAAATAATTATCAACAATTTTGTTTACACAATTCATACTGGCGCTTCCACTTACTGAATTACCTACTCATCCTTATTTGAAATGTTATACTCTCCTTCCAATTTTCCTGTTCCTAAGAGCGACTTTCTCACTCTTCAGGGAGGTTGTCATAAAGGAGCGATGAAAATTTCTCTTATACGGCACGAAATGTATCGCTTGCAAGTGGATTTGGACTAATTTATAATTCACATCGTGTACCGAGGTAAATGAAAAATGCGGGCAGGGCAAAAAATGGGGGCAATCATTCACGCATGTTTGAAGCCGACTTATTTAAACGTATCATCACACATCGTTTACGCCAACGCATTACAGTGAAACATTAACCCTTGCAGTGATGTAAAACGTCCGTATATTGACAGAAAATATGGTAAATACATCATGGTTGCGATAGACTGTCTCCACGAAAATAATATCCTCGCAATGAAAACGGGTATGGTACCAATGTTGAATGACGTGTATTCATTCATTATACGGACGTAACATTGTCCTAACGAATGAATGGTCACAATATTCCGTCATTACCACGCTCATAGTTGACGGTAGAGCCTTAGCCTTCGCGACTGCCTTATGGCCCTTCGTTAGTGAACAAATAACCCTGCAGGACTTGACCTTGAACGAGTATTAAACACCTTGATAAAAACACCCATGGAACAAGCACTTTAAGCGGAATTCACACTAACCGGAAGGGTACTGAACATAGATATACTTGGAACGTAAATACGATCACACAAGCAGAATTGGACACACATAGAGAAACCATTCGAGCATAATAATTTGTTACCTCACGTAATCCGTGTGAAACTTGAGCACGGATAAGGCCAAGAGACTGCCCAGAAATTGGTGCTATCATATCGGAAGTTCTATTTCCAGTTGGTCCTGATAGGGCGTACTGAAACATAATTACAAGTTTACGAAACAACCGTATCACAAATTATAATACGACAAGAATTTTCAGTTTGCATACATTCAAAACTTACGGATGGAGCAACGGCAACTGCATTATTTTGGCCATTCCATTCGCTGGGTAACTCTAATCCCATGAACTCGTTCAGCGTCGGATAGAGAGAAACACTGTTCGCTGCATCCGACGTCTGTAGTGGCAATACAACGCTGTCATGACTATTAGCCTGGCTAATTTGTGCCTAAATGTTAAGAGAAATATATTAGTTCCTCTACGATGAGTTACCAAATTTATGGTTTGCAATTTCAGATAGGTTACCTTGATCATCTGATCGACTTTCATGTCCTCCAACGACGGATAAAGCGACATTTTGCTTTCTCAAGAGGGTGGGTACAATCAAAAATATAACAACCCCAAATGAATGGCAAAAACACAAACTTCTGAAATTCGAGAACGAAATGCCCCAGCTAATAACTTCCTCCACCTTAGCAGAAATTACTCCTTACACCATCCACCACATTTGAGTGAAATCACCAGCGAGTATTACTGCCTCTTGTGATTATTAGTCACCAAACCACCTTCTACTCCGATTGGTCTGAGGTCTCAGACGTCTCTGATGACGTAGTGACAGTCGTACCAACAACTTTCATTTGGGATGTACGGAATTTTCATCGATAAAGGTCTGTTCAAAAAGAGCCGGAATGCCTCACCTTTTCCTAATTATATAACGCTGAGAGGTTTAAAGCAATACCGTGGATAATACTATATATTCATACAATGAGAAGAAAGATCAAATACTTGCGCACAGATTTATCGAGCGCCTTGAATCGATTATTGCCGCCTTGCAGGAAATTTAGTACTTAACATAAATCGAAAAATGTTAACCATTGGGCTGATGATGTTGGGCTGTAGTTAGCTAATTTTTATTTTACTGCCCGTATATCTGAATCTCAAGCGTATGATACCCCAATAGTTACAAACCTTAATGTGAAATTTTTCATTTTAAGTTCATTTGTGTCTAAAAGGCAAAAATGTCATGAAGATATTTAACATATATTTGATATTTAAGCCATAAGTCGTTATTCTTTTTTTTATTAATATCCGATTCAAAAAATAATATCATGCAACACAGAAATAGTGACAATTGTTGCAGCTTGGAAAAACCTCCGCAAAATTCATTCAATTATCTTTTTGTGATCCCCGTGTTTAACTGGTACGATTAGAATAACATCATAACTCTTTGTTGCAATTGTCGAATTATGAGAAAAATGAGACATGCACATATTCTTCAAAATTGTACATTTTAAAATTGTGCCGGTATAACCTTCCAATTCCGGCCTTCTCTTCCATGTCCGGTAGGTTTCATTATTCAAAATCACACATTTACTCCAATAATACTCCCATCCATTGACATTTTCCCACGCTATTACTAACATACATCGACAATTTCTCCGAAAAGTTGCTCACATCATCTCGCTGCCATCTAGCAATGTACTGTTGCGCTGCTGCTTTGTGTTCGTTAAGAGGTATAAAGTACCCCTGTACTTCGTGTGAATCGGCTGTAATTGGAAGTCGAAAGTGGGGCCCCTCAGCGGAATATCAACCGTAATTAGGATATATCGTCTTTTCTTCGGAAAAGATTCATGACCTATGCCCTGAGTCATCAGATCTCTCATTACGGGAGGACGGGGCAATTATGAATACACTATTAGCAATTATGGGAAAAACTTCGTGAAAATTATGAAATATAGACGATTTGCTGGATTCACTTACCTCAATCTTCCATGGCATGTATACTTATCATAGCCAGTCGCATAAATCTCTAAAATTTCACTTTCACATTTCAATGTTTACAAGTTTGGTTTCAACAACTACCACAAATTTTCAGCAGACCGTGGCGCTAGTTATATTTTGGCTTACCGAATATAATTTTCATGCCTTCCTGATTATTGGGCCGGGTCATATGACACACCTGAAATGACGGCCCAACTGATTAACGTAAAGCTACGGAAAGATAAATTTTGAGCTTGAAAATTATTAATTGATGCTGATGTTCCTTAAGTGCTTCCTCCACAGAAAGGACTAATTCAGAAAACTAACAGTGTAAATATCTAGAAGTTGACTTCAATGAGTGGAAAAAGGTGCCCCTGGTCCTCCATTATCCACGTATAAGCCTTAGACTAAAAATTGCTATTATAAAACTTATTTTTATACTTATGTTCCACCCAGGGGCGTATTTCGTCAGTTGGCCCACGTACCCATATATCCCTCGTCCCATTTCGGTCAACAACAAATACTTAGCTTTGGGGACGTAAAGAATTTGCAAATAGCTGGGGCAGAAAAATATAGGGTACAGGGAGACTTTCCTCCAGTAGTTCATGGGGCAAGATAAAAACAAAAATCATAAGGTATTTAGGACCACCCAGACCCACGGAAATCAGCAATTTGTCGACCCCAAAACGACGGCCATAATCCGCTACAGACAGTCATCTCAGTAATGCTTGCCGTACGCTACTTTGCTCGTCGAGTAATTGTTGTAACTTTCGTAAGGAACAGATCGTCAAAATTGGGCAAATGCAATTCGTAAGGCTCGAATTCTGGCTCAATGGGTAGAGTAATGTCTCCTCTTGCATTTCTTCAGTTGTGGGGGTGAGGGAGAGGCGCCTTCCACTCGTAATACTGGTAATACCATGGATGAAGGATCCTCCTTCTTCCATGGTAATACCTTTTAAAATGGGAAAAATGGTCGTCATAATGTATTTAACAACCCCTAACACTGTTGCTGTCTCTCTGTGCCTGACCCCCGGCACATTCTAAAGTGCCCCCTGGCAAGTAACATTCCTTCAGAAAAAGCATTAAAAGAACACTAAATGAACATCCCCCCTGACACAGAAAAAGTAACATAATTTGAACACTACATGAACATTAAAAGAACATAAAATGAACGCTAAAAGAACACCTTTTTTATCGTGATGGAAATAACATAAAAAGCAACATTTACGTTAAAAACATCTCCTACAGTTCACTCTGCAGCCAGAGCTATCTGGAGGACGAGAAGAATTTACACTATTACCAGTAACACAAACATTAGGTACTCCTTTGTTTGAATGAGTTGAAGCCATTTCGGATTCGGGGTTGAAATTATTGACTTCTATACTTTATAAAAGCAGGATTTCAAGAAATGAGCCTTATTTTACTGATAGTACCACCATCAAACATTTCATGAGCATAAAAGAGACATAGCTATGTTCTTTAAGAGTTTACGAGATTGAACAGTAAAAGAACATTCAATGAACATAAAAAGAACACACAGATAAAATCGGGATAAAATTGTGAACATAAAAGAACATAAAAAGAACGTTAAAAGAACAGTGGAACATGAAATGAACATAAAAAGAACATTAAATGAACACTTTTTTTGCTAGGGATTCCACCCTCAAAACAACGATCAGAATCCGCCAATGTACCTATTCCTTCCACACTACACCTACTTCATCATATTTTCCAATGCCTTTACCATGAATCATACAGAATAATTCTAATAGTTCTATTAAAATGGAAATTAATTTTAATATTCGTGGTCTTCACTTCTTTTTTCCTTCTCATCACTCCTTCCATTTAACGCTCCCTCTGTGCGTTAGCCGTTTTACGCATCCGTCCATCTCCGAGAACTGTGCTCCGGAAAAAGTCCGTCTCTGTACGTCCATCTCTTTCCGAAAATATACTATAATGAGGTCGCATGAATGTTACTTTTTGGAATCGTCTCTTGCTGGTTCGCGGGAAACCCGGAATATGATAGTAATATTTATCTTTATCATTGGTGATCAATACATACCTCTACGTACATCATTTACGAGTACACTTATGTGACGATAGCATGATAGCTGAATTGCATACATATTTGTCGCATTTGTTTAGAATTATGCCAATGACACATTAAAACCATTTTACCAAAATCAATTTATTTCCATTACATCACAGAGCAGTCACTGAGAAGTCATTGGGCTGCGTAAGAAGATTTATAGATTCATGCTTTTACACCGATTATTTTTTTTGTCTTTGCAAATAATGTGGAAAATTTCAATGAGTATCTGAAGTCCTCTCTTTCATTTCATTAATAATACAAAGTTCCCAACCACTCCGTACTGAATAATTAATTTGCAAAGGGAATCATAAAATCTTCTAATGTATGAAATAGCTCATGGACAAAATACTTGCATGCAAAGATCAACAATTACATTACATCCTAGTTCCAGACGCAAAAGAAGAGCTTAACATTCAGCATATTTGTAAGAATTTAGTTTTTCTACCAACATTGCAATTTTAACAGCAACATTATCTGTTCAAGTCTTTCTATGACTCGCAATGAATACTAAATAATAGAATATTAGGTATTTAAGTGTATTTGAAAATAGCCACTGCTGCGCACATCAATTTGGTTTTACTCTGCTTTATATATCTTTCATACCTATTCTGAGGTTCATTCATCGCCATTACTATTCTCCAGCCAATCATGTAATTTCACCACCGAAGAATCGCGGAAAATACCTCAGATGACAACAAAAAGGACTTTCAGCGCAACAGTCCCCCGAATCGGGAGAGAAGGTCATTTCTACCTGTTGTGGTTATTTACAATCATAATTGTTTAGTGCAAGTTTCTAGGAATATGAAGAGACGCAATGCCGAATGCGGAAAACTTCGGAGACCTTTAAAAAGGAACAAAATTACTGAGGGAATTTACGGAAGGTATGAATGGTATCCATATGCGTATCAAAATGGCGGACTCAAAAAACCCCAGAAGGTTGTTTTACAAGTTCGTAACATTGTTACAGATGGTATTAACTGTAAGAAATGATAGTTAGTATAATAATCTTTCAGTTGGGTGGCCAATTAGTGGTAACTTAAGTCACCGATGCATTCTGGTTCCGTGCCATTTGTTGTCATCTCAGCATACCATCAATATTTTTTGTTTATATTGGCGATTTGTTCATGTTTATGGCCGAAGTTTGGCATTGAGTGGTGCATCGCATATTTATGTCTCCAAAAGGTGTATGATGGATGTTCTGGTGCAATTTTAATGCTTGTGAATGCTCTTTTACAGCACCCTCCTCTACTTGAAATTTCTCGTGCTATGGGCTCTCGTGCTGCTTGCAGATTTCATATTAGAGTTTCGGTTTGAATTTTTGTGGCCTTTTTGGATGTTAGTTCGAAGTGTGTACGACTCGTTCAAGTATCAGGGTTTGGTGAGTATGCTTTGAGTACAATAGCAATATCTTCCATGGCTTTGGCTGTAAATTTTCTGTCAGTCCCTACTTATCATGACCAGGATTTTATATCGTGTGTTTTGGTAGACATACTCGTTAACTTCGGCTATTTCTTCCTATTCCAGTTGCTCCTTATAATTTCCCCAGAAGTGACTGCATTTAAGCTTTTGTTGTTGTTGTTGGTGATATTGGGTATCATACAAATCGTGTGTAATGTATCTCATTACTTTTCAGGCGTTCTCCGTTTTCTTTATTTGTATAGCCCTAACGTCCGACATGATCAGCTTCTTTTTCATACCTGTTCATTGGTTGTTTTTTGCAGCCAGTACTTACGTATGGGTGCAGTACGTGTGGCATACAGGTAAGTTCCAGTTTCGTTGAGAGACCGAAATTTTCCTATGCACAATATTTGTTATC
Organism: Ceriagrion tenellum; assembly: GCA_963169105.1. Taxonomy (NCBI): domain Eukaryota; kingdom Metazoa; phylum Arthropoda; class Insecta; order Odonata; family Coenagrionidae; genus Ceriagrion; species Ceriagrion tenellum. Next base: position 9,538,950 of record OY720638.1, on the reverse strand, counting down.
CCCTCTATCATTGTACTCCTATTAGTCCACAAATACATGTGAAATCATCGAGATAATTTATGCTCATCATTTTTGAAATTCACGAGGTTTAGTGCTTGATTTCTTCGATTGTTTACTCGGCAGATCAGTTTTGTTCACCATTTCAACCATCGGCTGTTTACGGCAGTCAGTTAACCTGCCATAAACGGTGCATCTATGGTATATATCGTCTTACTGATAGTCCTATTTTATATTTTTAATGGATGCAATTTTTTTGAAAATTTATTTCATGCAACTAGAAATAATTGATATTGTTTTAGATTTTGCTAATGGGCCAAGGGTTTTGAAACATTTTGTGGAGTTACCATTTGCAGAATGAGTAACTATTCACTGTAAATGTTTGTTTTGGCATTTATGAGTCCTTTAGAATTAATGGCCAATGTTATGTGCGAGTCTCGAGTTTTTGTGGTGAATGTCAAGTTGCAGTCAAGTCAAGGCGTGTTTAAGTGCTATCTTATTTGTAGATGGAAATTATAGGAACTCGAGTAGCTTAGGTTTATACACTGACATAATACATTATAGCAATTAGGTGAATCTGCATTCAAGTGTTAGGTATGTATGTGTGAATTCCAGCTCAGGTATTGAAACTCCCTACTATATACTAATATATAGAAGGAACATAGTACATGATTTAAAAAGGACACACTCAGTGAAAGCAGTACACATCTAGAAGCCTTTGACAACGTTAGAATGTAACAAACAGAAATTGTAAGATAGGACATTATAGATGTAGTGAGAAATATTTACAGCTAATGTAAAAGGTACTCATAATTATATATTATGAATAGAGAGCTTGTGACTGGCAAACAACCAGCGGTTTGAGCCATATTACATTTATTCTGGATGATTTCACATGGGTTATACCATTTAATTTAGTGATTTTTAATGGCTCTTTTGATTTGAAATGTACTGTCAAAAACCTTTCTTGTTTGTGGTTATCTTTTCAGAAAAGGGAGTCTGTTTGCCAACAATTATTTTGTGGTTGTTATTTATTTATATTGAGGCTGCAGTGCGCTTGAGAGACCTTCGTCACCTTCCATTTCATCTTGATTTGTGTCGGCCTTTTGCTGCTCATTGGTATGCCTCTTCTTAGTTTAGTACTTAAGTTAATTTTGGAGAAAATGAAGTTTACCATTCTACTAATTGTTGGTTTCCTTTTCAGCATAGGGTATCCAGTGGTTACTCTTGGTTTTGGATTTAAAAGCTATTTGGGATATCGTATGAGACAGGTAGGTGAAAAGTTGGTCAGAGACTTGCTCTTGATTTTCATTTATAATAGTGGAGATCTCAAACTTTGGCTGTTATTAGTTTATATGGCTAGGTAATTTATGAGAGAAAGATTTTATGTGTTAGTATTCAGTCATATTTAATTCCTCTTTTGCTTCCAGTTGATTCTCCTCATTTTATTTAATTTTGTGATGAGGCACTGTCTCATCATCTTCTGGGTTGATTGAAGATACTTTCATTCTGATGAGAACCCCAAAAGCAATTGAAATCTGTGCATACCCATCACACAATTTTATTTTGCCTTGGGTACAGAAAAAAATGGAAAATTCTCAGTCATAGGCCTTTAAACCAGAAAATAATTTAATAATTTCCTGCATGCTGCCCTGTCCTGGCAAAGCTCTTTTGCTTCAGTTAGCCACATAGATTGCGTTGTATAGGCCCTCCTGTTCTAATGGCTTCCGTTATTCCTCCACATCATTAGTCTTCAACCATATTCACCCATGACTTACATGGTTAACTCCTGCCTCTAAAACCATACACTCCACTGTCATAAATTGTTTTTTTATTCAACTCTCCTACATTCTAAGGCGCACAATTGGCTCTGCAATTACTGTAATCTTTCACTTATCCGGACATACCCAGGCTTAGTAGGCATTGTATAGTGTTGGCAGAACACTGTGCACTGCGATTTTTGCCTCTCTTGACAAAATTTCCCCTCCTCTTACTTTGCTGCTTTCCTTATTCTTTGATATGCTCCACATGGGCCACGGTGTTCGATAAAAATACATTACCTAATGACAATTTACACTTTTCTTCATATTATTTAAAATCTATCCTCGAGTTATGTAAATATATTTTGCTGAGTGAATTTGATTTGAATTACTTAATTTGACAACAAAGAAGATGCATCTTTTGCACCTAAGTATTTGCTGTAAAAAATACGATCCATTCTTACATGTGATGGCCACTCCTCATGTTGGGTGAATTCATCCCTGATGTTCTCTACTAAGGGAAGTTTTCACTACAGGTGGTATGGTTACTCCCAGCCCTTCCCTAATTTTCATTATTCAATATCAGTATTGTTGTGATGATCAGTAAGTGGGTCGATGAATGCTGTATTTGTCTAAATATAGTCCCCCTCTGATTGTAAGCTGCCACCCCTACCCCTTAACACTTATTTTTGGGAATTAAGTTGAAGATGATGGTCCTTTTTTTCAGGGTATCCCAGATAAAAATTCAACGCACTATTTCATAGTGGGTTACATAATTAGGTTATTCCATGGTGTCGCATGGTAATGAACACATTGTCATGATGGAAAATTAATGATTTTATAGTAACTGTTCTTTAATATTATTAGTGTTATCATTGAATATTAGAAGCAAATTTGCTTGTCTATTTTTTACTGGTACCTCATAGTGGAAAAATATTTAATATACCCGATGTTGGATATGGAAAGGGAAGGCAACATCAAAAGAGATGGTATCGGATTAGGTATCCATGGTAGTGAAATTAAAAGACCACTACAAGATATGATGACGAATAAGGCAGTGGGAATAGGTAACATATCTGATGAGTTTCTAAAGAGCATGGGCCAGAATGGAAGAGTGAAACTTCTTGTGCTAGTTTGTAGGATTTATGAGCATGGATTGTGGCGGGAGGACTTGCATGAAGACAACACTAATTTTAATACCAGAGAGGATCAAGGAAAACAGAGTGGGAGCACTATATGACAATGGGCTTAATGGCCAAAGTAATCATTAGAATTATAAATAGAAGGTTGGAGAGCAAGGCTAACAGTTACCTTGGTGAGGACCACTTAGAATTGACGAGAGGGAAGGGATATGCTTCACGCTATCAAAGTAATGAGGAAACTAGAATAAAGAAACCTAGGGTATATTTGTTGGATGTTTTTGCTTACTTTGTAGATTCTAAGAAGGTGTTTCATGGGGTGGTTTAGGATAAATTAATGGAAGTATTGAAGAAATTAAGGGTCGTTTGGAGGGACAGACATCTCATCTTGAATCTTTATATGAACCTGAGGACACAGGTTTGGGTAGCCGATGGAGAATCAGGATGGGCTGAGATAGGATAGGGCATGCAGTAGGGGTGCCAACTTTTGCCATTACTTTGCATTCAAAGGCAATGTTAAGAAAGGCATGGGAAGAGATGGAGATAGGGGAGGGAGGTTGGAGGGTATCTGATATTATCAGTGGGATATGGAGATGATCAAGCATTGGTTTGTCAGTCAGCCAAGGGGTTACAGTCAGTGATGAATGTGTTAAGAGGTTCAGTGTGAAAGGTATTGGATGAATATTAACCGTAAGATGGTGATAAGGATTCCATAAGCATTAGGGCACAAAATGGATCAAGTTGAGCAGTTTATGTATCTGGGTAGTATTTTGGAGGGGAATCAGTTTAGTGTTAGGGACATGAGATGTAGAATTGCCATGGCTGAAAAAGGAGGGAATTCATGTGGAGGGGTCTGAGGAGAGACGTAAAGGAAAGACAGATGGAAATTCTAATATGGAGTGTGGCAGTGTATGGGTCAGAGACTTGGTTGTTGCAAAGGGGGGATGTATGCAGACTTGAGGTGTGGGTCTGGTGAAGGATGGAGGGGGTGAGCTGGGTGATGAGAAGGACAAACGAGGAGGGATTAGATGTGGTTGGAGAGGAGAGGAAGCGAGTGTTGGAGGTGCGGAGAAGTTAGAAGAGATAGATGGAGGATGTTTTGAAAAGAGAGGGTATGTTCCATTGGGTAATGGAGGAGAGAACAATGAGGAAGTTGGAAGAGGGCAGACATTCTGGACACAACATGAAGGGAAGAGGATACGAGGTATATTTGAGGGATCTAATTGGATCACCTATGGGAAGGCAAACTAAAACTAGTTAAGAAATTATCTTTGACCTTTCCGAAACTTAAACACCCTACACCACCACTTTCAATTTTGTTTAAAAAAAGGCATTTTTTTTGGTCCGATCCTACCCATTTGAGAACTGTGGCATCTGTGGACTACCAGAGGCTTATGACCCAAATCTCAGCTCGATAGCTCAATTTTTACGACAGTTATCGTGCGAAGAGACAGACGGACATAGCTAGATGGACTCGTAAGGTGATGTTGATCATTTCCAAGTATACTTTTCCATACCTGCCATGCCGCCATCAATGCGATACATTTCTTCTGTGACAAAATCAATATACCCTGACAATGTTGTGGTGTAGGGTATAAATATACCAGAATTAGGACTTTTGGATCACTACTGTCCAAAAACCTACTAATCAGATGGTAGAGTACTTAAATGAATGATACATTTCAGGTTGTGTTAGGTCTTTACCATAAAGCCGTACTGCTGTAATGACATAACAAGGACATGCAAAAAGATTAATTACCATAATTAAAAATAATACACTCCATTATTTTTCATATAATTTGATATTACTCTTTTGAAATATTTTAGTGAATTTCTACATATTTTTCTGTTATTTTTTATCATTGGCTGTGGAATTTGTTTTTTTTTCAATTTTCATCTCTGAACAAGACTATGTTCTCTATTTTGACTTGATCGTTGAAAGGTAATACATCATCCACTAAGCAACAAAACACGATTAAATTGTCTAATGATGGGACGAAAAAATTATACGGCTCTTTTGGAAGCTTGAAGATAAATCCATAAAATCTAACTTTTCTTGCTTTGCAGAGACGGCAGAAGGATGTGGCTAAAGAAAATGAATTTTATGTTAAGCTACTTCAGCAAGCATTACCCATAGATCTACATCAACAATCACAAAATCTTCAGCAACAGAATCATCAGCAATCTTGCCTTAGTACGAGTCCAGAGAGAAGTAAAGGTGGGTGTAGTTTTAGGAAATGGTATTGGTTATTTTTCAAGTTTCTTTCAAGTTTGATTTGATGTTGTGAATTTTCTATAGCAGCTGTATCATTGATCATATTTTATGAATGGGTACCAAGCTCCCGATTGTTTTCTGTAACATGGAGAAAGAGCTAGCCACTAGCTCCAGGAGCCTAATTAGCTCTTCTAGCTCCAATTCATATTCTGTAGAGCTTCTTGAAGCGCCTTCCAGTGCTCCAACTGTCTCATAAGGAGCTTCGTGAAGATCCGGCTTGATGCCCATTCTAGAGCGCTCTCCCATGGAGTTAGTGGCAGATATTGCTAGTGTTTTGTCGATTTTTCATGAAGTGTGTGTGTGTGTGGTGGTAAATCAGCTGACATTATTTTCTCATTAATGAGAGAATTGCATTTTCCACTGCGGCGGAAGAATCTGATTACACAAAGGATTGATTAAAAACATATTTTTATCAATAAATCCCTTCGCTGCCAGCATTAAAAAACGGAATTTAGTTGTCAATCCTGCTTTTATGCTTTTCATTCCAAGTTCAAATCGTAAATAATTATTGACATTAATGTGTTTGGCATTTTTGTTATGTTATTCGAATGTTTCATCTTGTCCAATAGACTTGTGATACTGGTTTTTAGATTGATAAAAACTGTAGGAAATGGTCAAGTAGAAAGAAGCACTTTCCATGTCACATCATGCGTTGTGATGTTTTAGCTTGCATCGGCAGTAAGGATGTAGTTAAACTGCAAGCACTTGATCGTCAAATCCTTCTTGTTAACCATTTGAGATGATTATTTGGTAAGTCCTTAGTGTGTCGTCTGATACGATTATTTTGCTTACTTGTCAAAATATACTATTCTATCTACTGCAGTTCGAGGTAATATCCTTAAAATTGCCAGTTATTACGAGAAAAAAGGGGAATTACATTATATAATTAATGAAGGCACGTTGAAGGTAATTTTAAAACTGATTATTTCCATTCGCAACATGATTGCTCTTCCGAATAACTGCAATTACGTTGTGTACTATCTTCTTTTTTTTCTCAGTCATACTGCCAGTGCTGATGCTGTAAAAACCCTGTGCTGTGGTGTATTCCACTCTTATGTGTCATAGGCCATGTTAATTTGAGGAAGTGGGTATTCAACCTACTTGAATAAAATAGTTATCATTCAAAATAAAATGGTTCGGTTTATGTGCAATAAACCGTATATGACCTTTAGTAGACCACTCCAATAAGGTCTTGTCTTATTAACTGTCCCTTATGTGTTTATAATTCGGTTGTATATTCTATAAAATAATGTCTCGGTAGATCTGTGCTTTCCTAGACCATCGTTAAACTCTCACATAATTTTTGAGTACCTGAGTGAAAAATGTTATTACTCTGTCAGTGTAATTATTTAGTAGTCTCTTTCTTTAAAGTACCATATGCAATTGGATTATAGATAATTCCTAAGTGTACTGCATTTTGAATATCTTTGATTATGAGAAATTAAATTGATGAATATTGTTATATTAATTAGCTAGTACGTTTCATAATAGGAAAGGGAACATATGTGGTTCATAATCTTCGATGAAAATCGATCTTTAACTTCGCTGACATACCCGTGGTAGATTATGTGTATTCACTCCAATTTGTTAACTCAAGAATTTTAATGCTACCTCTTCAGAATTCTATTTATTCTGGTGCACCATCATCTCTGAAAAATCTGCTACAAGTTTCTACTCCCCTTGAAGTTGAATGACTGAAATTTCTTGCAGTTAGTGGTGCTATCATTATTTACCAAAACTTCTCCGCAACTTCATGCCGAAGAGTACGATACATAATTAAGCACTCAATCTTGAGATAACAAATCAGTAGCTGTGAATTGTATATTCTCTGTAGAGCATATATTGTGGACAAAAGGCAGTGCATGTCAGTGGAAAACACAAGAAACCCCATATCATCAAGCAGTGCAAATATATTTGGAAGACTAGTTGTTTTTCTCTGAATTATATCAGAACATCAAATATATTATCACTTATGTCTTGCATTTATCATTATGTTCTACTTCACTGACAATTGCCTATTGGCCAATCGTCCATGCCTAGGCAGGTAACCAACAAGTTGAACTAGCCTGCTAATAATAAATGAATGCTACAGGTTATAAAGCTAGCATTTTAATCTTACATGACCGTAAGGTATTCAAAAATAATTTATAAATGTAGAAAAAACAAAGAGAAAATAATCTTTTTGCCTTAATTTGAATATGTCTCCCACGGTAACACTTTCAGCTGCATAGGATGAAGATAACTTTGACATGACTACTTCAATATTTTGTCCTCAGTACCAATTATCCAATAGCTGCAGGTAATGATGTTTTTGATCAAGTTAAGGAGTGGATGCTTCATTATTCCTCTTTATGAGAATGAACTGGTAAAATCATGTAATTGCATGCATTGAGCTGAGGTATTCCAAACTTCCCAGCTACATACATGTTAAACTCACCAAGGTATGTCTGATTAGTCGTACATGTTGTAAACTATAAATTCATACAATCATTAAAACATTAATATGAATAACTTTCGGTATTGCCGAAGGCTGTCTGCTCTTTTCGAGCATGATGGGCCGGAATATTGCCACTCACAATGTTACGAAGAATTCTATTGCCTCTCAGAATGACATCACGAAAACAAGTTTTAGTCTGAAAACATTTCATGATCACGTCACAGCAGAATGAGCTCCACTTTCAGATAAGACACTCATCAAACCAACGAAGCACACTCCTTTCATAAATGTCCATTACTGGAGCATCTAACCCGCATTCATTTATTACCCACTCATTCCTGACCCTATCCATCCTACTTTTGCCGCAAACACTCCTCAGATAACTCCTACCTACTGCTTTTAGTCTACTCTTATGTCTATTCTAACATAGCCATGTTTCACTACCATACAACAAAGTGGGGAGAAGTAAACTTTTGTGCATGGCAATTTTCGCTTCCTTAGACAGGCACTCATTCCATGAAATGCTCCACATGCTGCCTGCCACTTTCCTTCCAGCATTTGCACGTCTCTTTATCTCCTCATCTATCCGTCCATCTTTGGCAAACATCTTACCTAAAAACACAAAATCATCCACTTGTTCAATTTCTTCACCATTCGCATTTTATTTACAAAGAATATAATTTTTTTTTAAAGTATAATATTTCTGAGTAATTTATTCATTTCGAGATGGTTTTGCATTAAATTAATTCAATGGATTTAACTGGATTCAAGGCGCTGTCAAGTCCTGTATGTGCATAGTTTTTTTGACTAACAATGGAATTAATTTAAAATTAAGTCTCTTTGCAGTCCGGTAATGATTTTGTTGGTTTCTACGAGTAACAGTTTCTTCTATAAGCTATCATGAGTCTGGTCACTATGAAATAAATACCAAAATGGACTACAATACACTTTTTATAATAATATTAATAATGATGCTTTGGCAACTCTTCAGATCGTTTTCAGATTGATTAACTCTTAATGCATTAGTAATGGCAATGTATCAATGAATGCAAGGAAAGGGTAGGTATAGCAGTAGCGAAAGATCCTGGCATACTTCTGTGTGATGGAGGGGGAAGGTAAAATTAAATGAAAGGATGGAGGGGAACTGCTGTGCACACGATGTGAATTGTTGGTATGGATTACCTTTAAGCAATTTTAATATGAGCAATTTTCAATTAATAGCACCTATTATGCATTTAAAACAAGTCCTTTCGGAAATACAGAAGAAGCAGTGGATAAATACTGCTGGCCATCTCACACTGGATATTCTGGGAAGAGGTTTATAATGCAGAAAGAAATTAGTACTTATCCACTTTACTAACACAACACATTACAGCTCATTAGACATCATTAGGTGACTGGCAAATTACAGTAGAAGGTCATTATTATTAAATTCAATGTGTAGCAAGTGGCAACGTCGTTCATCCTCTCCCTTCCAAGTCGTCTCCTACCGCTCAAGTTAGCTGTTTGGGCATGCAGAAAAGGAAAATTAATAATATCATTTTTGGATATCCCAGCAAAGTTGACTAATAGTTGCGGACGTGTTTATAAAGCTGATGTAATTGCAGTTACAATGATATAACTCAAACCTCTTATCTCATCATTAGTTTTGAAATTATCCGAGGTTTACAACTTTTACCACAGGTCATGTAAAACTCAACATAGAAACATTTTTTTCCTTTGGTATGTTAGAATCATGTTTGGCTAACTTATATAAAAAATCTTGTCACTTCAATAAATATTAAGAAAGTGGCGATAATATAAAGTCAGGCTATCAGATTTTGAGCACTGAAAACAGGGCCTTTTCTCAAATAAAATATTGTAAAAGTGCAGATAAGGATAGGAAAAAATGTCTACATATATCAGTAAACATAGAAACGATTATTCTGTCATATGCATGTTATTTCGTTTAAATCAGTTGACCCTACTCGAAGATACAGCTTCCTAAAACTCAATGGACTCGACTTTGTTTCTTTAAACTTGCATGCAGAACAGTTAAACGAGTGAGAGGAATTTGAAGGTTCAATTATCTACTTGAAAAGGCCATAGTTTCTAAGAGAAAAATCTATTGCCTGGACTAGGATTCGATAATTAGCAAAATATCATGAATTTTCTTGCGTAACCGGTTTTATACTTATTTCCTCTGCAACAATAGGACTCGTGGGACTAAGCATCTTTGATTTTTATCGAATATTTTTCTTACAAGTAGCCCCTTAGAAGCCGTATGTTAGTGATGTGGCTGGTTGTGCGGGTGGCACGTCAATGTAAACTCTTTGTCGTCTGTCGTAAATTCATTCGAAATTAACCTTGGAATTCATCATTTCAATGCCATTGCTCTTCTTTAGTGTGGTTGTGTGTGAACATACATTATGTCATAAAATTTTTTCTGGCTATTGTGGAGATTTTTCTAGCTATTAGATATGCAGAGATTTTTCTAGGTATTAGACGCATCAAGTTTCAATTAAAAATCTCCGAATGATGCATGTGCAGTGCACCCTTCAAAACCTTTGGGAGCATTTGGTATGCAGCTGCACACGTGCCGCAGATTACTATGCCTGCTGTTTTCATTATTAATTCAACCGTTATGCTGAAAATATTTCTTTTTGTTTTTGAAAAACAATGTTTTGAGCTGCAGCGAAATATACACATTATAGATAGACACAATATAGCATAGAAGTCATTATAAAACATTGCTTTTATCACACCCCAAAATTTTCTGGAAACCGTTTTTGTTGGTACACGATGCCATGGTTTAGCACTGATAAAGCAAAGTGAATATAGCTGTTCCTTTTTGTGCATTGATTAAGGAGCTACTTAGTTCTAAAACACCCATAAAATATAACTATGGGTGAAATAAAAATGTGCTGAAATATGGAAATAGATAATCAAGAGGCCAAATGTGGAAAGGAAAGAGAGGTAGTTCTCTCCTTGTCACGAAGAGGTCATTATATTCTAAATACAACCATAATATCAACAATCTGGAGTCAGGGTTTGAAACTTTTTTCACCATTTTTCGCAGAATTCTGATACTATATACCACTGTTGCATCTCCAAAGCCACTCGCATACTGAGGTAATGCACATTAAAATGTTCAATTTTAGCCAGGAAAACAGCAAAAGCCTGTAATTCAGTGAAATTTCATTGGGATGGTAAACTTACCTGCATTGAATGTGAGGGTTTCAATAGAAGAAAGACCACCAGTTGTTATTGCTTTTGGTGTAGTGAGCAGCTCATGGGCTTTCCATAATTGCAGAATGCTTCTGGTGAAGAGCAAGTGAATGCTGTTAGAAATGTGCTGACATACTGGGGCATATATATGGGCCCTGGGAAGATAGTGTACAATTCCAGCAACACAACTACTTCAACAACTGGCTGATATGATCGTGCATGTATGTCACCTGAAGAGAAACTGGATGGAAATTTGTTTTTCCCATGCTGTCAATGCCATTAAGGAATTGCGTGACAACAAGGCCCCAGGAAAGGATGGAATAATGACTGAATTACTTAAAAATGGAGGCTAGTTACTGACTTCCAAAATACATGAGCTAATTGTGGAGATATGGAAATCAGAGGAGATGCTGGAGGAATGGACACTAGGGGTCATATGTCCCATACACAAAAAGAATGATAAAGCTGTGTGTGGAATTTATAGAGGAATCACACTGCTGAGTGTAGGGTATTAAGTGTTGGTCAAGGTCCTGGCGAAACGATTGAGACAAGCAGTGGAAAATCTACTGGGAGAATATCAAGGAGGATTCCATCAGGGAAGATCAAATACAGTCCAGATTTTTACCCTAAGGAAAATTCTATCAGATGTTCAGATCAGGTTTCAGGTTTTATATCAGATGTACATAGATTTTAAGCAGGCGTATGACTCAGTGTTTTGAGGAAAGCTTATGGAAGCCATGAAGGATTTTGGCATCCCAAGCAAAATAGGAAGGCTGTTGAGAATGATACTTAAAAACTCAAAGTGTTGTGAAGATTGACGGGGACTTTTTGGAGGAATTTGGCATAAAAAGAGGCTTAAGGCAGGGTGATGTCCTTTCCCCAATGCTTTTTAATTTAGCATTAGAAAAGGTTATTAGACAGACTGGGACAAATAATCCAGGAGGAACAATTTTTAATAGGATGAATCAATTTATTGCATGTGCTGTTGACCTGGTGATACTATGAAGAAATAGTCGAGAAAACGAGGAGACATTAGTGCATCTTGTTGAAGCAGCTGAAACAATAGGATTGAATATTGACAAGGAAAAAACCAAATGTATGGTGTTGTCCAAAAAACAAGTGGAAAGAGGAGAAGACAGAGATAAAATATTCAACCAAATAGAGATAGTAGACCACTTAAAATATTTGGGAACAATTGTCACAAATGATAACGCTATTGCAAAAGAGATTGAAGCGAGAATTGCAGTGGGAAATCGAGCATACTATTCTTTACAAAAAGTATTCAAAGCTAAAACCGTTAGCAGAAATACGAAGAAAAGAATCTATAAAACTGTCATCTGGCCAATAGTCACCTATGGTTCGGAGGCATGGACATTGACGGTGAGAGAAGAGAATTTGTTACAGAGGTGGGAAAGAAAAATTCTTCGGAAGATATATGGGCCAGTCAATGAAGAAGGAAATGGAGGATTCGAAGGAATGAATTGCAGCAGCTGTTTGGGGAAGATGGAATATTAACAGAGATTAAGAAATCCAGAATTAGATGGGCAGGGCATGTACAAAGAATGGGTGGGGAAAGAGTAGTGAAAATAGTTTTAGAAGGAAAACCAGAAGGAAGAAGAAGTGGAGGATGATCCAGGAAAAGATGGGTGGAGGATGTAGAAGAGGATTTGAGGAAGCTGGGGGTCCAGAGGTGGAGAGAAGTAGTGGAGAACAAAGAAGAATGGAAGGAAGTTGTGAAGAAGGCCAGGGCCCTGCGTTGGGTGTAGCGCCGATGATGATGACGATGCTGTCAATTCATCAATAAACTATTTTACGGTGTGTATTTGAATGCAAAGTACAGCTACTTACAAAAAAATCGTACCACTTCCAGGCGCAACACGCACAGCAGGGTATTTAAATTCTCGATGTGACAACACTGTCGCCCCACTTGACTGCCAAATGCTATCGCATTGGGTTGACAATCTCAGAAGATGGAGCACCCGAATGAAACATGAGCTGGAGAAGCCAAGGTGTTATGGGGGCTGGAAGCTCACCAGTGGCAAGGAGGGCTTTCTTTCCCCGAAACAAAAGAGTGGCAAATGGTGTTGCTATTGCACTGTTCCGATTCGAGCGAATGCCTGTCTTTCCATTTATTATTGTCATTTCCAGTTGAGCTTGTGACGTTAGCGGTGAAGGATGTGTTTTTGGGGAGGAAAAGTAAGCCGTAAAAAGAGATAATTCTCAACAAAGTGACGGTGCGTGCTTGTTACGTTAGAGGAATGCCGTAGTTGACTCCTAGATGGAGAAACCAAGTGGCAGGAATGCTAATGGCAAACATGCCAGTTCAGGAGATTGCACGGCAGCTGAATGTCTCCCACGTGACAATTGTTGATATGAAGAAAAAGTGGGAGGAATCACATTCGGTTTCCATGAAGGCGGGTTCAGGGAGACCTAAAGTCACTACTCCAGAGGAGGACATGCGCACATGGGACCACGTAAGGGCAAATCCTTTTTCGTCTGCCGAAGAGACTAGGGATGCGGTTGGTGTTCAGGCATGTCCACAGACAGTGCATCAGAGGCTGCAACATGCAGGATTTGAGGCGAGGCGTGCAGCTGTGAATGAAATTCTTACCGATGCTCACAAAGTTGCATGTCTGGAGTTAGCGAGGCGCTATGTCGAAGAAGACAGAGTTCTGGAAGAAAGTCGTTTTCAGCAATGAGAAGACATTCTCCTCCTCCTTCAATGGTCCCGTAGTAGTGTATAGGCAGTAATATGGTGTCACAAATAGGTGGGAGGGAAATGGCTCAACATAGATTTTGGCGTAATTCGTCCACTCCTGTATCTCGAGCCGATGCGTTCTCATACCTGCTTTTGGTGCTCGGTTATTGTAATCTCGCATTGCATGTAAATGCATTCAAATGCGAAATCATGAAATTTATATTTTCCCAATAAAAAAAGGCTATAAATTGTTCTTACAATAACCTGTTATCCAAGAAATATTTTGTTCTAACAGTTTTTTCTTACAAGTTCAAGCTTTCTTCAACTCTTCTGTTGGATGCTTCATACAATAATATTTACGCAATGAATGCTTCCCTGATGAAGCTGAAAGAAGCGTAAGCTAAATCTTTCATTTTGTAAACATTATGGCGTGATTCCAAAAAATATCTTTCTTGCGTAATACAATGTTGAAAAACAACTTGAAATGATGTGCATTTACTTTCTTTTCGGAAATAGGTGAGTTGTAGTCCTGAAAGAACTCAACGGTGTTATGTCCATGTTCTACTATTGTTTCAAAACAAAGATAAATGTTTTCCGCGAAGTCAATGAAATCTCGTAATGGGTGTTCAACACCCCGCCTGGAAACGCCGTTTCAGTCTTTTTATTTTACGTGTCATGGCTATTTTAAAGTAGAAACTTCCTCCATCAAAAAAATATAATATCTTAAAAGGCTACAATGTTTCTGTCGATCGAATTTATAGTAGGGGACCAACAAGCAAATAAATCCCTAGTTATTCTTGACTTTTTAATGCTTAACGCTGCAACACATGGACCTAAATGGAAAAGAACATTCTCCAATCCTTCATGTATGAATGCAAAGAGAGTGTTACCATGTGTTGAGTTTCCGACGCTAGCCTACAAATTGTGAAAAACTGTGACACCATGCACCTCGATCATCGAACTATGCCCAAGGAGAAGTATTTTTTCCTCGTGTTTTACCCATGCATCCCACCCTTCATCCCTCATTCCACCTCTCGCTCTCGCCTCCAAGGTTGAGAGGTGTGATTGGGGCAAGTCTCTTATCTGGAAGGGATTAAGTTTCATCATCGCTAGTTTCAGCATCGCATCGAAATCTGGAAAAAATGCAGAAAATATTGTCACGAAACAGCAAAAGGATTGAAATAACCTGATATGTGAGCCTAGGATTTTCGTTCAGCTTGTCAACCATCCAGTTACAGAAGTGAATGCGTTTCCCATGGACTCCCTTTCGATTCTCCTGCACCATCTTGACTTCGTATGGCTTAAATTTCAGCATATTCAATATTGGTTGCTATGTCCTCCTGGAAATGTTCAGTGACACGGTGCGGAGTGCGATGGAATGTGATGGAGATGCCAATGCCAAAGCCACAACTACGTGTCTCTGCTCCGGTGTGCTTGATACAGCTAAGGGGCACCTGATGTGGTCCCTCTTCTTGCGATGTTCAACGCTGAAGCAATGTTTCTTACAAAACTCCTCGGGCAATAGCTGAACTGGCGTCCTGTGAAGGCGGACACCGTGTAGCAAAAATATTTTTCGTATCGTCACGGAGACTGACTTACTGTTCAGGACATAAATATTGATTATGTCGAACCTGATATCAGGGGTAAGGTTCTCCATGGTGAATCTAACCCATGCGCCTAACCCTGAACAAGGACCAAAGTGAAATGGAGATGTTGACGTAGAAAATGTGTAAATTTGTTGATGAGGAGAGGTAGCTAAAGCTAAAAATGTCAAACTCCATCCTCCCTCCGTCGAAAAAAATTGAGAGGGGCTTGAAGTGATGCAGAAAAGTTCTCAGGTCACAATGACATAATGACAAAATGTTGGTAAAGGTTACACTTGATCAATTGCACATACCCTTTGAAGGTCAAGGAATGCCTGGAAGGATCTGGGGGTCATACAGTCGACTTGTGCACCCATTAAAACATATGATTCAACACCTTTGTTTCCACAACTTGCTTGCCTACACCTCATGACCTTTGACCCCAGCATAACCCATGGCGGTCGAGGAATGACAAAAGGGATCTGAGGACCTGACCATCATTTTGGCACCCTTTTAAACCTAGGATTCAATGCATTTGTTGCCCCAATTTGGTTGCCAACACCTCGCGATCATAGCCTCCACGTAACCCTTAAAGGTCAACGAATGACAAGAGGGATCTGGGGGACATAACCATTTAATTTGGCACCCTTTTAAACCTATGATTCAATGCGTTTGTTGCCACGATTTGCTTGACAATACCCCGTGACTTTTTACACCTATGTAATCGTTGTAGGTCAAACAATGCCAGAAGAGACCTTACCATAGAGTAGGGCACCAATGATCCGACACTTTTGTGTCCCAAAGTCGCTCTTAGTCACCCCTGAGACTTTAACTGTGTCCTTCCAGGAGTCATGATTGGATTTCCGAAGATGAATGTGGTTCCATCGCATTCTTCGTGCCCAAAATCCCTTTTATTAAAAGTTTCGCAAAAAATGCTGGGAAACTTGCGACTTTTTTGCGGCTCGAATTTTTCAATATTGGAAGCCCAGAAGGCAGAATTTGGATTTTGGATTTGACCCTATTCTGGGGTCAAAAGGTAATTTTTCTAAAATTTTGCTTACATTCTCCAAAACATACAATTTTTCTGCCCTTATGCCAAATTTCATCAATGTGGAACTAATGAAAGTGTTTAAAGTTATACGTCAAAAATGACGCACGATGAATGGGACACTGGCACATCAATTGCTCTAGAATCTGTATACATAAATTTCTCTGTGGTATTGCCCCTCAATAAAAAAAATATAAGATTATTTTTCTTCTCGGTTTAAAATTATTATTTTAATAAAGTTGAAAAACATAATTGTGTTATTTAAACTAAAATAGAAAAGCATCGTTGATATTATGTGTTGATGCCTGTTTTATCGAAGTTGTTTGGAGCATTCTCCTCTGCCTTCAAAGTATGTCAATTTAAGTTAATAATAATAGTTAATACTAAGTCATAATTTTCCACTAACGACAGGTAGTGTTACATAACAAGGCCAGTTTTCACTTAGGGAAGGCAATCGAGACTCGTCTCAGGAATTATAAAAACCACCTGCAGGGTCAGCGAGCGAGATTGAGAAGCGTGACGATGGTGGTCCGCATTACGAAGGGTATTCGTAAGTTATTTCGGGGAAAGAAAACCATCTTCGCCGCCACACGAGTGAGCTTCCAGCCCCCTCTACTTGGCTTCACCAGCTTATGTTTCAGTCGGGTGCTCCCCCTTCTGATATCGTCAGCTCGACGTGATAGCGTTGGGCTGTCAAGTGGGATGACAGTGTTGTCACATCGAGGATTTAAATACCCTGTTGTGCGGGTTGTGCCTGGAAGTGGTACGATTTTTTTGTAAGTAGCTGTACATGATGTAGCCAACTGTCCAAACATACCTCTTTTCAAACATGTGAGAGAGAACTGGAAAAATGTGGATACCAATAATTTTCAAAGCTGCAAAATGGATGTGGGAGTACTTTACAGCAAGTCAAAAAATTAAGGAAATGTTAGACAAATAAATGTGGATTATAGAAACCATCCCTGAGAGGTCATTACTGTGAAGTCACGGAGTTGGTTGTAATACTTTAGGGTGGAGACTGTGGATACAAAGGAAAAACCTCACCCTCTTGGGTCAAAATGCATCAAGCTCAAGACATAGCAAAAGCAGTTTATTCCTTGAAAATTTTTCAGTGAAGGTAACAACTTCAATTATCCAATTCAGACAAAAATGCTGTGGAGGATGTTTCTCTGTTCATTGTAGATGTATACCTACAACTGCGGCTTCAGTGGAGTGCTACTGTAAATCCTCCTTCTCAAGTCCTTTGTTTTCTTGAAGCTCTAAAATGATATGGAAGTATTGATTCCGCAATATCATGAGCAGCTTTTTATAAGTTAGTCACCATTTATGGCTCTTATCCGAAGAGTTGTCTATTATATTGCTCTTTGGTGATTATGTAAATGCACAAGCCATAGTTAAAATTATGGCAAAACTGGACGGAGAATCTTCACATGGAGAATAGGAATGGAAATTCCTCTTTGTGGAGAATCAGACGAGTAGTTGTCTAGTAAGTTCTATTTTCTACTGATCACCATATTTGAGTATTTTACTTAATCAGTTTCAATTATATCTTCCTGTTACATTGAATCATTAATTCTTGGAAAGTAATTGATAACGTTGTGTCAACCAAGAGCAGAGATCTGTTCTTGCCTAAAGTTCGACACTAGTTTTCTTCAAGGATACCATTCCACATGTAAGGCCAATAATTCGTATGTAGCAGTCCTCATGACTGTTGGGAACTTTAAAGCGATGAATGGCTCTGTGGAAAGATATGTTGAATTAATGCAAGATTTTCATGGACAATTGGCTGTAGCAAAAGCTGTTTGTGTTTTTCCTCTGTTCAGTAACACTGTAAACTATACCTGAATTGTAAGTGTGACCAAAAGGAAAAATCGTGGGGCTGAGTGCAAACATTTTTCGCAAAATAATTTTTTTCCCAAATAAGGACATCCAAATACCCAGTGATATTTAACCCTTATTTTGAAGGCTCTACCTATCTGACTAATGTAGACGGCTTTGGAGTTGGGACAGCTGAGTTTATATAAACTCTGCTTTGCTATAATATGTTTATTTTTTCCTTTGATTGATAATGAGGGTTAAGGAAACACCATGTTTAATGGTGTTTCCTTAACCCTCATTATTAGTAGATAGTGAATTCATTGAGTAAGTATCATGAAGCATTAGAGTAAACCTCAAGTTGGTTTCTACTGCATTTTTATTTAAAAATTTCAATGCAATGGTGTATCACACTTAAGAAGATAACAGTAGCGTCTTTATTGTTCTATCTTTTTATAATTCCATGTCATTGTTGTGATTATATTGATATACAGTGAATATTTACAATATACAGATATACAGTGAATACAGTGAATATTTAAGCATACATTTCTTACTGAGAATTTTTGAAGTTTTTTTTTAACTCTTTCAATTCTAATGGGACACTTTTGTCCTTGCAATTATTTCTGTTGTAAATTATTGATGGACTCAGTTGGAATGGAAATTCACAGAAAATATACCTATGCATGTTATTTCAAACATAGCAAAGAAACGAATGAGTCTTGAATGGGTTAAAGCCTGGCTATTTTTTTCATTTGTGCAACTCAAGGGATATCACGTTAGATGACATATGGTGTTGGCTGTTTGAGGGTTACTCATTATTAATGCACCTAAGTTGAATTTTGGCTTTCTAAATGGAAAATTTTGCTTGGCAAGGGTTCCTACTTGCTTAATTCAAATTCAAATGTAAATCTAAGAACTCTGGCTGATGATTGAGGAACAGACATCGGAATAAAAATTATTGAGCCCATGTCTAATATTTGGTAATTATTTTCCTGTTGTCGAATCTTAAATGTCATCAGCATTGAATTGGTTAATACAGAGAGGTGAACGGTTAACTGAGTTGACATATTGTCTCAAAATGCTTTAAAATGAACGTCCTTAGTGATTGTTTTAACAAAATTGCATATTGTTGAATAACCGTGACTTGTGGGAAAGAAATGAAAACCTTTATATTGCAGTCAAACAATGAATATTGGCCTTGGGCTATTTTGCTATAGCCTATTTAATATTTATAAATTCTGTACTTTGAACTAAATGGTAAATTCTGATTAATATTTTTGCAAACCTTTTAACAAAAGAAGAGTTAATGCCTGCATAATTATTTTTGGGTGAAATATGTATATCACTACTCCAATCGATGCATTATTGCCATTTCCCTTTCAACTACCCAAAATGGGGTAATGTGTTTTCTAGCCATAACTTAAATATAATTGTGTGTAAGATTGCATTTATAAATTATAATAGAGGCTGTATTTTTACATTTAATGTTGCAGGGAGTGTAGTTTCCAGTGATAACAATAGTTCTGCGAATGGAGGGTCTCAGGCGGGTCCACCCCAGCAACAGCCTGTGACTACCACAAAGAATAACCACAGAAAGTCTCTAGACAAAGGGGAAAGAGATAAGTCAGCAGATGGAGACACAAAATGCTCAGAGAAGATAACACATACCAAAATTTGTAATTCAGATGGTGGTATCCATTCTGAGCTCGAGTACATGGAACGTGTGGGGTGAGTTAGAAGGCAGTTTTATCAAACTATTTATGATTTTTGACCCTTAGCTTTACATTATAACATACTCCAGTATGTGGATAGTATATTCATCCCTACTTCCTGGAGTTGACTGAGAAGTCTAACACAGTCCTTTTCAAGAGGTAGTCAGGCATTCAATATCCTTGACTATCGGTATGCTTGACTCCCTTTTCCAGATCTCTAAAAATTACTTGTTGCATTAAATTTTTTAAGCAAATTCTAGTTTAATAGAAAAATAGTACTATTTCAACCCAACATGTAATGCCTTGTATGATTTGGACCATAAAGACTGAAGTGGACTTAGCCTTTGTTGAGTGGTCATGGTGCATGGAGATAGGTTGATGGAGAGGAATGAGTATATATTACCTCTTTTCTCTTCTTGAATCAGTTAATAAAGGACTATGACCCATTAATACTAGAATTACTGCGTGAGGCTGATATTCATAGACAGGATAAATAATCAATGATTGGTGAATCTACGACAATTCGTCAATCATTGATTATTTGATTCATGTATCCATAGACAGTAAGCAATCTCCAATTCATGAATCTCTAATTATTTAGGATAATCTGTAATTGGTGAATTACAGATTGGATGTTTGTTTATTTTTGGGTGGTATGAGAAATTGAAGTGGCGACACATTTTGTGGGTATTGTTAAATTTTTATTTAACCCCTCAAGCGCGGAGGACCTTTATTTAAATCCCATCTCACCGGCCGGAGGAGATTTAAACGAATTCGCATGTTCGACATGCTATCATTCAATAATTAATAACTTTCAAGATAGTTCGCAGGTTTCCGCGGCGTTGATCAAATGATTTCAACATTTCTCGGGTTGCATCAGCTGGTGGAAACTCAGGAAAATATCTGAAGCCGCTATTGTCGCCAATGGGGAAACTTAATCGATAGGTGGCAGCACTATTACTCGCCCATGATTTGCGTTGATGACAACGAGACTTCTTCAAGTTTTTGCTTTTGCGTCCATATTTTTGTGGTGTATAGCGTATTTTCGCTAACAAAAATGGTAAAAAAGATTCTAGGAACTTTTAATAATGCCAGGGCATCGGTGAATCGAAGTGATGTATTGTGGAAGCGATGGAAGTATCAGTATTGAAGGCTATCTGTAATCGTAGATTTCCTTATATTTTCATTAAATACGACGAAATATTCGTGAATGCAGGATAAACTCCATGAGCGACGCCCAGAAATGTCCAGAACAATGTCCTGTCCAGCTGGGTGCCGAAAATGTTGACTAAGGATCGTCAGAAAAATCCAGTTTCTTCACTGCGCATGCAGGAACTGCGAATCTGAGTTAAAAATTCTCATTCATAGTCTCACTAAATTAAATGCATTAAACCAGGTTTAATGCATTTAATTTAGCAGAATTTACCGGTGATACAGCCTGGCGCGATAACCTGGTGTCAAACGTCTTGGGGAGAGTAAATTTGAGCAATGAGATTTTATAGGTATTCTTTTAATTTTGTGGGTCATTATTTCTGCAGAGGTTTCTTGGGACCATCAGGCAGGCTGGATGAGCAAATAATCATCCTAGTACCCCCACATTCCTGCAGCTGTACAGAATTTTGGCATCCTATAGTGTCATCAAACCACCTGTGGCTGGAAACTGCTCATATAATGTTAATTATACCGTTTTCCCGAGGTGGCTTCACTTTTATTTTGTTTCATATATTTCTTCTTTCGCAAAACTATGCTGCATAAGAATCAGATATGTAATGCATAATGATTTTATGTGCCTACTTCAGTTACTTCGTTTTTGTACTGCTGTTGCGTAGCAGACGACGTCTTTCAATATAACTTCCTTCTTAATGCGGCCCAAGATCCGATTTCTGTTTTTTACCATGAAAACCTTCAAGTATAATGTTCAAAAGAGGAATTTTATTGTTTCTCCATCTCATTTCTCTGAATATATTTGCTTATTCTGCAGCGTGTACTCAATTTCATTGAGTACGATGTTGGCTCCTGCTCTGAGGGTAATTGTCATGTATTCTTTGGTTTACTTACTCTCCGTTGATTTCTTGATTCTTAATTTGAAATAAAATCGAACTCCAACTTAAATATTTTACAAATTTAAACATCTCTAACACCAAAAAATGTGTTAATATCGCTTTTTTTCTGCTTCGCTTCATCTGCCACAACGCAATCCATGGGTGAGTTATAGTGCTGCCATCTAGCGGCAGTTTGATTCGAAAGGCGACAATAGGGGCCTCAGGCCGTAACACGGACGAGATAGGGGAAGTTCATGGGCATGGGTTGCATCTGCGTCAGTTGTCATTCAGCACAACAGTTTCGCCAGCTATCCTGCTGGCGTCCTCAGGTGAAGGATGGCGAGAAGGTTTTGGTCCGTCCTTATATAGGCCAAGTTAGGCGCCAAAAAGTGATCAATGCTCCGGCCAATCATGGAGCAGCGTCGCGTTTGCGCGGGAAACTTACTACTCTCTTCCAAGCGCTGTGCAATGGGTATCCATCTTCTCTGTTAAAATTCTTTGGTGTTTTTATGATTTCTATAGCCTCTCTTATTATTCTCGGGAAGTACCTGTTTTCCTTGGCTATTATTTTTGCGTCTTCGAATTGTACGGTATGTCCCGTTTCACTCCATGCATGCTCTGAGATGGCAGATGCTTTGCAGAGACAGCATTACAGAGGAGTGGATACAGGAGGGAAATGGTCCTGAAAAGGACCGAGAGAGAAGAAAGGTGAGGCCTATCGACGACCGCACCTGAAGGAAAGGAAGAACACAGACTGGACCCAAATGCCTATGTAACCATCCCTTTCATCGCGGGGACCTCGGAAAAAATCGCTAGGGTCTTACGGAAGCATGACGTGGTCACGAGGTTTAACTGTGTCTCCAAGATAGCCGACATTCTTCCCGGGCCCAAGGACAGAGTTCCATCAACCCTCTCCGAAGGCATTTACGAAGTGCCGTGCTCCTGTGGGAAGTCATACATAGGCAAAACCTGCAGAGCCTTGGGCACTCGGCTGAAGGAACACCAGAGAGCGACAAAAAATAGACAATTCAAAGCATCTGCCATCTTAGAGCACGCATGGAGTGAACCGGGAGACACCGTACAATTCGAAGACGCAAAAATAATAGCCAAGGAAAACAGGTACTTCCCGAGAATAATAAGAGAGGCTATAGAAATCATAAAAACACCAAAGAATTTTAACAGAGAAGATGGATACCCATTGCACAGCGCTTGGAAGAGAGTAGTAAGTTTCCCGCGCAAACGCGACGCTGCTCCATGATTGGCCGGAGCATTGATCACTTTTTGGCGCCTAACTTGGCCTATATAAGGACAGACCAAAACCTTCTCGCCATCCTTCACCTGAGGACGCCAGCAGGATAGCTGGCGAAACTATTGTGCTGAATGACAGCTGACGTGGATGCAACCCGAGAAATGTTGAAATCAACTTTCAAGATATTTTATCATTATTGTTAAAACTTTTTTTGAACCAGCATAAGATATTGCGTTATTACCCTCTAACTTTTTAAATGCTTTGGATAAATATTTGTTTTTATTTTTTCTCGTTCTCTGAAAAAAACAGATAATTTTCAGTGTTTTAAGTGAAAAAAATTTTTTGTTAATATATAGTGATCTTGAATATTTAAAATGCATTTTTTAAATAATTAGGTTCTTCAATTTTGTAAAACGGTATTATGGATGTCATAATTATGAGGATACTTTCGATATGATAACCCGTCTCGATAGCACGAAAATTCATTACTTCGTCCATTTCCTTCACTCTGAGATATTGTTATCCAATAATTTCATGTAGAAACTCACTATTTTTTGTTAAAACGTTAGTATGGAAATATTCAAATGGCTTTACCTTAGTAATTCTGCTTCGTGTGATAAGGCTCGAAGCAATCCAAGCACAAACCCACTGCACGTGTTTCACACCAATACACGCTGTCTCTTCTTTTCCCATGCTTGGATCAAACTGTACGTCACTTTTGGGGCTTTGCTTTCTTCCCGGTTGCAGGAATCCTCTTCAGGAAATGTCTCTCAGTGAGTCGTGGCACTAAATTGTCTAATGAGTGACGGCCTGGTACACATTTCCCATATGCAGTTGCATATTTAAAAAAATATTCCTTCGACGAGCTGCACACGAAATGAAAGGTGGTCCAATTTTTTATCTGTATTTTCCCTGTGAATGACATATGCATTTAGGATTGCTGTATTCAATAGTCTCCTAAATAACTTCATATACCACTTGTTGTGGCGTTTCCTTTCGATCAGGTACGTATGCAATAACTGGTCCTTGAGGTCCACCCCACCCATGAATTTGTTGTAGTCTAACACACAAAGAGGCTTTCGGGTCTCTTTTTCGCCTTTGGATACCGTTCTCATTTCGTCACTATGGAATGTAGAGATCATTAAGACAATTTTTTTGTCCCTCCATTTGAAAACAGCAACGGGCCCAGAATGTTGTCCACATATTTCGTCCTTCTGCAGCTTCTTCTCCTTCACATACTTTGGGACATCCTTTCTATTCAACCTCCAAGTTCCAACACAATCAGTCTTGTATTTACTTTTCAGTAGTGTTGCAAGAGCAGGAGAACTATAAAAATTGTCCATCCAAATACAGCGTCCTTGATTTAGCAGTGGTTCTGCCGAGTGTAAAACTATTGCTGTTGTCTTGTTTGAGTTATATGGAATGACTTTCTAGGGAATTACAGTATCTTTACCAGTGTACACCAGAAAGGATCATAGGTAGCCGGTATTTGCATCACAAAGCTCATAGGTCTTGATTCCAAACTTTGATGCCTTCAGAGGAATATATTGTTTGAAGGATAGCCTGCCCTTCCACAATGTCAAAGACTAATCTATGGAAATGTTGCGATTTGGAAAAAAATATGTATAAAATTTTTCATTTAGATGTTCAATTATGGAAAATATTTTTTTTAACTTCGGAGGACTCCGTTGATCTTTTTCTTCATTGTTGTGGAAATGAAGAAAGTTTCCAAATTATCTCAAATCAGTCCCTTGAAATTACATCCCCGAAACCTGGTGACGATATAACTCTCTTTGTCGAAAAGTAAGTTCGGAAAGTTGGCTTCTGCACAATTCCCATGAGCATGAATAGTCCCAGTGTTACGTATATTTCCTTCTGTTGTCACTGGTTTCCATGTAATAATTCTCAACTTCCTTGAAAATGGGGGCTCACTTGAAGAAATCTGTTGCTGAGCATAACGATTTGTTTCTAGAACAATGCTATGAATCAATTCTTCATCAAAAAATAACTGAAAAATATCTAGAGCATTGGACAAATTTTTGGCTTGGTCTTGAGGTCCAAAATCGCCAACAAATATTTCTCTATTACCTATATAATCTCTCATTCCCTCCAACTCAAAGCTTTCTGCTTCATCAACATCCTCAAGTTCATCATAAATAGGCTGCAGAGTGTCAATTTCCGAGCAATCATTGATGTAATTTTCTCCATAACTTTCCGAACTTACACTGTCGTCCGAATCACTTTCAAGTAATACTTCAGTAATTTCCTCGTCACTTGCAAATGGTAATCTTTTTCTACTTTTTGAAGCCATTATAGAGATATGTATTTATAAAAATAACTGAAAGCAAAACGTACACACAGATAAAATGACACCACATGGCATGAAAGGACACCACACTGCATGAAAAATTCCAGTGGACTGAAAAGCTTGGTTTGAAAACTCCTTCAAGGGATGAGGAAAGATTTCTAGGGGTCCCAGTTTATGTTGACTGTTTAGAGAGGGACTATCTTCAATTATTACTGTCCATGCAAGACGGAGCGAAGAAATGCAGAGCGAAGCACATGGTCCCTTCGCTTCCAACGGACGAAACAAAGCAAACATTCATCGGGCTCAAGGTGATGATGCACTAGGAACAGACTGAGAGAGAAGGGAGAGAACTAATGGTGAAAATATCGTATCTCATGCTAAAGGAGCTGACCCTTCTTGACAACTCACTAGCAGACTAGGCAGATGTGTTGAAGATGGTATGAAAGAACAACGCGAGAATTTTTAAGACCAAATTCATTTACTCACGGGTTTGGAAGTAAATATAATCGCAATATTAAAAACAAAATAAAGGTTTAAAAGTACTACGAATATTTCATTGTGGAGAAAAAACCTTTCTTCACAAAATACAGTAAATTTACTGAATAAAATATGCAAGTTCTGACTGAGAAAAATTATTAGCTTCAGACGTACAGGGAGCGTACTGGGTACGCATGACAGCGGCATATGGTGATTTAATCGTGCATACTGGGTACGCAGGACGGCACTGAGGGGTTGAGTATATAATTTTATTAATTGCAAATCGAATAAGAAAATAAAAAATTGATTGGCAATTTTTTTTGATAAAAAAAATTAGCTGAGCCTACATTAGAATTATTTCTCATGATTCTTCAATGTTAATGAAGGTATTACTAGGGAAAATCAATGAACAGCAATCTCATATTTTGGCAAGTGTTGATGATGTAGCATGTGCTGTTTAACGTTAGGAATTGTCCGACCATGATGGAGATTTTGTAAAATACTGCGTGATTAAAAACTGCTGTGATATACTTTTTAAAATTTTTATTATGATTTCAACAATTCAATATTGATGCCTAAGCTAAAAATCTCAAAGCAATGAGCCACAAAAGCACAAGAGAAACTGTCAGTCCTCGCAGAAAGTGTAAATATATGAACATCAGTTCTAGGAAGAATATACTCGATCACTATGGGTTTTGAGAATCGCTATCCTCTATTAAAATCTTCGTCTGTCAACTCTCACGTCTATTGTTACAGCAAGTTAGATTACAGATTTTACACAGAGATTGACATATATAAGCGCTCCACCACCAGGACCCAGTGAGGCCATTTGCCATTAAAGATGCAAACTGGAGTACAAATTTTGTGGAAAGTGTCACGAGAAAAAAAGCGAGGTTAAGTCCTATGATAGGATATGTAACTTGGAGGAAAAATTTCTTTCTGGTGGTGAACATAAAGAAGAAAAAAAACTGGATGCCCACAGCCTCGAACTACCTACCCTCCCCTTACGAATCTGCGACGCTAACTACTACACCAGCTGATCTAATGGCAAAAACAAGTGATAATTGTATTTATAAGCAAACTGGCTTTGAGGGCAATTGAGACAAGCGATGTGAGGCTCCAGACCAACCTAGCGAGAGTTTATTTTCCCATCATTTATGTTCTAATGGTGGATATAGCCTATTATAAATTGATTAATTACAATAAAACTAGGACTCGTTTGACGAAGTTCAAGGCGATTAGTGTTGCCTTTGACTCGTGCTCACAGAAAATACGACTTTCAAATGGGCGAGTCAGGGTGCGTAGTCTCCCCTTGTGAGTAATAATTCAGTAGATTTGTTGGATCCCTAATGTGTGTTTTTCGCTACCTTTTGTGATATGCTGGTACATCGTCATCATTCACAATCACATCGCCAATGTATCCAAACGAAATTCAATTGCACGAAAATCCAAATCAATTCAAGGTAGTAGATGGTCATATTGAGTATTCTGTGCCTTTAGCACCGTATAAAATTGTACAGTTTGAACGTAAAGACATGAATATGTCGTAAACAACAGAACTACCAACATTCAACAATGAAAAACTCTGGTTAATTATGGTTGAGAGCTTAAGTCATGAACCGATGATTATTAAGCCATATAATTACAGTTTGCTTGACTATGAATACTAGAACAAAAAACAATGATTATTTGACGACTATGAATACGTATTAATCAGAGATAGATGAATCTCTGATTCAAGAATCAACGATTGATGAATCATTGATTTTTTTATGACTATGAATAGGAAACAGTAGTTAGTAGAGATATACAGTAGACTCTCGCTATTACAAAGTTCATGGGACCAAAAAATCGGCGGTTCGTAATAACTTTGTTCGTATCAATGTAGTTTTTTATATAAACATCGCAAAAGATATCTATTTGCTCTTTTTTGACCTGTTTATCCTTTTCTGTGTTACAGCCGTGCTGTGAAATGATATCAGACATGTAAATAACAATCAAATTATGTGCAAAGATGTGAAATCAAACAGTCTACTTTGTTGTTCGAAAATCATTCATCACGCTATTTTTTGTAGTAATTGTCGCAAGCCGGGAAATTAATTCAGCTCGGAGATTATTTCCATGGAAAAACTGCTCTGCTGCCTGTACAATTACTATGTGATAAAATTAATACAGTAGAATTCCGATTGTAAGTTTATCGATTTTATGGAAAATTTGATTTTGCTTAAGTTAGTGAGTGGTCCCGCCCGATTCCTTAAGCAATATGGAATTATTATTTGACCTCATTATGTAATCATTATTTTACCTTACGTAAATGCGATGTTACAATTTTACGCATGGCTGTTTCGGTACCCAGTGGAGGTAGGGAATTGATTTTATGAAACGAAATTATAGAATTTAAAGAAATTTCAGTAAAATCTGCCAAATTCCTGTCCGTCTTTAACGAAAATCTGCAAAATAATTCTGTACGACCGTGAAATTCAACTGTACCTAGGTAATATGTGGCAATTTAATGGTATAATCTATTATTTTACTGTCCCGTCTTTCAGCACGACAGGTTATGGGTTCAAGGTGTTTACTTATTTACGCTCAGGCAGTTGCACTGGAACCTTGACCTTGAATGATAAACCCCCTCAGCTGTTCCGAGTGAAGAGATAAAGCTCGCTTTTGGGTCCTCCAAAAGCAAGCGTGTCATCTTACCGGCACGTGTTGTTGAGCGGAAGTTGATACACAGTTTGGCTTTACCATTAAAAAAATTGAATTGAAGAACCAAGCCAGGTCATAAAAACAGCAAACAATGTACAGTAGAACCTCGAATATGCGACCCTCATATATACGACGACCTCACTTATACACCGATTTTTTTTGGTCCCGTGGATAACCCCATAAGACCTCATGTATTTCCAACCTCGCTTATGAAACTTTCATTTATGCGACGAACTCTGTTATGAAACGTATTTTTCTGGTCCCATGACAGGAAGTACCTCACTTATACGACTTCCCATAGAGCTGCCGTATGGAAAAATTGCATATTTTGATTTTAGCCGATTATGACAATCAGTCTCATGCTTTCAATCATGCTCGCATGTGTCATATATTATTATTAGGATATTAGGCATAAATGTTTACCATACTTTTTGGTGAAGTATTCGTTGAACAAGTGTTTTCCTTCCGCGGACAACGTCTACATAGGAACCCCATTTTTTATAGTTGCATCATCAGTTTAACCATTGGGTTGATATGCCATAATTAACTTTTATAATAGATCAGAAGATAAATAATATTGAGTTATGATGCCTTAAATTCGACAATTTAGATCGGAACATCGGTAAAATTCTGCTCACCCCATTCTAATTTCTCCATATTAAAATCAACTTCAATCAAACTATACGTACATATAAACATCGTCAGCACGGATAGCTATTATCCTTGACGGATAGTTTAAATTCCCGTGATCGTCAGGTATCGTATATCGATCGTCATTTGTTAACTCGGCAAGGTGGGGCAAATACGGTATTACCACAGAGTATACTCTGTGGTATTACTCTGTGGTATAATTTTGAAGAGGTGCGCAGTTTAGATTTTGGCCCACCGGCTACTAGTCGATCCTGAGTTTCCATAATCGTCCGTAATAAATATGTGTAGTTTGAAAGTTGTAATTGTATGATTATGCGTGCAAATGAGTAGAGTTAACGGGAGTAAAGTCCACACACATCATTTGCAATTTTTTGATAATCGTTCTTGTGCGACATGTGTTATAGTGGCAATGAAGTTAAGTTTCATATTTTAAAACGAAATGAGAAATCCGTCGAATAATTCAGAAAACATATTAGAGTACCTACCTACATTTGCAATTCATCGTGTGAGTCTGAATAGCAACTCATGCACAACATAATATCGCGATTACCCCAAGCAAATTCCACAACTATTCTGATGGTATCTACAGTTTAAAAAACATATAGATATAGATTTCTACAGTCGGTGACTAAATTACTAATGTGGTATAATGCACATATCTTTTATGATGTTTAACACAATACTTTACGTGTATTCGCGCAAAATTTAACGTTTGCACTCTAGATTAGAATCATATTCTAAGTAAATTTTGTTGAATTCCACATTTTTAAGAGTAAATACGATGATATTTTACTATTTTTCAATGAAATATTGCCGATACTTGGTTTGATATCCTTCGTAGTCGATGTAAATACTCATATCCCACGACCTTACGACGCCTAAGACGGGGGTTTTCAAGCGTCGTACGATATGACGGCTATGACATACATAATCGCTCCTTTTCGCTAGCCGTCATAACTATGACGCCCCCGTCATACGAACAATGGTTATGACGCCTATGACAGTTACATAATCGACCCGCAGGGACTGATGGTATTCCCTTCCATGACTTTGTATGTGCGCATGAATCATAAATGCTCCGGTGAGAAATATTGACAAACTTTTTGACGACCACCTGGACACAGTAAGAAAATACTTAATGACCACTGAAATGGGAGATGCTCAAATGAACAATTTCATTAGCCTCGAAAGTTACGTGCTACAATCGCGAGTGGCCTTTGTAAATCAAACTACAATAACGAATTTTTTTGGACAAAAATAAGGGTTAATTCATTTGTAAATGTGTTCTGAAAATAATAATTGATTTTAGTTCCGGAGAAGTTCTTGTGTTTTTTTTATTTCGATAAATGCCTTTTTATATGCATTCAGATTCCTTCCCTAGATGTTAGAAGAAAGCCTGTGGGAAAATAGTTGGTAATCGTTTTGTATCCTGCCCAGCCTCGAGCTTGATTAAAAATGTTTATCTTAAAAATTATTTGATAGGTAAGTAAGTCTTGCTGAAATCTGGTAAATGAGTTTACAATAATGCTCTTCACATGTCACCAAATCAGGGTAAATTTATTGATATTATTTTAGAAATGGCTGAATGAACAATGATTGTTGCCTGTGAGTAAATTAGAGTATTATAGGTTTCATTTTCCTGCCTACAAATGAGTAATTGCAGCCAGGAAGCAAACAGACCAAATTGGGCAGCTGAAAGGGGTTTTGCTCTCCCTTGCCATAAAACCTCAGTTATGAAACCCCTCACTTATGAAACTTTTTTTGGTGGTCTGCTGAAAGTTTCATAAGTGAGGTTATACTGTAATTCAAAACAAGAATGATGATTTTTAATAAATTATAATTACAAGTGATGTTATCGTATGCTGCCTGTGGTTTTTTACCCTTTCGCGCTCGGTTCATACAATGAAAAATTCTACCCTTGCCATTAGCACCGTGAATATATTCGTGTATGCATATTCCTCCACATAGAACTCTCTGGTGACAAGGAATCGCACGAGCCCCAATGCTTCTCGTTGTCTTGGAGCACAAGTGAGTGGGACGCAAGACGCGTATTCCTCAAACGTGTGGTGGAGGCAATCATGACCCTTGTCTCAGTGCCATCTCCACTCATGGCCTGTGGCCAACTGTGTATTTGCTTAACATAATTGGGATTAACGATTAACTTGAACCGAGTTAGATTTCGTTAGCTATTCATCTTATTTGTTAATTTTTTAATTGCCGTCATGTTTAACTTTTAATCGATAATACTTTGCTAATGATTAAATTATTCATTACTACCTTTATGCTACCCGTGCAATCCTTATTTTTCGCTTAGCATTTCCCAATTTTAAACGGAACTTTATCTTCATTGATAACAAAGTTCTTGTATAATGAACATTCAAGACAATTTCTGAGCTTATATTTTTCAAGCATTCAACATATTGTATTAGTAAATCCACAACATAAAAAAAACTATGGACCATGGACACAGTCCGGTGTACCAAGTGATGGGGTGCATAGTTACCCCTGGGACTTTCGTTTGCTTGCTTATATTCCGCTCAGCCGCAAAGGCGTGTTGGCTTGCTGTTCATGCGCAGCAAAATCTACATTGTTTACTAACAAACGTTTCGTCTGCCTCCGTTGAAAAATTTGAGGCGTGTAAGCACGGTTGCATTTGTAGCAAAAGGGAGAAATGCCAAATTTTACCATTCATAATGTTGCCTTAGTTTATTTGCTATGCCTTCTCACTGACGAAATTTAAGGCATGAATAACAAATTTTTTTCATCTAAACGGAAGAACAGACGTCTTTATCTCCAGACGAGCGAAAGAGTGTCACAATTTCATTACATTTCAATGCATACGTATGATGTGTAGGGATTTTGAGGCCAGAATTTCAGTACGCACGAATATACTGTTTCAACGATGGAAACATGATGCTGAAACTTCACATGCTGCATAGTCATTCCCACAAGCCCGGGCAGAGAGTTTTGCCAGGTCAAAGCACTGATAACACTTTGTTGATTCAGACTCAAGTGATTGCCCTGTCGATTGCTAGTAATAACGGTAAGCTTCCGCTACCTGAGGGGAAGAGGGACACATTTCGCCCACCACACAGTCAAATTGGAAAGGGGGTTGGGAGCTAGGGACGGGAAAAGGGAGTGGGTGGAGCCAAGGCCAGGCCGGGAAGCTGGTTGGGGAGGGAGGATTAGCCGGGAATTGTGCCGGACCCCTATTGGGTGAGTGACCTTCAGAGGGACAATAGAGGCATGAGATGTTGGGGAGGGGTGAAAGGGAAGAAGAAAAGTCTATCTTTCGTTTCTTCTCTTTCACCTCTCCTCGACCTCTCATGCTCTCTCAGACTCCTTTCAAAGTGCAGCAACCCAGTGGGAGTTCTGTACCTTCAACCCAGTTAAATAGCTTATTCAAAGTATCCATTGTATATATTTTAGTTCTCAAGCTCATGGGCACAGTATGTGTGGCAAAGATTCCTGATTTATAATGCAGAGTCGTGCATAGCCGAATGATTGCTGTTATTTATACGACAGACTTCATAATAAAGTATTTTTTGTTCCTGTGGGGACCGGGACTAAGGTTCGTTATTTCGTAATTTCGTAGTATCGTTTCTTTACCGTACAATAGATACCCCTATTGTCGGGACCAACGATTTTCTTCGTAAGAACGAAAACTTCGTATAAACGTTGTTTGTAATAAGGAGAGTTGACTGTAATCATAGATTGGAAGGAATCTGTAATTATTGAGGACTATGAATACCGGCCTGAATCTTTCTTTATGGAAGAAATTGCTTAGAATCTCTTATGCCTTTGCCTCAAATTCGAAAACTTATCTTAAGATATTGTATAGGTGATGTTTTCATTGTTAGATTAAGTTGATGTACCGATTCACGACTGCTAGATAAAAATGCAAGGTTTCCTTAACCTTCCATATGGCTCACTTTTCAGACTCCCTAGGATGGTTACACAATGG
Source organism: Ceriagrion tenellum (assembly GCA_963169105.1). Lineage (NCBI taxonomy): Eukaryota > Metazoa > Arthropoda > Insecta > Odonata > Coenagrionidae > Ceriagrion > Ceriagrion tenellum. The sequence continues at coordinate 9,505,879 of OY720638.1, read as the reverse complement.
ATTTTGTCTGCCCTCGGTTTTTCCTTCTTTTACGACCAAATGAGGGCATATTTACCTTATTGGCTGCCACCATTACAGCACATCTGGCTATCCTTTGGAACCACACATGAAAATCTCATATTCTTATCATAATGTCATTCTGAAGTTTTTCATTCCACCATAATTTATGTTACTTTCGAAATATGTTCGCAACTGTGAATGGCATGCAAGTTTTTTGGGGGTGCGGGAAGAGAAAGTCTCCCAGCATGTGACTTCGTGAGAACCAACTACAGTAGAACCTCTTAATAACGAAATTCAAGGGACTGAAATTTTGCAAATTCGCAATTCGGGATTTCGTACCTGGGAGGTGATGTGCATGTTGCATCACTCCAGGGGCAAAATAAATGTCCTGGTGTTGTGCTGTAATTTTTTGGGGAAGAGGTTTACAAAACTCCATTAAAGGTAAAATATCCGCAGAGGACCGCAAACGATTATCTCTACCGTTCTCTTCAGAAGTAATTTGAGGATTTGAAGCCCAGTTTATGATTGGCGTCCACATTAACTTCCATTCCCAAGTCAAGAAGAATATACGGGTTATAATGATTGCTTTAACGATTGTGTGGAAGTGTCCACTGCTTACTCATACCAATAATGAGGGAGTTCAACCACGCTCAACTTGAACGTTTACGGTTGACTGTTTGATGCCAGCGCACATGGTTTCTTATTTGCCCACAGAAGTCCACTTCGCCGCATAGCCATGGAGGTAATCCTTCCATGCTCACTAAGAACCTCCTGGCAGTCCTTTTGCTAAGCCAGAAATAAGCTGAGGACATTATCATTACATAATTGTTCTGGAATTCCATTTAAGTTACTTTTATGGCAACAAATCACAGAACGAACTACAGTTGACTGCCCATGGGCCAGGGTGGCAGGGCTACCACTGTAGTGGCCACAGCAGCTGGGTTGTTTGTGTTTCACCGTTCTTCCGCGAGAGGTCACCTTGCGGCTGCTATGGAAGACAGCGGGTTGGCAGAAGTCTGTATCAATACGTGCTTGAGCAACTGGACGAAGGAAAATAAGGCCCAGCTACGCCGCCACGATGTTTTTTTTCTGTCACCTTAAAATTAAATAATAAATTGAGTTTAGAGGATTTCGCCTTCTCATTCCTTCAGCGCCTCCTAAACTGTTGTCCTCGACGTGATAGAAAGCTTTTTGTGGACTAATTTAGTGCGAGTGATTTTTACCACCACTGGGCCCGAAAGAATCGCCACCAGTATATTCAAATATCATTTTTATGAGTTTGTGTTAGGATGGATGCCGAAAATAGTGCAGTCAGCCGCGTAAGTGTATGCGCCTACCCTTTTGGCCTGAGTCATACAGAAGTTAAATTGAGTTTAGAGGATCTTGCCTTCTCATTCGTTCAGCGACTGCTTGCCTAATGTCCCTGACGTGATAGAAAGCTTTTTGAGCACCAATTAATCGCGAATGATTTTCACCACCACTTGGCCTGACAGAATCACCGCCGGTGCATTTCCATATTATTTTTGTGTGTGTTTGTTAGGATGGATGCCGAAAATAGTGCAGTACGTGTGCGTGCCTACCCTTTTAGCCCGAGTTATCGGCCCTGTAGTTTGTCCTGTTAGAGGGGCAACTTAAGTGAAGTTACCCATGATTCCACAAGTATTTCCATGTCATCAGCCAACTCCACAGTTGGTACGTGGCCGAGGACATTGTTATTAACTCACCGGAGGAAGGAATGTATGCAAAAATTAAGGCGAAACTAATGCTTTCTGTGTCGCGCAAGTAGAGAATTCGTCAGCTCCTGGATCATTAGGAAATGGCCAACCGAAGGTTGTCACAATAGCTCCGTTACCTCCGAATCCTTGAGTTTACATCGGAAATGGTTGCCATCATACAACAGAACTTGCACCCAGTGAGAACTTATGATACTCTTCTATGTTTTCGCTCATTCATAAGGAATAATTAATCACGCTGATGGTGGCACTCGACCGCCTGAAAATATCAGCTTGCGAACCGAAGATAAAAGAAGTTGACCAGCGATTACCGACACACATTCCTGCTGACGGCTCTCTAACCATGCTGATATTAAGTCACGTACGCAAGTTACCAGAAATCCGATGAACAATAAGGTGCTTTCTGATTTGCTCGTTCTCACGGAGTCTCTGATTGGCCCTTTTTGCTTTTAAAACCGCAAAAATCCTGCAAAATAGACAATATTAACAATTTTTTTCTGGCAAAATACGTTATGAAGAGGTAAATATTACGAGTCAGGGCCAATCTTTCATCTTGTTAATCGGGAGTTTTCACAAAGAAGGAGTTCACTCATTAGAGGTATTTACTAATGCTTTAACATAGGGATTTGGGAGGACGACTAGCATTTGTTCGTTCATCGGAGTCTCTCGTTTAGTAGGAGTTCGTAATGTAGAGGTTCTACTGTAAAATGCGGTAGGCAAAGCCTAACCTCTGAGAAATTTAGTCACTTCCAGTTCTCACTCATGTACACTTGTATGCTTCGTGAATCAGCTGTGCTGCTAAACCTCTGCTGCCTTCATTTGCTTTGTGTGCCTTGTTGATCTTCCTTCGATCTCACCTATTACCCACGTTTTCCCATTAACCTTATACCTTTCCTTCTCTTTTTTGTCACCTTCCTATCTTTCCTTCAAATTCTTGTACCATTGCAAAGCTAAGGGATAGGTACACTGAGGATGACACCGGTGAAATAAGCAACGACAGTGACAAAGATGATGGAGTTCCAGTAGCCAATTGGGCAAGGGCCTAGCCTCTTTGATACACCAGTTCCTGTAAGATCACTGAAGTTAAGCAATGTTGGTCCCTGACGAGGGTTGGATGGGTGACCATTCGTACCTTCACCATGGAGCTCTTGTACCCTGTCTGCTTGTGGCAGGCAGGTTAAACATGGGGTTGGCACAGTGGACCACTCAAGGTCTAGGTGCCAGAGCTCCTGTCGAAGGCTCCCCCAACTAGCAATGTAACCATCTAATCCAGTAGCCAATCCTCAGGAGATCAATGATACAAAATTTAAAAAATTAAAAAAGATAATTTTTGATTATTTTATGATGTATCACAGATATTCTGGATTTAGTCCAGTTTTAGGACACCAGTTAGACAGGTAAAGGATTCAAATCTTTGGCACTTTCCTCACCTGCATGGAAGGGTAAGCGCCCTTTCTGTCCTCGTGTGACTGATACAATTTCTCCAGGGGATAAGCTGGGTGACTCACTGGTGCGATTATTTTTTAGCAAATATATTTTTTCCTCTTTTTCCCCATTTCATCATCTACATCTACATACTACCCTGCGAGGCGACTCAAGGGTGTGTGACGGGGGGGTGTGAGGTCACCAGCCTTGTAAAGATGTAAGGTTTTCGGAGGTGAAATGGTGGCATGTATTATGGGAGGGTATTTAGTGAAGCTCAGTTTTTATTGTGGTTGCTTATTGTTCGCAGAAAGAATGAGTTTTTGAATCTATACATTCAGCAGTGTATCTCTTATTTTATCGCATCTGTCAGACTTAGAGACGTAGTGAGGAGTCATGATAATATTCTCTATGTTGCTCTGAAAAATATCAGTTCTGAATGTATCAAGCAACCTAAGCCTAGTGTGTAGCCTCCGAGTCTCTAGGGGTTCCCACCTTATCTATATGTTCGTTCGTTGCAGTTTTTTATGAAGCATTCTTCTTTCCTTTGTATTTTATTAACTCTTTTTGGAAAATGTTTATGACCAGGGTCCCAAATGCTGGCGGCATATTTGAGGTCTGGCCTAAGCAGAGCGAAGTAGCATCTCTCTTTGACTTTTTCATCCGAGGACCTTCCTATTATGCGCTTAACAAAACCTAGGTTCTTTAATGCTGTGCCGCACATATTTTGTATGTGTGTTCCCCACGATGTGTCTGAAGTTGTGGTAGTTCCAAGATATTTTACAGTATCCGAAGATTTCATGCTTACTCCACCCACAGTATAGGTATGGCATTTGAGTGATGACTTTCACAGGAAGTGAACTGTGGTGCATTTGCTGATACATATTTAATTGGTCTTCAAAGTCCACATCTTTGCTTATTTCACAGTAGATGACTGTATCGTCTGCAAGTATTCTTAATTTACTGCTAACTCGAGAACTTGCATCATCATTATTATAAAGAGTAAATGAGGGCTGATAACGCATCCATGAGGAACGCCAGGTGTGACCTTGACCATATCAGAGCTAAAAGTTAACGATATAGGCCTATAATTTCCTGGGTCACTTCTATTTCCTTTTTTAAATATTGGTGTGACATTGCTTATTTTCCAGTGTTGCAGCACCTTGCCTTCGGATAATGATTTGCTAAATATAATTTCTAAGAATGGTGCAATCTGTTGCACTAACTTCTTGAGCACACGTGCAGATATTCCTTCTGGACCTGTCCCTCCCAGAGACCGGATTGAGGGACTATTCCGGACAATTTCATATTCAAAGAATCCATGTTTCATCTTTCTTCATTTCTCTGAAGCTACTTTTGTCTTGGATACCCCAATGGATCTTTAATGTGGTGATTTTCCGTTGCCTGCCACATCCCCATGTTGTTGGCCACTGTACAGCTCATTCGCCTTTAGGGGAGATTTCTCCCCCCTAGGACACGAGAATGTTCTGACCTCCAACCGCTCTTCTGCTTCAATGAACCGTTGGCACTTGGTGGAGGGTGACTCCTTATTCCGGGAGTCCCTCGCCATTTCCTTGTTAGTGTAAATGGGTTGCACCACGTGAAGGTGAGGTTGGCATTAGATAGAGAGAGGCTATCTGAGACGCATCTATACCCTTACAGCCCTATCACTATCAACCAAATGTGGAGTGCACTGTAGTAGTCTCTTCAATGATTGCATATGCTTGTCATCCTGTGCTTGGTCTTTGATCACCAGCCCTTCAGCTCTTTTGGAATTTTGTGTGGTTCCATTTTGGAAGGCATTGTATTATAAAAGAAATGTAAACGTATATGGAAAAGTAATGCATTTTTATTGGGGCAGTATGAGAAAATTGTGAAAATACCTGAGAGTATATAACGGTATGCTGAAGTCTGAAGGTATTCAGAAAAAAGATCATTTTGCTGTCAGGGAGAGTTCAATGAGAAGTGAGGGGAAAGAGAGGATATGGCATTGAGGACCCACTTGTGAGTGGCTCTGAATGGGCCACTGCTAACTCTATACAGTTGAACCAGGTTAGGATGTTCCTCCTTAGCACATTTTCCTCCTTAGTACGTTGATTCCCCTTGGTCCTGGTACAATTGGGCCAATTTACAGGTAAAATTACTAGGTTACTACGTTTTAAATCCTGGCGCTTTCCTGGTTAGTATGTTCAGTAAATTGCGGAAATGCAACCTGCAAGTGCTTCTCTAATATAGTTTGGGTAATATAAACAACGGACACACTCCAATTAACGTACTAAATATCAACCCTAGGCATTTATTGCTGATCCATTTGCATTTCACATGTTTTGTGATGTAAAACAATGAGCAGCCGATTAGTGGGAGTGTAGGTCTAGAGCAGAGAGTCGTTCATATTGCACGTGTTGTGATAGTAAGGTCAGTTACAGTTGAAAGTAAGCTAGTTGTGAAGCAGATTACAACTGCAGACTAAATGAAAATTCTGGAAGAAGTTGACAGAAATCCACACATAATGCGAGTATAACTGGCGTGAAGGTTGAACATCCCTGCATCTACTTTAAACACGATCATCAGCAATCGAGAAAAAATGCAAATTGGTCATTGTGACAGAAAGCAAAAGCGTATTCGCAATGGCAAATTTCCGGAATTGGAAACTGTTTTACTTAAATGGTGCAAACAAGCACGAAGCTCAAACGCAAATGTAAAACGTCAACGTTTGATGGTTCAATCGTCAAAGAAAAGGCATTGCATTTGGCTGCAAAAATGGGCATAGAAAATTTCCATGCCTCCAATGGTTGGATAGACGGTTTCGAAAACAGACATGGATTAGTTTATAGGTGTATTTATGGTGATGCAGCCAGTGTTTACCTTGATATTGTAGAAGCCTGGAAGGAAACAAGTTTGTTGAAGTTGCTTGAAGATTTCAATCCCGATGACGTCTACTATGCTAATGAAGCAGGTTTATTTTTACATCTTATTACCCGATAGAACATATGCATTTAAAGGAGAAAAATGCCACGGAGGAAAATTAAGTGAGGAGAGACTGAAAGTTCTCTCGTGCTGCAACGAGAGTGGAACTAACAGGCTGCAGCCACTTGTGATAGGAAAATCTAAACACCCTAGGTGTTTTAAAAGTCTTAGAAACTTTCCCTGCCAATACACAACTAACCCTGCAGCATGGATGACCACATCAATTTTGGAAAAATTTTTGAGAGGGTTAGATGCCAAACTGGGTGGCAAAAATAGAATAATTTACTTTTTGTTGACCACTGTGCTGCTCATCCAATTGATACGAGATACCTCAGGGTTGAATACTTCCTGGCAAACACAACGAGTCACCTTCAGCCCCTTGACCAAGGAATCATCCGATGTTTCAAGCAAAAATATAGAAGACTGCTGGTGCAAAAGAGGCTAGCCACCTTACAAACAGCTGAGCTGAAGATAGACGTTATACAGGCGATGCACTTCATCAAATACGCTTAGGATTCCGTGAGCCAAGAAGTTGTTTTAAAGCAGCTGGATTTAGTCGTGCAGGGTCGGACATGTAGGTTGACACGACACAAGAGGCAGAACTGACTCCTTTCCCTCTCGAGGAGTGGCGTCAGATTGCTGGAGAAGTGAAATTCAACGAGTACTGTGAGTGTGATGACGATCGTAATGTTTGCCAGACCTTGTCGATAGATGAAATTCACAAGGAGGAGTTGGAGGACGTAGATGATGATGATGATTTAGAGCTAGGGTCTGAGTCTGATTCAGTTCCCACAATTCCAACTTTAGCCAAAACACTCCAGGCCATGGAGTGCATGTTATGTTACTTACCTAGTTTTGTGGGAGCAGACAACGCCTTGAATCTCCATGCAAAGCTTGACGCTAGAATGCTTGAGCTTGGTGCGTGAAATAAAAAGTAGAGTGAAGCATAATAAGAGAACTTTGGAGAGTAATTGTAATTTCTTTTGTCTTTCCCTCTGATTTCGACTACCTGGATTGCTATATTTACTATCCTGGTTTGCATGTTTTCCTGGTTTGTATGTTCATTTTTTGTGTCCCCTTCAAAAACGTGCTAACCAGGTTCCACTGTAGTGATTTACGTTTATTTTGATGAGTTCAGTGGGACTTGACAGTGGTATCCCTTGTCATCTTTTCACTGCTCATTAGTGCTTGGTATACTCATTCTTTGACTGTCATTTCTTTCAGTTCCGTGAATGATTTTGATGAGAATGAGATTGAGAAGGACAAAAGCTTTAAAGGCTCAGTTCATTCTTTAAAATCAAATTCAGCAAAATGGAATGGGAACCAGCAAGTACGAGAAAATGCTGTTATTAGTCAACGGGACAAGAAAAATCGTTCAAACAGAGATTCCACTGATCCAGTTGCTATGGCTAATCACAAGGATGAGCATTATTTGAGGTCTGTTCAATTACTTAAAAAAATGTTACAATTTGTTTGAAGCAGTAATTATTGATATGCGTACACACTGCCTATTTTCTTGTACTAACTCAATTTCACTAGCATGGTCATTTCACTTGTGTGTGTGTTTGTGTCTGTGTTGACAATGATCTTGCTGATCAAAACTCTGTGTGTATATTAAGAAGGCAAACTTGGAAATAGAAACACACTAAATTGCATGCACACTTAAAAAAAAAACTAAAATGCTTTAGTGGTCAATGCTGTTCCCTTTATTGGTTTGAGTTGTATTATCATTTGTTTGGTAGAAATGGATTTAGCAAAGTGAGGAAGTGAGTGGTGTTTTGGGAAGTGGTGACTGTTAAGGATCTCGGGGGAACCAGAACACTTCCAATCGCACAGTCACCCAGTTTTGTGCTGTCTCAGAGTTCTCATTCTCTCACTCCGAGATAATGGCTGTTGTTGGGCATCCATTGTCAAAAGGGTGAGCAGGGGGTGGAAGGGTGGACCCTTTGGACGGTGTGCTTTGGAGTATGCTTGCTGCTTGGAAGGATGGAGATTAATTTGGTGAAGCGAGGATGGTCATTCATGGGGATGGAAAGTGAAGTATGTCGTACTTCTGCACAGGAAGGAGGGCTATTAAGTTGGTGTGAAAGATGGGTAATGATATTTATTTGTGCAGGTGCAAGTGACACTTGTTGGGGGATGAGGGAAGGGGCGAGGGGTTAGGTTTTCACCATGCACACCTTGAGCACCTTGAACAGGCTGTGGTGATTGAAGGAGGGAGCTGGTCAAAGTGAAGGGACTTGTGTATTTTGTTGAGCTTTTCAAGTTTGTGGGGTGCTTAATAGATGAGGATACAGTGGTAAGAGGAGGGATGTGGAGGGTTTTAATGGTGAAAAGTTTTTTTTGCCCTATTGGCTCTGAGGGAGTGGTAGCCATTGTCTGTGTATTGTTATAGGCCGGGGAAACTGTATCAGATGGTAACGAAGGTTATCTTATTTTTAAACAATTGGAAAAGTGAACATTTCTACCTCCAAATTAATATTTGTTGAAATTTTGCATGTTTCATGTTGGCCAGTGTGCCAGGTCAAAAACCTATGCTGTATGGGGTCTTAAATAGGTTTACAAATGGAAATATTGAAATTTCAGATTGTAAAGATTACTTTGTCGACCTGACATTTGACTTCTCCTTTGGCATTAATTTAATTTATTTTGCTGCATCTTCACCTGTTGATGGGAACTTGGTGGCTGAAGCAAGTTCATAGTTTGAGTACATAGTGTGTGACCACTGGGCCCCATTCTCCCCAACAGGCCCAAGGTATACTCCTATCCAACAAAAACGTACCACCTTGGAGCTGCAAAATATCTGAGTCTTAAGTTGGCATCGATGTGACAACACGGTTGATCCATGCCCCCTGCCCAGGAAAGCAATAAACATACGGACCAGAAAAACGGTCCGTGGTTGGCACAGGAGAAGGCGGAGGGAAAAATTTGACCTAAAGTAGGATGGAGTGGGAGAGGACCCAGGCCAGGAGGGATTTTTCTTAGGGGTGGGGGGGTCTAGGCATCTGTTCACTTTTCTGGGTGAGATAGCTCGTTGCAGTTGCTCCAAGACCTCCCTTGATGGCAACTGCTGAAAGATGCGGAAAGCCCAGCCTTCATCCCCGTTGCTCGTTCCTCTCGTTTTAAATAATTATTTCATATGCTTATTTATAAACATTTAAAATTTTTAGAGAGTTGACGTGTTTTTGTTTTATGAAATTCCTTGTGATTTTGAAATTTCCATAGTTACTTACATGCCAAGATTGATCCAGAGGTAATTTACTTAGTTTTTTCGGTAGCTGAATCAATTTTATAAATATTCCCCTCCTATAGTTACGTTTCCAGTGAATGCGTATTGAAAGTTCACAAAGCACATTTTAAGAAATACATTAACGTGTTAATTTAAACCTACATGCTACAAAGTTACACTTGAAGAGGAATTTCAAGATGTAATTGACTACTCTGAATGCCATATTCTATTAGGTAAAAATTCATTGCCTAAACTGCGATTCTATTTTTAAACAAATAATAATAATAATACTTTTAGCTAGTTGGTATCATACAAAGTTTCTCCACTGCTTTTGGAACAGTGGTACTATGCATCTTTGATTTTTAATTTGATATTTATCTCCACAAATAGCTTTAAAGGCCTCTCTTAGGATCACTATTTATTTCAAATGTGAATTGAAATATCTCTTTGCCCAATTTATCTTCTGTGATGATGCTTTTAAACCAACTTCCATCCACTCAACCATAGAATTCATCCTTGACCCAATTTTAGTCTCCCAGTAGAAATTACTGGGGATAAAATATACTGTTTGCTGGATAGAGACATTTATTCGCCACAAAATGTTAAGACTTTGGCTAACTTCGTCTCATGGGTGTATGATACACTGCAAACTTCTGCATTATTATTCCAAAAAACCTAGTATTGAGAGGTAAGAACTCTATGAAAATGATTTCCTTGGGCACCTTACAAATAACAACTCTTAACTTTCCACAGTCTTAATGTATTTGATATTAACATAATTAAGAAAACAAAGCATTGGCACTGGGGTTTGCATCGCATGTTTTCTGCCTTCATTTTTCATTTGTCATTCTAGGAAGGAGTGATTGAGGAAGGGTAAATACATTCGTAAATTTATCCTACTCCTACATTCGCTGATTCTTTCGATTTACTTTACCTCTCAGAAGTGTATAGTGGTATCCAAAATAACTTCATTATGGCTAACTATGGCCATCCTCCTGAAATTCAAGCCATCGTTTAGACAGCATTGAGTAAAATTGAAAATGATTGCTAACGTAGGGTTACAGTGAGGTCAGCTTCGAGCATTGGTAATATACCTTTTGTGATCTTAAAAAAAAGGAGTACGGCAAAGGAGGCCAACAACTTCCACCTCTTATTGAAACAGAACATTTACGTTCAAAATAATTATTAACAGGAAATATTTCCTATGGAAACTGATTACTACACAACATAAATAATTACTGGTTTTGTTTAATCAAGTCATGATGTTTCAATCCTCATATCTTTTTAATAACTCAATGTTTTTGTTGCCTAACTTCATTTTAATGGTGTTACGATGTCTCAGTTTTATTTCTCATGAAAATCATTGAAATTAACGGAACAAATAATCTCTACACTAGACCAAGTTATAAATAACTCATTTATGTCATTTATTTAACTTTTTGAGAGACTCAAATACAATCTTCAGTTCACTCAACTTGTGAATTCCGCCTCCACTCTATTATCCAAAATCAATGTGTTGATGGAACACCCTGTCGACCCCATAAATACATTTCTGGCAAACTGTAAATATTTCACACAAAAGATATCCCTCCTCTCCTTCCTGGGTTGAGGAAAGGGTTTACTCTTTTGGATGTGACCTAAACGGTCTGCAGTTTCTTTCTCAGCTGGGAGTGGGCATATAGGAGGGGTGTTGTTTTTGAGCCGTTTCCATTCAGTCGTGTGGTTTTTGGCTTCCGTTTGCTTATTAGTGAAGCAGGAAGAGGAGGAGGTCTGCGCAGTTAGACAATCTCAAGATGCCTTATTTATAACTAGATGGTGCGGAGAGGACGTGCCCATCCAAGGTGATCAAATACTACTTTCTCTAACACCAAGATGCCCATCTCTGGTCCCTATCTTCGTACCTCTTGTTATGATTATTTTCTCATCATATTCTGATACACTAAAAATATTTAAGATTTGACCTCATTTTTTGCTTCTGGCTTCATAAATTTACTGTTTTAAGAAGAATGTTATAGAATATTCACAAAGTATTTTGCAGGAAGTGCTTTATGGAAGTGGTTTTCGCAATGACTTTGGCAAAGTCCTCAAAACTCTGCATCAATGAAAATAGAAAACGAAGCAATGATGGCAAAGGAGGCGGGCACAGACTTCAAACAAATACTGCAAATATGAGGCATTTGTAGGTAGTTTTTGTTGTGGGATGAAGTCGTTGTTGGGAGACAACTTGTCCAATCAGTGATGACGAAAGATCTCTGTTCAAATAGCCAAAGCAGGAGCTGCTTTCTTTGGAAACAATTGAACAGAATGTTGCCTAGAGTCAAGGATGAGGACTGAAAGAGCGATGGAAATGATTGAGCCTCATGAGTTCTCTCGACCAATACTTTTCATTCTTTAATGCTTCAGTTATTCTTCAGTTCTCTTTGGCTGATGATCAAGAAGTAATAATGAAGTAAGTATTCTTCGACCTATAATCCAGCAGGAGAAAATAATAACCCAATGTATTTGCAAAATGTTTGTAAATAAAGACTTAGCTGTTGCATATGCTTATTATACTGACAAAAAATGGGAGGTGGCATTTTATTTGGAATACAACCAAAATACGTCCGAGCCTTTGTGCAACACAGATAGTTATTTTTAGTTAGTAAAAGACAAAGTGGGACCAAGTCTTAACATGGTGTGGTGAAAAGATGCCTCTGTCTGAAAAGTAGTGTATTTAATCCCTATCAATTTCTACTGGGAAATAAAAATTGAATCAAGGCTGAATTCAATGGTTGAGATGATGGAAGTTCAAAGTTAAAGCATTCTAGCAGTAGAATTAGAGGGCGTAGAGTAATTCCAATCCACGTTTGAAGTAAAACTGCTTCTAAGGAGGAGTTATAAAGCTATTTGTGGGAATAAAACTAGAGGTGGGCGAATACCATCCACGAATACTCAAATACCTTGAATACTGGAAATTATTTTTGATCTCGAATATCGAATAACTATGAGGAGGGGGGAAATTTGAATACCTCGAATATTGCGCTGTGGCACTATGCTCGGTGAGTTGACAAACTAATCTCTTCGAGTGCGCAGGAAGAACCGCGAGGACACACCATTCTCAATTGATAATACTTTTTATTTGTTTTAGTTTTTGTTGTTGAGTGAAACATTGCTTACTAGATCCTTTCATATAACTATTACAAGAGAATATCGTCATTTTGCCAAAGTAAACTAATGTGCGCTGTTGTGAATATAAGTTGAAGAGACCTTGTAAATATCGTTGACGATAGTTCTCCACACAGGCTTCGTTTGTGAACTAATTTATTTGTTCTGCTTAAAATTATTTTCTCCAATTTAGAGAAATGATACAATATGTCATTTCTACCAAATCTGGAGCAGTTGATCAATTAGCCAAATAATTTTTTTGCAAATGTTGCAAAGAGTCTATGCCACGCGAACTATGCTATCTTACTATTTATGTACCATTTAAATCTATGCTCTCTTACTATTTAGGCTATAATTATGTCCCATAGTCTGCTGCTGTAAAAATTCCCACACCTTATGTATAATTTTGCAGCAGCAAGCTTCATGTAAAGTTTCTGCAAGTTTGCTCTGAAAAGTGTGTATCTGGAAAATCTAGAGATTGGAAAGTTTGCCATGTCAAGAGTAAATGAAGTTGATGACAATTTTATTATGGCAGGAGAATGTCAAGTGCATGACAAGTCATGACATGAGTGGTTGCTGACGAGATTAATTAACATTTTTTCATTCATTTATTTCACTTAACGTATTAAATTGTATTAATAATCATAAAATTCCCACCATGCTTATTTGTTGGGAATTGTTTTTCACAAAAAAAGCCAATGGAAACTAGTCAATTACACTTAACTGTTATCATTTGACCTATGTATAGTTGGAGCGGCACCATTGTGGACAAAATTTTAGTCTCTGCATCACATGGGTTTATCGTCAAACTGACCGGAAATTTATTCACGTTACTCAACCTGGTTTGGAAGTTGCGAGCATTGAGCTTGCCATCTCCTTCAGCGTGGAAACTTTGAATGCCATTATTTATCTTCCACAATTTTGCCAATAATAGCTGTTCGAGAACTTTCGGTAGCTGATGAAATTCATGCGGTTGTATGTGTGTAGACCTAATTTGGTGGATATTCTAGATGGCCAGTGCCTTAGAAGGTTAGTGTCATGAGAGTTATTTTAATATCTTCGATCTGCTTCATATTTTTCTACCGATTTGATTTGATAATCTTCAATTCTATGCAAACTCAACCAAGTCTGTGGCCCAATCACCTCCCGATTTTCACTATTTTTGGCACAATGGAAGAATATAGTAAGGAAAGCTGATATACCACATATTAGCTTTCAGTGATTAAAAATGTCAAAGTTTTGGTGCTTGGAATATCAAAAGTTAGCACAAAATGGCTCGCCGCCTCTCAGAACTTCAGCTCAAATACATGTCAATGTAGTGGTCATATTTCAAATTAACAATATTCTTGTCATACAAAGACAACCATCTTTGTTTTCTATTAACTTTTAGTTTTCTAGACTTCAGGTATTCTGAAGATGACTTTCATTCTTTCTATTTTTTGGTTCATAATTAGGGCCTAATTACTCCTAAACTAATTCTTAGAAAGGGTGGAACTTTTTCCGAACAGCAATGACACTGGGCTGTAAGCAGACAATATGAAATTTAATTTGTGGTGCACAACTACGGCACAGTGGAGCAACAAAAACAAATGTGAAAATGTTGCTACTTTTAGTGCTTTAGATAAGCGATGTTTGACCACTGACTTTATGTTAAAATATGAATTTTGCAGCAGCCTTTCAATAACAAAAATAAAATTGGTGGGTCATTCAGTCAAACATACAAAAGATATTATGAATGTTATGTCCTGCTACGTGTGTGCCTACTTCGAAAATGACGTATCGGGAAGTTACCTGGGTAGTCTGCGCACACGCAGTGCGTCGAATATCCAAACAAAGACGAAAGACATAATTCTTAAATACTCAAAATATGTAATAATGCGACATATTTACGAAGTGGTTGCTTACTGAAGAGTCTCTGTGGTATTACTTCATGACTAGTGAATGATATTGATAACATATATGATTTGGTATAAAGATCTGTCCATTAAATTGGTGTTGTTTCAATCAACATTATTCCTTAATTGGAAATCATATCGTTATTTTTAACTGTAAATCAAAACATAATGAATGTACCCAATTAAAGAGGAATTTTGTGTTGAATAATTAATGGCCTGCTATGTTGTCTGCTGAGAATTTTTGTATTGATCCTCATATATGGTTTTTGTATACGGTATGATTTTATTGTATACTATTTCATTAATTTGATTATGTAATAGGTAAATTTTCATTTCAAAAAATGAGTAAATATTTTAAATCCAAGTTAGAGCTTTGCTCATAAACAGATGGTGAATAAGTTTCTGAAAATATTCAGTAAATTATTAGAGAATCTAGGGTTTAAATATTTGAGGTATTTGATTATATTCGAATTCGAGGAAATCACTATTCGTCCCAATTCTTAAAAAAACTTCAAATGAAAATTCAATGCAGACGCTAAGTATGTGTCACATTAAATGTATAAGTCATTGAAATAAACATATCAAATTAGTGAGTGACTTTTATATTTCCAAAGAATTATTATATTTTTTTAAGAAAGGGCTTACTGGTATTTAAACTGTTTAAGCGTAATTGAATGACTTTAGAATCCAATTCAATGCAATCCAACCCCTCTGAGCGATGCAAATCTGTGATATATTCCTGATAAATGGATCACTATTTTTTGTTGGATGAGGGCTTGTTGCTTCGTAAAATTTAAAAGTAGAAGAACAACTATTATATTTCATTTGATATGATTTGACCTATTTTAGCGACGGCAATAGCCTCTCTGCGACCTAATAAAGGGGAAACCCATCTCTTTCAGCTAAGGTTTCCTGTATGCTGATGGAGACAAGAAATGGATATTTGAGTCCTGCCTCAATTCTTGCAGCTACTGGAAATGAGGACCGTTTTGCCATTTGCCTTTCCACTGTTCTTTATTATCCCCATGCCTCCCCACCCATAAGCATGCGGATCGGGCAGACACAATACACCCAATCCACCTCCATCCCCCCAGAAATAATGCATTCGCAGGTCACAATTTTTCGATGTTTCCTCTCATCAAGTTAGTTCCGAAGAAGGTTCCTTATCCCTCCCGTGCATTTATTGCTTTCCCATGCAAGGGGGCATGGTTCAGCGTTGTCACATCAATGCCAACTTGGGACTTAAAAATTTTTCGGCTGCGAGGTGGTAAGTATTTTTTGGACAGGAGTATACATGACCACATGCTATATGATGTAATAACTGCTGCATTTACTTGGGTAAGCCATGCACTCATGTATCCCATACTCTTCCTTCTTTGGGTAGGCTCAAGAGGGAAGAAAATATTTTTGCCAAAAATTAACTTTCTGCCCCTGGGCCCACCTCTTTCTTTCAGAACCTAAAATCATGTTCCTAGTTAAAAATGCTGTGCTCAAGTTAAGTGTTTTTGTTGGTATTTCTTAAGTTGTTTTTTATTTCATCGTGGACACTGTGCACTGCCTTTTTTTCATGGCTTTTATTACACAATTTATTCTCTCTATATCTGACAGTAATCCCTGTGATTGCAATCACATTCAGTAGGTGTACGAATGGCATTTGATTGTCATGATTTGTGCATTACAATAATATTCGTAAAACTACAATTTCAACCTGTGATTATTCAAAAATTATAAAAATCCACCTGAGTGTTAGCAAATGAAAGCAGCATTCCATACCTGCCTTATTACTGCCATTGCAACAGGTGAACAGAGGACATATATGCCACCTTGTTTCTGTGCAATTGCTGTGGACTTGGATGATTTAGGAATGCTTTGGGAGATTTGGAAATACACAGAAATATGCTAAGCTCAATTTAATACCACTCATTATTATCATAAAACTAAGAAAGGAGTGAGAAATTGCAACCAGTGGAGATTGAAAATTTGCAAAGTCACATTGCTTTAAGCATGTTCAATCATTACCATGCCAGTGTTTAAACAAGAAAAAGGCATGGATTACCAGAGATTTATTTCAGGACTTTTTGAAATCCCTTGATGGCAAAATGGGATCAGCCAACAGAAAAACCTCTATTCTTTTTCCGACCGATGTGCGGCACATTCCCCTGATACACATTTCTTGAGAAATGTGAGGGTGGAAGTCTCTTGGGCAAAAATTCTCAAGTGTTTTGCTCAACCACTGGATTTTAGTGTTATTTGAGTTTTCAAGCAATTGTATAAGCATTGGTAAGAAAGGCAATTGTAGCAGTAAATTGCAGGCAAGGGCATGCTAAAATAAATTTGCTACTGGCCATCCATTTGTTGTTTGTTGCAAGTGCATAGGAAGGTGTGAATAGTAGAGCCATAAAAAATTGCTTTGCCAGAGGGAGTTCCTGAATATCATTGAAACAGAGCTGATTTAGGAACTGCAGTGGATTATGTTGAGTGGCAAACTTTGAAATCAGAAATATCATTCAAACATTTTGTTGAATGTGATGATGAAGTGCAGACCAGTGGCATCATTCCAATTGGTACATTGTGTGGTGCATGAAATGAAATTGACTCCCAACTGTTGGGAAAATAAGGAAGTGCCTGTGGTGGCCACCTTTTCGGAGGCCGTGGCCGGACTAGAGAAATTGAAACCGTACTTATCTTCAGTTGAGATCAATGAATCCACTTAATTGATGCTTTCTAAACTGGAAAATGACCTGCTTCTCAGTTACGGCAAAAATAAGAAGCAAAGCAAAATCTCAGATTTTTTAATAGAAGTTGCTGTCCAGCAATATTAGTCTCAGCTATAAGTGCTATAATTAATATTGAATTCGTGTGTAGGCAGTTGGATAAAGCATTGTATTTTGTGTTTGGACCTGATCATTTTTTATTTTTAGTTCATTTTTTTGGTTGCTGAATGAATGAATTTTGAAAATTTCCATGATAGCTCAGGAGATCACCTATTTAATTATATCATAATCAATTTTTTACAGATGCTCTATGTCAGCTCCTAATTCTGTTAAGTTAATAAGCTAATTCCTAAAATAATTTTCTTAAAATATTGTCTACAAATTTTTATCATATTAGATTTAAATTTCATTTTTATAATTGCTTCCTGGAGAGTGTTTCCAAACCTCTTTTAGGAAGAGCACATTAAATTAATGATAATTTTTAATATTGTTTGTTACACCTTTTAGTGACTTTAAATTATCCTTTTTATTCATGAACAACTGTCCCACACTTTTGTCCAAAAATTGAAGCTCATAAAAATTTAAACTATAAAATGTTTAAACAAATAATATTTTAATTGCCATTTTAAATTCAAATTTAGTTTAATCAAAACTTTTGGTTTTGAAACAAGCCATTGAACATATTTTTGCATTGATTCTTCCCTGGATATGTGATTCCAAAAATCTAATGACATTTTGAAAAACAGCCATTATTCAGCTGTTTTTAAAATTTTCTCAATCCGCTTGAAATGGTATTCATCATCAAACATTTCCTCAAATTTTTTTCAAAATCTGAGAGGTCAAGGGTCAACTTTGGTCCAAAGTGGCGTGGAATGATCCTATTATGTAAGTGATATTTGGTATAAAATGTGGATGTGTATTACATCTTTTCCTCTATGATTCATGCATTGACTGCATGTAATTTTTTTATCATTTTACCTACGTGCACATAAGCAACCCTCCCATGTATCCAAATAAATCTTATCATGGGCTTTTAAGGCTAACAAGGGCTAACAGAGACATATAAAATAGAGAAAACATCTTTTGTATTTTATCGCCTGCTATGGAATTTGTATGGCAATAATGGGTAGTAATATTGTGCTAACATTATCCAAGCTGGAAGTGTATTTGGGTGTTACTAGTCTCAAGTGAGGGTAATTTTTGTGTTAACCCTTTGAACATGGCATGACTTGAATTCATGTCATGGTATTTTTATGTTGGTGCTGATGACATGATATCACGTCATCAACACCAGTGGCAAGACAGCCATGAATTGCTATCACGTCATGCCATGTTCAAAGGGTTAAGATTTGACCTTGCTGGCCAAATTTACCTTTTGCCTTACTTTAAAAGATTGGCGACTCAGAACCACATATTACATCATGGAAATTATGGTTGAAGCATAAATGTGTTTGTGTGTACTGTTTCCTTATATAAAGTATTTTGGCAAATTGCAGTGGCTTATTTTGTTGGTAAATAATTTTGATTCATTCATTTGTTTTTGTCTCCCCTCACAATAGGCTGGAAGGAGATGTGAAACGGCTCAAAGTGGACCTCCAAGCGAGTCGGCAAACTGAACAAGATCTTCGCTGCCAAATCAATGTATTGTTATCTGGTGAACGAAGTGTGAAAAGTGAGCTTTCACAGCTTCAACAGGACAATGATGATCTTCAGACAAAGTAAGCCTAAATTCTCACTCTGTAACCTTGGTTAGCTGAGCAAAATGGAACCCAATGGAGCACTAATACTTTTTTGCATTGATTCCAGGTCCATTATCCTTGTGTGCCACAATAAACTGAAATAGATTAAATTGCTTCCTACTGAATTCTTTATTGCATAATTATTTGGCTTGGTTATATTTTGTTAAATCAAACTGCTGTAGTAAAATAATGCTAGTATGTATTAAATACTCACTGCCTAAAAGTTAGTGTTTACTACATAATACGTCATACACATAGTTGCTTGGGTTGGCCCACGTGTTGAGCATAATTTTTGCTGCTTGAATTGTCTTAAATTATAGGTTTAGCTTTTTTTAAACTAGCATGATTACTTGTATAATTATTCAGATGCCTAAATTTAAGGAAGAGAGATTTGCTCGCTCTCTTAATCGTATTAGAAATTTTTGAAATGTGGTTATTGGAAACATTAGTTTTGACTTGGCTAGAATATTATTCATTTCCTTGGATGAAGTGACATTTGTTCAATGCAGTAATTTTTCTTTAAATTACAGCCTTAGGTTGCCCTTTTTTAATAGAGTTTTTTTTAAATCAGGATGTGGAGTACAACTGCTCAAGGATGCAACATATTTGTTTAACTGGCGTGGTTTGCTAGAACTATTGGAAAGGTCTTCTTGTCTGTCTTTCCATTGTTGAGGCCAGCATTTGTTGCAGTTTGAAATATTTTGTGATTCATTGGTGCCAAAAGGTTTTGTGGCATTAGAATAATGATTGGTATCATTCCTCATGTTTTCCTATAGCTTTGGAAGGTTTCCTCATGAATTAATCTTAGTATGTTATTCTTATTTAGTTTTTCTACTATTAAAATAGGAAATTATTTGAATAAAGAGCAAAGTTTCAAGGGTAACTTTTTGGTGGGAATGATGCATGTCACTAATTAAGTGATTACTTTTTGTTTTCCAATCACTTTGACATTGGAATTGGTAGACAGTGTGTGGATAACTTAACCAATCACTTTCCAGTAACTAGTGGTGGTGGTAACTAGTTCAGTTTTCCAGGTCTTCACCTTTGAATCATAGTTAAAGGGAAAATCATTCATTGATTAGCTGGTATACTATGAAGTTCATAATATTTATTTCAGCATGTCTTAGTTCCAGAAAAACTAATTTATCAAAGTGTGATACCTTATTGCCCTGCACCTGTTGAATGGGGAGAGTGGGCATATCTGCCATCGATTTATCTAACATGTGGAAACAAGTCCCCTGGTTTGCATGTTAATGGCAGATAATTTGTTGTGCATCTCATGCCCCTGACATCTGTCAGTGGCCATCTGAACTTGTTAACCAAAAAAAGATACTCGGAGAGAAGCTTACAATGAAGTGAGCCACTGATTTGGCTGAGACATTTTCATGCCTGTAATTATTTTCATACAATAGTCCAGGAAGGACAAAATATATTTTATAATATTGGAGTATTACATGCATATTACAATGTTTCAGGTGTATATTTATATTATAACTAGTGGAAGGTACCCGTTAAAATTAAACGGGTGTGAAAAACATTGAGCTAATTTTCCAAGAAAACCACAAAGCCTGAAGAATACTATCAGCGTGGTCATTTGAGAAGCTCATAACTAAGGATGAGTCAAATCCAAATGTCAATTCTCGTTTCCACCGATTTTCAGGATTAGAATCTGTATCGAAAAATCGATCGCCTAAAGTCGATTCCGATTCCATCGATTCCAGATGGATCAATATTCAAATCAAATTTCATTTATCACATCATATTTGTCTCTAATTTTGGGTGTAGGCTATCAATTTGTACTTTTTATTTGCCTCAATAAGCTGAGGATATATTTGATATTTGTTAATAAATATACTTTTTGAGCGATTTAATTGTCTTCGTTATTTTATTTCAGCCAATACTTGAATTTAAATATTAGCCATATGCTACTAATATATCAATATCCCATCTCTTATTAGGAATAAGAATCGATGGAATTGGAATCGGGGAATCGATTTGAAAGAATCGGATTCGGAAATAAGTGGAATCGACTCATCCCTACTCATAACTTATCTTGTACTTTGTGTTCGTTGTAGTAGAGACGCTAACACCAGGGTATTTATGTGTATTGTTTAACATGTAAGTGTTCTCTCATATACATGCAGTGCCCTGATGAGAGCTAATTTTAGAATAAACATTGAAGATTATACTTGTAAATATGCATTGAATTTATGGATTACCCCCTGAAGTAATCTACCATAGGGCCCTTGGGACTCTGGGCCCTACTTATACATGCAAAATTTCATCTCGGACCAAGAGAATATTATAATGATGCCTCACTATATTTATAGGTCTGACAGATGTGATAAAATAAGAGAGAGACTCTGCCGAACAGATAGGTACAAAAACTTGTTCTTTTCACGAACAATAAGCGACCACAATAAAAACTGAGCTCCTCCAAATACACCCTCATAGGATATGTCACAATTTCACCTCCAAAACTTTTACATCTTTACATGGCTGGTGACCTACCACCCCCTGCCACATGCCCATGTGGCGGTTCGCAGGGTAGTATGTAGATGTATACAGATTTTCTTTCTACGTGCTATCATGGGCATGCAGGAAAACGTGATATGTAAATGATAGAGGTGTATATATCCTTTTAAAAGCAAATCTCTGGTTGTCAAGGAAATATACTATTGTTGATATCAGAGAAAAATGTGAGATTTTCCAGCTGAAAAATGAAATTGAGACAAATCCAAAGCGTAAAAGAAAATGTATTGAAAGAATTCAAAACTTTGTTTATTCAGCCCTCCAATAAAAAACTTCCAGCCCTCTATCATGAGTGAAAGTACTTTTGAAAAGCAAAAAATTTAACCTCTGCATCAAACTCAATGCTTAGCATGGACTACCTTGCATGGGTACCTTGTGGGCCCCTGAGGGCTTTTTAATATGGCTTAAGTTACATCCTAGTATATTTTTTATCTACATGCCAAATTTCATCTCAACTGGTCCACTATTTTTGCGTGGTGGAGCAACAGACAGACACCATTACATTTTTCTATATTAGTAAGGATTAGTTTGGTTTCTATAATTCACTCTCTTGTTGCCTCCTCTAGCATTTTTGCTCTGGAGGTTCTCGTAGTGATGGTAGAGACACTTTCCTATTGCAGAAGCACATTCCTGCAGGTTCATGTGAAAATTTTCTAGTGTCACAATTGCGGCAAATCAAATCCATATCACTAATGATTATATTTGTATGTGAATGATAATCCACTTCAGGCTTGTAATTGAAAGGTGCTTACTGCAAATCGACTTTGCCTTGCCAACCTTCGCCTTGAATTCAAAATTGTCGTACGATTACATTCCATTGGAGTAGCGTTACCATGAAGTTTCGCGATTCCTGAGCTCATTGTTCTTCTCTGGTTGTTCCCTAAGCCTATCTTCATTTTGCACGTCTGTCTGATTTCTGCACAAATCTGCCATTCTGTCTTGCTGGTCAGAGAGTCTCTCCTCGTGTTGCAGAGTAGTTTTGCCATGTTTTAATGTACTCTATCTGTTGGCCGCAGAAGACCATCTACCTATTGAAGCCTTTCTTTTCCGAGCCATGTTTGGATTTCATTGTACAAAATAAAGTTAGTTAGTGGACCATGACAATGGTTATTTTGAATAATCGATTCACATGATCGTAACTATTGATAGCAATCGAAATATATCAATATATATCATGCACAATGTACTTCTATGGATTCTTCTATGCTATTTCAATTGATACATTCTTTGCCTATATTCCCCAAATATCCATCTGAGTTTCGGCTTCAACAATACTATCGTTCGTCAAGGGGACAGAAAACCAAAAACATGGAATTTTCAGCAATTTTATGAGTCTTTTTCAAAATTTAAAGTAAATCAGTTGGAAAACATAAATTGGTTGCAAGAATAAGAATTTTTATTAATATTTCTTTCCAATAGTTTTTGTCGCAATGTTGTACAATCTTTATTTCTAATTTAAATATGCAAAAGAAAAAAGGTCTGCATGCCATAAAAGCAAACTTTATATGTTTTTCTAATGGAAACACTTATACATGTCTGGAGTTGAACCGGAAACCATTAGGTAAACAAAAAGTAGCCATAAGCCTTCCGAGTGACATATTGAATCATGTTACTAAGTTTTACGTCGTTCCGTGCAGTGGTTTGATAGCTATAACTGAGCGCACAATCACACTTTCATTGGATGGGATTGGATTGGATATTTGGGGAGGCGACCGACAGCTAAGGTCATTTGCGCCATAGGGTACAGGTAAGGGAGGAAGGATGGATATAAACCCGGCGTCGGCATTAGCCTACTCTTAAAGAAAGGCGCCAAGGGGACCACGGCTTAACGTCTCATCCGACAGACAGAGTACTGTGCTTGAAGTTCCCTCTACAAGACACTCAAGTAGGGATCGGGTTTCCTCTGAAAAACATCTACCTTTGTAGGGATTTGAACCGTGGCCACCCATGTGGTAGGCCACACATTCATTTTTATAGATAAGATTAAGGTTGGTCGAATTGGATCTGTCGAATCTGAAAATCTATGGATATTACATTTCATTAGATACTGAAATGGAGTCCATATTCACTCAAAAAATTCAGATCTGGAGCTGAAATTCAAAATTCACGCTCCCGAAAATGAAGCATCCTTTAAAAGAAAGTAATGATGTGACAATGCATTTTAGAGCTGTCTGGGGTGCTATGCTACATAATTTCAGTTGTGATACTAGGTCTATTTGAAAATCGGGGAATGGCAGCCTTAAGTTGACATTTATTGATGTATTATTGTTCCATACTACATACTGAATTTCTTGTGGCATGATAGGAGATACCGTCAAGTGTTCAGCAATTACTCATTCACTCTCTTTGTCGATGTCACTGTATATCAAGTAAGACACATTGAGTCCCACCCTTACGGCCATATCAGGTACTATGAGAAGTAATTACGGTAAATCAGCCAAAACTTCAACTATTAATCGTAAGCCCAGCTGAACTTAAATGTTTTTTGGTTAACACCTGCACATGGACAGTAGAGATGCGTAGCGGAAACCGTTTCTCATTGGCTTACTGTGTTCAACTCGTTCCACTTAATATAGGTTAGGAGTACATTTTTGTAGCTCAAAACTTCGTTTTCAAAGACATAACACAACTAAAATGGCTTTGCGAAGTGTGTTGGCTTTGAAAATGGCGCATTGGGAATATGAGGGCAGTGTGCACATGTGCCAAGCACAGAAATTTTTAAATAATATTCTATGATTAATTACTGTAAAATGCCCACTGATGTAAATAACAAAGACGCAATGTACTTTCACGCAAAATATCAACACTTTGGTAGTGTATCGATGTGAATTGCCATAATTCTGATGCAAGATTGGAATGCAATTAAGAACTTATTGTGATGTTGCTTTTAGTAGCTTTTAGTAGAGACATAAGCCATTATAATTATCCTTTTACATCATGTGCAGTGCCTGCTTTGCTGATATCCCTAGCAGTGCTAAGCTTGTCCTAGACATTTTAAGTTGACAATCCAATAAGTATATGTGTGGTTTATAAGGTGGGTGGTACCCTTGTGCTCTCAAAAAATATTTTTCCATATATCCTAATTTAGTTATATGGCTGAAGAAGCTAATTTCATTTTTACCAAGAGTATTTTTGATGAAAGGCAATTATTTAAATTATATCTTCTATGGTAGAATATTTGCATAGATTACGCATTTTCTATCCATTGCAGTCCGCTGACCCAACCCTGAGCAATAATGTTGCTTCTTTGTGAATAAGTTATGTTGTGAAAAGTTGAGCTTCAATTTTGAGTGCTGGGTTTCTTGAGCTATCACTTGCCTTTCATGTCTCTGTTTTGTGAATTTTTTTTGTAGTGAGCTATCACTGCATAACTTCCATCATATTTTCAGGTCAATATCATCATTAGCAAAATAGGATGAAATCTTGCCGACAGCCTTTAAAGTTAAACTCCATACAATTTATACATTTTTGTGTCACTGAGTGGACTCATGATAACTTTCTCTTTAATTATGATTTTTTTATTAATGAGATAAAACATCCAAATTATGTGCAAAGTTTGTTCTACTTCCTCCCAGTCATTGAATTGAGTTGAATTAAATAGAAGCACCTATCATGGGGTCAGTCTCTCCCTGAATTTGTCCATTTGACCCATTCAATGCGGATGTCATTCATTAATGACATCCGCGCCTAGGCGCCCATGCAGTTGTCATTCATGAATGACACAGCCTTCAGTGTTTTCCTGTGCGGTACATCAGAACTACGCACAGCGCCTTTGGTTGGCCGCCACTTGTCAGCTCCTCAGTTGGTTCCTAGCTTCTGTCTAGTGCGCTGCCTGGTCTAGGCTCCGTTTGTGGCTATGCCAATTTTTCTTTTTTTGTGGATTTTTGCATATTTGCATGTTTTTTTGAGACTTTTGGTAAACAAGTTTTTATTTGGAAGTGTTTTAGTCTGTTTTTTTTTTAGAATAGAGGTCTACTTACAGTCATTTTTCTATTGTTATCATTAGGCAAAGTTTTTTTTCCAAATTTTATTGTGATTGCTTTTACAGGGTTGCTTTTGGTAGGTGTTCTGCCAATATTTTCGCAGACTAATCAAAACCCATGAGAAAAAACCCACCCATCAAATGTTATGATATTAGCACACAGTGACATTTAACCAGCAGTTATTATTGTTATTCAGTCTGTTGTTTCTTAGGATTAGTTCTGGTGGTGTGATTTCCTTTTCTCATTCTAAAGAATTCATGTTAATTAGAAGACAGTAGCTCAGTTCGCTGCTTCTTCCAACGCCAACTGTTCTGCAGAATTAGGGCATTTTACCTCAATGATGCCCCCGACAACAGCGTAGCCATCCAAAGAAGCGGCAAAGAAACATTGCTTGAGGTCAATGAGCAGCCCTGAAGGAGTCACCTTACGCCCGGAGATTTCCTCGTACTGCCTTATCGCTTTGTTTTTGTGAAGTTGCCCGTATTGCATTGCTTCATTGTGAAACTTACGGTCGTACAGAAGCCGCATCCGCTTTTTGCAGATTATTCCTTTTAAGTGGATGAAGTCAATCGATTAATTCATTCCCCCACCATCTTTTCTTCTCTGATTGGCCCATAGTGTCCTTTTCCAGTTGATCTCTAGAAGCTGTTGTCACTTTTAATTTGTCCATGAATTCTTCTACTTCTTTATCATATTCTTCGCCATCCATGTCTAATTTTTGGCACATTACACCGTAACCAGCCCCATCACTTGTTTTTGTCTTCTTCTTTCGTTGTTTTAGGCCTTGTTTGGCGAGGAATCACTTTACTGCATTTATAAGTTTCAGCCTTCCGTGACAAGTGAATATGACAGGCTTGTGGGGACTTCTGCCTGTGAGTGTTTCCCAAATTGAATATCTCCACACAGGTCCCAGTTGGAAATGAAGACCAGAGCCGAAATTCCTGTGTTGATATGATTCTCTTTTGCCCCTAACCACTTGTATTCTGCCGAAAAATTTGGCCTAAAACATAAAATTCGGCCTACGACAAATTATTCTGCACTGTTACTGGTTTCGTGTGATATCAACCGTCCAGATTTTTTAATAAGTGGCTTCATAGCCACATCAATTTTTTCGAGGCATGCCATTTCTTCCTTGGTAATAACCTTCAACTTCCTATTGACAGTTTGACAGATGTAGTCTTGGAATGACGCGTCACATCCAAATACGTGCTTGGGACCATTTTTTTGGAAGCCTCGACCAGGGACTCAACGGTATTCCCTTCTGTACGATTATACATAATATCGCCGCGAGCTGCTTCACTCTCATCATTTTTACTTTTGTTAGAATGCTTTTGACAATGGGCCTCGCCTCGGCAATCTTGAACAATGCTTTGAAGTAGAGCTTCACTGCGTGATTCGCATATTCATTTTTTTAACGTGCCTATCATACGACACTAGTTCAGGCACTTTTTTCATCACACTTGAGTCTCCATCTCCAACAGAGGTAGCAGAACAA
Organism: Ceriagrion tenellum; assembly: GCA_963169105.1. Taxonomy (NCBI): domain Eukaryota; kingdom Metazoa; phylum Arthropoda; class Insecta; order Odonata; family Coenagrionidae; genus Ceriagrion; species Ceriagrion tenellum. The sequence continues at coordinate 9,479,026 of OY720638.1, read as the reverse complement.
AACGTACACGTCAGTTATTATTGAATTATCTAACATTATGGAACTGCGTCAACATGCATTAAAGTTAGCGCTAACTTCAAGCAAGAGAATCCAGTAACCTATAGGAATAGTAATTTTTTAACAACTAAAATGATTGATTTTCCAACTTTGTACTTAGGACTCGCCGATGCAATACTTATAGAAAGTCCACAAGGTAGTGCATATCTACAAGGCAGCTCAGCAAAGCAATGCCAAAGTACGTAAGTATGGCTTGGATAAGAGAAACCATCAGCTTGGGCATCAGAAGATTATGCCATATGACCGGGTTGTTGCGCCTCGATGGAGCTGTTAAGGTGGTCGCGTCTAGGATGAGGTAGTACTCCCGTTTGTGGCCAATACCGCCATATTAACGGCCGATGCTACTATATGGGAAACGTTCAGAGAGAGGCCGTGAAGTCAGTTGTCTAGCAGTCCGTGAGAGAAAGACAAGAGGATGCGAACTTGAAACAGGAAAGTAGAGATGCCAACAGGAGCCGAGTCAAAGGTGGTGCCGTCAAACGCCGGATGATGCCGAGTCTTCAGTTCCTCCTCCACAGTGTGAAACCTTTCTTACACGCCGCTCTAGCTCAATCCTACCAAGTCCCTCCAACTTCATACCCTTCTCCTCCCCTCGGGGCCTTCCCCTCATTCCCCTCCAGTGGCCACTCATTACCTCCCCTCGAATCTCCGTGAGCGCCTTCACCTGCTTGCCTATTTCGCCGCTAGAGCCGCTCTTGATCGGCGCGTTTTCAGTTAGTTCTTACTTTCCTAATAACTTATTAATTACTCAATCTATTTCCGTTTTATTAATTTTAATCTAATATTGAATATATTGTTTATGTTTGCCAGAGACAACTTTTTGTAAAAAGCAAAAAATGAAGCCAAATTTTACAATTTTGAGGTCTTAATTAAAAAAATTAAAAAATGTAACCTCTGGGCAACATAGCTAGCAGTTAACTTAATTAGAATGTGAAATTTGTTTTTTGTTAAGAGAATTCCTCAATCTACAAGGAGTAAAGTCGTTTTCGACGCAATCGTATTTCGCCTTAAGGTGAAATGGTCTCTTACATCTGTCAGTCACTATGCTTCAAACAGCTGCCCCTGTTCCGTCAAAAGTATGGGCTCACTTCCTATGTAGTTGGTATAGGTAAATGCTCAGCATTTATTAGGTTTGTTAACCTTTACCTTCCTGATTTTTTCCGTAGTCATGAGCCTTGCTGGCCGGGGCTTTTTAAATGATGAGTGTTTTTTAAATGCGCATCAATGTGCCAATTGAACATGCTCGGCCATCTAGGGACACAATTTTGGTGCCGGAAAGACACGCTCGGAAGATAAAGGTTAATTGCTGACTTTATTCTAAGCTGTGCTGACACAATATATACCTGCACTAGTATGTGTGTGGACATATTCACCATTAAAACGGCATTGTGTAAACATACTAAGTTGTGGACATGGCCAGAAAACCCATTCTAATGTGGATCATTTTTTCACACATCTATCCAGCCTTGTACTCCTGGGGTAACATGAATTGTGTGAACTCACCTTTACACTCATAGTGGGAAATTTGAGGTTGCCGATATGCAAAATTTGCTTTCTTTTTTTTTTAAATTCTTAAGACTCTGGTCAAAGTTGCTGACACACACTTGCATGACTGCAGCTCCTTGGAGCACCATTCCAACAGCTGAAGCTATTTTTGAATCAGGCACATGTCTCTTCTGCATCAATGAGTGGTTCCCCTCGGGAGGTCTGAGTCCCATATCGTCATGCTTACTCAGCCCCATTCTCCAAGTACTCCAATCAAGGTCATCGACCACCCAAGTTCAGTGGCAGGCTCACTATTTGCCAATCCTATGGAAGATATCCCCTGGATGCCCATTCGATTGTCTTCATCCTCCAGAAAAAATCATACATGAAGCGCTTCCTCTTTCCCGGAGGGTTTGACTTTATATCAGTAATATTGCTGAAGAAAACAGTGAACTCAAAATGGCCACAGAAGCAATATAAGCTTGATTGCTTGGGTTGCACAAACACAGCAGTGATTCCAGAGAGTCACGTTAGTCAAACACTGTCATCTGCGTAATGGAAAAGCCAGCTCCTGGTAAACCTTGTGTGTGGGAAAAATTAGCAATTTTGTAGACTAGAACGTAGCCGCTGGCTGCAAGTATGAAGAGAAGCGGTATAAGGTGGGTGGGAAGGGAGGAGAGGGGCCTGAAAGGAAGAGTAGGGGAGGGGGCTGTTGCAGAATGATTGACAGATAAACCACCAATCGAATAATAGGTCGATGAATAATCGGTGCTCTACTGTATTTTATTTCACTGCACGGGCAGATTAATAATTTTTATATCTTTGACTTAGTGAATTTTTTCCTTTACTGGAATCACTCTTCCACTTAACAATACATTCAAGTACCTGGGCATAGTGATTCATTATGTGATTTTTGCTGAATTTACAAGAGAGTTCAAAATGTTGATAACTATTTCTTTCGCATTTCTTCTGCTGGTAAACCCTATTTGATTGAATTTTGGTTTTTTGAGAGTCACCATTTTTGTATTAAGAAAATACCCAGCCATTAGGATAAGTAAGACAAAAGTTTCAGATCTCTAGTGTATTACTTTACTTTGGCAGCTGTTGAAGTGAACTGAGCACATGACAGTGGTCATGTACTTGGTGCATTAGGTGGTGTAACTTTTCCACATTTTTGAAGGACTGTTGTAAAAGTAACGTAGCATGTAACTCTTCATTTAGCTGTTATGATTCAATAAAGGAAGGATGGAGGTGAAGAAGCATATCCGAGAGTAATAACCCAGGTAATTGGTGGTAAGAGAGGCCCATTCTGGCAGATAATTTGTTGAATATTCATTACTTCCATTTCTGGTGCTCCGCTAACCATGTACAGGCATCACCAGTTTGTGGAGAGTTGTTAACACACCCGTATTGGTGATGTGAACTTAATCACCAATTGCCACAATAAAAATATGCAGGCATAGTCATGAATAATTATAAGAAGCATGACATGGGATTTGCTAAAGCATGAATACAGCATGGATACAGCCGTACTGAACTTCCCCCTACCCCTGGATTGCTCTCTTGATATCTGCCCCTCACTGAGGAAGACCTATAAATTTAGGAGTAGGCCTATTCTAAAATTACATGAACTTGTTCACTTTTTAATTTGCTGGATAATTAAACTCTTATGACACATCAGATTGTATTGTAGTTATTGTTATCCATTTTTTTTTAACTTGCAAACATGTCATGTTTACTAAACTAACTGCACAGGTATAATTCTTGATCTATATTTGATCACACCCCTGGTATTTCCATAAGAAAAATGCTTCCTCCAGCATGGATTTGTGCTATGTGGTGTAATCACATAATGTGACCCCTGCATTTGGGGAAGTTAAACTGTATATACTCGGTTATCTTTTAAGTGAGCCCTGTGGTAAATAGCTTGTACTTATTTTGTAATGGGAAAATTCTCAGTGTCATAAGGCCTGGTTACAGGAAACATTAACCCGTACGTGTTCATGTACAAGTTCATGTATGAATGCATTAACCAAATAGAGCAGGTTCTATTTTCCTGTTCATGCATTCGTACAAGTTGGCATTGTTACATGTGAATTTCATTACATTAACTCTTACAGGTTAATGTATCGTGTAACCAGGACTTTAGACAGTAAATAAGTGAAATGGATTACTTAGCTTTTGTGAGCACCACAGAGTTTAGTTATACTCTAGGATGAATCCATTAGGTTTTGGCTGATCTGGAGTAGGATGAATTCATAGCATCCAATGAAAATGTGTTTTGCCAAAAGTATTGAGGAATTAGGTGCATAGAGGTGAGAAGGAGATTAACTCAACTGTCCCAGGAGAAAACAAGCATGGGAGGGTTCGTTGCTCTCCCTCACAAGTGACAGTCATTAAATTATTTTTGTTCACCTGTGCTAAATTGTTTGTAAGGAGGATGGATTATGCGTACGCTGCCTATTGGGGACGTCCTGGGGGCTGTTATACCATAACTGCGTAAGTAGGCCATTTTTTGATTGCAGGATGCAGCTGTTTTTCTATCCCTGCATTTATTGTTCATGGCAGAAATGCTTCAGTTGTAAAAAAATGAACCTTTGCCATTGGCAGCTGGTATTGGAATCCCTCAAAGAATGCTTCACGAGACAAAGCTTGTAAAAAAAATGTTGAGAGCAAATATGAATATGCATATGGTTATGTGGTAGCTGGTAATATTAATGTTGATGGGAACTCTTTGAAAGCATATTACATGTTATGATTTGATCTTAATTGGCTCCATCTAATTTCATTCTATTTTGTAATTTTTAGTTTTTTATTATTTTATGTGGCTTCCTGATTTAGGGCCGGTTTATCCATCTGCGGGTAAACTTCCCGGTAACTATCCCCCGGATATTGCTACCCGCCGGATAAATCTTCTGTACCGTTTATCAATCATATTTTATCCGCCTGTTAGTTACTCGATTGAAGGATGTGGCAACGTTGGAATTGTCAACTCAGAGTGAACGTGAATTTTGAAGTGACTGTCGTGATTGGCCACTGAATGCCCTGAACAAAAGAATCCCGATATTCGCAAGGCTCGGCACGAGCTCATTATGGATATGAGTACGTATTTCTATGTGGTGTATTTTGCTGCCGTTTGACAAAGAACTATTTCACGGACGTATCTAAAGCTTTTTTTGGCAAAGATTGTCTCAAGTGCTAGGTTTATCTCAGATTCTTGTTTCAAAGTCGGTAAACTTATGACTGTACATGGTGACTTTATTTAGGGTTGTTCAATGTTAGTGTAAGAAGAATACGATATCATTTCATGCCGAAGACTCAGTGGCTTTTGTGTCTGTTTCTTTCTGCTTAAAGTTCGTATCTACTCTTTCTCTCGTTTTGAATGCCATTTTCAGTGTTTGAATATTTCGTGTGAATAATTAACGTGAAACAATATTGATATGTGAAAATCTGTGAAACCAAAAAGAATGTAAGCCCTTGTATTTACATCTCTACGGACTTCTGAGTATATTGAAATAACATGTACCACTGGGGTGCAAATAAAAATGGTAGAAATGAGCCAGCTGAGGCTATCGTTAAACTGTTATTACTCTTTTGCTTCACTTAGAATATTTTTACGATGACCACTAGTTGAATAACTTGCTTATTGGAAATAAAACTACTTAAAAATATTATTCTATCAAGGCCAGGGCACGATGAAAGGATTCAGGAAAGGGCACCATGAAGGAAATTAATCAAAGGGACTTGGTTTGATAAGGAACATAACAATAAATAAGTTCTCCCTTTTTGCCCACTTCTAGTGAGAATGGCGTGATGGATATTTAAGTATGCATTATAATAACAAAATGTTGATACGAAATGGGAATTACATTGAAGTGTAGTCAATAATGGCCAGCTGGTGTAATGTCTAGCAGTAGCAATGTAGTGACGAAGAGAGAACCCATATTTGAAATGTAATACTGGAATTCATCTAAAATTAACCACTGCGTTTATAATTTGCATATTTTTACCGTAGTAATGCAAATTCCTCATGAAGAATTCCTGTGAATCTTTCTTAGTATTTAAAAACTCATTCACAATTGGTGAAATTTATAGAAACTGATGGGACATTATGTTTCTTTCATATTATATGGATAAATTTCTAGTTTTACTCAATTTTGTATAAAAATAGAGAACATCCACCGCCTAAATGAAAAATGACACTGGTATATATTCAGGTAGCAGTAGTTTGGTGGCAGTCATTTTTCTTCATATGTATTCATAAAGATTTCTTTATATAGTTCAGTTTATTCCATAACTAACGGAATCACTAATGGTCACAACTCAGACCAATCATTACACACAATTGTGTGGACTATTGATTAGGATAATCTTTTTCCAACAAATAATGCAAAAAGGATGGAACTTACTCTGTATAGGCTTTCCTTTTTGAATTTTGAGGGACATCAAGGAGCAAAATAAATTCCAGACTATGAGATGGTACTAGCCTCAAATGTGTGATTCCCATATTAGTGTCTGCTGTGCTTCATTCTTTTGCACAATCGATCCACAGTTGATTGTGTTGCTTTCTCATGACCCTTCTACTCATTTTTGTTTTTCAACTTCTTTGTGGTGGTCACAATGAACTCTTAATACGTTGAAAGTCTAATTGAAATTGTCATGAACATTGACAATATTCATCCATCATTGCATTATTAATGAACACATCAGTACAGGGCATCGCTCTTCAAGATAAATACCGGGTTTGTAGAATTAAATTAGTACAATGTGCCACTAACACCTCAAGAATCAACTAATACACATATATATAATAATAATAACCAATAAATACGTTATTTGTCGGAGTTTGTTTTGGCAGTAATAGACATTAAGACGTCCAGCTCTGTTTACATTCACTTTTTAGTGTTTTTACGAATCTTAAGTACTCTTAAGGACTGTTCGTTGTTTACTGAAATTAATGAATACCATCGCGGTGGTCTGAATATAAAATAATTTGCCACAAAAGTTCTCTGTGTTGCTTTGTTTGTTAATATATCTGACTGCCGAGCATTTGTGAACGAAATTCGCAGTTGTTGAGGGATTATTTAATTTGAATCATGAAGCTGGAATGTTACATCCCTTCATGTAATGATTTGATCGCGCTAAACTAATAAACTAAAGACTTTAAATATTAAATAAACCAAAATAGTGCTCTAGAAGACCATAAAGTGAATGTATTCATTCCGTAAGTCGGTGACCATGAAATACCGTCACTATCATGCATTCCCAAATATTTCAGGGGCTTCACGATGATTTCGGCCATCTTCATCATCTTAAATCGACTTAAAAATGAACATTGATGCTTCAAATTTATTTCAACGAAAAGCACCATGAGCATTCCATTCATTAAATATTATAATTCCTTTTCATTTCCTAGTATTGTATACAGGAGACATGAGAAATTTGAAAGGCTATATAATTTAAAAAATTATGGTGGTTGATGCCACAAATTTCTCTCAGAGCAGTCACACCACCTATAATTAGGATTACTGAAAAAGAATTACACGAGTAAATATAGATTTGCATCCAAAATAATGCCAGGTGATTGCGGCAGACATTTTGAAAATGGGTTTAAGTAGCGGGTAAATTTATTTGTCGGATAAAGCTTAAACAACGGTGGATAAACGGTTTCCTTAGGTTTATCCAGAGGATCAGCTACCCGCCGGATAAAATCGCGTTACCCAGAGATGGATAAACCGGCCCTTATTAAAATTTAATTAAGTTATGCTTTTTGCATATATCCTTACAAAATATCATCAAGAGTAAAAAAATCATTATTCAGGAGTTATAAATCAATTGCTGTTTATGTGACATTCTGCTTTTATATGTCATCATGTGCTGATGTTAATTTTGGGTTTTTTTAATCTAAAACACTTGCAGATAAATGGCTCCAGTGTAATGGTTGTGATAAAATTGTGTAAATTTTTATGGAAATCGATAAATCCTAAATTATGACCCTGTCATCTTCTTCTGTGTGTAATGTATGGTCATTTAATGTGTGTTGTATTACCCAGCAAACTGATTGTTTTAGTATCTATGTGCTTAGATATATTGTGTGTCTTTATTCTAGTTTTGGTCATCTGTTCTCCCTGCATAGGAAACCATGAGATGTTCCAACTTCCTGCTGGTCATTGTAGTTGGTAGATGGCTTCATGGCTGCATGCTTGTTTCTTGTCAATCTGTCTTTTAATGTTTTTGCATATGCAGTTTAACATCTGTCATGACTCTTCAGCTGTCTAGCAATCCATTAAAGGTGTAAAAATTTTTTGTTCTATGTTTCTTGTTTGTTTGTCTTCTCCTCAGTGTGCAGTCAATGAACTGATTAACCTTCATCCAGGCGCACCCTCTTTCGTAGTGCCATTGGGCACGCGGCAGTAATTTACTACATTTTGTTTTTCTGTCTTTTTTGTTCAATTCTTCATCATAATTCATAATTATGTCAATGTGTAACTGGAGAGTACATATCCCTCTCAACTTCCTGCATACCATCATGCAATAGTTGGGCGCACTTTTATGAATGAGGTGGTAAACTACCGCCCGCGTGCCCTGATAAAGGTTAATGAATACCAATTCATTACCCATAACCTTAATCATTTTGGATAGGTTTGTGTGCCATTAATTTGGAACAATTGAAAGAGTACGATTTCTTCTTATGCTATCTTTACACTCTGTGTTTTGTTGACTTTCTAATAAATTGTAGCTCTACTTCACTTTCAATAGAACTCCATAAAAATTTTAAATGCTACATGTATGTGTGCATATTTGAAAATTTTTTCATCACATGAATTTTTTGGACAAACTTTGGAAAACTCTCTATCATTATCATACAAACAAGTCAAAACAATAAAACTGAAATGATTGTTCATAGCAATGATACTCTTCTTTTGACACATAAGGTAGCTTGAGATGGTGATATTTACCAGTGTCATATTTGATGACAGTCACTGACTGTGAGTGTTGAGATGGCCTGACTTCATTTTTCATTCTCTTGTGACAGACTCCATGGGCTGGTGACAGCAAGGCAGTCAGATAAACAGACCATATCACAGCTGGAGAGAAGATTACATGATGAGCGAAGGTCTCGTGGCGTGTGTGAAGCGCAGTTGGCCGCAGAGCGAAAGGCGAGGAAAGTGGAGGAGTCTGCTGCGGCGAGGACAATAGCTGTGGCAGCGGCTGCTGCTGCTGCATCAGCCAACAAGTAAGTGCCACATTGGCGCTCTGTTTGCCTGAAACTAGGAAGGTTGCTGGATCATAAAATTGGGGAAATTTCAGGGAATTTTAGTGTGCTGGTTAAGTCAGGGAAATCATTTTGAACTTAGTGAAAATTAAATGATGAATTATAACGGTAACTGTAGAAACATCTCTAAAAAGCAAGGTGTCCAGTGTGGTGTCCGGGGCAGCGCATAGATCTTTCACGCTGGAAGCATAGAGTTTGAGGTCAACCATGCAGAAGAAAAGAGTGATCTTATGCTTCCTATCACGTGACACACTGCACAGGCATCACCTATCTTGTCGCAGCCGTAGGCAGAGAGGTAGTAGGGAAAAATAGAACAGACAATGGCTCAAGCTCTAGCCTTGCAAAATGCCACAGTGGTATGTTATCATGTTGAAACTGACTGCTTGCCTGAGGTCTGAACAAAGCGCAGCTTCTAGGGTGGTAAAAGGTGTTGGATGTAGGACTTAACCTCTGGGTAGACTTCCATTAACTACAGCATGGCTGTAATAAGCTCATGCGTAGTGGTGTCAAAAGCCTTCTTGTAGTCCACCCAGACCATTGATAGGTATTGCTTTAGCTGGATGGAAGGAATCCTGTTGTATGCGCCTTGCAATTCACAAAAGTCAATAAAGACTAATACAGCTGTTGAGATGGATAACTTCTCCTGTCACGGTGTATATATTGCATTGAATACAAAATTACAACATGCCCTTTGGCGAAATACCATGGTATAATTATGGTGCGTTCTTGAACCCAGTCTATTTGATGAGAGCAGCAGTGAGGGCCTTTTGGCCGCCAGGGAATGTAGAGCCCTGGAGTGAAGTTGATGGCAGTCATTTAGCAAGAGGGACACTCCTCGGCATGCACGTTTGAACACAAACAGAGGGAAGTCCCAGAGAGAGTAGGATGGGGGAAGAGAGGGCAATACTGCTGCCGGTGTATGGTTGGTGGAGATCTGTCAGAACTCCCAATTCATGATTCACACTGAAGTCCTTACTATTATTCACTGTATAAAGGTAATCCCTTGAAAGCGATGTGAGTGAAAACGTGGCCGTTGGTCTCTTAATGGCTATGAGTGTCTTCGAGGATAAGAGTAATGAGAGGAATGATTATGATAAAGTTTTTGGCAAATCCTATCAATAAGCACACAGTCCTTGCGTCCCATAATTCCATGCTTTGACCGCCCCTCTGCTCATACACCGCCTCCCACACCAGCTAGAATGGTGAAGAATAAGGTCGCTTAAGATGGAGGTGAATGCCTTATAATCAGTGATGAGGCAGGTCATAGGGCAGTAGTTCTTAGGATTGGACAAGTCTCCCTTCTTGGGTATTAGAACCATTCATCCCTCTGTCAACCAAGGTGGAACTCCTTCTCTACCAGAGAGAATGGATGTGAGGAATCTGGCAAGGTGTTGGCGGGTAAAATATAATTGCAGTCATCATCATGCATTGAAAGACACTACTGATATTGCTACTTTACTTACTACTACTGTAGCACTGTAAATGTCACATGTACAGCTAACCGCAAAAGTAAATGTGGATGGCTCCGCTGCGCCACTACATGGTCAGAGCTGGAATTACGGGAAAATGTTTGGGGAATAATGGCACAGGAGAGGGTGGATGACAACATCACGACAGTTGAAGAACTGGATGCCCATGTAAGGGAGATAATGAATTCCCTTGGTTGTCGTCCTCGACTATTCGAGAAATTGATTGGCTCAATGAGAACCCGCCTTCAGGAAGTGCTAGATGCAGGAGGGGATGCAAAAAATATTAAATAAAAGGCTTAAGAGGTATAAATTTTAAACTTGAATGATTTCATTAATAACATTTTAATATGCCTACATAATTAGTTCCGGGTGCATCAAATAATACCATTTAAGTTATTCATCATCTTCATTAAAATATTGCATAAGTTCCATCACTATTTTCGTTATAATCTTACTTTGATTTATCTCATTGATCTTAACTTATGATCTGAAAGGTGCAATGCTCGGATAAAACTTATAGTCCTGCAAAGAAAAGTTATCGTGCAATTCAGTATAAGACAAGTCAATAACCACATTTTTTTAAGGAAAAGCCTGTTATCCTTCCTCATGTTGTTTAAGTTACTCGCATGAAAACACAACTCTCCAAATAGTTTTCTTTATCATTCATATGGCTGTAGCATTGTTTTATTTATAAGTATTCACTGTGCTACAAGGATGAATATAATATGTTTGATTTCTCTCGAAAGGAAAGTAACAATAAGGAGGGACATGCTATTATTAAGTAGCAAAAAGCAATAAAACCTTCACATAAATGAAGCTTTATTTATCACGATGAATGTAAGAAAATACCGCCATGTCTACATTCATTTAGGGAACAAAAAAAAATATTATGACGAGAAAAAGTCACGCAAAAAAAAGACCCATTAAAGTAAGATTAATAGCAACCAGGAGTTCTGCGTGAACTTAAACATCATTAAATTAAAACCTCTGTCAGCATTTCACAATCCCAATCGATTCGAATATCATGATTTTTCAAATGTATACTGAACTTTTACTGTGTTCGTCTGATCGTGGTAACACAGGATTAGTTTATTAATTACAAAATGAGAAATGTTAGGCTCACAGCGGTATCGATTCATAAGGATAAACACCACAAAATCGCTCCTTTCTTTTCAGCGCTTCTCTCTTTGCATACTGGGCAATTCATGTTTGCTGGCTAAAGACTGGTATTCCATCTTCCTCGGCCTCTGTTCTCGAAAGAGTTTTTGTTGTGGTTCAACCAGTTTGGAAGGCCGTAGTCCCATTTAATTCGATCTTTAGGACGAATCTCTCTAGCGTCTGTCACTTCCCCCCCTTTCCTCCGCCGTCTTACTCCCAACACCCGATCACCGTGACTACGGCGTGATTCCCTCACAGAGGGCCGATGCAAGAAAAATTTTCCTGTGATTCCAGCTCCGACCGTGTTGCGGCGCAACGGAGCCATCCACATTTACTTTTGCGGTTAGCTGTACATCGGTTGTAAAGCATCCAAGGAAACAGTTTTTTCTTTAGTTAGCATAAGACGAGTATTATTACTATTGAGAATAACAAGACAATTTATTAATGTTTTTGTCATCATCGCCTATTGACCCATTCTTTCCCGTAGCTATTTTTTACTAATTTTAAGGATATTTTTTAAAAATATGTTGCTCTATTTGAACCATTAGTCACTGGAAAAATTGTTTAAAAATCTGTGCTTTGTAGTTTCTTTAGCAGAGGCAGTGTGTTTAAACACACGGTGGGATAAAGTCCATATGAATTTCAACAAAAATGGTTGAAAAGGTAGCATGCCGTAAAAAAATCGTACACCATTCAAACTAATTTACTTAAACATCAAATAAGTAGCAGACTGTATTGCTTACATTTATAATGAATACATTTGAATTTAAGCAATTTTTCCTTGAAAATTAAAAAGTTTTGCAGACGGTAAAATTAAGAGGCAACCATGTTTTTACATTTTTCATTTTTTAATCAGTTAAATGCATTGTTTCTAATTATATTTATACCTTATGTGATATTCTTTGAAGCATACATCAGGATGAACACCAACATTACACTTTTCACAGATGAACTTAGAGCTTTTACCAGACTAACCGCACCGTCAATGGGTTTTTATTTTTCTTAACCAGTGATTATACCCATTGTATCTTCCATCTATGATTGCCTGCCTCATTGTTTTTGGTGTGAGTGATTTTGGCTGTGAATTCGTTGACAATAATCTGATGGCAATCTCTCTTAATAAATCAATTTGATTGCTTTTGGGGTTATTGATTCGGAAAATATGCCATAAGTTCACAATACTGCTGTTTAGGCAAAATCTGAATAAAGGCCAGTACCATTTGTTGGACCTAATACTCACACGATACACAGCACATTGTTGATCAAACAAATCCACTCTTCCCATGCCATGGTTGTACATTTTTACAACTTGTGGTTGGCTTAATTTCACATGTTTTTTGCACTTTGAATTCCAATGGGTGCACATGCTCAGGGTGGAAACAGATGCTGATGTCATGTTAGTTGCAATTGTAACTTGCCCATTGTCATGCCAGCAAATTAGAGAAATTGCACTGTTCTTATTAGTGAGAGCTGAGAAAGCACCCCGTTCCTTTTTGCTCACATCTGCAACAGGAGCTCCATCAACACAATCTTTTCTAATGGTTCCTATACAGTGAATATTATTTTCTTTCAACTTCTCTAGCAAGGTGAGTGATGTAAAGAGTTATCAACAAACAAATTTGAACCAGGAGGGAGAAAATTAATACAAATAGACTCTGTCACTTAGGCACCAAGAGAGATGCCTTTAGGTCTTATCTGTTTTTCCTGTGTAAACCCTAAATTTAAGATCCTCTCGAAGTGGCTGCACACCATATTTTATAACCCAAACAGATAGGCTTTCCTCTAATAAACTGTTTCATTGAATGTCGCCCATAGCATGGTTCCATACCTTCATCAAGAGAAAAATCACTGCCATAACACTATCATCTCAGTAAATTTTTTGTTCATGTGATCAACTACAGGTCTAATTTTGTAAATCTTATCATCCGTCTGTATCTGTGTGTTATCATTAAAATGAAGATATTTGTGAATCAAATCAAATTTATTCCAGCTCATTGATTCAGCAACTAGTGGGTGGAATGTGTCCTGTTTTGTTTCCCAATACATGCGTCTAAATGGCACATTACAGTAGCCAGAAAGCAATAATGCACCAACATATTTGTATAAGTCACCCAAGGAAAAGTCTAAATTTGAGTACCCTTTCTGAACAGCATATTTGGTCATCTCTGTGCATATCATCCTTGAAATATCTAGAGGACTTTTATCCATAAACTCTGGTTTTGGTTGCATTTGAACAGGTTCAGCAGTTTGAATATATTTTGTCTTCAGTGTCAATTTTTCCCATGATCTTTCTTTCTTGTGATTACAATTATTATCAGCATTAGATGCTCTGTTAGTCGTAGACAACAAGGCGGTACCAAAGGGATTTTTAGTTACTTTTCTTCTCTTGTAAATTTAGTTTTTTGGACATCCACTACATGATGAGCATTTGCTTTTGGTGTATACTTGTTCTCAGTTGAGCAGATTGGGGGATAGTCATCAGAAAACATGGGCAAATCAGTTTTACCTTGGTTGGTGTCAAGACATATCTCACCTAATTGAGCAAGCCCACCTTTCCCTAAATCTCTTATGCTTTCTGGTGCCTCACATTCTTCAGGTGCATCATCCACATCAGAGAAATCACCATCTGCAGACAGAAGGATGACTACATCAACAACGTTTGCTCCATCAATTTCTTGCCCACACTTGTTGTTCTCACTTTGGCTGTAGAGTTCCAATAGGATGTTTTCTGTATTCAATTCTGACCTGAAAATGATTAAAAATTAGAAATGGGAAACACTGAATTTTTGATGGCACAATAGTGTGAAATATATTTCCATTAAGAACTGAATAAATATTACGAATGCTTACAGTTTACTTCTGTTGGAGGACATTGGAAAGGCGTGCTCTGTGTAATATGAGACATACAAGCACCAGCAAGATGCACTGAAAATAATACAAGGTAACTTATTTCGGAAAACAATTGTTTTGCCACCACATTGCGCTGATCTGACAAACATGAATCAAACCACTAGAGCTTGAAATGCAGAATGATAGATGGGTACTGGGTGGATCCTTTTTATATAGCGTCCCCTCCTCAGGGCTGTGAATTACATTTTAGTCTAGGCTTCTAAAGGTAGTGAAAAACATTTTAGCCTTACGACCATATCGCATTTCCCCTTGCATCAATCTACAAAGAGGTTAAAACACATTGTAGCCAAGGAATGCCTATTTTGTAACATTTGGAAGACATCTACTGATATACGGGCAATGGTATACTCTGCGAGAGAAAGAGACATGGATTAACTCACTGTGTGTTCAAACACACAGAAAGTTTCCTCACTTACTGATTTGTTCCATTTGCCTCCAAGTGAGATACTTGGGGATTGTCATATTTCTTCAACATTAAAATACATGAAATTATAGTACAATTTTATTTTTTTATGTACTGTTCACATAGAAATTAAAAATAAAACTTAAGGCAATAAATGCACAAATGCAGTGATTTACATTTTTTACAATGATGACCAGCGTGGAGTGAGTAGGTAGCAATGTAAGAGATATTATGCCTTGAGAGATTCCAAAGAAATGAAAGAATATTGACAACATGTGTATCCATTCAAGGAAACGTCGAGAGAATTTTTTAAATTATGACTTGCTTTGCATGTGTTTAAACACATGCTGATAAAATACGGGATAAAGCCGAATATTAAATAAAACTGAGATGTTAGCAGATGGTAAAGTTTGTACAATCACAGTTCTAAACATGGCCCTAGCAATGTGGAAAGAAAGTTGCAATACAATGTATAATAATAATTTATTTTTATTTTTATTTCATGTTAACAGATGTGTAGAGCACTGATCCAAAAACAAAAGTTTCAATTTGGGCCCCCAGTCTTTGCATCAAGGGCATGCATTTGTCCTTCAAAAATACTAAAAGTCATCCATATCTTAGTATTGGCTGCATAGGTTGTAGACAATAAGTTCCTGATTAAAAAAATGTGGATTTCAAGATTATTCTAAAACAAAGGGTTTCAGTCTCTCACTGCCATCTGCACTGACTGATTTGAACAAAACAGTGATGCGAGCTTTGATGTGTTTGTCCCCAGGGTAAGAATCCCCCTTTGAAGTCTTGGGTCTTGTGTGGCAGTACATCATAAGAAAGATCTACCATGTCTACTGTAAAATGTTGTTTAAGAGCAAATAGCCATCAACTTGATTTTGCAAATATGGACACTTATAGTGAGAAACTGTTTCAGGATATATGTTTTCAGATTCACCACAGATTCTGTTTAGACATGCATTGAATTTTGAAATGGTCTATCCAGCCATGAGATGCTTTGAAGATATCAATAGCTAATCTAGCTGCTGTGTGAAGTGCCATTCCTTTTAAGAAAATTCAACTTAATTGGTAAACTGAGCATTTGCTCTCCACACACTGTGGAACACATGCACAGTCCATGATCAAATGTAGTATAAATAAAACTTGAAATCAATTTTTCTGTTGGCTTTATATTTCCAGAAGTACTGAGATCATAATACTGAATTCAAGACTACAGTCATGGTTTCGCAATCAGGTCTCTACAATCTGCTCAAACAGGAATTAAGTTGTTCTGCAAATTTAACAACAGGTCCATTAGAAATTAAGCTACAAAATCGAAACTTTCCGAAATCATTTAGTTAAGGTTGAGAAAATGTTGTATCAAATATAATGGCAATTGAACCAAAAAGAATTGTGCAGTAATCCGACAAATTACAGAATCTGCCGGAGGTTCAAAAAATGGGCTCTTTTCTAGTGTCACACCAGTAACAGAATATTAACTGCAATGGAAACACTTTTTATTGTCAACTGTCCAGTAGAAAGTAAAGCAGGCTGTGTGTGAATGTTTGTTTCATTACAATCAGCCCAAGCACTCTCTTTATAATCTGCTTCAAACTCTGGGCCAGTCGCCACTTGGCACGTGTTTAGTGCACGGGCCGCCACCCTGCTCCTGGCCAGACGTCGTAAATCGTGGTATATTTTCAAATTGGAAAGTGTAAATTGTGGGATAGGATTGCATAAATAGGATAAAAAAATTGTGACGACATCAAGAAAGTGTCGTACATGATGAGAATATTGTCAATTTCGGGGGTGTTAATGCGAATTTTTACATGAATTGATATTCACATCTTGGCATAAATTGCTGTTAAATACATAATTTAATGTTTTATTCTTTTAAACATGGATATCATAGAAAAAGCATTGATCAAAATTCATGTGCTATGTATACTTGTGTATAGTCCTGATTTTTCTGCCAAAAAATTATAATTTTTCCAATGATTGGTGTGAAATCCATGCTGATAAATGTAATGTGCTCTTGACAAATACCCCCTCAAAATTTTTTTAACCTACTAAGAATTGAGTGATTGCAGTCAAATTACATATACCTTTTTAGCTCTCCAAATGTATTGTTATATACGTTTCATAATGGTGTTAAGGCTATTATTAACCCCTCAAGCATGGAGGACCTTTAATTAAATCCCATCCCACAGGCCGGAGGAGTTTTAAATTAATTCGCCTTTTTGACATGGTATCATTAAACAATTTATAACTTTCAGGATATTATATCATTATTGTTGAAACTTTTTGTGAACCAGTATAAGATGTTGCATTATTACCCTCTTATTTTTAAAACGTTTTGTTATAATATTTATTTTTATTTTTTCTTGTTCTCTGAATAAAATGGATAACATTCAGTGTTTTTAGTGTAACAACTTTTTGTTAAGTATAAAGCGATCTTTAATATTTAAAATGCATTTTTTAAATAATTATATGCTAAAATAATTTAAAAAGGTATTTAGCATTTCATAATCATAAGGATACTTTTGATATGATAACTGATCTCGCTAACATGAAAATTCAATGCTTCGTCCATTTCCTCCGCTCCGAGATACAGTAGACCCTCGCTTTACGATATTACTCCGTTCCAGAGGACCGATCGTAAAGCAAATTCCATCATATGTTGAATCGGCATTATTCCCGGACGAGGAATCGGTTCAAAGAGCATCAGTGCCAATCCATTTAGTACATGCAAAAGAGCCAATGCATACGAAATATCCTGGATTAAAATTATTAAAAATATTATTAAACCAACCAATATTTAAGACACTGTCGATATTTAAAACAAAATTGGAGAAATTTGAATTTTTTTTTTAATTTATTTTTTTTTATTTATAGAAATTTTAAAAAGCACACACAAAATCAGCTCAGATCTCAGAATCCATCGTAAGTTGAACTCATCGCTAAGCGGGGGTGTACTGTATTAATATCCAATAATTTCATAACTAAATCCATAGCTATAATTATGAATGAGTATTGAGAGGGAAAATATTGAAACGATGACTCTGCGATATTGACAATAAAGTCAACCTTTTTTGTACCTAGCAATTTTTTTGTTTCAGCAATTTTAGGATAATTTTTGTACCTACCACTGCCTTGAACAAACTTTCATTATAAAATCCCAACTCCACATTCAATTTCTTCATCTAGTTGTGACATAACGCACAATAGGGCACAAAACCACATGCAAACCATCTTCATAACATCTTGTTACATCTGAAAATTAACGAAAATTTCCCATTGCAGTCACCCCAGACGACAAGCTATTGGGCACAAGTTCCCTTCTCAATGGAACCGAATTTCTCCCCAGCATCCCAACTTTGAAACTAAAACAGACGAATAAGGATGGAAGGGGGTTGGCACCACCAGCCGGCGATTTCCAGCACCATGTTGACAATACTTTTTCTAATATCCAGGCATTCTATCCAGCCTTATGCTATGATCCTCAGTTCTAAAGATTGCCGCCAGATGTCAGCCACTTTGATTCTTATTGTGAAACCCAAAAAACAGGCCTACATCACTAATGAATCGTTTGATAAATGTTGTGAACATCAACTTAAGACAATATTATAAACTCATTGTTCCTCACATTTATTTTGGCAGATTCGGAAATGGTTTATTACACTGTGGTGACGTCCTGTGAGTTGGGAAAGTGTAACTTAATTTTTTTCATGCTTATATTTAAGCCACCATAAATTCAACTTGTTTATAGTTCAACCCTTCAATTTTTGACCAAAAATTTGATTTTAAAAAGCCATCCACAAGCATTTACGACAACATGGGTCACTATTAAGAAATTGAAATAGGAACATATTGGCAGTTTTCACTTCCAGTGACAGTAAAAACAAGCTTCTAAAAGTTATATCTACAATGTAAATAATCATTTTCATCAACTACATTTATTTTGATCATTTTCCTCAGTTTTATGTTTATTATGCACTCAGCCTGCAGATATATTACAGGTATGCTCTTGGCATACAGTGTACTTTATGGTTGTATTATTGTTTTTTTTTTCTGCCCCTTGAATGACAACGACCCTTCTACCTTGTGATTACATCCTCTTTTGCGCCTTCTGGACTTGATCATTTAGTCAAAGAATATTTATTAAGTAAAATTCTGATATCCGATGGAAGCAATTTTATCTTTGAAGATCTGATATCCTGAAGCTGTCCCTGTGTAAGACTAAGCACTAGGCTTTTAGGATGAGAATTAGATGTACACATTAACTCCAACAATTTTGTAGAGATCAAAGGGTCTATGAGATTCAGAAGCCCTACCAATGGTAAAATCTCTACCCTTGTGGTAAAATCCCTGTACTTGAACAACAGTCTCTCTTGATCAAGAGTGGGATACCTTAGTTCCTTTTTCAACCAAGTAGACGCTAGGAGTTCTGAAGCCTTTTTGGATAGTCCCAAATATCGTGCCAAATCATTCAACTCATGCTGATCAAATGCTTTATGAATTGAGTCATCTTTAACTTCAAAATCTTCATCGTCGGTGTCACTATGATCTTCACCATACCGATTTCCTATTCTTTGAAAGAGGGTAATTCTTTGAATACTGGCACTGGGATTTCAGCACTGGGTGTATAGCTGATGATAAACTAGGATACTCTATCTTACATACATACTATTTTGTTTTTCTTGTTATATCCTGAAGTTTTCACTGTACAAAAGAAAGTCACTTAAATGGTCTCTGGGCTCTCGCCAAATCATAGGTATACCAAATTGCAACTTTTCACATGTTCCCTTTGTCCGCATCCACACTCTCGATACACTGCTTGCCTACCTTGTGAGGAGTCCAGCGTTTATCTTGATCACCAATTTTCCATTTAAACTATGCAAAATAGGCTTGCCTGACTAATGTGCTGATGTTTTTCCTTTGACTGGGAATGGTGAAACTGCCACATATGTAACAAAACAAATCAGGGCTATTCAAGCACTTATGATGCGAAATAGTGGAGACAGATATGATCTGGAAGTAGAGGAAATATGAATGTATGCAAATAAAAATACTAAACACTTCCTAATCCTTGTACACAGAGATGAACTCAGAATCCACTTTGAAAAGCGCTTCACTACAAGGAGTGACACAAGACGTCTCTCTACACAATCTCGCTTTGCCAAACAAGTAAGGTCACCTTATGGAGAGGTCAGAGTCAAATGCCTCTAAAAATCGAATCGAATCAATCAAATCAAATTAATTGACAAAACTATTGAAGATATCAACTTGCCCTTGGGACATATTATTGTTTACTAATGAGAAAACGTGAGATAGCCCAAATTATTACATGAAATCCAAAATTCTATGAAATATCGACGTTTAAATGCTGGCGGAGCCCAGTCTACATATTTACGTTGGTCAAAAAGTGGTGTTTGTAGTTCAAAGAAATCTCAGTAATGGTTAATGATATTGATAAAAGATCGTAGGCTTTCCCGGCGAATACTATAGATAAATATTTCTCGGGTTTGGCACCGGGTAAGGCTGTTTAAGGCTAGCGTTTCGATGAGAAACTCACTCATCGTCATCAGGGCTAAGACTGACTGCCGAGTTTGGTCCACGCCGGGTTTTTATACTAAGATAGCCAATGGACAGTTGAGGCCCATTGTTGACCAGCCGATTCAAATTTGGCTCAGGGCGGTTGGAATTTGAATTTTATCCGCGACCGTTTTATTTTATCAATCAACGGACTCCATATTTGGCTGATGCTCTGCCCAGAGTCTCGGTTAAGCTTTTTCTCCTCGAGACGTATTTCTATTGCCTCTTGATAATGTTAACGGTTAATGATATTGATTTGCAGCTCAAAGAATTTCATTGTTTAGATGTATGTCAATATGAGATAGGTTGTCTCATTGCATAAAAATCGAAATTCTGTAAGATACAAAGCACTGAGAAATGGCAAATTTGGCTCTGACCTCCCCTTTAGATCAGTTGTAGAGAAAAAAATTTGATGTGATAGAAGAAAACTAATTGCAGTTTTGAAATCAGCATGCCTATTTTACTTAAAATCAGCTGAAAAATCAAACTCAACAGAAATTTTGCTAAAAATTGTTCCCCATTGTTATGGATCCTCAAGTGAGTGAACTTGTAGTCATGTGACATCAGTGCGATTGTAGTTAGTCCTCTGTTCTCTTGCTTGAAGGGACATCTGGAGGAAATGTTAATAGAAATGGCCATATGTATTCTTAATGGCACAGCATTGAGTTCTGCTATAGTATGATTCTTCGTATTTTGATGCAGAATAAAAATAACATGATGTCATCAACTGAAGAAGTGTCTGTCAAAGCATGCTTAACTTGAGCTTATTTTGGAAATTAATTTGGGATGAGCGACATAACTGTTAACATATTTGCATTTACCATACCTATACTTACTTGCTCATGAGGTGCACATGGTGTGCTTTGTTGACATTCATTTGAGTATTAAGGCCTCTTGCCTGAGAAAGTATTAAAAGTAACCATTTTCTTTCACATATAATTTGGCCTGTAAGTGTGTGCAATATGCTTGGGAAGTTTTGGCAAAAGAGCTGAGCTGGGATATGTTTGATGGATTGCAGGGGTGAGTGTACAGAGAGCTGTCGAGCCCGGAGGAGGGACTTGGAGGCAGAAGTGAAGCAGCTGAGGAGAGAACTCAAGCTCAAAGAGGATCGATGCTTAGCTGCGGAAAGGGAGGTGCAAGTAAGTGTATTATTAACTGTCTAGCTGGCAAATTTATTCTTGGTTGCCTCAGAAGTATGCCTGCGTGATCTAAGATTTCTGCTACACATATTTTATGGCATATAATTTGCATGGATAAACAATGTATTCCTCTCATTTTGCTGGAGACAAGTTTAAATCTGGGAGTTTTTTTCAGAAATTTTCCTGTCAATAATATTGGGTAAATTTAAAAGTATTTTGTTTTCATAAATGCTTACTATCCTCTTACTGCTCTCCAAATTTACATTGGAATTTTGGGAAAGTTTGCAGTGATTGCTGTGCCTGATATGGAAGGTATCAGAAACTGCAGTAGCTAGATTGTTTGGCATATTTAGTCCATGAAGAGGAAACTTTAGGACACTCTGCCGAACTTCCATGGAACTCCTTAGGTTATGAATAAATCATTACTTCTTTTGGCCTTTAAAATCATCATGAAGGAATACCACTTTGTAAAGGCAAATACTTCCTTTAAATTCACTCTCCTTTTTGTTTGCTTCATCTACTTGCATTATTTCCTTGCTATTTTTCATGACAATATTTTAGTCATTCTTTTTCTCTCTTTATTCACATAAGTTCGGTCACTTGTTCTTCATCGGATTTGGCTGCCATCAATCTCTCTTCACACACTGCAGTTTTTTCAGCTCAACTTCTCAACAAAAACTCAACTTCTTTCCCCCCTAAAACATCTTCTGTAATGATTGAATGACCTCATTTGCACACCTTTCTTTCTTAGAATCTACCTTCTAGACCCAGGTCCACTCTATTGACCACCAAATATTAATCTATTCCACATTCCGCATACCTCATAACTCTTGTATCTACAGTGAAACCTCTCTCTCACACTTATGAGGGGAACCAAGGAAAAAAGTGAAAATCCTAGTGCAATATAAATCAAGGGTAATCTTAATTTTCAGGAATTTGAAGCAAAATCATGACCAAATTCTTCATAATTTCATTTAATATGAATGAAATATTCCTAAATTTAGTGACTGCACCTCGCTGGTGCAATTGGCAGGGAAAAAGACCAATGAATTGTTCCTTAATCCATATGCTTAAAGAGACAGCGATTTGCTGGCTTGTCTGACTTGGGTCTAAATAAAAGAGCCTACGATTCGCTGGTTCAATTCAATTTTTTATTCATCCAAGGAATTTGCTACAGAAAAATATAGGACAAGTTAAAAGTAAA
Organism: Ceriagrion tenellum; assembly: GCA_963169105.1. Lineage (NCBI taxonomy): Eukaryota > Metazoa > Arthropoda > Insecta > Odonata > Coenagrionidae > Ceriagrion > Ceriagrion tenellum. Next base: position 9,456,342 of record OY720638.1, on the reverse strand, counting down.
ACAACATAAAAAGAAAAGAAAATGACACAAGATACAAGACAGTCAGCAGATGCTATGTCCAAAATTTTCTTCCATAAAGTCCTTCACATTAATAACACATCCAATATATCAAGTTTAGGTCAGACACCTATATGTCTGACCTAAACTGGATATATTGGATGTTTTTAATATCAAGAGGCTTCACATTATAATAAGATTTATCAAGTAAAAAAATGTTTTAGTTTGTATTTAAAGGTTCCCATTGGGGGGGCCATTTTTTGTATTATATGGCAGATGGTTAAAAATTTTACAAGCTAGATGAAATGGACTCTTATTGTGCATTGCGGTAGAATAACAATGCAAATGTATGTCTACTCTTTGGCGAGTGTTATGCCCATGTATTTGTGCATTGGTGGTTAGCAGGTTCATGCTATCTTTAACATAAGTACAAAGGTAATAAATGTACAGGCAATGTAAAGAAAATTTTTAGTTGCCTAAAGTATGGCTTACAGGATTGCCGTACAGATATTTTTGTGATATACCTTATGCTTCTCTTCTGCATTATAAAAACATTCTGAAAACTGGGAGATGATCCTCAGAAAATTAACCCATAGCTCAAGTGGGACTAGAAATTTCAAAAGTAAACAATTTTAAATACTTCTGAATCAACAATTTCTGTTAGATTCCGTATTGTAAAACCACTTTTTGCCAGCTTAGAACATAGCTGGTTGATGTGGATCTCCCATTTCAAGGACTCATCAATTATGAAGCCTAGAAACTGAGTGCACCAAACTCTTTCTATTGGTAGACCTTTTAATGGAGTGAGTCTTTTGCTCATTTTATCTGTGATTGAGCAATAAAGAAAGGGTGATTGGAAGCGAGGTCGGGCCAGCTACCGTCTTAACTGCATAGATGTTTGAAACAACGGCCATACCAGTTGCACGTCCTGATTAACCTCTGATTAAGAAAGCTAAAGTCTCATAAAAAATGTAAAACTTGCTTTATATAAGTTTTCTAAGCTTTTCTTTGTGGGAGAGGGGATATTATTTTGATTTATTAAAAAGGTTTGAAAATACGAAACTCAAAAATATGAAGTGCCGATTTTTCGGTCCTGCCAAGTTCTTATTATCAAGTTGCTACTGTACCAACAAGGAATAGCTAATACATTTAATTTTAGGAACATTGGTTTACAATGGGCATGAGATTGTTGTTTTAATATGAGTCTGATTAGTTTCTTTTGCATTAGAAACACCTTGTTTAACATTGTAGGAGAAGAACCCGAGAAAACAATTCCATAGGTTGCTTTTGTCAGAAAGTTTGATTTGTACATTGTCATGAGTGCATCTAGGGATACCGTACTGCATAGAAACCTTATGCTACAAATAGCAGAGCACAAATTAGAGCATAGATTATTTATATGTACAGACCAGTTGCCAGTTTTGTCAAGAAAAAGACCTAAGAACTTGGAGTTCTTAGTTGGTACAAGTTGGGTATTGTTTATAGTTAATGCTGGAAATTTCTGGATTGGAATTTCATCAAATAGTAACAAATGAGTTTTGTTGCAGTTTAATATGTATGTTTTGCTGGCACCATTTCCATACATTATTCAATGTTATTTGGCTTTCACAGTGCAGGGTCTTAATATCTATCTTTCTTTCTTTTCTATCTTTGGCTGAGACTATGAAATTAGTATTATTGGCAAAGATAATAGCCAAGGCATTTTTGCTAGGATTAATTAGAGGTAAATCATTGATATAAATTAAGAGCAGAATTGGCCCTTATATAGATCCCTGGGGAACACCAGTTTGAATTTGGTAACAGTTCGATGTGATCTGTATTTCATTTATGGTTAAAACCACTGGCTGGGTTATGTTTGTCAGGTATGACTTAAGCCAGTCCAGGGACTGGCTGCAAATTCTAACTCATTGACACTTGCTTAGAAGTATATCATGGTTCACCATATCAAATGCATGGCTGAAATCTAAGAACAATGCTAGTACTAAATATTTGTTGTCAAGGGCACTTGTAATGAATTCCAATGCATGTGCAAGGGCATCTCCTGTAGATCTGCCTTTTCTGTAGCCTCATTGCCAGTTACTTAGGATATTGAATTTCTCTAAATAAGGTATTAAGTGATTATAAAATAGTAATTCGAATACTTTTGAAAACTGGGATAAGAGAGAGATTGGCCTATAATTATTCAAGTCATCCTTATTTCCTTTATTTTTGTATCCTGGAATGACTTTGCTTAGCTTCAAAGAGTCAGGAAAAGTTCCTCTTCTGAAAGACTCATTTATAAAATAAACGAGGGGTTTCAAAATGAAGTCCATACAAGATAAAAGTAGTTTTCCTGGTATTTCATCAATGCAAGGGGTAGATGACTTGCTGAGTTTCTGGATGCAAAGAGAAACTTCTTCTATTAGGCAGTTGTTATTATATGAGCTCTTGGCATCATTAAACATTTTTTGTTAACGTTTTTTGGATTCCTTCAATTTTGCCAGAGACTCTGGAGAATTGGAAGTTTTTACTCTTCTTGATTCATATTTTAGATTTCGTGAAAGAGTGGTTATGCTATTTTAGTTGCCTTCTACTATTATTCTCTTGCCTGGGTCACATTCATTCAGTACCTCTCTTCGTTTACCCTAAAACTCATTTAGTGTATTTCAGTTTCGTTTTGCATTATAATTAATAAACAAAATGTCATTCATATGGTCTGGGTCAATACGTGATCGACGGTCAGTAATTACAAGGCCTGCACGAGAGAAGCATCTTTCGCTGGTTGCACTACTGGCAGGAATATTCATTATCCGCCGAGCAACCTTCGATAGCCGCGGAAAAGAATGCCGATGGATGCTCCACCAATGTAAAACTTGCTGAACATCTTCCGGAATGCTTCGCTCAATGTAACGTGTCACTTCGTCAGTGGTTTGTGGTATTTCAGGCCTTTGCAACCATTCTGAAAACCTCTTTTTCATAGGTGGACTATGACAAGTTTGAGATAAATCACTTTCTTCTGTGATTTCTGTCACTATAAGGATAAATGTTAAATTAAATCATCGTGCTACTACTATAAATTGCAGCCAGTAATTAAGAAAAATTCTTTATTTTTTGTAGTGATACATTACCATTTCCTTCCTGGCACATTATTCGAGTGTTGTCATACACGCATTGTCGCTCTTCAGATGTTAAATGGAGGAGGTCTTTATAATTTGGATGTAAAAATAGTGCCAAATAATATCGCTTCTCAAGCTGAGACATAACTTTCTCATCGAGGAATGAGGCTGCCCTTATCTTGATTTTCTTAAGTGTCTATTGAAAGAAAAACAAAAAGTCAAATACATTTTTAGGAAACAAGAAGTATTAACATCTGTCATTCACAGGACTAGATGACTCGTGTGCTACAGTCGGCATAACGGCAAAACTTACATTACTCATTGGAATTGAGTCTTAAATAAATGGTCGAATGAACGAAAGGGGAGAATTGAAGTCTTACCTCACTATCGTCTACAGAGACGCCACAATGGCTTCTTAGACGAAAAATCCAGGGTACTGCCAGCGGTAGAGTAGGTTCAGCCTCTCCTTCAAGATCATCTGTAGCTTCCTTAAAAGGCTTAGGAAAGGCTACCATCTCAGCTACCAGGTCGGCATTGTAATTGTTTGCGAGGTCTACTCTTTCACTGTCACGGAGCAACTGTAAAACTCCGTCCTGTTGCTTGTGAATGGAATTTAGCGTGGTGTAAATGCTGCTCCATCTTGTATCGACGTCCTGATGGAGAGTTCTTTCTAGCCTTGAGACAAGCCCAGATCTCTTCATTAACCCAACTATTTTTCTTACTGTCTGAATAGCAGCATAAACCTGGGGAACCTCCGTTTTGAGGAAATTCTCTTCATGAAACGTGTGCCTCAAAACAGTATTTAAGCAGTGAGCTAAACAAGGAAGACGATCGTACATTTGCAAAGCCTTTTTGATGTTTGAACCCTGATCTGTCACGAAGGTCACTTTAAAAAGATCCTCACTACTTATGCCTATTTCAGCCAACTGACCGAGTAACTCTTCCTTAATATTTTCCCCGGTTTTCGAGACATCTGGAAACTTGGTCGTGATTAGGACATTTGCCTGTAATTTCCATTCACCATCTTCGTCGATAATGTGACTGGAGGTAGCCGTCATATAGTGAACTTTGCGATAATTATCCGTCCAAAGGTCCATCGTCATAGAAAGCTCCTTGGTAGCTATGGCTTCTTTTAATTTGGGGATGAGAGTAGCTCGAATTTGATTAGCCCTTTCACGCAAGGAACGGGCTACCGTACTTGGATGAGGTAGCACGTCTTTGGCCTCTAAGGGTCCGTACTTGACCCCAATATTAATTAATTCTTGCGCGAGGTCCTTGAATCCTTCTCCACCCACTGTCGCAAATGGACGCAAGTCTTTCGCACACATGTCTACACACTTGTCCCTCACACGATTCTTGTCATCCCGAGAAACAACAGGTGTGGCTGGAGCAACATTTTTTTCGATTTTGCACTTGTGCCGTTTCATGCCAGACGTACTTGCCTTATGCACAAGAACAGTTTGGCACGATTCTGTTGCACATCTCACATAACTCAGGGGCTTGCGTGTCTGAGAATCCAATAAAACCTGTCCGATAAACAAGTGGTTAGAACTTCATAAGTTAATGCATTATAGTTCCATGCAAAATATTTCGCTGGTTACCTGAAAGTTTTTCCAACATGGACTATTTCTCCCTGTGTTCCAGGCAACTATGCATGTTCCCTCATCAATTTTTTTCACAACTTCTTCTTTTGTATAATGGGCTCTATCACCATCTTTATACTGACCAACAGGGTCATTTTCCTCAGAAATAGCGTCAGCCATCTCATTAGGAGTCCCAAAAACTGAATAAAGCCGAAACATCCAAAACCTTGCACGAAATGCGACGAACTGTTAGGGAACTTCGCGTTAGGAAGTTTCGTGTATGTCTGCTAGTAAGCCAGCTAGTAGTTTTGCCTCGACGGGAGTGACGAGACTCGCTTGCTCCCGTTGTGCTCAGGGGAGCCCATGACTCCCGAAATGTCTCAGGGCCTTTCAACAGTCTCGTCGTTAAATGCATCACCGGCCCCTGCTCCCGTGGCCACTTGACTCGGGAGACGAGCGGGAGTAGACCATCCTTTGCACGCCTCTAGTCATAATATGTCCACCAAGGCTATTCTATCCTATCTCTCCATCCCTAATCTTCCCACTCATAGACTTAAAGCAGACTTAAAATTTATTTACATTATTCTTAATTCCACCATCGACTGCCCTAAATTGCTCTCCTTTATCAATTTCAAAGTTCCATCCCGCCCCACCCATTCTCACCCTTTACTCCACATATGCTTCCCATTCCCAGACTTTCGATCACTAAACGTTCTCTTTTCTTCCGCCTCTCCTCTCTCCATTGAATTCCCTCCCTTCCCACATCGATCCTTTTGCACTTTCATCTAAATCCTTTATAAGCCTTTCTCTTTCGTATCTTTCACCTAAGTAGTCATTCCCCCATTGTTCTTTTTTTATATATTTCCATAATTCCTGCTAGTACCCTGTTGTTAAGTTTGCTTGTATATGTCCTTAAGTTTGTGTATTGTTACATGGCCACCATAAAATGGCACCATTGCTGTATGTGGTTTTCTTTCTTTAAATAAAAAATAAATAAATTGTAAAAAATCTTCCCTTTTAATAAGAATGATTTGTTTCCCTCTGCAGTCGCATACGCAGGTCCGCCCAGAGGTAGGGCAAGGGGGGCAGTTTGCCCCAGGTCAGTGCCTTTTGAGCCTTGAAGCCACTAAAATAAAAAAAGAGCACTAAATATTTACCATATTCTGTGGAGTAATTTCTATTTTCCATTGAGACAATAAGCAGATAATACACAACACTCCAAAAAACCTTGTTTCCCCTTACCTTACCACAATCGTAACAAACGAACCATCCCCAATTCTATCCATCCATTTCCAATCTGGTTACCGTATTTTCCTCCTCTTGAGGATTTGCGAGTCTACCGGATTCCCTTCTACTTGCGACCCTTCTTATGCCCCCTGCCCATTCCTGCATGTAAGTTGTCCCTAGAGTACCCAGGCCTGAGGTCTGACGTCCAGGTTCTTTTGTATATACATTTTTCTTTAGGTGGGTCCCTCCCATTCCTCGCACAATGGAGCCCACAGGGCCCCACAGGCAGAAACCAAAGGGAAGGACACCGTGGGTGACTTGACACAGAAGCTGTCCCTTTCGTTGAAACCCTATCCAGCTCCCAAGCATTCAATGCAGCCCATTCAAGGGAAGACGCCAGGCGAAATCCATGAAAGAACAATCAATTGCTGCTGCTTCCTTCTGCCCTTCTCTGGTATTCCAATGATTAATTTTGGAACAACAACGTCCTGCCTGAAAATTTGTCGCATTTCCTAAATTACCTCTTCTAAATTTGCTTATTTTATATTTTACCAAAACCCTTCCAGCTTATGCTAGGAGATGAAAAAACATTGCCTACAACTAAATGATAGTATAAGTATACGTAATAATGTTAACAAAATGATCCACTACCGCCAAAGAATTATTTTCCCCTTGTTTTAAACAAGCTAAGGTATTTAGATTTACTTCTATTTTTTATATTTAAAATTCTAAGACCGATCAAGTGAGAACCTCTCTGGCAAAGTTCAAGGAAAATAATTTGACGCAATGCCAATACACGCATGCTCTAGGAATCATACTTGAGTGTTTTTTAAGAGCGGTCCTCTTCATGAATTTGACTTTTTCAATGAACTTGTGTGTCGCATATACAGTAATGATGATAAACACTACGCTTTCAAGTCTCCATAAATAATTCTTGTCTAAAGCACTGTAGTCAGCTGAAACATAAAAAGATTAACTATTATCAAAACAAAATGCCTCCATACCTTCTTGTTCATGAGTCCGACAGATGTTCCACTCCCTCCATGTAGTGCAATGTGCTCGGCTGTGGCTCATCCTCCGTTGAGGGAGATGTCGACTGAGGGGATGAAGACAATGTCAGACGAATAATTAACTCTTCGATGTCATCTTGCAAATTGTCTGCATGCCACATGTCTTCTTCCACTTTCTTCACGTGATCGACATAGTTTTTCCAATTTTCGGAAGTGATGGCATCAAAGCTCTCTGCGATGAGTTTTCTACCTCTTTCTTCTTAAAAGTGGTGTTCTTCATCCCAACGTAATGTTTTACTTGAGCCCAAACCATTTCAATTGGATTCAATTCTCAATGATATTGTGGTAGTCTTAGCACTCTACAGCCATAACTCTTCACTAGTTCATCTATCTTAAATTTTTCATATTTTTCCCGTACTTGATTCACCACAAATAAAAGACCTCTTTTCAAGCTGTCCTCATCTAAGCTAATTACTTTGCTAACCAACCGCTCTTCAATGGAATTTTTCCTCCAGCTTGTGGTAGGTAAGGATTCCAACTTCCTCTAATGGTATGATGCATTATCTACAACTATAAATTTGCGTTCGGGTATGTTTGAGAGAAGTGAGTGCTCAAACCAGCTCTCATAACACTCGCCATCATCTTCGTCATGCTCATCCATGGTGTTTTTCTTGCATAAAAAAACACTGTGCTGCTCCCTCTATGAACCCTTTCTCCGTCCCTGCATGTATAATTGCAAAGCGTCTACCTCGGGAGGTGGGGGCCTTCGGCCCGCTTGTAATTCCAGAAAGGAAAGCCTGACGAGGAGTTTCTATTTTTTTGCCGCGCCAAGTCATGTTCACTGTGTGTCCGACATTGATCCAAGTTTTGTCTGTTAAAACAATGACCCTTCATTCACGACGATATTGTTTTAGCTGCCTTGAATAATTATGTCGCCAACGAATAATATAATCCCTTTCAATTAAAATGCTTCTTTTTCCCCTGCGTTCGTACACGAAACCTATGTCAACAAGAAGGCGATATAATGTAGTCCTCTTGAAATTTGGAAGATCTTTGTCCATGTTGACTGAGCTTAAAACAGATTTTAAAGTCGGAGGAATATTTTTCATGAAAAATTCATGTACTTTCCTTTGAACTCCTGATCTCACAAAATCGTCGTAAATCAACGCTCTCGAATTCTTGTAAGGCTGTCTAAACTTTTTTAGTCTGTGAAGGTGTCACCAATGGACTACGGGACGCTTCCTTTCTCACATTGTAAATAGTGGACTGTGAGCAGCCAGTTGCCTTCAAAGTTTCACGGCAGGCTTCAGTTATACTGAGGAATTTGTTGAGGTATGGGAAGACGCTGAACACCAGCTCTCTTTCACGGCTTCTCAGCTTCCCCCCTTTTCTCCTCCTCTTCGCATCGGACATGGTGATAGGGCACCTTACAGCAGATATTGATGAAAAATACTCCACAGCTCTGATAAACACAGCAGACTACACACCACTTGTTCACTCAAAAAAATCCTACAAGAAACTGAACGTCTTCGCTTCTTTTCCTGGCCCCTTCCACTGGAGTTGCTTCCCGTGCAGATGTTTTATGGCACCCTATTAACGGAACTTCTGGAAAAACCTAGAGTGCCCTTTTCCTTACGGGCTTACACCGAAGAGGAATGCCCCTCGTGCGGAGAATGGAATAATTTCTTTCATGTTTCCTATGGCAAGACTCGTAAAGGCGAAATTTGCATCTTATTTCAAAGCCGTCAAAAGGTGCATGGGATAGGCTTTCGTATGTCATTGTCTTGAATTATAAATATTTCTAATACAACGTATGAGTACTCTCCTTAAAAAATATCTAACGAAGAATTACATGCATTTTAGAATGCATTTATATAAAGATATAAATCCCGTTTTCCACCGAATAATCTTCCGTCTGCGCTGTGGAAGTTAGCAAGACAGCAAGCAGCGCGCCCCGGTGGTGCCGTGGCATGCTGCTTGCTGTCTTGCGTGGTGCCGTAATAATTCTTTAAGATCAAAATCTTTCTTAAGATCAAAATGTTGTAGCTTTCTTCACAATTGAGATAACTAAATGATTTTTTGACTAAAAAAAAATTAATAGTTTTCTTCAAATTTTATACACAGGATATACAGACCTAAAACTTAAGGCTCGTAAGTTAGCAGGCGATTACTTTTTACCTTACAAAAACCACACTTACGTCCTTAAGATATTTCCATCAGTAACAAAATTTCAGCTCAATTAACTTCTAATTGATGTAGGTACATCTTTATTGAAAAAAAAAAAGAATACGGAATGTTTTGCATAAGTTTCAATCCAGTATGAAGAACGGTTTTCCCACAATTGAGTGAAGAAGACAAAGTCAAAAGAGCCACGTTTGTTGCGTAAATTAATGAAAATGTTTTTTTATAACTTTTATTATAAATTTTATGGGAAAACTATTATGACCAGTAAATGTAGCGTGTCTCTTTGCATTAAAAGAGGTGATGATAAAATGGATAGTGCTATATTAATTTTTCTGCTAATGTAGGCAACAGCGTATCTCCTGCCTTATGGAGATTAACATGGGAAACGAATCTCCGTAAGAGCCCATACTGTCAACTAAATGTGGAATGCACTTTAGTTCCCAATATTCTTGAATCAGGTGCACTTATGAGAAGTCTAAAGAAACTTTAAGAGACGTCTGATAAAGATGAGTGACATATTTTGTGGATAAATTCATAATGTCATGGAAAAATACTATAAAAGTTAATCTTGGTTTTGATCCTCTTCGTGTAGCATTTAATTATAACTGGTTTGTTATGGATCTTTTCCTATCTGTACATCCACTGGAAGTGGTGGGGGAGGGAGATTGGCAAGAATGGTTTAGCTCTAAAAGCATAAATGGTTAAATGAGTAGTTATTTTGATATGTGAAGTATATGTATGTCATAATTTGTTTTTTTAAAGGTCGCAAACTTCACCATATTTTTGTGTTACCGATGGTGTTCACTGTGTTGTTTATTATGTACTTCTAGACCCTGCGCCAGTATAAGGAGAGTCATAATGAGACAGAGATTCTCATGTCGGCATTGTCTGCCATGCAAGAAAAGAATGCCCACCTTGAGAATAGCCTGAGTGCTGAGACACGCATCAAGCTAGATCTCTTTTCTGCACTCGGGGAAGCAAAGAGGCAGTTGGAGATACATGAAAGTAAGTATAACCTTTCTTTGCATTGAACTTTGGATTAATTTTGTCATGAAGTTAAATCTTACCCCAGTGATTGATGGCCTAATCACCTGCTTAGAAATTAGGATCAATAGATGCTACAGTCATGATTGTTCAAGGCATTGCAAATACTTGCTACTTCAAAATAAGCCTATGCTTTTGCAAGGAAGCCTCTGCTGATTCGGCAGAGAAATGTTCTATCCTTAAACAATTAGCTCAAATAAATTTTTCCTTCTGGTACTTGTAATCTCTTATAAACTCGAAGTTGATCAATCGTAAGAAAAAGTTGATAGCATGGTTGGTCTTTGGTTTCGGAATTGGGTTCCAAACTGCCGGTCCCTGTCTCAATTCCTACACATATCTCTGGACACATCCCCCAAAAACAAAGCTATGTGAGTTTTTTCTAAGTGCTGAATGTGTCTGGGAGAATAAAGAGTGCTTGGTGAGAAGAGGTTGTCCTGTCGCCACACCTCATCATTGGCAAAGGGTGCTGTCATGCCTTGCTTAGTGCTCACTTGTCTGAAATGCAATTTTGCTCAAGTGTGAATTGGTATATCATTTCAATATCTAAGGACCCTGGAATTTTGTGACTGGGTTTTTGCACAATTTTTTTGAAAGGTTAAATGAGTAGTTATTTTGATATGTGAAGTATATGTAAGTCATAATTTGCTTTTTTAAAGGTCGCAAACTTCACCATAATTTTGTGTATTAGATTCCTTTGCTAAATTTCTCACATTCCTGGTTTTGGTTGGGTCTTCTTTTCTTCTTCTAAGTGGAATCTGTCTTCTGACAGGTTTCATCTGGATGCCCTCCATTGCAGTCGGTCCTGAGCATCTTCTTTCATTTGACTGTAACTTCGGCCATTTTTTATGTCATCGAGCATTCCCATTCTTCTTCTTCCCCTTTCTCGCTTTCCTTCTATTTTCCCTTCAATAATTCTTCCTAAAAGACAATTTTGGCATAATATATGTCCCATCCAAGCTGTCTTCCTCTTTTTATTTTCCATAGCAGTTTTCTTGGTGGGATATTTGGTGCAAAATTTCACATGTAATATTTAGCATAAAGAAATTATGTTTTATTTTGACATGCATTCACACGCATGGTGAAAGCCTTATATGCTAGCAACTTCCAAATATTTCCAAACTCATAGAAAAGAATAAATAAAATTATTATCAATCACGTGTCTGTCATGCACTCATGAATGGAAAATGTTGTAACAAGCTTCTGATCTTGTGTATGCCATAGCATCAAAACTATCCAGCAGTCATTTAAATTTATTTTTATTATATAATCCCATAATATATGCCCCATCCAAGCTGTCTTCCTCTTTTTATTTTCCCATTTAACTATCCAGCAGTAATTGAAATTTATTTTTATAATATAGTCCTCTTAGAGTAAGAATGCTAATTATAAGTGGCCTTGTAACCAATACAAAAACCACATAAACAAAAACTAAACACAGATAAAATGGATTCCCTCCCCCCCCCCTCCCCCCCCGATGTTCAAAATGGCATCTCTTGATAGTTTGCGAGCTTGTGGTGTTTGCAAAAATTTGCTGAAATAAGGTGACAAGTCCATCTCTTGTGAAATTCCTTCGTGAATTTTTCATTTTAAATATACAGCACTAGACGAGATATCATGTGAAGTCCTTTTTGGATGCTGTGATATATTTTGGAGATGTTTTTAATGTCACATTGAGAAGTATTCAGTGGCCAAGATGGCGGCACACCTTGAATCTGTCAAGCAAGATTTAGCAAATCTAAAAAGTGTATGGGATCTTAACCAAGATAAACCTAAGAAAAGTGTCTTTTGCAATTCCATCGAATTTGACTTCCATTAAACCAAATCAACAAACAGTTAACATTCCAATCTATGAGAAGCCTGTAACATGACAGTCAAAACAGACCAACTCCAATTTTCGTAAAGACGATTCAGGACTAACCATCATGGCCGAGGACCAATCTTGTGCTGTTCAGCTTGATAATGTAACTTCTGATCCTGTCATTGTGCGTAACTAGGACTTGATTCATGCCGAAACTGATCACTTCGACAATGATTCACCTGTTCATGATAGTGACTCATTGGATTATATCAGCGTGGAAGTGAAGCCTCAATCAAGTGAAGACAATTTCATTCATGGGACATATTGCTGAAGGAAGCATAATCTTTCATAAAAGGCTCCTCGGATTCGGACTGTATGTATCCTTTCCGGGGTACCACAACATTCCCATCTTCATGTGTGGAACTTCAAATCCGAGATCTTACATTAGTTTTTAAAAGAAAAAGTGCCTACAATCGCAGACTCCACTTTGAACATCGAGCAGCTGAAAGTCTCCCGTGGCGACTATTTATTTAAAGAAAGAAAACCACATACAGCTATGGTGCCATTTTATGGTGGCCATGTAACAATACACAAACTTAAGGACATATACAAGCAAACTTAACAACAGGTTACCAGCAGGAATTATGGAAATATATAAAAAAAGAACAATGGGGGAATAACTACTTAGGTGAAAGATACGAAAGAGAAAGGCTTATAAAGGATTTAGATGAAAGTGCAAAAGGATCGATGTGGGAAGGGAGGGAATTCAATGGAGAGAGGAGAGGCGGAAGAAAAGAGAACGTTTAGTGATCGAAAGTCTGGGAATGGGAAGCATATGTGGAGTAAAGGGTGAGAATGGGTGGGGCGGGATGGAACTTTGAAATTGATAAAGGAGAGCAATTCAGGGCAGTCGATGGTGGAATTAAGAATAATGTAAATAAATTTTAAGTCTGCTGTGAGTCTATGAGTGAGTCTATGTGAAATTGTTCGCTGAGTTTGTGAAGGAGGAGACTATGGTTGATGGAGTCAAAAGCTTTGGAAAAATCTTGGAAAATGGTATCTGTGTTTTATTATTAATGGAATTTATAGCATTATGTTGAAAAACAGCTAAGGTAGTCGTGCATGAACGACCTGGAAGAAAACCATGTTGATTATCAGAGAGATGAGGAGATGTGAAATAAAAACGTCTGTTCAGGACAATTTTCTCACAAACAGAAAAGAGAACTGGTAGTGAAGAGATAGGTCGATAGATGCTTCATTTTTTGGGCCGGATTTATGAATGGGGATAACACTAGCAGTTTTCCATAGAGTTGGAAATGTACCAAGGGAAAAACAGTGATTTAAAAGTAAACTTAAAGGTATTGAGAGGGATTCAACGCAATTACGAACAAATATCGGGCTCAGGCCGTCAGGGCCAGCGGAACGTTGAAGGCGAATTTTACGTAGGTAATTAAGAACTTCAAGAGTGTCAGTTTGGATGTCAGAAAGGCAGTAATGAATGTTAGTAATGGGAGTGAGAAAGTGATCTTGGGTGAGGGATGGGATGGAGAGCGTTTTAATACATTCAGAGAAGAATTTGAGAAAGAGGCTTGTCCTGCTTTCCCCCACAGCATTAATATTACCATAAGAAACTATTTCTGGGATTCTAGGCTTACTACGGCGACGATTTACAAGAGACCAAAATTTTCTAGGGATGGTAGTAATAGATGAGGATACTTTCTGAGTGAACTCAACATAATCCTGATGAATGAGCTGCTTTGAATAGCGATGCAAATCCTTGAATGAACGATGGGTATGCACGTTTTGACGGAATTTGTAAAGGTACCAGGTGCGATACTTATCTCCAACAATGTGCGTAATATCGGACTTGAACCAGGATGGAAACTCTCGTTTCTGGTTTCACTTTAGGGACACAGTCTTTTATAACACTTTCAAGGACACTGTACAGGTAGTCGACCGCTTCCTCAGGGGATAATGACGATAGAATGCCCTTGGGGATAAGGTCGAGGTGGCAATTGACATCCTCCCAACAAACCTTTCACCATGCACGAAGGGGAAACAAAGGGACATTGGGAAGATCCCTGATTGTTTGGGAACGGTGGAAATGGTACTAAGCATCCTAAAATTCATGGTCCGAGGTAAAGATATTTCGCCCTGGGATGACTTCTTCTTGAGGAAAGGATGAGAGAAGGAAATCCAGGGTTGCCAGATCGTGAGTATGGTGAAGATTATACTGGGATAGTTGAAGGGTGTAGGTAAAATGATCAAGAAACAAATTGTCATGGATGTTGTGCGGATGACCACTGATTGGAGTCTCCCATCGAATCGATAGGTTAAAATCACCAACAAAGATGATATTGCCAAGCTTCAGGGCACTTAGTACTGAGTCCAAACAGTTTTCTAAAATTTTTATGTCACTGTGCATGGGAAAGTTGAAAGTTTGTATTTGATGCTTCTAACGTTTTGGTAATATACACGAAAAGATGGACCAAATGAGGGAGGGCCAGGGTTAAGGTTCACATCACCAGACAGTAGCACAATTAGTAGAATGACCACTCCACGTAGCAGGCACAGGTGAGAGACAGTTGCCGGCAAGGGTCTGTGCGAACGCCAGTACGGGCATGGTGGGACATTGGGTAATATGGTGAAATGTCTCTCTTGGAAGGCCAGAAAATAAAACTGTATTACTGAAGAATTCTTGAGACACAGAAGGCACTGGTGATGGATAGGATTCTGGTATCAAATGTGCACACAAGAGCAAAGAAAAATTCAGTAAAATAATGAAAGTGATCACTGAAACATAGTATAAATCAGGAGTGACTGGAGTGCATGGCATGCACTTGGGCACCATCTTGGATTAAAGGATCGCCATCTTGGACTATACATTGTTTTGAGTGTCTATTGAGGAAGACAATGTGAAAAGCTGTCAAATCCTGATATTTGGCCAAAATATGTGAATGGAGGTAACTATTCTTTTCAGATTGCCCAAAAGGAAACCTCAAAAGGATAGCAGTTAACTCCAGCGATGTTAAGTGAGTGTTAATGGTTACACATATAAATATTCAGTGTCTTAGAAACAAAGCTTTACAACTTGAGGTCGCATTACATAACAATGAACCGGATTTCCTTTGTATAAATGAACGTTGGTTAAGTGAATATGAACTAAAAGTATTCAGTCTTAATGCTTTCCATTTGGTTTCTCGCTTTTCATGGAAAACATTTAAAGATGGTGGTGGAGCAATATTTGCTAATACGAACTGTAATTTCTCTGTAAAACCTATAACTATACCTTCTTTTACAAGGGGAGACTATGTACCCTGACTCGCTGATTTGAATGCTGTATTTTCTATGTCTTGCACGAGGTCAAAGGAAATGCTAATTTGCCTTGGACTGTGCCAAACATGCTGTAGTTTTGTTGTAATTAAACAATGCGTAATTTGCAATATCCCCCATAAGTATAAAAACTCAGGGAAAACTGTCTCCTACAACTAGCATAGCTGGTGTAGTGGTTAGCAACGCGCAATAGGACGGTTAAGGTTGGTGGTTCGAGACTGCAGAGGTCCGAGTTACATGTCTTATCATAGGACTTCACCTCGCTTTTTTCTCATGACACCACAAAATTCATTCTCCAGTTTGAATCTTTAATGGCAAATGGCCTCTCTGGGAGCTGGTGATGGACCGCTTGTAACGTACGTCATTCTCTGTTTAAATTCCGTAATTGCTTCTTTTACCACTATTTCCGTCATTTTCAGGAGGTAAAGGCAGCGAAAAATGAGATCCAGAACTTGATTTGCCAAGGTAGGAATAGCGGAATACCTCCATATCATTGAATAATCCTGGAATACAAATGTTGTGAGG
This sequence comes from Ceriagrion tenellum, assembly GCA_963169105.1. Taxonomy (NCBI): domain Eukaryota; kingdom Metazoa; phylum Arthropoda; class Insecta; order Odonata; family Coenagrionidae; genus Ceriagrion; species Ceriagrion tenellum. The sequence continues at coordinate 9,440,546 of OY720638.1, read as the reverse complement.
GAAACAAAATTGAGGACTACGAAATAACAAATGGAGTGTGCGGGACTTGGTTAATTACACCTGAAAACGTCCATGATAATCTTAGCCCTTTGTCCTAAAGAAGAGCCGTTTGTCATCAGACGAAGAGTTTAATAGAGGATGCAGATTCTCAAAACCTGGAGTAATCCAGTATATTCTTCCTTGAATTGATACTCATTTTGCGACACTTTCCATGCAAGCTGACAGTTATTCTTGTGCTACTGTGGCTCATTGCTTTGAAATTTTATGCTACCGCATCGATACGGAAAATTTGAAATCATGTAAAGATAAAAAAAATATCACAGTGCTTCTAATTCACAAAGTATTTTTCAAGAATTTCCATGTTGAATTTAAAGTCGGCCGAAATTGCCATGAATTATTTACTCCTAAGCTATCATCAGTTGCTACTACTTACTTATTTCAAATTTTCACTGGCTTTCATCTACAGTGTTAAAAATTGTTCTAAGTTTTTTTATCGGTAATGATCAGTCATAAATACTGCTACTCTTTGTCTTTAGTTCGGTTTAGTTTAGTTAGTTTAGTTAGGGATTGCTAGTTCTGTTTCACAGCAAATGGTGTCCAGAACTGTGAAACGTGTAACTTACCTTCTGGCCGTCCAAATAGTTGACACCATCAGAACGTCTGCATCTTACGATGTTCAGGTGACGAAAAGATGTCCCATTTTAGGGCTAGAAAAAAGAGGAGACCACACTGATGGTCAGAAAATTCCTGACGTTGAACAGCACACACTGCATCGTCAACACTTGCAAAATACGATATTACTTTTTGTTGATTTTTCCCCAGTAACGCCTTCATTAACGTTGAATAATCATAAGAAGTGCGATTTTTCCAGCTGTGAAGTAAAAACGCACATAAATATGTTCTTTGGTTCTAGTTGTAAAATCATGTCTTGTTTGGCCAACATTTGTTAGCTGCAGTCATTGCAATATAGGAATAAATTCCTGGTAGGTGCTAGGGTTCCGTTTATCTATGTAGTTGTTAAGATGATTTCCAATATTACTATTGTTAAAAAGATAGCGTGAAAGAAGTTTTTGAGATAGAGACAGTGATTTGCATTGACGGAGGGTCCACGAATGTGATTTTGACCTATTTGCGGTTGTACTGGGGGGTTAATGCGACCGTATCACCAAAGCCATGCGTAGGGGTTTGAGTGGAGGTAATATAGGGCATTTACAACCTTTCTTGATTCTTTTTAGGGAACTTTTGCTCTTGCAGTCCACGCACATAGTGTTTTTGGGCCTGTGCTAAACTCATTATTCTTAGCGTACACACCTTAGTAGGCTTTAGACGCTAGGTGGGGGCATAGATGGGGTTCATGAATCTGAATCATCAAAGCTGTGCACATGAGTTCGAAGACAGGCAAGACATAGCAATTCTAGGCTGCCCATGTAATTTTAAAGAGTGATTTTCAGTCGTCGTTAACATTCATTCTCTTTCTCGGATCCGGAAAAATTGAGGAGTAAAATTCGTAAACTGATAAATCGAGGGCGTTTCTCCAAGAAAAATAAATGAATTAACATGATACGTATGGGTTTATGATTGATTGACCAGAAAAATGGATTTATTGAACATACCATCAGTTTCTAAAGCTCGATGGAAAATGATTCAGTCGCAGTACACTCCGCTCGTCCAAATGTCTTTTTGTAATAATAGTATATAATTAATATTTTTGGAATTGTCTAATATGATTTACGCTGTGCATAAATCATGTATTTTCGGATAGTATAAAAATTATAAAAAAATTAAGTTTTAACTAATGTATTTCCTTGGCTTTAATTTTTTGATTCTGTGCAAGTTGTAGGCCTGGATAATGTTTAAACATTTTCATTCATTAACTACAAAAGATAGGTTTTTTTACATTTTGCTTGCCACTATATATCTTTATCAATTCTCGCAACCTTTGTTGAGAAGTCAATGCTGTAGATTTCGAAGTTTTTCTCGGCTGAGTTACAAAGTTCATGAAGTTGACAAAACTGCTAAGTTTAGGTAGTGCAGTGTCACTTATTGCAGTAACGTGCCTCCATTTTTTTGTTATATTATATAATGAAAATAATTGATGAAATAGAAAAAAATCATCTTAAAATTGGTGTATAAAGTATTGCGCTAGCATTTACACGGACCAAGAAATAAATTCTCAAAGTACAGCGGCACATCATTTAACACCGACCCTCGTGGCAAACGAGGGCATAGTACAATCTTTGAAGTTAAATATCTCCGTTGTTTATAACTGCCCATGACCAAACTTGTTTTTGAGGTAAGACAAAAGACTAAAGTGTCAAACTAGAAAAAAAAATTCAATAAGAAAAATGGCTGTATTTTTGTTATTAAAATTTAAACATTTTAAATTTGAACAATTTCAATAAAATGTAGTTTATTTACAAAAATAACACACTGATGCTGTACATTCTTTTGCAAAGAAAATAAGATGTCAATCGTTTCTCTAGCTATTTTTGTTTAGGAGATATAGCAAAAAGAAAAAAAGGTCTAAGTGCGAAATGTTCGAAACTTTGATCGCCTCTAGATCTGCCAAAAATTATTTTTTTCCAAAAACGATTCTACACTTTTTCATTTAACGCCAGATGGGACCCACACAAAAATTTTGGTTGGAATCGGAGCCACCAAGGGTCAACTCACTGCTGATCTGATGTGGAATGACCCATATTGTTTTCTTTTGTATTTTTTACTACACATTTGTAAATTATACAATGAATGATCTACAAAACCATCCCCTAAGTGAAGTACAACCGCAAATAGGTGCGACACTGCACTACCTAAACTTAGCAGTTTTGTCAACTACATGAACTTTGTAACTCAGCCGAGAAAAACTTCGAAATCTACAGCATTGACTTCTCAACAAAGGTTGCGAGAATTGATAAAGATATATAGTGGCAAGCAAAATGTAAAAAAACGCATCTTTTGTTGTTGATGAATGAAAATGTTTAAGGGTCATTCCATCCAAATTCGACCAGGTGATTGCCCTTGGGGTAACCGATTTCGACCAAATTTGGCAAATCGTCTTCATTTGATTACAAAATAAAAACCCTAAAGCCATTTTGTAATCCATTCAATGGTTTACAAGATATTGCAATGTTGTAAAACAAGAATTTTACAAAAGTGTCGTCGCATTTGACGGCATATCTCCGGAAATAAGGAAGATAAAAATGCATGCAATGACTTATTTTAAAGGTATTAAATTGAGAAAGATAATTAATGGATTATTACATAAAATTTAAACAATTAAATAAAGTTTATAACAAATTCAAATGTTCAAATCGATTTTTGACGATGTAGCTATGCCTTCGATTTTCCTTATTTTTTTATATGTTGTAGATACAACCCTCCTCTACAAGTTAAAAAAATTTGGTAGGGGTAATATTTCATTTAAGAAAGAAAAAAATTTTTGAGTGAAGGCGTAACGCTGGTCTCCCGCCGCGGCGGCGTCCGGCTCTCGCGCCGAACGTTCAGTAGTCGGTTCTCCAGATCTCATCAGCGCGCTTCCTTTTCCATCTTCTTTTCACCAATTTTAACTGTATACCGACCCTTTGATTCCCTTTACCCATGTCATTCGCTATTTGCTTCCCACTGGGGTGACCGTCGCTTTAGAATCCAGGATTAGCAACATGGTTAACAACAACATGGTTAACAGCGGGGGCGACCATGGGCCCACCAGCGGCCGTGCTTGGAGAACAATAGACAAACCTCTCCCCGTCTTAGACCTCCAATGCTACTTTCCTCTCTTCCCCTATCTCATTCTCCTCGCATACCCTTTATTATGTTCCTCCTAGTCCGTCACTCGGGTACTTTCTTTGAAATGTTGCATAGAAATGCCATTCAGCATCACCGTCGAAATCTTCTTAGTGATGCAACTGATTTATCATGTCGTAGCGGTTCTTATATTAAGCCACAGCACCGTCGGAATAGTAAATTATTCTACTTAGATAATGCACTCTTCTTCGAAGAAAAGTTATCAGTTTCCCTTGAAAGGTATAGAATGGACTCACGTTATGTTCCATACAGTCTGAAATAATAACCAAACTGAAATGTGCGACTTTATCGCAGGTATTTCTGCTGTAACATTCAAATGGATGTACTGTAGTCTGATCGTTACACCAATGGACCCCTTGTCCAGCATCTTGGTGAAGAAAAGAAAAAGTCTCAGACAAATCGGCCACAATGACAACTTTACGCAATTTCAGATTGTCACTGACATTTTAAATAAAATATAGTTTGCATGCGAGCGATGTAGTCATGCCTTCTTACTTTGGTGGTATTCTCAGCGAAAGCCTCACTAAAAATGTTTACCTGTGTGGTTAACGCAAAATGATTTTCCGCCGCCGCGGCAGGAGACCAGCGTTACGCCTTCACTCAAAAATTTTTTTCTTTCTTAAATGAAATATTACCCCTACCAAATTTTTTTAACTTGTAGAGGAGGGTTGTATCTACAACATATGAAAAAATAAGGAAAATCGAAGGCATAGCTACATCGTCAAAAATCGATTTGAACATTTGAATTTGTTATAAACTTTATTTAATTGTTTAAATTTTATGTAATAATCCATTAATTATCTTTCTCAATTTAATACCTTTAAAATAAGTCATTGCATGCATTTTTATCTTCCTTATTTCCGGAGATATGCCGTCAAATGCGACGACGCTTTTGTAAAATTCTTGTTTTACAACATTGCAATATCTTGTAAACCGTTGAATGGATTACAAAATGGCTTTAGGGTTTTTATTTTGTAATCAAATGAAGACGATTTGCCAAATTTGGTCGAAATCGGTTACCTCAAGGGTCAATTTTGCCAATTTTCTGGTCGAATTGTGGTGGAATGACCCTTAAACATTATCCAGTCCTACAATTTGCACAGAATCAAAAAATTAAAGCCAAGGAAATACTTTAGTTAAAACTTAATTTATTTGTATTTTTTCTGTGATGCATAATATGTAAAAATGTTATTATTTGTTTGCGTTAATGATTTCAATTGATGCCGCGTTGCCAAACTGTACGGCGCCGCACGGCGACCGATCTAACAGGGGAAAGGCATTTCAGCGGGTGGAAGGCGACAAAGCCCGTCGATTCCTCCAGTCATATTGCAGCACAAGCACATATAATGGACAGAACCAACTCCATCTGTATTTGTGATGCTCGCATTCGTTCATTACATTGACATTAAAACCGTGATACACGCAGAAAAAGTTTTTTTTTCTCAGATTTGTATCATTTCACGCATTCCACACATTTGCCTGTAACATTGATAAGCATAGATTGTGTCCTCATACATGTTAACAACATAAAATATATCATCAGCAAATTCTCCATTATTCTACGAATTTAATTTTGAAAAAAAATAGCAACTCTTTACCTCTTGAATTATTTCAAGGTCGATGTCAATTCCTCTGTTCCCGTCGTTGACTTTCTCCTGCCATGCATATTTACTGTATGGTTAGTGCCACACCAAGTTTTATTGCAGTAAAATACCTTCCAGCGAGACGCTCATAATTTTTTAATTGTTTGCAGGAAAACTTGTTGTTGATTAGGCACTCGCGGATTTTCCAATAGCACCAGCTTATTTTTTAATTTTCGGAATGAGAACCCCAGCCTTTTAAGGCACCTCAGCATTGTGCTTGGGCTAATGTCAGGAAGATCCTTCAGATCTCACTTTGCATCCAGTATTTTGACAATAGTAGATAGCTTTTTCTTTGGTAAAATGAATGCACTTGTCAGCGAAAAACACCTTTGGTGAACTCATCAAGCACAATGCGAGACCTTCCGAGACTTTTTTTCAAAGATGACACCTCACTATCTGCAGTTTCTCTCCTTTCATTAATGATGTTAAGGACAGTTTTCTCACTCACGCACGCACGAATTGCTGTATTGTACACAACTTTATTTGTGTCAATAAAAAATCACCTGCCTCTGCACTGTCAAAGAACTCCTCAATATTGGTGATATCCTCATCGCTTATTCTCAAATTCTTGGGTCTCTTTCTAGCACGATTTTCTTCCTCAGAACTTTCCGATCTTAGATTTCCCAGTCTAAGGACACTTTATTTCATTGGAGACATCTTGCTCGCATTGCATTTTGAGCTGAACAGAAGGGGTAAACAACAACAGAAACATCTTTTCCTCGGCACCAAATGGGTATTCACTTTTTGTAAGAGAAAAGGGTAAGGGATTATGTAGATGGTTGGAAATTCAAACATTTAAGTTCTCTGTTTGAAACGGCAATGAAGCATGAACACACCACACTCAGTCCGCATGTTCCACTCTGTGGGCACCACAGAGTGGAACATGCGGACTGGGGGGGTTAATGCGACACAGGGGGGTGGGGGTTAATGCGACAGGTGCATTTAACGTGCGTACATTTAACGCCAGATGGAACCCACACAAAAATTTTGGTTGGAATCTGAGACATCAAGGGTCAACTCACTGCTGATCTGACGTGGAATGACCCATGTTCATTTTAATATTTGGGTTATGAGTACTCATTCCTTTCCTCTCTCCCACTTGAAGATGTGATACGGGCTCAAGACAAGGAAATTGATGACTTGAAGCGGAAGATAGCACAAGTCCTTGCCGTGATGCCCACTGATTCCTTCAGCCCGTCGACGGTGAGCCTGGAGCTCTCGGGCAGTGGGACGTCAAAGCTGCTGCTGGTGGAGCCCATCCTACCACCGCCCCCTCATCTTCTTGGTCCCCCCTCATCCCCCTCCATCCTCGTCGTCCCCCCTGCCCCCCCATCCACCTCGTCGACTCTCGACCCCAATGCCACGGCGTACACCCCCAAGGGCACGAGCGGTGTGGGCTGTGGCGGCAGTGGCGTGACCAGCAGCAATGGCAGCCTGGTTGCGGCGATAGCATCGACCGAAGCCTAGAGGCATTTAACTACATACTTTTTTTGGGGGATGGTTGGTCCCCTGACTGTGCTGAGCTTTTTCTGAAAGAGTGCTTGCATTTGGATTAAGGGTCACCATCCATAAGATAGCCTGAAAACAGAAAAATGGAGTGAAGTGGGGTCAGTGTGTGTCTGTGGGCACCAAGGGCCCAGCAATTGCTATGCTTGCTTGTGGTTAGCAGTAATTTGTTGTGAAAAACTTTTATATTTTTGTGCATACAAACTTTGGGGTTTTTCAGATGATTTGAAATGCTGAACTAAAGAAAGGTAAAACTATTTATTTTTAAAGATATTCTTTTTTATCATTTTTTGTCAAGTTCCTGTGTTCTCCAACGTGTTTGGCTGCTGACATGATGATGTCAGTACAGTAAAATCTCATTTTTTCTAAACATTGTTTGGGCTGTGGTCATTCTTTTACCATGAATTTTCCTTCAAGTCATGGTTTTATACCATGGGTAAGTTATTTACAGAAGGCAACGACTAATAATCAATTGCGTTTCAGTTGCCAGCAAGTTGTTTTCATTTTACATGGCCTATTTTAAAAAAGCTAAGGAAAATAGGCAGTTTATTGTTTATCCTTTTCTATATGAATAATATAAAGTATCATTCTTCATTGCATCTGGAAGAGCATCTACAGGCTGATGTGGTATGACATATTGCTGAAGGTATGCAATACCTCAACTAATATAGATGGAAAACAGAAATATTATCATCATATAGTAATTGCTCTATATTTAAGATGCTGGACTTTGTTCATTGTGACTTGTGCACCACCCTTTAGAACAGTCTGAAGAGACACTGTAGTGGTCACAATCGTTGTCAAGTGGAAATGGTGATTCACTGTTGGTGAACCTTAAAACGCCGGCTTTAAATGTTCTTTGAAATCTCTCCCTGCTGGATTCAAATTGGCCCTTATGGCATTTTCCTGTAATGAATGAGCCAAAAAGCCACTTTCAGCACTGAGAAGCACCAAACAGCGAGCCAATATGGGCACTTTCAGCGTTTAAAGGTTAAGGTTCCGCGAGATCAGGACCAAATCCTCTCGATGCTTCCTCTCTAGAATGATTCTGGAAGGTTCATTTGCCTGGGTGGTTTTAACTTTCTTTAACAAGTATTCTTTTTTAATGTATACTGTGAGCATGCTTCAGCAATAGAATAAGAAGAGAGATGTTCAATCAAGTCTTAAAGCTTTCTGTAGGGCTACAAAACATCAGTGGCCATTTTTTTCAGTGTATCATAATGATCATCAAGAATCATGATCACTATAATCTTCTTAGCCTGTCAACTTTCATTTTTGTGGCACAAATAGTTGCTTCTCTGTGGTTCATCCTGTCTTCATCATCAACCAATTTGTGGAAGGCTTCATGGCAAACTCCACTTGCAAGATTCCATTAATATGAAATGAATCAATAGTGTCTTCAAATAATGCTGTGTGCATTTATTCCCTTAGGCTCTTAGGAATGCTTAAGGCGAAACATGATAGTATGTGTTATTCAAGTTAAATAAAGCTTGTTTTGAAGGATATAATTTCTGGATGGTAGGCACATTGCTATAGGTATCTTTTGTTAACTGTCCATTCCTACCATTCTGTTGAATTGTTTTCACACAAGTTCTTCAGTCCAAAATTCCATGATCATGAAAAATTTGTGCAATCGGTCGGGTGAAAAAATGTTACCATTCATGAGCTTCTGAATTGGTATGTGCCTAGTTACTCCCTGAAACCAAATACCTTTTATGTCTCTTGGATGACCAACTTTATGATACGTAGCCTGAAGTACCATGCTCTGATTAAACCATCATTGGCAAGTTTCTTGCAACATTTCTGCATCTTAATGTTTTCATGTGTCATGGGGATTCATTTTGTTTTTGAAAGCTCATGAGTGAGTATGCTAGCCATTAACAGAAGATTTAAGCTGATACCTCATTTATATGACATCACGGTGACTATATGTTTGGTCATCTTAAAGGCAGGTGCTTGTGTCCTCCCGTCAGCTGCTAATGTGGCTTCAGGAAGGCATGCCAGAACAAGCTTCTCTCTTTGTCATAGAATATTTATTCAGCAGTCAAATAATATAATTTAAATTCTCTATTCAGTTGGCTAAATACATTCAAAGGTCCTCAATATCTATTAATCCAGAATATCTTTGTTATGACATGTACCCAGATAGATGTATATTTTCAATACTGTTATGCCAACCCCAGGGAGAAATCCTCGGCAGTTCTCGATCCAGTCATGGATTCCACCTGTCATAGACTTATTTCCTTTTTGCTCCAAAATATTTTATTCAGCATCATTTAAGAACATAACGTTATCTTCTCTTATGCCTCCAAAGATAGTGTGCAGTGTGTATGGTAGCATGTTTGTTCATAAGCATGCTCACCACTTCATCTGCATCCAAATGACAATATTTCAATTTTGCTCTTGGGTGCTTGGTGAATATGGCTCTTTCTTTTGTGAGAACAGTAATTATTTGGGAGATATGGTCTTACTGGTTGTGACTTTTTGCATTCAATTGAAAAGAGTCTCTTTCTTGAAAATTGCTCTTTTGTTTAAAGAAATAAGTGGTGCATTCCACTCAGCCAGTAAATGCATTAGTAGGGAAAGTGGTGAGAGCAGTGTTGCATGAGTAGTGGGAAATCGTGAGTCTTGGTTGTGTTTTAAACCAAGATGGCCTGTAAAATTCTGTAATTCTGCAATTTCCATTAAATTGATTTTCGGTAAACATGGGTTTTTACTGTCTTAGTTCACTGACTTTTGAAGCACTGATAATAATGAGAATGTATTGCATTTACACAATCGTTTGGTAAACATGGGATTTTACTGTATTGGTCCATTTCTGGAGCTATGGTAGTTTTCAGCATGTACAGCATCTGAACAGTGGTTTTATATTTTTTTTATTGAGATAACCTTGTAGTTTTTTTATGGTATGTTTTGACCATTTTCACTGAATTGATTTTCTATTGAATAAGGTTGGTTGTGATGTGAATTCTGATCATGAGACATTCTCAAGGGATTTTATATCAATTTTTATTTTTCTGCCTTATTTTTCTTTCTTTAGGCCACGAGAACAAAAGTTGTAGAGAGATGTGGCAGACGTCTTTTTATTTACATTTTTGAAATGTTGCATAAGAGCCACAATGTACCTTTTACCACTTTGGACTGAGTTATATATTTATGTCGGAAAATGTTGAAAAGTGTGCTTTATATTCCTATTTAAACTTGAAAAGTCATGAGAAAAGAAACTTTCTTTTATTTTTGTAAAGCTACATTTAGAGTTGTGTAAATTAATTTGAAATTTGCATTGACCAACTTGTTGTGATAGACAAAGAGATCTTCTGGAAGGAATGATCTGATCCAATTAAACTCCCTGTGAGGTTTTGTTTCACTGTCATATTTAGAGCAAAGTGGATTCTTTATTTCTCTTCATCTGCATTATCTTTTGGTTATTTGAATTTAAGTTCTTGTGTGTGTGTGATGTGAGGACATTGTCAAGCATAGTCAAACTATGTTTTTTGACATAGCTGTACATATACCACAGAAATACACCAAAATGAAATGTTTTGACATACTAATTGACCGGTAGCAATACATACACCAACCAAACTATACACCAACTATGAAATATTTGGACATACCAATTTACCAATGAGCATTTTACTGACATATTATTATCAGAAAAAATGTTTTTGTAGCTGTTTCCATGAAATAAAATATTGGTGTTTGTGATGATTTGCCTGAGACCGAGCATCGTCACAGCAATTGATTTCTGTTAATTTCTTGCAGCCTGAAATGATACAGTAATTTTTCTGGCATGCTATGTGAGGTGTATTTAGCAAATTTGACTGGAGCTATGGAATGCAACCAATGTGAATTAAATGCTATGTCATGGTACTTGAAGTGAAATGGTGTCCATCGGGTACAGAAGAAAATTTTTAGGAGGAATGAGCCCTGTATGTGGTCACCCCTAATGTTCATGAAGGGTCCTTTGTTTTGATTCCTTTGTGGTATGCTGAGCTCAATGGTACTGTTCATCTGGATTTGAAAAGCAATGGGTTCATGCTTCATTACTCACTGTGAGATGACCCTGGTGTGCGTAAACTGTTCATGGTTGGTCTGCATGATTAAGTGCTGAGTGGACTTTCATGGATGACCTGAAGTACCTCGTCTTGGCTTTCAAGGCAGTTGCTTCAAGGTGAAAGATGTTCTTCAGATGTTTTCACCCAGGCATATTGAAGCTGTTGTCTTTGCAGTGCAAGCATCAAGCATTCACTTATGAAGAATGTTTAGAATCTTATCTCTGATACTGTTGTCAGTGAAATTAATTTCATTTGTGAGCAATAGTTTCTGTTTTTGACTTGTCCACTGCCAATGATAAACTGAATGAAGCCATTAAATCAGCTTTCACTAACTTTCTTTATCACAACATGATTTGAAAACTGTTCAGTTGCATTTCTTGGGTCAATTGCGGGTTTGAAAATTATCTGTTGTATCAAATTATTTGTTGTTAAGAGAGTTTTATTTATGTGGCCTGTGCATCCAAGGAAAAATATTTTTTTATACTTTTCTATGCACTTTAATTGTATCAATTTGATGTTTAAACTAGCTTCGGTTTGTTAAGTGTCCAGTTTCTTGAAAAAAGGAAAATACTCTAAAGAGGCTTCACTGCGGCCATACAACATGTCACCAGATTTAAACTGAAAGTGCATTGTTGTCATCTCTTTCCCCATTGATCACATGAACCATTTTAATGATAGAGGAAATATAAGTTTATTTTCCTGAACTGACGGTCATGTTGATGTTTCCATCTGGCTAGGACATTATGTGATCTCATGCCTTAACACCAAGGGTTTTTGAAAGTATTTGCTTGTCTACATAAAATTTTTGACCCAATTGTGTGAGCATTATATGTCCCGAAGCGTGGAGATTGAGTTCATATTTAGCTAAAGGTCTGTCTGTTAAGTTAAGGTCTGTCATAAAATTTTTATACCTTAAGTATACTTCTTGTTTTTCTCGTAGCAGTACTTGAAACTCTCCATATGAATTACATTCAGTATTTACCTACTTAGGCTTACATCAATGTGGAAGCAAACTTTTAATCAATTGCCACCATAACTGAATTTTTTGTCTTGAATTATGCATTATGTAGTGCGTAAGATATGCATGGTGAGCCTTGAAAGAAGCAACCTCACATCCAGGGTCACTTATGACCCTGGAAACTCTCCAAATGCCATCTTTGTAGGGCCACCAAATTAAATTAACCATTAATATTATGTGATGTATCTAGGGAGGGAAGGAGATCTCAGTGACCCATGGAATATTTCCACCATAGGCGAGGGTGGCTAAAGTGCTAAGTCCAACTTCCTTCTTTTGTTTCATGTAAAATTTTTGCCACAAGTCTGAGGAAAGTTCATGAGAATATTCGTTTATAACTGTTATTACCATATTATTATGTCAATACCTCACATGATGGAAACAAGGTATGGTGGATATGGCATTTCTTTGTTCAGTGAACATTTTCAGTTGTCACATAAGTTATGATCAATTATGACCTTTTAAAAATATACCCATACCAATTGTTTTTATCAGCTGATTTTTCAGGTAGAAAATACTCGGAAATATTTTTAGCTTTCAAACCTAAATCTTTGAATTCTCAGTTTTCAATGGCCATCTCTTTAATCTTCTGATGAACTCATGTTTGGATCTAGTTCTCATTATCAATAATTCTAATTTGACATTTGAATTTCTCTATTTCAGTGCAGTAAGACTTTCAGTAGTGTAAATAAGTCATTGCTTGGTTAGATAAACGTGATGTATCGTGAATGCATTGGGGAGGAAAAGTGCCACTTTCCTGCCTCAAAACAGGTTGGAAAAATGAACTCAGTTCAGGTTTGGTAATAAAATATCGATTTTATACTTCAGTAACAGTGAAGTAATGTACTCATAAATGATACTAGTACTATATTTTGTGGTCAATATTTTGTTAAAATCCTCTAAAAGAATTTTGGTTTGGTAGCAGAAGGGTGGGAGGTTTTGCTGAATGATGGCCTTGTTTGAGAAAATTCTAAGAGCCAAACCTGTCAGTCATTAATTAATCTATTAACACATGCTATCTAATGGCAAATGTGTCCTTTCTGATAGAATTTTCTTTTTCTCCCCCTTTTACTTCCATGTGTAGATTTAATCATGAACCCCCGTCAAAATTCACCTTGGAGGAAGATGGCTTAGTAGTGTACCTCACTAACACGCCTGGTGGGCAATGAGAGATGCGGGTTTGAATCCCAGACCAGTTGAATGACTTGTTAATGGCAAATTCCATCCTTTGGTGTCAATAAAAAGGGTTTGCCGGGAAGTGAAGTAAATATTTGGTCTTATTCCATTGGCATTACCATTTTGGTAGAACTTCTCACTTAGCTGTATATTTTCAGTGACATGACAGAATCAAATGCTTCCAGTGGTTTAATTCTATTTTCTGGTACTAGCTTCTCTGTTATACAGCTATATGACCTTCAATATGAACATCAGAGATATGTGATACTTCTATTCCCTTAGACCATGGGAAACTATCATCATTGGGATATGTGAGCAACTTATCTTAATTGCTGTGTGAATCATTGTGCTCTGTTTGGTGTCTAATATAGTAAGAATCTTGCTAATTTACCATCGTAATATGTGGCTCTTGTGTGCTAGGATTGAGAATGTGGCTGAAAATGTTTTGTCGGGAAAGCTCTCTGGACACATTTTCTTCAGTGTTACATTATTCTTTTTGGCTCTCACGGTCTCAAAAATCTCAAGAATTTTAAGTAATGGATTTCATGCAGTGTTGTAAGGTTAAGACTTTGAATTTTTGCTCTCGGTTGAAATAAAATTATATGCTTCCTTAGGAATGGCTTTGGTTATCAGCCTTAATCTGTCTTTATGGTGAATCATCCTTGGTAAGTGAATGAAGTTATGTTTCAGTGAATTAATGATGCAGGCTAATAAAAGACACTCAGGTTGTGAAAAAAAAATATTTCCATCATCCAGTATAGTTTAAATTTTGACAAGTGCAGTATGGTATTGGTTTGAAGTTGTATTTATTGTGCTGGGAATCCCAGCAGTTCCTTGTTATGTCTCTTTAATTTGTCTGCATTGGAAAAGTGACTAATGGAGTAATTCCTGCTTCTCCCTTGAATGTTGTAATGTTGGTTATGGTGGCAGAATCATGTTTAGATGAAAGATACCAATTTTTGTATCCTGGTAGTTCTCTATTGTCATTGTTAGCCATCTCTGCTCTCTTAAGTATCTTTTTAAGTATTAACCTCAACTCAAATAATGCCTTGCATGTGCCTGCAATAATTATGCATTGTTTTTAGTTGTTCTTTCAAGGCTGGTATGTATGGGTGGTCAAAATGTATACATTCTTTTTGTACAAAATTTCCTAGTCAGATATTTGTGGTTTAATGAATTGGGTACAAATATTGTGTGTACATGAAGCATGTTTTTGTTTATATATTTAATGAAGTATTATTTAAAATTTTGCTGGCTTTTAGTGCATTTTAGGAATAATTTTGTTCCCATTTTTAATGTTTCACAAGGTGCTTGAAAGGCTTGTTGCAATATCTTTAGTACTCAAATGCTTAGTTATTTGCAAACTAAGGAAGGAGGTTTGGATTTAATTTGTGTACAGATTATTCCATGTAAAATGTTTCACATCTGGTTGTGCTTGCCGAATTTTTATGAAGGAACTCATTTCCTATGAGTGGTGTGAAGAGGTGAGCCAGTATTGATGAATTTAGGACTTCAAATTCTGCATCTTTCTCCTCAAGAACATCTTTGTGTTTGGTCATGATTGTAAATGTGGCCTTAAAATGTCACTACCTCTTATGTGCTGTGCTCTTATGTAACTAGGAATGCTTTAAGCATAGTTATTTCACTGTTCGATGGTGGGAATGACCTTCTTCCTCCATCAGCGGAGTTAGTGTGAGGGTCACTGGTTTACCCAAAGTACGTTCCAACTCTGAGGGAAATGATCTGATTGCAAGTGAAGGAGCACTAGCTAATATATTTTCCTCTTGAATATCAAGCACTATGTAATTTTGAATCATAAAATTTGGCTTACATGTATGATGCAGATTTCACCTGTATTCATAAGAAAGGCTTCCATGCTGAGTAGGGTGAGGGAGATGACATTTTAAGGTTTTGGGCAAAGGTGAACTTGGGTATTGTTGGAGGAAGAGTGCCATGGTTCCCTGCGTGTTACATCAGTGCAGAGTTCTGCAATGTCAATCTGGATGGGTGTTCGCTCTAGCTATTCATTTATCTGTTATTCAAAACTGGTTATGAACCTGTGAGCATTTCCTCTGGAGTGTCTTCGTGGGGCTTTAAATTGCCATGATGTCTTAATTTGCATTGAATGTGAGCCCTCATGTTGGCAACCTTAGAATGCCAATCTCCTACTCTCAGCTCTTGTGTTTTATGGCTGTATATTTTAATCTTGACCACACCCAAGATGTTTTACTTAAGGATTATCATGAAGATTGCAGAAAAATGAAGGTTCAATGGTGGTCAGTTGAAATATGCAGTAATTGAAGACCATCAGTATCTTAAATTCGTGTGATCAAATCCTCGTTTCTGTTCTCATTAGTTTCTGTGAAGCCATGACAATGCATGTTTGGGTACAGCTGTGAGTAGGTACAATGGGGGATCATAGAAAGTTAAATGGGAGTACTTTCTTATCATATCAGTTAAATGTGAGTTTGACCCAGCGAAATTCACCTGACCTCTTCAGAACTCAAGGGGGAATTTGAACTCATGAGGTGTGGTTGATAAGTTAGATGTGTGGTATGCAGAATAGTAAATATGTGGCTCAATATATGGCTTAAGAAATTGTTTAGTCAAAAGTGAATTAAAACACCAGCCAAAGCTAGTGTGGTTTTCAAGTAAAGCAAGATGATGGTGTATATTTACCTTGCTCTCTTAAGCAGAAATGCAGACTGAATAATAAAAGTAATAATGGCATTGTGAACCTCAGCGGGATATTGCTTGATTTAATCCAGAGCATGCACATTCTCTTATGAAACAAAGGATGAAGTCTCCAATTACACAGGTAATAAATCGACAATGTAAGTTCCATTAAGAACTGTTTGAAACTTTATATTTACACACTGTTTATGTACATATACTTCATGTATTAAATGAAATAAAAAAGGAATTTTCTAAGATATATCTTCTTTAGTTTTGTCACAGTTATATTTGTTGAGTTGATCCCTATTTCCTAGTGAGTGCTTGAGTCACTATCAATTCCTGGGATTAAGTCCATTAGTGTAACTGCATGAGAGAGTGATGCTGCCCTCCTCTGAATGATAAGTCAACTCCAGGAACCTGGTGGTGAAATTTCAGACGAGCGATCGAGGGACAAGCGTAAAAGCCTCGACTGATATGCGTAGCTGTGGCTCACAAATTGATGAATTGTGCAACAACTCCGCCCATAAATCCCCTGAATTCCTTCTTTCTTCTATTTCGGATTGTTGGAAGCAATCGAAATCGCACACCCCTGCAGCTAAGAACACTCACTTTTCCCTATTGAAACTTTGCAATTGTAAAAAGCAAATTCACAATTGTATAAATTGCCGAAATCCAATTGTAAAGTTTCAATAGGGTTCCCAAAAAGATTATCATTGCCATAAATGTATCTTTTTGAAATCGTTGACTGAGGGATGCTTTCTGACGTCCCTTCTCGATCTGGATTCGTCGATTGTCCTCCAACCACCGGCTGCGGGGGTCTGGGGCGAGGATACCCGATGGAAATGGCATTTGACTCAGTAATAGTCGATAAGTGATTTTTGCCTGGTTTCCATTACACTAGTTTACGCTGATACGGGCTACATTTGATACCTAGTAGAAACGCCAGTTAGCGTCAACTGTGGTTGGATTTATAACCGCGGTTGTCCGACCCTAATTATCGGGTAACAGGTTAGAAATCGTAATGGAAACTAGTTTCGCAGTCATTAACTATTGACGTACGTGTTTCTCACTTAGGACCCCCAAAAACATTTTTTTCTGGAAGATATTGCTTACCTAATACGTAGATTTTTTCTAAGTTTAATGGGATATAGCAGTTTTTAGGAATCGAATTAATAAGCCTCCGGCTCTCGCGATACCCACGACTTGGTGCATCGGCTACATTGCAAACTGCCCAGCATTCAATGTCGGCAAATGCATGTCACCACCTCTGCACTCCCTTTCCCCCTAAGCCCAGTTAATTGACGTACGTAAACAGGAGCAAGTGTGTAATTGAACGGAAGATACCTAACCCTGCATTGCTGATAAATAGCCTTTACAAGACACTTTTTTGTGGTTTTGACCATATACTATCATACCGAAGAGCCAGTGGCGATCTCAGGGGGATACATCCCCTCCCCGAAAATTTTGGGTTTTACAAAACAATTTTAACAACTAGACGTAGTTATCAAATACAACATTAAGCATTCCGATCACTGATCTGAAAAGTATAATAGTTATATCGTTACTATTGTAACATTCCCCTCCGAGTCCGTGGCAAGCATCTGGTTTCATTGCCGTAATAATGACCGAGGACTCCAGAGGGGTTTGACAGTTATCTCAGCCACGTCCGACGCCCATCGGATTGATGGCTACGCTGCGGTTGGGTCGTGCGTACGGAGGGACCTAAGTAAAACGGCCTTCTGCATGCGAGCTGCAAGTGACTCCGCCTGTGCCACGCAGGACAGAATGCACTCGATGCTCTCCAGCAACGAGCCCTAAACTCCTCCGAGCACACATATGATGAGGACTTCCAATTTAACAGAGTGTCCTGGGTACATTTGCCGAAGCTCATAAAGCCAGAAAGCATAGGTCTTGATATTTCGTCCATTTCTCCGCCTCCTTTGCATCCTTGTTCGTTTCAGCCGGGGCCGAAAACTCTATCACAAACATGTGCAGCACAGAAAGATGTACTGTTTAAATTGGCTGAAAGGGCATTGCTCCAAATGCCTTAAGACTTACTAATAGACAATTGCCCTTGTGGGACATCAGCCAGTCAAGTAGCCATTAGATAGCCATAAGGACTATGGAGAAAAAGTTTTTGTAATTGTAAAAGAGAGACCCGCTTTTCGTCGGTTTCACCAGGCGAAAACGCTTGCCGTCTACGGCCCCGATGCAATTAGGAAAGTTGGCAGTGTTTGAGAAACCACTGCTGATTTCCTTCCATTTATCAACGGAGGGCTCCGGCATGCATTATTCTGTTAGAACTGTCCATACAGCAGCGCACACATGCCTGACGATCTCTTCTATTGTAGGTATACCCATCATATAAGAGTTATGCAAGTTCGTAAATGTGTTCCCGCTTCCAAGATACCTAAAACAAACGGTAGTATAATATTTTATTAATACTAATATCTGCCAGGAAGAGTAGACTTTTACACGATAGGTAGGAGAGACTTTCAATAAAGCCTCTTAAATCACTAACGAATTTCAAGAATAATATGCCGTTAGTATAACCTATAAGTATCCATTAACAGTTCTTTTTCTTTGTTCCAGTTGACAAAGTCCAGAAGAGATGGAAGATAGCAAGGAATGCTTACTTTAAAAGCTGCAATAAAATTACTCAAAAGAAATCAGGATCAGCGGAAATTAAGATAACAAAATATGCCTACCACGATCAACTGACATTTCTTGACCGTATGCAAGAAGGCCTCATAGAGAGTACTTTCAACGCAGGGTCAGTTTCACAAGACATCGATACCTATGATCAGCCCCACCTAGACCATTCTACCCAAATGCAAAACGATAGTGTACGACCTGAACCATTTTTAAGGAGAAAAAGGCCTGCTAGGAACTCAGATTTTGAGGACAACTTGCTATCTTCATTGAAAGATGGCAAAGAAAAAGAAGATGATGACGACCGAGCTTTCCTGACATCCCTACTCCCCTCCATGAAATCTTTAAACCAGGATCAGAATCTTTTGTTCCGCTCCTAGGTGCTTCAACTTCCCATATCAATTAAAAGTACTAATCTGCCAAACACGAGCATGACTTTCCATATCCACAGTTTTTTTTCAATTGTGGTCCAACTTCAACAAACATTAACCATCCCAATTCCAATGCAATCTCAGACGGGTCCCCCCGTTACAAATAATGTTGCGACCCCTTGTATCTCACCTGCTGTATCAACGGCGTCGGCATCATCATGGGAGACATTGTAAAAATTATTGTCGCAGTAGCCGAGCTACAGTAATGCTGAACTGAAATGTCAACCTTTCGTGACGAACACAATAAAGAACGCTTTGAGTTATTCGACAACTTATCTGAAATGATAAATCACTCTACCTTGTGATTAACGTCGCCTTACCTTATGCTAACTGCTACTCGCTGTGTTGGAGAGATGGGCAACCTCCTCAGATCTTCGAGTGTGAGGATATCTTCCATCCTTCCAACAAGCTCATTAAATGAACGGATGGACATGCGAAAATAATTATAAAATTTTTCGTCATCGTCACAAAGTTTGGAATAAAGTGCGACAAACCGTCGGCGTACTTTCTTACTTCTTCTTCGGCTTTCTCTGCTCAACGATGGGATGCACCCAGAATCTTCTATGGTACGTAGTAGAAGACTTCCTTTTTCTGTAAATGTCGTAGGCCGCGATTGCTTTTAATTGCAACAAACTCATTTTAGTGCTTTCACCGAGAGAGTCTAACGAAAACTGAGCGCAGGGCACGGATTCGTCCGCGCAACTGTGTAAGCAACCGACGCGACGCGGGAACGCCATCCGCGCGCGAAGCGCGGACCGTCCGTGCGAGTGTGTTACGGGCCGAAGCACTGTAAATTTGAATCACTATACCATGTAGTACTTAATATTTTTTTAAAACTGTGGTGTAATATTTTACGTATTAAAATAATGACAATGAATATTTTCTTGCTATGTTGTTTTTCTTTTTGAGAATTGGTAACGAAGATTGATAAGATCCCATTGCTAAGTTGTGCACTAACTTTTCCAAACTCAAAGTTGACACAGGATATTTTATCGAAATGGTATGTATTATAATACAGATAACCGTATGTTTTCGTCGAGCTTGCTTTGCAGACTTCGCGAAGGGTCCAAATAACGCGTAACTTAATTCCCATCTTCGTTTCACGAATTGCCGATAACTTGATAGAATTTATTTGATTTTAAAATTTACGCCTTAACTGTTATGTTCGGGATAATTAGTTGAGTTTTACATGGACATTACGTTATATATAGTGAATTACCATTTTAACTCCGTTAGTAATAATATGTCTTTGTCGCATGTCGTTTCTCCAGCGAGGAATCTGTTGACGGCAGGCCCACAGAGTAGGATCACATGTCTCTCTTGTCGGTAGGACTACATATTTCTCAGGTGCGGCGTTGCCAAGTTTAACAACACGGCTTGTAGCTTTTAGAAGACATTGGCTTGACACAAGCGACCAAAAGATCATAGGAACAATCCTAGGTGATGACTCGTACAAAAGTGTCATCGCACCTGAATCCACGTCTTGGAGGAGAGACACAATAGGGCTGTGTCCAAACAAATCATTATTGTCAAGAAATACACCAAAGACATTGATAGGGTTTGAGATAACTTGAATAGCACGTCAGCGAGAAGTTCAAAGGCCGAATCAACCGTTGATCGCTCTCTTGCAGCAAGAATAAGATGAATTATGCACAGCCAGCCATATATATGATGTCTCTCAACGTTAGGTCTATCCGTAGTATGAAAAAATGGCCACAATTTATGGTATTTATCTCTATATGGAGACCAAATACTACGTTCTTGCGAGCAACAAACCTTTCCTTCGCTCCAACTCTCGGACTTCCCGGATTTCAACTCTACTTCTGCTTATCTCGCACATCACATACTGGCACAGCTACTGCCATCAAGAATAATATAGCGTATATGATAATTCAGCAAAAAATTATTTTTTAAGAACATGCTAAAGCTGTTGAGTTTAAGCTCAATGCTCAATAAGCCCGCAATGACAATGCATATCCTATTTTTTTCGGGCCACGTGATGTATAAATAGCCTTGGAGGCTACTGAGTTCTTAGATAATTACATTTCAACTTTGTCATTACTATCAGCACCTTCAATGTCCATGATTTTTCTAGAAGAAGATTCCAACACTAATCTCCTCCCCGAGGAAGACCGAACCGGGAAAATCGAGCGGCATCCACGTTTTGCCACCGCCCTCAGGCAGCTAGTCGACTATAACGCTCTCCGCGGATTTCTGAAGCCAAATACTTCAGGATACACATTTATCACACAGCGTTGTTCCTCCAGACTAGATCGATTCTGTTTTTCAGTGGAGCTCATCAGAAGAGCGAAAGAAGTTTATTTAATCGAAATATTTTCTGATCAGAGAGGAATCGTAATACAATTGAGACTTCAGGCATAACCATCATACCCTCCGTATTGGCGTCTCGACGGCCCTTTGCTAAATGACAGCAATTTTACTGAACCACTGCGATTACGCTTGGCCGCAGAGTGAACTGATGCTGTGTCTAAATGGGAAACAATCAAAGGAGAAGTGAAAGAGTTCTCAATCCTCCACAAAAATTGGACGAAAAAGAATACAAAAGAGCAGCTGAATCGCGAAAAATACGTATCTTATATAGAAAAAGTTATCACTACCCAAGGGTAGGATTTGCTCGTGGCTGCGCATGTCACATCCACGAACCATCAATCAGCTAAATGGGCTGCGAAGTGCAGGCCAAAACCATTGACGGAGCTTGTTGTAGACGGTAGATTGCTATCCGACCCTGCAACCTTACGAAACTATATACATGCCTAATTCGCCGCAAGTCCTACGGAAAATGAAAACACGGAGGTTTCACTGTACATAATAGGCTGTGATGTAATTCAATCCTTAGGATGAAGAGCAGAAAGATTTTCTTGACGCCTTCTCCGAGATATCAGATTATTCAGCGGCTCTAAAATCTCGGAATAAAAAGAAGGCGCCTTGAGTAGATGGACTCACTTAAGAATTTTTCTTATTACTCCGGGACGTTTTAAAGAAACCCTTTACTGACATGGCTACCGCATCCTTTCACCAAGGACGTCTGCATAGAACGATCACAAAATCTGTCGTCACTTAGATGAGTAAAGGAGGTGACACACATGGCATCAGAAAATTCAGACCAATTTCTTTAACCAATGTAGATTACAAAATACTAGCAAAAACCCTTTCAACCAGCCTTTCTCGTGTCATTCCTTTGGTATGTACCCGCAGCATAGCTATCGTGGTCCCGGATGATCGATATTTGATTCCATAAAGCTACGTCTTTACGGGACACTTGTGTCCCGACATTTGTGTCGCGACACCGAACACTAGCGTCTCAACGGAAGCGCTACCTTTCCCTTGCTAATGACACCTCGGTTGCTTATCTTTTTCTGCTCCCACCCCCTTCCCTCCTTACTTATTTTTCTTCCATCATTTCCCGTCTCCCTTGGTCTTCCACGTTCCGTGTTCTCTCTTTGTTTCCAATTTTCTTGGTTTTTTCGTCATAACCTTCCACATCTCTCCTATACCATCTTTCCTGTACCCACCTCTCCATTCAACCATATATCACCTATTTCGAAACGTATAGAACCTCTTGGTGACTCTGTCAGTTGAAACGTATCCTATTACTATTAAAACCTGTGGAAACGTGTTTATCCACATCTACGAAATATCGTGCAAGCCACCACTAGGATGTGTATCAGTCTGTCCTAGAGCAGTGTTGCTCGTCGGAGTTTAGCAATTTTACGTGACTTGATTCCTTGGAAAAATGACCAGCTGCCCCGATAGCAATCCTATCCATTGACCTAAGTGAGGCTTTCGACAGAGTGAGGCACCCCCTTTGTGGAAGGGGAGATGGTGTGGGTTCACGTGTCTGCTGCAAAGGGCAAACGTAAAAGAGTTCATCGCCCCAGGGTTGGCCCTTTTCTAAACGTGAGAAGACTGTCCGATGTCATCTACAGGGTGTGAAAGATGGACAATCCTCGACGTCGCTTCTAGGTACATGATGGCATTGGTTGCCATCACATTGCACTTGACTGGAACAATCTCTTTTTTAGCATGCAGCGTTACCTCCTGTGGAGGTGGAAAAAGATGAGGGTATCCCTGTGTTTGAGGAGTGGGAGATGGGGAATTTTGAATCTTGCGGGGCCGTCCACCCAACTGGACATCGTTTTTTCAGAAGACTCCCCACGCCCATCCAATGCCCTTCCGCTGAGAACGGAGGCCAAGGTGGATGTGCCACGAACTGCCATTCCACCGAAGAGGCGGCGGTTGGCATCCCCTCTTGATTCACCTCTGCTGCCTGCGGCAGCTGAGGCCTAGGGGGATATCAGCCGCCGCTTAGAAAATATCCAAACAAAAGACATGGAGGGGACATTTGGCAAATATATAGCCAACCGGCTGAGGGAGTTGAAGAATAACAAAAATATTTTTGAAATAGAAAAAGTTTTTTATGAAAACACAGGAAAATTGAAATAAAAGACATTCAAGTCAACATATTAGTTGTTGAAGTAATTCTTAAACTCATCCCTTATTTGGAGAGCTAAGTTGGTTGGTCTACTCCCGGTCTGGGGAGGCATTTCAATGACGTCACAACCTTCATATCGTGCATTTTGTAGGTATCTAGCACCATTTTTAATGCATAGGAAATTATGCAGGGCAACTGCAGCAAGCGTAATAGTGTCCAAATTTTGTGGGCTAAGGCTCATGGTGTCAGGAAAATACGGAAACGATTGCTCAGAATCCCGAAAGCATTTTCAACAACTCTCCTTGACCGAGATAGTTGGTAATTATAATTTCTCCGTTTGTCAGTTAATCCCCTATTTGGGTATGGCTTCATAATACGGGTAGACAGAGGGAATGCATCGTCCGCTACAAGCACATAGGGTACCTGCAACTGCCTATTGGGCAGTGATTTGTTAGGAGGGAAGTTGAGGGAATTGGAGGCCATTGCTCTACACAGAGAACTTTCGCGATAAACACACCCATCGCTAATCCTTCCATTTACCCCAACGTCAGCGTAGAGAAATTGGAATTCGGCATCCGCTACAGCCATTAATACAATAGAGAGACTTCCTTTGCAATTATAATAATAGGAGCAAGCACTAGCAGGAGCTCGAAATACAATATGTTTCCGTCCATGGCTCCCAAGAACATAGGGAGACTCCACAACGTTTTAAATTTTCTTGACACCTCCTCCCATTGCCCATGTGACCGTGGAATGTACAAGAGGTAAGGAGACGAAATTAACGGGTTTTCATAAGTGCTCACAATTCTGAGATAAGAAAGCATTAAGTATATAATGCGAGCATTAGGGTAAAATTACCTTGATGTAGCGGGGTTTTAAGTACCTGTATATGTTTTCGTAAAATTCTGGTATAATAGTGCTAATTGTACTCTCGTGCACTCCCGAGGAGTACATAAGTGACAGAAAACTTTCTCCAGTCGCGAGGAATCGCAGCGTTAGGGCCAATCTGCATGAACAGGAGTTTGTCTTAGCAGGAATACGATATAGTTCAAACCCTTGGGACAGAAATGAGAAAATATCGTTCACCTTCACTGGCGAACGAACTGAATTGGTATATGAAATACTCTGACCTCTTCTCCGGAGATATGGACTCCCTCATCAGCGTATCCTGACGGCCTATTTCCTGCCTAACCAGATTTAGTAAATCATTGAAATGGTCCTCCGACATACGCATAAAATTTCGGTAGGCATCCCTATCTTATAATGCCAGCTCCCACAGAACCATATAAAATCCTTCTTCTCGCCTACGGATCCACTCTCCCATCCAAAGTGCTCTTCTGACTCTTCTCCTTCGGTTTCGCCTTTGAATGACCTCTGCGGCCCCGATCATTATTCCCACTACTGCTATCTCTGCAGCAATCAATGCTGCCTCCTCCTGATCCATTATTTTCTCTCAAGGAGAAAGTGACAATGATATGTACACCTTTCTGAATGTCACGAGTCTCTCTATACTCCTTACTTACGATACCGCCTCAAATCTTACATGGCGTCCGCTCTCCTGTCTCTATACTCCTTGGTCACAAGTTTTCTTTCTGCTGATTGTCAACCACGGAGTAGGATCCTACTCCGTGTTGTCAACAAAGTTGCGTACTGAATAACGCATCTTCTCTGTTTGAACAAAACACTCGCTCTTAGCGTATTTATCTGACGGCGGAAATTCGCGAATGAATGCCTGCATGCGACCACCGTTTAAAGCGTCAACTCCTTCATTTCTGCAATAATTATTTCACGACAGATCGAGGAAAAATTGCAGTGTTAAGCTGTGCAATATCGTGCCCCATGTAATACGACCTTCAGTCACTGTTAAGGAAATTGTCGGCAAATTAAAAAGTTTGGATTTCAGCAAGAGTTGCGGTCCGGATGGAATTCACCCTAATATTCTTAAAACATGTTATTCAGCTCTTTCATACCCTATCTTTATATTCTTCAATTAATCCTTTAGTAGTGGTTTTTTCCCGATCTTCTGAAAACGAGTTATTTAATTCCAATACATAAGGCTAATGACAAATGTGATTTTCCCAACTATCGCCCCATTACAATTCAATCTGTCATAGCCAAAGTTATGGAAAGCATTGTTGTTGACAAGCTTGAACATTTACTTAGAAACGTGATAGCACCTGAGCAACAAGGATTCAGACAGGGTATGTCAACTGTGTCCAACCTATTGGTTTTTACTAACTATTTAATCCAAGGGCTAAACCTCTCGGTGTCAGTGTGAGCGGACTCGATTGGTTCCATAGTTATATTAATGGTCGTAAACTACAAGTAAAAATCGAGTCCTCTTTCTCATATCCTTTTAGTGTCAACTTTGGAGTCCCTCAGGGTTCTCACCTAGGGCCCATTTCATTTCTAATCTTGGTCAACGACCTGAGTTATATAATCTCTCCACTGCCACATTTAATGTATGCGGACGACCTAAAAAGTTTTAATGTTATACACAATATAAATGATTGCTAAGTTATCAATAACTGTCTTAAAAAGATCTCTGAGTTGTGTAATAACAACTTGATACTTATTAATACTAAAAATGTAGCGCCATCTCCTTTTATCGCAAAAAGTTAATAATCGATTTTGATTATTCTATAAACCAAGAACTCATTTCTAAGTCTGAAGTGATTAAAGACCTTGGAGTACTATTTGAAAAGTCTCTGACTTTTGATCAGCATGTATCAAGTATTGTATCAAAAGCATTCCTTACACTTGGTATTTGTATTAGATTTACTAAGGATGTAAAAAACATTTATACGTTACGTTGTCTTTACATTTCCCTAATTCATCCAATCTTGGAGTACAACTCAGTCATATGGTCTCCTTATTATAAATGCCATGTTGATGTCATATAATGTGTACAAAGAAAGTTCCTAAGATCTATTAGCTATTATACTGGTTTCAGTTCTTTACACACTCCGTACAGCTATACCTTAATAATTTTGGACTTACATACCCTTTTTTTAAGAAGGCAATTTGCTGCATTGTTATATATACACAAAATATGTAATAATATTGTCAAGTGTTCTCCATTACTAGCATCATTACCGTTTAATGTTACATTTACATGCACCAGCTAAGCTACATGCTAAGCTATTCTTTGTTAAATACTGCTCCAGAAATTATTCCATCAATGGGCCTGTTGTACGAATGCTAAGACTATACAACTCCATTAGTACATGTAGTATTGATACACATGATGACACTCCTGATGTCTTCTGAAGAAGGTGCTTAGAAGGATTGCTAAATATAGATGAATAGCATCCTGATGGACGTTGAAAGTTAATTTAAATATTTAATTATATTTGTCTTCTCTTATATATTTCCATTTTATCTTTAATAGTGCCATGTGTTTCAGCGTTCCTCTTATTTACTTATATACCTATATATTTTCTCACCTTTTTTCTCAATTTGTGACTGGAAGTAATGTGTATTCAATGATTTTTATTATGTGCTATATCTTGTTCCCACTGTTTTTTATAACTTTTAGTTTTTTATCGTTTTTATCCCATATCTCATTTGTTAAACTGAACTTTACAGTGTGCAATCAATGCGCTACATAATGTACAATAATTTGTAATTAGGCACTTTCCCGTAATAAATTATCAGTATTATTACAGTTTTATTTAAAGTGCATCGACGCGTTATACCATTATCTGAGTGATAATTCCTCAGGGTGGTGAGACGCGTCGTGCCTTTTAAATAAAGAGGTCTGTGGGAGATAACCAAGGGATTCGCCGTTGAACATGTTTATTTTTGTTCCAATTTTTTGCAACCCGGAACCCTACGCGACACATTATCCCCTCTGGCAATACACGCGATGCCACGGAATTCATTGAGCAATATTACGATATTCCTCATATTCTTTTTATGAATGTCCCAGAGCAACTTGAAAATATGCTTTATTTCATCTTTGCGCACAAGAATTTTTTAAATCTCCGTATCGTGATTCTAACTTGGATGCAGTGAGGCCTTTTACCCCCGGAGGATCCCTTTTTCTTGTCAAACGTCTTGCTTTTTCCCCGTTTTATCACACAAAGTCCGGATGAATTTAGACTAAAGCTCTTTCTTGGTGCAGACGAGAGATACCTCATAACAATTGAAGGCTCACCTCCATCGCGATTTTTAATTTTACATAGTAATAGTCTTATTATAAATACGTTGATGAAACAATATTATCGGTAAACAAAATGAGTGTATTATAATGAATTATTGATTTTTGGGCGTTGGATTTGTTGTGCTGATGTATGGGTGTTAAATCCGCATGTGACGGACAACGATAATCCGGACATTCAGGAGGTTAGCCTTAACAGCATTGACCCAGCATAGGAACTTGCGTGTTCCTGAGATAGCTTCTCAAGTGCAGAGCGTCGGTGTTTACTAATTGTCCCACCGGCGTTATCACTTTAGGGCAAAGTTCCGTCGTCAGCGATCGGGTGAGAAATGCTTTTTCCCGTCCCCTGGGTGGTGACGCTGATCTCGGAATTCCTATGGAGACCAACGTGATGTAAATATGCCGATCCCATGAGGAACGGTGGATTCACTTGGTAGACGACACAGCCACTCTGCCCGTGGTCGCACAGCATTATTAGGTTCTAATAAACTCCTTCGTAAATTGACTGCTTGAATTTCTATTCTTTGGTACCCTAAACCCCGCCAAAGGTGGACGCAGCCTTTCGAGTCCATCACAAGCCTGTGTCGCGTTCCTCCGATCACGACAATATTCTTTTATTTTAGTTTCGAATTCACGTAAGGAACGCAAATGTAAGAAAATATAGTTTAAAATGACGTTGTTGGACGTGCTAGAAGGGGACAAAGTCCGGGTGCTGTGGTGGTGAAGGCTATAAAAAAGCGTTCATTGAATAAGTTTTCAGGGTATTCGAGGAGGTAGATCAGTGCACTTCAGTTCAGCCGCTCCCCATGTGCACTATGTGACCCTATCTTTGCTTCAAATGGATCGAAGGGCGGATGCCATTCGGCTGTTGGGTGGGGGATGGACCTTTAAAAGAACACCGCGTACACTTATTATCTTCAAGTGCACATTGTATCATGCTGCAACATTATGTATGATAAAACAGTAAGTGATATTGATCAGTCTCTGTTATTGGAATACTATTTTCTGTAACCCTAAAATAGTCGCAAGGAAAACAAAAGATGACTAGCTCTCAATATATAGCAATTAAAGAAACACTGTTTCTAATCTATGTGAATAACCTGTGTAATGGAAGGTTTTATGGCAAGCTAACCTCGTTCGCCGATGATACTGCCCTTTGTTTTTCAGCCAGTATCATGTATGATTTATATATGAGTATGCAAAGTGACTTGAAGAGACTAAAGCAATGGTTTTCTATAAATTCTATGGTGCTGAGCTCTAAAACTAAATATATCATATTTAATCTAAAACCTGTAACCACAGAGCACTACAGTATGTTATATTATAAATGCATGAAATGTATAAGTGACAATGTCTTGTTCTGTAATAAATATATTACAATGGATAGAGTTAGTCATATTAAATATCTAGGTATCCATATAGATGAACGATGTAACTGGAAACAGCATATTAACCAACTTAAATCAGAGTTGATTTCTATCCTTAGAAATTTAATCTGTTAAGATTCATCCGTCTAGCGGCTGTTATTATAATGGTCTACTTTGCACTAGTTAATTCAGGACAGCAATATGGTATTGAGTGCTGGGGGGAGGACATAAAACTAATTTGAATCCACTGTTAGTAGCTCAGAAACATATTGTAAGGGGACCAAATACCACACATAGCTTCCCTCTTTTAAAGAATTGAATATTTTACCTTTAAGGCATTTATTTGTGAACAAGGTACTAAGGATTTATTTCAATTTAATTGTTGCGGTGGAATGAAGGCACCACGAGCACATGAGCTCTGTTGTCACATAAATGTTGCAATACCAAGACCAAGAAACGAAATTTTTAGACAAAGTTATCTTTTCTTGGGGCCCAAAATTTTATCCGCATTGCCAAAAGACATTGTAACATTAACAAGGGAAGCTACATTTTGTCAGATGCTGAAAAAATGGTTATTTAATACTGAGGATGTTTCTCATTTATTATTGAAACAAGTTTGAATATGTAATAATGATACTTATACCTTTTGAGCATATAATCGCCAATTTTTTTTATCAAAATGTAAGTTTTCTTTTACTGTAAAACGTAAATGTAATTATGTAGTATTATCAGCTGGAGAGTCAACATGCAAAAAATTTTTTTTCTTTTCTTATTTTTAATGTGTCAACACGCCATCGAAGAGATGACAACTGTTAATAGATGATCGAATCGGTAACCCCAAAGAGGGAATTCCCAATGGGGTACCTATGTTACAGGCAATTTTGTTGTTGTTTATTTATGTAATAACCCATGTATAACTTGTTGTCGTGGAATAAATTTATTATTATATGTTTCTACATTGATTGTGTCGATTGATGGCGCACAGAGTGTGAGAGGAAAGTTGAAAGACTCCTATTTTTGCTCCCTTGGGCTGTTGGTGCTCCGCACCCCTGACAGTCCACGATGCTGGCGGCAGAGAGTGGGTTTCACTCCTCGCATCACAATTGATGCGCGGATGGTATTTTCCATCCATGGCATTGGAAAATGGTGCGTAATAGAATGTTGGTCGCTTCCCTTAGTCTCTGACGAAAGGAAGTTCTTCGTCAGTAAATGAATAAGTTTTATGTTCTATGCGACTCTACAACTGTACATGCATCCATGCCAGAGGATGCAGCCAGGAAGAGATGGGCGGACGGCATTTCGGGGCCGGCAAATATTACGCCGAGACATCTCTCGTCTCAGCTGTCACACTCGTATTTTCGATGGGAGGCACGTAGCAATTGCAGGGCGAAGAAGCGCGCGAAATGCGATTTTACTGTTGGAGAGGGGCAAGGGGAGGGGTGGAGGATCCATGCGTCTTGAATTCCCATCACCGCGACCTCGGGATTTACGCAACAAGCCTACGTCGATCGGTTCCAGTTGGCGCCGCCGCCGCTGCCCCAGCGCCGCCCGGCCCACCGCCTCACTCACCCGCCGACCTCCGTGGGACTCGCACCACCGCCCGCCAGACGCCAGGACAACGCGCGGGATGTCTCGTCCGCAGGTATGATGCTCGCTCGCATCGCCTCTCGCCGTGACTTTTGCCGCCCCTTTGGCGTGCTGCGTTCCTCGCGCCAACTCGCCACCCGCTTCGAGAAAGAGCGACTGGCTTCTCTTGGGTTTCGCTGCATTTGTTCCCTCTCGCGAGAAGTTTCGTATCGGGATTTCACGTCTCGGCGATGTCCGTGAAAAGCTTTCCTTCCGCGTCGCGTCTCTCTCCGTTCCATGCTCTACGGTTACTAGAGGCATTTTGGGAGGTGGGATAAATTCTCATATTTGATATTACTAATGGGCCAGTATAGCGTTTGACCGGTCGCTCCCAGTGCAGTTGTCGACGAAAGATGTCTGAGCAAATCTGAAAACGAGACGGAAGGTTGTCGGCCGTTTGGCTGGTTCGTGGCATGCGGCGTTACCTCCTTCACCTTCCCGAAGTTACACGGACGTGGACACACATCTGATGAGCCGTGCCTATTCGGAAGGAAATAGCTTCTGCGTGTTGCCGAGGGCAAGGTGAACCGAAGGACGGCGGGCGCGACGCCGTCGAGTCGCCGGGCAGGTTTTACCTGCCAACTACCCATCCCACGGTCAGCTGACAGTTCGGATTCCGACGTCGACACCTTGCGTCATGCGGCTCGCTCAGTTCCGTGAGGAAAGGTACGGATAAATGATCTAATTATGAATTAGGAAATGAATGTTTGAGCTCACTATACTCAATAGGGAGCCGCGACGTGCAGAATCGAACTTTTCCCTTGGTGGGAACTACGTCACACGTTCAATACGGATAAAATGAGTCGCGAATCTTCCAGTAGATGACAAAAAGTTTTGGAAAAAGAGATCATTACATGGCAATTCATATGAATATGATGTACTTTCAATACTTCATAGTTTTTGGCTGATGATTATTTTTGATGGCAGGGGCCGTGAAGATGACCTGTATAATTGATCATCTCCTTCTGCGCATGTCATTGAGTTGTTGCAATGTGCTTTTGCTGAAAGAATTGTAACATTTCCAAATTATTCATCTATTGCCATTTACTTGCGAACGCTTAATCAAAAAGAATTACATAGGCGTCACTTATAGAAGAATAACTGGTTCAAGAGAATCATATTTTATCGGTTCATTTCATTCAAGGATATTCATTAACGTTTAAACAAACAAAGGGGAAAATCCGTCAGTGGACGTCGCATCCCCTCCGCCCCCTTCCCTCCCCCCCCCCCAATGAGACCTTTGCTGAGGAAATAAACGATATCTCTAGACTTATTCATTCTGCTACCATCGTTTTTCGCCCGTATTGATGTGGTGAGCGGGTTCCGCCGCGAGACAGGGCTCGAACGAAATTAAACGTTGTCGGGTCTCATCTCGCACCAGGGCCCGGTCACCACGCTGACACCATCCGTCCGATGTGAATATGAATACACAACAATTCAATATTGATACTCGCGATTCAACGTTCTTCTTGCAGCTGCCAGGCTACCTTCACCTTTTACCAGTTTCATAATATTAATTTCTAACAGATGTCCAGATCGCAAACTATCTTCATTCGTAACACTCAAAATTGGGAGTTTTTGTAAATTACCAAAATTGGCAGTTATTTGCCATTTACGATTTGTTTATATTATCTCATCTTATTTTTAACTACACAGCTAATGACATAAGGTAACTCTTTCTTCTCTTGGGACTGGACAGAAAACATCGTAATCACCACTAAATATCTCTGCCTATGAACTGAATTGAAACTACCTGGAAATTAAAACATAGCTCAAGTAGTTTGGAGATGGAGATGATTAGGAGGAAGAGGAGGGAAGAGGAGGAAGGTGTAATAAGCGCAATGCCTTGCCACTGCAATGACTCTGGGTAATCATTCACACTTTCGCTTTCATGTGCTACCCTTGCCACTCGCACCCCTCGAAACTCCCGAAATTTGAAGAATGCTCTGTCCCAAAGGTGGCGGTGAGTTTCCGACGAAATCTCATTCCCTGCTCGGGTGCTGTGTGAAGAGTACAAGCCTTAAGTACAGAACTCAGTCCGTTGGACGTGACGTTAAACGGTGGACCTCTTTGTGCCATCGGTTAAATGTTGGCGGGTGTCGTCGCCGGACTTTTCTCAATGGTTCCTTCAATTCTCAAATTATCCATTCAGCACCCACCCACACCACCTAGCCACACTTCCCGAAACATCCTTAGTTGTCGGTCGCCTCCAAAAACAAACAACAAAATTACCAATCAGCCAGAAAGAAATTTTCCTATTATTTTGAGTTTTTGTTCATTTTTAAGAAGTTTCAGGTGAGAAATGCGCCCAGAGTTTAATACATTAAGAATATACTTTATGAACTGTGAAAAAGATAAAATCGTAAAAACATTGCTTAAATCTTACCAGTTCTTACGTACTAGGTTATACTTTCCGTAATTAAAGTTCGGGAAATAACAGAAAGCATTAATTCGAGGTCAGTAGCAGTTTGTTTCATAGTCTTTCTAAATTCGTCTCTTTATTGATTGAATCCATCACATTTGTGAGCGTAAAAATAGTCTTTAAATTAAAAAAATGGTTCCTTAAATTTCCCTCTCCCAGCCAAAACAGCTGCAAAAGAAGTCGAAGTAAAATTTCAAAAAGTCTTTTAATAGATACTAGTGGCAAAAATTTACAGCTTATTTTCGTTTCGTAAACGTCATGGAATGAACAAGTTCGCATGACACAGAAATTAATACCAATTTTGATACGATCAATTTAAACGTTTTTTTTGGGATTTCAAGAACTTTTTTCTTAGCAAAAAACAAGAAAAATAATGACTTTTTGTAATAATTATTCGATGAACGCAAATGGCCATTTGCGAGGATTTTTAAGGTTTTTGCAGTTAATAATGGATGGAACTGAGTCTAGCAACTTAAATTTAAGTTCTTTCGATTATCTTCCACTTTGTAGTGCAATATTTTTGTCCAAAATTATTTCCTTGGCTTCTAGAATTTAAAGGGGCATTTTGGCGATTATAGCCGCTCCTAGGCCAGCCCTTGAACACAATCTTGAGTGGCAAACATGCTGTGGAAGGATCTTTTATCATACTTCACGCCGCAGAATAGGTTTTCATCTACTCCTAGATTAACGTCGTAAAACATCGTCGATTGCCTATACTATAACTACTTGCGTTGTTTCGATTTGAATTTCAGTATAACTTCTCGGAACACTGAGGTTACGTTCCGTGTTGCGTGAATCGCATGAATGTGGAATGGTTGAGGAAATTAGAGGGCTGCTTTCTACGATGGGTAAAATGATACACCTTTATGGAGGTTTGTGGATCTTCTTGACGTTTTTTTGTAAATTTGTATAGAAAAATATATATATTAACAATGATAGCGTTGCCTTTGGAGAGATAGAAAACGGGGGATCGGGTTGGTGTGGTGGCTAAAGTACTGACTAACCATACGGGCGGTTAGCCAGGGTTCAAATCCCTGCCGAGGTAGATGTTTTTCAGAGGAAACCTGATCCCTACATGAGTGTCTTGTGGAGGGCACTTCAAGTATAGTACTCCGTATGTTGGATGAGACGTTAAGCCGTGGTCCCCTTGGCACCTGTCGTTAAGAGCAGGCTAATGCCGACGCCGGGTTTCCACCCTCCCTCCCTTACCTATCCCCTATTGCGCAAATGACCTTAGCTGTCGGTCGCCTACCCAAATATCCAATCCGATAGAAAACGTTTAATAGCAGATTTAAAAGTTTAAAGATTGATTAATTTTACATTTGGCCTACCCTCAATGCTCAAAACTTATTAATGACTCTTTGGAGTCAATATCCAGGAATATGAACGATTTTTGTCCTTAAATTATAGTAAACGTGAGTTGTCATAACTTTTAACCTCCTGAAACGGTATGAAAGCCTTGGAAAAGTGTGGATTTCCATGGGAAACGAGTCCAACAACCCCTGGAAGATTTTTTACGTCTTCTTTATAGTTCGTAGCGTCCATCAATCCCCGAACTGCCGTGTAAAGGACACAGCCGAACTTCCGTCTCTAAGTTCATTTAATAGGGTCAATTTATCCTGCCAGCGTCACGAAGTTCTTTTTCCGTTCTCGAGCCTTCAATAGCTCTTCCAACTTGTCGTTTGGGACTCGTTTTGGGAAATGACTGAGAAGCACTTCACTACTCGCGTGAGAAAAGGTGCCGGCTTACGATACAACATGATCATCTTATACATGGGAAGACATTGGCAGTATCCACCATCTCATCCATCCAGGCGATGGATCGAAAGTTGAACGAAGGCGTTCGGCGGAGATTGTTTCTTCAGATTGCTCAAATATGGCTGTAATCGAATCTCGTTGACTGCAATTGGATTCGATTTTGACGACTTCTGCGGTAGATTTGTGTGTCTAGAGTAAGAAATGCAAGTTAAGCGTAATTGGCAATTAGCAAAATCCTCCATATAACATATATCATGGGAAACGCAGCGCAGCAAAATAGTTTCAGGTATGGAAACTCACTTTGGCCTTTCACCTTGGCTAAACATTTTGGCTACGTGTGGTCTGTAAAAGTATTCGACGCGGACCCGGCTCAGATTTAGTTCGAAAGGGAATCGTGCTGGAACGAATCCCGGGTACGGCCGGATGGGCTCGGGGAATTTCAGCATTGGTGCTACAGGGTCAGTGCATATGCGAGAAACTGAAGGAAACTGGTGATGAATCTCCGCAGTGAAGTTAAATCTAATTTGGAGAGTTATTTTAATATTGGTTTGGATCTCTTCGGGAAAAATTTAGGAGTGGCCGCCAAAGGGAGACACGTGAAAGGGAATCTCATACCGCGGCCGGTGCGTGGCGCGTAAGGTAGTACCCACGGTGTGGGATGGGGCGACGTAATTCCCTGTTTCTGTGAACTAACTATAAAGTTATGTCCGTCAGCGTAGGAGTTTCTTTTCCATGTAATATTCCCTTTCTAATGGCCTTGTTAATAGGAGTCTTAGGGGAAAGGCGAGGTTCGATGGGTCTAATAATTCTTGTAGGCTTTATTTATATTAGACCCCTAATGATCATGCTGCTGCTCTGGTATGATCCTTATGAAAATCACGTATGTAAGTCTGATAAAATCTATTTGTTTGAATAAAAACCTGAAATACAGCCTTTAAATGGAAATTTAAGTAATTTTATCTGAGGGGTTTTACCATGCCCAGCGCAGTACCCTCGTTAATGATTTTGACACTTCTATGGACATTAAATTTGTCAATATTGTTCATATAAAGCGGTCATATGCTTAATGATTGAAAAATAAATACAATCATAATATGTTGTTGGGATATAAAACAACTAGTACGCAACCTTTCCAAGGCTATAGATCCGATGAACTAATGAGTTTTCCGAGGGAGTCAGATTACTTGTAGGGACGTAGCTATTAAAGTTTTGTCTCTAATTTCTAAAAGAGTCAAAGGTTCCTAAACTTTGGCTATGGGTCATATTGTATGAATATGAGATTTTTCCTGTAGAAAATAAAAATAAGACATTTTTGAAAATGATAGATACTTCAATCTGTTCTCAGTTTGAAAATTTACCCTAAAAAATGGCATTAGAAAAAGTTTTCCTGGACTGGAAACAAACCGCGGACCAGCAGATTTCTGGGTCATGCACAGACTAGTTTACAAATTACAGTGTGTAATTCAAAAGTTATTGGTAGCTATTGTGTGAGGTAATAGTCGATCCAATAACACTCGCAAAGTAGAAACATGAATGAAAGATGCTGTAGGTATATATCATACTGCAAGACGTTTTCTTGCGTTCTCCACTGGGTTC
Source organism: Ceriagrion tenellum (assembly GCA_963169105.1). Lineage (NCBI taxonomy): Eukaryota > Metazoa > Arthropoda > Insecta > Odonata > Coenagrionidae > Ceriagrion > Ceriagrion tenellum. Next base: position 9,404,201 of record OY720638.1, on the reverse strand, counting down.
GTTGCACACTGTTCGAGGTTTTAACAGCCCTGTAGACGATAAAACGTCGCAACATTTCGTTATCCGACGTTCCGGTCATCGTCTACGGGGCTGTTAAAACGTCAGCCAGTGTGGAGAGCCTAACCCAGTGGAGAACGCAAGAAAAATTCCTGCAATAAGAACAGGAACTGCAAAACACTCAGTCGAGGGACTGAGTGTTTTGTTATCGAGGGACCCGGGTACGAGTATCGGAATAATTTATTTTCCGTGGAATTTTGCACTTGCGTAATTGATGACGCCATGCAGGTATTACCATGGCTAATCCCGGTATCCGTGTGTGACAAGTAAACCAATGTAAGACTTCACTGGAAGAAAACGTTTTCCAAGGTATACAAGGGATAAATATCTGTTTAAAATGTTTAGAAGAAGTCTGGAGCATATTATTTAATTTCAAGTGAGAAGTTTTCTTTCGATGTAACTTTATTGTTTATTCATATGCAATACTCTACTAATGAGAGCAAGCTAAAAATTCTATCGAGTTCATATCGTAAAAACAAGTAAATAAGTTACACCCCTGGCAGGTTATGTCTGCGATGTAACGCCATTAAAAGAACTGATATATTTGTGAGTGTACAGGACTATCTTTCGAAATGCCATTTGAATTTAAAATCTATGTTATGTAATCCATCTGCCCCATGAATCTGCTGGCAGTAATTCTGAAAATACTTCCATGACACTCTCTTTCACTTTTACGAAGAAATAACATGACTCAGTTGAGGAATGTAACGATTGGAGAGCAGTGGATTGAAAGAGGAAATTGCTCGATTCGAGTAATTTTAAAGGAAAAAGCTTTACCTATGAAGTTTCGTGTTTACTGACTCACTAAATAAAAAAATTGAGACAGTTTTCAAAGACTATGTATGAAGTCTGGATTGGTTGGTTGTACCGGAGGGTCATTTACGGGAGGTCAATCGAAAGGTGCCAGACAACAGAGGTTATTTGCACATTTAAGGGTACCTAGGTGATAATGGTAGCTTAATTTTGGGAATGGGGGAAGGGCAGTTAGAAATTCTGGATCAGTCTAATTTTAAAAAACTGTGGATAGAAGTTCACAGTTATAACTGAGAAATTTGCAAGCCTATCCAACAGATATTAATTCACCGATGGTACCTACTTGCGATATAGTACTCCAGCAGAGTTGCCAGTTTAACATCTGCGCCGCCGCTGGGACTTGAACCAAGACCCTTGGGATGCAGGCTCTCAGCTATCACACCAACCCGATCCAAGTTTTGTCCATTAAGACAGATTGATGTAAAAAGGAAGTAAATTAATTATTAACTAAAGAATATCAACACAATGTTGGAATATTAGTTTTCATTAATAGAAACCACAAAACTGAAAGCTCAATGGAATGATACATGTGCAAATTGTCATGGTATTCATATCAGGCAATTCGTAATCAAGATAATTGTTGTGCAAGAGTGGCTAAAAGTACATGAATTTCTGGTTATAGTGTAAATAACCACAATTTTCTTCTCAATAACATTAAATTTAGCCAACATACGTGGCAATAAAGTAGCAATAATATGTGGAGCGGCGAGCGAGGGGCCCTAGAACATTTAAGTGGGGTTCGATGACGGATCAGTGGGGTTTGATTTCACCAGCAGCCTGGAGGGGGCAGCGGAGAGCGAGGCGAAGAGAAAGATTCCAGTGACGACTGGTGAGGATATGCACGAGGGAAAGAGTCGGATATCATCCGGGTCGGCGTTAAAGCTTTCCTTTAAAAGACAGGGGAATGAGGGGAGGGGGATGACAGCTACGAACAAATTTGGAAAAAAGGAAAAACGTTAATTACATTGGTGACCAATATGAATACCGAACGCTGGTGGAGTCCGTTCCACATTTAGATGCTAGCTCTAATGAAAGTCCGTGGACTGTGTACATATCTATGAGACTGAAGGTGCGACACGACATCGACGTAAGCGGTACAAAAATTCCCTCACTACGTTTGCCGTATCACTGTAGCACCGAAAATATTTCAGCGCATCTACGGAGCCTTCTCATATGCAAATACTATTCCTCTAAGTAACATAATTAAAATTCAAGCAGCGTTGAAAATGGTCGCCAAGTGGCCTATATGTACGCATACGGAGCGTAAAATTGGTAGCCACTTTCTCTGTACGGGCAATACTGTCAATCACTGAAATATGAAACGTTCTATAGTGTTGGAGAAGAATTATTTCACTGCTAGGGGCTGTCTGTCGGTAAAAGAGGGTGATGTAGTTCATACGCAGGTCAATATCCGACGGAAACGGGAGGAGAGGTTGAACTCAAATGGTTGAGTGGAGAGAGATTGAATTCCATGCCGACAGAGTTTCAGAGGAAGTAACATTGGAGTCACAGCTCATTTGGGAGTTAATGATTGCCCTGCGCCATGGCATTTGCAAGGGGATTTATTGCTCTGATTCTCTATCAAAATCTTACACCCAAACTGTCTTGGCTTTGTTTCAACCTCAAGGTATTTTCAGTGCAGTGATATCTTGTTGCAATAAGTTCCGTTGAAGTTTGGGTTCAAGGAAGAAATTTATACGAATGAGAAAAAAGGGCTCATTAATGCTGTCATTAGAGACAAAGTACCTGAACAAATTACTTTTTTTCTAAATTCTTTTTGTTTACAGTACTTGTGTGGCTTTGGAAATGAGTTTGTTTCCGAAGATCCGAGGTGCCCTGAGTCTTTGCCAAAGGGTCAAAATAATCCCCAAAAATGCCCATATGGACTCTATGCAGAACAGCTCTCTGGCACCGCGTTTACAGGTTTGATCACAGATGTAATAAGTAGTCTCATAATATTTGGTAAAATCCTTGAGGCTGACTAATTCTTTTACTATGCAGCTCCTAGATCTGAGAATAGAAGAACATGGTTTTATAGAATAAGACCATCTGTGATTCATGAACCATTTGTGCCAGTAAATGCGCCGTACTTCACAAGCGATTGGAATGCTGCACCACCTAATCCAAATCAGGTAAGTTGTATGATGGAAATATTATGCACTTAATAATTGCCGTTTTCAAAAGGACCAAAGTATATTTTTTCATCTTTTCATCTGTTTTATCTTTGCCTCTCTCAATTTATGTGTATAATTTATGTTTCTGATTTAAATGCTGCCTCTTCAGACATATTATGTATAACCTATCATTTATGACCTCTTTCATGCCCCTTCATCCAATTTTATTTTCTAATATATTCCCTTGGTATTTTACTGCCTCTTCATGTGCATTTGTTTGTAGTTGTCTATCATGAAATACATAGTCCATTATAGAGTGCATTTCCCAAGTTGTCCTTAGCGTCCTAAATGTTACCGTCAACCGGGTGAAGACGGTTAGCGGGGCACACAAGTTGACACAAACAGAAAAATTTCGAATCTGGAAGGAACTAACAGAAGAGGGAGGTAAACGACGGGGGTTGGTTCAAGGACTAGCAACAAGTTACCGTAACCAGGCAGTGCTCAAACTACGAAATTGAGTTTCACCTCCAGTTGGTTACATTGCCTTCGTCTTCATTGTTATCATGTTATCACTACAACATCGTCAAACCTCAGTTATTGTGTTATCCTGGTTAATAGTATCGCCGATGAAGTATTTTTCTTTGCTCAAGAAACTATTTGAGGGTACTAATCCGTTGAGAAAACGAAAATAAATAAATTAAATTTTTGTATTCTCTAAAAGGCTTAAAAAGTGCAGTTAGCGGGGTGAATATGGTACATCAACCTTTTAATTGTATGTTACATTTTTGTCGTTCTAGGTACAATATTTCTTGATGCCTTGGCATGGGCGTAGCTAGGGAATTTGCCTGGGGGGGGGCCATGGGACTACCCACTTTCCGGGGGGTACCCCCACTTCAAGAGGGGGTGTTTCTCCCCCGGAAATGTTTGAAATTGAACCTTCTCAGAGCTGAAATTAAGCCTAATTGCTGATGACATTTTTGTAAAATACTGAAAGGGATTGTTGTAAGCCAGAAAATGATCACACCGAGTTGGAAAATAAAATAGCTTTTATTTTCAATGAGGATTGACACATTTTCAGAGGGATCATAGTAAACTTTGGGATGGTTATCTGCTAATAAATTAAATACAACTTCAGTATTAATTTGAAGTGAAAACAAAGAAAGAAACAAAATATTTGGATTAAAGGAATTTTCTGTTTTTTTGACATAAATGTTCAATGATGGTAGTGCTGGGAACCCTTTCTTTAACAAGTTTTTTTTTCGATGTGAAGAATGGATAGATTTGAAAATCTTGATTGACCGATTGTAGACCGAATCCATGACTTGATTCTTCGCATGACTGAAAAACTTCTTTCACATCCACCAGAGCTGACGGGCAGGCCGATTGCTACTTGGAGAAGTCTGTAAACATTCGGCATGATATCTTCATTTATATCTGCTCTGACATTTTTAAGTTTGACCTCTAGTTCCTTGTTTTTTTAATAATTTTCTCAATACTGTAGCCTCGGCATTTAAGGAATGGGTATCAATATTCAAAATTTCTTTGAAATTATTAATGAAATCTTCAGCTTCAGTCAAGTTCAACTGAGTAAAGGCATCCGCTGCCTTTGCCAGGGGAACGGACTCAAACCTGTGCTGAAAATGTGAAATAACGTTATCCAAAACCCTGTTGTACACATTGATTTTCCAGTAATCTCGAGTGTTGGGGTTTGTGTCAGATGGTAGGTCGGTCAACTGGCTTTTTCCTACGGTAGTTTCAACATAGTAATCGCTCATTTTTGCGGGCGGCTGCTGCCTTCTTTTCTTTGAGACAGACACAGGCTCAAGCAAAATGTCGTTATTGTTCGCAAATTCTACTATCTCGGCCCATAAACCATCAAAATTATTTCTGCTCTCTGCCAAAGTAGTTTGAATGCTGGCAATAACTGAACTTGCTCTCGCGAGCGTCGCATCCGGGCCTTGCAAATACTTACTCAGCGAGTTGGTCACCGATAAAACAGAATGGATTAAGAAAAGATTAACAACGAATTCAGGTTGTACGATAGATCTCAACAAACCGATGGCCTCCACCATACCCCCCATCTCGTGCAGCGTTGATTTCCTCCTCAAGGGCTTCCTTGATTGCGTTGAAGTTATTTTTTACAGCGTTACAATTTGTGTAACGGCAGCACCATCTTGTACTACTTAAGCTCCCCATTTCTTTCCCACCCTCAATACCTAGCTTCTTTTGAATCTCTGCTAAGGTGGCATGATTACCAGGTTGTGAATAGTGCATATGGAGGGCTTCAAGAGTATTGAAGAAAATGTAAGCTGACTGGATATCGTTGCAGGAATAGACAACGGCCAAATTTACTTTGTGAGCTAAGCAGTGGAGATAAATTGCTTGTGGGTGTATCTCTTTCATTTTCACCTGGAGACCTGCGTTCTTTCCTGACATTACACTGGCACCATCGTATGATTTTCCAATCATTGGTATATCGTCCAAGCTGTATTTAGTTAATAAATCTTGAATCATTTGGCTTAGCGACTCGGAATCTCTTGCTGTGGAACAATTTAAGAAACCGAGAAACCTTTCGATGGGCTCCAATCCTCTTTCGTACCTCAAAACTACTGACAACTGTTCTTCTTTGTAACATGTGGCTTCATCAACCATCAATGAATAAAACCCACACTCCCGCACTTCCTTTACAATTTCTTGAAGAGTTAGACCGGCAGCAACTTCTATTATTTCGTTCTGAACCGTTGGGCTGCAGTAGTTAAGGCACGTGCAGTACTGCTCAAAATTTTTGGCAAAAAAGTCATCATACTTCGCAAAAAGCTTACACAATTCAACAAAGTTTCCCCTATTCTGAGATTCAGAGCTCTCATCATGTCCTCTCAGTGGCATGCCTTGACAACTGAGATAGGAAATGATGTCAGCTACTTCTATCAAGTAACGTTTTTTCTCTTCAATCTCTTCTTTACTCTGATTTACGACTCTCGCGTGTACAGTACCAGATGCGTTAGCCATTTGGTACCTCAGATACTTTTGATGACAATCCAAATGAGATCCTGATTTTTCGTGTTTTTCGATCGCATCCTTTAATTTTTCCATTTGCAAAACCCCGTTTTAATAAACTTTTCGTTTTGGTCTCGCACAACCCCGGTAAAGAAAAGTCTACACACAAAGCAGTATGCTCGATCTTTTTCCACACTGTACTCCAACCACTGGTGTTTTTCATAGTAAGCGTCGGAAAATGATCGGTTTCTGTCACCAAATAGTGTTTTTGGGAAATTAATTTTCAGTTGTTTTGGTCCAGTTTCCAAAGTACCAAGATCTGTCGGTTCAGATGCTCTTTCCTCGATTACTTCCATTTTTTCATCTACGGGTTTCGTTGAAGTTTCAAACGTTGACGGTGCAGAGGAGGGGAATGTGCGGTCGTCTCTGGGAGGGTCATCATCTTCACGTTGATCATTTTTTGGAGGGGGAGAGAGAGTTTTCTTGAAAAATGATCGAATATCTGAAACTTTCTTCAATTTGCACCTAAAGAAAAACAAAATAGAAGGGAAAAATCACAAGATTGCGCGAAACATAATCAACTGCACAACACTATAGTGCTTTCCACATTTAGTTGACAGTATGGACTCTTATGGAGATTTGTTTCCCATGTTAATCTCCATAAGGGCGGGCGTGCGCTGTTGTCAAATGCAGCATAAAAATTAATATTGCACTATGCACTGTATAAAAATGTGCCATAATGCATAAAGAGACGTTTCATTTAGTGGTGTCAATAGTTTTTCAATAAAGTTTATAAAAAATATTTCCTTAAACTTCCCCTACAAACGTGGTTCTTTTCACTTTTTTTCACTCGATTGTCGGCAAACCGTTCCTCATGCTGGATTAAAACTTTTACATAAAGGTTCCTCATACTATTTTCTTTGTAACAGTGCTCATGTTTTTTTGTGGTTAATTGAGCTAAAATGTTGTTATACTGATGTAAATATCTTAAGGATAAAAATTGAATTTTTGCACGGTAAAAAGTAGCCGCCTGCTAACTTACGTATTTTACATTGTAGGTCCATTAATGCTGCATATGAAATGTGAATAAAAGTATAAAGTTGTTTTTAGTGCTTAAATCATATCTTTATCTCAATCGTGAAGGGAGTTACAACGTTTTGATTTTGATGAATTAAGAAAAATGATTACGGCGCCGTCGAGGCGCGATGTTTGCTCAGTCTGCAAGTGAAGACAGGAGGCAATTAGCAACGGCAGCATCATATATCACAGTTGAGGTGTTTTGTGATTTGACTAAATTGCTTCGAGAGAAATAAAGAACCTTATCTGCAGGATGAAACGCTCACATCATCCCGATTCCCTGTCACAAGACACCGGAGTCATTTCATTTGGAAACTTACCTTTTCACTCCGCGCGTTATCACGTAATCCGCAAGATGCACCGGTTTGCTGTCACTGGGAGCGCCGCGGGAACCACACTTTTAACACCACACTCACCACAGTGGTTGAAGAAAAAAACTGTCCAACTGGCGCCAGCACTCCAGCACAGCGCGACGTACGACGCGCGACTTGTCTGTCAATGTAAACAAACAACAATCCTGTCGATGCTTGTTGAGGCGGCGGGTGGAATGGTGAGGTGAGGTGGCAAGGGAGGGGGGAAGAAACAGCCAGGCAAGCGCGCTGCCGGGCAGAGACTAGAGGTCCTACATAGGGTAATATAGTAACTCTTCTGAAACGAGTGCCGAGCACCTCAGCTACACCGCTGGAGCCAGACGAAGCAGACGAACAAAGCAGCAGTGCCTGTCCGCGGCGCACATTTTCAAACTTCGCAGTGCTTCCCCGGCTGCTTCAGTGTAAATTGTAGCTTACCTTCGGCCAAAATATAGAACCAAAGGGACCGCACCGCCGTGCTGTGGCTCGGCCGCAGGCGCGCGGTTGCCAGCGCTGTGTGAAGCGTGGCCACCACAATTTCGATTTGTCAAATTTTTCTGGGGGGGGCCACGAGCCTTCTGGGGGGGGCCGGGCTACGCCCATGTGCCTTGGGCTTACCAACAAAATCTGGAGGCCGGAGGCATAAGCGTACGTAATGCAGGGGTGGTAAGGGGTGGCAGGTTCCCCCCTAGTACCTTGAAGGGAAAAAAATCGTCATGTTACAAACTCGGAAAGAATAAGTTTACAGGGATATTTCTCGTTACTATGCTTGATTCATCTCAGTGAAATCGTTAAATTAAAGTGATCAAATGGAAAGTTAATGGGAAAATAGACAATATTAGCAATAATACACTCTGCAGATTCAGGCTTCACTTCGTGGAAATTAAAGATGTATCCATACTTAAAGAATTAAATTTAGTTCTTTTCCACAGAATTTTATTTTGTGTGGTACAATGAATTTCACCGACTTCCGGCATCATCAGGTGCAAAATTCAGTCCAAATAGTAAAGATATAAAAAGACAGAAGGAAGGGGGAGGGTGTGGGTGGGAATAAGGGAGGAGCAGTTCGACAGTAGCATGACGTTGGGGGAGGGGGCTTTAGGTTAGGCGGAGGGACATTGGGAAGTACGGACGCGGGAGGGGGAGAGGGGGTGTTCGGGTTGGGGAAGGAATCCCGGGAGGTAGGCGATGAGGACGCGGTCATTTGGATGAAAGAGTTGCTTTTTTTAGGGTTAATTTTTCAGAGAGGAGTGGGGAGGAGAGGAGCCCTGCGGGAACAATTGCTCATTACAAAGGGGTGTGTTGGGGTTTGTTGAATGCCTTCTTATCTCGATTTGTTCGAGAGCGTCCATCCTTTGGGAAGGTATGCAGGATTTTGGGGGAAGATCGCGGGAGTGGTTTTACTCTTGAAGGTGTTTGGCGAAGAGGGAGGGAGGGTCATTATTCCTGAAACACCTCGCAATTGTCCCCCCGCAATTCCTCCATCGCAAATTGCTCTCAAAAGGCTTTTAATCAACCTATCTACTCAGACCGCCCGGTAATCTCTTCTCCTCATCAAAATGCTAAAAAAAATAAAAATTTTGCCCAAGGCTGGAAGATGAACGATTATCCTCTAGAAAACCTTGAGGAGATCATAAAGACGATCGCCACCAAAAGATACAATGAAGATTATGGTGGTTTAAAATTATGGCAAACGCTTACAATTAGCTATTGAAAATTAATGAGCCCAGAGGGTTCCTAAGGAGTTTCCCAAGTGCTCAGAGTTTGTAGGGGTCCGAGTGGGAAACTAATGGGGTGAAGTTTAAATGGAAGCCTACAAGTATGTCCACGAGCATTTAAGGAAAGGTTTTGGTTCACTATCTTACTCCCGCGTCGCGGAGTAATGATGTTACAAATTTAACTCATTTTTTTGAGCTCATGGTGGTTGGATTGATAATATTAAAAAATAAGACGTTAATTTTATAGATTAAGTTTCTACTTAGTAAAAAAGTAAAAATTCCAGTGATAAAAGAAAGGTTAGTGTGGGAGATATAAAATACCTCAAAGACTACCGGCTTCACTCCGATTTAGGTAGGTATATTTATATAATTTGTGACTATTTGCCAAATTGTGGAGTTAGAGACTCTGTTAGAACAATTAGTTGGTCTTGATAATGTCGCTAACCTGGAATGATCACGACAATGTGTACCATGACGCTCCACCGTGCTGATATCCACACTCAAGAGGTTTAGAGCCGCATAAAGTAACAGAGAAATGAGTGGAAGAATGTTGAGGAATGAGTATGTCTTTTTCTTTTGAAAGTTATAAATAGGAACAAAAATATCATAAACTTTTATGTTTCCCAGGTTACTCATCCACTTGTCATGCATATCAATTTTCTGGTATTTTTGTACATTCCTGCTTATATACAATTTTAAGCTATTATACAAAATACATTTGTATTACAAGAGTAAAGGTGAGCCTACAGACGTAGAATCTATGTAACATTTTAACCTGAGTCCATATCTATGAAATGTGCATGTAAAAATATTTTGCATATTTTACATACTTTTCATACATAAGTTTTAATGAACAATAAACAAGGCTAAGGGCACTCCTTCATCCATTTACGGTATTTTGAAGGAATTAAATACTTGGTCAAAGAAAATCATCGATACTCGTCGATATGCATGCAATGAGCCGAAATATATTGTAATTACATGAAATCGAGTCACCATTACATTAGTTTCACCCACAATTTATTTAGCTACATCTGCTACTACGGTCACAACTTTTGCTAAACATTATTTAGTTCGTTCGGTATGGTATTTTTGAGATTATTTTATTTTTAAGGAGATGTTACAATAATCCTTTTGCATTTTTCATAAACCAAAGCCATCATCAGCATGTATTTTTTTGTGTATCCGCTCATATGAATTAAATTTCAGCCACACGTATGCATTGCGTGAGTAACTATGAGTTTTCATACATGCATACCCATCACGCCGTTCCCTTTCGGGGTAGGCACAGTCAAAATGTTTCACTCATTAATACATAGTTGTACACGTAACTCTGCTTCAATAATTTCCTCCATACTGACCTATCCTTGCAAACCTCTTTAGTCTCATTTACCCCCATACACTGTTTCATACGCGCCCTCCTGTTTTTAAGACTCCTAATATTCCTCCTAAGAATTTCCTCAAACACATTCAACCACAACTTTCTCGGCCTATCTCTACCTCTCGCACCATTCATTTCACTCTTATATATGTTTCGTTATTCGACTCTCATCCATTCTCTCAACATGGCCAAACCAACGAAGCACACTCCTTTCATTCGCGTCCATTACTGGAGCATTTAACTCACATTCATTCATGACCCAAAGGCTCCTGCAAATACTCCTCAGATAACTCATACCCACGGTGTTTAGTCTACTCTTATGTCTATCATGACATACCTATGTTTCACTACCATATAGCAAAGTGGGAAGAAGTACACTTTTGTACTCGGCAATTTTCGCTTCCTTAGACAAACACTCATTCCTTGATATGCTCCACATGCTACCTACCTTTTTCTTTCCAGCATTCGCACGTCTCTTTATCTCCTCATCTATTCTTCCATCTTTTGCATACATCTTACCTAGGTACACAAAATCATCCACCCGTTCCATTACTTCACCATTCGCCCTCATCACACAGTTATTCTCCCCATTCTCCTTATCAAAAACTACTACTTTAGTCTTGCTCTCATTTACCTTCAATTCCATTCTCCCCGTTGATTCACAAAACTTATCTAGGAGCTTCTATAATCCCTGTTGACTGTCTGAGATCAAAACAGCATCATCCGCATATAGAAGAACTCGCAAGTTTACATTTCCAATCAAAACACCGTCGTTTTCACTACATGCGTCTCTAACACATTTACCCATAAATACATTAAACAGCCATCGGAGACATTACGCATCCTTGCTTTACTCCCCGATTTATTATAAACCAATCACTCAGAGCCCCGTTAACTCTTACACTTGCCTTATTATTGTCATACATCGCCATCATACAATTCAATAACTGCCCATTCACTCCATAGTCTCTCAAAACCTTCCACAACTTCTTTCTATTTACTATGTCATATGCCTTCTCTAAATCGACAAACGCACGGTACAATTTCTTTCGGACACTCATACATTTTTCTATCACTTGCTGAAGTGCAAAAATCTGGTCACTACATCCTCTCCCCGGCATAAACCCACACTGCACACCCCATATTCCGTCGGAAGTAATATTCATCACTCTTTCGATTAATATTTTACTGAACACTTTTCCCGTGATACTCAATAAACTAATGGCCCGATAATTACATTCGGTCTTTCCTCCCTTCCTTTTGTACAACGGAACGATGATAGCATTTTTCCAATCCGCTAGAACAACAGAAACCTGTAAGCATAAATTGTGTAGTTCACGCAGCCTACAAATTAGTAGTTTACACCCACACTTCAACATTTCACTGGATATCCCATCTATGCCTGTAGCCTTCCCATTTTTCAATATTCTCACAGCCGTTGTGACCTCCTTCTCACTGATATCTTTTTCCATCCTCACATTCTCATATACCACTTCACAAGGCTCATCCTCAACGCCTGCAATATTATTGTACAATTCTTCAAAATAATCCCTACAGCAGTCCCTGATATTGCTCTCGTTCTCTCCGTTCCACACGATCTCTCCACTTTTGTTCTTTATCGCATTCATTCCCCTACCTTCACCAATCTTAGCCCTTTTTACCCACTTCCAAAACAGCTTTTTATTACCTTCAAAATCACTCTGCATTTTGTTAGCTTCATCCGGACGCATTCTTTCTTTGCTCTCTTTCACAACGATTTTGCATTCATTCTTTTTCTTTCTGTAAATCTCACATGCCTTAGAACGCTCTTCCACAGATTTGGCAGCAATCATATTCTTGTATGCCTCTTTCTTTTCTCTGACTGCAATTTTCACTTCTTCATTCCATAAGCTTCACCTTTCATTCTTCCTACCACTCCTTTACCACATACACTTTCAGCACATTCCACAATCACTCCTTTTAAACATCATCACTCGCGTGTCCCATACTAACTCTCTCAATCTCTCATCATACACAATAAAATCAATCATGCTTTTACAATCGCCCCTTTGCCAAGTATACATATGTATTCTTTTATGTTTAAACCATGTATTCGACATAAACAATCCTTTTTTCAAGCATACACTCACCAAGTTTTCACCATTATCATTCACTCGGGGGTCATCAAAAGGCCCAACCACTCTCTCAGATGCATCCCGCCTCACACCAACCCACCCATTCATGTCACCTAGTAAAATTATTCTCTCACCAGGATCACATTCATTCAAAACCTCTCTCAGTTTTTCCCAAAACTCATCTTTCTCACAGTCACTCTCTCCATCCTCTGGTGCATAGCACGCCACAATCACAACTCTCCTAATACCTACTTTCATGCAAACCCAGAGCAATATAGGGGATACAAACTGGTACTTCCTTTCTAGTAACTTAGCTCTCTCATTAAGAATGAGTCCTACACCTTGACTGCCGCGTACATTATCGTCAACTCCTGACCACAATGCCAGACTACCGCCATCTAATGTAACAGCATCCCGCCCCTTACGCTTAGTTTCACATACACACAAAACATCCATTCGTCTCACTTTCATTTCATTCAACAACTCATGTTCCTTTCCATACACTCCTCTCACATTCCAAGTACCGAGAGTCCAGTTCGTTTCCAGTCCGTATCTTGATGGGCCATCCTTATTCAGCTTCCGCCGCCCATCGTGGCTTCGGCTGTCCGAGGCAACATTTTGACGTTTAGCAGTAAGTTGTAATAGAGTATGCAAGGTTACCAGCCTTCGCAGTACCCGCACCACGTGCAGCTTTCTCTGCTAACGGTTACGGCGCTCTACCGGTCAGTTTTGGCACATTTTCGCCAGTATGCCACAAGAGAAACCAAAGCATAGTAATGCCCTAGGCCCGCTTTCCCTATTCTGCTCAATCTAGGATCCCTTCTGAAAGGACTACCTTGAGAGCCAGCATACTGTTGCCCGCGACCCACCACTAGGAGGTATATGCGGTGTACTGACACACCGGGTCACAAGTTTTCAGGGTCTTGAGTTTTCAAGCACAATATATACCGAACACGGCACATATGGAAAGCTGAATCTCTGTGAATGATTCAGCTTTCCATATGTGCCGTGTTCGGTATAAAAGGCATAAAAACTGATGATACTCACGTCTTAGCCGTTAAATATTTTTTCAGATACTACGACACACAGCGGTCCGGAATTGCACATTTATCGTTGAATCGCTTGGCATCGAATTTATAAGATGCGAATTTATACATCCATTTGACCTACAAAACAAAAAGAATACTTAGAGCATTTATGCATGCATATTCAATTTGATAATTATTATTTTATAGAAAATTTTATTTGTTATTTAAAAAATACTCAACTTTTGTTTATATGTATTTATGGAGTTCAAGTACTCAGAGAATTCAAGAAAATGTATCTTCATCCCTTCCGACTTAGGTAAGAATTGGTTTAGCGACCTCTGATTTTGCAAACTCAATAACTGCATAGAATTATTTCGTTAATAAGGCAGGAGCATTTGTTACGATCATTTCATTTCGGAAAGATCTACTGAGTACTTTTTCCTGTATTTGTCATGTACCGTAGCCGACAAGTATAAGCCAGGCACAAACTATACGTATTGAAAATAGTCTATCTATATTTATTTTCGACCACAAAATACAAATAATACCTCTCGAATGTTGATATTCCCACGCTTATCGAGATAAAACTGGGAATGGCGTTTATTCGAAGTCGGTGAAATCGCCTGTGGTAGTGTGAACACATGACTGCACAATTCCAGTGGAGACGTCACGTCGTGAGAAATTAAATCACACACACACCACATGAAGAAATACAAGGACAGTCACCATGCCTAATTTCAATTTCCTGACTGAAAAAGGTTATTTTTGGAATTTTGGCTAATCTTTTTCGATTCCAGACCACTGTATGTCGTCGTATCTGCAAATATTTAATGGTTAGTACGGGTGTATCATCAGTTCTTATGTCTTTTATACGCCGTAGGAAAAGGGAAGTCATCGTCATATCGTAACTTGCTCCTCGAACAAGAAGAAATGTACTTTGTAGCGCTGGTTGTTCTAAATCATGGGCGTGGCCAAGGGAGTAACCAGCTACTCTCCCTCTCCAAATCGAGGAAATTAACGAAAGAAATAAGATGTACGAAGGGAGAGTAAACTTTGTTCATAACTAGTTTTGGAACACCTTAAATATGGCAACTTATTCCTCTGCTCTCTTAGGTTCTTCTACTATATTAAGTTTATCAACCATCATACTGAATGGAAATTTCCACTGCGATTTTGTGTACTGCAGAGTTAATCTAGTTCACACCAACTGAAAAATCAAATATCTGCTACAAATTGAGTCTTTATACTTTTATTAAATGTTTAAACTTGTTCCATGGCCTTTTTACTTCTTGTTAAATAATAATCATTACACATTTTTGTACAGTATCATTGAGATGGCATTTTATGAACATGTGCCATGTCAAAATCTTACAGACAAGTACTCTGGCCAGTTAATCTAAACAATTTATATTTAAGTGATCGATTAGATCACCAGAATTTAACCTTCGTATTTACAGAGTTTGAATTTAAATACATAGGTTTAAATTTGAATCAGAGTGCTCTGTGATGAGCCACGTGGCATATGTGGAATGAATGCGGCAGTTGAGCCAGCTTTAAGCTTAGACGCAATCTCCGCGACTGTCAGTGGACTTTTTTCTCCCATTCACAACCTATTGTAGTAATCAATTTCAGAGTGGAATGAAAATGAACATGTGTGTATTTCACTTCGCATTATGCCTTACTGGTGGGTAAAATCCATTCATTCAGAATATTTTACCCAGTAGTTGGCGCTCCTTACTGAAAATATTCATAGCTTTACTCTCACCGACTCCCGGGTCTCTAAAGTTAATTTAATTAATTTTGTGAGAATTTTTATGCCTGAATGTTTTAAATTTTGCACGTGATAATTCCACAAGCACCCCATGGTAAGGAGAATCGGGCGTCCAGCGATCAAGGGCGTAGCCAAGATTGTTAGAAGCCGTATATTCGGCGGGTTGGGGTAGGGGGGGCTGGACACCCACCTGTAACCATCCTGTATCGCAGATTTGGAATGCAATGTCTCGTGCAAGGTGCCCATGTCTGCGATGGTGGTTTACCAGCATCGGGGTCTGTCATATTCACTCCTGAATTGCGCATGAAAATCTAAAGAAAAGTAATCGGAGTCAAGCCGGTAATTTTAATTAAAATAATTAGCAAAAACATTCCAATGACCGCTAATTAATTTGACAATTAATTAATATTTAGATCTAGCCTTTTTAAATTCAAAATACACTGGCTATTCTGAATAATTGATTCGATCATAGTCGATTCCCAAAATTCTGAAATTGATGTGAAGAAATAAGAAATAAAATATGGTTTATCTAAAGCTTGGATGAAGTGAAAAAGGTTCGGTTGCAACTCTAATTTCGCTTGATCCTGTTCGATAGTTTATTCATCTTGGTGCATCAATTGTTCATAACGGTGCTCAACATCTTCTTACTCTTCCTCAGCTTTTCCCGTTTTCACATGGAGTCGCTGGCTTTGATAAGTGCCCATCACTTTTATCCACGTCCCCCGTAAGACCTTTGCTAGTTTCTCCACCTTGTTTTAGGTCTCCCTCGGCCTCTCTCAACCTCTTAATACATTTCAAAGTCACCCGAGTAATTGTCAGGTATTACATTGATTATCACAACCGATATAACGAGAGTTTTAGGGCAGTCCTTGAGATTTCAGTGACTGTTTTCTTCTTAATCCTTTATTTATGATTCCCTCCCAATACTTTATTTTCGAATTCTATCTGTTTATTTTTGTCATTTTCTACATCCAGTTCCCCCATCTTGCAATCACTTTCCCTTCACTTACGGTATCCATTTTATGTTTCCTAAACCTTTAGCGCAATTACGTAAAGCAATATCTTTAACTTATCCTATCCTCGAATGGGGTGAGGAATGGCTATGCGACACGAAAAAGAGCTTCTTTGCTTCGTAGCTGTCGTAGCGGCACCTAGCTGCCGGAGCAAAATATAATATCATGTGGTAGTATACCTGCTACATTTGGATGGAAAGCGCTCATAAATAAAGTGATAATGATATGTTTAGAACTAAGTTATATCACAGAAGAGAGAGACGGAAGTTTCAGCCAGTGGCTGGTGTTTCTCTTGGAGACACGCAGCGCGTGAATTGAGTCATGGATGTCGCGGAGGGAAAGTGAAAAACTTGAAAAACGATAATCAAATAAAGTGAACAAAATGGTGAAGGGCAAGGTGTTATTTTGATGAATGGGCGAAGGGGTGCGTCATTTGCTTTAAAACCATTTTGAAATTTCCACCGGGATGCAGGAGTTCTCATTTCTTTCGAAATTAGCTGCGCACATTTTCCCATTTCGTATCGAATCCTGAAAAGAAATGCACTGAGTGATGATGACGACTCGGAAATAGTGTGAATATATGTCAGCATGTTACTATGGTGTGTATAGTAGAAGTCTGAGCGGGTATTTAAGGGACCGTAACTGCTAAATATACTCATGACCTCAGGCTAGGTACTCCATGGTTTAAATGTTTTTTAACTTCCTGGTTTCCAAACTATTGAGGATTTTGACGGCTTTTTCCTAGCATTTGGGGTCAGAAGAAAGTAATCTCAAACAAATGATGCTGGGAAATGTCATTTCAAATCCGCCAGACGGAATCATACAGATTGATTGCAGGTGGTTGTCCAGCACCCTATCATAAATCCCGGCTACGCCCATATTACAAATACATACTTTCCATGCTATATGTTGATTTTCCTCTTATTTCAGGTCTAGCATGGGAACATAAGTGAAAATGAAAGCAATCTCTATTGCATCGGCTAGGGCAAAGGTTCTTTATGCGTGGGGATGCATAATGCTAAAAATGGCACGTCTCCCGGTGGTCAGTCAAACAATGCTGCTTTTTTGTTCTTCGGGACAGTTCTTTCTGTGAAGTGGCGCTGTGTGTCGTGTTATCCTGATATTTCTAAAAAAATCGACGTGCCCTAAAGGCCGTATTGTATTTATGCTCAGGAGTGATAAATCGCGATATCTCGTGGCATGTAGTGCGTTTGTACTTGCTCTAACTCCCCGGGTTACTCTTGCATTCCAGGGTGAAATGGACCAGCATTATTGAGTGGTTCAAGTGATGTTTGCCAACGCCTGCGTAACTGTTGACTTTTAAACTTTTTTTTAACCTCCCAAGTTATCTCGTTCTCATCGGAAGTAAATTTTTCCTATGTATGCTTCCGACTTAACTACATTTCATTCTATTTCTGTGGCTGTTATTCTGAATCTGGGGGCGCCGTTTTTGGAAAATGCTATTCCTCGCACCACAATAAGTCTCGAAACGACTCTGAATTGGGGTGGGAAATAAATAGCTCTGGACCCGACCCGTTAGTATAAATCCCACCCCTTCTGGTGCAATGAATGGGAATTCATGCGACTCAGACAGCATATTTTTCATGCACCGATCTAGAAAGCAGAGACCCTCCTGGGCGCTATTCAACATTTAGATTTTCAAAAAGCGTCCAAGAGATAATAGTTACTTAACGAAGCCTTTTCTACTCTCAGAATACCAAACAGTGGCTGAAATGCAATTATTTGGGGGAAAATGCGTTTTGATAAGCCATTCAGGTGAATAGCGCAGGCGCTTTTTCAATAAGAAGCAGCCTTTGTATCATTATATCATCATGTTTATTTTCGTTGACTTTCACACCGCCAAGTAAGTAATTTTTGTCTTTTGCTTGTTAATTTTTATAACGTGCATTATTTTAATGTAAATAAAGGTGAATCGTAGCGGCTAATCAACAATGGAATTGAAATTACTTATACGACGCAAAAATTACTATTACCTTTATTAATCGAAGAATTTATATTATTCTATATATTAAAGAAATATACCGGTTAAAGGTAGATTTTATTGAATTTTAGAGGAAATCCTCCCTATTTCCCCCTTGCAAGAGCCTTATATCCCTTCACTATTTCCTCTTTCACCTCAGGGTAAGATCTACTCTTCTTTCTCCCGTCCATTAAATCTAATTTCTTCTTCCCCTTACCCGCTACCTCAACATCCTTTCTTCTATCACGGCCTCGTGCAACCCATCTTACTTACCCATTATTACATTCTCCAGCCACCTACCCTTCCTTCCCCCCAATCTCACCCAAAAGTTTCCTTTCCTCGCCCATCACACCAAGCAGTTCGTCCTCCTCCTCACTCTCCGCCACACCTTCATTATCCTCCTCCACAGTCCACAGCTAGAAAGCCCGCTGTCCATTCTCGTTGTCCTTTCTCAGAGTCCATGTTTCTGCCCCAAACGGCGCTTCACTCCATATCAAACTCTTCACCAGCCTCCTTTGATTCCAGGTATCTTATGTATCCAGGCAGATATCTTTGGCGTAGGAAGGTAGGGAATGGATCAGAGGCTGACGGTAATGATACATGAAAGCAGATATACATTCATTTGGGGAGTGTCAGGAGGAATTATTGGTAGGCCTGGGTTGTTAGGCTTGTGCATTTTAGGCAGGATATAAATGTAGAGAGTGAGGGGATGAGAAGGATAGAGTAAAGAAATATTATTATTGCTAAGGCCTTCCTTGGGACATTTGTCCTGACGGATAGAGATGACATCTTGGTTGGATTTAGGGTGTAGGTCATGAGAGACGGGGCGTAGGAAGAGGGGTCCGAGAGTTACCTAAGGGCTTTCTTGACGTAATCGGAGGTGTCCAGTGATACCACGGTAAAGGCTTTTTTGGGTGTGTTTACTATGTTTGGACTGTGAGAAAGACCTTTAGGGCTTTGATTTCTGCCATCCTAAAAGCAAAGGCGACTACGGACTCTCTTGCCTTGTCCCGGGACTTATCTAATTCTCTCTTATAGTAGTTGGTGGAACCCATTCTCCTGTTCCTCCCGATGGTTACCTAGAAAAACTTTTTAAACTGAAGTTGGGGGTGGAGGCATAGTAATGGATGTGGAGGCGGCGTTTTGAGACGAGGGGCCGTTGGGATTGTGAGAAAGATTTTTTAGGGTTTCGATTTCTACGATTAGGGAAAGGTTGGGTGTGGGGTGTAAGGAATTAAGAAAAAAGAGATTGGAGATTTGATTGAGGATTGAAAGAGGATTAATTTGGTCTTTCCTGCCCTCCTATCCCCAGAGTTTATCCTGTCAAAATCCTTCCGGACAGTCTTAATTTCTATCGCAAGTTAAGGAGAAAATTCTTCTGGGATTCCCAGTCCTCCCGCCATCCATTTCTGGAAGATCCTTTACAAAACCTACGCACTGCTCTCACTGATTTCAAACCGCCCTTATCACATTCACCCGCTATTTACATCACCCTCATATGTATATGAATGCATGTACATATAATGTCATTCCAACCATCCCTGTATTTGGTGCATCCATACGGTGAATTCCATTTATTTGCTTGTGTGTAAGTATGTATAGATTGTGCTATGAAACCTTTGGTAGCAGAAATGTAGGGAATAGTACGAATTAGAATGTAATTCAGTTATTCGGGACCCCGGGAACAACATTCAAAACTGGTCCAAGATAAACCTTTACATAATGAGTGAGATCCGTGAATACTGTGAAACTGACTTTGGTTTCTTTATTCTACATTATCGTTCAAGAATTGTTCTCAAATGCTATCAGTGTCTTTGCTTGCTCCACCGGAGCTACATGTACTAACTTTTCCCCTCAAATTTCAGCTGAGATGGAAGCCATTTACCTTATCCAAGGAAGAAAGTCAGAGAGAGGTGAACTTTGTGGAAGGTTTACGGACACTCTGTGGGGCCGGGGATCCAAAATCTCGGCATGGCATTGCAATACACGTCTACATATGCAATTCATCCATGAAAGACTGTTGCATATATAACTCAGATGGTGATTTTTTAATCGGTACGTGTTACTGCTTCTTCCAGAGCTATAAGCCGCATTCAGAAAACCAGAATAATGAAAATAATGATGTACCTTTAACCTTAGAGAAAATACACTAGATATTGTACTTCCTTTTACAGTGCCACAAATGGGACAGTTGAATATCAAGACAGAATTTGGTCTAATGAATGTCAGCCCCAATGAAATATGTGTTATTCAGGTTGGTGGGATATCATAAGTTAGAACTGTACCACTCATTTATGTATCATGGGTCATAGCACAAAGTTAATGTTTTGTGTAAATATTTCTTCTGTGAGGGTAAGAATTCAATTTAAGGGGCCTTGTTCTGTAAATCGAAGCTATGGAGCTTGGGCTCTCTCCCAGCATTGGCTCCTACTCGTATTCCCTAACTTGATGGAGCATACTCGAACTCAGTAGCGGAAGCGGAGCTTATTCTGCTGTAACGTGTTTATGAAAATTTTTACGACCAAATCCTTGTTTTTGCGACATTCTGAGAGCCAATAGCATTGTTAGTTACATTATGAGTGCTGTTTTTCCTGCTCATAATTCCCGAAAAGAGCAGATAGCCTTCATCAATACCGAAAGTTATTCTTATTTATGTATTAATGATGATATGAATATAACATTCACACAACTTACCTTTAAGCAGCATGCCGGTAATTAGACTAGCTCCAGACGCTGAATTTCGAATATTCAGAAGTAGCTTGTCGAGTTTAATATGTTTATAGCGGGGAAGTTTTGAATGAGGCCGCTCAATGCATACAATTACTTGATTTCACTGTTAGTTCTCGCAGAGAAGAAGAATGAAGCAATAATTTATTACCTTGATCATGAATATAATTACCTGCAGTAATCGATTATTTACAAAAGAGGACAAAATGTTGAAGTAATTATGTCAGAGCTATCTTCATCCTAAACAGACGTGTTATCGTGATCGGCGTACTCATATTAAGGTACTACGAAGATTTCCAAATATGTTTTTCTATATTTTCAAATTCTTGATCGTTATCTTACGATCTTGTAAGACTAAGATGCAAACTTAATAAACTGTGGCATTCGTTAATTATTCGCAGATTATTTCAATTTGTTGGTTGGTTAGGCAATCATCGGTAATGCCGTACATAATACTAAAGCCTTTTGTGAGAGGGGAAAAGTCCTCGCCTGCTAACTCGGGGGTCGCGGGTTCGAATCCCGCCTGGGTAGATTATCCACTGCCCAGGACATGAATGTTTGTGTGTGTTAATTGAGTTAATTGTAAGAGAGGACTGTGCAGTCCTAAATTCGCTCACAATAAAATATAATACTTAGATGAATATATAATCTGATATAAACTCAGTGAAAAGCAGCAATAAAATCTTCCAAATACGTGTTAGCAATAGCAAATATATGTTTGGACATATCCGCGATGCTGGATAATGAATATTATTTAGGAACTCTCACGTTCCACCACAGTGCACTGCTGTTTGCTCATATTGTTTGCGCTAAGTTAATTTATGTAAGACAATGATAATGATTAATTTTCTCCCAATCGACAATATTCAAAGTAAAGTACACAAGGCATCATCCATTAGCCAATTGCGTAGGGTACGTTAAAAATTTAATTATGAAAAAGAGATGGCATCACTACTATACAATTACACTGATAGTGTTTACATTTTTTTTACAGCAATAGAATTTTTCATTCGGGATCTGAATAGCATTCTTTTTTCGATAAAAGTGGGAGAGTTAACATTATAAATCCCTGGAGGTAATTGCGAGTAAACAATTGGATGGACATAAAGGGAGCTCCTAGGTCATTAGGACATATAATTGACTGACGCTATACGCAAGTTATTTGTCTCATAGGCATTTTTGCCATCATTAAAAGAATATCGAAACATTATTTAAAAAAAACAGAATTATAAACATACCCAAGGGATAGTAAATATGGCAGGACTTCATAAGAGTGGTCTGCAATGTGCCCTATACGCCTATATACCTAATCGATTAGTAGCGTCTCTACACTAAGATTTATTTCTTTAACACTTCTTTCCCGCGTAAAATATTCCGCAACCCTGTTGTCTGGAGAAAATTAGGCATATTTTAGAGGTGAAATTAATGAGTTTCCCTCTTGCAGAGCTTTGGTGAAATTCAAGGAATGGGGTCGAAAAAGTACGAAAATATCACAAAATTGCTCATTTTCTAAGGGGAATATCTCCGAAACCACTAGTTGCCAAGGTGTGAGTTTTATATTTTCTAAAATTTCATTCATTACGCAACTCACGGTGGCACTGTCATTAACGTAAAATACAGGAGTTCCTCAAAAACATTTTTTTAGATTGTGTGACAGAATCCGACGATTACCCATTTCCTCAATAAAAACTCCCACTAATCAGAAAATAATATCAGCAGATTCCCTACTATATACACTCGTCACGAAAAATCGACAAAGCACTAGCAATATGCGCCACTAGCCCCATGAGAGAGAGCGGGCGTCGGACGCAGATCTTCACGAGGCTCTTGTTGGATACTATTGGAGAGCCGGAGGGCGCTCCGAGATTCTCCAAAGAATATGAATTGGAGCTAGATGAGCCAACTAGGCTCCTGGAGCAAGCGTTTAGCTCTATTTCTGAGATGCGGAATACGATCGGGAGCTTGGAGCTTATATAAGCTCTTTTCGCCAGTTAGCTCCGGAGCTTCGAGTGACAATAAGGCCCCAGGGTTTTGGAAAAAAATCTTTTCCAACTCTTTATGGCAGTTGTGGTTGTTGATCCATGTATGATTTTTTTAGAGTTTTGCAAATTATTTTTCAGTTGGTGCAAATTATTTTTAAGTTGGTGCAAATTATTTTACTGTTGGTGCAAAATATTCCAATTGATTTTAGGAGGAAGTGCAACC
The DNA here is from genome assembly GCA_963169105.1 of Ceriagrion tenellum. NCBI lineage: Eukaryota > Metazoa > Arthropoda > Insecta > Odonata > Coenagrionidae > Ceriagrion > Ceriagrion tenellum. The sequence continues at coordinate 9,380,855 of OY720638.1, read as the reverse complement.
TTTTTTCAGCTTGACTTAATTTCTATTTCATAACTGGAACTGTGCAAAAAACTATGATCACATTGGTCAACCTATAATCATTGCATGATATGTCCAATGTGGACTTACCAGACTTATCAGACGTCATATGGAATTATGAGTAGTATAAGGATTATCATATAAATAGGCCCTCATCAATTGTTCTAATGGTTAATCCTTTTTGATTAATTGAATGTTTCATAACTTTTTAGCCATTTGTAATTTTATTTTTCATGGTTGCTGATATTAATTTTTTTTGAGGCGTTATTTGAAATTCTTTAACATTTTTCCCAATCCTGTAGTCATACCACCAAAGTGATTTCTACATATGCTACATTTAATAAGCTTGTAAAATGCACACATTTTAAAGTCCAAAATTTGGCTTACTATTACAAGTTTTTCTGATGGAATCTGAAGAATCTCAAATTATTTTTATTCCCAGTGTAGAAAACAGGAGTGCGATCGGAATGGTGAAAGCATGAACGAACATATGCATCCATGGGTGAGGGTTTGAGAGTGGAAGAGCTGCAAGGACAGTTTCCTCAAAAAATCCGCAGCGCAGCGCCACCATGAGCTCGGGCTTCCCAAGGTCCTTATACCCTAACAAGGGTATTTATACCCTTAAAAGGGTATGAGAACCTTGGGCTTCCAGTAATACCAAAGCGATACGATTGTGACTAATACTCCAAATTCCGTGTATTAAACCTGCGGAAACGAAATTTTTCAATGGAAAAATCCCCAGAAAACCTTTTAAAAATAAACTGCGAAGAGTTTTACAATTACAAATGCGGGAAAAGGCTGTTATCACAGAAGCACATTACCGAAACAAATGTGCCTAGCCCCCTTGAACGACATTGACCCCGGACGATACCGGTACATACGTGGAACAGAATTGACACCGACGAAGCGAACAAATCTGGCAATCAATTCAAAGAATACGAAAGAATAGTGTGGGAGAATGTGATATCAGTTTCGGAGACCTACCAACACCTGGGAAACATTGGCGTCCATAAAAGTACTTGGAAATAAAAGGAAATTGTAATACCCTAAACGAAGAAATGTCGAAAAACTCTTCTGGAGGTAAGAATTCGTTGTAACAAAGGCAGATCTAATATTCCAAGAGCTCCCCACGTAAAATCCCTGAGTGCAACGCGAAGTAATTGACAATGACTAGTTATCATTAATCTCCTTCCGGTAGTCACTAAAAAAGATCGCACAGCCAGTGAAAATTTGTTATTAGGGTCTGAAATTCATGATTGCTGGGGTAAAAGATCATAACTTGGCAGAAAAAGAAGGAAGATGTTTAAAAAGCTGTCCAAGGACAGTTTTTAAAAAACATTTTACTCATTGTTTATGATAACAATCACCCACCAACGAGCAACAAATTCAAACAACAATGTGAAATGTCGCATAAAAACAAACAAAATAAGAATTAACTCAGAGAAGCCAGTGATAATTGGAAACTCTGCTCTGAAATGGACGATCATCGGGCAAACACTTACTAGAAAAAGAACCTCAAAGTCGGAAACGTAGTTTCTTTAATATTTATTTAATTATTTATTTTCACCATCGTCCACTGAATAACAATGAATTCAAAGTACAAAGAAGTTAAAATGTTTCATGCATCAAAACAAAACATTTGAGGAATAATCCAGCAAAAAGTCCTCAGGCTCTTGAGCTTCGATTGCCTGGAGTCAATGTCGAAACCGCACTTCGCCGATACGTTAGGCCATCCCATGTCTATCTCAATCTGCAAATAAAAGAAAGCCAAAGACTAAATGGCCCTTCAGAATTCCAACGAAAAAGTTAATTGCCAACTATTCTCTGAATGAAAAATACTTCCAAATATGGAAAACAAAAGACTCCAGGTATTTAAGGGGGAGAATAACTTTTCAATGCTAAACGATAATGGAAGATTGACAACTGGTGGCTCCAATGTCCTCTCTTTATGCTGTAGTATTGAATCAAAGAGCAAAACATTTTTGGTGACCAAATACTTGCAAAAGAAAATAAATTAATTTTAAATATAAACTCAGAAACAAATAGAAAGTTAATACAAAATGAAGTGGAAAGCCTCTCAATCACTCAGGTATGTAGAGAAACAGTGATCCTTGCGAAGCTCACACACACACAGGGTTTAGTGGGATTACTCCTATGCCAGTGAACCGCCAATCACATAAAGGCAAATAAATATAAACAGATCATATGCTCGCACTATCGAATCTATTCCTCTGATAACATACTAAACTTAGTTCGGAAAAACAAGAAAATGGTTACCTCATGAAGGTTCAAAGAAGCTTACCTTGGGTACCTTGAATTGACTTGCATTTTTTAAATCCATTTTTCTGGTTATATTTATCGTGGTCCGGCATCCAATGTTGCATTTCTGAAAAAAGATGCTGCTCATTTGAATATTAAAGATGAGCAAAGACTTCACTCTTCGTCGATTGAATAATCATTATTGAAATTCTAAAACTACTCTCTACCACGATAAATTCAGGAAAGTACAGCAAACCTGCTAGGATGGTAGAGAGTCAGCTGCTTACGTCTCCTCTGGCTGTAAGTTGAAAACCTCTTCCCGCCAATGTAATTTGCTTATCATCCCGACTCATTTCCGCCCCTCATTCCCCATTTCGAACGCACTCCTGTATCCAACTCCATGTTTTCATTATTCTTAGATATTTCTGGGAGTGTTGTATATTATAGTGACTCTTGATGACCATTTCAGCAAGGGATGAAATTCAGTGTGTCAACAGTATTGGGCGAAAGTCGTGGATATATTTTGGAAGTATATGATGGACATTTCATCCTGCCAAACCTAGGAGTAATCGGTATGTAAATTTTGATGTATTGTTTTCTGTTTGGAAGAATAAAAAATTGGCCTTATTTCATTGCATTTTCAAGCTATCAACCTAAGAATTTTTGCGGTATAAAGAATCAAATTGATGCATTTTGCAAGAAAGAACTGATTTGGAGGAAAGAATTGCATGTTCAATAAAATTTTTGATATGGGTAAATGAATGAAAATCGTTCTATGAATTGAAGTCTGTTACGTTACCTTTATTAGTGATTTGAATAGTTTTACTATTAGTGAAATAACCAGATACCTTTCCTTTTCCAGTTCGCCTCTCTCCACACATTGAAGTGCGTTCCACGTTTTCATTTCACCATGGGCTCTTATAGGGATGTGTATATATCACACATTGGCATAGGGCCTTTCGAGCGCAACGTTGCCAGGCATACGATATTTTTTATTTTGAACGTATGCCTGAGAATTCACCTTTATCACCTTTATCACCTGTATCACCATTTACTGAGAAACTTCTAAAAAGTCATGAAAATTGTCTACGTCAATATTTTTAAATAAACTATCTAGAGATGACAATATTCCTGAAAATTTTAGTTCAAACTGCCGTAAGTTAGCCGATTATCGGTTGATTACATTAAAAAAGAACTCTTTTGTTGTTTTATTCTGTCTACTTTCCAGTGATGAGAAATTAATGGCACTTTGATAATTGAAAAATGAGAAAACCACATCGAGGTCTTGAAATGAACGCGTCGTTATTGTTTGCGCAAGGAAAAAGTCAGCTAGCGAGAAAAATGGTTCCTTGTCAAAAGTACTCGGAAATATGCGGAAACAAAAATTTTAGCAAGCATTAAATTTATTTTTAGTGAAAACCCTGTTGAAAGTGAAAAGTGAGAGAAGCATTTAGATGAGAAGTGAGAGATATAGAGCTTTCCAAACTTAAGAAACAGTGGAGACTGCCGGCCGGCCCTGGAAGTGGTCGCTCATAGAGTTTTCACTGGTAATTTCATAGGTAGTTAGGTAGGTAAAACGTACAGAAGGGATTTGGTGTTCTCCTCTTAAGCAAGTAGAACATTTTATGAATATTAGTCTATTTTACTAAAATTCATCCCGTTTTTCAAGCGAAGCTCTTTCTACGTTTTTCACATGGCTCTCTTTTGTTACCACAGAAACATAATTTTTTCGTGTACTTTTCATTCTGATTTTGTCCACGTAATTTTATTTGGAAGCACACTCGGAGCACCGGAGGCGATTCTCTCTTACCCCCCAGAGCTCATTTCCCCTTGTCGCCTCCGACAGACGCAGTTTTCCCCCGTTTATTACAGCCTTCGCCTCCCATAGGTCAGAGATGGTTTTGCTGAAACACCACTTTACTCTTCTTCCACGAGCTTCATCATTTGAGACCATCAATGCCTGCCAATGAGCCATTCAATGGTTCGGAGATTAGGACATCTGTATGGGGTAACTAAATCACAATTCTCGCTGAAATTTGACGACTCAGAGAATTCAGAAATAACGCACTTTTGAAACATTCTCGAAGGAGAAATATATGCCTCAGAGACGTGCGATAGATTTATTACCAGATAAGGCTTCTGTCTTGGAGAATTTTTTCCTTTCCTTGAGAGACCAACCTTCAATTATCATCAAGGGGTGCAATCAAAGATCGCCTTTACGGTCCTTAGTCGAAATAGCATAGCCTTACCAGATGTAACTAAGGCATTCTGTGGTTGAAAGCTCTCAATTCTTTCAATGTTTTATAATAGATTTTAAGATTCCATCCCAACGCTGAAAATTAAGCATTCTTTGACTTCGTAAGTAATATACAATCAAGATATGTATGTACAATCAAAATACTTGCTCCGTCGGATGGAAATTTCTTGGAGTTGACGTTGAAGTTTCATGGCCTTGAAAGGCACTTAGCTCTGTACGCTGACAGACATGAGCCTATGAAATGAATACGCAGATGTGTAACACAACATAGAGGATGTTACCGAACCCTCGACTTCACGACTCGATAGCCCAAGTCTCAGAAGTTACAGGCTGTATTACTTCGTGTACCCGCATGGTCACGATTGGCGTGTCTGCGCGGGTATGACGAGCATTGAAAATGTAGGATTTCAATATCTCCCGGAGAATGACTGCTGTGAATTCTTTTCAGGCTTCCGCCCGGGTAAGATGCTCCATCTTCTCCAATGCCGACGTTTCGATGAATGACTTACTCATCGTCATCAGGGCCGCTGATTCGCCATCGCCATCGCCTATTCATCGCCATCAACGGCCCTGATGACGATGAATAAGTCATTCATCGAAACGTCGGCGTTGGAGAAGATGAAGCATCTTACCCGGACGGAAACCCGAGAAGAATTCACAGCAGCATTGAAAATATTTTGCATCTACTTAGAAATTCTGTATGATTCATCTTTACGATGAAATTCCCGTGCATAAATAATGTCTAACATTTCTTCATTTGCATAGAGTCGTCAGCGGGTAAGGTTGCTGACGGCAGTGCAAAAGCCGTCGACCGAAGGAGGGCGGGGAGGGAGGGAATGAGAGGAAGAGCAACGTGGAGCCGGCAACAAGATGTCGTCTAGAAGCCCCATACTAAAGCGTAAACGTGGAACGCACTATTTCAACCTACTTTTTGCACTCCTCCTGTCTCTAAAGTTTCCCTCTCACTGCAGAGACCTGCATAACCTGGGACCGCATGACTCACTTCCTCTTCCTCCAGCCCCCACTTCTCCTTTTATCTCTTCTGGGCCTCTCATCTCTATCTGGAGCGCCAATCTCCGATGATCGGTGAAGAACGAGCACGATATGCCTCGTCTAACTAAGGGGTGTCCTAAGGTTGGGTTTACTTAAATGCAGCTTTTAAACGCCGGCGTGGGTCAACACACAGATATTAAATCTACCGCCGCGATATCTAGTGTTTATGTAAAAAAACTTTGCATCCCGCGAATTTTTGTGTTAATTTAAGAGTACCTAAATACGTATAATGACACATGCCAATGAAAAAGAAGAATTACACGAGAATAATTACTCAGCTCCTCATATAAATGACGTAAAACTAGTATGATGCTTATCACTATCGAAACTCCCCGACCTATCGTTGTTAGAGCAGTTTCTTCGCTCAGCACGGGGCTCCGGCCACCACGACCTCCGAAACGGCTGCGCCGAATGTATTTTTCGGTGGCCCTTGGAAGGACCTCGAGGGTATCGAGGTAGCGACGTCACATTTCATCTTTGCCTTGAGTTGAGGAAAATCCACGCAAGAGATGTTCGTTAATTGTCCCCAATTGGCCCCAATGAGGCCGTAAGCTTGGGGAGGGACCTGCGTCCCCGACTGAAAGGTTTCATCGAAAACAATTTCTCGCTCCTTGACCCAAAGGAAGTGAGTTTTACGTACCTGCGGTAGCACCTGCGGCTGAAATGCCCAATGTGAAAAATCCGACTTGAAGTACGTTTCAAAAATCTCTCTCGCACCTCAAATCCCGCGACTGAATTAGATAAACATTATAATTACTATAATAAATCTCTCACTATTTTGATATTGTTTGGGGTTTTAACTATTAAACTTCCTTAAGTAGGTTGCACAACAAGAGGATTGTGTTGCACCTTAATTAGTGGGAGTAGGTTTTACGTGACTAACACCGCAGCAGATGAGAAATTCATTAAAATTGGTACAATTAAGCTTCCGCCATTTTGAATTTCTTGGGGAATGAAAGTATGAATTTTTTCTGAAGTAGGTTAAAAGGGATTAAAGAATTACTCAACAATCTTCCCGTTTCCATAATACTTGGTTCATTCAAATTTCCTAGGCATCGTCGCAGCCGTCCCACGCGTCGTCCAATGCTCAACTGCCCCCCCCCTCCTTACCCCCCTCCTCTTTACCCCCATCCTCCTCTTCCAGCTTGTAGTTCCCACCTCGGTGCCTCACCGGATACAGGGGGTGGGAGAAAGGAGAAGTGTTGGTTATCTGCTGGCTGGCTCGGGAAGTTTCCGAGTGTGGGAGTACGGAGTCGGCTTCAAAGTACCTGTTGAACCTGGAACTTTAGATGTGCAAACTTTCCGCCTAATGAAGCGTCTCTCCGTCCTCAGAAGAGAAGGTGCAAATCAGAGGCCATCATATAGGGAGTCGCGACTAATTATAACGTGTAAAATTTGTAAGTTGCATAAATTTGGGTTCTTGAAAAAAGCACCGAGAAAACTTTGCAGGATAAATTTTGGTGTAGATTAGGAAAGTATAGGCAAGAGTGAGGAAGTGTGAGATTCAAGGGGATACGGTTGGTGACGAAGGCTTCCTTACAGACCTTTGTCCTGAAGGATGGAGATGATATCTTGACGAAATCCAGGTTTACGTTAATGGGATACGGGGTCGTAGTAAGAGGGGTCGCAGAGTTTCCTATGGGCTACGTTGATATAGTCATAGAAGTCCATTGTACATACCTACAAGTTCCGCGGTTGATACTGCAGTATAGGGCGTGATGACTATATAAGGGTTGCAGTTTAGGTTATTAAGGCTGTCATTTCCAATTCTAGAAGGCAATGGAAATAGTAGCAAAGACATTAGGAGGAGAAATGCGTTGGCGAAGGAAGCGCTCAAGCAATCGAGGGGTACTGATGACTGGGGCCTTGAGTGAGGATATAAATATGAGACTGATTAAGAGCATGATAAGGCGATTCCCATGGAAATAATCTGGTGGATTTCTTCTGGCGTCCATCAATCGTTTAATCGGTAGCTTACTTTAATATTATTTCAGTTGTGAAAAGACTGGTACGAAATTCGTGGAATTGAGAATTAAGGAATCGGAGAAGGATGTTGGTGGAGGATTGGTGGAGGAGGAGGTTGGGAGATTTGGTTGGAGGGTTTCATGCTGGAAGAGGCAGATATAGAAATTCCCATTGTATTCTTCGTTGTCCATGGAAGCAGAAGAAAAAATATCTTGCATCTATATATGTGAAAAATGTGGCTAAAGGAGAAATTGGCTTTCTCATTTTTTTTGAATGGATAACTGAGATAAAGTTCCTTAGAAGTATACGTTTTGTTTTCAATTCTTAATGCATAGGGATTCTTTTCTATATGTCGTTTCACGTTTAATCTGAAACTAACACAATGGAGTTGTTATGAGAATAGCTAGCAACAACTGATGCATATATTTTCATTAGTTATTTGTATGCAATGAATACGTAAGTGTTAAATAAATTAATATGTTTGTGTGTACGTATGTTGAGTCACTAAGCCAATGGTTTACTTACTACTACTTACCTTTTATCCTTTCCATGTGACCATTACCAGGGGCTAACGGACTAGCGAATCCAAGGGATTTCCTTACTCCGCAAGCGTGCTACGAAGATGTTGAGTTTAGAAGAAATGGAGCTGACAAGGGACTATACACAGTATACAACAAGTTTCAGGGGAGCTTGTTTAAAGCTCAGCAGGCTCATAGTCCCTATGACGTGGTGGCGTGGCACGGAAATTATGTCCCATATAAGTATGACCTGTCAAAGTTCATGGTCATTAATGCTGTGCAGTATGACCATGCTGTAAGTAAACATTTATTTTAGCATATTTTATTCTCATGTATGTTTTATTCAGCACTTCTCTTTAAATCACTCAAGGAATAAATTTTGACTTCATATATTTCTAGGATCCTTCTATTTTCACCGTTTTGACATGTCCATCCAACAAACCAGGCGTTGCGATTGCTGATTTTGTTATCTTCCCTCCCCGTTGGTCTGTCCAGGAGCGGACTTTCCGGCCTCCATATTACCACCGTATGTTCATATTTATTGACAAATAATAACAAGGGCAAAAGGCTGGTTTCATGGACTCATCATTGATATCTTTGAAATTGCTGGAAGTTTTTGCAACATTTTTATTATAGGCTTATGTCATAGAATGGGCATGCTCTTAAGTTGTTAATTACCGATTAATATCAACGTCTAAGCTTAATTTAACGGTAACATTGGCATTGTAAGGCACCAAGATAGTCAATGGTTTAACAACTCTACAAAGCTATAAGTATTTCAATACATAAGGTTATATATACAATTATGCTAGAAAGGCATATTCAATATTTGCTGCATCTTTAATGTATTTTTTTCTTGCTTATTGTTGATTCCCTTGAAAAAGCTTGCCTGCTGAGATGCAAAACATTTCTCTTTGCTGTTAATTTTGGCTATTTCTATTTGCTGTTATTTGCCTCCCAACCACGATTAGTTAATCGAAGGTAAGTTATGTGGAAAACTCAGAGTAACACCCACAAAACCTTCATCAGAATGGCCGAGAAATGATCGCCTCTTAATTTCATTACTCTTTCGGAAAAACTAGAGCAAAAACGTTTTTCATGAATAATTGTGATTATAAGCAGTTGCTTTTAAAGGTCAAGGGCTTAGTTATTTCAATAAGTGGCTTTTTTATCGGATAAACTAAGATAAATTCCAATGTTCCTCCCATAGTGGAAAATTGGAAATCTATGAATTATGAATTTGAAAGCTATATATTTTCTCATGTTTACTCATTTAATGCTGGTCTATGTTGAGGTTGGGCGAATTTATTGTCTGCCAACCCCATGGTTGATAGTTTGTATGAAAAAACACGTGAAGAAAATGAACTGAAATCGATTACCTGCCTAGATTAATCCGTTAGTTTGTGCTGTTGTTGTCAAAATGCCAATATTGGTTTGAGACATTAATATTGTTTTTTTACTCACTTTAATGGAATATCAATTCTTTACGAAAAAAAAATTTGTCTTTTATTAAAATAGGTAAAGAAAGGCATGTGCTTGTAAGAATTTATATCACTATGCCTCAAATTGTTAAGTAAACAAAAAATAAACCCAATGAAGAAAAATCATATATGGTCACTCCAAGGACTAAGATGTATTAAAATATTTTCCGTTTAGAGTACCCTTGACGCTGCCTGCTGATTACTTTGAATTAATGTCTGTAAAAAAATTCTAGTTCCTTGAGTTTAGGAAGGCTTCAACTAGTGTAAGATCTTTTACTTATAAAATACTGGGAGACCTCGCGCAATATTCGCTCGGATAAAAGTTAAAATACGCAATGAATATTTAGAACTGGTTACGTTCCTTAATTAAACACCTTAAGTGTGGAGCTCAAAACCTAAATAATGGGTCCGCAGCGGATGTTTCTTATGTTCATTCGGCCCACATTTTCCTGAAATATTCTACTTCTCAAGCGCGAGAGTCAATATGTCAACATTGTAAAGGCATGCCAAATTGAGCTGGATGTCCTAATAGCTGTATCCTTTGAGTTCGGCTGCAACCATTACGTACCTCAATGAGTGGGTTGCCTATATACATGGGATGGTTGGGGTCACTTCGAGGCTCCAGAGGCCTTTTATTAACTTATGGCTGTCAAAATGCTCTCGAATAATCGAGTGCAAATTTTCAAAGTAATCCGTTCACCGATTTTCCCGTGAAAAGCAGACAGTATTCCTTTGATACAGTTTTGGTATTAACGGAATATTTTTAAAGGAACGGTAGAATTGGTGGCAAATGAACAGTACAATCCTGCGACACGTCGAGAGAAGCATTTCGAAGGCGTTGCGAGTCGCTCTTCTTTCTGATACTGTGGGCTGTGATCCAAGTTGTGGGAAGAATTTAGCGGGCGGGGATTACTTTGTGATAAACCAGATCCTTACGAGTTGAAGCTGGCCCTGGTTAGCGTATTCCGATCTCCGAAATATTTTTTCTAGAATGCTGTCTTAGGTTTGTAGTAACATTTGTAAAAAGTTATATGCGTTGGAAAATTCACAAGTTGGAAAATAATTAACACCTCGGGGATCACCCTTTCTTAGTGATCCTTTCCAGCCGATGTGCAGTGGCGGAAGAAATTAACGCAAAACTTTTCGCGCGCCAGAAGGCGGCATTCTTGAGAACTACAAGGAGCATCACATACTTCGAAAGACTAGCAACACAGAGGAAGACATCGTCAACCGCCAATATTTGAAATCCGTATTGGAACACACTTAAGATGAACCTCAGAACTTATCAATCATCCTTCACCTCTTTACCGAGCTTACTTCTTCAATCAATTGAGCATTCTGTCGCGTTGTATCCTCGTGTTTATTTTAACATGTTCAATGCGTCGAATTATATCATTTTAAGAGAAAGAATGGCTATAAAAAATATGTACTATCCCATCCGATAAAAATTTATTACGCTGAAATACGCTGTAATCTTTATCTGCTACGACCAAGGAGTAACCGCCGACACAAAAAGGGTGTTAATTAAAATAAATATTGTCTATGGTATGTAATTTTTCACGATTTTCATTTTGTAGATTGATGAAATTCCAAAGTCAATACGGATATGGTCAGATGAAAATACATTCAGGGTAGTGCAGAATTTCATATACATGTATTTGAAACTTGTACTCATTTATTTGAAATTCGTAATTGAAATGATTTTGATATTTTGTTTTTCAAATACACTGCACGAAAGTATTCTGAATTTAAAATACATATTTGAAGTATTTTTGTTGTTTTTAAATTTTTAAAATACTGCTGAAAATTTTTGATTTGTGCGTCAATCCCATCTCGTGAATTTAGCACCAATTGATGCTCAGTTGACCAAAAGTGGATTCATTTCAATTTTGAGTTATGGAATAGCCGCACTGTAGTCTATTCGCATAAAAAAGAAAATGTTGACTTTGATAGGCAAGCTATGGGCTTTCTAGTGAGTTCAATAAATTTCCTCCAACTAAAACAATTTCTGGTAATCCAGTCGTTATGAGAAGTGGAATGTCGAGTCACTCTATTTGACAAGCTGAGAGCAGTAACGTCTTGGTCTGGAGTGGGCATTAGCCGAATGCTCAGCGTGAGAGTAGATTGTGTGCAACTTCGAACTTCAGGGAATTCTTACCTTTTGAGAGAGGGAATACGAGAATGATATATTTCTTTTAGTGAGTTACTGCTGATGTTTTTGAGAGCAAGTCATTTCCACTTGCAAATTTTGGCCTCATCCTGAATATAATGGACGACTTTCTATTGTTAATGACAGACTTTTTTTTACACACTCAGCTCAGTTTTCACGAGTGTTGTTGTAAGTAGTGTTGAATTCAAAACAAGAAGGGTTAGGTGAGCAAGTTTAATAATTATTTCCTATGGAAACGCAAAAGAATGTTCGACCCCAATAGAAAGATTGGAACCTCATATTGAATCTTGTGAATTAAAGTTTCGTACAGCTTACTTTAAATGATTTGTTCCAGATGAAGTCGGCCTCTAAACATATTATTTGACTCATCAACTCGCATTTTCAAAAATATCGTATTTTATGTTATTTTATCAATCAAAAATATTGTACTTTGTTCTTATTGACACTATTTCCATTATAATCTCTTCAAGGTTTTTATTCTGTCTGCAACGTAATGAAGTAATTTAAAATACTTATATGTGTTTTTATTTTGTATCTTAAATGCATTTAGCGAAAGTATTTTGTATTTTAAATACTTTTGTGAGTGTTTTTTTAATCTCCAAAACAATTTTTAGATGATTTTTCTTAGCCCTAAAAACATGTATGAATCCGTTCAGTTGCCCGTGAAAACGCAATAGGACGTGACTCGCAGCTCAAAAGTGAAATGGTAATTCTCCTACCACGTCATTGTGGTTAAGTAATGTGCGGAAATACATTTAAGTTTTAAGAAAAAACTCCTTAGTTTGTATTCTACTCAGTAATATTAAGATTAATCACAAGTACGAGAAGCTCCTCCATTTGCCAATTGGCGCTCACTCACTACTTGAAGGCAGTTAGCTATTTCTGGTGCTGAGGGTGTCAATAGGCATTATTTTTATTGTTTGACACTGATGGCTTTTTCATATTTCTGAGCGTGGTTCCTATCCATAGGAACGCAATTAATCTCACTCGGTATTACCTGTTTTGAATAATTTAATTTAACGTTTAATAATTTACTTTTATTACGCAGGCAATTGTATGAGCGAATTCATGGGACTGATAATGGGTAATTATGAAGCTAAAGAAGAAGGTTTCCTGCCTGGAGGAGCATCCTTGCACTCAATGATGACTCCCCACGGACCAGATGCACAATGCTTTGAAGAGGCCTCTAATGCAAAACTTGTGCCAACCAGAATAGCTGATGGTACTCAGGTAAACCTCCAGACTCCTGATATTTTTTCTTTTTGGTATCATAGTCGTTGTAAAGATAGTATAACTATTAAAATAACAAATTGAAATAAAATTATTTGAAATATAATCGATTGGATTGAAATTGCAGCTCTATCCTTGCTTTATGTTAACAAAATATGGCTATAATGTGCTCATGTGAAGTGGTATCAAAAGCCTCCTTATAGTCCACCCAGGCCATTGATAGATTTCGCTTACACTGGATGCCATTCTAGCATGTACACCATAATTGTGTAGGGTGTCCTTGCATCCCGCGATTCTACACTTTGAGTCCTTCTATCCGTACACTTCTTCCTCCCCCGGCTGGACGTGGTGTAGAATCACTCAGGATGGAGGTGAACGCCTTATATATAATGTTGAGGCAGGTTACAAGGGTGGTAGTTCTTTGGATCGGAGAAGTCTCGCTCCTTAGGTATTAGTACCGAGCGTTAGCGGAGATTTGATCACAGGTGGAGATGGTCGAAGGAGACGGGACGGGTGAAGGAAAAAGATAGTTTTCTCTCAAGTACTTTGGTGCATCAACTAAGAAAATGAATTATTAAATGATTCCTTATAAGCTAGGGAGTTTTTTACGGGCCGTAGTGAGGGCCCGTACTAGAAGTTTTAGACCACATAAAAATATATGCGGCACAGTACGAATGAAACTAGGATTTATCAAGCGTAAAATCGTAAGGTTCACTCATGAGAAATTAAAATAGAGGTGATTTTTTGCTCTGGCAAGGCCACACCTCGAATACGCCGCGAGCATTTGGGACTCTGGACAGGAAGATTTTGACCAAAAAATAAATTAAATACAGGAGAAAGCTGCGCGCTTCGTTAACAGCTGCTGCGGATGAACATGTAGTGTTTCTCAGCTTTTAGAGGGATTTCTCCCAGCTTTTAGAGGGATCACTCCGGTTGGGAGCCACTAGAGACACACAGGGCTAACTTTACTTGAGAAATTCAGAACATATGTGTTTCAGAGCGACACAGAGGATATCATTTTGACGCTATTCTACATTTCCAGGTCCGACAGAAAAGATAAAAAAATACAGACGGCCAGGGCTCAAATCCCTGCAGAGGAGGATGTTTTGCAGAGGAAACCCGACCCCTACTTGAGTGTCTTCAGGGCACTTCAAGTGCAGTACTCCGCCTGTCGGATGAGACATTAAAGCGTGGTCCCCTTGGCGCCTTTCGTTAAGAGCAGGGTAATGCCGACGCCGGGTTTCTATCCACCCTTCATCCCTTACCTATCCCCTATGGCGCAAATGACCTTAGCCGTCCGTCGCCTCCCCAAAAATCCAATCCAATCCAAGAGATAAAATAAGAGATAACCCATTACCGAGAAAAAAGGGTCAAGAAATCGTTCTTTCCTCGCAAAATAAGTGACCACATTAAAAATTGAGCTCCATTCTAAACACACCCATAATAGACTTCATCATTCCACTTATAGACATATTGATACACCAGCTCACGATGAGTTGGATCATTAATATTTTCATTTTGATATTCCGCCTAAATATTGATATTCGAATTTGATTTTTACTCTCTGGATGCAAATTAAAAAAAAAACGTAAGAGTTGTATCTAAAGCCTCTGGGTTAAGATAATTTTGATTGATTTGTGCTACACTTGGGGTAATCATTTATCCTGAATTTTAACAGGAATTAGAACGTCCTGAATTTATAAAAAAATGCCAAATATCCTAAGTTTTTAAAGAATTCTAATTGGAAATGCTGCCACACTTAATTCTGTATGTTGGCGTTATATAGTCACTTATTTACAATTAACATTCATATTCATATTCTTTATTAGACAATACACATTCAAAAAATGCAATAGCCCTCGTCAAATAAAATAACATAAAAAGAAACAATGTCTATATTATTACACTCTATATACTCTTCAATAGAATAAAATGTATTCGAGACAAGCCAAGTATAAATTAAACTCTTAAACCTTGACATGGAAACTCGTCTGGCCCCATGTGGTAGAATATTAAAAAGCTTCAACTTAAGAATGCCAAATGAGTTTTTGGTTTTGGTCAGCCTGCAATATGGTAGTACAAGTTTCTCTTTACTTCTAGTATTTTGATGATGGACACTTTCCACTGTGGCAAAAGAACTAAGATTTTCTTTCACACAGCAAATACATTTGTAATGTAAAGACTATAGAGAGTGGGAATGCCAAGCTCTTTGAATACTGGTTTGCAGTGCTCCAGTGGGGGTGAATTGGAAATGATCCTTATAGCTCTTTTTTGTAAAGTAAATAATTCACAGGAAGTAGTAGCATGCCCCCAAAACTCGATGCCATAGCTAAGATGGCTGTGAAAAAAGGCATAGTAAATTGGTTTCAGTTAGTGCATGGGAATAAGTTCCTTGAGTTCTCTTATCATGAAGATTGCCTTTGATAATTTGCCATGGATAAAAGAGATATGTGAACCCCACAGCAATTTGCTATCTAGTTCAAAACCCAAAAGCTTTACATTTTCTGGATGGTTTAGAGCTGTGCTAAGTGAAAATGTTGCCAATTGAGCATTATCATTATTTAAGGCTAGTCCATTTGCTGTAAACCACTCACGTACAACAGTCATTATTGAGTTAAAAGAGTGGAAAGCATTGTCAGGATTATACAGGAAGGTTGTGTCATCAGCATACAGTATTGATTCACAAGAAACGTTTGCAGGAAGATCATTAATCATGACCAGAAACAATAGAGGGCCAAGCACAGATCCTTGTGGAACCCCATGTTCAACATATAAGGGCATGGACATATTGTCATTGATGTAGACACACTGTGAACGATCATTTCAGATAAGATTGAAAGATTTTTAGTTCAATATCCTTGGCACCGTAATAACTAAGTTTATTCAGGAGAATGGAATGAGAGACACAATCAAATGCCTTTAAAAGGTCACAATCAATTAAGGCAGTAGAGTTTTTATCTTCAAAAGCCTTTAATATTATATCAATGGCGTAGCTCACAGCAGATATTGTGGATTGGCCTTTGCGAAATCCAAACTGTCAGGATGAGAATAAATTATTAATTATGAAATGATCATAGAGTTGATTTTTGATCACTTTCTCAAGTATTTTGCTAAAAATAGGAGTTATTAAAATTGGACGATAACTCGTCCATCCATAATTTCTCGTCCATCTCGTGCAAAATATTAGACCATATAATCGTCAGTTAAATTATGAGGTATATAGATAATCAGACCCGTTAATTCAAAACCAGTTTGGATTCCGAAATGGCAGGTCTGGCGAAACCCAGCTAGCCCCTTTTATTCACGATGTTCTTTCCTCTGGAGAAAGGCTCATCTAGGTAAACGCGATATTTTTTTATTTCAAAAAAGTTTTTGATAAAGTTCCGTATTCAAAATTACTTGTTAAGCTAAAAGCCTATGGAATACATCACGACAAAATATGCTGAATTAAAGATTTATAAAATATCCGCTAACAGAGGGTAGTTCTAGATGGCGTTAGTTCAGACACAGTTAAAGTCACATCCGGTGTACCTCAGGGAAGTGCTATTGGTCCCTTATTTAGCCTTTTGTATATTAATGATATCATCCCCGTCGTTACGAGCAAAAATCGCCTTTTCGTGGACGAAGCAGTACTGTACAGAGATATTAACACCGAGTCAGACAGATGTGCTTTGAAGAAAGACCTAGAGGCTATAAACGAATGGGGGAATACTTGGCAGGCGGTTCGGCTCACGCCGCAGGATTACAACTTCCGCCCCCAGTCTGAAGCTCTCGCTTATTACCGAGGATATGGAAGAGGTGGAAGGAAAGGATGGGTAGGGAAGGTTAGCGAAACCACTGCCCCTTCGAGACCGACACCAATGAGGCGAATTGAGGTCAAAAGGACCTCAAGGGCCTCCGCCTCCCCGAAGTGCTCGTTTTAGTTTGGTTCCCCCAAACAACTGTGACGAGTAACCGTCGGCTCCGCTTTCGCTTGAGCCT
The DNA here is from genome assembly GCA_963169105.1 of Ceriagrion tenellum. Classification (NCBI taxonomy): domain Eukaryota; kingdom Metazoa; phylum Arthropoda; class Insecta; order Odonata; family Coenagrionidae; genus Ceriagrion; species Ceriagrion tenellum. Next base: position 9,363,923 of record OY720638.1, on the reverse strand, counting down.
ACCGCACATCTCTGCGTACCGAGAGAGCCTGTTGCCCAAATATTTGGGATAAGGTATCCCTCTGTATATTTGGAATACTTGGCAATTAGAATTAAATTCTAAAAAGTGCATTGTTATGAATTTTTGGAGGAAGAGTAAGTTAACCAACGCGACGTACCTAATTAATGAGGCCAAATAAATATTGAGTCAGTTAAGTAGTTAGGCGTGATCCTTACTCGGGTGTTGTCCGGCGGGAAGCATATACGTGAAATTTGCGGACAGGAAAAACGTAAATTAGGGTATATTAAAAGAAATTGGGGAAAATGTGACGAGAAAGTAAATGGTTTTATCACGTTCTAAACAAACCCTATTTAGCAGCGCCGAACAGAAAGCCTCTTAGGGCTAAAAATAGAAAGTGACACTCGACTGTACTTAGATAATCATTCGATTGTTTCAGTGTGATTTAGGGAACAGAATTAAAAATTACATTTGACATTAGTTTCCCGTTATATTGCACACAAACCATGAGGAAAAAGGATATTACTTTTAATGATGGAGCGGGTTTCATTCAATTGCAATGAAACATATTAAAGTATACCAGGTATATTGAGTATATTATATGAAAAGATAAGTTTAAGACTGCGCAATGAGTATCAAGAGCTCAGAGAAAATATTTTTTTTCTCGAGGAGTTACAATATTAGATCGTGCCCAACAACCTCTTTTTTCAACTCCTGTTACTTGTTACCTACATAAAGTTGTCAGTAAAGAATATGAGATGAATCAATACCTATTTGTCTCATAAGTGATCAACCGGAGGAAAGGGTTTTCATTGACCTCTTGGCGGACCTGCAACATTTTTCGAAACCACTATACAGGATCTCAAAGGAATTGGATCATGAATCAGGAAGATCCCTCGAAGGAAAATTGCTCGTAGTTTCAATATGATTTCGCATTTGTGTACGTAACAACATACCGTAGCATAGCAATGGTATTCTAAACTACCACCTTCGCGTTTACATCTACATAATACCTTGCGAGCCGCCGGATGGGCGTGTGGTTTTATGTTTTTTGGAGATGAAATGGTGACGTGAATTATAGGAGCGTATTCAGAGGAGCTCAGTTTTTATTGTGGTCGCTAATTGTGCGCGAAAAGAACGAGTTCTGGTACCTATCTGTTCGGCAGAATAACTCTTATTTTATCGCTTTTGTCTGACCTCGAAATGTAGTGAGGCGTCATAATAATATTCTGTGTCGCTCTGAAACACACCAGTTCTGAATATCTCAAGCAACCTCAACCTCAAGTAGATACTTTGACTGATAAATACAGACCAATACACTTCTAAAATCCTACTAACATTATTCAGTGGTAATTTTTCGTTGCTAGATAACGGAGACAACACATTCAGAGGAATATAAATTTTATAAGCTTATTTAGCGGGCTAGGTCCTCCATCTCCACCCTGCAGGTTGCTGTGTTTACGCAATGAATTTCTGAAGGAACATACTCATTCACGCATACAGCCACGAAGGTACTCGAACCGTGAGATAAGGCCTTAAAAGTAGGAAATTTATAGTATCATATGTGGAAGAGGTACTTTTTCTCTATCTTCTACATCTATTTCTCTGTGCAATTTCTAAAATTGTGAATGTATTGACTTCTATATTAGAGTTCCTATTTGCAACTTTGACTAAGTAAATCTTAAGAGCTAGTAAAATGAAAAAGTACTTTCTTTAGAAATAAGGGTAGATCAAAATGCTCATATATGATTATGCAAAATTAACTAAAGGCATGAACATCATACAATATTAAGACGCTACATACTCCTATGGGAATATGTAGCGTCTTAATATTGTATGATGTTCATGCCTTTATGTAATTTTTCTTATTTGAAGGAACTTATCAAAATTCTTGAAAGTGTACCTTCGTTTTGATGATAATTACATATAATTTTTCCTGATATTTAGGCATTTATGTTTGAGTCATCATTAAGTCTTGCTCTCACCAACTGGGCGGCCGAAAATTGCAATAAATTGGATGAAGACTACTACAAATGCTGGCAACCGCTGAAAAAACACTTTTCTGAGAAACGAACGTGAATAAAGAATTACCTCCTACTTTTTTCACAATGTTTGATTTGAACTACATCACTGTTCAAAAGCCTGGTAATACATTGGTTGGGGAAGATTGAAAATTGATTTGTAGATACTTAACTACGCCTTAATGCTTATAAACGATGATATGTATTTTATAATGGTGACTGACCTGTTAACTAATAAAGCAGCAAATTGCAAATTTTCTAAAAGGATAGTGTTAACTAATTTGTTAATAATCTCTATTCTTATGATTCCATTCTGGGGTAAGTATTTCATTTTCAATTTAATCATTTAGGTTATTGTAAGGAGTGGTGTGAAAAATAAATCAACTGCAGCATTTTGCCACGAAATTCACTGGGCCGATTCATATTTGGTTCCTTACTGATACTAGTAGCTCCCACAATAATTGGGAAATTTCGCCAATTATTTAATTTAAAAATGTTGTAGGTATTTTATCGTACACTTTACAATATTCTTTTCGACAATTCTTATTACTTTTAAGGTACAAGTACAATTTTTCTCTGAATCTGCCGTTAGGGGCGAGCCTAATTTTCAAAGGTAATGTATTCCAAATACGGGTGGCCTGTACCGAAAATGAGTTACAAAAAGAAGTAGTTCGGTGTTGTGGTATGTGCAGGTTGTCAAGTGGGGCGCGGGTAACTCTTACTTTGATTTCTCCTGAAAATTTTAATCGTGTATAAAGATATTTTGGTGTTTTCATGATTATGATTGTTCGGGTAAGATTTGCAATAAAGTATGTTCTTCTTGTCTTAGCTATGAGCAGTTTTGCTTTCTCATAATGCACGCTGATGTGGTCATATTTAGGTATATCGTAGATAAACCTTACACACGCATTCATGGTTCTCTGCAGTCTATGGTTTAGTTTCTTGCTTAGGTTGTTACATACTGCACAGCAGTAATCAAAGTATGGATGTATAAGCGTAGTGACCATTTTCAGACGAATTACGATGGTCAAGCTGTTTCGATGTCTTTTAAGTTGGACCAGAGTTTTGAATGTTTTGTTACAAATATCCATCACGTGTTCATTTCAAGAAAGAGCTCCATCAATTTTTCACCCAAATCTAATATCGATTTAGAGTACTCTTTCTTCAAATGTTGAACGGTTATTATGGGGATGCTACTGATAATAGTGGCGCCCACCTTACATCTTAAATGAGTTTTTTGCTCCCAATAATGATTGCTTTAGTTTAAGTAGGGTTTATAAAGATATTATTATTATGATATTATTATTGTTAGCCAAAGTGTAAATGCTATTGATATCTTCGTTCACCTTCCTAATTGTCTCATGCAGTAAGGAAGAGGGGCAAGAGACATAAATTTGCATCATCACATGATTCATCAGCATAAAGGTGGTAGTCACAATTTCTAAGGCACTTTGGTATTTCTCTTAGAAAAATAGAGAACAATAGTGGTGACAGCACTGAGCCCTGAGGTAATCCGGTGGATATTAGTTTCCAGGAGGACATTGAACCGTCATCATCTTTAACAGCCTGCATGTGGCCTGTCAGGTATGAGTGAAACCAATTCAAGGAGCTCGCTGAGAAATTCAAATCTGCAAGTTTCTGAAGCAAAATTTCGTGGTTGATGGAATCGAAACCTTTTTTCAAATCCAATAAGATTAATATGGTTAATCTTCTATTTTATCAATTCAGTTTAATGTCTTCAGTTATTTTTAGGAGTGCTGTTTGGGTACTATGATTTGTTTTAAATCCTGATTGTTGTAGATCAATGAGGTTTTTCTTAGAAAGGTATTCTAAAATTTTTGAGGCAACAATTCTTTGGAATCCTTTAGAAAGCGCACTGAGTATGGAGATCGATCTGAAGTCCGATACTTCTTTGGGATTGATCACCTTGGGAATTGGCTGAATAAATGCTTTTTTCCAACGAGAAGTAAAGCAGGCGTTCAATAAACTGTACTCATAAATGTGTTGAATGACAGGTTGAATTTCATTCAAACAGAGATGAATAAACTTATTGGAATCTCGTCAGGACCGATTGCATTAGATTTCGTACGAAGAATTTCCTTTCTTATAGTGGTAGGAAGTGGCAAAGGGAAGTAAAAATTCTTATCCTCAAACGCCTTTCCGTGGACTACAACCTTAACGTGGTGGAAGGGCTTGCGCGTTCCAATGACCCCTACTAGTAGAGCTGGTGGGTGCAATTTATATTGCTCCCGGTAGGGCTACACATGCCAGATAGGTCGAAAGGTAGGAGCCAGACGAAAGGTAGTCCCATGATAGTGTCACGTGAAACACACTGTTGAGAAGTGGGGGTGGGAGTCCCCTCTCGACTATACTTCCCAGAAATATGAATGTCGCACAAAGAGAAATGAATTCTGGCAACTATGGGAAGCCGCCCAATATGGGATGCCGGGCCCGGCGGGTGTCGGGCCCAGCATCGGGGGAGGCAAGGCCCCCGAGGTCGTCATCACACGAAATCCTTGCACAACACAGTCATCACAGGATACAAGGACCAAGGAAGATAAGAAGAAAAGGAAGAAGAGAAGGAAAGTACCCATAAAAATAGGAACTTGGAACGTTAGGACTATGATGAGGGCGGGGAAGCTGGAAAATATGAGGCGGAAAATGGATGCCTTGGAGCTGTGCGAGGTGAGATGGAAGGACAGCGGGGACTACTGGAGTGATAGTTACAGGGTAATCTATAGTGGTGGGGTTGAGAGTCAACATGGGGTAGCCATAGTACTGAAAGCAAAATTGGGGAGGAGGGTAGTAAATATTGAACAGGTGAGCGACAGGATACTAGTGATAGAAATAAAATCACGCCCTACAAATTTCGTATTGGTCCAGGTGGACATGCCTACAAGCAATCATAGGAAGGAAGAGGTGGATGAGGTGTATGAACAGATAATAGTAATGTTTATTACGGGCAAGTGCCCAATTTCAAATAAATTGCACATCAAGGTAACAAAAAAAGTAATTGCACATAGTAAAGAATACAAAATAAAATGAAAGAAGAGGTACAAAATACATAATTAAATGCAAGTATAACAAAATTTTTAAATTGACTCTCATAGACCATATGGGATGCAGCATTATTAAAAAATAAAATAATACAAAATACATAATTAAATACAAGTATAACTAAATAATTAAATTGAATTACATAGTATTACTGCACTATTTAAAAAAATAAAAAGAAAGAGGAAATACAAAATACACAATTAAATACAAATATAGCAAAATCTTTTGATTGACTTCCATAGGCCATTAGGATCACAACATTATTAATAATACAATGAGAAAGGAAATACAAAATACCTAATTAAGAACAAGCATGAAAAAATATTTTAATTGACTTTCATTGATCATAAGGATGCTATTCATTGATACTAAGCAATCCTTCCAAGCACCGTCTTCTGGAAACATCAGAAGAATCATGATTTATATCGACACATTGACTAATAGAGTTGTATAGCCTTAGCATTCGTACGACCAGCCGATTTCTGGAATAGTTTCTCTGGCAGTATTTGATAAAGAATAACTTAGCACTCCTGGTACATGTAAATGAAACATTAAAGGGTAACAATGCAAGTAAAGGGGAACAATTGACAATATTGTTACATATATTGTAAAGATATAATAATGCAGCAAGTTACCTTCTTACAGGGCGACAATGGGTAAGAAGAAGAGGCTGGTGAAGAGCTTGATATGGAGCGTAGCGCTGTATGGGGCAGAAACGTGGGCCATGAGAAAGGAGGACGAGAATAGGCTGCAGGCATTTGAGATGTGGGTGTGGAGAAGGATGGAGAAGGTGAGGTGGACGGAAAGGAAGACTAACGAGGAAGTGCTTGAGATGGTGGGCGAGGAAAGGAAACTTTGGTATGAAATCGGGGATAGGCAGGGTAGATGGCTGAAGGATTTAATGGAGGGTGATGGGTTGCTGAAAAGTGTGATAGAGGGAAGGATGTTGGGCAAGCGGGGAAGGGGAAGAAAGAGAATAGGTTTCATGGATAGGATGAAGAAGGGTAGATCTTATGCAGAGGTGAAAAACGATATCCTAGAGGGTAATTGCACATAGTAAAAAGTAATTGCACATAGTAAAGAATACAAAATAAAATGAAAGAAGAGGTACAAAATACATAATTAAATGCAAATATAACCAAATTTTTAATTGACTCTCATAGACCATATGGGATGCAGCATTATTAAAAAATAAAATAATACAAAATACATAATATGAATTATGAATGTGTAAAATACCTGGAGGAGATTCTCTGACATTCAGCAAAACCTACCTTTACCGGTAGAATACATGATAATAATATAATAATCCTCGAACGGTATCAAATTATTAGTGGCCGGGTGAGATTGATGTGTATGAGGTAACAGTAAAAAAAATCATTGAGATCTTCCAACGGAGGAATACTGGTAGGTGTTCTTCTTCGACTTATGATTCGGTATTTACGCAAGTCCGGCCAAAGACTTCGGGAGTCTATTGCATTGCTAAGTTTTTTCTCAAGGAACTTATTGTTATGGGATTTAATTAGGCAGACTACTTAATTCCTAAGGATTTTAAATCGATCATGAGAGCATGGGATCTGATAAATCTTTTTCTCTCGCGATCTCTTTCTTTCATCAGGAGTCGTACTTCAGGTGTCAGCCAAGGGGCAGGTTCATCCTTGGTTTGGAAGAATCTCAATGGTGCATATTTTTCCAACAATCTGGTTATCGATACCCTCCACTTCAAAAATCTCTTTCCAGTTTTGCGTCTCAAGTTCTCTGGTGAGATATTCCGAGTTTATGTTATCTTAGTTACGGCCACTACTGATTTTTTCTCGTTTTTCCGGAGCTGATAGACCTAACTTTCAGCTATAATGAGCCCTGATTGAGCTCGCTGCAGATTTGTGCTCCGTTTGCCAATGTTTTCCTTGCCACTACAGGAGAGATGGAAGTAGTTTTAATTAGTATCACTCACGTCCGTAATATATGGCTCTTTAATCTTCTGAGTCGCGTAAACATCTGCAAACCTGATCGTAACGTGTCGAAGCGATTGAATTAAATTATTTCATAACACTTCGCACTTATTTTATTCTTCTCAATTCTCATTCAGTCTCTCGTACAGTCATCAGAAAAACCACACAACAATCTCTCTCTCCCAATACGTACATAGCAACCCCTTATGTGTGTTCTATTCCGTGTTTACGATATTACGTCAATGTCCCCCCCTAAAACACACATATTCTTTACAAATACCCAAAATTAACATCACCAGATAAATTTAAAGTGAACATAAATAACAGACAAATGCAAATCCATCACTTAGAGCAATACGGTCTTCATAATCTCCTAGCTTCGTCTGAGGTTGTAGCGTGTCCTCTCGACATCCGACGAGTTGGGTTTAACCATCACCTCCATCGAATTGCCGCTCCCAACACCTCTTGTTCTCAGGGCCCGCTTCACCCTCTTCAGATCCGCTGCATGGACCTTCACTGGAGGTACAGTTTTAAGAGAGTATACCCCTTGGCCTAACCGTTGATCCACTTCAAACGGTCCAACCCACTTTTGAGCTAGACCCGCGTGGTATCCTTCCGCCTTGTTGCTCAGTGCATGATTTCGCCGCAAAACTAGCTCTCCTGATTCGAAGATACTCTCTTCTTGCACGTCCAGATCTTCTGCTTGTTTTAGTAACCGTCTTCTTGCCGTTTCACGTCTCTTGTCAACTTCCTTCTGGTGCTCTTCCCGCCATTCTTCGGAATGACCTACATGGTCTCCTTTTAGAGACAGTGATGGCATCTGCCAGTCGCCCGGTCTGTTGAGATGACGCCCAAGGAACAATTCGGCTGGTGAATACCCCGTGATGCGATTCACCCTTTGACGCAAAGCGAATAGTGACTGGGGTAAGTATTGATCCCAAGTTTCATGTTGCTTGTCCAGTAGATGGACTCGCAGAACCCGCTTCAAGTCCTGGTTTCGTCGCTCCGTTGGATTTGCTCGGTGGTTGTAGGTAGGTGTGGTCCAGTGTTCGACGCCCCAATCTGACAGCGTCTGTTGCCATAACCGTGACGTAAACTGGCTACAATTGTCTGACAGCAAGCAACGTGGATACCCATAGCGACTGAAAATCTCAGTCCGAAGTAATGTCAAGATTCGTCCCGTCGTGGCCTCTGGAATGGCGAATGCTTCCACCCATCTTGTGAATAGATCGGTCACTACCAGGATGTTGGTTTTGCCTCGTGATGTTCTGGGATATGGTCCCATTATGTCAAGCGCTACCACCTCCCATGGTTGGCGTGGTCTCCTCCCACGCATACTAGTGTTGGCCTTCTGGTTTGATGGTTTAGTGTAGGCGCAGATGGAGCATGCCTGGATGTAACTTGCAATGTCCCGTCTCATGGAAACCCAGAAGAACCGCCGACGAATCGAATTATAGGTTTCTGCCGTCCCAGGATGGCCTGCCTCTGCGCCATCATGGAATCTCTCCAGAATCTGGTCGCTGTTAGCCCTGGGAGTAACTATAACATTTGGTGAGTTTGAGATATGGGAGGAGTACATAAGCAGATTATTCTCAACTCGAAAACCTTTATAACATATCTTATCCTGACTGCTATTGGTACCCCTTGTAATCCATTATCGCATCTTCCTGCAGTTTTCATCGTTTTCTTGCCACTTTCGAATTTTATCGATGTCTATTTCACCTTGAATATTCATCAAAACAGGGCCTTCACTTTCAGCAATTGTTTGGGAAGGAATCTCTCTCTCAAGTATTTCGGCTTCCCCAGGCATTGCATCACAAGTCGGATGTCTTGAGAGACTATCAGCTGTTTGATTCCTTTCTCCGCTAACATGCCGTACTTCAAAATCAAAATCTGCAAGCAATAAGGCCCAGCGCATCAGTTTTGATTTGGTACCAGACACACTATTGAGCCACTGTAGCGAAGAATTATCCGTATATAGTCGGAACTTCCTGCCTTCTAAGTATCCACGGAATTTTCCGACTGCCCATACAACTGCTGACGTTTCCTTCTCCGCGGTACAATACCTTTTTTCGGTCGGCAAAAATTTTCGGCTCGCATACTCGATGATATCTTTTCCATTCTTTTCCTTCTCGTGAAATAATACTGCCCCAAGCCCTAAATCGCTGGCATCGGTCTGTAGGCATAGTGTACGCTTAGGATCTAGGTATGCTAACCTGGGGGCACCACAGATGGCCTTTTTAATTTGCCTGAAAGCGTTCTCTTCCTTTTCAGTCCACTTGAAATGTTGACTCCCATTCAATAGATCTGTCAGTGGCGTTGCCGTTGTTTCAAAGTTTGGCACAAAACTACTATACCATCCACACACCCACAAAAACTGTCTTACTTGACGTTTCGTACGAGGCCTCTCCATCTCCTCTATAGCTCTGTTCTTCTCCGGCTGCCGTTCCAACCCTTCAGCTGTTAAAATATGCCCCAAGTATTCTACTTCCGGTGACATAAAATGACATTTCTTCAGCTGACAAGTCAATCCGTGCATCTTTAACCTTTCCAAAACTCTAGCCAAATGTTGTAGATGCTCCGTCAAGTTTGAGCTGTAGACAAGGATATCATCCAAATATACTTGGCGAAATTCCCCAATATAACCAGATAAGACTTCATCCATAAGTCGCACGAACGTTGATGGTGCATTCTTTAATCCAAGTGGCATGACTTTGAATTGATAAAGACCTCGAGGAGTTGTGAATGCTGTCATGGCTCGGGAATCTTCTTCCACTTCGACTTGCCAATACCCAGAATTAAAATCTAAAGTGCTAAAGACCTTGGCGCCATTGACTTGTTTCAGCAAGTTCCTAAGGTCTGGCATAGGGTATGCGTCTGTGATGCTTCTTCCGTTCAGTTTCCGAAAATCCACACACAGCCGTTACTCTCCATTTTTCTTTTTTGGAAGTACTTTTGGAGAAGCCCACCCAGATGTTGATGGTTCAATTATCCCTTGGTTTTCCATGTCTTGAATCTTGCTGATTACAAACTTCTTTTTGTCCGGATTAATTGGGTAGGGCCTTTGCTTTATGGGTGTCTCATCCCTGCATGTTATTTTGCGTTTGACTGTAGTAGTGTGCCCTATTTTTCCAGTTATTACCTCTGGGAACCCTCTTAGTAGCGTTATCAGTTTTTCCTCCTCCTTCTTTTCCAATGGACCAAAATTGATGTCGGCTGGTATTTCGTTTATATGTGGAGAGGTTGTATGGCACCTACTCTCCACCCACCCCAACCTGACATTTTCCAATGAATAACTCATTGACTGTATAATCAATAATAACTCCATACCTCGATAAGAAGTCATTGCCCAAAATTAGATCCGGTATCAAATCTTCGATAATATAGACACGTAATTCAATATTCATTTTTGAACATTTGGCTTTCAATACAGTCTGGCCGTTGACATTATATGTTTTTCGCTGCTCCCCGCACATTCGTCACATTTTCCGGCTTAGTTGGTGTGAGTAACTTTGCAATATGTGTATTCACAAAAGAATGACTGGCTTGTGTGTCCAATAGAGCAGTGAATTGCTTACTCTGAATCTTAATGGCAATGGCTGGACGGGGATAGTCCGAATCACCAGTGCCCTATGTTGCGAGTCTTGTGCCAGGTTTGGTCACGCCTGTGGTTGGTGGCCGACTATTGGAGGTAATTGCGGTTCCCGGTACCACCTTCCTCCATCCAAGGATAGACCGGATTTAGTTTTCCTCCGAATTCGGGCACCTATCTTTCAAGTGCCCAAACTTCCCGCAAGTGTAACACTTCCTCGTCGTTCCCTCCTCCGAACCACCTTTCCCTTTGGCGTTGACTTCCTCTTCTGTTGCACAATTTCTCTCAAATCTTCAAATCTTGTGGGACGGGTTACCTTTACTAACGGTCTAATTTTATCTTGTAGTAATTCTATTATAAAAGGGACAGATTCGTCATGATTGTGTAATGGGTGAACTCTCTTAAACAACTGTTGTTTTTGAATTATAAATGCACTAGCTCTCATGCCTGATGGTTGACTTTCCGTGAGAAGTTTTCTATTTATGGCAGCCTTCATTGTCTCTGAATCAAATCTCCGCAATATCTCTTTTTGAAAATCCATCCAATCAAAATTTAATCCTTTGACGTTATTAAACCAGGTTGCTGCTGAACCTCTTAGCTGAAGAGATACGATGCGCACATAGACCTCCTCTGGTAGATTCATTCTGTTCAACATGGCCACACAAGTGTCAATGAATAACTTTGGGCATTCTTCCAACCTTCCATGGAACTCCGGTAAACAGTCTCTGATTACTTTTGGATCAATGGGTAAACAGTCAAGTGGTGTTACTTTTCCATCATTTCGAGATTCCAGCTTTGTATTATCAATCACTTCCTGTAGTTTTGTGTCAAGCCTAAGTTCAATCGTAGCTATTTTGCTTGAGAGTTCCCCTCCAAGTTTCTCCATTTCACTTTTAGTTAATTTTAGTCCTTCTTCAAGAGCAGGGGCGCCGACTTATAAAAAATATTGGGGGGGGCCCATATCGGGGGTCTTGCCCCGGGAAATTTTCTAAATTTTAGATGAAAAATAGTGAGTTTTAAAGTTTTTTTAAAGCCTTTTAGAGGAGTCATATGATCAACATTAGAACCCCGAAAACTCGACTCTCTATAACTCGACACTTCGGGAAACTCTACAAGCCTGACACATTTTTTAGCTTTGAAAAAAGAAACAAAACATCAACAGCACGGTATTTTGGTAAAAAGCTAATTTCATTTACAGTTATAATTACGCTCATAGACTATTACAGAGCAGTGAATATATAGCTCTGAACAAACTGAAATTATATTTAAATAAATCCTAAACTATCATAAAAAGAATAAAACAAAATATTGCTGTCGCTCAGTAATAGCACTTTGATTAATGAGTGATATAGCTAATTTAAGTTTACTTTGAATAAGACTCAGGGTTCATTAAATTAAAACAATATCTCAACATTAATCCTTTAATGCAGTTAGTAAAGTTTATACAGTACGCCTAATACTTTCAGTCAACAAGTATGTAAATAGCGGGTTTTAATTGGGTCTTAACACTCTAAAAATACTGAAGTACTTGAAAATAAATAATACAGTGCTGTAGTACGAATTATAGATATAATCGTAATATATAAATACAGTACTGAACTATCACTAACATTTCGAAACTGAAAATTTAACATTCTGTATGTATTTATCTGTTTTATAAAGATTTTTAATATTGCTATAAATACCATTATTAGGGCAAGAGTGTCTTTAGAAAGGTGCAAATGTCGACCGTCTGACCGGATTACTGTATATGAAGTCGTTGATGACTGGTCGGATATCCAATTCATCCAAAACATCTCGGTGGGCATGGAGAACAGCCAAGTTGTTGAATCGCTTCTGTCCCATTGCTGATCGAAGATATGATTTCAGACGTCTAAGGGCGCTAAATGACCGTTCTGCTGTCGCTGTCGTTATTGGAACTACTTGGAGAAACTTAATGCACTTCACTACTTCGCATAACATTTCTCCAACTGCAGGCTCTTGTGTAATGTACTTTCTTACATCACGCATGTTTTTTAAGACCAGCTGTTTTTTATTAGCGATATCGGCTAACATATGCAAGTGTAAGCGCAGTCTCTCAATGTCTGGGTCATTTTTGAAAAACTCAGTTGGTTTTACAAAATTTGTTTCCCCTCTGTTTACTAAAAGCAAACACTCTTGTTCAACTGCAATAACCTGCGTGAGTCCAGTGGATGCAAACCGCTCAGTAATGCAAGATTGCACCGTTTCACAAATTTCAATGTAAATAGCTTTGTAGTATTCCTTTGGGGTTTTGAAAGTGTGCGGTGAGCTGGCTTCGTCGTTTTCATATTTCTTTGGCATACGTCGATTCCGAGGAAGCGAAGGATCATCAACTTGTGAATCTTTTAAACACAATGCCCAAAAGTGTTCAAAACTATCACGCCTTCCATTCAATATACAAATCAAGCCCTCATATATTTTTCCCAGATCAGCAACACTTAGATGAGGGCATTGAATTTTTTCATTGACATCCTCTACTGGGTTCATTACATGGCAATAAAGACGTAAAAATAAATAAGTCTTAAATTGTAACATTGACTCAAGGTAGCCTGCACATTTTTAACCTGCCTCTGTTTTGTCCTCTGCAGTAAATGTTTTAAAAAACTCTAGAAGTTCTTCAAATTTTTTCACTATTCTCAAGATACTGGAAGCTCGCATTGTCCATCGAGTCGGGCAAAGAGGTCGTAGACCAGCTTGATCGTTGGCGCTCTCACAGCGTATGCTCCTGAAAAGTCCCATCCTTTTGGTGGATTCCCTTACGGTGTTTATTAAGTCCTTGGCAAAAGCCATAATATCCCTCATACACGTAAGAGCGCGGAGACTGTCTACAACTGCCAAGTTTAAACTGTGAGCAGTGCAGTGCACATAACGTGCTTTTGGTTGTACATCCAAAACTAACTTTTGTAGTCCTTTGAACCTACCTCTCATATTCGAGGCACCATCATAGCACTGTCCTCTTAATTTATCCATTGACAAATCAAGACGAGCCAGAACGTCTTTTATAATAATAAACAGAGTTTGTGATTCAGTGTGGGGGGTCTCGTATAAGCCAATAAAGTCTTCGTTGATGATTAAGGAATCATCGACAGTACGAATACAAAATGACACTTGTTCGTGAATCGAAGAATCACTTGTTTCGTCAACTATAATAAAATAATGTTCAGTCTTCTTGATTGAAGCCAATACCTTTCTCAACACAGTCTTTCCTAGTAGATCAATGATCTCGTTTTGAATATCGTGGGATGTCCACTTGTACCCCGAACGCCCTAACCAATCTTTTAACTCAGGTACGTCATTCTTTCGGAGTTCCAACAATTGAAAAAAATTTGAGTTTACGTCTTCGTGCCCTCTAATTGCTAGTCCTTGTCGGCATAGAAATTGCACAGTAGTAAAAATTGTCTCAAGAGCTAAACGGCCTTTCTTCATATCACTATGTAACTGTTCATTCAATTGGGAGACCACACTTCGGTTAGTGATAGAATTTAGTCTCAGAACACTTTCTTTATGCGTAAACGTATTTTCATGAAGACGGAATTTTTCCAAAGCCTTTTTCCAGTTAGAAAAGCTTATGGAAAGAAATGCATCTTCTTTTTTTTAAGAAAATTGTAATAGATTTTTAGCATCTGCCTCTTTGCAGGTTTTGCAATAAACTTTGTCGGTAGATGCTTCATATTCTAGCCATGCATATTTGGTCAACCAAGACTTCTGAAATGATCTTCTCATGCCGGATTGTCCAAGTTTCGGCTGTGAACACTTCTCGCCTGAAGACGATGAAGCAATTGACGACACAATAATTGTCGGAGGTTGACTTGCAGTATCATCAACTACCAAGCGCGCCTTTTTGGTAACAAATTTATCCATTGCAAACTTAATTCACAATACACTAAGAGACTAAAGTAAACAAATAAAATATAGTCATATAAAAGAGTCTCCTAAACACTAAAGTCGAAACGCTAAACACGTCTGCACTGAAAGAAAATATCCACACTGAATGACTGCGCCAGCAGGGTGAGCTTCATATTACCGCGGCGTCGTAATGTCTTGAAGTGTCAAGGCGACGCGAGGCAGAGGCGCGCAGGGTTTCAGGTGCTTCTGCTTTCTGCTTCAGTGCTTTTGCTGTCGCCGCGGCCGCAGCGCTGGCCCGCAGGGCTGCAAGTTGGTCATTATTACCATTATTGGTCATTATTTCTGATCTTGATCATTAAAAGTCATTATTATTCTAAAAAGTCACTAAAATTCAATTCTATACCGTATTTACTTACAAGTAGGATGAGGATTTTTGTCGCTTTTATTCGCCTAATCGGGGTTGTCCTATGAGCGCGAGAGAAGGATTCATGGCAGACGACTCCAAGCTGCATATGCTTCGGAAGCGAACGTGTAGATGAGCCCGGTGTGGCAGCAATGTCATCTGATACCCAGGCACAAATCGACAATTTCTGACTAGCATCTTTATTGCATCTTCCACAACAATGTAGTGAGGTGGATTGACCAATCGATCAACCAATGTCTCCTGCATACATCCTGTTTTGGTTGACCATGAAGGTAATGTAGCCAGGCAGTCAGGCGACAGAAGAGTAGCATTATGGTAGGGGTGAGATTACAAAATGTACGAAAGTAGCGAGCGAATGCTTAACCGCCACAACTAAGTTTTATTGAAGAACAATACAATGTTACAATACGGACAAGATCTTACGTAATATGGTTCCAGACCCTCGTTACGTAAGACCATGTAAGACAATCCTAACCCCCACTCTCCCTCAAAACGTCTTCCATAATACTTAATAGGAGCAAGGAGGTCCAATTTCTTATTTTTTGTCTCTAAAATCCTACATTGTTCTTTTTTCAAAGCCGTCTTATGTGTAACTACGGTAATATAAAGGGTCCAAAACGTGACAAACCTCCCATTATTATCTGGCCGGTTTCAGTAGGGTTTATGTTGTATTTGGTCAATTTGTGGTCATTATTTGAGCAAAAATAAGTCATTCTTCCATTTAAATCAACCGGGAGGCCGCTTGCATCCCTGTTGGCCCGCCAGTCTGTACCCGAAGGTTCACGCACCGGGACAAATTCAAAGTGTGTCGCAGCACCGAAACACTATCATGATTCACACCACTTGTTTTCAGTTAACCTGTTTACTACCGTAATAATTATTTGTTTTAACTCATTACTGAATGTATTTTAAAAGGTAACTATCGTCAAACAAGGGAAATAAAAAATACCAACATATTTTTGTGATTTTACAAAGCATAATATAACTTAATTATTTTCTTGAATTATTGGGGGGGCTCAGCCCCCCAAACGAATTTTTGAGGGGGCTCGGGCCCCCTCAGGCCCCATGGAGTCGACGCCACTGTTCAAGAGTAATAACTTTATTATTGACTTCCTGAATTTCGGTTAAACATCTGGCCTCGAGCTTTTCCAGAAATTCCTCATTTTTTTCTATTTTACTGGTAAGAGCCTTAAGTTCGGCCGACTGGAATTTTATTTCCTTCGTAATACTTGACATCTGCGTCAGTAATTCAGATAATATATCCGTACTCACCGCAGTCAAGGAATCCCCCATCCGCTGTTTGCTGGCTTCTTCGATCTCTACAAAGAAATCTGCCGGATCATTTCCTTCTCTCCTCGATTCTTCTTCCAATCTCAACCTCAAGTCCGGTTTTGTTCCCGTTGTAGGCAGATTCCTGTCTGTTAACGCCTTTTTAAGGAGCACGATACTCATTTTTTCCATGAATATCTTCATCGTCGTCCTGTCACGGTCGCCAATTTAACGTGTCGAAGCGATTGAATTAAATTATTTCATAACACTTCGCACTTATTTTATTCTTCTCAATTCTCATTCAGTCTCTCGTACAGTCATCAGAAAAACCACACAACAATCTCTCTCTCCCAATACGTACATAGCAACCCCTTATGTGTGTTTTATTCCATGTTTACGATATTACGTCAATCGGAATAGAAAAACGTCACATTATTGGATTAAATGTCAATGTTTCGCATTTATACTACTGCAATAGAAAAATTGAAAGGAGTTGATCGCCTAATAAGTGTAAAAATATACCCAAAAAAATTTTCATTATCCAATTACCTAGCTAGCTCTATTTTTATATCATAAATGAACAAGCAATTTACATTAATTTACAGAAATGTATTTTAAAATGCCATTTCGATCGAAGTAAGGCTTTAAACTAACCCTCATTTTGAAAAAGTATATCCGGTAATTGGTCGTCATATCTAAAAAAATGGATCGAATGAAAGTTGATGGACTCGAAGCAGATTCGTTGGGGAATACTCGCCTGAACTTAACTCACCAGTCTAATTCGACTGGAGAACAATAGATTGATGCTAATTATAATTTGAAAAAGAGCTATGCATATTGGTTTATCTATTCCGTTTAAAATGTTCGAATATTTATTTGAGTAGAGGTAGCATATGAATCTTATTTAGTGTTACTAATGAGGGCTAAAATATTATCGAGAATAATATTTATGCGAATCCAATGGCTTCATTCTTGGGTTTACTCTTATCGCAGGTAGTGTTTTCTTAACAGAAAGTGCCAACTCAGCAACTGACAACTGAACGTCCTCCTTTTTCGGAGACTTCTCCTGCCGTTAGGGTAGGGCTGATGGCAGCTGGGCGTTCAGTAGCCGATATTGCCCACGAGTTCGGGGTTCACCGGGTCTATAATAGGTGGCTGAAGAGAAGGAGATGTCCTTCTGAAAAACAGGCCAAGAACCAGCAGGCACCGATGCAAGACCGCTGTCCAAGACTTGGCGATTAGGGACCACGTTGAGGGGCACCCCCCTCATGAAACGTGTGTTGGCCTCACTTCAACAAGAATTAGGGTATGGGTGCAGTTATTCGACCTACCGTAGTAGGGTCATCGAAAGTGAATTGCGCCATTATAGGCCGTTCCGGAAGCCCCGCATTAATGGCCAGCCGATGGAATCCTGACTCTCCCCCGCGGAGACTTATATGTGAATATTGACCAGGCTTTCTGGGATCTTACCATCTTCAGTGATGAGAAGACCTTTCAAAGTGACGAGGATGAGCAGGAACTATGGCGTCCTAGAGGCCATAGGTTGGTTTTAAAAAGAGACTGTTTTTTTTTCATTCCCTTTTCTAAATCTACTACTCCTTCGAATATTTATAATTTTTTTCAACCAAAGTATTTCTATGAAAATGTGCTATTTTCACAGGTACCAACCACAAAATATGATTACGAGCGACAGGTCTGGTCGAATCAGCATTGGGTGTTGGAGTGCAATGACTGCTTCAGGGCCTAGACCCTTGATTCGGACCTCTCATCGAAGAACAGCCGGAGGGTATGTGGATATCCTTTGGTAAAACTTAATGCCGTACGCACGACAAGTAATTTCCGAAGGCGAAGAAGTTGTGTTTTCCCAGGACAATAGTCCTATGCATAAGGCCAGAATCGCGACAGTATATTTGGATATTAGAAGCCTTTCCTCGCCATCACTTTCCCCTGATTTAAATCCATTTGAGATTATGTGGGGGATCATGGTCCAAGAGTGGTCCAGTGTGCGCTCTAATGAGGCTTTGGAGGATCATGTGACAGACTTTCCTTGAACGCCGTCCAAAATGGCTTCAAAACCTAGTGGGGTAAATGGGACGCAGGCTACAAGAAGCGATTGATTGCCATGGGAAATGACAAAATCTAGAATTGTTGAAATTTGTTTTCGTTAAATAGTGTAGCCAAAAAATCAAATCGTTTTACTTGCCAGTTAGCCTGTGAAACTACCAGAAAGTGACGTATTTCATAAAGAAATGATAACCCCTGTCCCCTAATCTGGCTGACGAAATAATATTAATCTGAGAGTTAGGGAATTTCATATTGATTATTTGTTTCTGATAAAAGTCTTCGACTTACTTCATGGATTAGGCAATATAGCCTATTCTGGATACCATTTTAACCATGGACGTCTAACGCCTTATTGTCCTCATGGCTTGCACTCCAAGGTAATTCTGGGGAGATTCGGTTCGTGCTAGGAAAAGTTTCGTCCCCACCTTCCCCCCCACGGTTTCGACTTTCTTTCTGAGGAATTTTACGAGCTTAGATTAATTTTTCAAAATGACCTGCCGTCACGTATGCCCTTCTGGGTATGGTTTGGGGTGCTAGTCAAGGTGTTTCATCATGATTGATAGGAATGGAAGACAATGGAAAGAAACCAGCATTTTCAATGCAATTAATGGCGGAAAATTTATCCTATGGGGAAATTGTAGGTTATATTGTATTCTGTACAGGACAGTACATTCTCCCAACCGGTATGAAGGGGATGTGCGACGGCCCGCTCGGGGTTGATCTCAAGGTATCGTTGACGAATATCCCTTCACGTACTCGCACAGCAACAGCGTAAACAATATGAATCCTTATGGTACATCTGCAAATTAATCTTTAAAACAGCGCAAAAATGAAACTCTCGGATATCTGAACAGCTAACATGCTATGAGTATGCGTCCGGTGGGAATAGGGCGCCTACCTTTAGCCAATGCGCCCCCCCCCCTCTCCCTGTCCCCACTGGGTGCTTTCGATGTAGAACGGCGATCGCCGGCGATAGACGGCAGTTGCGCAAATCGATCTTGCTTTGTTCGGCTCTCCTCATAGCGGAGAGCCACCGGAGCCTTAGCTCAGCGGAGCCACCTCCACTAAATCGAAAGCACCGCGGCGTGGCGATCGCCGTCTATCGCCGGCTATAGCCGCAAATCGAAAGCACCCACTATCTAGTCACATCCAAAGGATCAGGAGGGGAAATGCAGAGGTTATCGTCCTCGAGTATATGCATACGGAATATTTTTAAAAGACTTCAAGCCAAGCAATAGATAAAGAGAGACCTAGAGGGAAAGGAAATTTTAGTGTTCTCATTGCTGTTTGATAGCTCGGTCTGGAAATTATTGAGCACCCATGTCCTCCTCCTTGGGTACTGCATATCGGATTAACATTTTACAAACGGTCAGGGTTTTTTACGTCACCCTCCCTTCTTCGGAAGAGACCTCCATTCCTCTGCAACATTAGTCACCATTGTGTCCTCAAACTCATCGTATCCGCGCCGCGACCACTTCTCTCCCATTTTGCTTTATAACCCTTTCGCCATACATTCTTCTTAACCTTTTCAATGAGGTCAGAGTCCTGTACCTTAAGAGTACGAGCGTCGGCTCATCCGCCAAGGAAAATCCCTCACGCTTACGGTTTATAACCCGGCAAGACTGACCGCCAAACCCCTGCCGGGGAATTCCAGCCGGCCGGAGGTGCGGGGGTGAGAAAGGGACCTCTCCCCTCCTCCCCAACCTCATAACTGGAGGAAGACAAGAAGGTGGGGAGTTTGGGGGATGGGAAGATTTGATACTCCTATGTGAACAAACGTAAGTCGCTACAATATAACATTATCAGGGTTCAATCTCTATTCACTCATAATAAGTAGAAGTTTCTAAGCAAAATAATTTTCAAACAGTTTTCACAAGTAGGTATATGGGATATTAATCCTAAAATTATCAAGTCTGCCGGACACAAGTGGGCGAAGAACGCCCGTTTTACATTTGAAGCACATGATAAACAAACGAGGAAGCATGCTAGATATATGATTGTTCTTGAAATCATGATATTATTGATGGAATTAATAATTTTCAGTTGGAAGAAATTATTTTAAAATATCCCATACATCTCCGATTGCGAAGATCCCAAAAAATTTAATGTCAAATATTACACTCGTTGCCATCTCTGAAATTATTATATTTTACATTGTTTCTAATTGTTACACGTTCGTGATGCTGAAGTTAGTAAGTCATCTGTTGTTGAGACGCGTAAGATGTTAGCTGTTATGATATTCCGATAGCTCCATTGTTGCGCTGTTTCCAAGCCAACTTTTTTGGTATACCATAAGGATTCCCATTGTTTACGCTGTGGGATCGGGTTGGTGTGGTGGCTAGAGTTGGCTCGAAGTGGCTAGGTGGTAGAGAGAGCTAAACTGGCTAAACATACGGGCGGCCAGGGTTCAAATCCCTGCAGAGGAGGATATTTTTCAGAGGAAACCCGATCCCTACTTGAATGTCTTGTGGAGGGCACTTCAAGTACAGCACTCCGTCTGTCGGATGAGACGTTAAGCCGTGGTCCCCTTGGCGCTTTTCGTTAAGAGCAGACTAATGCCGACGCCGGGTTAACATCCACCCTTCCTCCCTTACCTATCCCCTATGGCGCAAATAACCTTAGCTGTCGGTCGCCTCCCCAAATAGCCAATCCATTGTTTACGCCAAGGAGTATAGAGTACTCTATACTCCTTGGTTTACACTGTTGCTGTGCAAGTAATGATGACGATTCCCTGAGATAAGACCCGACCGGGCTCCGAACCATGACTGCGAACCGAAAGTCCATCCGCCACTTTAACTGAACTAAAACTATTCCACAGAAGGAACGGTTCCGGAACATTATATTTCCTTCAAAATTCTTCTTTCGTTCAAGTAACGAAACCGAAGCCAAGCCGTACATAAAGTTTCATTCCGAACCGAAACTACAGTCAAAAAGAAAGCCTGTAGTTTCGTTCCGGAACGAAACTATACGCTTGGTTCCGGTTTCGTTTAACATCCCTGCACAAAACCCCAAGGTCTGTAGAGTACTCTATATACCTTGACAAAACCCTACCTACATAATAGAAAGCATATACGATCATATACTATCACGATGAAAAATCGATTATTTCGTCCTATCCACACAAGGATACAGGGCGCCTCCAAGGCTTAGAAAAATGGAAAAGACAGCGCACATATCGGTCACGTGGCATGTGTAACATGCACGCGGCAGTTCAAAGAGAGCTTACAAAGCCACGATCTCAGCGACTACCGCATGAATGACATCTTTCATTTACTCAAAAGCGAAATAAAATGTATATTGGAATAAGGATGAATTGGCGTGTATTTAACTACCGGTGGATAAAATTCACCGATTCAGAATAAATGACCCGGCAGTCGACACTCGTAACTGCTGTCGCCTCAAAAGGCTATTGAATTAGTATTGCGGCTGTTTTTGGCCATTAATTGTATTAGGTTGCATAGACTTCTTCCAGTATGCCTTAGAGGTATACCTACTGGAAGAAGCAACTAGCGCAAGCTGTGCCATGTATTTTCTGAACCATGAGATTGACTTCTTGGATGAACATTTATTTTAAAAAGTGATTTTTTTCGTATTTTCTTGATTTGTGTTAAAATATTTTAAATATTTATTTATGTATTCATTTTTTATTAATACCTAATAATTGGTTTAGCCTGAATACTAATATTTATGCCAGTTCATGTAGCTAATGGTAGCATGTGTATTTCATCACTGGCACAAGAAGCGCTCACTTATTGACTTAAGGTTTTTGAGGGTCATGGATTCGATGAAAGTTTAAAATATGTAGAAAGAGATCAACATCTTATCCTTTATTTCTAATCCTTTATTATTCATGACTATTACTGCAGTTGCATCGGTAAGGAGAGAAAAAACGTTACTTCACGAATTATCCAGGAAATCTAGAAAATGATTTGGCAGTATTTTTTTTATTACTGAGGTTTCATTTGTACTACTAGGAAGGAATGTAAAACAATTCATTAACGACACATGACTATATTGACATAAGAAGTCAGATGTGCTATAGCTCCACTGAATCTATTTAGCTTCTATACGGATTTCTTGGACTTTTCAGTCATCACCTGAGGAGCCAACGATTTCATGGCCTGTATTGTTTGCGAGTTAAATTTGTAACATATCTCAATCAGTGATGTAAATAGGATTACCTTAGGGGTAGGGGGTAGATTGGAATTTAGCATCTAAGGGGGTTCATAAAAACTGACCTACTCAATTCACCATTGTAATGCTATTTTTCGCTACGACAAATAGTAAACATTGAGAAATAGTTTTGATCCCCCTTTGGGAACAACCCCCAGCAACTAACCTTCTTTGGGAGAGGACTGATCATCTCCTTCCTTCCCCTGCTCTCATTGACTGTAAAACAATTTGACGCTTGCTAAATATTAACAGCAAGTTTTTAAATAAAAAAACACACCGTTTATCTCAATGATTGCAAGAACACTGATTTATTCTATCATAGTGAAGTTTGTGAAAAAATAGAAATTGTTATCAAAATTGAAAAAATATCCAATTTTCCAACCTATGAAATCTTCCATAAGCAAGGCTTAACTAGTTACTTAAATTGAAGGTTACCCTTTACAATGTTGCAAGGGTTTTATGATAATTTCTTTGATTTTGGTGCAAAATATCTTTTTCTTTCTCTCTCAAGTTTTCTCATTTTCTCTGGGTTGCTTCTTTAACATGTGTCAATCTTTGCACTCATCCCTGTAAGACCTAGACCACTGCAGTCCTTTAAAATAATCAGTCCCTACAACCTTATCTTTGACCTCCCTCAGCCATGGGCGTAATTCGGGGCGGCATTTACCTACCCTCAGTATTTTGAAGGAAAAAGTTTTTGTAATATTGCGTCCTCGGAAACACGAAGTTTACTGGGACATTTTTCTTTACACCACTGTATTTATCTCGAAGAAGCCATTAAAGTGATAGATGGAAAATTGAGAATATTAGCAATAATACTGCGGTTGCAAAAATCTCTAAAAAGGCATTAAAATCTACCTATCTACCCGGACCCTCCGGAAATCTCTGCCTCCCCCCTCCATAATGAAAATGCTCAAATTACGCCCATGCCCTCAGCCTCTAATGACTTTCTACATTCATATTCCATGCCATTTACCCTCGTAAACTTTTAGTACTCCTTTCGTGAGTCTGTACCGTTTTCACTGGCTTTCTTGGATAAAATAATATCGCCTTCCAATAATGTTCCCCAATGAAGCTTCCCTGATGAAGACTCGTGTATTTCATGTTTCAGAGCTTTCAGGATTATAACAAGAATAATATAAAAAAAAACTTTAGGTCATTACAAATGACATAAGACAGGGGATGAGGTACTTCATACCGTGCTCATACCATGTAAACGAAGTATTGAATATACTTTCTGAAAAACGCTTAACCTTCCCGGGCATTTAAGCACAAAATTGCTCGGCAAAACAATAAAAAAGTTTTTATTAGCATAGAGAGAGAAAAATTGCAAACATATTTACTTAAAAATAGAGATATATCTTCATTGGAACCGTTTCTATTGGTAATCAAACAAGAAGACTTAACACACGGCTTCCTCGCGTGCGAGCGGACGTGTACACATAACACGTGATCGACAGAAACAAAAGAAGTTTTCGTGCCGTGTTTAGTTGGTGTTTAGTGACGTCACGATCATTCTATCAGGTATATGACAATACCGACAGTATGACAGTATATTGGTACCTTGTGGAACTGATGGTGGTGAATAAATTGAGGGGAAATGTGATATAGCTGGTTACTGGTTTCGTAAATCACTCGATTAACGTTCGGAATTACGAAATAACCCTTGAATATACTCCTATCGTCATTAATCATACAATGCCAGGTAAAATAAATTGAAGTGTTTGGGGAAGTGAGAGGGATTTAGTGGTGGGTCTGATACTCGTGGGATTAGGCATCGTTATCTCTCTATCAAATCGTGTTAAGAAAATATTGGTACAAAATAAGAAATTTCACCAATTATTTGTGTGTGCCGTTTGTGTGCGTCGATTTTCAGTATGACGAGGTGTCATTACGATGTTCTGGGACTGCCGTTGGACGCTGATGCACAACTTCTGAGGGCTGCCTACAAAAGATGTGCTTTGAAATGGCATCCAGGTATTTTTTTGTTCATTTTCCTGTGAAATTTTGTTGAATAAACTTCGACGGATAGTGAATTTCAATTATCTGCTAAAAATGCAGTTAACAGTAAAAATTTTGGAAAGAAAAAGCGATGCTCTTGGATAACGCAGGCCTGATCTCTTTCATAAATTATTCCCAGACTGCCTGCAGTAATCGAAAAACCCTCTCATTCCACACGACCGTTTATCCTCTGCTGACACTAATCTCTATCTTCTGTGCAGACTGATACACGCTAGGTATATCATTTTCTTATCAGAATCCCTCTCCATCGCTATGCCTGTAGTCTCATCCCTAAATTCATTCATAATTGTGACACCTGTCTCTCATTACCTCTGACCCTCATGCTTAATCGCTGCTTTTCACATGAAACCTTTCCCTCCCAATGGAAAGTCCTCTAATCCGTAAAGCTGGCACTAAAGCTGTTGTCCCCAATTAGCATCCTATCTCAATACCTTCTGTCCTTTCGTCCGTTTGTAAGAGAATTGTTCTCAACCGGATGTACTAATTCGAATCTCCCTCACCATACCACCATCATGGTTTCCTCCTTGTCAGATCTTGCTCGACCAACCTTGCCGTCTTTCAGAATTTCACCATTAATGGCATTGAACAGTAGGCTAAGCTTAATACTGTTTCCCTTTACATTTTAAAGCTCTCGAATCCCTCTAGGGTGTCCATGTCTATTCAACCAAGACTGCAAGCTCACCATCTCAGATTTTCATATTTTTTTCCTGTTGCTGGTTTCAACCTAATTCTAAATAATCTGAAACATTTTAGCCCAAATGTAAATACTTTCTCGGGTACAGCTCGGATATGATATGATATTTCTCTCCCATTTTTTGTGCACCTGTAAAAACTAAATTAAGTCTGCTAGGCTGGTGAATATTTTTGGAGCCATAGACATGCAACTAGAGATTAAAAAATGCTGTTTAAACTTTGATACTTATTGAACACTTGTCCGTGAGCTGCCCATGACCTTGGAGTATTTCTTGATTTTCTGAAATAAAATGACTTCCAGAGTTAACATTTAACACATCTGGCAGTTTTCCTACCTATGATTCAATCTTGTGCACATTTCTGTTTGTTTGAGGAACCGTTTGATCAAGATTTAATGCTCAACGCCCAGGTAAACCCAATAAAACTTTACACTTCCACTTGTCAATCATAAAACCAAGACAAGAGTGATTGTTAGCTGTTGTGCAATATAAATTTACAACACCCAAAGGTCTTTTCTTACTATCATCAAAACCTTCTAACTGGGCATTTGTTGGACAGGCCTACTGGTTTGTCACATTTCTCAAAAAGATGCTAAGGGATGATATTTACCTCAGATCTTGGGTTATCTTCATCATAACTTTCTTATCTTCCACAACAAGAATGGCAAACCACTCAGTAACATTTTGAGCAATACTTTCAGCACTTTTAATCCTTTGATTTTCCTTGGCAATATTAAAAACAACATTTACATTCTCACAAAATAGCAGAGAAGTATCAGACTTCTCATCTTCATTTTGATTAACACTTTTTACAGCCTTTACCTTACATGAGACAGCAAAGTGATCTTTCTAATCTTGATAATATCCTCCTTTCTTAATCTCATCCATATCACTCTGAACTTGATCAATTACTACCCTGACCTTGTTTCCTTCATAAATTTCTGAATACCTACACAACCCACCAGGACTCACCCAATGCTCCACATCCATACTCCCAGATTATCACTCACCAAGCGCTCCCTATTTTTCGCCTCTCTTCTCTTCTAAATTCTCTTTCATCTGGAAAACATCAACCCTTTCACCTTGTATCACTCTGCCGTCGCTAACCACGCCATGTTTTAATCCCACTCAAAGTAATATTTTGTACTGTTACCCCGTGTTTTGGGATTATTTGTTAACCATTTTCTTGTTATCGTTTTTGCATTTGTGTCCTCCTATATTTGTTATATGTTCACTTCAAAGTGATATCGTGCTGTATGTTATTCTTTTTTCAAATAAAAAATGAAATCTTAATACATCAATTTTATAAATATTAAGAAAAGTTTAAATGTCATTGTTATTTACTTTTACTTGTTGAGCTTGTATCACATGAATTTTGTTTGTTTTTATAGACAAGAACTTAGATAATGTAGAGAAAGCAAAGGAAGAGTTCCAGTTGGTTCAGCAAGCCTTTGAAGTTCTCAGTGACCCTCATGAGAGAGCTTGGTACGATACACATCGGGAAGCAATTCTTAAAGGCGGTAATGTACTTGGCTGTTTTGAGAAGAATTATGTTTTAGTTTTATTTATTAAAGTTTCTACTTGAACACAAACATATAATATGTGTCAGAAGGAGGCGGTAAAAATGATGAATAAGCAATTTCCGAATTTGAATGTATATTAATCTACTCTTCTTTATATATATAATTCTTCTGTACGTGTGTATGTCACTGAACTCCTAAACAGCTGTACCGATTTTGATGAAATTTTTTGTGTCTATTTGAGTGTGTCCCTGGATGGTTTAGGTTTACAATTGGACCTGGTAGGTGACGTTGCGATCGTGCCCTAGGAAATTTTTATTTTTTAAAGATTTTTTGCATATCAGAACATATAACCCTAAAATTTGTCCCCCCAGCCATCCCCCAATATTTTTTAAAATGAAACAATCATAAATTTATGAATTACCATTAAAACCTTCTGAGAAGTTCATGAATAATTGACCATCTGAGAATAATTTATAGTTATGTTTGTGAGCCATTGGTGGCGCTGATATCGAATTCTGTGGTATTTGATGTACACATCAATACATGTGCAAGTCGTTGCACTTACGTTGTAGCTTGGCGTTGTTTTGACAAAACGAAATGATTGAAATGTCAAACTCAATGTCAATTGTCCCTTAGTATAAACTTTATCGAAAATTCGAATATCGAAAAAACGTTTGTTGAACCCAGTAATAGCAGGCAAGCCAACATTTGGGCAGGACAACATCTGTCGAGTCTGCTAGTATATATCTAAATTATGAATCAATAAAATAAATCCCACACTAAGTAGTGATATACTTCTATGTGTTTGCAATGCTTGTGGAATTCAGGGCTTTTGTAAGTTTCAATGCACTTGCATGATCGATTAATAGTAACCTTGGCACTTGTTCTCTCTCGGAGCTGACCTCGCCAACCGAAATGCAGTATTTGCCTCCACTGGCAATATATGCCTCCAGGCCACTCCCTCACTGCCTAGTCTTGATTTCATCCATAAAGTCAGCATCTCTGAATGCTTGCTAGGAACCCCTGTTATCAGTTGGTTGAAATGAACCATAATTGACAGTTCCCCAAAGATATTTTTGGATTTGCTTGACACTCACTCAATCTGCCTTTGTCAGTCGCTCCATCACTCGAACAGCTCGTGATGTAGCAAAAGCTGTCATCAGGTACAAGGGACCTTTGACTGCTTCCGAGTATTGTGCATTGTCCCATACTGATTCCTCAGTTCTATTGCCACTCATTTGACTAGGTGTTGCAACCATGTTTGTCTTTGTTCATATCGCAATGTTTCAAAATCCCTTTTTTATAAGAGCTTTGGCTAATGAAAATCCCTTCTTTCCCCATTCATCCATCAGTCGCAACTTATGGATGAATGTGTTTATCGCATTTAGATCATTCCCTGCCACCTGTCCATCATCTACATAAGTTGTTACTATTAACATTCTACTATCACGTTGATGTACAAATAAAAAAGGATCAGCTGGACTTGCTCTTAGCCCCTGCTCTTTCATGAATTGAATGAACTGCCTCTTTGACCATCTGGGAGCTTGTTTGAGACCATATAGACGTAGCTTGAGCCTTCACTCAACCACTACCATCATCAAACCCCATGGGTTGACTCATGAAATTTCCTCCTGAAGTGTGCCAAACAGGAAAGCTGCCTTCACATCAAATTCACGTAGCTCCAATCCCTCCACAGCAGCAATCACCAGCACAGTGTGCAATTTACTAAATCGTGATACTGGTCGAAATGTCTCTGCATAATCTGTGCCTTACATCTGAGCGTATCCTTTGGCCACAAGTTGAGCATGGTTATTTGAATCAATCCATTTGCATTCAGCTTTGTGAGCAGTACTCTAGCTCACACTCCAATAATTGCTTATGACCTTCATGGTTGTCAGATTTTCATGGTGAATTTCGACCCTTGGTGTTTATGCACCCATGCAAGTGACTTTGTACCACATCATTTGTCAATGCAGTGATTGGAATTTTGTCAATTTTCGTCATTACATCAACGACAATGTTGGGTTTATCCACCACGACAGGGGCTTACGACTTCGTCTCATGTGCTACAATGTAGACTTGAGGGGTGAACATCTAGTTCAGCATAAACCCCCCCTCAAAATTCGCCTTGAAGGAAGATGGCTTGGTGGTATAACTGGCTAACACACCTGACCGGCAATTGGGAGATCTGGGTTTGAATCCCAGTCCAGTCAAATGATTTTTTCATGGTGAATTTCAACCCTGGTGTAAATGACCCGTGCGAGTGACTTCGTACCACATCATTTGTCAATGCAATGATTAGAGATTGACTAATTCCCATGTGTCATTTTCTGCTAACGCACCCATTTCTTCTTGCATGCCTTATACCAGTCTGTCTTTTGTGGAGAATTTAAAGCTTCTTTGTATGATGCTGGATCTCCATTAATTGTGGAATATGCTGCATTAGCTGCAAAGCATAGTCGGAAGCATCTAAAGGGATAGTCCATCAGCGCACTGCACTCCTTGTTGATCCATTGTTTCCCCTTCCCACCTTCACTACTACCCCTTCTCCCCTAATTGAATTAAAGCAAGGGCAGAGGGTGCTAACCAGGCTAACCTAAGAGGACATGCTAACACACATTTTGAGCTGCG
Organism: Ceriagrion tenellum; assembly: GCA_963169105.1. Taxonomy (NCBI): domain Eukaryota; kingdom Metazoa; phylum Arthropoda; class Insecta; order Odonata; family Coenagrionidae; genus Ceriagrion; species Ceriagrion tenellum. The sequence goes on along the minus strand of OY720638.1, from coordinate 9,334,639 downwards.
CTGCTGACAGAGAACATGTAAACTGTTACTTTATTTTCTGTAGTGCCTGAGGCATATCCCTGATGGAAGTCAGCAAAATAGTCCTATTACTTTTTCGGGTCATCTGTGGTGTTCAAGGTTAAACTTTTTTAAGGTTAAGTGAGCACTTTTGGGAATTCTGGAAACTAAGTGTAAAAGTTCTTCTATAGAATAAGAAAAGTGACAAAAAATGATCACTCTCTTTCCTAAAAAGTGAAAATAATTTTTGTAATTGAATGTATTCTAAACTGGGTTTATTATTGAATTTATGATGTTGTAGACCTCTAGTGTTGTCAATGTAAATGCAGAAAACTGCATGCCTATATCTTGATTTAGGTTAGAGTAATCTTGTAACGCTAGAACAACTGACCTAGCCATTTTGGCTACTTTTGTAATTCATTCTTGTGCTGTGCCCTGAAATTTCTTCTAAAAATCTTTCCTCTTTGTGACTATTCATTCTTTTTGTAGTTCTTTACTTATGTGAAGTCACAAACTTGCCTTACGTATATTTTAAGAAATAATTAGCATTTTGCCAAGAACTAAAAGATTAGCCATTTTGCCTAACATTTTTACTGTAGTCATAATGTTGTTTTAGCGATTTAATGGTTTTATTGTGGTAAGGAGATGAAACATAAAAGGAGAAAAAACAAAAGAATTGCTAAGACATCAATGAGATTTTTTTTGGATGGATATTATTTTTAAAATTTTGATATTTGTTTTCCCTTTTTACTGGGCTGGCTGGGTCTCATTGGGTCTCACTGGGTCTGGGACTCATAAATATGACAGTGCATACATAATGTCGGCCGTAGGATGCGTGGGCTATGATAGTGTGTGTAGATTGCGTAGAAGTCAAACATGTCATCCAAGCATATCATCTGAGCGTATAGGGTGTAACATTGTATGAAGAGGATGTCATACTGGTGAAGGAGATGTTGATCATGATGGAAACAGAGTTGAAGTTGAAGAGGCAGTAGATGAACTTGTTGCTCCTGATGGCACAACATAGTGTGAATTGGATGTTGTGAGACATGGTCTAGAAAATGTCCTGTGAGTAATTCCTGAGGCCATATCTACTGCTTAGAAAAGTGTTAAGTGAAGCTGTAGTCATAATGTTGTTTTAGCCATTTCATGGTGTTCATTTCATTGCCATTTAATGGTTTAATAATTGTTAGAGCTTGGCACCTATTTTCAGATAAGACTATCTCCGATGTATAAAAATGCATTGAAATAGATGCATGTCCAAAACTCAGCAGTAAGAATTGATCTTCAGAAGTAAACTTGAGGCGTAAATGGGACTGTTGTTCGCTCGTGGTGCCCTGGATTTGCGAAATTCCCCAGTTTACGATTCATAGTCTATCTTGGGTTTGCCAATTTGCAAAGCTATGTTACCATGGAACAGACTCTAAGAAATTACTGATTCCTAGGATCTGAGGTGAAGTCATAAAGACCTGAATGCCTGCAAGTAGGTAAATTTGCATTATTTTCTTTCATAAGGAATATATTTATTAACATTAAATTTCTTAATGCAAACCTGAAACTTACATTACTGTAGACAATCAGTTATTTTCATCTAAAGCGAGGTGACTTTTCTCCAAAATTTATGCCATTCTGACCAGAGATGTATGGGCAACAATATTGCCTTGATCTTGATGTTGACAATAAATATGTCAAAAATGCTTTCTGTATCATGGGAAATGTGGCTCCAGGGAAAGGCTGTCAGATATTTCTGTGATGAAGATTGTTCAACTGTTTTTAAGAAAGAGCAGCAACATTATATCAATAGTTATTTAACATTGTTCCAGGCAACAAAGATGCTGAAGAAGAAACAACTATTGTGGGCACGAGAAACAAAGCAAAAAGGGTGATTCCATTAGCTAACAAGACTGCTAAATATGAACATATTGATTGTAGGTTTTGCACAAGTAATGGTGTTTGACTGTTTACAAGGGGAAAAAGAAGCTGTTATCAAAATGTGTACCATGCCTCTTTCATGTCATGTAGACCAAAATCTTAAGAAAAAACTCCTGAGACAATAAAAATGTATACTCCTGTCCAAAAAAACTTACCACCTCAAAGATGAAAAATTTCAAAGTCCCAAGTTGACGTCGATGTGACAACGTGGTTGAACCACGCTCCCTGTGGGGGAAGACAATAAACAAATGGAATGGGACAAAGACCTTCCTCCCCGCAGTTGGAGAGGGACGATGAGGGAGAATATGATTGATGGGAAAATTTTGACCTGCGAAAGGAAATTCTTAATGGTGGGAGGAGGGCCCAGGCTTCTGTTCTCTTTATGTGTGAGGGAGAATGAAATATCCCATTTCGGTCACTCCAAGAGACCAAGACCTTTCATTGACGACAACTGCTGTACGATGTGGGGAGCCCAATCTTCGTCTTCAGATATGTAATGGAAGTTCACAAAGTTCACTTACATGTTTATTTAAACTTGCATGCTACACAGTTACTCATGTAAATGGAATCTGAAGGTGCTATTTACTACTCAAATTGACCATATTCTTAAGAAGAAAAATCGATTGCCTAGACTAAGATTTGATTTTTGTATAAAAAAATTAATTATTTTATCGTAACCGGTATCATAAATGTTGCCTCCACCATGTTTGGAACAATTGGACTGTGTCTTTGAATTTCAATGTGAAATTTTTCCCACAAATAGCTTTACAGATCCCTCTTAGAAACATAATTTACTGCAAAGTTTGATTGAAATAACTCTGTACCCAATAATTCTACTGTTAGGATGCTTTTAAACCAACTTCCATCCACTCAACCATAGAATTCAGCATTGACTCAGTTTTTGTTTCCCATTAGAAATTACTTGGGATTAAATATGCTGCTTGCCAGACAGAGACATCTTTTCACCACACGATGCTAACACTTGGTCCAACTTCGTCTCATCGGCGTATGTTACACTGCAACCTTCTACTTAATAATTTAACAAAAACTTATAGTCGAGCGGGAGGAACTCGATCAAAATGATATCCTAGGGCAGCTTTCAAATATCAACTCCTTAGCTTATCACAGTTGTTGGGTTGGGCATCTTGTTTACATCGCATTTGGAAAACGGAGCATTGGCCACGGGTTCGCATCGCATGTTTTCTGCCATGGTCATTCTAGGAAGATGTGATTAAGGTAGGGTCAATATATTCATAAATTTTCCTTGTTTGCAAATTCGCCGATTCTTTGCATTCAACCTTACAAAACTCTACAATGACACTGGAAGAACGTCATTATTCTATGAACATCCTCCCTAAATTCAATGACACTGTTATTGTCTAGATGATTATGAGTAAAAATGAAATAGCTTCTGACATAGGAATATATGGCGGTCAGCTTTGAATATCGGTAACATTCCTTTCGTCATCTTTATAAAAAGAGTATGGCAAAGGAGAACAAATACTTTGGCTTCTTATCGAAACAACATTCATATTCAAAGTAATTATAAACATGGAGTATTTCCCAATGGAAATGGTTTGCTGGACAAATCTCAATAATTACTGGTTTTATTTAAACAAGTCTTATTGATTCATTTGTCATACCTTTCTGATAACCTATAATTTCTTGTTGCTTTCCACTTAGCGCGATGGGCTTTTAATTTCCGCCCAAAAGAAAGCCCTTCCCACAATCCTGGATTGTGGAAAAGTTCCACTCTTCTAAAAGTGACCTAAACAGGGCTGCTGTTTCTTTCTCAGCTGGGAGTGGGCATGTCAGAGTAGTGTTGTTTTTGAACTGTTTCCAATCATTTGGGATGTTTTGGACTTCTGTTTCCTTATTAGTGAAGGAGAAAGGGGGCAGATCTGCTTAGGTAGACAATGTCAAGGTGCCTCTTTCGCAACAGCTTGAAGGTGCTCAGAGGATATGTCCATTCAAGGTGATAGAATACTGCTTTCTCTCACACCAAGTTGCCTATCTCTGGTCTCCATCATGGTATATCTTTTTGTGATAATTTTCTCATCATATTCTTAAACGTTAAAAAGTATTTATGAGCCGATGAAATGCATATTGCATTTTATTTTGATATCTGAAAGGCCTCTGTCACACCAACAAAAGCACTCTGAATAAGGATAACATTGATCAGGCTGACATCTCTGACAGGATCACAATGGAAAGATGGAAAAACTTTCTGCTGAGGATTCCTACAAGTTGAACATTGGCGTAATCCTTATCCAGTTCAATTTTTCAAATGAATAAAACTCTCATGGTTTGTTTATGCAATGCTTTGCCGGTAAATTTTTCGGCTCTTTAGGTGGTAAGTTTTTTTTGGACAGGAGTATACAATAAAACAAAGTGCGGAGGAGATGTTGTTGAGCTTTGGTGATACTGTGCTCTGTGAATGCAACTTCCTGATGGTGGGCTGTTTATAGTTTTTAAGTTGCTATTGACTTGATTGCAATCAGTGCTTATGTTATTTACATAAAAAGTTGCTGGTTGCTGTGTCACGTGAAAGGAATGTCTGCGCAAATTGTTGTAGGAAGTTACGGCTTAGGCATTAAGTTCTAAGTCACTCACATTGGAAAACAACAATTCTTTTTCAAATGCTGTTGATGAGAGTACCATAAAACAACAATTTTGCCAATTTGATCAAAACTGTAGATGTAACTACTCTGTCAGAAGGTGCCAAGGATCTAAGAAAAGACTGCATGGTATATACAGCGCCAAAACCAATTTTGTTTGTGTGAATTGCCCTGAGTAATGCCAATGAGATCTTTTTCACTCTGCGATTTATGATAGAGGTTCACTCTACGATTTATGCTGTGTGCATTTAATTCCATCTCAGGTCCAAAAATCTATTATCTTGTGTTACCTTGTTGCAAATTAAAAGAATGGAGTCCTTTATGGTGACATATTAGGTGCAAGAGACTAAGATGTCCACTTTTAATGGCATTTTTGATAAATATTGTGCATATATATAGAAAAAAGCTAATATTTTTAAAAATTCGTTGCTAAAATGAAAGAGAGATCATTTTAGATGGTTGAACATAACACAAACTGTTTTGTGATTTCGTTTCGTTAACTTTAATACCTCTTGAGTTTCGAAATTCTCAAAATATCCAAAATGGCCAAATCCATTCTTCTCATCAGTGTTGAAGTCCTTTCATTCTAGAGTTAAGAGAAATAGATCTGAAAAAAAAGTGATTCACCTTGGCCCCTTAAAATGTGAATCCATCCTTAAAGCCCCAGAAGTTTCATTGGGCGTGAGCCTTACTGCCTTGATTAAACTATTGGAAAGTAAAAGTGATGAAGAAGTAAGGAAAAATTTGACTAACAGGTTTCTGAAGGAATGGCATATAATATGTAATACCTACCTGTTCAACAATCAATTCCTAAAATGGGGAATTAGTATGGGAGAATTAATAATGACATAGGTGCCAGATGGGGCATTGAAATTTGGCTGAAGTAGTAATTGCATTGGTAAAATTTCTAAACCTTCCCCCTTGAACTTAGTTGTATCATTCATTCTTTTGATATTTCACTGCTTACAGTTCTTGCTGGTAAATTAGGGTTATTTTTATTGTTATTTTTGGAAAAGTAGAGCATTATTCTCTAGATATAAGATCTTTCTGGTTCCTACTTTTGGTTTTAATTTTCTCTGTTATGAAAATTAATATTTTTATTTTCTAGGCATAGGAAAGAACTATCAAGATAACAGCCTTATCCTTTTCCCATACTTCTCGTCGTCTTGCTATAAAGGATATGGAGATGATGAGAAGGGGTTCTATGCAGTGTACAGGTAAAGACTTGCAAGTTTTGAAAGTCATTCATTGACCTCCTAGTGATTACATTTGAAGTAATCTCAGCATCCTGACAAGTATTCGATTGTATAATTTTTAATAAAAAATGCAGTGAATCAATTTAATTAAGTTTTTAAAACAAAAATTTTCACGCAGTTCCTCTTGTCTTTAACGCTGTTAGCCCTGAATCCTTTGAATTCAAAATCACTATCCTCGCTTGATTTGAACAGTTCGTGCGAAACACTGACATCACGCTCGTAGGCAGCATATATTGCATAGCCTAGAACATCATATTTGTCCTCCTCACCGTCCACTACGCATTCTTCATCCCTACGCAAATCATTGTCGGACACATGTATTGCACTCGTGAGGCAGCATTTTTTCAATCCTCGCTTAATCACAGATGAATCAATGGCATCCCAGGACTCTTTAATCCACTGACTACTTAGCAATAACTCCAGTTTCTTTGACTTTCTGAAGATGTCAAAAAATGTGGTCTGGAATAAAGTGACTCATTCGACTTTTTACGCATCTGTGTCTTAAACAGACGGTTGCAACTGACATCCATCACCTGCAACTGGCTTGTCATTCCTCTAGGAATAGTGACGAGATCTATGCCATTCTCATACAATATATTCTTGATGTATGGGATCGATAGCGTCTAAATGCATCTAGAACCAACATATGACATCTACCAATCGCATCTTTGCACCAAGCATTTCGCAGCCAATCTTTGGTAGAATATTCATCCTTCCAGCCTTTTTATTTGCACGAACGAGCATATTCTGTGGCCATATAAGATTCTTAGTGAGAGTTTTTCTTTTAAATATTACACAGTAATGTAGCATCTTCAAATTACAGAGTAATGTCTTCTGCTAGTCGATTGGACGGAATTTGAAACAAATGGACAATAAGTGCAGCGAATTGTATACAAACTTAGGTACTTTTTAGCGACATTGTAGCAATTCTATCATTTATTGACAAATATTTCCATAGATACACATGGAAGTTTTGGAGGGGAAGAACCTACTACAAATAGATCGTCACATTGAGAAACCAATGGGGTATGTAAAAGCAAGGGGAAAAGCCATCCATAGGCAGGATTACCGCTTGCGCAGTAATCTTTCTGGCGGTGAATGGCGGGGCGGACAATGGCATAGAACGCATAGAATGCCGTTCTCTAAAAGCCAACTGTGTTTTATACATGGCGATAAGCAAATTCTTACTCTGCGCTTGTCATAATGAGGGTGCGTCTTATAGTGGGTGCGTATTATAACCGGAAAATTACGGTAATTACTAAATTTGGCTGTCAAATATTTTAAACTGAATTCAGATAGTTGTAAAAATGCATGTGCTCAAACTGACTTCAAACTCATTCAGTTGGGGAAGCAAGTAAAATATGGTGACATCACTATGAAGCTATGAAAATGACTATCACTATGAAAAATATGGTGACATCACTTGAATACAGCTAGAATTTGCATTGACAGCACTTGACCATTTAAATCTCTGATAGCTTCTCCAATTTTATCTGTAGTCAGACCATCCTCTGCAGTAACTCCTGGCTGTATGCTAACAGTCTTCTGTGATAGCTCCCAAATGTGATCAATCTATTCATTGCTTATCTGCCTTAGTCCTATGCTTGGCAGGAAGATACGTATTTCAATTCTCTTTACCTTGTGACATCACGTCCTCTCTGCCAGCCACTCAGTTTTAAATCACCAAGCTGTTAGGCTCTCTTCACAACTTGTAATGCAAGTGTAGTAGTTTGGGTTGCCCAGGTATCACACGTGTGGTGTGTTGTACATGTTAGATTCACTGTGAGAGCCATTGAGCCATGCCTATTAATCCCCTCTCTGAAAAGTTGTGATAGTAGGAATTGTGCCTCTTACTGTTATTACTCCATCACTATCAACTAAGTTGAGTAAAAGTAAGCTGCAGGCACTAGTGGTTGGTTTTACTCAACTTAGTTGATAGTGATGGGTTTTCAAAGAACCATGGAACTAGCCGCTCAGTAACTTTAATGGAGTCGCCCATTAGTGATCACACAATTGTGTGAAATTCACAGTGGAAAATTCATTCGCCCGGCCTGAGAATCGAACTCAGATCCCTTGGATTTCACACCGATTGCTCAAACCAATTAAGCTACCCAGGCATACTCTTCCACTGTGAATCTCTTAGGGGCCTTAAGGAGCAAGTTGTACTCACAGGTACCATGCATATAGTGCCAGAGGTACCCGTATGCGAGCACTAAGTGCCTCAGTCCTCAGGGTAAAGCCCAACTTAAAACACAGAGGTCTTTCCTTTGGACATTTTCAAAGAACCACAGAACTAGCCACACGGTTACTTTAATGGAGTCACCTGCTAGTGGTCACACAAGTGTGAAATTCACAGGGGAAAAGTCATTTGCACAGCAGTGAAATGCACAGGGGAAAAGTCACCTCTGGCATTATATGCACGGTACCTGTGAGGACAACTTGCTCCTTAAAACCCCCATGAGATTCACAGTGGAAGAAGACTGGTAGCTTAACTGGTTAGAGCACTCCGCACGAAATCAAGGGATATGGGTTCGATTCCCAGTCCAGGTGAATGATTTTTCCACTGTGAATTTCATGAGGGGTACGCAACTTCAAAAACAAGAGTACACCGCATTTCCATTTCAGCCATTTCTATCCATTTCTAACCATTTCCATCCATTTCTGTCCATTTCCAACCATTTCTATCCATTACTAAACATTTTCATCCATTTATGTCCATTTCTAAACATTTTCATCCATTTCTGTCCATTTCCGACCATTTCTATCCATTTCTATCAATTTCTATACATTTCTATTCATTTCTGTCCATTTCTATCCATTTCCGACCATTTCTATCCATCTCTCCCCATTTATATCCATTTCTGTACATTCCATTTCTGTACATTTCTATCCATTTCTGTTTATTTCTAACCATTTCTGTCAATTTCTGTCCATTTATATCCATTTCTATCCAATTCACGACCATTTCTCAACAAGCGTACACCATTTCTCAGAGTTGCATACCCCTCGAAAATTCACACAATTGTGCGATAATGTTGAGGCAATAACATAAAGAGGTACAGTTCCCTCCATCACAACATGTAAGATAGGGAGTTATAGACTGTAAGCCTTGGCAACCTGCATCACACTTTTCAGGGCAATGGATTAGTATTGCCAACTCTGAATGTAGGCAAGAGGAGCCGGGAAAGAAAGATTATTGCTATTTGGAGTAAAATTTGTACTTCAAAAATTGTGTGCTCCAGTAGTGACTGCTGAATATGAGAGACGAGGACAGAGATAAGGGGGAATAATAATATTGGATTACACCCATGTCATTCTAGCTGAATGAGTCTCTCACCGATGAATCTCTCTGTATTCTTGAATAAGCAGTGAGAAAATTCCTGTCTTGAGTGAGAGGGGTGTTTTGCCTCGTCAAATTTTTGGGACCAAAGTAGCACCACTTTGCCGAATTCACAAATATGACGACTTAATTTTTCCAGAAATTCTTTGTGCTTAAAGGTAAAGTAAGTGACAGATTTGCCTTTGCACTTAATTTCAAGGAAGATGAAGTGGTGTAGTAGATTTGTGACATAGTTGAATAATAAATCACTAATTGTAAGGAATTTTCCGCACTTTTTAAATATGACTCACAGGTTTCGAATTATCAACATCAACATTAGAATTTTCCCGTCCACGATGCCATTTGAAGTCTGCAAGCCTCTTTGAGTTACAGCCCTTGAATGATCCCGGGTGGTGTCAAGAATTCACCCAATGCAAAATATGAGCGGAGAGAGAGGGAACAAATGTCAGCCTCTGCTTATTGTGGAATGTTGTAGCACCATCAGTCACATAAGGGGAACCCCAGAAAAAGTGTCAGGTTTCGACAGGGGTGGGGTTTAGAGCGAGCTAAGCTATGAAGATGAAGAGGTCGACTGAATGAGAAGTGGCATTGTCACAGGTATTGTGGGAGAGTGCCGACAACAATGGAATGCGAGGGACAGCAATCCACACTCAGTACGATTATCCTCTTTATTCCTCCCAATTCTTTCATCAAACGCCCAAAGTTACTGCTGAAAATCTGCTATGCCATCCATGCTTTGATATTGGACTCATAGGTGCAGGGAATAGTTCTATATCCGCAAAATGGTCGAGGATGGGCTAACTTACTGATTACAAATGGCTTCATTTTGTTGCACTGGTCGCCCTTAACGGCCAATGTTTTCCAGAAGGAAAGTTATGCTATATAGCTGTCTCGTCTGCATTGTATACATCCTAAATAAGTGAAAACTATTAGTGTACGTCTTCCAAAAGAATAGTTTTAAAATGATGAAATTTTAAACCAGTGCTTAGCCAAGTGTCTCCATTGGCTCATATGATGCCAGTATCAAATTTAGAATGGGCATCCAATTCTCCGCAAGTTGAGACTCACGTCAGTACTTTCGCCACTAATACAGTGAAGAGAAATTAATCTTCTTTTAAGTAAGTTAACAGTTGTCATCAGTAGTGATAAAATCTCTATGTTCATCAAATGAAAATTCTTCAGCTTCAGCTTTTAGAATTGTGTCGCTGATGTGATTATTTTTTGCAGGGCAAACCATTCAAGTAACACATTCTAATGGAATATATACTGCCAGTCGTACTTTCTTAGTACTCCCCGTGGAATTTCCAAGTTTAAAGGCAGCAGTAATTTTGTCTTTGTGTTCTAGAATTTTAAACAGAGTGGATGAAGTTAAAACATGTTATCGGCTAATTTCTGTTTTATTGGCATTTATTCTGTTACATTCCTGAATGTTTTTGAATTTCTAGGCGAAATCCAATGACTTTCTTTTCTATTGTACCACTCGTAATAAAATGCAGCAAACTTCAGGAAGTAGATCAGGATCAAGCTTTCCTAAGTAACTGTTGCGAAGCACTTCTGGTCATGTTTTCTGCTGGAATGGTGTGCAGCAAGCAAAACCCCTTTTCTCTACTATTCTTCCTCCTCCTACTCTGCTACACCACTACCCCACTACTGCTGTACTACTCCTCCCCCTCGAAGATCCGGGAGTCACAAAATGGAACGTGTGAGTTCATTCAAAAGAACTTAAAGAGTTCTTCCGTTCAAGTTTGTTTTTTTCCATTCTGAGTGAAAAGTTATTGCGAATTACCGAAACTTAGTGTACCTGTCCTAGTCTCACTCACGACAAATGACCCCGGCAGGTTATTCATCCCAGACAACAATCACGGAGAAACAGCCTCGTTATGGTGGTCTGTCAGAAATGGCCACTCGTAATAACCAACAAACTTTGTATATATTTAACATTGTGACCAACAATGGCCAAATAATCACTCACTATCATGAGTCTCTCGCTATAGGCCACCCTCATAATAATGGCCTTCTACTGTACCTAATGCAGGAAAGTTACAGAAAGTTTACATTGTTAGAAACACAGTTTGTTGCAGTACATTGAGGAACTGCAGAATCTTAGTCTCATTCATGGGGTGGTGGCTTTCACTGTGTCGAATGTCATTATTATATGTAAATAATGTCTAAAAAATTAAAAACTTTTTAGTAGCATGTTAGCATTAGTCAAAAAGAAATTATGTGTTTAAAAAACTTTACAGCCTTCAAGTAAGCTAATCATTTTAGCCAGGCAGTGAACTTGATAATTATGTGTGTGTTAGTAGCTTTGTAAATATAGTGATGGATATGTGTGGCATGATTATAATTTCAGTATAAATGGAATTACCTTGGAATTACCTTAATATCTGATATATCGTAGGGGTTACACATATAGCACATATGTGGCGCAGCATTTAAGAAACTAGGTTTTGTAAAACATTTAGTAAGAAGGTCCACAGATGAAAAAGTCAAAGAGAGATGCTACTTCACTCTGGTTAGGCCACACCTCGAAGACGAGCGAGCATTTGGGACCCTGGTCATAAAGATTTAACTAAAAAACTTAATAAAATACAAAGGAAAGTAGCGTGCTTCGTTAAAAACTGCTACGAGCATAAATGTAGCGTCTCACAACTTTTAGAGGGATTTAGGTGGGAGCCCCTACAGACTCTGAGGCTGCACAACAGGCTTAAGTTGCTTGATAAATCCAGAACTGATATTTTTCAGAGTGACGTAGAGAATATTATCATAACTCCTCACTACATCTGTAGGTCTGACAGATGCCATAAAATATGAGAGATGCATAGCCATACAGATAGGTATAAAAACTCGTTCTTTCCGTGCACAATGACCAAAATGAAAACTAAGCTCCACGAAGTACACTCCCATAATACATGTCACCATTTCATCTCCGAAAAACTTACACCTTTACATGGCTGGTGACCTAACTCCTGCCACACGCCCATGCGGCGGCTCGCAGGGTATTATGTAGATGTAGATAAATAAAAAAATGTTTATCTCTGCTGGGAACTCACTGTCAGTGGATTGACTAATGTATATGTACCTTCTTCTCTTCAACATTTTCCAGGGAGGTGTTTCATCAAATTTATGCTGAAGATGTTGATTTTGACCCTGATGAAAAACCTGATGGAACTGTTCCCTCTTTTGGCAGATCAGACAGCTCATATGAGGAGGTAACAGAAACATTATGAACATTATATGGTCATTCCATGTCAATCCAGTCTTAAAAATGTCTCGACTCTATCTCAAGTTTTCATGATATGTCAGTCACTTCACCAATTTAAGGAATTACTCATAATTTTTTGTATCTAGGTCAAGTAGCTTTTCACTACAGCTCCTCAAACTTCTTTCACTCAAGAGAAAGATTTTTGATAATCGAATAAGCAAGTGACACACTCCTGTATTATCCAATATGTTTGGCTATTCCTAATAGTGGGATGCAATTTCAAAATATGGGGAGAGCAATGAACTAAGTTGCCTAGTGATTAGAGGTGTGCCATATTGTTCTTTTTGGTGAACAGTTCATTTTGATCCAGTTCAGGGATCAGAACAGTTGACAAGAACAGTCATTGCATTCTAAATGTGGGGTGGGGCCAGCTTTATGGAGTTGTAGTTTTTAGAATAACATATCATATAACATAACATATAACATAACATATAACAAATTTTAATAACGATAGTTAAGTCAAAATTTTTATTAGATAATTGTCACGTAAAATAGTATTTGATGAACAGCATATCCAATTCCTTCTATAATCCATGTATTCTTTATCAACCTGTCATTTTATTAGATGATTGAACTTTGCAATTGACAGTGATTGGAAATCATGGCTCCAAGTAAAGGAAATATGATCAGTTTAAAAGTTAAAGACAAAATATGAGGAAAATGAGAAAACTGCCTTCTACCTCAAATTAATAGATTAAAATGTGCAGAAATTTAACTTGCAGTGGTTTTTTCTGTGCTGACACATCAATGTGAAATATTGTTAGGGCAATAAAAACTGAGGAAATACATATACAGGTAACTCTCGATTTACGAACGAGTTACGTTCCTTAGAAAGCGTTCGTAAATAAAAAATTCGCAAATCAAAAATTGAATCTCCATACTGAATTCTCTTGAATTATTTTGTAACCCACGGCTAAATATCAGTGTACTATGACTACCTTTTGGTTACTTCATTAACCTGGCGCATTGTTGGATGATTAAAACTACGCTACATTTTTCATAAAAAGCACTTACCGATTAAATAATTCGAGTAACCGATTAAATAATTCGAGTAACAGCATTTCGCAGCCGCTGGTCACGATTTGTTCACACATGAAAATACCTTTTGTTTAAATGCAAAACAATACTATTTCAGGAAAATTATATATTTTTACCTTAATGAATAAACATTACATGAGAGGGTGAAGCCCATCTGGCTCGGCAGATACAGATGCATCTTTCTTTAGATACGAAAACATTGTCATTTGCTTTGCACGTTTTTTCATTTCCTTCAGCACTTCGGAATAACATGCCATGGAAGCAAGAACATTTCTCCTAACTTTTGCGCATCTTTCTGTGTCTGGATCATCTTCTTCAAAAATAGCCAAGCCTTCCTCAATGAGTTTAAATGCTTTCGTTAATCCTTTGCTAGTGAGCTTGCGCTCTTCGTTATCAGCAGTTACCTCTTCTTCCTCCGGCTCCGGTTCCTCCTCCCGCTGTTCTCGTTCAAGTTCAATCAAGTCTTCATTTGATAAATCTTGATGTACGGCTAATACCTCGCTTACATCTTCCATCTCTATGTATGCAAATCCCACTTTCTTTGCTAAAGTCACAATTTTCTCTTTCGTTTCAACTAAATCAGCCTCAACACTGAAACCCCTGAAGTCGTATATAAAATACGGGCATAGTTTTCGCCAAACACCATTCATACACGACTGAGGAATCTCATTCCATGCTTCGGCAACGAGCATTATGGCCTCACGAATATTGAAACTTTTCCAAAACCCTTTAACGTTCACATTATTCTCCTCCATTTCATGTAACATGAGATTGAAACTTTTTTTCAAATAATACGCTTTCAACGTAGCAATAACACCTTGATCCATAGGCTGGATTAGCGACGTTGTATTCGGTGGCAGAAACACAAAACTGATGTCTTCTTCCAAATCTTGAATTGATGGAGGATGCCCAGGGGCGTTATCCACTAAAATTAATACCTTGAATGGTATATTTTCCTTGGCACAATACTGCTGAAGTTCACCTTTGAGTTTTGTTATTATATAATCACGAAAAATAGTTCCAGTCATCCACCCTTTAGAATTAGAATAGAAATGGACTGGCAATAGGTCCTTTGCGTAACCTTTAAAAGCTCGGGGATTTAATGAATGATAAACTACCACTGGCTTCAATTTGCAATCTCCCTCGGCATTACCACCAAACAAGATCGTGAATCTGTCCTTCGCAGCCTTGAAGCCTGGAGCAGTTTTCTCTTCTTTGGAAATGTAGGTTTTGGAAGGCATCCTTTTCCAGTTTAGAGCAGTTTCATCGAGATTAAAAACTTGCTTTGCTGAATAGCAATTTTTTTCAATCAGAGCCTCCAATTCTTCAACAAATTTTTTAGCAGAAAATTTGTCGGCAGATGCAGCCTCCCCGGTCATCTTAATATTATGGAAGCTATATCTTTTCTTAAAGTTTGCAAACCAACCTGAACTAGCATGGAATGGTTTGGAATTCTTCTCTTCCTTCGTTAATTCTTCATGTAAAGAGTGTGCCTTTGCTTGCACCATAAACATACTCACAGGCATATGAGTCTGATTCAAATCTTCTATCCAGGTGCTGAGCATTTTCTCCATTCTTTCTAATGCATTGCTTCTTGAATATGAGGATCTTTGGGCACTTATGCTGGTTCCAGACTTAGCACTGTCTTTGATTTTTTCCGCATTCTCGCGAATTGTGGCGATAGTACTTTTAGCCAACCCAAGTCGATTACCTATATCTGTAATCCTTTCACCTTTTTCAAGTTGCTCTATTACATCTAATTTCAGCTCTAGAGATATTGTCTTTCTCTGTCTCTTCATTGCTGTTCTCAAAGAAGACATGTTTATATTTTCCACTTGTGTTAAAAAACTACTAATACAGCCCAAACATCGCGAGATACCACGAGGTACGGCATCATAATCATGATAATTGCGCCGAGGAGAGGTATGAAATGCGCATGATGCACATTTAGCGAGCAACGAAATATTTAACTACGAAGTTCAAACGAAAAAAATGCACGAATGCCAAATTCTGAAAGTATCACAATATGCAGTGCGTTAAAGCAAAAATACGCAAAACGAACGTGCGTAAAACGAGAGTTACCTGTACTCGAATGTTTGCCGCGCAAACTCCAGGCAGATATCGATCCGAGTACGAATACTGTCTCCTGGTTTCAAGTTTTATCATCACTGCCATTCAACTTTTGTGTTTGCCATTTGACTTTTGTATTAAAATGCCGAAGCATTAATGCATTAGTATCTTCATTGAGCAAAGTACACAACAATGAATGGCTTTTCATTATTTGTTGTGTGGATTGATTGATGCTTTCAGTGAATGGATAAAGCATAAGAATGCTTAAAATGCATTGAGTGTGGAATAATTTAGTTTCCGCTGTCTTATTCAATATTCGACTCTAATCTTAAGAATGAATTTCCCATATTGAGCTGAAAGTTTCTTCTTAAGTGAACATAATGTGTCCACAGAAATGCATGTGAATGAAGCAGTGCTGCATTTTTATTTTTCTTAGGATCTTAACCCATCCCACATATTGGGAATGAGTGCATAATTTCTGATTGGAATTCCAAGCTAAGATATTACTACCCCTTGATATTACTATCCCTATAAGATATTACTATCCCTTTCATTATTTTAGTGTTCACGTTCAAATTGTCTGCAACGGTCTTTATATTCTTCCATAAACTGTATCAAATGGGAACACCTGCTACTCCTTAGGTGACATTGTCTACTTTTCCATTTGGTTGATGCAATGCTTGTAACTTAAATTCTGTACTTGTTCTTCAACCCTAGTTCTTGATATTGTTTTAGTCTACAGATTAGCCATCCAAATTCAATTACCTGTTCCCAAGTGTGATGATTTCTTCTTTTAGATTTGATCTGCCTTTTGGACTCCTTATATCCACTCTGTCCATGATATGTCGAAATGTGATGAAGTAGCAGTTGTTGACCTAGACTCAAGGACATTTTTCATTTTGCATCAGTGGGTGGTTTGGGAACTTGTAGCCTTCCCAGAATTATGACTTATCTTGTTCTTTTCTTTTGATCTGAAGATTATGTAACAATCTGTCACTGCTGCTCAGCCATTCACCGTTTACTTCATTGATGTCATAAACTTCATTCAGTTGATCATGTATTCCTAGTTTTACTCAATCATCACTGAACAATTTAATTTCTTTATACTTAAAACTCACATCCCTGACTGTTGATTTTCTCTGGAATTTGAGTAAAAACCTTTTATGGCTGGATATTGTCTTCTGGTACTCAGCATTGCCTAAACATGGTTACAGTGCTGTGAATTTTTCTTGGGTTTCCGTCTGGATAAGATGCTCTATCTCCTCCAACGCCGATGTTTCGATGAATGGCATATTCATCGAAAAGACGATGACGATGAATAAGTCTTTCATTGAAACGTGGGCATTGGAGAAGATGGAGCATCTTACCCGGATGGAAACCCAAGAAAAATTCACAGCAGTCATTCGACGGGAAAAAGTGAAATCCTAAACATGGTTACATTGTTAGAACAATGCTTATTTATCCTATTGAAAAATGGGTAGTGGCATATTTGACCACACAAAGAATAGTGTTACCCATACTATGGCTCACACTTCTTGCTAAACCTTATCCAATAATATTTCCTGATACAACTGCCATGCTTTTTTGTAGGTTGTTCATCCATTTTATGCCTACTGGGAAAATTACTGTACAACGAAAACTTTTGTTTGGCTTGATGAGTTTGATATTCGTGAAGCACCCAATAGGCGCGTGATGAGGCTCATGGAGAAGGAGAATAAGAAGCTGAGAGAAAAAGCCAGGAAGCAGCGTAATGAAGAAATTCGACAGCTGGTACGATTTGTGAGGAAGAGGGATAAACGGTTTGAGGAACATCGGGTAAGGAGGAAGCATGAGAAGGATAATATTTGTAATTCTATGAATTGCTCAGAATTGTATGATGAGAAGCTTGGAAATTCCTTTAATACTGTTGTTTTAATTTGTTTTTAAATATGCAATGTTTAAATAATCATTGGTAATTTCTTACTTTTTCTGCAGAAAAATTTGGCAGAGAAAGCGGCAGAGAATGCAATGAAAGTTCAGATAAATCGTTTGAGGCAGTTGGAAGAGAGGAAACGTGAAATTGCGGAGACAACTGAAGCGGACTGGGCCAAAATGCATAATATTGAAACAGAACTTCAGGTACAGAAATTTCTCTTGTTGTTTCAAGATTCAAAGTGTTGCTGCTAATGATGAGGTTTCTCTTTGGTTACTGGTATCTTCTTTTATAAAGTCTTCAATCACTTTTATCTTTGAGTTCCTGTTTGCTAAAATCAAATTTATGTGGTGTCTACTATTGTATGTTGTATGATGATGATGAAATTTGCATCTGAGCTCCTCTGGAATGAAAATCCCTGGACTGATTTTTGTGCTCTTTACATGAGCATGTAGCTTCTCTTTTCCCCTTTAGTGGCTGCAATGAAAAGTATTTATCTATTTTGTGGTTTAGTGATGCTAGTTGAAAAAGTCAATTTTTTGTCTCTTTTAGCGAAGGTGCAACTTGGGGCAAATGTTTATGCTCATCCGTCATTATATAATGTTACCAAATTTAAATAGATAATAGTTTAAAGGGTGCTTAAATTATGTAGGAGATTCCAAATCTTCAGTTCATACCTATGCAAAATTTGCACTATATGTGAAACGTCATTTTTTTCTTCTCATGGAGGTCAGTCTAAACGTTATCTTTTTTCGTTCTCGTTTAAGTATGATGATGTGCAGAATGAATAAAGTGGATATTTCAATGCACTAGACTACTTGGTAATTTGGTATTGAAATGTATTTTATGCTGAAAATCAGCAAGGATCTGCTATGCAGAGTGGCTATGTCTTGGGTGTGGCATTGCCACTTTTTCACATGCCTAACTTACAGACGCCTGCCTTCCTGGTAATGCGGTAAACATTCTTTGTCGGTTTATGCCATTTCGCATGTATACTCTACCACTTACAGAAAGTACTGCGACACTTGATAATGAATTAAAGGAAATGCATGCCCCAAATAAATCTTAGCCAAGCCTCGTGATGCTAAACTGGGAGGATTCAGAGGGAACTGGTGTCGTGGGATGATTGAAACACATTGAGTTTCAACTGGAGAAGTCTGGGTGAAAAGGCACGGAGTATTTGCTGTCTTAAAATATAAGCTGGGGTGAATCGAACGCCATGCTGATTTCCTCTGGATTAAATAAGTATTATTTAATTTGAAGCCAGTCTTAGTCATGCGTATGTCAATTGAGATGCCAATGGAAACACAGATTTCTGAGCCTGAAATGTCATTGATTTAGAATGCAATTTTCTAAGTAAGGGAGAAGACTGGGGGACAAGGGTGTATCAGTAGCTGCCACCACCCACTTGACCCACTCGCCATGCTCAAGCATTTATACCTCTAAATCCCATGTACATTGGTTGGTACACCTCGAGTTGTAGCTGGAATTTGAAGGTTAGAGAACTGTTATCCTGTCATTTTGGCTTGGGATGGCTCTTTTATGTGTACTCCCCTCCTCAAAAATCTTACCACTTTGAAGCTGAAAAATTTCCAAAGTCCTTAGTTGAGGTCTATGTATTAATGCTGAACCACTCCCCCTTGTGCGGGAAAGCAATAAATGCATGGAACAGAAAAGGAAAATTCTTTGGAACTCACTTGGCGAGAGGAAACACCCCCAATGAAAAATTATGAACTGCAAGGGAATTATTTCTGGGGGGATTAGGGGTGGGTTGGGTCCGTTGTGTTGGTCCGATCTGGTCAGCTCCTGCATGCCTAAGGGTTGGGTAGCATAGGGATAAAAAAGGTCAGTCGGCGAATTAAGTTGCAAAATTGTCCTTGTTTTTGCAAGCTACAAGAATTAATGACATATCCAATATCTATTTCAAGACCCCATTGGCAAACAGGAAACCTTTGCTGAAAGTGATGGGCCTTCCTCACTTTAGGTCGAAGGAAGTCTCTTGACCATCGCTATAAGAGGTTGAATCATGTCAAATCAATTATAAAAATTATTCTTTGACTTTTACAATTTGGTGGCAACAAGTCCTTGTCGAACAGATGTTGTTGGTTCTATTATCTAGGTGTTTATCGCAGATTGTCATTTGCTGAGAGTCTTGTTGAATTGGATACAAAAATCATTCGATTTCACTTCAAGAGTTTTAATTCCAAAAAGTCCTTTCTTAATAGACTAATTATATCATTACCATTTTATTGCATATAGACTTTTATATTTTATATGACAAAACCTTGATGTCTGAAGGTATAAAAACAGGTTAATCGCACAATCTGGCCCTCAAGGAAATCATTTTGATGGTATAGATATTTTTCAGTGTTGTACAGGGCAAAATTCATTTTGCAATTCAAAGCAATAGCGCACTTGCATTCCATTCAATTCAGACCCTGCACAGTCTGTAGTACATCACAAATTAGAGGAGCAAAGTTGGTGTGAAAAACAACCAAAGAACATCGATGATGAATTTCGTGATTTTTATCAAGTTCGATGAACCTTTGTAATGGTGTCAAATGTGCAAAGTTGTCAGTTACTATAGAATAAAAAGCTTATGTTGCTAAACACCTCTCATGACTGAATGAAACAAATATAAACAGAAATTCGGCCGTAACTGTTATCTACTCTCACAGTGCTACCTACCAGCTGGTTACAATGCATTCTGCCTGCACACATCATTCCATTCCTCTGAATCAACGTTATTTGTGAATGCTGTAAAGAGCACCAATGAATTCCAATCCATGCTAACTTTTACAACTAACTTTTACAACTGCAATGGAAAGGTCACAGCTTAAGGTACCAAGTGTCTTCAGATTTTCGTTTGTCTTTTGTCTGTTCTAGAAGATAAATTGCAAAATTTGATCCATCTGTAATGGTAATAGTTTTATTTACAGCAAATTTAAGTGCCGAAAACTCAAATGTGGTAATGCTTCTTGTTTTGTCTCTTACTTTAAAGTGTACATTATCTGTGGAATGCTAACTTCAAAACAGTAAAAATTACAATTGCACATATATTTTGTGCTGAGGTTTCACTCAGTGTGTAATGAATCTTTTTTTCAACTTTTAAAGACATCAGTATAACATCTTAATTGTGGATTGTTTAAAATATCATCCATGTAGTAATAAACAAAAATGATTTGGAATATGATTCCCACGCAGTATCTCAGGTTTTTGCATACATTTTTATCTCTCTAGGAATGCAAACCCTTATCAGTATGGGACACAATCTCTCAACCTGATTTTCTCGTCAACAACCATGCATTGTGCATCATTGCATCCACTATCCACGTAAAAATGGGCCACCACCATCTCTTTCTCCTAACACCTATATGATAAAGGGATATATTCCAGTCCATTTGATCGGTGCCCCCCATAAATGCACTGTATTTCCCAAAAATATCGGGTCGGGGCACAAGGATTCTCTTTTTCTCACTTCTAGAGAATCTGCCAACACCAAATATCGAATTAATTCCGTGGCATGATGATATTGCTGACACTACTGCATTGTCCACCCACTTCACTATGGCAATGTTGTCATTCACGCATCTTCGAGCTTCAAAAGAGCCTCGTTTCCTCTTGGCCAATTCCTTATTGGACTTCAGAGGGGAGTCTTTAGGTATTATATTTTCCCTCTCTGTGCCAGTTGCACTGTAGTTCCTTCCGCAGAGATATTTCACCAAGCTGTAACTAGTAAAATAATTATCAAAATAGAACCGGTAAGGCAGTTCTTTCTTTTGTACTCATCTAACATTCCTAATAGAGGTGCTGCTGCCTTTCCAAATTCTTTTTCGTAACTTTCCCACTTTCCTTGGATTATTTCCTTGGTAGATATCAAAATTTACAAGGTAGCCATCTGGGCTATTGGGACACCAAACTTTAAAGCCAAATCTTATTGGCTTCCCCCAGATGAATTGCTTACATCTGTGTCTCCCAAAATACGATACCATTGACCCATCAAAACTCAAGGACTGTTCTTTGAAATCCGTGCCAAATTTTTTCTTCGCCATGTCCATAAGAGGGCAAATTTTCCACATTTTATCAGAGTCATCCACAGCAGTATTATCACAACAATGAATAAATCTATTTATTAGTAAGAATCTGTCTCGTGTCATTGAATTATACACGAGCTCGTTTCTCATGTCATGTGCTGCCTCCCAATAGTGCCTTTTACTAGGAACCATATTGTACCCACTAAGGAAGAGAATAGCAACAAACACTTTCACTTCTTCAGGTGTTATATTTGGATTAGCACAGTTGCAGAACTGGGCATACTTATTCGATTCCAGCACTAGTTGAGAAATGACTTCTTCGTCACAAAACAATTCAAAAACTGTGGTAGGGGAAACTTCACAAAACTGGGAGTACTCAGGATTAGGGAAAATCATGTCGTGCACAGTAATTTCTTTATCATCCCAAATAGTCACTTGTTTGCATATTTGAGGTCTCTTGCGTGATTTACGGCTCGGGCCAGGTTCACCACAAGTTTGGATATTCTCAGTTTTTCCTTGAGGCACACCACCTGCTGCATCTCCACCATTTCGAACAACTACTTCAACTTTTTCACACAATTGATGTCCACTCAAGTTGTCCACCATTCCGCCACTGTCTTCATCGGCTGAATCTTCATCAGACAACATTTACCGCCTGTGGTTTGATGTATATTTCGTCGAAATCAATGTTATCATCCTCTGGAATTTGCATAGCCTCTTGAAGAGTCATATTGCTTAAATTGATATGGAAATTATTGTACTTCCAAGCAAAAACAAAACCTTTACAGAGATTTTGAAAATATGAGGTGGCGCTAACAAAATTCAAATTAGAAGAAAAAATATTATAATAGACCATTTTCCCACCCGAATATAAATGGGGAAAAGCCGTGATACAATGAGTAATGCGTTTCAGTGTGCGGTGCGCCTACTCCGTAGTTTTAGGGATCCTGAGTCATCCGGATCTCTCATGCAGTACGCACCATCTAGAACTTTTGGCATAAAGCCACCTATAGGTGGAAAGATTTCCCTTATTTCCCCCCAGAAGTAATTCGAACCACACTCAGATATATTCTTTTAAGCACAGGTTTAATTCACTCATAACAAAAACAATTACATTCATACACAAACCTCGTGTCTTAACACGCAAAATTGCCCTTTAAAGATACAGTTAGCATGGCACTTAAAATTACACTGATGGTGCGTGAGACGTGAGGGAACGGATGAGATGATTGGACTTGAATGAAATGGATGGGGATGCAACGGAATGACAATCAAGAATAGAACACATGAAATGAATACCCTGTACCGAATTTAATACCCGAGTCGACTAATTGGATGACGGGACAACACAAATGGTGGGCAAGTTATACAATTTAAACATACAATTGGATCCTGGGGACCTCTAACTTCAAGCAAACACATCACAGGGTGAATTTAGGATGAATTACACGATCGTTGCTCAAGAGTCCCGCAACGTCGCTGAAGCACTCGATGGAGGGATGAATTGGACGAGCAACGACGAATAAGGGCGATGGGGGAGGGCGGAATGTCAGTGGCTTACGTGACCGGTTTGGACGACAGATGAAGACGATGAGATGAGTGTTGCATTTGGCTCGAAGGTGGCACTGGAGCTAGTGGCAAGCCGAATGAACAGCGTCGCGAGGATTCGCGATGACAATCAATGAGGGTCGGCCAATTACTCAGGCCAACGTAATGGGTGAACAGCAATGCTTGAGGTGCGCACAGCATCACCAGGCCTCGTTAATTGCGTCGTTTCTCGGCAGTCAGCACGTAAGTGGATTCCCACTCTCTCATACTCGCCTTGGTCACTGGGTCGGCCAAGCCGGAAGAACTAAGGTATCGCTGCACTATCACACAAATCAGGAGTTCTCTCGAGTCCGCCTCGTTATGGCCCTTATATGCCCCTCCTGCGCACAGATACCTGGGTAATTCAAGTCACACACTGGCGGGGAGGGGGGATGGGAACGAAGAATTTTGAAACCTCACTCACACACACGCACACACATTCATTCAAAACAAAAGCATTGGTCACGTTCTCGCGACCTTGCGAGGCGTATATCTCGCGAGTGTGGGTCGTCTCACCTTCCCGGAGAATAAGAGGGGTGGGGGGAGACAAAACAAAAAAAAAACATCGCTGAAATGGCACGGGAAAGCTGCTGTGACTGTTACAATATACTTACACTGGACAAAGATCCATCTCTGTCACTGTGTCCAAAGACACTGAATTCAAAGGCATTGAGCCATGTATGTGCTATTAACCCTTATGGAGAAATGGCAAAGCTCATACTGCTTTGAAAAGTGAGAGAGGACCCATTTAGTTACAGTGACAAACCTTGAGGGTGCAATAAATAGTGGTGCCCTGTTCAGTCTGCTGGAAAAATTCTTGCCATAGGTAGATAACCATCTTCAAAGTATCCCCGCTTGCAGTTCTCCCAATTATCTTTGGCAATGCACGTGGCAATTCGGTAGTGGGAGTTGAGAAAAGGATGGAAACATGCCGTGGCCAACGGTTATGGACAGATGGGAGACTGAAAGAATACAAAGGATTTAGCAGTCTTGTCAGAGTGTCTCGAGTCGTGTGTTCGTCACTTGTCGCCAGTCGTCTGGGAAGTTTCCCATAGGCTACCCCCACCCTACCACTCTTCCTCATTCAGCACTCGGTCGCTTTCAGAAGAAAGGTTCTCTTTTACAGCCTGACCATCAATCTCTTCCTAGCCCGGGTGAGGGTGTGCATTGGGAGGCCGATAAGGGTCCGTGCCTCCCAAGGGATGGGGACGTCAATGAGCCGGGTGATGTCGAACATCCACACAACTGAACTATGGGCATTTTTGAGATGCACATACGTTAAACTTATACTATAATTATATATTAATAAAAATAAATATTTACAGTAATTATGATAACAATAAAAGAAATAAATATATTGATAAAAAGTTTTAAAAATGTAATATCGCAAAAAAATCCAGTAGAAACACCAAAGTGGAAGAAATTCACATGTTAACGATCCCTGCATAAAAATAGCACGGGAAGTGCCTAGCGGTACCATACGGTACCACAGAAATGTTTCACATTGTAACTTTCCTATGAATACGTCTACATCCAAACCATCTTCTCTAGCTCATAACAACATGTATTAAGAGTTATTACGTGAAAAAATCGCTTAGATAGGGAAAAGTATCGATTAATGTTAAAAAAATTGGAGTGTGGGCACGAAAAAATTGTTTTTTGGCGATCGTTGAAAATTATCCTACTTCACACACCTATATGCGCATTAATTATGGTTCAATAAAAGCGAAATTGTCAAAATCATATGCTTCAAGGTATGTAAATTGATGTGACGTTAAAATAGTTAGAAGGAATATAAAGAAATATAAATAAGATTAACTTAAGGAGTACACTAACGACTGGTACCAAACGGTACCGCTAGGCGTTAATGGGTTAATGCAGTATGGCGAGTTATTCCCATGTATCCTGCTTGTGTAATGCTGTTATCTGTTGCCTTTTGGCAAAAATATTCCAATTTGTGTTTACATTTACAGGTACAGGTATCCCCCGCTTAACACGAGAGATACGTTCTGAAAAAGTGCAGTGTTAAGCGAATTTTTAAAAGCCATAAGAAACCATGTACTTGATTGGTGATACGGACGACAAATAATAAAATTGGACCTAGAAGAGCTCTCCTGGAAAGTTTTATATAAGTTTATTTGCCAAGTAACAGCACAAATTATTATTTAAAAATTCCAAAGGCAACAATATTATTATTATTTCACTTTTCGGAAATTATGGTGTGCCTGATGTTAATAGTATGCGCAAGACTGCAAGTCCTCCCTACTCATTGAAGTGAGGGGAGTGAATCGCTGAATCCTTAGCACAGCACGTATTTCATGTTGGTGGACTCACGAATTGGAGGGATAAACCTGAAAGAAAGCACACATTTGATATGATAACCTATTACAAATGATGAGCTGATACCATAGAGGCAGAATCAGCAGAATGGGTAATTCTACCTCTACAGCTGCTACGACTGCGACAATTAAACTAAACAGATCGAAGAAGAAAACAAAATAAATGCGATTGGTGCTATTTATTCTGCTAACGACTGTAGAACGGACGGAAGTATGAGGACAATTTCTCTGCAATAGAAATTAAGCACATTGAAAAAGTGATGGCCTGACAGTATGTAGAGAATGTTTTAGATACCTGAGAAGTGATGACGGGAAACTCCTGAGCAGTGATTACTGCCTGGATGCATTAGATGATGCATGGTCGTCCCCTGCTAGGTTTGTGGATGCATTCAATCTAGAACTTCCAGCTTTTTTGAAGAAAGCATCCAAGGAAAGTTGCTTCGCTTTGCAGCTATTTTCCTTGTAAATCTGCCTGTAACACCCAATTGCATCATTTACTTCGCGATTTACTTTCGACCCTTGGATTTCATCTGGGTCACCGTCTTTGAAAATTTTAAGTGCTTCTTCTAAAAGGCAGAATGCCCTTGCCATTTCCTTGTTTTATAAAGTTCGAACAGCTGTCTCAGATTCTTCAGACATTTCGTCGCTGCAAGACCCTCTTTGTCGAGTTTCTTCCTCCAAGACGTGAATCAATTCTCCAGTGCTTATCTCGTGTTGTGCATTCAACCTCTTCTTTGTTCACTTCCTCGAAGCCAACCCTCCTGGAGAAATTAAGGATATTGGCTTTCAAGAGGGAAACACACTCACCGACGTCAAATCCCTTGAAGTGTACACAATCTGGCCATAAATGTTTCCTCACACCATTCATACAGGATAACAGCAAAGCTGCCCAAGCCTCGGTGATAATGGCAATAGCTTGGTTTATATTGAATTTACGCCAAAAATCTTTCACTGATTGTTTACCACCCCCATCTGTTTCTTCGATCAATTTTGAAAAGGTCCTGCGGACATAGTGTGCCAAAAATGTGGCAATTACGGCTTGGTCCATGGGTTGGATAATGGACGTAGTGTTAGGGGTTAAGAACACAACTTTGATGTGCTCAGAAAAATCAACAATGTGAGGTAGGTTCCCGGGAGCATTATCAAGAACTAATAAAATATTGAACTCCAAATTGTTTTTTTCGCAGTAGGCCTCAGTTTCCTCGTGCAGATGGTTTTTAAAATATTCTAAAAATAAACCACTTGTAACCCAGGCGTTTGTATTGGAGGGCGAAATCACCGGTAGAAGCTCTTTAGAATATTTTCGCAAATCTCTGGGGTTTTCAGAGCGATAAACTAATAATGGTTTCAACTTCAAGTCAACATTTGCATTTCCACCTAGCACAAGGGTGCGACGGCCCTTGGCCGCTTTAAACCCAGAAACAACTTTTTCATCCTGCGAGATAAATGTTCTGGATGGCATTATTTTCCAAAATAAACCTGTTTCATCAATGTTTATCACTTGTTTTGGACTGTAGCCACCATCTTCTATTATTTTTGCTAACACTGCAACGAACTTTTCTGCAGCAACTTTGTCTGCCGCTGCAGGCTCACCAGTAATTTTCAAATTATGAAAGTTGTAGAGCTTCCTGAACCGGTCAAACCATCCTGAACTAGCAATAAATGACTGCACATCTTCTTCATCTTTGCTTATATCCTTATATATATTTAAGGCTTTTTCTTTGATGACTAGCGTACTCACCGGGATGCTGTTCTGATTTTGTCTCTCGATCCAGAGTGATAGCATCTTTTCCATTTTTTCCATGGTTTCAGACCTTGTTCGATTCACTTTTGCGGCGCTTATACTCGTTGCACATTTAAAACTATTTTTAATTTTCTCAGCGTTGGAACAAATTGTCTGAACAATAGCCTCGTGTAGATCCACGGCATGCTTAAAGTCCGCAATGCGCTCTCCACATTCTAAACGTTCTATTACTTTCATCTTAGCTTCCAACGTAATAGTCTTTCTCCTTCTTTTCCTAGGTCCATCACTTGTGGTAGATTATAGACGTATTGCACTCATATCCGGAAAGTTGATGACATGTTTTGAATTTTTACACAGTAAAACCACTGTCAGAGGCGTACACTCGGGATTTGATGAGATACAGCGTTGTGCCTTTGAGACGTCACTTGTGGCAACTGTCTATCCAACTCGCCATATAATTTGATACAATTTACTTCACTGTTTCACTACAGCACGAGGTTTTTGGGACATCATAATGCTCACATTCGTTGAGCTAACTGGGCACTGCGGATGCCTTGTACTGCGAAGAAATGAAAACTTTGTATGATTTCACACGATCCCGTGATACCAATACGGTGGAGGCCGACACTTTAACCCATAATGATTTTTAGAGATTAATGTCATGTTCGGGGCTCAACAAAAGTGAATGAAATGTGTGACATGAAGTTTCTTTTTATTTCATAATGGATTTTTTTCACAGAGTAGTGTATTTGAATTGAATTTTTCCACCGGTACTACTGTGCCTGCCCGTCATCTAAGACAGATTTAGATGTCACACGCACACACTCAGCGATCAACTCAAATTATGATTTGATTTTTAAGGGCCAATTACCGTATTTGATGGCATATAAGACGCACCAGCATATAAGACGAACCCTCATTTCAGTATGGCACGCACAAGAAAAAAAGTCTGCGCGAAGGCGCGGCACTCCAACAACTTAAGTTAGTTCCTTTTAGTTCTTATGCTTCAGAAAAGCCAAATAGGTGGCACAATCATTGATGTAATTGCCAAAAAAATATTAATTTGTTCATAAAAGTACACAATACAACTGAACATGGTACAAAACAAAGCACAGAATTGGGGGAAAACATTCCCAATTATGAAATAAGACTTCAGTCACTTTCAAAGCCACAAAACCCTTTGTCATAATCATTATCAACATCATTAAAGATGAAAAAATCGTCATCACTACAGTTTCCATCATCGCAAGTATCACTGTCTTCAAATACTGCATCATATTCAGTCCCATCAAGAGCATTACTGATACCACACTTCTTGAAAGACTTAACAATTATTTCAATTCTTACGTCTTCCCAAGATTTCTTTACCCACTCGCACACTTGTGAAATAGTGGGCCGCTTCATTCTACCTTTGGGTGTGAGGTCATGATATGGGTCTCCCATCCACTTGTTCCATCATTCTTGCATGTTTTGCTTAAATGGCTTATTCACTGATACATCCAAAGGCTGCAATTGGCTCGTCAGTCCACCAGGAATGACAGCTATCTGGGTTTTAAATTCTCCCACCTTATTCTTAATGGTTTCAGTTTTATGGGCTCTGAACTGATCCCAAACCAAAAGAGAGGGTTTTCTTGAGAGTCCACCAGGTCCCCTCGCCCATATGTTTTGTAACCACAGTTTCATTCCAGCTTCGTCCATCCAGCCTTTTAGATGGACAAATACACCCTAACTTTCTTACCCTAAACTGTGAGAAAACCAAAGCAATCATTATTGGTACAGCGAGGATTATAAATAAAATAAATTTCGGTGAAGTCCCCAATGTCATTCTAGACAACCTTGCTGTTCCATATTCAAACGTCGTTCGGAACCTGGGAATATTAATGAACACGAACCTCACTTGGCACGACCATGTACTACAAATTTCAAATAGAATCAATAGCACAGTCTATCGACTTAAACTTTTCAAGCACCTACTACCTTTTCACACTAAAAAGTTACTTATCACCACACTCGCTTTTCCGCACTTTGACTATTGCTCATTAGTCTTCAGTGACCTGACTAATGAACAAAAAGAGAGACTCCAGCGGTTGCAGAACTCCTGCATTCGATTCATTTTTAATATTCGCCGTGCCGAGCACATCACTCCATATAGAGCACAACTAGCCTGGTTCAATATAGAAAACAGACGCCAATACATGCTCTGCACATTTCTTTACGTGCTATTTTCCCGGAGAGAACCTCGGTACATTTACGACCTATTTAGTAGACCTCCACTATCTCGGAGCATGTCTACCAGGAGTGACCCTGCCAATCTGTACTGCCCCGCGCATCGTACCTCAAAATATCACCTATCTTTTGTAGTCAGCGCCACGGCAACATGGAACTCTCTACCGTACCATATAAAATACAGTCAGACTCTCTCTACCTTTAAATCCAAAACATATCATTACCTGCTTGCAAAGTAATTCCAAACTTGGTACTTTGGACTTCTCACGGTTGATATCTAATAAGTTTGTCTTACATATTTTACTCTCTTTGTGGTACTTAATGCTTGGTTTATTGTACATTGTCTTTGGTTCCGAACCTTTTACTTTTTACCATGGATTTCTCACTGATAAACATTGAATGAGTTTTTCTCACACCTTCTTCACTCTCTGTGGTTCTTAAATGCTTATTTTGTTGTATATCGTTTTTTATGCTTATATTGTTGTATATTGTATATTGTGAGAGCTGAAAATCCCATTGTTTTTGATAATTTTTTAAATTTTTTTGATAATTGTTTTTGATAACTTTTGTTTTAGATAACTTTTGTAATGCTCTTAGGGGTGATGTACCCAGAGCAAATAAAGCATTCTTATTCTTATTACACCTGTCGGAGGTTTTTCTTTTGAATGTCAAAAATGGTGGTAGTTTTGTGCCATCAGCACAACATGCTAGAACTACTGTATAGTGGGTTTTTTCATGACCGGTGGTTTTTATGGAAATTGATTTAGATCCTTTGACACTCACAGTCTTGTTGGATGGTACATCAAATGTTAGTGGAATTTCGTCCTTATTTCCTATTTGACCCAGTTCAAACAAGTTTCTTTCGTGCATTTATAACAAATCTATGAAATGCTAATATCTTTTCTTCATAATCTGCTGGCATTTTCTGTGCAATAGTTGTTTTTGTGCACATTGATAAGCCATGCCTTTTCATGAACCTGTAGCACCAGCCTTTGGATCCTGAAAAGTTCTGAATCCCTCGTTTTTCTGCTTATCCCCTGGCCTCATCAATTATCATTTTGGTTGAAACACTTATCCCTGAATTCCTCTTATCTACCACTCACTTTTTTATGGCATTCTCAAGTTCAGGCCAACATGGGACTGGGCATCGAATATTGTGTTTTGGTTTTTTAGCGGTCTTCAGTTGATCTTCTTGCAGACGCCAGGTACATATCATTTTTTCGGTAGGTGGTGGACCGAAATGCCTTGCTGCTGCTCTGTTTCCATGCTCCTTAGCATAGTCTAACACTCTTAGTGTAAATTGAATTGTGTAACTTAATCTCATGTCTCCTGTTGACATATTTATGAGGGTAATTTTTTTAAACAAACAGTTCCACTCAGCAAGAAGAGCACACGCTCTTCGTTTATAATCAGCTGTGATCAAATACGATCAAGCTCGTTCAATATCTCACTCCCAACTCCTTCGATATCGCAGAAGCGAGCAAAACGATAATGATATATGATATAATAAATGAACGATAAATAACGTCACATAATGGCAATGAGCTTAATAATAACAATAACAACTACAACATTCTTCAATTGAATAATAAATATATATTAGTAAATATAATTGGTATAAATATAATGGAGTCAGTATTGAACATTAACCCATGGAGGTCGAACCTTCACATAGAAGATGCAGGTGATTTTTTTGAGCTATTATTTAGGAAAAAAGGTGCGTCTTATATGCCATCAAATACGGTAATTCATTAAAGTTCGTAATGTAGAGGACGTCGGATCTTTCTTCTCGTTTTTTCCATACTAAGTTACTCAAGAAAAAGGAGGTTTTAATGTATTAAACGCATCTGCAGTTGAATTATGCGGGAAGTTAGGTCGACTTAAGTGAAAGCAATCTTTGAGGACCAATCGTGTTATAGTGAATATCGTGTTAAGCTAATTCGTGTAAAGCGGGGGATACCTGGATATACAGTATACTAGTGTGTAATGAAGTATTACATCCTATCAGCATAATCATGTGTTCATGATAATGCCATCCAATGGTGAAATGCATCATGCTACCTTAGTTGAGGGAACGTTGATAAAATTATGCTGGTGAGAGGGTAAGTATTCTGTTTTATTGTTCCATTTGCTAACATTGGTGTAAATGAAGTTAATTCTTGCTGAGCAATAAGCTTTCAGGGTGGTGTATTTTTATTTTCTTTGTAATCAAAGCCACATCAAACGCTGACCCATGGTTGACCTTACCTCAAGCCACAATTATTGAATGTTTTCAATGATCGCACTTTAATTCACGCATTTTTCATAAATAATGATTTTTAATCTGTATTTCCAGCAAATAGAGAGTCACCTGAAAACAGAATTTGGTGATCATGCTATGGAAGAAGAAATTGATGAGGAAGATAGTGGGTGTGGTTCTAGTCATCTTTTTTGTGTGGCCTGTAACAAGCTTTTCAAGAATGAAAAGTCGTGAGTATTAATTAAATTACTCTGTTGAATAAAATACAGTGAAAGCTCTGTGTAGTGAGGGCACTCGGGATCCAAAAAATCACTCGCTAAATGGAACTCTCATTGAAATTGAAGATGATTAAATAATCACTCCACAGCCAATTCCTGTGACTTTAATGATAATGGCGACTAGTGGCAAAACCATTCTATTGAGATAGCTATAAAAATCGTATTTTTGAACACTTCTTTTCCTTATGATCATATTCACTTTCAATGACATCAAATTCCATGTTAGATTTCATACAGTGGAATATAAAACATCGAATTTTGACTCTTCAGGACACGTGTACTGTACTGCGCATTGCTGTATTGTTATTGCCCCGATGTTTTGGGTGCTCCAAGTATGTCGCAGCTACAAGTAATGGCAATGCAACAGACTATAAACTGCAAACACTTGGGAAATGAGAAAAAATTTCATACCTCCTACCTCTCTAAAAAGTGTATAAAAGTGGATGCAGTAGAAACTAAATAATACGAAGCACGAAAATACAATTTCGATTTTACGATACAGAACTGTTGGTCCTGACACAAAGCCTATGGTAAATTCATGGCACAATTCGAATTTTTGAAAAATTCGAAGTTTCGGAAATACGAAATTTTTGAAATTATGAACCTCGGACCTGGTCCCCACGGAGAAACAGAGTTCATTTTTACGAACAGTGGGGGAAATTGCATCAGAAAAGCTCTCTATTTGCTGATGTAGACATCTTACAAATCAGAATTGCCGTATATAATCTATCAATAGTGTAAAATGCGTGAATTTTAGTGCATTCGTTTCTCACAAGTGCCTGAGTCACAGAGTTATTTATCAAATTTAAGTCTTGGATAATTTAGATCTCGAGTGACGGAGAAAACAGTAGCTTGAGGCAATTTTTCCCTTATTTTATTTTTGTTTACACTGTTTGCTGCATTTCCATAACATAAACAATTCTCTTTTGGTTTTAACTCATGTGTGGCGCCATGTACCAACTCACTGCCATGTGCCATTAGCAGTAATTTTAATTTATTGAGTGCTCGGAGGGAGAAATGACGCGATTAAATGATGGGAAATGGGACTGGGATACCTGTTGCAGTCACTATCCCCAAAATCCATGGCTTCACTGTGAATAAACCCACATTTACTCCCACCAATGTTCATATTTCATGAGACAATAGAAAAAAAAGTTTCCCCAAATTTGCGAGGGTATAGCCGTCCCTACAATTGACATAATCTTGCATTTAAAATGGATTATTTCAAATTTTGAAACAGGTGACCCAATCGTGGGAATGGCTCAACAATATAACATTATAATGTATAAGACCTGTGATAAACCTCTTAGACACTTCAACCTGAAGAAGCCACCATCTGCAAAATGTTGTCCAATGGAATATAGTTCATCTCATGAGTAAACCAGAACACTGAAATCTTTAAAATAAAATCACCACAAGAGCCTTTTCTTTAACTTAATTCCAAGATGATGTTGGGTAACTCCATGAAATTTTCAACTTTCATCCATGAATTACTACAGTGAATTTGTTGAGTAACCACGTCTTGATACATAACATTTGATGTACCATCACTGCTATCCTTGATTGCCACGAGATAAATGACCAATCGGATCAGATCTCATTGTGATGGAATGAGTAACTTTGAGTCCTAGGCATTTTAATACGCAGATATGACACTACATGGGCAGGAATTAGATCCTGATGTACTCTTCTTTCAAAATCACCCGACGTTTAGAAGTACAGAAATACTACTCTGCGAGAAACTTATTGTCGTTATCTTTCCGATAATGTTCCGTTATCTTGCCGTTGGCATAGGACATTCAGGAATGTCAAAATTTTAAACAGCCTTCTATAAATAGGCTTCAAAAATAAAATTTTGTTGTTTAATTTGTCTTATTTATTTGGGCTGAATTTTAATACAGTAGACCCTCCCTTTACGATATTAATCCGTTCCGGAGGACCAATCGTAAAGCGAATTCTATCTTATGTTGAGTCGGCATTATTTCTGGGCGAGGAATCAGTTTAAAGAGCATCAGTGCCAATCCATTCAGTGCATGCGACAGAGCCAATGCATACAAAATATCCTGGATTAAAATTATTTAAAATATTATTAAACCAATATTTAAGACATTATCGATATTTAAAACAAAATCGGAGAAATTTGAAATTTTAAAAAGTGCGCACAAAATCAGCTCAGATTGTAAGTTGAATCCATCGTGAGTCGAACCCATTGTTATGCGGGGCTCTACCATATGCCAAATACTGAACTTCGTCCCCGGGAAAGATCAGCAATTAATCTCTTAATGTTGAAGTGGGTTAAATTAATACAAATATGTAGTTAGGTACTCAATGAAGATTGATGGGTTGAAATATGAGGGTGCTTTCATTTTTGTGATAAGTAAATCTATTTCCACGATGGACTGGAATAGCTCTTGACACTTATTTCTGCATATTATTGAATTAATTATATTATTACCCAAACTTAACTTGGGTAAATTTTGAGATTGTAGTAGTTACCTGATATTTCTGGTTTTGTTATTAAAATTTTTTAACTTTTTGATTCCAACCGAAGAATTTGTCGAATCTGCCAAGAGGTTATTTTTTTCTGCTCCATATTACCTATGTATGTGTTTTATAATTATTTTAAGTATGTGCTCTCTTTTATTACACATATATCCCTTCCAAAAATTTGTTGAATGCCCTATTTATGAAAACACTGGCAGAATAGTACATACATAACTTACGAATGCAAAGAATTTGTTGACGTAAGAAGTAGCAGGTGGTGTCGGTTGAATAAGACGCTGTTGCAGCAATTATTTTGTTAACTTTCGTTTTTTCATTCATTTCTGCAACAATTCTGCGACCCACTGGTCAATTGTATTAAATGAAGTAATCATACATTTGCTGGAGATTTTCATCCATTTTTAAAAATTTAAATTTCCCTCGATTTACCCTTTCCCTCAGTGAACACTTTTTTCTTTGTCCCCTTCAAAAGGGAGGTTTCACAGTGGCTTAATCTCGCTAGCATCGTAAGTTTTACGTGGAATAATTAATCAAAGGCGCGTGAGAGGAGCAAATTACCTCTTAGGTGATGACCAATTTAGGTTTAGGAAGGGGAAGGCAGCATGGAATGCAATGACTTTAATGAGAACACCTTCAGGGTAACTTTTTGTTGGGAAGGCATGGTATTGATTTACGGAAAAATTGCATGTGATTACGTTATGTACATTTATTTAAATGTGATTGATATTGCTTACTAGTTTTTAAGGATTGTGTCATCAAATTGTTTTTCATTTAAAGAATTTGTGAAGATGCTAACAAACATAGATTTCGCTGTGGTGAGTCTCTATCTATGTCTGTCATGCATTGGAAATCATCGCATGCTCACAATTGATGTCATACTTGACTGTGTGTTCACCCATCTAGAAAGACTACTCGGCAGTCATTGTCCAACTTATGTAAAATGGGAGTTGGGCTGAGTGTCAATAGAATTGCTTCATTTTTGTGTCTCAGGAACTGTCTGCATTGGGCTGTTGGGCTGCATTTTGTTGAGCATGTCTTTGATTTTAATATTTTTTTTTGTTGGTAAACATGCTGATTATTTTTGTTTCCCTTGTTTTTCCTCAGGTTTGCCAACCATGAAAGGTCCAAGAAACATAAGGAAAATGTAGCTTCCTTGAATCTTTTGGTTGATTATGACATAGATGATAGCATTGAAGATGATATCTTCGTAAATTCAGACGAGGAAGAAATACTAAGCTCTTTCGAAGGAGGTTTGCTGGGACAAAGCACACACTTAATTAGCCAGGAGGCAATTGAAAAGCAGGGTAAAGAAAGCACTCTGTAATGCTTGCTTATAGTTTTGGCAAAGTCTCATGCTGGAAGGATATGGCATTCATGAATGACATCTGCACGTGCAGCTTGGGACTGATGTCATTAACAGATGACATCAGCTTCTAGCCAGATATACATTGATATACATTGATACTGATATACATTGGATGGTTTAAGTCACATAAGTTAACCTCTTTTTCCTCTCCATATCTGATCATCCTCCTGAGTGAGCACTCTTAAAATGATTCGACTATGCATTCATTCTTTAAATTAAAGCATTGTCATTATTGGCTGCTAGGGTTACCATATTTCTCTAATTCTTGAATGTTTTTGAAGATCTTTATGGCATGTACATAGTTTTTTTGAAAATCTTTGTTCTGAATTATGAATCATGTTATATATTGTCTGAAATTAATATTTGTTAATTAATGTTTTTAGCTTCAGTGGAAGCCACTTCTAGAAAGAAGACCAAGAGTAAAAAAGTTCTCAAGCCAATGGATGAATCCCTCACCAATGACTCTGAATTGAACTCACGTTTAGATGATGGTAATGGGAATGAGGAGGTTGATTTTGTCAAATCACGGAAACAGTCCAAGAAGAGAAGCAAGAAAAAAGTGAGTAAGATTTGATGTTCCTTAATGATTCTTGATTTCCTATTCAGAGACCTGATACCTAATTGTATGTAGTGCAGTTCTCTCCATTTTCATTGAAGTGCTCATGTAGGGGCTGATGGCATATTTCAATGGCCTTAACCCATAACACGTTGAGTGCTTATTAGATATTGTTGTTATTATTTCTCAGTTCCTAAACTTCAATGCAGCAATTAAAATAATGAATGGAAGTTACTCATGTTAGACCCCCACCTCCCACTTGTGCTGCATACATCATTCATGGATGACATCCACACTCAACATGTTAAATATATTTCAAAGATTATGGAGTGACTAAATTGTGTATCTCAAGTAAAATATGCCTATTTAATTATGATTACAAGGGAGTCTGGCCAGGGCCCTGCCTGGGAGTTGGTGTTAGAGTTGGCTCAACGGGGATGTAATATGTATTGTTAGTTTGTAAAATAAATGCGTGATTGATCATTGTGAAAACTGATACAAACACCCACGATCCCAAGGAAACTAACTTGGAATGAAAAATCAAGCTAGACAGACATCTATCTTGCTCAGGTTGGCAATCGTGTGGCAGATTGCCGTCATGTTGGTATTCCTAGGTGTTTGATGGGCGCTCTACTTGCTTGGGTGGCCCAAAGCTTGGCTGGAATCATTTGACGGCCGCCCGGCATCAATTCAAGTGCTGCTTATGCACCTCTTGGCTCTCCTCATCTGGGGATGTGCACGCAGAATAAATTTCCTCCTCTGATGTGAATTGGCACTCCTTAGGCTCAATAACACCTCTGGGGAAGGCGACAAGATGCAATTTGGCACTGGAAGGCTCTGGGTCCCAGCAGACAATTACTACAACAGAAACATCTCAGAACCGATATTCAAGTCAAATGATTTTTTCTTGGCAAACTTCAACCCTTGGTGTATAAGCATTCGTGCGAGTGACTTCGTACCACATCATTTTTCAATGCAATGATTGGAAATTCATCAATTCATTGTTATATAAATGACAATGTTGGGTTTATCCACTGCGACGGTGTCTTTGTAAGCACTACTATCGTCTCATGTGCTACAATATAGACTTATAGGAGTGAACATCAAATATCTGAGGAGCCAGCCGAGTCTCTCCTGCCCTTCCCAATGAGCCACGTGGGGAATGTTACAAAGAGATCCATATCCATTCGCATACAAAGCCTTAATTAAAACATGGCAACGTCCACTGCTCTCTCTCTCTCCTCCACCCCACCTCCCCCCTTACGTCGAAGGCCCCACCTCCTGCCACAATGCTGCTCATCATCCAATGAAATCGCCAAAACAGTGTGACTTATCAAATGGATGGACATAGCACTTAATACATAGGATAATGCTAATTGAATGTTAAATTTGTTCTTATAACTGAAGTGTAAGCGGCGTAACAATTGGCTGGTGTTATGTCACTCTATTATGACCTCATTCCATACTTTCCTATGATTTGACTCCGTGATATGGTTGCCAGGAAAATAGAGAGTGTTTTCTATTTCAGGCATCACTGGTGTGATTATGCGGTATTAAACTTTGAAGGCACCCTAAAACACATTAACACACTTAGCTTTTAATTTGATTGTCACATTGATGTGGATTCCCTGTAGCACTCATGATGCATCCGCAAACCGAGCATCATTTCTATATCAAGGGCATGAAGTGCTCCAGCCCCAAGGCCAAAGCATTTGATGCAAGTCCATTTGCTCCAATTCATTGTGATGGGCCAAGAGCTCGGAAGCAGTAGTGGAAATCAGATGTGGTGGTGCTTCAGAGTACTTGAATCAAGAGTGGAATGGAGCTCTTAATGGGATGCACAGGGGCTGTAGCAAGGACTAGTCCCCCAGATAAATTTTGGGCAATTGTGTGTGAACAAATATTTTGGGGCCACATTATAATAGCAGAGTTAGAGTTGCCTCTGTGACAAATTTATGTGAAAGTTTATTCTTGATTAGTGTGGTGAACATTGGCAAAGCACCATATGCCTCAGCTCATGAAACTTGCTCTCTTTTTATTGAAAATGCATTCATGTGTCTCATGGGCTGAGGGCAAAACTGTGTTTTTTTCGGTGCATCCAATGGAGCGTTGCCCTTCAGAGATACTCGTCTCTCTATCATCACTGCACCCTGCTTTGCGAGCATGAGCTAAAGGGTCTACTCTCCATAATTCATTTGTTTCTGGGATGATTCTATGATAAATAATTTGAATGCAGTAGCTGTTTTTGGAAGCTCAAAATTGTATTTCTTCCTATGAATTTCTTACATTAACTGATGTTGGTTATTATATTTTCTTTAAAGATCTAATCTGAAAAATCATATTTCATCTTATGAGCTGGTGCATCATGTGGGCACGCGAGTACTGTACTTCTGCATGATCTATATAAAGATGCACTTGAGCATTTAAGACATAATAGGAGTAGGTTCTATGTAGCCCAAATGGGTATTTGAATCTACATGTGGTAACTCATCCAACTCAATAGATATTTCAAACTATTTTGAGATCAGCTTTGCAATACTCAAAATGTTGAGAGGTTGATATTATAACTGAGTTATGCATGCATTCAGACAGCTCCTGACTGATGTAAATCTGGACTGCATTGTGCATACTAGGAATCAAACTGTTCATGGCTAGTGCTCATCCTTTGCCCAAAGGCCCTTGAGCAAAACGAGTGACGCTCTATTTTGTCACTTTTCTTCTGTCAGAGCTAATTGGCAAATCCAATCATGAAAACAGGGCTTATTACAGAACTTATAAAAATGTTGCTATGATGCAATGGTAGAAATTATTTATACCGTAAATATTGTTAACTAGAGTGATTATGGAGCTTGTAAAGCTGGCAATAAGAAGTGTGCAGTAGAAATTATTTTTATGGAAAATAATGCAAACTCAATAAGGGTCTTAACTTATTAATGCCATTGGAAACCTGAGTCACCGAAAATTTTCAACATTTTTAAAAATTCATGTTTCCTGCAATATGCACCGTACCCTCCCTATCCTTTGGTTTATAGATTCTCTTGCCTTCCCTTTGTCAAACTGGGTCCAGGTTTTACTCTGACATGAAACCAAGCGATACTCAAGGGGGAAATCTGTGATAATAATAATAATTATTATACTTTATTTGCCAGACGACAAGTATGATGGATACATTGTATATGGCACGTGAAAAAGAAAAACTGAAGGTTACAAAGATAAGTTACAAGACATAATTGCGTAACGTGAATGCATTAGCACCTTTGAAGCACCTAGGATTCATAAATTTTTCTATCACAAGTGGCCCAGTTTTTCACTGCCATCAGCATTACAGCAGAAAAGAACTGTGAATCGTTCCTTGCTCCTATTTTCTCCGTGGCATGATTCCCCTTTAGTAGCCAAAGTCCTATCGGGGAGTAGGTTATAAAAAAAGCTTGTTTCATCTGCATTAAATATGTCTTTTTTGTCATAACCATTAATGAGCTCAGTGAGTTTTTCCTTCCAC
Source organism: Ceriagrion tenellum (assembly GCA_963169105.1). Classification (NCBI taxonomy): domain Eukaryota; kingdom Metazoa; phylum Arthropoda; class Insecta; order Odonata; family Coenagrionidae; genus Ceriagrion; species Ceriagrion tenellum. The sequence goes on along the minus strand of OY720638.1, from coordinate 9,294,841 downwards.
CTGTCTTGGACATCAAGAGGTACCGATACCTCACTTCCACATATTTTCAAAGAGCTTAGGTTCTACCTCATCTTGAACTTCTCTAGCCATCCAATTGAAGCTGGAAATCCTCTAATGCTTCCTCTCAAGCTTTTTCTTGGAGGATGGGTCCAGATTCAGGAATATTTTTCCTCCTGGCTTGAATGAGCCAATCATACATTAGTCTGTCCTGGTCTTTGTTTGTAGCCGAATGAGACCTTTTCCTATTGGGCCCAATTTGTGCCAAGGACTCAATGTGGTCTCTTGTTTTCAAAGTGTATATTAAAGTTGAAGGTGAGATGCTGAAACTTTTGGCGACTTCTTTTTTTTTCCTTCCATTATCAATGGCTCTGAAGATTTGCAGCTTCTACTTAATCGTTATCTCCTTTCTCTTCTTTGAATTATTCATCATCGAAAGAATCTGTAAAAATTAAAATATTGGCATTAGAAATTTGAATTAACCAATCGTGAATACCTTATTTATGACAATCAAATCAGCATCAGATAGAGAGGATTCTCAATTATATGTGTGCCATTTTCATTTTAATGTGCTAAAAAATACTATTAACTGCTTTAACCCTCATATGGATTTACGAATTTAATAATGTGAAGTCGTTGGATTTACGGCGCCGCAGCAGCACTGCGTTATATTTTGTCATTATCTTTCAAACTTGGCCTTTCTTAGCATATTTTCGGATTGGTAATGCTAGTGGCTTCTATTTACTTTATTTTTAACCATGTTTTGCAAGATTTAACCAATTATTACGGAAGTTATAGCTAACAATCTTTAACACTGCATTCTTTTCCATTTTTTGTCGTAATACTCTCTTTTTTTGGTCCCGTAGACGGTTTTTTTCAAATGAAGGTTTTAATTTGATACGTAATGGTTGTTTTAAATTATTTTTCAGATATATAATGCTGGATAAACCCCGCTTTATCATGTGCACATTGTTTTATTTTTTATGTATCCAAGTACTAAAAATGAGGACCGAATAAAAGTCGGATGGGTCCATGTAAAATAATTTTGCTTCACTTCGTCCACCCACATGTTATATCGTTGTAGTGTGCGCAGAAGCCCAAGTTCTTAAATGTTAATAATTGAAAAAGGGTAGGTGGAGTGAGAAGAGACAAGTGATACCGTCGTGATTTTTAAGGGCTATATTCTGACGATCACGGCAAATGTAATGGACATTCTGGGAGCTTATATCCTGCAGTTTCTAAGAAAAGAAAGGAATAAAGTCAGATGGGTTGTGAAATATGAGGAATGTGGGACAATCAGTAACGTGTCAAAGAGTCCAGCCATTGGAGGGGAGGCACAGCATTGGAGGGGAGGCACTGAGGATGTCTCCATAGAGATGGGCAGGTAAAAGTGATGCGGGGGAGTGCGGCAGATGAGGTGGGAAAGGCCAAAATAATTATTTCTAAGAAGTTTGGGTTGTAGGTGGTAAGGAAGAAGGAGCAGGAAATGGAGAAAACATGGAATATGATGGCGTCTATTTTCTTTGGTCCGGCACTGTGTGAGGGACTGAGTGAACTTCTCCTCACCTCCAACGACCCGCCTGAGCTAGACCATTTTGGAATGAAGGGAGGGCCACCCCGGGGTGCATTGCAATAAGGCACGGATTCCCTGTCCCTCATGGAGCAATGGAAGGATGAAGAAAGAGCAGCCTATTGTGTCTAATTGCCTCTGTGCACTCTCAACCTTTCTGCACAATGCAGATTTTCTACGCTTACCTGGCCTAACGATCCCGGTATTCCCTGATCCTTGGCAGTCGACCCACCACCATGTATCTCCACCCCTTCACCTCAAAACAACCTCCATGGAATTACCCACCTTTCTCCTCCTCACTCACCCCTTCACGTTAATAAACATTGGACGACTAAAACCTCTGTGCATTTGAGTAGACAAAGAAACAAGAAAAATATTTACCACTTTTCACTATGTGGTAAATTGTCTATATATTTGTTCATCATGAAAAGATTTTTACCATGTAAATACTGTCAATGTCAATCCATAGGTAAACAGTAACGTCCTGGGAAAAATATTATCGCCAGCAATTTTGTGAAGACTATTGCAGCCGCAAAGAAATATTTTCGAATGAGAGGTACAAGACATATAACACGAAGCGTGCAATGTGTTCTTCATGGTGGTCAGTCAAACTTCTGAATCGTCTTCCGAGCTTCAGCTACTCATTCACTGGGAAATTTCCACATGAATGTAGAGAGGCATTATTGCTTGAATTCTGAGAATTGCTTAAATTTTCTTGGGATTGCTCCTTGGTATAATTCTATGTATAGTAACCCTGGGATGTCCCCAAAGGTGACCATCACCACAGCATGTACGTGGACGCGGAGGAGGGACTCGGAGACGAGAAGGTATCCAAACAAAATAATGCTGGAGGCCATGGAAAAAACACCCTTAGGCTAGCCATAAGTTTCAAAGACTTATTCTTGCAAATAGATGAAGTTTTGTCAATGAACATTATAAACAGGCAAAAATTATGATAATTATATGAAAAATGAAGCAAAATTGGCAGAGTAAAATTTTCCCACTGTCAAACAATTTATATTTGTTTATAAAGTAGAAGCATTTTAATATTATGATTATAAATAGAAGATACCATTTCATACGAAACAAAATAACTTTTAAATTAGTATTGAGAGTGCAGTCCCCGACATTGCGACGAGGAAACTCTCGGCGCCGCAGCAGTGCCGCAAATCCAACGACGTAACTTTTTTCATTAGAGGCCAATAAAATGAAAACTAGGCACTTTATATGTGCAAAAATATATTTGTATCCTAAGAAAGCAGAAATAAATAGAAAGTTTCACAAGGATCCATGGGAATGGAAAATTTTAAAATCATTTTTAAAACCACGAGCGCTGCTGAGGCGCAGAGAATCCATATGAGGGTTAATAAAGCATGAGTTCCACTCCATGCCCAATCTGCACCAACGTGCATAAAATATACGTTTAGCATGTATTTATAACAGCATTTAAACTGCGAAAGTATGACTAATTATAGTAATGTGGGTCTACCTTAAATATAGGAAGGAAAGTAAGGCTGAATGCTCCATAGAAAAAGAATAACAATTTTAACGGAGGGATTTTTAAAGGCAGGCAACCCGCGCGGCACATCGTAATATTCGCGATAATACCTTGTATTTCATTGGTAGATAGATTTTTATAGCTTCACTCTCAGCATATGTTGTTTGGAAACCAAAAAATGATTTTTGAACCGTAATTCTTGATGTACAGAAATAACTTACCTTCGTACCGGTGATGTAAGATGGAATTCCCACATGTTCTTCGCTGCAGTTAGAGTCCTTTTCAAACGTCTTTGTGCTTCTGACATCAAGTGGGGAAAGCAATTCTAGACACACGTCTTGGGTCAATGGGAAATTTTGGGGCGGAGTGTATCCTAATAAAATCTTTCCCTAAAGCATTCATTGTATTGACTTTGTACTCCTGTGTGCATTGTTGCCAAAGTTATTTCTATCACGAGTAATGTAAGCATTCTGTCTGCCGGCTGTCCCAGAGACAGGTGCCTTTTCTCTCCCCGCCCCTTTCTCCGTGTCGCAGCAAATCTGGCAACATTTTGCCAAAGCTCTCACCCCCTCCTTACAAACTCATGTGTGAGCTCTGCAACAATGAAACACTTCACATTCTGTTGCAAGTTTCGAAATCATCGTGAAAATAGGTCACTATTTTGAAGTAGTGAGGTAATGGTTCACCATGGGGTCAGGTTACCCATTCGATATATGAAGGATTACAAATTAAAGGGTTACTAAGTAGAGAGGTTTTCCATATAATAATACATTGGGTATGGTCAAGAAATTTTCCATCATTTCTCTATCAAGAGGTTTATGAAATAAAGAGGTTCAATTGGTCGAGGTTGTACTGTACAAAGAAATTCAGACTGATAGGACGAGTGTAAGGATGCCAAAAATCCAGCAAAGCAAAAGATAGGGAGAGAATAATAGGGGATGTAAATTTTAGTTTTCACATTACTGTTTGAGAGCCCAGCCTGCAATCTATTGGGCACCCTTGTCCTCCGCCTTGGCTGCTGCATATTGGATTAACAATTTACAAACGGTCAGGGTTTTTTCCGTCTCCCTTCCTTCTTTGGAAGGGACCACCATCCCTGTGCACCAGTAGTCACCATGGAGTCCTCAAACTCTTTATATCCATGCCATGACCACTTTTCTCCCATTTTGTTTTATAACCCTTCTGCCATACACCCTTCTAAACCTTGTCAATAAGGTTAGTGTCCTGTACCTTAGCACTCGGCTCGTCCACATGGAAAAATCCCTCATGCTTTTGGTTTATAACCCAACAAGACTGACCGCCAAACACATGCCTTTTCACTCATAATAAGTGAGAGTTTCTAAGCAAAATAATTTTCAAACAGTATTCACTTGTATATGGGAGATTTATCCTAAAATTTTCTAAGTCTGCCGAATGCAATAGGGCAAAGAGCACAAGTTGTTACATTTGAAGTACATAGATGATTAACAAATGGTGAAGTAGGCTAGATATATGGTTGATGGATATCTTGAAATCATGATATTATAAATGGGATTAATAATTTTCAGTTGAAAGAATTTATTTTTAAATATCCCATATTTCCCCAATTATTAAGATTCCAAAAAGTTTCAATTTCAAATATTACACTCGTTGCTATCTCTGAAATCATTATATAGTTCTGGCTCAGCCATGCCAGCTGCAGTGACATGGAGAACCTCTTTATCTTCACCTCCTAATACGTACATTGATTATCTTTAAGTTCATTCTGATTCTCCCTCTACAGTCTTTGCCAGAAACATCATTAAATCAATCCTTATGAGTTTCATCTTATAAAAGATGCCAAGTATGTTTCAATCATCTTTACAAAAAATATTTTATCAATTTTTATTATTTGTTATTAAATGCTTTTATGTGACATGGCAGGTGGAAATAATTGGTTACAAAAGCATTCTGAGGGCAACCATAATAGGGTCCAAAAAATGGCAAAATTCTTTCAGCTGATGTTCAGGAAATATGATACTTTAACATTGTCTACAGTGTTTGTCTTTATAATTGTACTAAATGTATATTAGCACAATTAAATGATTATTTAACTAGGAGACTTGCATGCAAAAATGAAACAGAGCGTCTAAAAATTGTACATCCAAGTGTGGCAGGTGCATCATTTGACTATCACAGTACACAATTGAGCAAACATTATTCATTAAATTTGCTCACAACGTTTGCATTTTTCCTGTGTCATAATGCACACTTGTTTCTCTCCATGTAAATTTGAAAATTTGTGAAGTATGGGAGTAAAAATTATGCATACATGAAATGTCAATAAGCATACACTTGAATACCAATTATTCATGCTAATGGAGGGTAAAGCCCAATCAGATGATAGAAAGTGACGGATAATTTGACCACATTAAAATGTGTGGTTGTTGTGGCCTTTGTTTCAGTGGCACGCACGCCTTCTCAAAGTCTTGCATAAATTGTGATGAAAGACTTGTATTCCTATGATATAATTTAGTTTGTAAGGCAATCGTTCATTCCCTGTACTTCTCCATGCTATTCACAGGCTAAAATTTATGTCCTTTAAGTGCAATGAATACACTCCATAATTCATAGAACATTTGGTGGTGAATCTTTTTTCAGACATGCAATGAGTTCCAGTTTTAGTTACCTACTTGTGATATTTGCCAATACGTAAGAATTTAAATTCATGATCGCTGTGCATGAAGCCGTGTTTACACTGTTCTAGTACTGAGGATGGGTGAATGCATTCATCATTAAAATTGCATCGTGTGCTCCAATTTGGATCATTTGTTTATGCATCTGTCCAGCTATGAACTTTGACGAATACATAGATTGTGTAAATATGTCTTTAGATTGCTAGTTAGAAATCGGATGTTGCAGAACAGCAAAATTTGCTCCACGATTATCTTTTTAACTTTTGCGACTTGGGTAAATGTAGCTGACACACACCTGCACAACTACAGCTCCTCTGAGTCTGATTCCTCCGCCCCAAGCCATGTCTAACCCAGGCACAGATCGTTTCTGCCACAAGCAGTGGCTGTCCCTTGCTAGCTCTGACAATGAGTTATCTTATTCCGTATCCTCCGCCATTTGAGCACACGATGCAATTTTAATGATCCTCCAGCTAAACAAGTTATGGTCACTGGCCACCCCAATTCTGTGGCAAGCCTTCGATGCATCACTGTTAGCAAAGATCTCCCTGATTGCCCATTGAATTGCCTTCAACCCGTCTGAAAAGTCTTACACAAGTCAATAGCACCATCTCAAGTAATTAGAAATTTAATATCAACAATATTACCGATGGAAACTTAGTAAATACAAAGCAAGGGCCTAGCCTCATTGAAACTCTAGTTCCCATAAGATCACTGAAGTTAAGCAATGTTGGGCCTGGATGAGGGTTGGATGGGTGACCAGTCATACCTTCACCGTGGCACTCTTGTCTCCTGTCTGCGTGTGGCAGGCGGGTTAAAAATGGGGTTGGTACAATGGACCACTCTAGGTCTAAGTGCCCGAGTTCCTGTCAAAGGCTCCCTCGACTAACAATCTACATCTAGTAAATACAAAAGGGTTGCAGAAGCAAGATAAGCTCATTTGCCCAGGTCACACAAACAATAAGGAAAGATTCCAGAGACTCACGATTATGCAACACTGTTATCAGTACAGTTGAAAAGCCAGCTACAGGAAAATCTCATGAGTGAGAAAATGTAGCAATTTTGTAGACTTGAAGTAGACCGCTAGTTGCGAGTGCGAACAAAAATGGTGATAAGTGGGAAGGGAGGGAGGTGAGCTGCCCCAAAGGAAGAGTGGGGGATGGGAGGGGGGGGGGGCTGTCGCAGGCTGATTGGCAGATAATCCACCAATCAGATAATGAGATAACAAATAATCAGCACTCGACTGTACTTTTCAGAAGTAGCAGGGCAACAAGAACAATATGATAGAAAATGAAAATTGCTAACCATAACCATTTCATTGCTAAGGATTCAGTGCTAACAGTGTTAAACAGTGCTAACAGTGTTATATTTTTTATTCAAAATTGTTAAATCGAATACTTATACTGAGATTACTTTAAATGTGATCTACGACCCGGATAAAAATGCGATATGTTGGTAACCATGTATATTACACACCCTACTTTTTTGACGAATTTTCACGGCAAAAAATGCTTACTATATATGGAAAATTACAGTAATATTACTGAAAAAATAATTTAAAAAACATTTTGTCAGTGGAACGCATTTATATTTCCTGGCAGCTCAAGTTGCCACTGGACAGTGGTCATGTCTCTTCCTTTTACCTCATAAATGATGCTGAAATACATGAATTATTCAAAGCCAAAGTCCCAAAGCTTTTAAAAAGGATGAATAATAGATGATGCATTACAATAAGGCAATACTGCTTTCCATTTACAGAATTTTATACTTTGCTTTCAGTCATATGTGCTATTACAATTTTTACTATGAAATTTCTGTCCAGTGTCAGCAATGTATTGTCTTTAAACATGCAGGATGAAGGGCACTGTGGCACTTTTTATATAATTATACAGCTTGGTTTCCACGCACCTCACATCTCCTATACTTTGTATCCACAAAGGCACATACCAAGCACTTCCACATTTGTCTTCCTTTCTGTCTACCATATGTTGTCCATCCTCCTCCACACCAATTTCTCAGAAGCCTGTAGTCTATTCTTGTTGTCCTTCCTTGGAGTCCACGTTTCTTCCTCATGAAATGCTACACTCCATATCACCAAGCTCTCCACTAGTCTCTTAATATCCTTACTCAAGGGTCCCTCATTGTCTCACTTCCATTACGGGACGCTTCCTTTGCTAATGCTATTCCCCTTCTTATGTCTTTCCTGCAACGCCCATTTTCTTCAAACTCAGTGCCCAAATAATTAAAATGCTCTACTTACTTTGGCGGTACACTGGAAGAAAATGGGTATACTGGTAAATGCATGTGGAGGAGAATGGATTAGTGAAGGAAGAATGTGGTAATGGAAGTTAGCTGATGATGAGGATCTTGGGTAAGGAAATTATGAAGAGGCTGATAAAGAGCTTGATATGAAGTGTGTTGCATTGTATGGTGTAGAAATGGATAGATAGATAGGACAAAGATTATGAAATAGGTATATTGAAATCTTAAAGTTAACAATTAAAATTTTCAATTTAAGATACAGCCTTTTAATAAAACAGCAAATAATTTTCCAAGTTTATATTTAATTTATTATTAGCTCATAGTATTAAAATATATCAGGTATTTGATTTTATTCTAATTTCTGAAAACTACTATTTATCCCATCTCTAAAATATACAGTAGGATGGTAGATGAAAATCAGATGAAGTTTATTGAGCAGTGTAAGTGGAGAAAACTGTATCTTGTGTAATTGCATCGGATGTTTATTTGTTCTTTGTAGAATTCTAAGGTGGAATCTGTTGATGAAGAATTCACTGTGCAGCAAAATACTGAAGCCAAGTATGAAGACACTCCAAAATCACCCCAAGTGGTGGGAAACTCTGAAAAGATTGCTGACAAGAGGAATAAAAAGAAGCTTGCAGATTCTCAAAATAAAAACTTGAATGATGCATCCAAGGTGAGAGAGCCCAAAATTCAGTTTTTTTTTCCAAAGTGTTTATTGGTAGTAGGTGATAAACCTGTCAGATTTGTGTTCAGATTATGGTGATTATATTCATCTGATATGTATTCAAGATTTTGCCGAATGGTGCAGTCAAGGCAAGTGTCTACTCTGCAAAGTTTGTCTTTGGTGCAAGTGACATTTGGAGTTACTCCAAGTTTTATTTGAGCCTTCTCATCATTTAATATTTCCTTATATTTTTGCACCATACAGGCTATTCAGTATTTTGAATTAAAATTAATTTTGTACCAATGGCATGATCTAATAAAAACAGCTGAAAAGTGTGCATTGAAAGACCTTTAAGCAAATGGGAAAAAGGATAGTGGAATGATCAATATGTTGTTGGAGTGTAAGGGTTTTCAACAGAAAGGTAGAAAGAAAGTGGATAGGAACACATAAAATTGACAAACACAGTGGTGTTGTGAAGGTGTAAAGATGGCTGATTCCGTGTGGGAATTCCAGTCGGGTTTTTTCCACTTGGAATTGGCCATCTTTACACCTTCACACCACCATTGTGTTCATCAATTTTATGTGTTCCTTTACAATTGTTTTATTTCTTTCAAGTAAAATTCAAGCAGCAAGAAAGTTTTACCTCTCATACCTTGATTCGTGATCTAGATGGCCAAAAATCGTGATTCGCACAGATTCACGTGATCGTGGCTGGAAGAATTGAAATAGGTCTATAATTGTTTCTGTAATTCTTATTGCATGTTTTATGCAAAGGGACTATTTTACCTGCTTTTAACTGTTTTGGTGAAGTACCTTCCTCTTAGTTTTTATAAAATATACTGGTTAAAGGCTTTGCTATAACTTTATAATAACACTGAAAGCTCATATCCGTGTGTGATAATAAGTTTAATGTAGAAGTAAATACTTTGTAAAAAGTCAATATAACAATAGATATATGTTAGTACTAACAACGGTACTTCTGCTTCAGTATTTCCATTGGTTTCAACCATTCCATAATGAGTCCCAAGAACCTAGTGCAGCCAGGGCTGAGGAGTCAGGGAGTCAATGAGAAATAGTATTACAAACACTGAAAATGGACAAAATTTGAAATTTTAAAAGGTTTCTTAATGCTGCAAGTCATTTTTTTGTCGCAAAAGTTGTAATCATTGAATGCCATTGAAAATATATCAGGAGTGTCAGTATGATCAAATTTTCCCTCACAATGTTGTTCTTGCTATATCCCCATTTGGGCCTCTCGAATTATTTTATATTGCGTGAATACCCTTTACATGTTTGTTGCTATGAAAATAGATATTTCTGGATATTTTTATGTGGAACGATTTACAGCCCTGGATGGCTTAAATAATTCAAATTTAATTGTTCATTATTTGCCCTTTGTTTTTCAAGGATCTCAGTCACACGTGTGCAGTCTGCAATGGTACCTTCCAGTCCAAAAATAAACTTTTCTGTCACCTGAAAACTACAGGACATTCTGTGTACCTTGGTAAAACTGGCTCAACGATAGAAGAGAAGTCAGCTAAATGTAGACATAAGTTTTCCTAATTGTCACCTGCAGTGGATTAGGTTTCTCTTATAGTTGTTTGTTATGGGGATGGGTCAGTTCTTCGGTTCTTGGTTCCACCAGTTCTTGAGCTTAGAACTGACACTGGGACTAAAGCCAAAAAGAATCAAATACAAAATTATTATCGCGAAAACAAGTTTGAAACCTGTTGAATCTGTGAAACTGAAGACTTTGCATTAAACCCTGGTGAGATACAGTACATAGGTGGTTTACATTTCTGGCAAATTAATGAGATTCACTCGTAAAGAGGATTATATTTTAGAGTTTTAATGCACTCAGTTCTAGTATGTGGTAAAATACCACCATATTTAGCATTGTCTTAATGATATGCATCATTGGTTGCCTGCCTCTACCTCGTGTGGAAGTGATTGTTTTTAAGTGCTACCTGAATAATGGTGCGAAATAATTCTGAAAATTTCATTCGTGTGTGAGACATTGCTTTCGTTATTCCACATTCATGCAAATTACTCTTTATTTGTACTCCAGTGCTACCTTTGCTCATGAAAGAGAAGCCTTGTTTCATGCTCAGGTTTGCCTCACACTGGGTGGCTGACGGCAGTTGGCTATTTTGAAAAATGGAAAGTACCCAAGCACAAATATAGCAGCAAATGGAAGGTACTGGCAATATTCTGTCTAATAGAACTATTGTAAAGTCGATTTTTTTTCCAAAAGACAAGGGCCTTGTTCAGCCCCGTAACCATTGACCGTCCGTTCAATGTTTGCTGCCTGTTAACAAATTAGCTCTCTGAATTATATGGCTTCAACAGGCGATCACGACAAAATCATAATTAGATTAACTTGTTATTTTCAGTCTTAAAAATACTCGTCTATGGCTAGCTGAAGAAAAAAACTGTTTGTTTGCACTCTTAACAACTGACGTGTGATGATGAAAAAGCCTAAAATCAGTATTAGCTTCAATGTGTGATGATAACTCTTAAGTATATTTGTAGTAGTTTATGAATATATGTATTTCATTTTAAGAAAAAAATTTTTGTTATAAAAAAAGTTGCCCGAAATTGTAAATTCGATTCTCTTACGCAGATCATGCTGAGCCTTAAGTAATGGACAACTGTAACAATTTCTAGGAGAGAAAGAGTTGTAGCCGTGTAATGTTATGATTTTATGGGAAATTGGAATGTGGATCCTGCTTGGCAAATATTCTCCCTTAAAACCAATGGTCTTCTTAATATGGGCAAAAAGTGAAAAGGAGGTGATGGGTTGAATTCTGAATTTATGGAATTCGAATCTCGAATTCAAATCTCCTATTTTTACCAGATACCAAATCTTGAATCTGAACCATGGTTTACCTTCATTATGTTTCCCAGTTGCTTATCATTCTCAATACTTGAATAAAAAATGACTTTTAAAGACATTCAAATCTCTTGCTTACATTTTCTTGTAAAATTACGAACCCATGAGTTTTATTCTGTTTTTCCTTAATCTAAAATCTCATTATTTTGTGTTTGAAGAATAAAACTGATCAGAAATTTGTTTTACAATAAAGCTATTACTTTCTCAGTTAGAAATGAAGAATGATAGTTAAGTAAACACTGCTGGATTTTTTTCGTATTCTAGTGCATTCATATTTATTTTCCATTGAGGTGATTCAAAATCTTTCCATGTATTTTTTTTTGACTGAATTGCTGGTTTTTACTGTTTTCCTGGCTAAACTGGAAATTTTTTTGTGCATTACCACAGTTCGGTAGTAGTATAGTGGTCCCAACTATGGGGTATAGTATCAGAATTTGGCGATATTAAAATAGTGTGACTAGTTTCAAACCCGGACTCCAGTTAATGTCGATCTATTCATTGTACTTTAAGTATAATGACCTATTTTTAGAAAAGGAGACAACTCCCTCTCTTCCCTTTCAACATAGCCTCGTGAAAATTTATTTCCGTAGGTGAGCGTATTTTCATTCCCCCCATATTTGTATTTAATGACTGTTAAGAACCTAACAACTCATTAATCATTCCTCAAAGAGGACCAGCTTAATTTTCCTTACATTTGCGGTGCTAAACCATGGCACGATGGAACAACAAAAACAAAATTTCACGGTGTAATAAAAACGATGTTTTATAAAGCGTTCTATGCTAGGTGTATATTTTTCTGCCGCTCAAAACTTCGTATTTGATGAAAAAAAAATATTTTTGGTCTATAGGTGGAACAAATAATAAAAATGGCAGGTATAATGATCATTGGGGTGCATGCGTCGGCATATGTAATGCTCCGGAAGGTAATGAAGGCGGTGTTGCCAATGCCCCGTGCGGTGGTTTTGAAGTGAAACTTGACGCAACTTAGTGCAGTAGAACCTCTTAATAACGAAATTCGAGGGAGTGAAATTTGACCAGTTTGTAATTCGGGAGTTAATATCTGGGAGGTGATTTGCACGTTGCATCACTCCAGGGTTAAAATAAATGTCCCGGTGTTGTGCCATAATTTTCCAGGGAAGTGGTTTGCAAAACTCCATAAAAGGTAAAATATCTGCCGAGGACCACAAACGATTATCTCTACCGTTCTCTTCGAAAGTAATTTGAGGATTTGAAGCCCAGTTTACGATTGGCGTCCACATTAACTTCCATTCTGAAGTCAAGAAGAATACATGGGTTGGAATGAATGCTTAAACGATTGCGTGAAAGTGTCCACCGCTTAGACCGAGATTGAGGGAGTTCAACCACGCTCAACTTAAACGTTTACAGTTGACTGTTTGACGCCAGCAAACATGCAGTTTTTTATTTGCCCGCAGCATTCCACTTCGCCACACTACCATGGAGGCAATCCCTCCAAGCTCATGAAGAACCTTCTGGCAGTCCTTAAGCTAAGCCAGAAATAAGCTGCGGACATTATTATTAAGTAATTGTTCTGGAATTCTGTTTGAGCAATTTTATAGCAACGAATCACAGGACGAACTACAGTCGACTGCCCATGGGCCAGAGTGGCAGGGCTACCACTGTGGCGGCCACAGCGGCTGGGTTGTTTGTGTTTCACCGTTCTTCCACGAGAGGTCACCTTGCGGCCGCTACAGAAGAGCGGGTTGGCAGAAGTGTGTATCACTACGCGCTTAAGCAACTCGACAAAGAAAAAGGAGGCCAAGCTACACCACCACGATGGTTTTTTTCTGTCACCTAGTGCCTTGAAGTTAAATAATAAATTGAGTGTAGAGGATTTCACCGTCTCATTCGTTCAGCGCCTTCTAAACTGTTGTCCTCGACATGATAGAAAGCTTTTTTGGAATAATTTAGATCGAGGGATTTTTACCACCACTGGGCCCAAAAGAATCGCCACCGGTTTATTTAAGTATTATTTTTGTGAGTTTGTGTTTGGATGGGTGCCGAAAATAGTGTAGTTAACCTCATAAGTGTGCGCGCCTACCCTTTTGACCCAAGTTATTGGCCCTGTAGTTTGTCCTGTTAGAGGGGCAACTCCATTTAAGTGAAGTTACCCATGATGCCACTAAGTTTTTCCATGTCATTAGCCAGCTCGACAGTTGATATGTGGCGGAGGACATTGTTATTAACCCACCGTAGGAAGGAAGGTATGCAAAAATTAAGGAGGAACTAAGGGCGGCTTTCCGTGTCGCACAAGTAGAGAATGCGACAGCTCCTCTAAAATGAGGAAATGGGCTGCCGTAGGTTGTCACAATATCTCCACCACCTCCGAATTTACTCCGGGTTTACATTGGATACAGGGTTGCCATCATGCAACAGATGATCTTGGAGCCTTTGAGAACTAATAATACTCGTCCATGTTCTCACTCGTTCAAATGTAATGATTAATGGTGGCACTCCACCGCATGAAAATATCAGCTGCAGAACCGAAGATAAACGAAGTTGACCAGCGATTACCGATGCACATTCCTTCTGATGGCTCCCTAACCATGCTGATATTAAGTCACGTATTCAAGTTTCCAGAAATACGATGAACAAGAAGGTGCTTTCTGATTTGCTATTTCTCACGGAGTCTCTGATTGGCCCTTTTTGTCTTTAAAACCGCAAAAATCCTGCAAAATAGACAATATTAACAATTTTATTGGCAAAATACATTATGAAGAGGTAAATATTACGAGTCAGGGCCAATCTTTCATCTCGTTTATCAGGAATTTTTGTAAAGCAGGAGCTCGCTCATTAGAGGTATTTACTAATACTTTTACATAGGGATTTGGTGGGACCACTAGCATTTGTTCGTTTATCGGAGTGTCTTGTTTAGTGGGAGTTCATAAGGTAGAGGTTCTACTGTACAATAAAAACTCTGCTGATGTGTATGTTTTATGACACATTGAATGTACACCCAAATAACCTCACACTAGAAGTACATTGGCGTTGAAATGATAAATTCTGAGGTGAGATTTTGTATGAATTTACAATGGATGATGAGGAGTTTACTGCGATGTAGCATATATGCTACCCACACAACCAAATTTGGATTTGATCAAATATTCTTTGGCAGAATTCGATCCTATCTTGAATCCTTGGAGTCCATGAGATTCGATCGAATCCTTGAATCCTGACCACACGACTAACAAAAAGTTTACCCCAGGAAAACACTGGTTTTATTTATTCTTCCTTTTTCTGGAATCTCAGTTTGCCAACATTGACAGCAGACTGACCCATTGGAGATATTGGATGGATTCAGATGTGATGTTGGGAAGCAGAATCTTTAGAAGCGACGGAAATTATGTATGTAAATGTATGTCAATGCATTACACCATGCTAAAAGATGGGCAAACTGAACTATAAATTATTGGTGAAGGAAATCAATCAAGCTGTGTTACCATCAAATGCCATGACCGATGAATCAAGTCTTCATATTTGGCTTACTCAATATTTTGCTTTAGCTTAGTACTATCCACTATCGAGATGTTATCGATATTCTTATATCACATTGAATTACATCATTGTGGCCCACATTCATACACAGTTGAGTTCCCTTGCAATGTCTTCTGAGTTTGGAAGTACTTGATGCTGCCAACAAGTTTTAAGCAAAGTGAAACATTTATCATTCACTGATAAGTGTGCTTGTGAGTCCACTTTTAACCTAAAAAAAGCTTGCGAAAAAGATACATAAAATAAATTATCGTGAGTCCGATAGCACCTACAAAGGAATGGCATACTTCGCTAAATATGATGCTGCTACTATGATGAAAATGTATGTGACCACCCACTCTTAGCCAAGTGCGGTCAGTGATGAAGAATGAACTGAATGAGAGACCCTTGCAACGGGTCAAGTGGCAAGTATGGCAGAAACATTTCCAGCTTGAATATCCAGCAGCACCAAAGTTTATTCATTGTCCATTGTACCCGTAGCTCTCTGGAAAGTCCATTTTCACCGACTGCTTCCACTTTGGAATCAGAATAATGTTACAAAAACATTATGGTACATCTTTTTTCAAGGTGTACTTCACAAAAATTGGTATCAAAATTTGGACATTTATCCATTTAATGGTACTTATTTCAGTAAAGTACAGAAGCTAAAATTAAGAACTGTTAGCAGGAATATTCAGGAGTAAGTTTTTCACAATACTGTTTTGACCTATCTTTCCTTTCATTGTTCTTTTAAAGAGGATAATAAATCTGGTTTCCCTCATTTCGTAGAAATATAGCCTAGTTTCATGTCTTATGATGCTGCAAATTTTATAACCCAATGGATGCAATTAGTTGGAGGAAACTTGATGCATTATTTTAGACATGCACAATAATCAAACAAAAAAAAATTCTCTCACCATTGAAAATCAAGCAATCAGTAAGTACTTAATTATGAACTGGGACCAAGAAGCGAAGCAAAAAACCAAAGTGAACAAGAACCGAAAAATGTGGAATAAACCCATCCCTTATTTGTTTATATATCAATTTTTGTACTCTGTATTAAGTTCTGATTGTGACCAAGAGGAAGTGTTGTATCTATTGCAATACATACTACTTTCTTTATGATGGCTGTGAGTTTGAGATGTGGATGTGAATGATAAGTTATTATGAAATTTTGGATTCCAAATTAAGGGATAAATGTGATGGAGAGAAACTAATAACCTCTCTTGCATTCATTTGTGTTTTACCCTTTCCAGTTAATATGGCAGCTGTCTGTTGGAAATGCAGCCCATCAGTAAATATGTCCAATTCCATTTGTGGAAGGGAGTTGTGTGACTAAAGGATCCCTGGTGGTGGCCTTTGTTTAAGTCGTACAATCATGACAAATATTTGCTTTTCATTTCAGCTATTTAAGAGCCAAATCAGCATATTTCAACTGCACTTTTATCTTGGATTGAATCAAATATTGAAGTGTATTAAAGTATTTGTTTATAGTAGAAAGTTTTTACTTAATTTAAATTTCAAGTTGGTCATTCAGCATATTCAAGGCAATTAACCATCATGTCATTCTATTGGACAAGTTAGTCATTTAGCCTGGCATATCAATTGATAATGACACATGCTGAAATAACTCATTTTATTTGTCCACTTGGTGGTTTTTTGCTTTGCAATTGTTGCGTTATGCATTGCATTACTTGATGCATTTTTGTATTGCATGGATGGGTGTTTATAACAAATCAGAGGTAATAGTGTATGTGTAATCAGTAAGCCCTAATGTGAAGCTTAACATATTATCATAGTTATCTTGAGGATTGGGTACCCTCTGTGAACTTTGCGCAGAAGAGAAAAGGATGACAATATTTTGGGCACATACAGAAATATTGACCCTGAAAAAGTTTCCTATTTATTGCCTCTACAAAATGACCGAGATAAGCTTCCACTGGCCATGGGAAGCCAAAAGTTTCTTAACTTGTCTCCAATGTATATACTAGTGTGTTGTGATCGACTTAGAATTTCAAGAATTAAAACTTTGTTTATTGAATGATCATTTTGAATTCTCATTAAAGCAACTGGTGAATAATTGTCATTATGCCTTGGCAAATATTAAACTCCTTGGAAGTGGTTGTAGTTAAAGATTGCTATGGGAGTAATAATGCAATGGAGAAGGAGAGCAAAAATATGGGGAGCTGCTCAAAAGGTGAATTAATTATTAATTAAATGCGATTAATAAAATTAAATTAAGGAAATTAATTAATGAAATTAATTAACGATTAATAAAATGCACCTCAAAATTTTTCCTTTTTCCTGTTAATAAAAGACTGAGCAACAAGTGACTTTCAAAGTTCCATGTTGACTTATTTTGGGCATACTGACTTCAAGACAGAAAAAGGCAGGAGAAATTGTTATTATTATCGGTTATTGCCTATTTTTTAAATGTATTTTTCAGTGATATGTAATATCTCCTTTGCTTCCTAAGATTTCAACTGCAGATTTCTGTTTTTTCAGTCAATTATTACATCAAATGCTCTCAAAGATAATTTTTTACAAATTTGGATTTATTTCAATGAGCTTCATACAAAACATGTTAGAGGGATCAAAACATTGGCGGTACCTATACTGAGTAATTTTTTTTGGGAAGAATGCCCCCCTTATTTTTGTTCAATTTCCCTATTTTGGACAGTTTCCCTTCTGCAGACTCTACCCTCCAGATTTAGCCAAAGGACTTGCTTGAGGCACATATGAGATGTGTAATCTGACATTGTTGTGCTAACAACAGAGTCAAACAAACAATAACGACCAAATAATAATCATTTATTTTCTCCAATTGACAACACAAAGTAAGGTACATAATTTCATACAGTTTGCATTTGTATAGGGTACATCAAGAATCTGTTGGCTAAATAATGGCTTGCTGAAAGCACAATGAAAAAGGTAAAGAAAAATGCTCATAGAAATACGTTTGAAGACATAACATACAATTAAATATTACCATAAGTGGAGATAATAAATAAACAGTATTCACTTAGCCAGACTTTCTCTGTCAGGAATTCATTGAGAGAATAGAAGGACTTCATCAAAAAATAATTTTTTACCTTCTTTTTAAAACTAATGATGCATTTAGTTGATTTGATGCACTCAGAGAGTGAGTTGTACATTTTTGTTCCCATTGCAAATTCCAGCGACCCCTAAAATTCAGCGTCTCTTGCCTGCAACCTTAGGCTGTAACCTTCCTCTCTCCTCTCTTAAATAGTAGATGGCACAAGATGATGATGAGGACATTCTAAGGCAGCTGATTATGGCACTAAGGCAAAATCCTGCATTCTGAGTTTGGAGACAGTAATCAGTTACCTAAGCTCCAATTGAAATCCTACACTGGATATATGTACTCATCCGACTACCTTCCTCCCCTCCAAGGCTACCAATCACCTGCATTCTGTGCACCCCCTCACCACTTTCCACTTTTGACCTTGTCGAAACCCCCCCCCCACCTTGCTGGCTGACCTTTGTTATATTTTGTTTAAAATTCGGAAGTTAGAGAAATATACTTGTTTTATCAGTGGTTTATTCAATACTATACTTGTTCATTCCAGAGTTCTTCCTTTTATCTCATTCATATTTTTGGAAAGAATTTGTTTTGAAGGGTGTTTTCAGAGAGAAACCGCTACCCCCTCTCCTGTTGACTCTTCAAAATAAAAATGAAGGTTGTGAAATGGGAAGGCGATAAGGATGTAGGATTCCGTTCTGCAGTGAAACCTGTATTGACCCAAGTAGCAATCAATATCCACTGGATAACAATACAATATCTAAACCCATATCCGTATAATATCTAGATTTATCCATATAACATTTCATGGACATCTATAGAATATCCAAAATCATCCTGTGATTAGATATCCATACCATAACCATTAAATTTTGTTCTGGATATTTTTTAACTTGCAGATTTTTTCCATTTATGACCACATTCAAGACAAAAATGAAATGCAATAGGCATTCATAGGTTTTTATTTTCTTCTTGAAACTCTGCGAAATTTTGGATGTTGGAGCCAGTCAGAGAGAGACTACTGATTTAAAGTCTTTACATGTCTCATACTGCTCAAGTTAAGGTAGATGGTGGAGAATCAGGATGGGCAGTATTACGAAGAGGAGTGAGACAGGGTCGACCAATGTTGCCTGTGCAATTCAATATACTTGTTAAAGAAATGTTAAGAGAGGCTTGAGAGGAACTTTCGGTTGGTGTGATGGCAGGAAGGGAACTGATTAAGACATTTGTGGATGACCAAGTTCTGGTTACCCAGTCAGCAAAGCAGTTAACTTCAAAATCTCTTATGTTGGATAAATTTGTGGAGGAATTCCTCAAAGCAGGTATTATTGTTCCCTGGAACTGCACCAATGCTTTCCACTGCTTTACAGTCCCAAAGCCTAATGGGCAACATAGATTCGTACAAGATATTAGTCCTTGGACCAAGAATTATAAAAAGCCCCACTTTAGTCAACTTGGCCCAGCAAAAGCCCTCGCTAATATTCCCAAAGATTGTTTCCTGATATAACTTGATTTAATGTGTGCCTTTTATCAACTTAGTATAAATGTGAACCATTGGAAGTACTATGGTCTATGGTATAATGAGAAAACCTATGCATTCACCTGCTTTCCAATGGGCCATCCATTGTCACCATGGATCTTGCAACAGTGGGCCCTAGATGAGTTGTTACTTTTAAATATCAAATTCAATTGTCAAAGTATTGCATACCTTGATGACTGGTTAATTTATTCCCCTCAAAGGTTATGTGGATATGCTATTTGTGACTACAAGAGCACATTCGGGGTGCCAGTGGGTCATGGCAAAGAGACCTGGGTCCGTGAGGTGGTTTCGTTTATTCGTTTAGGGTAACGATAGGGTAAGATGGACCAATATTTCACTTACTGGTACCGGGGCCTCTTCGGGTGGGGTGTTGGGGAGCCATGGTTCGAGGTCCTCTTCCTCTGGTAAGCGATCTGGTGGCATGGGCTGATGGGGCAGGGAGGGCGGGATGCGCCACCGCTGCGTGTCGCTTTCTTCATCTTCCGTGTCCACATCTGCATCTGAGTTGTAATCCGAATCACCTGTGGCCTCGTCCGTTGGCATTTTGGGTCCGGTTGGGGGGTAGGGCTGCAGCTGGTGTCATCTTCTGCATCCGTGTTGGACTCTGGGAGGCTGTGTGTATCCTCTGGTTCGCTGGAGGCTGCCCACCACAGGAGATCTTCTTCTGCGGAAGAGAGTGATGCGTTATCTATGTGAAGAATCATTTATAAATGCATTTAAGAGTCAGTGTGAGAGGTATGGGATGGAGACTAATTATAAGAAAACTAAAGTAATATTAAGAATCTCACCGAAAATGGCTATGCAAAGCATTCAATGAGGAGGGCATAACTTAGAGCGGGAAGGAGATCACAATTACATCACACCATCTCAGTTAATATAATCGTAAGACAACATACCACAACATCTATGCCTGTGAGGTGGGATTCAAAGCTATGGGTTGTCTGGCTGGCTCATTCCTGACTGCCATGGCTAGCTGATATTTGAAATATGATGACTTATGTCATAATTTTCTTTAGTGGTGCTTCATTTGGCTCTCATAAAGATAATATTGTATATTATTTATTTTTCCAATAAATCTCCATTAGCTAATATTTCATGGATAGCATTAAAATATCCAATGCAGGATATCATAACATGATATCCATACAACATTTAAGATTCAATATTACCTTCTATGGCTATTTGCAACCATGTATGAATATCCAGTAGATATCACACGCTACTAGGGAAGTGACCACTGATGGTTCTTCTGAAATACAGTCACCAAGAGGGGTGGTCATTTGACATGGGTTAAGTTCCTATGAGTATGATGCAAATGAGTGGGCAGCTGACTTGAAAAAATGGAAGAACTCTTGAGGTGATGGTTTATTGTAACCTACACAAATGGTGTATATTTCCTCATGGCATGGTAGCTCACGGGAAATTTCAGTGCATATTCATTTGATGTACACATAATAAATATTTTCACACCATGTATTATATCGCTCATAAACTATGTATGAATTTTAACATATAGATTGGTAAGTGCTTGGTATTTCGGTAATGTGGTACACATGAGAATATTCATAGGTATATTCTTACGAATTGAATCGAAAAATTGAACAATGAGATAAGATCACAGTTAGGGGCCTTAAAATGAAAGAAAAAGCAGATTGAAAGCCTTGAGAACTATTTATTAAAACAATTTTTTAAGGATCGTCCCTCTGAAAGCAGACACCAGCTGTGCATATTAATTTTAATATCAGTATTCAAAATCAATATTAATTTAAAAAAATAATCTTTTTTTTCTACTTATTTTTATTCATGTCCACCTACCTCGTAAAATACTTTTGTATAGAGGTCTTCTTTGGGCATTTGCCCTTTTATTTAGCTATATCCCTATCAAAAAGATTTCAGTTGAGTAAGAAGCTGGTTTTCACCATGTGGAAGTTGGCTCTTTTCACTAAAGAATGGCACCTTTCTTTCATTGAAAATGCCTCCCCAGCACTTGAATTTGTCTCTTGGTTGGATTCCTCAGTGTCTGAATTATCATCGAAAGTGATTTCTTATGAAACAGCACCATGCAAAAAGAGGTATGGAAGGTCCGCCAGGCTTCCCCCTCAGATGCGACTTGAAGATTGTTCATGAGTTGCTGCCTGTCACTCAAAGCAAAATGCCGCAGTTAAAATACGATACAACAGCATAACTTATGAAACAGCTTGCTGATTCACCCTTCGCCAATGCTTTGGTGAACCAAAATCTGCGAAACAGACCTGTGCAGAGGATTAAGCATTGAAGCTTTCTCTCAGAGAGGGTTAAGCATGAAAGGGGCAACTGTCTGAGGAAGGGGTTCTCCTCAACAATTGAATTATTCTGCTGGGTGCAGGCTGGTTAGGCATACTAGAGCTGGGAATAACCCAGGTTTACAACAGTTTTAAATTGCCTAATAGAGTATTCAACGTGGTGGTTGTTGGTCGAGGTGAGGGATGGCCTTTGAAAAGGGGTAATTAATGAATGGAACATACAGGCATTACTATCTGTTCTGGAAAATAATGATCATTAAGGGGTGGTCATTAATAGGGGTTTCTCTGTCTTTTCATATATCTTCATTTTTCTCCTAATCAAGCCAGCAATATATTTTGTTTGGATCAATAACTAGAGACATACCTATTACTGGCAGGCTTGAATTGTTCAAATTAATTGTAAGTTCTTTTTATGTGTATGTGAGTACAAATCATGTTTTCTTTTAATGTATGCTTACCCTCAATATCGGCTGTGGAGTGTAGAGCATTCCACATTTAATTGTCAGTGTGAGCATTGTGGGAAACAGTGTTGCTGAACTTATTCTTTGTGTGGTCCCATCTAGTCCACTTAGGCAGTCATTTCTATATTTGTGACAAATAGTAGGAAGTTAATTTAGGATAAAAATATATGCATGTTGGAAGACATCTTGATAAGCTGTGAGTATACTACATTGCACTGTGTTATTTCCCAACTGTTATTGGTATCATTGCACCCCCCACCCTATGTAAATTTACACAGGAAGTGAATCTGATTGAGGGCCCATGTAATTTAATAGGGATGGGCAAAAAATACCAGTATTTGGTGGCACTGGGTGATTTGTCTTTCTGTTTTGGTTGAAATGGTTACTATTGGAAAGCAGTGCAACCAGAGGTCTGGTATTGTTCATACAATTATTCCAGCAGCTCTGCCGTTCAATTGCTAAGGAAAAAATGTTGAATGCTGGTGATGCGTAAAACTGGTAATTACCAGAAATTGAGGAAAATCTTTTAATGTGACAGTTTATTACTTATTTGAGTTTTAATTTACTGAAATATGATTTCCAGTATCCATATTTGGGGCAGAAAATTCTTGTATTGGAAGAAGTAACTCACACCTGTAGATGGTATCATGAAATGATTCAGTAGTCAAATGCAGAGTTGAGATTTAATTTATTAAACATGTACCTACTGTTCGAATAATGGAGTGGTACATTCTGAATCCCTATCACCCTGAAGTGAAACCTGAATGCCAAATTAAATGCATATGGTTGTTAGGAAAGGCTGGTGGGGGTGTTTGAATATGTGTTAGGGCTGTTTAGAGGGTATGGTAAGTGCCAATAAGTCCATGTTGCTGCATAAACCGTGAGGGCTAGATGGTAGCCTAAGTGTTGGTCTTTTTCTGAGCATGCTGTGTTTCTAGAGGAAGAATAACTCTATAAGCAATAACAATGACACATTTGCAAATGTAGGAATTGTTCCAGGGCCCATTGGTAAATAGTCGTTTTTCAATGGCTGTACTTCTACATCTCCCCTTAAAATCTAGGGAAAATTTGGTCAGTGTGAGATCCCAAAGGATTTGTACTTAGATTTTTTTCCATATTGTTCTTCAAAATGGGTTGTCTTCATGCTGACATACATTAAAATAGCTATCTTTCAGATTTGAAGAATGCAAATTGATTGTTTTGATCCTCACAGTGATCATTACACTTTAGATGTTTTCTGCATTTGTCTTGCTTACTGCTTATCATAGTTGTACATGTTTCAGAATAACTAGCTCTGATGGATTTGAATTTCATTAATGGCTTCTGTATGAGGGTTCAATTTTTGCTTTCTGAAAGTGTTTGCATGGTAATAATGTAGACCATAGCTAATGTTTTCTTCAGCATTCAAGATTATTGTAAATGGGATAGGTCAACTTTCTTATTCCAGAGTAGACCTGAGTGATAAGGATGCATGTTAGTCAAAATGCTTATTGTGTTATCTGAGCATTAATTTTTCATTGGGGTAATGAATCTCCTCCACCCTCTAAAACCTCGCCTTTGCTAAGAATGTGTGTAATCAGTACTCAGGTTAATGTTTCTTTTCTTATTTCTTCCTCAAAATTCTAAATCAGTGTCTGAATTATCGAGTGCTTGATGTTAATCAAAGAATTTAAAAGTAATCATACCAGTGCAATCTAGTTCAGTCATCATAAACATGCACTTTAGAACATCAAACCAAAGCAAAAAGATCTTGAAGGTCAGTAATTAGGCACAATCATATGATTACATAATAATATATCTGGGATATCCACATTCATGAAAATTCATAGCCACTATGGTTGTCTCATTTTCCAACAAGGGGATTGAATCTTTCTGCTTGTTGTAATTGTTTCTTTTAATCCTATATGTCTCTGGAATTCTACATAGAAATCCATAAATCCTTCTGCTGAAAAAAATTATGCTGGACGTTACATCAATGCAACTGCTTGAACTGGTTCACTGAAATACAAATCAACAGCCGTTGAAGACCAACAAACTCAACAGACAGAGACGATCACAGTGGATACCCCTTATCTCAGATCTAAATATTGCCACCAGATGTCAGTCATTTTGCTTATAATAGCCATTCGACCACGGAGTAGCCCTACTCCTTGCATTAGACTTTGCAGTTGATCGTAAGAATGTTTATCAAGATCAGTAGTTTTGTTAATCCAAATTTTCTTTAGGGTCCCTGATTACTGTTGTACTTATTGATTGGAGCGGAAATGGTTCCAGAGATAGTTTTCATGCTTAACTATTATTAATGTCTAGGGTAAATGGAGATGTACTTTAGATTTTGCAATTTTTATATTAAGCAATGCAATGTAGGTAGACATTTTGAAAAGGAGCATTTCCCTCCCTGTTAAACTTGGCCATGTACAGCTTTATGGGAGGGCATAAATTACCCTCCAATTGCTCAAACTGGCCAGCTGAAATGGTATTATGAACCTCTTGAAAATTCCAGTCAATCATTTATGGGTCATGAAACGCTTGTCCTTGGTAAAATTACAATGGTCTGATCACCCAGACTTACTGACCCATATGATCGTAATAATTTTAATTGTGAAACGAATGTCAAGTAATGGTGATTGATATTTTATAATGAGTAGACTAATTTCATCAAAAAGTGTGTGGTTATCATAGTGTCGAGCACCTCAATATTTATACAAAATTCGATTATCCTTTTTCTTAATGGTCAAAATGTACATTAGTGGGCGAAATGTAGTAAGATACTTCTAGCAGTCTATGGGAATTTCTCGATAATTAATGAAACAACCAATGGGATATTGTTTGATCAAGTCTCTATTGACCCTCTCATTGTCACGAGGAACGGAAGTCGTACACAGATGTAATCGGCATTAGTGTTAGTCAAACACGCTACCAGTGGGCCACCCTGAAGGACCAGGGAGGGTCGCAGGTTTGAGACCAAGTGACGGAAAATTTTTGTCCTGACTCTGGAGCTAACATTTTCTTGTTACCCGAACTGAACCCTCGACTGAGGGGTAGCAGTCCAAGCAGAAGGTATTGATAAGATCGCAGATGAAGACGATCAGGCCGGTATCAACAGCCACAGTTTAGGGAGAGAGTGAAGTTCACGGAATCGGCCGGGGTATTGCGATGTGGAAGGCAGCAGGGAAACCACCACATTAACAATCCCGAGAAGATGCAGCCTTGCATTCCATAGATGACATGATGGAATCCCTCCCGGCATAATGTTTCGGAGGTCAAATTTCCCATTGAATCTCCGGGTTAGGACTACTGGAAGTCGGTACATCAGACGGAAAGGTCAGATACAGGTTAGGGACGTGGAAAGAGAGATCATTGGGGTGAGGGTGAAGTTGGAGAATGGGAATATGGAGAGGCTGGGGGTAGATATACCAGGAGTCTGCGAGATAAAGTGGACGGGAGCAGACCACTGGAGTGACGAATATTGAGTGATACATTCAGGAGACGACCAGAGGATTTCAGATGTAGATATCATGCTGCAGAAAGAATGGGACATAAGAGTGAAGTCTGGGGTCGAGGTGATGTGGAGGGGTGGTACCTTTAGTACAGGGTTAACCTGACGCTGGTCCCCACACACCGCTAGGGGTTTAGCTGAGAGGTAAAGGCCGACAAGCCACCTTGAGGATGCTAATCCAAGACCGTCCGCGATGCCGTGTTGAGTGAGAGACAACACTGCAGGGTGGTGACGAGCCACGCCCTGCACGAGGTGGCCCTGCTCATACAGAACACGGCGGATCTAGACTGGGAAGTCGATAAATATCCCTGGTGGTGGACAACAGCACCCACCAATACCCTGGCATGGGGCCGAAGATGGTGTGAGTCGGTAGGGCCCATGGCCGGACATCATCTGGCGGAGCTGAAGGACAGTGGTACGACAGATGAACTGTGGGGGCGAACAGGGCTCTTAAGTCATGGTGAAGACAACCTGTCTAGGAGAAGAAAACTCCAAAATAAAAGTAGGTACTTGGTCCTCCAGGTTGGGGGTTTAACATAAGGTTGACAACCCTATCTTATAAAACAAACTTGGTACGGATACATATGATTTGCCTCGGAATAGGATTGGAACTTTGGAACTGACCCGGCGAAAGCCGACTTGAGAATACTGGGGGTCAGGAGATGGAGGCGAGTTGCGGAAGATAGAAACGAATGGAAGCAGATCGTTCTAGAGGCCAGAGCCCTACATGGGATGTAGTGCCAAGGACGATGATGATGATAAGAGTGAAGTCAGTCTGGCGAGACAATTCTATTGGTGAAGCTGGAAAAAGAGCTTACGGACACCTTGATAGTGAAGGTCTACATGCCGACGGAAGAAGAAATAGAAGAAGTTTACGAGCAAATTGAATAAGTCCTCGGAGTAGTGAAGGGGTAAGAGAACTTCATCAATCATGGGAGACTAGAACGCAGTGATAAGGGAGGGAAAAGAAGGAAATAGTGTAGGGTATTTCGGACTGGGCAAAAGAAATGCCGAAGGAGAAAGACTGGTAGAGTTCTGCAATGAGAAGAATGTGGTGGTAGCTAACAATCTTCGAACGCCATCGACGTAGGAGGTACACATGGAGGATGCCAGGGGATATAGCCAGATACCAAATATTCTACATACTTGTCAGAGATAGATACAAGAATCAAGTAAAGCAGTGCAAGAGCTATCCCGGTGCGGATATAAACAGTCACCACAACCTATTGTAGTAGTTATGTAGAGTCGCCTTATGATCAACAAAATTAAGAAGATAAAACAGAAACCAAGATGGTATACGAAAATATTGGCAGAAGAAGGGAACATGGAGGATTCGCCACGGAAATCGACAAGAAACTAGAAAATAAAGGCAAAAAGGACAACGAAGAAATGGAGAATGAGCTGAAGAGGACATTTGCAGAAGTAGCAGAAGAACAACTGGTGAGCAAGAGGGCAGGCACGAAGAATCCATGGATAACGACGGAGATGAGGAAGCTAATAGAAGAAAGAAGAAAATTCTTGAACCCCAGAATGAGGTTAGGCAACCCTCCAGAAAAAGCTAAGGAACCAAACCAATCGAGGATTCCCTCTCATATGGGGGAGTCAACTCGATAGAGTAGTAGAGGACCTTAAGAAAATCGAAGCTCCTGGAGCAGACAAAAATAACGGAGATCTCATGAAAGCGCTCGGAATTAAAGGTAAGGACAACCTGTACGAAATAATCAAAGATAGCTACCAAAGCGGAAGACTTATAGAGGACTTTGATATGAGTGTAATGATTGCGATACCGAAGAAGACGGGTTGTGAGATGTAAAGAGCATTGAAGACATTATCTCGGGAAACTAATTTGAATTTAGAAAGAACAGAGGTAGTAAGGAGGCGATACGCTGTCGGGGAGTAATGGTAGCTAAAAAATACCAGGATAACAAAAAAGCCATTGTATGTCGTATTCGTGGGTCTGGAGAAAGCCTTCGACAATGTGAAACAAAATGTTCAGACTGCTCGAAACCTCGGAATGGATTACGATGACAGAAGAATAATCTACCAACTCTACAAGAAGCAAGTCGCCACAATGCGAAGGAGAGACGGAAGTCAGATAGAAGCTAAAATTAACAAATGAGTAAGACAAGGATGCAACCTCTCACCAGCACTACTCAACAGGTACTTGGAGGAGCCCATAAGAAGCACAAAAAATTGGACTGAGCGGAATAAAGATAACGAAGAAGAAATATACATACTTCGCTTTGCAGACGACATTGCAGTCATTGCAACAAATAGTGATGATCTTTAAAGGTCACTAAACGCAATGAACAACGTCCAAAAATACATGAAAATAAATAAGACGAAGACTAAAATCCTATTATGCGGAAGAGAGACGCTGAATGCAGAAGTCTCACTGAGAGGTGAGAAATTAGAGCTAGTGGATTCCGTCACTTATCTCACTAGTACCAATACGTGGGAGGGAAGATGTACAACTGATATCAAGCGAAGGATAGCCCAAGTTAAGAAAACCCTCATGGTTTGAAGACAACTGCTGTGTTCAAAGAAGAGAGTACTACATCTCGAAAACAGTATGTGAAAATATTCGTGTGGAACGTGGGACTCCATAGATCGGAAGCATGGTCAATTGGAAAAGCGAACCGGTATAGACGGAAGCCTTCGAAATCTGGTGCTGGAGGAGGATGTTGAGGATAAAATGGAGGGACGAAATATGAAATGATGAAGTGTACCGTAGAGTAGAAGACGATATGACCATA
Source organism: Ceriagrion tenellum (assembly GCA_963169105.1). Taxonomy (NCBI): domain Eukaryota; kingdom Metazoa; phylum Arthropoda; class Insecta; order Odonata; family Coenagrionidae; genus Ceriagrion; species Ceriagrion tenellum. Next base: position 9,266,233 of record OY720638.1, on the reverse strand, counting down.
CGGAACGCTATACAGAAAAGAAAAACTAAATGGATTGAGCACACCCTGAGGCCCAATGGGTTTGTGAAGAACATAATTGTTAATAAGTTGGAGCGCTGGACGTGAATATTATTTATGATAAGCTAATATTGTTTTACAATTAAAAAACTGAAAATAGCGTTATTCTATTATATCAAGCTCTGCTACTTTGACTAATTTCAACCCATCTCTAAAAATAATCTTACTAAAAAATAAGAAAATATATTTAAATTGAAAATTTCAAATGTAGAGACAAAGTTACTTATCGAAGGGGAGGAGGGTACGAGGGGTTGAGACAAATGCTACAGTTGTTGACTAAGGGGACGTGGGTGTAAAAAATCACCGTAAAAGGTACGTGCAGAGTATGCACGATCCGTAAGTCTAAGCCTTTTGACTGTACTGCGATGTGACCCATTGGCAGATGTTGGGAGGAGGGGTCGGGAATAAGACTGGAGGGATGCTGAGCCAGTTATGCTACTGGATTGCATTCGGGGATCTTATGGTGGCCTCGACGACAGCACGGTGCGGCAGCCAAGGAAGAGTATAGAGAGACGAGACCGGAATAAAAGAAGCTTTCGGCTGCCTGAATGATTCTCTATAGGTGCACTATGTTTTACTGTATGTTCCACACTTAACGCTTAACATTCATTTATCGTTATAAAAATTCGATGCGTATATAAATTACAGGTATCCCTCGTCAACCGCGGGGGTTAGGTTCTTGAAAAACCCCGAGGTTGGCAAACCATTACGTTTATAGGGGATCAGAGGTTAGGTTTCATGAGCAGCCATACAGTGCCTAAAATTTAGCTTGACTTTATTTTCACTAAAATATACAGGCATACATTTACGTAGACATGTTTCCCCCTACTTTTTGACGCGATTTCTCGTACGGTATCCCGATAGCGCCGATAACCGCTTCGAAAAAGATGAGCAGAGCGAATAGAGCCCTCTGTACTAGAACTTTTGTACTAAATGGAGTCGCTCCATCGCTGCCCTGTAACGTAAATTATACCGGGGGAAGGATCCTACCCACACTAAGGGGACGTGGGTGTAAAAAATCACCATTTCCGTTTTAAAACTTTTTTTAGTCTCAAAACTGTCAAAAACAGTTTTTTTTTCGTGCGAAAACGATACGAAAATGAAACGTTTTTAATTGGTTTCAAAATGAGCAGAATCAGTTTTCGGTCCGCAATCCGAAAACGAAACGTTTTAAACCGTCTTTTTTCTGCTAGCGAATTTTTACCTCCCCGTAATTCCCCATTCCTGTGCTCACCGGTCAGCTCGGCTCTCTACCAAGTTCAGGCGGTTTGCAGCCGCCATTATCGTGATTATCATTTTGATTCCGTGGTGACGAGGGTAGGTGAAGAACGGGTTGAGAATACCTTGAAGTTACCTTCAATCCTCGAGGCTAAATTACAGTTTCTCGGTATCCTATAACACTAGATTTTCTGCCTTTTTAATCAATTTGTCGTTTTCGCCATCATAGGTTCGTGAGTGAGGATATTTTAACGTGCTTTAGTAATGTGCCGTGCATGCCAGCTGAATTTCACCTCGTGGGCGACTCAAATTCCAAATTTGTTTTCTTTTTTATGTTGACTGCGACTAGAATATCTTAATATGGTGAATGATTGTTCTTCCCCATCTATTTGTACGAATGCAATTGTTTTTTGTCAAAACCTGTTTTAATCATAGGTTAATGGTAATATTCAATAAATTCAAATATATCTACCATATTTCTTGTGAATCTTTTTACTCATGAGCGTATTAAGAAACCCGTGTCTTGGTGAAGTAGAATCATCGACATTGATCAACGCTGGAGTACCCAATGTTTTTTGGCAATACATAGTGGTAAGAGAATGGATGGGAAATTGACTTGATGTTTTCAATACACTAAACATCGCATCCATGTTTTTTGAAAAGGAGTGAGTTTTAATGCATTTCTTGGTTGATCAATTGACGTACTGTACTTGTTTTTTGTTTTGCCTTTAAGTTTCAACCGTATTGCCTACTTTGTGTTTTTGTTGTAGCTTCACAGGACAGAAGATTCGTTGGAATTCCAGTCAGGATCTTCCAGTCGTTCAACTTCGGCTTGAAGATGCTGACTAGAATGTCAGCGAAACTGTTGTCCAGTGAATCCAACGCACGCGGCGAGTATCCAGAAGACGTGCGGACGACAAATGAGATTTTTTTCCAAAGGAAAAGAACAATTTGAACACGAAATAGAGCGTTTTTCATGCCGGAAAAGACGTTTTCACCGCGGTAAGAAAACGTTTTTGGCGCCGTAAAAAAACGTGTTTGACACCGAAAAAAAAGTTTTTAGGGCGAGAGTGACACGTTCTTAAAACCGTAAAAAAATCGTTTTTTGCGGACATTTGAACCTTTAAAAATCGTTTTATCCCCGATAAGAAACGTGAATAAAACGTTTTGTGCTGTGTGGGTAGTAATTTCCCAACTTAAAGACATCTACGTTGTATATTATAACCTAATAATATTTTAAAATGGTGGGAATTCGTTAATAAAGAATTAATGAATTAAAATATTTTACTTACTCGGATTTGCTTTGATTATTAATGATCTGCGTCTGTTGAGTTAGTTGCAGCAGTAAGGATCACTGGGAGATCCAAAGGTTTCCGTTGACGAAAATTCTTCTGTACTTTTCATTTCAGCGTTTCCTGTTTTGCTGAAGATTGACAAGATGGTCGGCTGGCTCATTATTTTCCTTAGTTTACTTCGTAGTTCTTTATAAGGATGCAGCAACTCACGTAAGCCTCTCTTGAAAAGCAAACCACGATCCATTTGGGGATCAATCTCAAAGACAAAATTTAACAACTCCGTGGCCATATCAAGCATTTTTTTGACATTTGGCAATGTTATTTCTGTCGGAGGCTCTTTTTCCTCTTATTCTGCAGCCTCTTACTCCTTGTTTGCTGCGAGAAGCTTCTCCAGCCCCTCCTCACTCAACTCTTCATATGAGCCTAAAAGTTCTTCAACATCCGTCGGCTGCATGTCTTCTAACCCTTTCCCTTTTAGTTTCCGTGCATGGGAAAAAATGTGATTAACTTCACCGTCAATTTGGGGAAATCCTTGAAAATCATTGACAGCATCCGACCAGAGCTTCGGCCAGCATGAATTCAATGTTGATGACCTCAGCTCTTAAAGTGATTCTTTAATTATATTTATGCTTTCGGCGTTGCTGAACTTTTTCTAGCGATTCATTACAGAGAGAGAATTGTTTTTCTCCATCATTTCTATTAAGAAAGAGAAGTTTCGCCGAATATAATAGCTTATGAAGGTAGAAATGACACCCTGATCTAGAGGCTGGAGAAGGGATGTCGTGTTTGGTGGGAGGAATAAAACTTCTACGTTTGGATGATCAGATTTGAGTTCCCGAGGATGATCTGGAGCATTTTCCAAAACGAGAAGCACTTTGAAAGTCAATTTTTTGAGGCTAAGTCCTTTTCGACTTCAGCAGCAAAACAGTTCTGAAACCAGTCCATGAAAATATTGCGACTTACCCACGCCTTTCGGTTGGACCGCCAAAACACATGCGGGTGCTTATTTTCCCTGACAGCTCGTGGGTTCTGCAAGCAGTGGTAGCGGCGATCAGGGTATCATTTCTACCTTCTGATAGACCATGGGTTCTGTAAATCATCATAGAATTCACACGAAAATCGTTAGCTGCATTAGAACATAAAGGAAGGGAAATGCGGTCTTTGCCGACCTTGAATCCTGGGGCAGTTTTTTCGGACTTACAGATAAAAGTCCGCGAAGGCATTCTCTTCCAATAAAGTCCCGTTTCATCGGCATTGAAAACTTGCTCCCTTGAGTAATCAATGAGCTTCCTAAAATTATCAGGATACTAATTTGCAGCAATGTGGTCCGCCGAGGCGACTTCAACAGAAATATTTACATTATGGAGATTATATTCCTTCTTAAAATTCTCGAACCAACCTTTACTTGCAGTAAATTCTCTGTTACCACTGCGTCCTCCAGGTGACACGAAATATTTATGAAATTGCATGGCTTTTTTACGGATTATTAGTGTGCTTAATGAAACTCTGTTTTTTTTCCGAGACTCAGTCCAAATATTCAATGCTTTTACTGTTTTTTCCACATTACAATCTCGCGGCATGTGGGACACTTTTACACGTGCACTAGTTCCACTTTCAGTAATAGTTCGGATTGACGACTCACATTTCTTTAATTGCTCTAATAGTGGTTTCGCTCACTCCCAGCGACCAGGCAATAGAAGCGCAGGATTCTCCACGAGTCGAGCACTTCCAATTTTTTTATGCAGTGTCATTACATGTCTCGCCCGATTTACGAAACTGCTTTTCTCCTCACTTGATTTACGCTCGACTCCATCATATCTCATGTAAAACGATAAGGCGTCGCTCAGAAAGCAAATGGGACTTCAGTACGCACACCCAAGTTTCAACCGAATTAGCTTGAGCCTGAGTTACGTTTTGTCCTCTGGAGATACAAAAGTAAATAGCGCAGTTGGGATAATAGGTCTTTCGGTGTGGCAAATATGACAAAGTCGGATTGTTGGTCAAAGTTGGATTAGCAGTCAATGCGAATCTCAACTTCTAAATTATTTCATTTATCATTTACTTCGATGACATTCGATTTCAAGTATCTATTATTACATAACATGAGATTATAAAACTGAACTCTAAATTAAAAAACAATTCCATTCACATATTCTACTATTAATAAAATATGTTACGATGTACATAAACGTTAATAATGCAGTGGCACATTACCGTATAGCAACGTTTGGCGCAAGGGACGTGTTTGATGGGGGTCCGGTTTTGAAACAGTGAAAGGATATTCCATCATTTATAATCCTGGATAAAACCCCAGGAATAACTGTATTTAAGCGATAGTGTTCTTGGGTAAATTCTCACTTGATGTAAAAAACTTTATTAAAAGCGTGTTATATTTCCGCAGCGTGGGAAAATCATGGCTTAAAATTTGTGAGTTTTTTGTAAAAGACTTTGATTTTTGAAGGAAAATAGTTTTAAATAGCCGCAGAAGACAACAGCGCAAAATTAAATTACATTTCGCGATCGGCAAAGCTTGGTAAAAGTTTGGATACCATGTAAATTTGTTCTGCGTTACCGGCAGCCGCGTTGGGCAACTCATATACCGCGGTTAACGAGGGAAACCGCCGCAGTTGAGAAGGGTGGTCCTCAAAAAACAAACCGCGGATGCTCAAGGGCCGTGGTTGACGAGGGATACCTGTACTGTAAACGGGTAAAAATATTTACATTTACCTAGTGAATTTCTTTATGCATTTTAAAAAGCCCCCCAAATTTTTTATTCCCCCCCAAAATTTTTTTGGCGCAACTTGCGCCATAAAACCCCCTGTGGGCGGCCCTGCATGGACCAAATGAAGAGGAAAGTACATGGGAAAATCTACCGGGAGAAAGGGAACTAGCATTGGATAGGGAAGAGTGAAGGGCCTCAGTCAACCACCACGGATTGGATTGAACGACTAATGAATTATCATTATGAATTTAAGTACCTATTCCCTATTTTTGATCAGTGTTGTCGGAAGAATTACCTATGTATATCCACTTACCGACGGAGGCAAGTCTCAAGCTGTTTACAGGTAGGGGATGACGTCATAAAGCTGCGATCCAATGGCTGGGATTATCATCGCTGTTATGTATATCGTTGCCAATATAGTACTCAATGCATCCAAATTATTTTTATGAAACAGGTTATGATGCTGGAAATTCACGCGTGCCTCCCAGGAAATTCCCCGTCGCTCTCCTGCTGTCGGAAATATTGTGTTCTCGGAGGTAAATTGTAACAATTTCGGCGACGGGAATTCCCGGATCCTAGGGGCGAGCCCAGGGTCAGAGATCTGTCCGAAGGAAGCCTCCTCTCACCCCCCCTCGGGAAGAAAGGGTCCCTAGCCATTTCCCTTTCCGCCGCACGCCTCGAAGCCGGCACGCGACCCTCGGGTGAAGATTCCCGCCTCTAACCCTCGGCCAAAGACCTCCGACATGCCGCTCCCAAAACAGGCCAGTACCCGGCCTCATCGGGCGAGAGAGTCCCATGACCACGATGAAGGTCACAAACATTCAATCCATTGCCGCGAATCGGTTCCTCATATCCTTCAAACGCTCCGCCCAAGCTGGGTTGCACGACAGTAATTCAGTGGTAGTAACTCGAATATAATATATCAAAAACTCAGCTTCCTATTTGGAATGGATTTTAAATTATTTCCCTGTTCATGAAAATGCTTTATTGGGAGCCTTCAACCCAGTCAACAATGCGTCAAATCTCTACCGTTGCCTAAACCTCCATTTCACCGACTCGACGTAACGAACATCACTGCGCCGAGAGTACTTGGGACACCTAGGACAAAACAGTTGGTGCAATCATTCAGTGCAGTTTGCACAGATGTGAGATCACATTGTCATCTGCAAGCAAAGTTTTGAAATTTTTTGTTAATATTTTCTTTCGGATATAGTTAACACCAAGGAGTATAGAGTACAGAAGAGACAACGCCATGTTAAAGATTTGAGGCGGAATCTGGAGCAAGGAATCAGTTACAAAAGAATCCCCTACGCGGCGCCACCGTAGACCCCTCCTCTATGGTCGGCGTAATCCCACAGCCGCAATGATAAATTTCCGATGAAATACATCGCACTAGTCTCGAGAATAATCGTCAAAATTATAAAAGTTATACATGACCTCACTAAGTATTTATACCTTTCAGATTATTGAGCTAGGCTACCAGAGAGACCCATTTTAACTCCCTTGCGTGACAGAGTGCCACGCCCCCTTAGAGAAACGCAACGTAGGGGATACCACTTATGAAGTAGCTAGTTGGTAAAACAGTTTTTCCGAGCTAAACCAAAACAATGGAAAATGCTAACCAATTACCAAGCAAAAAACAGCCACCCACTAGCATTACGGAATACGAAACCGGCATACATGGCAGACTATGAGAACCCCAAGGGCAATGGTTTTGAGGAGCATGAAAGCGAAGGTAGCACGATCACTACTGACAAAAATTTGAATGAAAAGCAGAGGATGTCACACTAGAATTACTAGCTTGGAACCAAAATGCGGTAAATGTCTGCTTCCGTCACACACCTTTGAAAAATTTTTTTCGACCCTTTTCACATAGCGTATCGCCGCGAAATTTATGTGACAAAATGTAAAAAGATGCCGGTATCTAGTGATAATTTTATTTTGGGGGAATAAGTAATGTACGATAAATAGGAAATTTTCAAAGCTTGAGGTGACGTTTTTCCCGGCCGCCATTGCACTGTTTCCACTTTTGAGCTCAGCGTGGCGCGACAGTCGCTGAGTTGCGTTTACTCACGAACATCTCCCGTCCCATGGTATTCGTAACCGCACAGAAAGTCGTCGCTTGAACGCTGGAAACACAGGACATTTGAAGTTATGTTTCATTTCTGGTTTAGCCTATGTTAACAAATCATTCCACTGCCTTAACAATTCATTCCTATGCCTTTATAAACACTTCCCTTCCTGATCATAAAGTTGGAAATAGGAGGTGTAGGCATGTAGAGACGTATATAGAAAAAAATCTCCCTCGAGACCGTTGGTGATTATAAGGGTGTAAATAGGAGGTGTAGGTATGTAGAGACGTATATTTTCTAGAAAAAATCTCCCTCGAGACGGTTGGTGATTATAAGGGTGGAAATAGGAGGTGTAGGCATGTAGAGAGGTATATTTTCTAGAAAAAAATCTCCCTCGAGACGGTTGGTGATTATAAGGGTGGAAATAGGAGGTGTAGGCATGTAGAGATGTATACTTTCTGTGAAAAATCTCTCTGAAGACGGTTGGAGAATGGGAGAAAGCGGCTACGAGACATGGGGAAATGACAGAAAAGTGATAGAAAACGCGAAAGAGCGGAATTAAATTGCAGAAAAGGGCGTAAAGCGGGTGAAGGAGAAGTTGGAAGTGGATAAAAGCGACTTCATAAGTGAAAAAAATTGCATTAACAACTTCGAAAATAGGCATTTCGAGGTCGCGTACCGTCCCACCCCAGCACCCCTGTTTCACTCCACAGGGCCCGTAACCTTGTCGGCTGGGGATATAATAGGTATATTTAAATGGTGTTATCGTAGCTGGTACTCGTAAAAACACGAATTTCTAAATCCAGGAACACTCCAAAAAGCGCTATTCGTCACTTTCAACCCTCGATAAATCACGAAAACTGTTTCTAAATTGTCATTAATGCCTTTTTCACTACCAAATATCCCCACCAAGGACCTGTGTACTGTCCCACCCCAGCACACCTGTTTCACTCCATAGGGCCCGCAACCACAGAGTATATATACTCTGTGCCGTAACCTTGTTGGCTGGGGTAACAAAGCGTATATTGTAGAGGTAAAGTTAGAAATATCCCTCTGTCGGAGCTTTCGCGAAACCGAGAAAATGGCGTCGAACAAGTCGGAAAAATGACGAAAATTGGTCATTTTCTAACGTGAATATCTCAAAAACCTGTGGCTTAACAACTTTGCCGTAACTTTTGTTTTGTACTGTGAGTCTTCAAGAACTCAACTATCTCACAGTCATTATCCTTCATATCACCTATTTCCGGCAATAAGTGTTTGAAAGGTGTGTGACGGAAGCAGACATTTACCCAAAATGCTAAACAAAGGTCCACTACCCCTTGGTAGTCAACGGATAACAGGCTAAAGGTATACCAAGAGCTATAAGAACGATGTGAAATAAAAGGAGTCAGTTGTTTTATAAAAACATGTCAAATATATTTCACAATCAAAATCAGCACTGTTGACACATTGACGTACAAAGCTATCGGTATGTTAAAACAATTACAAAGATAACTCTAAAACACAATTATTTCAGCTGACAATGGCGGTTCCATTGTGTACTCTACAAATGAAGATCACCCTGGTCCCATTACTAACTGAATAGCAGGATTGCATTGATAAAAAATGTTGACAGTGAACACAATCTTTCAATCACCACTTATAATCTCACCTCCTCCATTTTTTAACCTTTCCATTCAAACAAAATATTTCTATGAATGCAAGAGGGTGGATGGATTGACCACAAAGGAGTACGTCAGTCTGAAATGGAGAAAAAATATACATTTCAGAAAAAGGAACAGTATCTCTATCATCAGCTCAATAATTATTCATGGACACTCAGAGCTTGTAGGATTTCTCCTGTCAGCAACCTAGCATTTCAAAAAAACTCTAAGCTTAAAAGAAAATTCATCCTCAGAATCATTTACGGGCGAAAAACATCCTTTAACGGGAGGTATTTCTCACGCCAAATACAACCATACCGAAAGAGTACTACAAATGCTGATTACCTTAATAATCAAATACATACCAATTAGTTGGAACCGACCAAAGATAAGATGCATAACGCATTAAAGTTGAACTTATTTTAAGTGCCCTGATTTCTCGCTCGCAAGCTCACATTCCTTAAATCTCTATCCTCATTCTTCCTTATAATTAAGAACAAATTCTGTCTATTAAACCGACATCATAAGACCATGCCGGTGATACCAAATTGTGACGAAAGCATACAGGGATCAGGTATTGAGTGAACTACAGAAAATGACATTTAACACAGTTAATGAAGTGCTCGAGAAAATAACACAACGTCGCCACATACATTCCACCATAATATAGCTAGAAAATTGATACGGATGAGCGTTGACGAGCGACCATCAAAATGTACACAAGTTACCCCACGTGGTTACACATGTATTATTTTTTACGGGCGGGAAACAACCTTCGACAGGAAATGCTGCTCACATTGAATACAACCATACTGAAATATTACCACGAATTTCGATTACCCTTACATTTAAGTACACAACAAAGAGTCAGCACCAACCAAAGAAAAGATACTCCACGCATTGAAATTTGAACTTAACTTAAAAGGCTCGGATTTTTCAAGCCTTTTTCCTTATTCCGTCGATATGTTGACGTGTAGCCACTGGCACACCGAGGAACAAAGCAACTAGAAGCCATGTTTTAACCAAAAAGTCTTCTTCTTTCACCAAATCACGGAACGAAGTTCTCCCGCACTTTCACTCGTCAGCCGCAAACACGAGAAAGAACGAGCCACAGCGATTACTCACGCGGGGCTCACAGTGACAGCGCCGCACTTGGTGGAAGCGTAAACCTCTTCCCGCCAGGATTCCTTGCTCCCGATTCCGCCTCACTTTCCCCCCTCCCCCCATTCCGTTAGCTCTCCTGTACTCTATACTCCTTGGTTAACACTAGGACAAGAGTTTCGCGCTACCTAGGACGGCTAGGGGTCATTTGACCCCAACTTCGTTTTATCAAATTAAAAGCCGTTTTTTCTTCCCATATACTGTTTTAGTGTAGTAATGTTTATATTCATTCTTTAATCCAAGGGGAATATATTTAAGTTTCCTATTTAATTATGCCCCTAAGGAAGGAGAGAACGAGAGAGGTTAGTAAAAACGTTTCAAATACATATGAGCTTGCCTTATGTCCTCGTTCGGTGGCCAGCGTGATTAATGTTTGATGCAGGCAAGCGGTGAGAAATCATCATCGACTCAGGCGATGGGTCTTCCTTCACATGAATTTCCCCCATCGACCCAAGAATAATTTGCCCTCGAAATAGATATCCATTTTCTCCCATGACGAGGCGTTGCATTTGTTGGGAAGCTTCCCCAGTAATTCAGTCTCTTCATAAGGTATCGCGACACTCTGCGCAAGCGGTTCGTATAGGTCGGCTGTCGAAGCTCGAAATGCGTTGGCCATTTTGTGCCGTCTCTGGTGACTATGAGAATTTGCGGGTTCATTTTTCAATATCTTTGAGACATTGGGTCAGGTTAAGCGGGACCGCATTCTCGCAGTGTCCTCGTTCAAAGGCGAGGACAGACTTAAGCATAGAAGCGGCCTTGAGGAATGCATCGGGTGGAAAGAAGCTAGCGAATGAAGAGGGAAATGAGGTGAAAAGGTGTAATTGAATATAGTAAACGAGTGAGTTAGTGCACTAAAGTTAAAACAAAGAGGGGCCGAAAGCACGGGAAGACGACCTCCTGCCCATGAATGAAGGGCATTGAGGTCGCTGTCGGCGAGACTGAGCGAGCCATTCACGTATCACAGGCTAGTATTTGAAGGTAGTTTGAGCGAAATATCATTTTAAATCAATCAAATCAATGAATTTGGTCTCATTTTTAAGAAAAATATCTCAACTATCCAATGACACCAAAAATTCTACCACTTACTACATTAAATTCGGAGATATTTGACGAAAAACACCATCCCTTTTACATGGGAAATGGTACGTGTTTGCACTCCAGAGAAACATTATTTACAAAATGAGGTATTTCTAAAGCTTAGTTGTAAAAGAACTAACAGCGTGTAGTTTGTATGTTTTCTCAACTATATTTGAAAATTAATCATATTGAAACCATAGTAAATTCTTCAGGATCACAAATAAACCTTCCGTTTTGAAGGAGTTTCAAACGCACCGCGCGAAAAAAATGAGTCAAGTTAAAGACTTATTTAGATATTTTAATTTAATTACTGACAATTTATGTCAAATACAATTATATAATTGTACCATTAATAGTGCAATATTTAATTCATATTTCCTACAGCTGGTGAAATTAAAACGTATTATTCGAATATGGTCTCTATTATGACTAGGGAACTATCTCGCCCGGCGACAGATCTTGTGGAAAATTATGAGATATACTTACGAAAGTCAGGTATATACTTAGAGTATCCAATGCCGCCCATAAGATAGTGCAACAGTGCACAGGGCCCCTCCCTTGGACTTCAGACGGCGCAGGGGAACCTGAGCCCGATCCCATCGATCTCAAGGCCGCTTTACACGGTACAATTTATTGTACAAACGAATGTACGAACTCTTGCATGAGGAAAATTGTACCGTGTAAAGCGGAAAATTGTATGATTGTCTGAATGACTTAACGGGAAATAGAACCTGCTCCATTTTCATTCAGTTTTTGTTCATTCTACGATCCATTCGTTTGTACAATAAAATGTACCGTGTAAAGCGGCCTTTCTACGTACGTTCATTTTGCATCTTTCCCAAATCGTGAGAAGGGAGCCGAGAGGGGTGGCTCCAAGCGTAGTGGCTCCAAGCGTGGTGGCTCCAAGCGTGGTGGCTCCAAGCGTGGTGGCTCCAAGCGTGGTGGCTCCGCTCACGGACTGGGGCTTGGCACGTACAAGTTTGTAATGAGAAATGTACTGTAGAAACATTGCATAATGCGCCAAAATATCTTCCATTAAGTTTCTTCTCAGACTTCATCTGATCCTATCGGAGATGACGATTTTCCTTTTTATTTAAGGTTATTTTTGCCTAGTTTATGTTTTCCCTGTACTTTTGATTCATTAATATTCCATCCTCCATAATTATTTCGTCCATTATCAGTTGATCTGTTGTTAACTTATTATAACTCACTAGAACCCCAAAAAAGTCATCTTTCAATGGGTGAATCCATCAGCCAGAGAAGCTTAATGACTTGTCTTACAAAAGGATCTTTCCCCAATACTTGCACAGCATTACGGATCGTATTTAAACTGTGGGTGTCTGCATGAATTACATCAGAATTATAGTTTCATCATAGAAAAGTCAATATAGTTTCAATGCTCTTACGTCATTGATGGGGGCCTCCATTTTTCGCGTTGGCGATAACGCGGATTTTTACGCGATTTTAATTTTTCTCGCAAATAACACAAATTTTGGTGTCTCTTGGAACCATAAAGATATCGAAATACTTTTGTAATCGTTTGCCATTTATTAGAATGGATCGGTGTGAGAGGAAGAAGAAGATGAGCGAAGTGAAACCCGTGCGCACGGGGATGTCCCTTGCTTTTTCAGGCATTTCAGGTTTCAGGCCCTGCCTTCATCCGAAAAATCATTGCATTCGGTACCCTCCATGCTGTGGAATGCACAGCACTTCTTAAATCCTTGGACAATAGACTTAGGTGATTGATTCCCCAGCTGTTTTGATGCCCTTCCCTAATACAGTGACTAACGGTTCTTTATCTATGGGAAGCTTTTTAGTTACGACGTCTAAGCCTCAAGACTAATTTTGATGTCATTGCTCCAGCAATGAGAACCAGGCACTCACGTATTACGTCCGTTTCATTTTTCGTATTATTTCCGGTTACACTTTAAATCATCAGGTGCGAGCGTTCTCCTTTGACTTACTTAGTCACTCACGATGATGCACCGATTACTCTCCAAAAAATGCTTATCTATAAAAATCGATGATGGTATTCGCGCAATTATATACGATAATGGAAATTACCCTCACCAGTATACGGAAATACCGGACAAATTAAGTCAAATTTACGTTAATTTGAAATGCTCAATACAAATAAACTGAAAACTACGGGGTTACAAGTAATATTGAATGGGTACAAGTATCTTAAATACTCGTCCGTGAAATACCAGTACTTTTTTAGGTACCACCTATGCCTTCTGTCGGCCAAACGTTGGCTCGTGCCTCTACAGAGCGCTCATCACGCTAGCCGTCTGGGAGACGGCGGGAGTTCCAGGGATCAGTGACTTACAGGTGTTCAGATCGGCAGTTTTTTTTTAATTTTAAGCTAAAAATCACTTCGAGAATGTATTTTTGAATGAAATGTGAAGACCCATTCTTTCCGGAATTTCTTTGAAGAGTTCAATTTCTTTCCAAGCTGTGGTTAAATCCCGAGTCAGGATTGTCAGGTCGTCGTCAGACAGTCTATTGTTACATTTGTCCTTCCTAATTTCATTCGTTGGTCAATTTTAAGTCAATTTTTCTTTTCTCAATTTTTGAAATAACTTTTTATATGACGCAGTTGAAGAGTAATGTGGAGAATCCATCCCCTTGCCTTACTCTTGTTTTGATTTTGAAGGGTTCTGAAATTTGCCAATGAATTTTACTCTGGATTTTGTGTCTATGGGCATTTGTTTAATAACTGCAAGTGTTTTAGGGTCGAGCCCTTGTTATTTCAAAATTTGGAAAAGGGATTCGCGATCAACTGAATTATAAGCCTTTTTGAAATCAACGAAGGTGCAGATATTATTATTGTTGCATATCTTTTGGATGTCGAAGAATTATTTATGGATTTAGAATATATTCCTGGCATGATCTACCTGGCCTTAAGCCTGCTTAGTATTCGCCAATTTTTGGTTCAAGTTGTTATGTTCGGTCAAGAAGGCATTGTGAGAGAGTGTGACATGAAGAAGTGAAATTCCTCTGTAATTGTTTATATCGGTTGTATCTCCTTTTGTATGAAATGGATGAATTCGAGAATTTTTTCAGTCATCCGAGATTTGTTCAGTGTGCCAAATTTGAATATTTAAATATCAATTCCTCCAACAAATAGCAGTACCTCCATTTCAAAAGCTGCCATCCCTCCTACACTAAACTTTCCCTTCCCTACTCTCTGACCGCCTAAGGCCACCGAATCAGAAATATCCGTAGTTAGCCACTCTAATTCCTCAATTGCCATTATCAATCCCTCCATTGCAGAGAATATCTACAGAACCCTCCTAACAAAAATATCCAATCAAAACCTTACAAATCTCAACCGCCACTCAATAGTGGCAGTTATCACAACTTAATCTCCCTATGCACCACCTACTTCTCTGGACGCGGTGGATAAACCCAACATTGTCGTTATTAAAACGACGAAATTGACTAATTTCCAATCATTGCATAAACAAATGATGTGGTACGAAGTCACTCGCTCGGGTGCATATACACCAGGGTTGAAATTCCCGGTCAAGTCAAATGATTTTTTCAGGGTGAATTTCAACCCTGGTGTAGTGGCACCCGTGCGAGTGACTTCGTACCACATCATTTGTTTATGCATTGATTGGAAATTATTTCTCTGGAGTTGACTGACCAAAAGACACCATCACAAACCTCTTCCCTATCCTCTCTGACTTCTTCACCACTGAAAAGTCATTGCCTTCCTCTCCTCAATGTATTACATACTTAAAATGAAGGAGTTGATAAATATCCAAATGTGGTCGCAATTTCGTGGCGAAGACTGTGGGCAATGTCTTACGAATGATTTTCCAACTGGCCTCACAGAACGACTTTCGAAGAATTGTTCAATTTGAGACATAGATGATGAAGAATGACGGTAAAAATAGCAGACACATTATAATCAACGTCATTGCTCGAAAATATCTCCACTCGATTGCTTACGCCGTCAATGTGATACTGGATGTACAATTCACTGGCGTGATCAGGCAATCGTGTTCATTTATTTATTTACTTAATTTGTCCACATACAGCATACTTGCCAATTTACAGTGGCCCAATATAACAAACACAGAAGATAGACACATACAATTCAAACAAAACTAAGATCAATAACAATTTATTAACTTTTTTTTAAGGGCCCAGCGGAGAGAAGCGATTAAGTATTGCTAGCGAAATGAGAAAGAGCGCGTTGTGTAAAAGTGTTGGATGAAAGCAAAAAAGGATCAATGTTGGTAGAGAATTTATCAGGGAGGAGAGGCGGAAGTGGAGGGAGCGTTTGGTCAAGGATAACCTGGGAATGGGCAGGTGGAGTAGAGAGTGCGTGCGGGTGGGTCTAGATGGGATTCGAAAACTGATGCTAGAGATCAGTTCAGGGCAGTCTATAGTTGAGTTGAGAATGCTATGAATGAGCTTAAGGTCAGTTTTGAGCATTAGTTTCGGGAGATCAGGTAAGGAGACTGTAGACAAAATGGTATCAGTTGCCATATTGTGAAAATGGGGCACTCTGTATTTTACTATTTCGCAGAAAAAATTAGTAACACTCTTAAGAGTTAAAATATTAGATGGAGCCGAGATGGACCATATGGGGGAGCCATAATTGATGAGTGGAAGGACAATAGTTGAAAAGTATGAGCGTAACGCAAGTGGATCTGTTATTTCTGTGTAGCGGTAGAGGAGGCCAAGGAGAGACATAGCTTTATTTTTAACTGCCAGAATATGGTCGCAGTAGTTGAGTTTTTGGTCCATCAAAACACCTAGATCTTTCACGGATGAGACACGATTGATAATCTGGGAGTTTACGCTGTAATTGAAGTTCTGGGGGAATTGTTTAAGGGAAATTGACATGGTATTGCATTTGTTTAAGTTTAATTTGAGTTTCCAGACTTTGCACCATTCAGCAATCATCTGTAAGGCATCCTGGAGGTCACAACAGTCCGAAACATTGTTGATTTGCTTAAATATCTTACAATCATCTGCGTAAAGAAGGGCTTGAGCTTGTGAGGAAGGAATAAGGGAGGCTAAATCATCGATGAAAAGATTAAAAAGATATGGTCCGAGGACACTTCCCTGAGGAACCCCAGAAGTTACAGGTGACCAATGGGATGAGGAGCCAGAAAGTATGACCCGTTGGGCTCTATCACTGAGGAAGGAGTTTATTAGGTTTAGAAAATTACCGTGCAGGTTAAATCGAAGAGAGAGTTTGTGGAGAAGGAGAGTATGATCGAGAGAGTCGAAGGCTTTAGAGAAATCTAGGAAGATAGCATCAAGTTGACTTTTGTCGGTAATGGAATTGACTGCATGGTGCTGAAAAACAGCTAAGTTGGTGAGGCAGGAGCGGCCCGGAAGGAAACCATGTTGATTCTGAGACAGAAAAGGAGATGTAAAGTAGTAGAGCCTATTGAGAATAATCCTTTCACAAACAGATGATAGTATCGGTAGTAAAGAGATCGGGCGGTAGTTAGAAACTTCGTCTTTTGGACCGTTTTTATGTATAGGAATGATGTTAGCCACTTTCCAATGAGTAGAAAAAGTGCTGAGGGAAAAGCAACGGTTTAAAAGGAGGCTCAAGGGGAAAGAGAGGGAGGAGGCACAGTTTCTTGTGAGGATGAGACTGAGGCCGTCAGGGCCAGGGGCACGATGAAGAGGGATTTGACAAAGGAACTCATATACCTCTCGGGGATCAGTCTGCAGATTAGATAGACAATGATCACGGACTGGAGTGAGAGAGTGATCGCCGTTAAAGGGGAGATTAGATAAGGGGACCAGGCAATCAGTGAAGAATTTGTTAAATAAGTTTGGCCTATCTTGACCCACAGCTTTGAATTTTTCATAGGACACTTCATCAGGGATGCGTGGGCGGTTGCGGCGACTGTTTACGAAGGACCAGAATTTTTTTGCATTGGAAGGAATGGACGAGCATAGACCCTTTACATATTCCTTATGATCACGGTGGATAAGCTTTTTTGAATAACGACGAAGTTCGGCGAAAGCATGACGGGTGTTCTCATTTGGGAAAGCTTTGTACGGATACCAAGCTCGATTTTTGTTCCCGAGAGTGTGAATAGTATCTGATTCGAACCAGGAGGGGAACCTTTTTGTTTTGGGCTTGACCATGGGTACGAAATCTTTAACTGCACCCTCGAGGACGGTGTACAGAAAATCCACCCCTTCTTCGGGAGACAAAGACGAAAGCAGGCTCCAGGGGATGAGGTCAAGGGAGCGATTTAAGTCGCCCCAGCATACCTTCGACCAAACAGGGAAAGGCTTGGGGAGGACCGTAGGCGCCCCGCGGTGTTTTTTGGTGCCTCGGACGCGGAAAACTGCATCGAGGGACTCGTGGTCTGAGGCGAAAATATTTCGCCCGGGAGTGATTGTTTCAGGGGCAACAGTCGAAAGAGGAAAGTCCAATGTTGCCGCGTTTCGGGTTCCATGGAGACAGTATTGTGAAAGGTGAAGGGCACATATATAATTTTGAATAAAAAAGTCATCGTGGACGTCTTGGGGACAGCCACTTGTTGGTGAGTCCCAGCGAATTGACAAATTAAATCACCCACAAGAATAACAGGACCAAGAGTAATAGCCCTAAACACAGAATCAAGACAATTTTCCAGCACTGAAATGTCACTGCTGGGAGGACGATAGAAGCATCCTACAAAAATTTTACATGGCTTCGAAAGTTCACCTGAGGATAATGAGACTTCAGTCCATACAATTTCACAGGCCGTTTCAAGGTCCAGGCGGCGCTTTGATGCGTAGCGTGTGTTGATAGCCAGAAGCACTCCACCACCTCTGGATGGTCGATCACGTCGATAAACATTGTGGGAATTTAGGAAAGATAATTCACCATCGGAGACTGAGGGGTTTCGGAAAGGGCAATAATATCAAGTTGGGAAAGCTCATGGGCATGGGTGTCACAGGTAACTAGTTTGTTCGTTATGCTTCTCACATTCTGATAGTGTGTGTGTCTGACAGTTTTCCAGAGAGAGGCAGACGCTAAACACAGAAAAACAGAAAAAAATGAACACACTTACTGAGTTTCTTAATATTTCGGTGCCACTAGCACCTTGTTCACAAGAATTGGGGGACACAAGAGGGGCCGGGGTTGAGACTGATGTCACCAGAGAGTAAAACAAGGAGCAGGATAATCGTTCCACACTGGGGGTAGCGCGTGAGATTCGCCCGAGAGGGCCCAGGTAGTCGCCGGGACCCAGACGATGTGTCGCCGGGAAAAAGAAGACCACGTCGGGAAAAACCACAGGATGAGAAGACGGAAAATTTATATCTTCTGTAGCTGAAAGTGTCTTGTTGAAATTGATTCACAACACAGTGGGAGTATTCACCGCACAAAAGGGCACAAACACGCAAGGACAAATCCAGCAAGAGAAATGAAGCAACCACAGAAACACTGAAAGACACAGGAGCGCGAGATAAACGTGTCGTCCTACCGGCGGCCATGTTGAACCTCAATTGCGTTGAATTGATGCCTGTGAGCATAGGTTTTCACTGATTCATTAACCTTGTGTTAACATCGTGGTGAGTCATTTCCTTAGAGTAGAAGGCAACACGGATGTCGTTCTGTATTACATATTTGTGTCAGTAAATGCGTAATCATTGGACATTTGACGTTTAACATAGAATGTCATCGAATGACATGCCATCGAAAAGCACTAATTGAGAACCCCGGTGCCTCCTCTCGTCCATGATGGCGTCGCAACCACGTCCTATCTGCCGCACCTTAGAGTCAGTCCTTAGCAAGCCAGTTTGTTTGCCGATTGGTTTGAATGCTGCACTTAGCCTTGTCACGGTCGCACTTCGAGGAGCAGGGGCATGTGCCAAGCGTGTTGCGTACACTCCAGGATATTCCAGCCCTCGTGATGGCAAACTTATGAGCCCAATAGTTTAAAAAGGAACTGAAATTAAAAGAATTGTATTTTAGTGTTACATTCATTGGTGTTGATGATGAGAGGGGGTAAGAAACCGGGAAGCATTTGCGGGGAAAGAAGTTTCCTGGAAGACAACTTATCTCAGAATTGAGCAAAAACTGCGGCACATATAATTGTAAGGTAAGTAAAACCCTTAGAAATGCCTAATTCAAGTTTAATTCTCCAAAGTATTATCTTTTACTGCGATCGAATCTTAGGCATCCCAAGGTTAGTAATAGTGGATTTATGCTACTCTTATCGATGGTATGGTCATACTGATGTTCTCTGTTGTTTGAATTATTTAATCGCATTGTACTTTCCATCAGTTTTCCTTCGCCCGGTTTGTTACTCGCCAGAGTTTTATAAATAACTCTGTAAACCAACTTGTGTCTAGTTCATTGTTAACATATTTCCTCCCTCCATTTCTCCTCTATTACTAGTCATTTCTTCATAAACTCAACGTTTCTTCGTCTTTATTTCCATCACAAAATTTTTTTCAGGGAAATTGATGGTTGGGGTGGATTCCATCGTCCTTTATTACTTTGTTTTCAACGTGACACCATCACTCGAATTACCTTTCGTCTAGCTCCCACCCTTCTACTTACCTGGCACGAGTTCCTCGCTGAACAAACGATTGCTCCCGTCAGTCCAGTTGTAGGGGTCATTGGAGCACGCAATCCCTTCCTCCGCGTAAAGGGTGTAGTCCAAGGGAACGGGAGGAACATGAGTGAGCTAAAACGTATTGATAAACAGGCTAACTTTTGTCATGTGAGTTCATTGGCAATCTGTTTGCAGAGAAATGAAAATTACCACTTTGGTTTAAGTACTGTGAAATATCATGATAATTAGGCTAAATAATTTGGACATATCATCCATTATAGTATAGTGACTGAAAACTTTATGGGCTGACCTCAACCTTTCGCCGCCACTGTTAAGGAAGCAGTTGATCTACGTTCATCACAGCAACAGTTACGTATTCCCCGCGCCAGCTGCAGTGCGCTGCGCAATAGTTAGCTGGCCGCTCACGAAGACAACTGCCGTGTCGGAGCGGTGTGTGGCGAGCATACTTGGTGGCATTTTTACGTGACCGGAGTTATGCAACCCGTTGCACACGACTACCAATATAGCGCTAGGATGTAGGCACGCTCCCGGCGCCAGATAACCACTCCCTACTCGGGCGGTGGAATACACGCATTGCATTTAGATTCCCTGAAACAATTTGTTTCATCCAAACTCTTCGGCCTTTTTTCCTTCAAAAACAGCATTTGTTCTACTGTTTACTAAAATTATGAAATATAAACTTAACCCACTTAACTGAAAAGACTGGCTGGGATGATGGAGACGGAGACCTCCGCCGGTGACCCCTGGCATTTTGCGGCGGCTTGGTCAGCTCGTTACTTTTAAACAATACACGTAAAATTTAGTTTGGGAAGCTTAGATATAGTAATATGAAAAAACAGTTTAGGATAAAGGGTAGATTTGAAAGGAATACCCGTTTATGTAAATGCTATATTGCAAGATTCTCTTCCAGTTTTGTAAAAAAAACCTATCACCACTGGTCCCTTTTCTCAATCATTGCACTTCTCTTAGTTTTCATGGTGAGCAGCAGTGAGGAGCCCTCAAATGAAGTAGGGGAAGCTTTGTGAAAGACTAATAAATACAACTCACTAGTGACAGCTCGAACGAAAGAATAAAATAACAATGTTATCTTCCATTTAGATTTCCTTTTTGACAGCTCGCATTTTGAAGGTGTTTGTCCGCCTACCATTGCACATATTTTTACATCTCATATCTATGTTATCAGTGTAACGATTTGTACTCTATAATATCATCAACAAAATGAAAACAACAAATCCCAACTAATCGCTGGTTATTTTACGATTTCCGAATTTTCATTCAGTTCAGAATTTTTAGGGAAAGTGTTGTCGGACTGTATGTAAACTTTTTGGCGAAATGTATTTTTTGCCTCTCCCTTACCGTATTTTTCACTTAAATAATTACCCCCTGATATGTTTCAGAAATGAATAAATCAGGGCTCGTGTCGTGGTTACTTTCTTTCAGGATTTCTGAGTCATCTGTATCTGATATTGAAGAGGCTTACGAGGATCGAGGACAAGTACATCAGTCAGTGAACCACATGTATTGATATGCAAATAGGTTGTGATACATAAATAGGCGGCAGCGGGAGAGATTAAGCAAGTTCCACAAAGTTTCACATGACACAATCAGTCTTCGAGATAAAGTCCACAGACTAAGTGATTTCTATTCGAAGAGAGAAGCGGGAAAGGGATAGGTCTCTCACGCCTACTTTCTTCATTAAGCCTCTCTTTATTCTTTTATTGCTCATTGCTGAATCTGAGAGGATATCAGAATATCATGTGCATTAACAAGAACAAGAATTATTTCCTTCCCTTTTCTTGCATCTTCCCTTCTGGGGTAGTCACAATCACAAAGTTTCACTCATAAATACATATTTGTACTCCTAAATCTGCTTCAATAATTTCCTCCATACTGACCTATCCTTGCAAACCTCTTTTGCTTCATTTACCCCCACACACTTCTTCAAAAATACTCTCCTGTTTTTATGACTCCTAATATTCCTAGTAAGAATTTCCTTAACCACATTCAACCACAACTTTCTCGGCCTACGTCTATCTCTCGTACCATTCATTTCACTCTTATTTATCTGTTTAATTATTCGACTCTCATCCTTTCTCTCAATATGGCCAAACCAACGAAGCACACTCCTTTCATATATGTCTATTACTGGAGCGTCTAACCCACATTCATTTATTACCCGCTCATTCCTGACCCTATCCATCCTACTTCTGCCGCAAACACTCCTCAGATAACTTATACCCACGGCGTTCAGTCTACTCTTATGTCTATCCTGACATACCCATGTTTCACGACCGTACAAAAATGTGGGGAGAAGTTCACTTTTGAACACGGCTATTTTCGCTTCCTTAGACAGGCACTCATTCCTTTATATGGTCCACATGCTACCTACCACTTTCCTTCCAGCATTCGCACATCTCTTTATCTCCTCATTTATCCGTCCATCTTTCGCAAACATCTTACCTAAGTACACAAATTCATCCACTTGTTCAATTACTTCACCAATTCGCACTCATCACACAGTTATTCTCCCTATTCTCCTTATCAAAAACTACTACTTTAGTCTTGCTCGCATTTACCTTCAATTCCATTCTCTCCGTTGATTCACAAAACTTATCTAGGAGCTTCTGTAATCCCTGTTGACTGTCTGAGATCAAATCAGCATCATCCGCATATTGTAGAACTCGCACGTGTACATTTCCAATCAAAACACCCTCATTTTCACTACATGCGTCTCTAACACATTTATCCACAAATACATTAAACAGCCATGGAGTCATTACGCATCCTTGCTTTACACCCCGATTTATTACAAACCAATCACTCAGAACCCCGTAAACTCTTACACTTTCCTTACTGTTGTCATACATCGTCATCATAACATTCAGTAACTGCCCATTCACTCCATAGTCTCTCAAAACCTTCCACAACTTCTTTCTATTTACCCTGTCATATGCCTTCTCTATATCAACAAACGCACAATATATTTTCTTTCTGACGCCCTTACATTTTTCTATCACTGGCTGAAGTGCGAAAAGCTGGTCACTACATCCTTTCCCAGGCAGAAACCCTCACTCCTCACCCCATATCCAGTCAGAAGTAATATTCCTCACTCTTTCGATTAAAATTTTGCTAAAAATTTTTCCCGGAATGCTCAATAAACTAATGGCCCGTTAATTATTAAATTTGGTCTTTCCTCTCTTCCCTTTTTACAATGGAATGATGATTGCACTCTTCCAATCCACTGGAACAACAGAAGCCTGTAAGCATAAAGTATATAGTTCACACAGCCGACAAATGAGTAAATTACACACACTTCAACATTTCATCTACGTCCTTCTCATTTTTCAATACTCTCACAGCTGTTAGGACCTCATTCTCACTGATCTCCTTTTCCATCATCACATTCTCGCATAATACTTCGCTGGGCTCATCCTCAGCTTCTGTAACATTATTGTATAATTCTTCAAAATACTCCCTCCAGCAGTCCCTGTCATTGCTCTCATCCTACACGATATCTCCACTTTTGTTCATTACCACATTCATTCCCATGCTTTCACCAATCTTAGCCCTTTTTACCCACTTCCAAAACAGCTATAAAAAGCTTCAAAATTGCTCTGCCTTCAGAATTGCTCTGCATCTTGCTAGCTTCATCCGCACGCATTTCTCTCTGCTCTCTTTCACAACGATTTTGCATTCATTCTTTTTCATAATGTAAATATCACATCCCTTAGTACGCTCTTCCTCATATTTGGCAACAATCATATTCTTTTATGCCTCTTTCTTTCCCATGACTGCAATTTTCACTTCTTCATTCCACCAAGCATCACCTTTCATTCTTCCTACCACTTCTTTTCCATATACAATTTCGGCACATTCTACAATCAGTCCTTTAAACACTCTCATGTATCATTCACATTCTCGTTTCTGAAATACTCGTCCCATTATCTCTGCTTCAAGGATAGAGCCTCCTCAAGCATGCAACCATACTGCATTCTTACCTCGCATTCTAGCAACCTCTCCACTTATATTCTCAACTGCTTACGCGCAACATTCTTCCTTGGCACCCACTTTCCGCCCAGATTCACTTTGGAGATTAAAAAATAGTGGTTTGTTCCACATTCAGCACCCCTCATCACTCTCGTGTCCCACACTTACTCTCTCAAAATCTCAACATACACAACTAAATCAATCATGCTTTTACAATCGCCCCTTTGCCAAGTATACATATGTATTCTCTTATGTCTATACCATGCATTCGATATAAACAATCCTTTTTTCAAGCACACACTCACCAAGTTTTCTCCATTACCATTCCTTCGAGAGTCACCAAATGGCCCAATCACTCTCTTAGATCCATTCCGCCTCACACCAACCCAGAAATTCATGTCACCTAGTATAATTATTCCCTCACCAGGGCCACATTCATTCAAAACCTCTCTCAGTTTTTCCCAAAACTCATCTTTCACACAGTCACTCTCTCCATTCACTGGTGCATAGCACGCCACAATCACAACTCTCCTAATACCTACTTTCATGCGAACCCATAGCAATGTAGGGGATATTTACTCGTACTTCCGTACTAGTAACTTAGCTCTCTCATTAAGAATGAGTCCTACACCTTGACTTCCGTGTATATTATCGTCAAGTCCTGATCACAATGCCAGATCTTTCCCATCTATAGTAACTACATACCGCCCCTTGCGCTTAGTTTCACATACACACAAAACATCCATTCATCTCACTTTCATTTCATTCTACAACTCATGCTCCTTTCCATATACTCCTCTCTCATTCCAAATGCCAATAGTCTAGGTCGTACTATATCTGTATCTTGATGGGCCAACCTTATTCAGCTTCCGCCGCCCATCGTGGCTTCGGCCGTCCGAGGCTACTCTGTGACTGTTATGAGTAAATAATAATAGAGTATGCAAGGTTACCAGCCTTTGCAGTACCCGCACCACGTGCAGCTTTCCCTGCTAACGGTTACGGCGCTCTACCGGTCAGTTTTGGCACATTTTCGCCTGTATGCCACAAGAGAAACCGAAGCATAGTAATACCCTAGGCCCACTTTCACTATTCTACTCAAGCTAGGATCCCTTCTGAAAGGACTACCTTGAGAGCCAGCATACCGTTGCCCGCGACCCACTACTAGGAGGTATATGCGGTGTACTGACACACCGGGTCACGGCTTAAATTAGTTTGTTAAAACTGGCTTAAATTAGTTTGTTAAAACTTCTAAAACTAATAACATTTCTATCTGGTGGCGTCTTAACTATGTCCCAAGTGGTTTATTCTATGAACACCTTTATCTCCGTATGAATAACTTCCTTCAATTCTTGTGAATCCTTTCCTTCTAAGGCACGCTGTAATGGTATCTCAAATGCATTCGCAATACACAGATCTCAGATTGGATCTTCGGCCACGTCCTTATCTTAAGTCTCTTCCATTATCCCTCTAAATACACAGTATGTCCCATAAGTTTTAAAACTGTGGCCATAAAATCGGTACTACTAGCGCTACCTTCATGAAATTTTGGAAAATAGTTACTACAATCTTCCTCTCCTTATACACAAAGTTTCAAGTCCATCGGATTTCAAGCAGCTGTTCAGCAGCAGTTCGCGTGTTAGTATCAAAGTGGTCGCGGTCATAATTTCACGATGAATGAAAATAACGAACGTGTTGCGACTAAATTTTGCATTAAAGCTGGTAAAAGTGCGAATAAAACGTTTGAAATGTTAAAATTGGCTTATGGTGGATCTGTTATGTCTCGTGCTACTGTTTTTCGGTGGTATAACCTTTTTGCGGAGGGTAGAGAGTCGGTTGAAGACGACGAAAGGAGCGGACGGCCATGCGTCACGAAGAGTAACGAAAACATAGCTAAAGTTGTAGCTGTGTTTAAGGACCATTGTAATGCGAGCTGTAATTTGATAGAAGAACTAACTGGAATCCCAAAAACCATCGTATAACGCATTATTACGAACGATTTGAAGAAAAGGAAGCTGTGCGCGCGTTTCGTTCCACACGCGCTAACCGCCGAATAGCGACAGCAACGAGTTTCTCACGCACATGCCTTGCTGAAAATGATTGAAACACTGCCGAATTTTCTCGCATACGGTCCTGAAACGAAACGCCGAAGTGCTGAGTGGGTCGGCGAAAATTCGCCGCAACCAAAAAAATTGCGTTTTCAAAAATCAAAAATTAAGACATGGTTGGTCATTTTATTTTGACTCCAAAGGCATCGTCCACAAAGAATTTGTTCCTCAAGGTACTACTGTGAATGCTTCATTCTACCAACAAGTGCTGGATCGCCTTTGCAAAAGAATTGCGCGTGTTAGACCCGAGTTGTAGAGAGATTGTTCTTTTTTCCTCTTGCACGATAACGCACCAGCGCATATCGCGGCGATTAACACTCAATTTTTGGCAAAAAAATGGTTCCTGTGCTCACCCACCCATCGTACTCGCCTGATTTGTGTCCCCCTAACTACTTCCTGTTCCCCAAATTAAAGATGAACATGAAAGAGAACCATTTTGCGTCGATAGACGAGATACAAGAAGCCGTGACAATAAAGTTAAACAGTATTTCAAAAGAGGAGTTTTTGAAAGGCGTGAAAAGGCTGAAAGATCGTTCCAACATGTGTATTACTTCTAATGGAGATTATTTTGAATAAAAAATTTGTTGAAAGATGTTTGTTATTTTTTGGCTTCTTTTATATCCACAGTCTTAAAACTTATGGGACACACTGTGTATCCCTCCCCGTAGAGCACCCTTCACATCAAGCCGTATGTGACGTCCACCTCTTGACAACGTTGCTTGACCTAGGTCAGTGACTTTTCTCTTCCATTCAAACCTCTCCATCTGGTAGAGGTAGAGAGCCTAGCGTAGTGCAGGTCACCGCTCGCCCTCTAGACTGTTTTCCGTCATAATACGAGTTAGGCGGGGCGGGGGTAACAGGGATGGTGTTACCTTTTCTATGTACTCGGAGTAGGGGAGTTACCCGCTAGCCATAGATGGTGCGGAGTAGGCGAGGAGCTAGCTGTCCATTTACTCGATTGATAGCCGTCTAATGTGGACCAGAGTATCAGGGAAATGTATAGATTCCAGGAATTTACCTAGGGCTTAAAGTACTTCTAAAGATAAGACGACAATCTGTTGTAAGTTGATTGTAAGTTGATGAGGAAAACGGATAATTATGGATAAAAATATTTTCCCTAACGGGTGGAGTAACTTTGTAGTGTAATTTATTCGTACAGATAACCGGGAAATACATAAAACTACGTGTTGTAAGTCAGGCAAAACGCATAGATTGGCAGTGTTATAGCCCTTACAGCAATATTTTCATCTATTAATTTGTTGCCATTCAGGAGATATTATGAGGCGATTAGGTGGCCAAAGTAAGCGTAGAGTGAGGTGCTGGGCCACATTGTGACCGCACCAACTGCGGACCCTGCTTCCCTCAACATTTAAAGGTGTTCCTCCATTATTATCTTCCTTGTGGTACCCTCCGTCAAGCACGATGAAATTAAACTTTTTCAATGGAAAGAACCGTATTGGTTTCAAAAATATGTATTTTATGATGCGTAAAAGTTGCAAGTTTCGTAATTTGTGATGACAGTGATGTTTTAGTACGGAAAAATGAAAAATCCCTAGAGAAGGAACAATTATCATGATATTTGAATATCCTGTTTGGCCATATACATTATACATCGAATTTTTAACGTCTCGCACGCCATTTCGCAAACCTGATGACGAATTTCCTATAATTCTGCTAAGTGGAGTCATTCATAATTTTTAGGGTACAATGTATGTTCAATTCCAGGCCGCCTGTAATCCCATGTAGGATATTCTAAACCTTCAAAATATCGCCGTATAACTGTTTGTTTGATTTCGCTGATCATCACATCTTTTGTTTCTGCTAATAATCTTAGTGATTCTTATATATATTCATGCGGGCAACTCAAATTTGTGATCAGATTTTATCCAGGTTTTTTATACGTATATACATACAACCTGATTCTTGGCTTCCCTTTATTTACTGACGTATTCAGAATTCAACTGTTCTCCTTAGAGTCACTTTTGCTTACTCATGAAATTTTTCTCTGAAGGCTTCTTCGCCATTGGCCGTGTTGTTCTTTTTAATTAGAGCCAAATAGTTTTTGCTAAAATGGTAAGGATGCCACTCAGGTGCTTAAACCATTCAGTTACCTTTTGCTTAGTTTGTGGTGAATGGTCTATGCAAACTATTACGTGCTTAAAACATTTAGTGTTTTTGTGTGAGATGTCTGGTGTTTGAAAAACATTTCTCTGTGTGCCGATTAAAAAAATTTCGTGGCCGAGGGCAACGACGCAGGTCAACTCTTCACACTAGAGTAATTTGGTCATAGGGACATTTTTATAAAACAAAAAGGAAATTTGAAAAAATGTCTCCGTCAGTAATAAGCACTATTGACTCCCCTGCAAATAAACATTATGCAACGAATATTTGTTCAAAATGTATTGAAGATTCAATCTCATTTGTAGTTTAACCCATAAGATTATCTCGGACTCTTATTTCCATTAGTCCCCCGAAATGCTAGAAGAGCCACATTGCTTTTTGAGAAGAATGAGGTGGAGTGGGAAGAGAAACTACATATGCTCTGTACGAGTCTCGAATTTTCCCCTTGTCACGGGCATTATGTTACATGGAGCAATAATGGAGTACGAGAAAAGATCCCCTGCAGTGGGACTCCAGCATAAGTATCAAATATCTCCGAATCAGTATATAAATGACAACTGGCAGTCATTCTGGGGTCTCTTTGAAGTTCAACTCACTCAACTCAAGTCTGCCCACGAGTGACGGTGCAAGCGAGGTGGATTTCCTTCCCAAGCTCTGCGTAAGTGTTTACAGTTTGGCTAAATACACAATATTTAGGAATTCCTACATTAAATTTCAGCACCGTGAATTGAGTATTTAAGAAATTTGTCATACAGTGAGTCCCAGTTTTTCTATCTTCCAGGAAATCTGTGGACCATTTTTTTGTCGATAAGAATATTTTGCATACATACTACTTTAGCGTTAATGTAACCGTTATTGACGACAGGAAAATTACCCTACCTACAAGCATTTAACCAATAGCTATGTCGTTTGCATAAAAGGGAGAAAGAGAAACTGCAATATGTGATTGGCTTAAGATTCACAACGAATGTAAGCAATACCTAAATAATGTCATCCTAAACCTAAAAATTGAATGAAAGTTGCCGGAGATTTGTTGGATCCATCCCTCTTGCTGATTTCGGGAGCTGTTTTTGACGTAATCTATGAACCTAAACCCAATTTGAAAATATCGAGTACTACTCGCGAGTAGCAAGCAGAGGTAAATTTCAGCATTACTTTTTAAACACTGATCTCATAGTATTACTACACAAAATGTTTGCTCGCAAGTATTGGTTCCGTTTGGTTTAGTTCGAAATTTTTCAGATTAAGGGGAAATCAAAGCAAATGGCTGTATCTACTATCGTCACTGAATTTGCATGGCTCTTTGATGCATGTATACATCTGAAAACAAATCCAACATTGAGAAAAATGGAATGATGAATAACAGGCACAAATACGTGATACCTAACACCGATATAGAAGCATTTAGATTTATATGTGTGTCCCTAATGAAAAGGATTAATCAAAGTACAAAATAACATTATAAAATTAGTATTGGGAATATTTGAAAAATTGATTGAAGGTTTCTTGGAGTTGTCCTCCCGAAAATATGTTTTCGCTCGGCCAATGTTCCAGATTACTTGTCGATCAATTTTACGATACACATCAAAATAATGGTATTTTGCAGAAGAAACACGTCGGCTGGATATCTTTATCCCCTCGAGCGTGTGCGATGCAGAATACGCGTCCATTGAAATGCGCGCCTCAGGCGCCGATTGTGACCCACCAGATGCGACCGACTTGGAATTTGGGATTTTCAATGCTCACGGTCTGTATTATGCGCATCGAGAAAGTGTCAATGTCAGCTGATGACACCTGATTTCTCTTTGCCGTTCATTACTGACTCTGATAATGTTTTGACATCGTGCGGCCCCAGGTGGACTCCCATAGGCGTACAGTAATGAGCTTTTGGAGATATTATTCTTAACCCATTTCATCCCAACTTTGCGAAATCGCAACTTTATTTTTCCTTTTCAGAGAATTTTTATAGCCTATAGAAATTGTGCATTTTACATCGTTTTCCGAACTGCGTCTTAATTAATAATTCCGGGCCAATTACATAGCGATAATTAAACCTTAAATTGATTTAACAATACTATAATGTGTCATCGTGCTTCAGTCATGACATGAAGTTATTCCTTAAGGCATATATTATTACTTGAAAATTTAATGCTGCGAAAACGCAACGTTGGGCGTTAGCGTATACAAATGTATCCGTATCCCACGACAATGGGTTCTGGGCTCAAAACTACATTGGAATCTTGTATATAGCAGCGTTGAGTGAGGATTTCAAATGAGAACATACCTTTTGTTAAGTTGATGGTATAAATATATTCGCAAATGTTCAATCTCAGATGTTTCTCAAGTTATAACTGCACAGGGAGGCGCGTTTTGCGTGTTACTTCAGTAGGAACTTGTTAACTTCGCTCACACGATCCAAATTCTCGTGGACCGCTATGAACTAATATTATCCTGGACCTATTTAAGGAAGACAGGTCAAGGTTATGGGCCTTTTTATTCACGGAAGATCTATGGGAAACCAATTTTTTCTTCGGTGACTTCATTTCAGCCTGCCACCTTTGAAAGTTAGGGCAGGGTGCAGATCCCCTCACAGATGAAGAAGACATCAACTACAACGAGATGGACCTAGATGACCGTGCCGGAGAGCTTCGGCGTGATGTAATGGGAACATTAGAACAGCAGCACAGCATTGACTCCGATCATGAAGAGACTGAGTCATCCAATAGAGAACGAATCGGTAGGTCGGCCACGACGAAGAAGGCCCCAAAGTGGGTTCAAGGTATGCATAGGAAAGAATCTTTCCCTCGGTGAAACAAAAGAGAATCTCAAGAGTGGCTGAAACATATACTGTTTGGCAGTTTGACTACTATTGAATCCTTTCCATTGTTCTTTGGTGAGTAGGTGATGGATATAATAATTTCCTCTTCAATAAAGTATTCTCTGGGTAAAAACAACAATTTATTAATTTCCCGCGACGACCACAGGAAGTTTTTTGGCAGTCTTCTTTTGACGGGGTATGACACTCTATCCCTGTCCCAATAATTGTAGCAGAGCCTCTGATAAGGAAGCCGATATTATTAGAGGAGCTTCATATTGCAATATTTTTCGAGTTAAGAATTATTAAGAATTATATTATTTTTTCTGAAAATAATTCCCTTAGCTAGAATTGCAAACTGACTTGAAGTTTGCAGATCTTGAGCCATTTTTTAGAAAATCAATAAAAATTTGATCGAATTAGGAACCTTATAATATCTCAACAGATGGGCCTTATTTTGGACATCATTTGTGTAAGAAGTGTATTCGTGAAAAGCCTACAAAATATAGGTAGCAGTCGTGGTACTTGGTATCTTTGTGTACCCATCTATACGAAAGGTCTTAAGAACCTAAAATGTATTTTGATAATTTCTTTACTAACTATACACTACTCTTAATCCCTTCAAATAATATATTTTTTCCAATTAGAACAGTGATTGAGAACCGAATTTCCGATTGTCCCCTTAAAGCAAATATAGAATTATCCAGGTTTTACAAGAGTGGTTCATATGTCTCTCTGTCAGCATTTGACGAAAAATACAAGGTAGGTACATGTATTGTGATGGCGAGACAATGCCACTGTCACGGTGGCAACTATTGTGGGTGCAGAAACTCGCAAAAGTTAAACCGCATAGCAAAAACAATCGATCCAATATCCCAGTTAAACGTAATTAGTGACTACAACAATGGGATTGGAGGTATAGACCAACCGTAATTGAATTACAGAATAAAAATAGAAAGAAAAAGATGGAGATGGCCCCTTTTGAAAAACACACTGGATAGCACCATTGTTGTATACTTACGGAAAATTCACAACGTATAGACTGTATTTGATGTTTCGCAGGCGAACTTTTAGTTTTATGGTTGGAAAAAGTATATTTATAAAAACGTTCATCATTCATTTTTATATACAGTTTCTGGTCATCATTTTTTTCACTATCTCATCATAGCTTTGCTCCATATTATCCATCCCCCTGAAAACCCGGACTCAAGGGCAAGTGAACAAAAGAATTCTATGTACTTTGTAAAGGTGAAGTGACTCCTCACCATATACCCAAGCCACACCTCCCACAGTGAACATTGTAGCAGCATTTCCCAAAACACAAACCATCCCCCAGCTAACGAACAAGTGCTCCCCTTCCACTCTCCCATGTTCTCCACCCCCTAAAAACCCGGATAACTCAAGTGAACTGATGAACTTTGTTTACTTTGTAAATGTGATCATGGCTCCTCACCATATACCCAAACCATACCTTCCACAGTGTAAATTGTAGTTGACTTGCCCAAAACACCAACTATGATTTTTTTTCCCCTCTCCACCCCCTAACCCTTTCCCACCTCCAAGCATTCCCCCCCTCATCCCTCCTCTCCCAGATTCCTTCCCCTCCCCTACCACGAACCTGTATATATAGAGTGGCAGATGTTGTATCTGCACCTGAAGATGACACGAAGTGTCGAAACCCGGGTCGTGTTATTAAACCTATAGTGGAGTATACAAAGTTTTATTTAAGTTACTAGGAATAGATATATTTTGAGAAACCTGATAGTGGACTGATAGTGAAATCACTTTTAAGCATAACATACACGGCATAAAATGAATATATATGAGCCGTTTTGGTGGACGCCATAATGTATAAAAGTGAAAGAAAGGTAAATCCACAAATCTAGGTTCATAACAGTTGTAGAGGGTCACGTGGGTCGAGGACACGTACACGTCAGCTAGTGATAAATGTGTATTAGGATGTAAGTATGTTGAGAAAAACACATGAGCGACAGCACGAGAGGAGGTGATTGAGCTGTCTTGTGCCGCGCAGTGCATAGGCACCGGAAGTCAGAGCGCAGCGCAACTCTAGTAACTGGGTTATGTATACTATGTATTTGTTTTAAGCCCTATCCAATTGATCATGTGTTGCTTTTTTGCGCATTGTATCTATTCATTACGGTTAATAATTATGTTGCGTGTGGTTCTTATACTTTTTGGGAAAAACCCTCTGCAAAACAACTTTTAATTTGATCAACCACTCCGCTGCCGCTGCTTCTGAATAAAATTCCTTACTCACAGCAACGATAACTCCACCTCCCATTACTTTTCCTGTTAAGGTAAAATCTCTATCCTTCGTAAACACTGCATATTTATTGCAGTCAAACAACTTCGAGTCACATATCCTCTTACTAAGCCAGGATTCACTAAAACATATACGAGGGGTGTTCAAATGAAAAGGTACGAAACGTCTTTACAACCAAACCGGTTGAAATTTGAATATGCCGCTTTGGGAAAACGTAGTGAGACATCCAGGGACGCGAATGTAGTGTCCGGTGTGGTTGTGCGCATGCGCGGGCGCCCGCACATGGTGCTGGAGAGAAGCAGGCACTTGTGTGAAGTGGTGTGTGTGTCAAGTGAAGTGTGACGACGAATAACGTCTCTCGTAAACTCGTAACATCATAATCAGATTTCAACACTGACTCACAAAACTGGCTCATCTTGATTCTCAATTCTCGTACATTATGATAGTATACCTCCAGTTTCTCACGTGCTAGTCACTTCTCTTTCGGTCTCACAACTCCTAATTGCCCTCTGGTCATCATTCTTCTTGGAGCGTTTGCAACATCAGATACTTGTACAGATTCTTGCGCAGGTTCTTCAGAAACCGCTGATTGTGATGCATCATTACTGCCCCTTGAAGCCGTCCATTGCTGCCTGCTATGTTCGCATCCGTATCCTTATTTCCTTTCTTCATAAAAAATCTCGTATAAATTACGCCTACAGGCCATGTGTCATCCCTGAATAGATGATCTGCTAGGTGTGCATCAGCACCAACTTTAAATGCAGCTAATTAACCCAATGTCACGAGCTTTTCACACGTAAACTCATGCTGAGGAGACCTTTTGCCTAGATACGAAATAATATCAGCCTCCATCACCTCCTTCTTAACTTTTCCCACATAGATCCAAATCTTACGTGGAGCTGCACTGAACCTCGTGTTTTAGTGCAGCTTCACGTAAACTCAGCGTTCGGAGGGTGTTAAACCGGCCGATATTCATCGTCTACAAGTCAGTGGTCAAACTTTATCACGAAACCGTAGCTTTCTGCGATGCAAAGCAAAAAAAATTGGGGGACTTAATCGGCAGCCGCCCTATCTGAAGAGTGAAGTAACGCGGCAAAAGTATCCGTGTTATTCACAAATTTATCACCGCAGCCATATGCATATGTTTATGGAACATATGCATACGGAACATCTTATGGAACATATGCATATGGAACATCTTATGCTTATGGCTTATGGAACAACAGTCTGATTTATGGAAATCCGGAGGTATATGTTTGACCGTAAAGTATCCATATTTAGACGTTGGTTCTCTGTGGGCAACTGGTACCCGAGTTGCGTTTTATTTGTTCTGCTGCATGAAAGGACAGTGAACGCATGTCGAAACGTAAGAAAGTACAAATAGAGTGTGCTGAAGATGTAAGCAAATTTATAGAATGGAGAGTTCGTTTTTAAATCTTCCGATAAATTACTTGCTTTCAACCGGTGTGCAAAGAGAACAATACTCACTGACTGCCACACGTACTTGAAGATGTGTTGTAGGGTACCAGGTCGATGCATATGCAGATAAAGTGGTATCGGCAGTCGCAAATGCATCACTTGCATGCATGCATCAAACTTGTCAAGTTGTGTGCCATATGTGGCATGCCTTGAAATTCATTTGGTGAAAATTGATCCGTGCCGCTTATTTGCTGGATCATATTTGATAGTGGCTTTGGACAGTAATAATCGCCGGCTGGAAATGGTCGAGAGACAGGCGATTCTTATTAACAGGTCTTTTCCCTCAATTAGATGTTAATTTCATCATTTCGTTTTCGCAGACAACAGAGGAGCAATGTGATTCATTGGAAGTGGAAAAAATTTTCTCGACCAATATTGTTGCCTGATTAGAAGGCCAATTGTAATTTTGGTTGATGTTGGATCGCTATTTGAGAGCAGTGCTCTGCTGGATAGAGATGCTGGACAGTAGGCTGCGAATATTTCTGCGAAGAAAATATCTATTTTTGTATGCCATTGAATGTTAGAGATACGAATGTGATTAGCTCGAGAATATTTTTCCTATGCCTTTATTACAATTTTAGTTCCCCCCATATTTCGCCAAAGGTGAGGGGTGAAATGTAAATTAGTGGACTTAATTTGTCATCCGTGGGATTTCGGGGGAAGTAGTTGAGAGAGAAGAGAGTTCAGGGTAAAACCTTTTTGAAGTGGCCACGCTCTGGAAGCCCACCCTGGAAGTGGACACTTCAGTGGCCCACTTATTATTTTCCCTTCAGAGAACCTGCTTCAATGTTATTTCTATGTTGCCAAATGCTGCTCTGAAATTCAATGTGAAGGCGTTTGGAATAACGGTTTCCATTTGAATTTCTAGTAGGTCCTTCGTTTACGCGTACGTCACAAATGCATAAAGGAAGGAATAATTTTGAGAGCGAGAAATGGTGAATAATTTATCGCTCCCTTCATTACCATTCAAACGACTCTGAAAGCTGTGCTCACCCAGTTCTCAGGCGTTCTGCATTCGCGTCCACTCCAGCCGCACGGGGATTGGCCCACGCCATCGTTATCACGAGTGTACGGCTAGGGCAGTTGGACATCCATTTTGTCATGTTGCAAACCTCATCGTGGATGAAATGTTTTTGAAAATATAGCAGTCTGAGATTGGAAAGGAAGATTTATATTTGAATTCGTACAAAATGGTGAGTAAAATACGATGATCCGGATGAAATTAATTGAAGAAGGTGGAGTCTTTTTATTCTTCTTCTCAGAATTTTGGAGTTGGGCAGAAGTCTCCGCGTTAGACTGGCATGAAATGGTTAACACTAAAAAATGCGATTATAAGAAGTTATTTGGAGATAAATCGCACTGTGCAGGTACTTTTCCTGAAAAGTTGAGGGTAATTGTCGTCAGATTAAGCGATAAAAGGAATGCTTTTGCAACAACCAGAGCGAGATCTGGACTCTTTAGGGCATCATCTGTGGCAAAACACAAACACGCTCGTGCGAACGCAGTCTTCATCAACATCTACATAATACCCCGCGAGCCGCCGCATGGGCGTGTGGCAGGGGGTGGTAGGTCACCAGCCGTGTAGAGATATAAAATTTTTGGAGGTGAAATTGTTACATGTCCTATGGGAGTGTATTTGGGGGGGCTCAGTTTCTATTGTGGTAGCTAATTGTGCGCGGAAGGAACAAATCTTTGTACCTATCTGTTGGGCAGAGTATCTCTCTTATTTGAACGCATCTGTCAGACGTAGAAATGTAGTGAGGCGTCATGATTGACACGTCTACGGGGCTTCGTTGCGAGCCGCCGCTGTCCGAGCAGGCGGCTGAAGGTTTTGGACACGAGCAGCGGAGAAAGGAATGGAAGAGAGATGGAACGAAAATAATTTGTATTCTAGCGGAATCTCGCTGTGAATTCTTTTCAGTCACTAATGCTCATTCCAAAGCCCAACTTGAGCCATAAACGTTTTAATTCAAATGGCGCATTGGCTTCCACCTTTATTCTCCCCGACTGTATAATGTTTCTCCCCGGATGACGAGCCTCTTAGTGGTCAACGGACTCAAAAAATCGCCAGATTCATATGCCTTTAATTATTTAGAGGCTCGTGAATCGTCAATAATTCGAATATTAATGACATTTATTGGATTCGCAACGCACCTGAGGACTAAATTATTTGAAATACATAGGCGCGTGGCAGGTGTTGCTAGGGCGTCATGTATAAACAAAGGGAGGGTATAGAACAATGGTGGGAACGGTGGTGTCATTTGGTAGTGAAGTGACATTCTGCCTCGCTCTTCCTTTGCTGGAGTTAGGAAATTGTGCCTGTTGAGAAGGAACATTTGCACGCGCTTATTTCTTCGGTAGTCTATCCTCTGGCGCTTATCCCGCGTATCAATACTGCTTGTCTACTCTTCCTCCCCGGTCTAGTGAGATCTTAGGTTCTTTGTGAGATCTAACACGACAAAAATTTACTTTGCTCTCACCTTTTTGGCTGGCACATGTCACTAGTACTCTTATTATTAATGCCAATTTACGATTAGTTGGCCCGAAATTTCTCGTGCACAATGGAAGGGAAGCAGAGGAAGAAATGACGTGGCGTGCGGGAGGGTTATTCCTTCTCCACTGCTACATACGGTGCATTGAATGTCTTTTGCACATATCATACCGCTTGCAAATCAAGAAATGGAAGGTAAATAAGTCATGTATTTTAATAAAACATTTTATCGTTTAAGTTTCATGAATGAAAGATATTTTATTGACTTCTTTTTAGGTTAGATTTAGCGAAGGGAGCAAAAAGGCGATGGCAAGAAAGAAGCACAGAGCTTACTTAGAACAAGAATGGGGCTCAACGTAGACTTTCGTAAACAGGGCTACGGGACGATCAATGATGGGGATACTGTAAGACGTATTTTGCTGATGCAATGCTGTCTGCTGAAATCACTGTTAAGTGTTCCATTTTGATGATATAGAAGTTTCATCTTTATGTCTGTCACATACATTATGAGGTAAAGCCCTGTTCTTAAAGCTAAAAACTGTTTAAAAATCGCCAGGAAATGTAACCACAAAATTTTGCGCTTTTTTGCTAGAATTAAATCCAACTGATGTCACTTTCTTTTCATTAAAGGAATCAAGGAGATATTCATCGGTTTGCAGTGCTTTTGAAAGCATTGGATTGGAAAAGATTGGAGATCTTACACGAGAAAAATTTACTTTGCTCTCACCTTTTTGGCTGGCACATGTCTCTAGTATTTTTATTATCAGTGCCCATTCGCGATTAGTTGGCCCAAAATTTCTCGTGCACAATGGAAAGGAAGCAGAGGAAGAAATGACGTGGCGTGCGGGGTGGGCCTGTGAATGGTACCTAGGGTCCGTTGCGAGCAGAAAGGAGTCTTCGTTAAAAACTGCTTCGAACGAACATATAGTGTTACACAACTGTTAGAGGAATTAAGGTGGGAGCCCCTAGAGACTCGGAGGCTACACGCTAGGCTTAGGCTGCTTGAGATATTCAGAACTAGTGTGTTTCAGAGCGACACAGAGAATATTATCACGACGCCTCACAACATTTCTAGGTCTGACAGATGCGATAAAGTAAGAGATTCTGCCGAACAGATAGGTACAAAGACTTGTTCTTTCGGCGCACAATTAGCGACCACAATAAAAACAGAGCTCCTCCAAATACACTGCCATACTAAATGTCTCCATTTCACCTCCAAACTCTTTTACATCTTTACACGGCTGGTGACCTACCACCCCCTGCGGCGGCTCGCGGGGTAGTATGTAAATGTAGATGAGTCTTGCCGCTTGCGCAATTCAAGAGAGCCGTAGGCTTCCTCCTTGGGATGCGTACTCACTCTTCTGTGGCGTTATATTGAGGCGTTGGCGATGGCAGCGACGGAGGAGCCAAGATTTTTACGATCAATGAGTGGCATGACAGATGATGATAGAAGACATTGACGGAGAGAATCAAGAAGAAAATGAGAAGTCTCACGAGGAGTTGGGAAGGAAATATTCCCAATTAAATCTCTGCGGCGTGGAAGAGAAAACTCTTAAAGATCTCTCTCTGAGGCGTTATAGCCCCCTGACAACACTAATAGGACGAATTCAAACGGAGCACGGAAGGTGGAAGGATTACCGTGATGGAGCATGGGTAAAGACGTTGACAATGAGAGGTTTGAGAGGGAGAAACGGGAAGGAATAAGCGGCTTCCTCGAGAACCAAGTGTAGAGATGTAGTGCACCAAACATTGGATTAATGACTGCTTATGATGACACAGCGATATGTGATTACCAACCCTGTTATATCGAGTCAATTCAGCATCTATTTCTTTTCACTTTTGAAAATGTGCCATTCTGAAACGAAGAGTCATTACATAGATTGAACTGAGTCAACGTCATTGATGAGTGCCATTTAAGGAACTAGGCTCTCGTAGCTGCTCCAGGTCACCCCACTTCTCGATAGAAGACCAAATATTCATCTCAAACATCACCCATGCATAATTAAAGTGAGCACCTTAACTTCGGGCCAAAGTGGGGGAAGGTCGTTTCGAACATTAGGGGCACATGATGAAATAGGCTGGGGATTTTAGGGTCCTGCTGCTGTAAGACTTTGTGTACGAAGTAGACATACTTCAAAGGCAAGATGCACATTTCGTTTAAAACTGCAGGGAGCGATAAGGAGGAAAATCATACCTGACTGAAGGATTGGAATGTGAGCGTATGCCAGTAGAGACTCGGAGGCTAAACGCTGGAATTAAGTCGCTCGGGAAACACAAACCTCGCGAGTTTCTGGGTCACACCGATGATACCATCTTGACCTCCCGCGACACTTCCTGACCTGAACTGACTGTAGCGACAAAGTACGCTAACATATCGAGCAAATGGAGGCTAGTATGCCTCCCTCGCATTCAGGATTGGTGACTATAGCGGAAACATCACGAGGCATTGATACTCCGTCGGCTTGCATGCCGCTTCTCTTCATCCACACCTCACTGCAATGAGTGCCGAGGAAGCCGAATCTCAAGGGTGTGTGGCATTCTTCAGTCGGCACGGAGTACTCGCCCCTGTGGATGCTCCTGCGACCGCTCCATCCGCTCACTCGAGTAGTGGCAGTGGTGAAAGAGGAACTGGGCGGGTGCTACGTTGACAAACATGCCAACATCCAGTATGCGGGTCATAGTCCTGCAGATGATTTGTGTGACTAATAGTAATAAGTCAGGGATACAACTAGTGACAAATAAATGCAGAAAACAATATAATGTGGGATATTTCATACGAGGTGAGGTTTTAGTGAAAAATAATGATAATAAACATTTATTGTCGTGGACTCATTAGTCCTTTAGACATTAATGAATGAACAACTACAAAGAATACAACTCAAAGATCCT
Source organism: Ceriagrion tenellum (assembly GCA_963169105.1). Classification (NCBI taxonomy): domain Eukaryota; kingdom Metazoa; phylum Arthropoda; class Insecta; order Odonata; family Coenagrionidae; genus Ceriagrion; species Ceriagrion tenellum. Next base: position 9,226,256 of record OY720638.1, on the reverse strand, counting down.
GAATAAATGTATACATAATATTACATAGAGTGAAAGGAGAATGTGTACATAATATTACATAATATATTATAATCCAAAAGATACAACAATCAATTTCACTTTTCAGTTCAACATGTTGGAATTTATCAAATCGAAAACCTTTTTTTTTGCTGCCGGTCTTTTAAAACTTGCTACTAAAAAAATAAGGGTATGTCATTTAACAAAAGTTTAGTATAGTTTAGCATGAGTTTGAATTTCGAAGGGAAGATCAGTCGAAAGGGTTTCTTATTATCCGCGGAAGCAATGAAATGTCAATCCATTTGTCCCCATAACTTTTTATTCAAGTCTTCTGTACAAAGTAACGTATTTTGGTGATAGTGACTCAGGTATCTCATACATTAAGTTCATTTTCTACCAAGTAAGCCGTTTTCAAGAAAATTACTTGCCTCAGTGGCTTTGCTATGAATAAAATTTTAACCTATGGTCGATTATCGGATTGCATATCGAGTGCTTTCTTAGGATGCCATTTATATGGAAATGAATTGTTTCCGAGATGATTTTTTTCCTATTTTATTGGTGATATGGAAACTATTGGGACGACGAAAAACATATTTACCAATGCAGAAACCTACAACACAACATTCAGCTGCCAGATATAAATAAACTCAAATTTTACAGAGGGAATACTTTCATACACTTTTGAAGAACTTGGAAGAGTAAGTGCACTGTCCGAAAACCCTTTTCGGTTTACTGATATCACCAACTTTGACCACCACTATCCAATATTAACAATTGTTTGCACATATTTCCTTGAGACATTTCCTCTATATCAAACAGATGGTGGTTATATTTCCATTGTGAAATATAACTACCATTAATAGCACGAGAGATCCCATTTGTTGGTCGCATCCCGTATGAGATATTCATTCACCTGTGTATTTGTGCTTCAATAGTAATACTTGGCTTGGGCAAGCGATGCAATACCGGCTACACCGCTCGACTAAAATAAATTTTCAACGGTTATCCACCTATCATCATCCCATCTTCGTTTAACGCGTCACTGGAGTGGAAGTACTTATATTTGAAATGTGAAGAGTATATTATGGCAATAGAAAATATTTTTGTCGATGTGATTGCCTGTAGCAAGGTGGGATTCCCAGCGTTGGCCTGCTCTTAACAAAAGGCGCCAAGGGGACCACGGTTTAACGTCTCATCCGACAGACGGAGTACTGTACGTGAAGTGCCCTCCACAAGACACTCAAGTAGGGATCGTGTTTCCTCTGAAAAACATCCTCCTCTGCAGAGATTTGAACCCTGGCCGTCCGTGTGGTAGGCGAGTACTCTAGCCACTTTGGTTGTCATTCAGAGATTTAACTCATGGAAAAGAATATGAGATGAAGCATGATATTAAGTTCTCGACATAATCGCTATAATGCACTAAGATCCATGAAATCTCACACAATATTGGTCGCTTACAGCTCCATAATTGGGGTTTCCTGCGTCTTCATCAAATTCATTGTACTAAATCTATAGTGATCCAGACAATTTTTAAATTAGTTTTCTCAATAAACACATCTGTTGCTGACTCATTGTTATTGCACCAATCGGTGCATGACACCGTGCAGTGCTTGGCGCAGGCTGAGCGCGGCTCGAAGAAATCCGTGGAGCGGGCAGTGCAGTGGAGGTGGGCGATGACAGAGGGTGGTTGGGGGGGGGGGAAGGAGGTAATGGGGGTGAGGAGCGAGGCTCCACGAGACTATATCTTAAAAACGAAGGAAACGCACTACATTCTGGCCCTTCTGGACTCTGTAATTGAGTTTTACATAGAAATAAGACTTACACCGCCTGAAAACTGGCGTTTATCGTTTTCAAGAGCCTCAGCCCCAACGGGCACGCGTTTCCGATGACCGCACGTTTTTCATTCTCCAACTTGATCATTTTAAGAGGTAGAAACGTATATTCGTCAATTTTGAAAAATAAGTACAATCCCTTTTTGAATAAAAATCTTTTTCTGAAGTATTATCGAAACGTTGTGATGGCAGGAAGGAGAGTACTCTCAGACATCTTCTGTGATAATGACAATGAGGGTAGACCAGACCCTGAACTGAAATATCTCTGAGTGTGGTAAGACCACGGCAGATCTTTTCAACTACACATACGAGAGGTTGCAACAAAATGCGCTCGGCTGGTTGGAGCACTCTGAAGACTAATGACAAATGCACAAGGACCTAGCCCAAGCAAGGGGAGATTGTAAGACTTAAGGCTTTCCCGGCGAATGCTTAGAATGTATGGCTCTCGAGTTTCCAACCGGGTGATAGTGATTTTTGGCACCGACGTTTCGAAGGCGTAGTCTGCCATCGTCCTCAGGGTGATAATTGTGGCCAGGAGGGTGTCACTTTATATATGCTCTGTGGATGGGCTAGCTTGCTTCTGATTGGCCCTTGAAAAGAGCGGGAAAAGAGGGCCAATCAGAAGCAAGCTAGCCCTTCCACAGAGCATACATAAAGTGACACCCTCCTGGCCAAAATCCAGACTGTGGTTTTACGGGTTTTCCACCGTCCTAGGGCGAATACCGGGCCAATATTCTCCCGTACCAGTGAAAGATATTCCAGTGAATACCCTGAAGAGGCGACAGCCTAAAGCGGGGACCATACCGGTTTTTTTGATTCTGTTATTTTTGTATTTGTTTGGTGTGGAAATAAAGATATTTTGACTTGACTTTGCCAAAATAATCACCCTGAGGACGATGGCAGACTACGCCTTCGAAACGTCGGTGCCAAAAACCACCATCACCCGGTTGGAAACCCGAGAGCTATACATTCCAAGAAGAGATTGTTGTCCTCCGTGGTTACATCCACAGCTTTGTATGGGGCACCAGTTTGGATCAGAGAACTGAACTTCAAGAAGGCGTGAAACCAGATGGAGAGAATACAGCTGCAAACTCTCAGGGCCATTCGCCTTTGTACATACCAAGGCGAATGGCCCTGAGAGTTTGCAGCGGTTACCGCTGGAGCTATGCGGCCCAAGAGAGATCAGAGTGCTATAGAGGCAGGGATCGAGAAGAATTACGAGAGAGACTGCTAAGAAAATGGCAGGAGTGTTGGAGAAATGCGAATTAGGGCGCATGGACTAGAGGGGCCAAAAGGGTGAATAGAAGGTGCGGTCAAACAATCTTCTATCTCACTCAATGTTTATTAGGCCACGGGGTCTTTCAGAGATATCTACACAGCATCAATAACGTGAAGACCGCGGCATGGTGATACTGCGGTGAGGTGGGCACGGCAGAGCATACGGAGCTAGTATGCAGACAGTGAGAGGCAGAGAGAAGAAAGTGTATTCCAACCCCGGGAAACCTGACGAGAGACAACGCCTTTCACAGATGTCTGGAACAAGATCACTGGAAACTAGTGGAAGCAATGGTGAACAAAATCCAAAGGGGGAAGACCGCAAGTAAAGGGAATGCTCCGCAACAATGAGTAGCCCGAAGACGAAGCCAAGGCCGCAGTAGGGCTCAAAAGATTAGATCCAGCTTTGGTTATGGAGTCAAGGGGAAGTTTTTTGGTCATTAAAAATCTGACACTACCGAAAGGGCTGGTTGGTATCTTTTGAAGATTTTTCTCCTCCAATTAAAAAAATATCAAAACGTCATCTACAGATAAGGAGCTCATATTTGTTAGATTTGTGGTATCTTAGAGTGATTAATTTGAATACACTTTTCATTATAATAGTCGTTAATATGAATATTTTTCGGTATTATGTACTTTGTATATCATTTAAGGTGAATAACTAATTGCAGTTTAGGTCTTCTTTATGGAAATTTATAGAAAAAGGCAGATATATTCCAATATTAGTTAATATTTGCGCAATTATTTTCCTAAATCCGAATAAAAAAAGTTAATCTTACTTCTTTAGCTGAATTACAGTTTTAAGACATAAAACAACAGTGAAATGCGCGGTAAAAATATTAGTGTAAAGAAGATGTCTTTTAACAATGGAGTATAGCAGCGACAGTGGTCACTAACTAGGGTGCCTCGTTTTTCCACTTTTTTCTATGAGCGAATCGTAATACCCGGAAAAAGTTGCGTACCCAGATGGATATTACAGACATAATTTTTTTCCAAATCGGATAATGTCTTTTGTTAACATTTTTACCTTCAAATTTCGAAAATTCGACGAAAAACGCTAAAATTCTCAATAATTTAAATTTGGTTTGAGCGAGCACACTTTTTTGTAATGAGATATAACTTAGGACTGTAATTGACATTAGAGCCCTAATACGCCAACTATATCGCCCTTAATTATCGAGCAGATGACCTTTTATAAAAATATAGAGATAAAAAACCAGGATTGCAGATAGCAATAGGGCTTATAGAGCTTTATTAAAAGTGCTCAAGTCACGCAACCTCAGTTGGAACTTGAAAACAAAGATTTACCGGACAGTGATTAGACCTGTGGTCATATATGGTTCAGAAACGTGGACCATGACCACAGCAGAAGAAGAGTTACTTAAAAGATGGGAGAGGAAAGTACTAAGAAAGATTTTTGGTGCTACAAAGGAAGGTGGACAGTGGAAAATACGGAGAAACATAGAACTCGAGGAACTCCACAAACATCCTAACATAGTTTCTTTGAAGGCTTCCGCGACTCATATACTTGTTTATATTGCTGTTTTCAGGTATTCTCGTCGCGTGTTTAATTTTTCTGACTACAGTTTCTCCCCTCTTCCTGGGGTGTCTTCAAGTCCGTTGGACATTTTGTAATTATTTTTTGTTATTATTTATTTCCCGTTGTTATGTATTTCGTTGCAAGTTCAGTTGACCATGCTCTGGTTTTTACGCAGATTTTCATTCAGTCTTCAGCATGTCTCTTTCGAAGTTCGCTCTTCGTAGAGCAAACGTTTGCACGATTTTTAATGAAAACCCCAAGGATTTTGATGAAACTAACTCCCTACAAAGAAGAGTGTTCTACTTTGTTATCCAGAAGTTCGGCGACAAATTGGAATCAGGTCACGGAGTAACAAGGAGCCACCCTTTTCTTCTATCGCCCGACAAGTTTCTATCAAGGTATGTGCAATTTGGGATAAAGCGTCTATTCCAGCAAATGCACAAAGCAGAGTAATTCAACTTATATCACGCTGCCATGAGGAATACTTTAGAATAAAGAAAGTCTCAAACAGTAAAACAGTAGTTTAAAAAAACAAAGGATGATCAATTGAAGTATTTTACTGACGAGGAAACGAAACCTTTCCTTCTGCAAATGTGCAGACTTTTCCACATGTGCCTGTCCCAAGGAAACAAAGGTTCCTGTTCTTGAGCACCAGTTCCTTCTGGATCAGAGAGGTCCAAGAATTGGCCGCATTGGATCTGTTGAGGTATCTGTGACAAAAAAATTGCGTGAAAGAGCTGAACGTAAGCTTATATGTAAGAGGCTTAAACTTGAGAATTCCCTTACTGAGCCATCTCAATCAACTATTTCCCCATTGTCATTTTTAAATGACAGTCAAATCTTTGAGGATACTCACGGTGATTAAGAACATCCTGAGGACTATTCTGCTAAGGATGTGGTATTCGACAAACCCAGGGACAGAACATCCAAGGTCAAACTGGACTTAACTAAGACTCACCATTTCTCAGAGATGCAACGTAAGTGAGAGAACTGTTGCACACATCACATCCACTGTAATTCACGCGGCTTTAAAAGCTAGAATTATATCTCCAAAGCAATCTTGTGACATAACGTCTGCTTTGGTTGTAGGCAAGTACAAAATTAGGCGTGATAAACTTGAATTTTCTCGAGATTTGAAACGTAGTTCTACGGATGACGATCGGATCAAAGGCCTCTACTTTGATGGTCGAATTGATGATACAAAAACATCCACAGGCTTCGTTAGGGAAGAGCATTTATCACTTGTGGCTGAACCTAATGCTCAATACGTCGATCATGTCGCACCATCTTCCGGCTCTGCATATGATGATGAGGCTACAGCTATTTTCAATTTCATCATCAGCCAACTCAATGGTGGAGTCGATGAAATTGATGGTCTTGGCTGTGACGGGACGAACGCCAATGCTGATTGAGAGGGCGGCGTCCTCCGAAAATGAGAAGAAATGACGGAAAAACCTATGCAATGGGCTCTTTGCCTTTTTTATTTCGTCGAGCTGCCGTTTCGAGCTCTCTTCACACACATTGACGGCGCTTGTTCCAGCCCGTATTCATACACAGGTGCCATACGTTCAAAACTGCCAGAATGTGAACAGCTCCCAGTGGTGTCAATTCATCCCATAAATTGTGACTTGCCAAACCACAGTCCAGAAGACATCTCAAACCTTAATGAGGACTAGAAGTACTTACTTAACAATCCCAAGCCATTACTTATGGACCATGTGCGGAAGAGCTAGCCACTATGATGGCTGGAAAACTAAATAAAGCCCGTTGGTTGACCACAGCTAACAGAATTCTTAGGTTATGTATTTCAACTAAGAAACCTACTAAGAAATTCATCGCAATGGTGACATTCATATTAAAAGTCTATGTGGTGATGCAATACAGGATCAGTACACAATCCTCCATTCTCGTCGATGCTCGTCACGTCTTTGAGACCATTCGCAGATGTCGACACTTACCAAGGAAATACCAAGCAGTTGTTCATTCGTCCGTCCAAACAAATGCGTTCTTCGCACTCCCAGAAAATATTCTTCTAGAGATGATGACTGATCGTCGACTTACTGTCCGTCAGCAAGCACTAAATAAAATTCTTAGTGCTCGAGAAGACAAAGCCGGTAATTTCAATCACTGTATTAGATACAACATTGTTCCCCAGCTGAATTTTGAGGCCGTGGATTACAAAGAAATGATTCATTGGGAAAGCACCGATGTGTCTGTTACCGTGCCATCGGTTGTGAGGACTGTATCAAATGAAGAACTTTTTGAAAAGCTTTCATTTCCTGACAACACTTCGCCAGAATGGTCATCACCGTATATCCGTGCCACACGGTCGCAGGGGAACGGACAGTGAAGTTCGTCACCGAAGCAACCTCCCGCGTATGCGGCAGTGATGCCAGGGATGGCATCATCAGATCCACTTTAGTTCCAAGGAAAGTTCTGCCTCAATTTCCATCGAAATCTCAATTTTTGACAATTTTTCCGGCCGATGACGATTCAGATTAGATACATCGGTCCACCTAACTATCGTTGGTTGGTTGGTTGGGAAGGGAGGCGGAGGAGCCCAAGGTGCAGATACCTACACGTGGTGGGCTCAGGGTCGCTTGGCTAACGTCGCTAGCCAGGTGAGCGAGGAGTTGCACATTTGCTTGATCGTGCTAGATTTCACCCCTTTTCCGGCCGCAGAGGAGGCATCTTTGACCCTCGAGGGGCATATAACCGGCATGTCCCGAATGTTAGTTTCCATCGTGAGTGGCATCTTCTTACCCGAAAATAAAGTCAATTATGTCGGCAATGGCATTAAATAGCGTCCTTCCCATCTTTGTGACTGCCCTTGACAATTCCAGACATGATTTTCAAGGCGTTGACTGAAAAAAATGCCTGCTTCGCGTCATTTATTGCAGGCGTAGCGTGAAGTGCGTCGGGGGTTGCTTACCACACAAACGAGATTTCAGGGGCACCATAAAAGGTCATCAGCTCGATAATTAAGGGCGATATAGTTGGCGTATTAGGGTTTAAATGTCAATTACAGTCCTAAGTTATATCTCATTACAAAATAAGTGTGCTCGCTTAAACAAAATATCAATTATTGATAATTTTAGCGTTTTTCGTCGAATTTTCGAAATTTTAAGGCAAAAACGCTAACAGAAGATATTATTCGATTTGAAAAAAATCATTACAATAATATACATCCGGGTACGCAACTTTTGCCGGGTATTACATTTCGCTAATAGAAAAAAGTGGAAAAACGATGCACCCTAGTGATCACCCCTACCTCACCCCCGTGCTATGGAGGCCCACACCGATTCGCCATTACCTAACCTGGCCTTTTAAGTCCACGCGAAGAAGATATTCCTCACAGAGTGTCGGTCCCTCCGCTTTACCCCGAGTACATTACGGTGCTTCAATTAATTTGGTTCAGCATTCTCCATCGGTCACCTCATCGGAGTCTATGGATGAAGCCGAAACGCCTTGGCCATATTCTAGGCGTGTATTACTATAAGCGTCCTCGTTATTCCAAAGGCGCCCCTCTACTGTACACGCGCTGCCTGAAACGTCAGCATTTTTCAGCCTTCCGCATACTTCTACCATTCATACTCTAATAACTAAAATTTCCCCGGGTGATTTTTAACTTAATCTCTTTAAAATAGGAAATAATAGTTTTCTCATAGTCCTCTGGCTGCAATTCTTTCTCGTATATCCTACATAAAAGTCCTGACGTTTCTCCCAATCTGGTATTCCCCAAAATTCTCGATAAATTCTGAGGGGATGCAACCTATCTGTTCTTAAAACCCTCTTCCTTTTCATGTCTAGGAGTGCTCTTTCGATACATTGTTATCGTGGGGCTCTTCATCAGACTTTTCTCCCCTCCTTTACGTCATTAAGCCAGCCTTTGTCACCTCATCAGCTTAAAACAGTTATCACTGGGATTCCTCTCGTCTTCCCACCGCCTCGACCTTATTTACGAGTAGTTTATTGACGGCGGCGATTCCGCCGAGAACGGACACCATGGTCATTTTATTCATATTTTGGACTCTCGTAGAAAAATATGTCCTTTACCTGACATGAGCGACAAAACTTTACCTTCCCCCAACGTTTCTCTTTTGCGTTTTGAACTTGAAATGACAGTATGTGCATTGGGATATACACGAGAAAAAAGGGTATTTTTCTATCTCATATAAATGCCATTTTCGTGGAAAACTGTTTTTAAGAAACAAACCGATTAATTAGATTAAAAATAAAATAAATGCAGTTTACGGCCTTATTTTTTGAGCCTTAAGTATGGATAAAGTATTTCTTTTGGCTTACATGGTCGCGGTATAGTCTCCTAAACAGCCGCGAAGGCATCGAATCAATGAAATTCCGTCGAATAAGACCCGGTTGCACTGGAGCAATAAAATGTCCCGAACGTTTTGTTGATACGAAATCTCGACGAAGTCTAGAAAAGATCGAGGAGTACAATCCAACCAACAAGCGAGTGAGAAACTGTTAATGGCAAGACTGCGAAAATGTTATCCATCACAAACGGAATTCAGGAAATATCTCCCCCAACCACAAACTTTAAGCAATTGCCGCAGACCGGTGGCGAAAAAAACTGTTTTTCATCCACCCTAGTGTACAGTCCTAGCCTCCCCGACCGAGAATCGCGGGATCGAGTCCCGCTTGGGTGTATATGTCGCCACTCAGGAGATGGGTGTTTGTGTTCGTCTGCTGTTAAAACACCCAATGAAAAAGGCCAACTGTGCTGTTTTTGGGGCAGTGGAAATAAATTTAAAAAATTATAAATCTTATATGAGGTGACGACGGACATGACTATTTTGGAGTATGGTGCACGTGTTTTATTTCACAATCACCTCACATATGTATAACAACTGAACGTGAGCGAGACGAGACCACCGCAATGTCCCACAGTTGAGGCACCACTGAGCTCTCGCGCTGCGAGCACCGGTGGCACAGAGTATTCTTTTTGCAATACATAGTCAAATACAAAACCCTCGTGCGGGAATGAGGTCGCGCGCCGGGCTGCTTGACGCCGGGCTGTCTGACGCCGCACAGTGGTCCCAAATCGAAAAAAGCTGGCCAACATTAATACCGCTCATACATTTACTTACTAGATTTAAGCATGTATCTCTATTTCTTTTGGCCCGCTAATTCCAAATTTTAAGTTATTTTTGCTCTATCTGGGATATTATTGTTTTTAGAAGGCCAACTAATTAAATAATTTTATGTTACAAATTGAAATGGAGTATAGAATTATTTCACACGTTGTTAGGCCCGAATAAAAGTTATTTCTTTTGAACCTCCAATTTTTTGTTTTTATTTATTAATTTGTTTAAAATATTTACGTTAAAATTTCGAAATAAATTATTAATATTTATTCCAATATATTTTAGATCCACATAACCCGAAACTGAAGTTATATTACTGCATTATTGATGGTTCGTATTTTGACGAGATAATTGTTTAAACTTTTAAAAATTCGGTAAAGTCAATTATTGTCGGATATTTAAGAAACTCTACAACTGAGGTTTTGTTCTCCAGCATAGGATTATGCACTTCATATGATCAATGCCTTCAAATCATCGATAGGATTCGAATCTGCGACCTTCAACAGAGCCGTTTTGTATGTTGACACCAGGATTGGAAACTATTATGAATATAATAGACGCTAACTTATGTACTAAATATTTTGTCAGTATAACAACTTATCTGAATATTATTATTAAGAGTGCTAATAAAATAAATACGTTTTTTATAGTTGTATTATTCATTATTCAAGAAAACAATTACATATACCCAAAATCATCGTCTGATAGTTCATCAGTATCATTTTCGCTCAACGATTCATCAACAGTGAGAAATCTTCGTACCTCTGCAGATAAGGGTATCATTTTTTCCCTGTATGCATGAAATATGAATGCAATGAAGGGATCGGACGTTAATAGCAGTCTTCTGAAGAGATCCTCTTTCGTTGCCATTCTCGAAGATTTTCTTATGTGGTGCTCCCGGAATCTTCGGATATCTTTGGGTCTGGCTTCCATAGCCTCTTCTGATAGCAGACCGATGGGAAGGACGGCTTCCATAGCAACGGCTGCACCGTGAATTAGCAGCTTGTGTGCAACGGGTGGCATGTGATACCATGCATATAGCTCGACATACAAATCTGCCGCAGAAAAACAATATTCTCTGAATATATAATAAATTATCCGGCTTAACTTGGTGGAACAACATAGTTAAGATACTAAATGAATTCACTTTGTAAAATTCCACAGGTATTAATTACACCGACCTAGATTTCGACTTATTTTAAGCGTCGACTCATTTTAAGTATCGACATATTTCGATTGAAATATCGACCTATTTTTAAAGACCTTGATAATGACTTAAAATAAGCCGAAACCTAGGTCGGTGTAATAAATACCTGTGGAATTTTACAAAGTGAATTCATTTAATTTCTTAATATTCTCTGAATGGAGCTTCATTGATCTCGCAACCACTAGCCAATGCTTTCAAAATCACAGCAAACCGATGAATAATATTCTCGTTGATTGAAAAGAAACTGACATCAGTTGGAATACATTCTGGTAAAATAAGCGCAAAATTTTGTGGTTACATTTCCTGGCGATTTTAAAACAGTTTTTAGCTTTAAGTACAGGGCTTTACCTCATAATGTACGTGACAGACATAAAGATGAAACTTCTATATTATCAAAATGGAACACTTAACAGTGATTTCAGCAGACAGCATTGCATCAGCAAAATACGTCTTACAGTATCCCCATCATTGATCGTCTCGTAGCCCTGTTTACGAAAGTCTACGTTGAGCCCCATTCTCGTTCTAAGTAAGCTCTGTGCTTCTTTCTTGCCATCGCCTTTTTGCTCCCTTCGCTAAATCTAACCTAAAAAGAAGTCAATAAAATATCTTTCATTCATGAAACTTAAACGATAAAAATTTTTATTAAAATACATGACTTATTTACCTTCCATTTCTTGATTTGCAAGCGGTATGATATGTGCAAAAGACATTCAATGCATCGTATGTAGCAGTGGAGAAGGGATAATCCAAAGGAATATCTTGACTTATTCACTGGTCCATTTTTCATGAGATTCAAATCGTTCATTTTGGAATTTTGTGCCCCACAAATACAGCACTTCATACTACTGTTTTCTGTGAGAGCGCTGCATACCTGTAAGACGTTTTCAAGGACATAGTTATAGTCAGGTGGAAAAATGCTAATTACAGAAAAAAAATTCAATCTTCATGTAACCACTTGCCGTTCCGTCAATCACCGTGAGCATCAAGTGAAATTTCAGGGTGAGTTTCCTTGTTGTTAGTGGTTAAAGGTTATCAATTTGCCCCTTAATATGTCCTTCTTCTGCTTTGGAAACAGATTTAGTTTCATGTACCCACTGGAAACGTATTGGACGGCGGTAACGAGTGAATGACAGTCGAGGATTTGGCCAAAAAATTTGTTCTGCAACCGAGAATAATTATCATAAGGTTTGCCGAAACGAATTTAAGGGAGCCAATCTGTAATATGGTAAGTAGTTTTCATTTCTCACTTGTAGCGGTTTCTGTTAGTTCCAAGTGTAGGTACCAAGAAACTCTCCAATATAGTTCCATTGGTCCATTCTCCTTGCTCCCATTTCTGCTTATATTGGGAATGTCCGGAACTGTCTTACTTGCAGATAAGAGAGCATTGATGCTCTTCACCTCTCTCCTTGAGTAATGACACGCTAGAAATAATTATTTTCACTGTGTATGTCATGAGAGATTGCAGACTGACCTAACACTTCTCATCCGTGACGACTATACTTTTAGGCTAGGCTGCATTTTTAACTTCTAGCACAGACTTATTGCTGGGATAAATTGAAACACCATGTATTTTTAAAGTCCTCCTAATTAACAAATACTGGTATTTCGTAAAATGTCCAGACACAATCATGCAAAGTACTTCTTCAGGCGATACTTCGCTTTGTTTGACTTCCTTAGCTCTCCACTTAGATAAAACTCGTCGCGCTCTAGTAGGCGTAGTTGTTACCTCTTTTAAAACTTAGCAGCCAACTCATCACCATTGCTACGGTAGCTCATGGGCTTAGCGAAGGCTAACTCAGCTGGCGATATTCCAGCTCAAAGAGTTTCCGTTTTTATCCTCTTAGCCCTTTCACTTGACCCTTCAAATTGTTTTTTGGGTCGACCAATTTGAGCATACTCTGCCGAACCAACAAAGAATTATATTCTTTGTTTTATGAATTATGTTATTAAGACTACGACACATATTTTATTTTGTAATAAAATTATTATTATTATAAAAAAAAATAAAATAAAATTCCATGCTATCATAATTTACGGGGAAATTACTCACCGGAAGATATTTAAACTAAAAAAATTTAAAAATTTAAATGCTGGGAAGATTTTTAAACACACTCGAGGGAAATGTATTCTTAAGCTGCAGCCAAATGTTGAACTTCACCCTGAAAACACTTACGTCGCGAACTTTGCTCCCACTCATTTAGATATTTGATGAAAAAAGATTTCTTCATGGAAATTTATGGATTATTTTAGGCATTCATATCTCCGTTTGAATTTAAAAGTTTAAAAAAGTAATCAAGCACTTTTTTTTTCTTGAAGGATATATAGTCTCCTCTATGTTCGATAAATTTTTCATGCAATTTACGGTGCGTAAGGTTTTTCTCTTCCACCGATCAATTAAGGTAGTTCGAGCGAAATATCCCTTTACTTAGAAATCAATGAATTTGGTCTCTTTTTAAGGAGAAATATCTCACCCTTATAATGATACCAAAAATTCAACTCCTTGCCTCATTACTTTTGGAGATATTTGCCAAAAAATACCAGCCCTTTTACATGGGAAAAGGTACGTGTATACACTCCAGAGAGACATTATTTACAAAATGTGGCATTTCTAACACTTACATGTCGTAAAAATAAACAGCGTGTAATTTGTATGTTTTCTCAACTATATTTACTACTCAAATATATACTATACTACAATGAGTCAAGTTAAAGACTTATTTAGATATTTTCATTTAATTACTTACCATTTCTGTAATATGAAACTATATGATTGCACCATTAATAATGCAATATTTAACTGATGTGTCCTAGCTGGTGAAATTAAAACGTATAATTCGAATATGGTCTCCATTATGACCAGGGAACTATCTCGCTCGGACTATTTTTTTTGGCAGTGGGTGGGGAAATGCTTTATGCAGACACTAGGGCAGAGGTTCAGCCCAGGTACTGTGGGACTTAAGTGTTTGTTACCCATTAAAACTCCACCCACTGGATTACGCCTTGAGAAGGCGGCTACACCTGGGAAACGGTGCGTCAGAAGTCACCCGACTCCTTCTTTCTTCTTCCTTCTTCTCCAACCGGAGGTCTTCTGGTTGAACTCTTTCCAAATGGTAATTCCACCGACGACAACTTGGTCTGACAGAATCTTCAGGTCACCTTTGTTGATGATGTCATGTTGGATCAGCTCCTTGGCTGATTTGCGGCTCCATGCTCCTCGACAGTTCAAGGTTATTCCAAGTACTTCGATGTCCTTAGCTCCCGTCTTTCTCCTGACGGCTTCGATCAGGGAGGCGTTTTCTCGATAGTTCGAGACTGTGCTTATTAGCCAAATCAAGATCGACTTGTTCTCCCATGACTTGGGGGTCCAAAATGACACACCTTTTCTCCTTCCAGGACACTAAGTCAGGAATTCCGTTGCTCTTATCCGTCTTATATACTTTTTCTCTCTCTACCGTGTATCCGCGATTTACCATGCTTTGCTGGATGTAACTCGTTACGGCATTATGCCGCGCCACTCTTGAGCTATGCGTGCGGTGGCAAATTTGAAGCACGTGGTCGAGAGTTTCGCTAGTGGAGCAGCCCGATCTACATTCTCTATCCTGTCGTCTTCCCCGAGTGGTTCGCGACTTCGTTGGAAGAGCGTTGATCCTCAGCTTTATGGCATGGATGAAGTCACTGCCCGAAATAAACTTTGTGGCATCCGCCAACCATCTGCCACAGAAACTGCTCTGCTGCGGAACAGCCCGAGCTTTCTTCAGCGCCATGCCATCGGATGATGCATGAAGTAAAGCAGCCCATCTCTTCTTGAGGCTATATACGTTCTTAATCTCCTCTCCGTTTTCAGCTTTCAGCCGTCGGAGAGTATCTATTTGTTCTTTTTATAACAATTGGTCTGGAACTTTACCTTTAATGTTACTGGATTTTAAAAGGTTGCGAATTTTGCTCATCCTCATCAAAGGTATCGACCATCTCAAAGATGAAAGCCCCAAGCCGCCATCTTTCACACCTGCATGAAATAATGCGTTTATAGTGTCGTGGAGGAGATGAATCCATTTTCGGGCAGTTTCAAGAACCTGTCTGTCCAGGCCTTTAAGAACTCCCAAATGAACCTTACCAGGTGTAAGTTGGTACGTTAGCGATGGTAGAATTAAATTCCGCAGGATCCAATGCCTTTGCTTTGGTTTGAGGGGGGCGGTTGACGCTTTGTCTAGCTTGGCCTGGAGGGTGTCTTTTGGGTTAATCGTAATCCTACCCTCGGCTGTGAATGGAATTCCCAAATATTTCCATTCATCCGTACGTTTTAGCGCCGAGATCCTTGTGCCGTTAGCATGAAAATGGCATGAATTATCAATTGCTGATTTCTTCTGGTTAGGAATTGTTCTCAATGCAATGGTATGACACTTGTTAGGATTTAATTTGAGGCCGCAATTTCCTAGGAAAGTGAGAGCACTGTCTAATAAAGTTTTCAACCCCACTTTGGAGGATGCAAAGAGAACAAGGTCATCAGCGAAGACTAAAATGTTAAAATGTTAAAAGTTTAATTTACCAGTTTAACACCGATTTCATTCGGTAAATTCTTAATCATTGCATCGATGACCAGATTTCACATGGTCGGGGAGAGAGGATCATCTTGTTTAACTCCAAATTTTGGAGTGAAATATTCAGATCTCCAGTCATCGAGTTCAATTCTGATGTTGCTGTTTTTATAGATGTATTCAACATAATTGACGAAATTACTGGGTAGCCTTCTTGCTCTTAATACTTCCATTAAGGCCGAGTGTGCTACAGAGTCGAACGCCTTTCCGATGACTAGGGAAACCAGGAAAACAGGTTGATTCTTCCCTTTTGGGTAGCGGAGAACCAGGTCTAGCAGAGAGGTATTCTCAGCGCAGCCATCCATCTCCCTAAATGCCCTTTGCCTGGCATCCATTGGGATCACCTTCAGTCTGTTTGCTCAAATTTTATGGTACATTCTCACAAGTACGGAGGAAATCGTAACTGGCCTATAGTCCCCAGGGTCATTTGGATCCTTTTTCTTCGGTATCATAATCGTGCGGGATTTGAGGAGCATCTCAGGGAGTTTACCACATATCAGTGAAATATTGAAGATCCGAATAAGGATTTCGTCAGGCATAGATTTCACAATTCTTGAGGCTACTCCGTCTGGACCTACTGCCGTGTTGATTCCCACGTACGAAGATTTGACCTCCTTCATAGTTATTGGAGCCCAAATTTCAGCATCTGAGCCCTCTTCATTTTCCAGGGTTGGGGACACATTCTTTTCGTTACTTATTAAATGCTTCCAATACGGAAGTAGTGTTTCCTTCGGAATTGCACCACAGCCGGAAATTTGGTCATTCTCAATCATCTTCCAGCATTTGTTGCGGTCTTTCCGCCATAGATTCTGGACCTTTGCATACAGTTGGCGTCTTCTCTGCCGACTTGTCGCTGGGGTTCTGGTTTTCTCGTTGTCTTTCTTTCTTGGACCGGTCTTAGGAGAGTCAAAAATGCTTCGTAGATATCATGATAGTTCAAGCAGTAATTCATTTGAATCGATAGTCATAATTTTGTTGCAAATTTTATCAAGTCGATCTGCATTAAACTTTTCTGTACGCAGGTTTCCCAAGTCCTTGATATATGCTCTGATGCCGTGCAGATTTTGATTGTTAATTCCGGAAGTCATGTCATCTTCCTTCCGCTCCACTCCTTCCAACTTATCATTCCATCTTTGTTCTAAATTGGCAAGATAGTCCAGAAATCTCGATTTATGACTGTTCCTCCTCCTAATTCCTTTGATAGCTTTACACGTGCGGCTAGGAAAGGACTCTTCCAGCATTCGGTTGATCTTATGCATAACAGGCAGGCCCGATTCATTGCTCTCATTAAGGATTTATGCCTCCCTCTTTGCCAGGAGGGCTTTTTCTTCTGCCGTCCATCATGTTTTTTCCGCTATGTTTATACCTTCGATATTCAGTCCATCCGTGTAGTCAGGTTGGACTCGCCTCTTGTGGACGCCTAAAGTTCTTCAAACTTTTCTCATATGCCGGGAAGTCACAAGGGACTTGTGGTAAGGAGCCGGCTGTAGCATCAGCACCTGATGCATCAGGCATTGGTTCTGAAGGGTCAGTGGACCCTCCATTTTGAGTTTCCATCATTCCTGACTTAGTGTCCTGGAAGGAGAAAAGGTGTTTCATTTTGGACCCCCAAATTATGGGAGAACAAGTCGGTCTTGATTTGGACCCCCAGCGCTCCCTTTCCGGCTAACAGTTGATTAGAAAATCAAATTAAGAGTTTCAGATTATCAGCAAAGGTTACAAACTCACGGAACAGCACTTAAATTAGGTCACTCACAGCACTGGTATACACTGAGGTTGACTCTTGTATCCTGTAGTATGTTGTTTGCTATGCACTGCGTAGATTGTGCGCACTTTCCTCTGGGATTAAACTTAAAGAAACAGACAGCACACAAAGCTCACACACACACGAGTTCTCCATGCGAGGAACTAAGCAAAACTGAATTCTGGCGAGCAGATTTAACACAAACGATACCTAAAAGAACCTAAATGTGACAAAGTTTGCGTCGAGGAGAGCATTACTCCCCCTTATTACTTCTCCAAGAAATGTTGCACTCCTGCAGTGACAAGATTCACTCCCGGTGGTCAGAGCGCAATTCATTCCTTAAATATTGGAACAGGCACGTGGTTGGGCTTTCTCGTTGAAGGGCAATAAACTGCGGCATGACGCTACCCTTCTCGGCAGCAATTTTCCTTTTGGGCCGCGCGGCGGCTACTAGGGTATTAGTGAACTAGATTGTTATGAGAGGCCTTTGAGGTGTCCGCTTTCCTGATGTATGCCGACGAAAGGGTAGTCTGGCAATTTATGGAACTTAGCGATCCAGGAATGCTTGAAAAATATATATTCACAGCATAAAATTTCCACTATATTCGCCACCGTTGCTGTTCTAAAGATTATTTCTGACGGATATCGAGCCGCACTGAGGGTATTTTAATCGAGTCAGATTGATATATGCTGGTGTAACAGGAGAATCTCTATTGCACGCAACGAGAGAATAATCTGTCACGAAAGGGTTATTTATGAAAAACGAAGCAACGCCAACAACATCACGGGAACATAGCCATAATATTTCCTGGGTATATTCTACGAGCTGGCCCGGCCGCGGTAGCGTACTACACCGCTCAACTCAAATCGATCTTAAACCAAATTCACTAACGAATACAAGATTTTTTTGCTACATACTCTATACACTATACTCTTTAGAGCAATGACCATTGTAGTAGCCTATATTGTAGATCATATAGTATAGAATACGAATAATACTTTCCGAACTTCCCCGAAAAAAGTTGAAAAAATGACTTTCGGCCAGCTTTTTTCGATTTGGGACCACTGTCCGTCGGCCCTTGGTAGAGCTCTTCGATAAATAAACTCCATCTATTCCCAATGCCTTCACACTATCAGTATATTTCCGTTCGCATCCCTGATGTTGTTACTTTTAGTTTTTCCCTCTCCCAAGTGTTTCTTCACCAGCTTGTACGCTGTTTCGGTGCTCCCCTTCTTCATGTTTCCACAGACATCCTCGCAGCAGCTTTCGATCCAATTCTCCCTAGCCTTCTTGCATCCTCGATTGACTTGGTTCCTTAGCTTTTTCTGGAGGTTGCCTAACCTTCTTCTGGAGTTTTTGAACTTTCTTCTTTCTTCTATTAGCTTCCTCATCTCCGTCGTTATCCATGGATTCTTCGTACCGGCCCTCTTGCTCAACAGTTGTTCTTCTGCTACTTCTGCAAATGTCCTCTTCAGCTCATTCTCCATTTCTTCGTTGTCCTTTTTTGCCTTTATTTTCTAGTTTCTTGTCGATTTCCGTGGCGAATCCTCCATGTTCCCTTCTTCTGCCAATATTTTCGTATACCATCTTGGTTTCTGTTTTATCTTCTTAATTTTGTTGATCCTAAGGCGACTCTGCATAACTACTACAATAGGTTGTGGTGACTGTTTATATCCGCACCGGGATAGCTCTTGCACTGCTTTACTTGATTCTTGTATCTATCTCTGACAAGTATGTAGAATATTTGGTATCTGGCTATATCCCCTGGCATCCTCCATGTGTACCTCCTACGTCGATGGCGTTCGAAGATTGTTAGCTACCACCACATTCTTCTCATTGCAGAACTCTACCAGTCTTTCTCCTTCGGCATTTCTTTTGCCCAGTCCGAAATACCCTACACTATTTCCTTCTTTTCCCTCCCTTACCACTGCGTTCTAGTCTCCCATGGTTAATGATGTTCTCTTACCCCTTCACTACTCCGAGAACTTCTTCAATTTGCTCGTAAACTTCTTCTATTTCTTCTTCCGTCGGCATGTAGACCTTCACTATCAAGGTGTCCGTAAGCTCTTCTTCCAGCTTCACCAATAGAATTATCTCGCTACACTGCGAGACTGACTGCACTGTCCTGCCCCATTCTCTCTTCAGTATAATACCTACACCTGCAATACTCCAGTCGTAACCGTGAATATATCGCTTGCTATTCGTCACTCCAGTAATTGTCTGCCCCTGTCCACCCTATACTACGGCGTATGTTAGTTATTATTCATGAGTAAAAAGAACTTTTCTTTCGTATTATGAAGAATGAGTCTAGTAAAAAGTAAAATATCACGGACACTCTTGAACTTTTGCTTCTATTGTAGGCATAATATTTCTGCAAGAGTATTTGATACAATATTTTGACCTAAGAAACTAGAAGAAAGCGGTTCGTTCGGCTCGTAATTGCTCACATTAAAGCGCATTCCGATGGCAATGGATACCTTGCGATTGTTCGCATGGTGCTGCCGGTTGGCGTATGAGCGACGGATGGAATGACGTCACAGCAGCCCACTGCTAAAGATGGCCGTTTTCATAGAGCTCCCCCTTCACCAAAATTTTCAACAGGTATATCGGTCAGTTTTGAGAATTGTGCAGGGAAATTTTGGAAATGGTCGTTTATGATGGTCATTTGAAGTATACCATCATGTAAAAAATCGTGATAAAGCCCTATTGCGATGGATATCTGAAGTGTTTCAATTAAAAAGTAATTATTTTTTTAAACCTTTGGATAGTCCTATCAATACAATCCACCGTTACGCAAGACCAGATGACTTAATTGTGAAACGATATATGCTACGGACTTATGCTATAATTGCATTTATTTGTGATTGTGCACTAGGGTGGCACTTTTTTCCGGGATTGGGGAAAGTTATGTTTTCACCTGTAAAAATGGTCATTGTGGAGTGCTAATTAACGTGGTGAAGTTTCGTTTTTCTTAGCTATTGCGAACCCGAGCCCCAAAGGCCCGAAATACTTAGAAAATAAATGCGTTTTACGGGAGGAAAAAGCTGCCTCTGTATGTAATATGCTATAGTAAAGATTTCCAAAGGACCGAAATTTCGTTGGCCTCATACATCTTCCTGCATTTCTTAGGTATTGTCCCGTTCAAAATAGATCGAGCCACCCCTTAACCTCCTCAGTCCCGAGACACATCCAGCATTATTTTTGGAAGATTCTTCATACTTACGTTTTTGCGTTGTAAGTCATTTTTGCAGAGTTAATATCTCTGCCACTCAAGCTTCTTAATGATGCTGCCACTTATCAGGAAGTGGCATTGCCAATATTTTGGGTTGCTGAGCGGGAAAAAAATCAAACGTCTGTGTATTGTATACAATACGCCAGGACCGAGGAGGTTAATGGTGCCACCCAGCACCGCTTCACCACTGTGAAACATCCCTACCATTCCCTTCCTTTCCGAGATATTGTCCATCTTTCCCCTTCCTGTACCGGTGCACGGTGCGTCGCCTCCTCCCTCCGTTCGGAAGAATGAGAGTTTGCGCATTGCCTCCTGAATATATGAATATGAGGTGTCAAACTCTGAGACATTTTCATGAATATTTACAAGTTCACAATGATGCAAAAGAGAACTTTGCACATTTTAACTCTAATTTGACACACCTTGAAATTCAAGATCAGGGGTGTCATTCTGAATGTACAAGAGTGTTAAGATTTTTTAACCATTCTTAGTAAGCAATATTCGGTTAAAATTTTCTCAATAGCTCTTGGCTAATTGCCAACGTTTAATGGAAAATTCGGTATTAGGGGTAAAGTAGTTTGGGAGGGATAATGAGGAAGAAATAATGTCGAAGCCAATTGGATACGTCGATGGATTGCGTGTGCGTTTTGTGGAATCGGGGAAGGGGAATGGGTTACGTATATAGAACTTCAAAGATTACAGTCTTTCATTTACCTCGTGGTTACTATTCATAAGTTCTACAAAGTAGCCATATGCTAGTGAAACGAGTCGGTGTCCCAACAAAGGGTATTCCAAATATTAAGGATGAGTCAAATCCAAATGTCGATTCTCGATTCCACTGATTCTCAGGATCAGAATCGGTATCGAGAATTGATTTCCTAAAGTCGGTTCCGATTCCATCGATTTCAGATAGATAAATATTCAAATTAATTTCATTTATCACATCATATTTGTCTCAGTAATTTTGGGTGTAGGCCGTCAATTTGTACTTTTTATCTACCTGAATGAGCTGAGGCTATATTTGCTATTTGTTGATAAATATACTTTTTGAGCGACTTAATTGTCTTTGTTGTCTTATTTCAGGCAATTATTGAATTTAAATAATAGTCGTATGCTACTGGTATATCAATATCCCACCTGTTATAAGGAATAAGAATCGATGGAATCGGAATCGAGAATCGGGAATCGATTTGAAAGAATCGGAATCGCAAAAAAGTGAATAAATTGATATACTCGGGCACTTTTCTTTCTTGGGACCCTATGATGCAACTACTTCAGCAAGAAACTGTTTTTTTTAAACTCAAGGTGAGTAAATTAAACCCACTGTCAATTAAAGCTCTAAAATCTTCACTTGGAAGCCCTTGCTCAACCCCAGAAGAACACGCATGCCATCCTCTGACGTCTACTCTTTCGCTTGACACATTTTCTTCCTTATATCCCTCTTCCATACTGAATTTTCCTTAATTTCAAATTTGATTCTTCTCAAGATCCCTTGAGCTAATATTTGCTCGGCATAGCTGTAAGGTACATTCAATCCTCATGTCAATGGCAGGATTTATCTACGTTAATCAATGTAATGGGTACCCTTGTACGAATTTCATGAATAAAGCATGGTTTAAATAAAAAATGCAGCTCCTTGCTAAGTATAGTCAAGAGATATATTCTTATTAAGTACAATAGTTAGCTCATTATTTGTCTTCAAAACAAATTAAGAGTAAGAAGCTATGTAGCTACGAACGCACACTTTTGGCTATTCGGGCAAGGCAGCTCATCAAATTTGAAGTAGGGGGGGGGGGGAAACTCCCTAGTATGATATATTATGCGTCCTTTTACTTCATCAAATGATTCAATATGCATTAATCTGCCAAAGAAATAGTTTATGCGTGATTTGACAAGTGATTATGCGTCTCCTGGGTGGGCACGTTGTCAATGCTCCAATATGGAAAATGTGACGTTTATAGTTCGTAATACGAGCCAACAGGCTAAGCTAGGGAGTTAGGTGTGTAACGATCAGCATCTCAATCTACGCGTTTGAAAAGAAGTCATTGTGACAGAAATTGTAATTGTATTATGAGATTTTAAATGCAGCTGGTGCTATCAATCCCGATATCGATCATACTACTGACCTGTGGAAACTATTTTCGTATTCGTTATATAGAACCACGATGAGCGTAGACTCTTTTTGAGTACTATTGGACGTTGCATGAGAATATACGAGTCAAAGATATAAAAAAATTGCGAATCAATAAATCACCTCCAATAAGAAATATTTAGGACATGCAGAATGGAAATTGCGGCCGAATCCTACAAGCCTACAGCAAATTTTACAGTTGATGGGAAACTATATATTTATCAAGGGTGGGCATCTTTCACATAGTATATATCGAGTAAACCAACGAAGTGCGGGACCAAGGATTAGTTGATATATGACTCAGAAACTTAATACCCATTTCTAGCTATTGTATTTACTAGAAAAATCAGTTATGTACGTGAAAAAAGCCATGAGGAAAGAGTATTAAGGCAGCTTGCCGCTCTTTAAAGAATTGTGGAAAAAATATTTTTATGGACAGTCCTTCACGACATTGCCACTTGCAATATATATCCTTAGTTGGAAATTACCAATTATCGGAGCAGCGGGTAATGATTAGCCATACCTTCCAAAGGCTATTGGTGTCTCAAAGCACAAGAGAGGTATATTCAAGTACTTTGGATTTCTAGATAAAGTAACACTTGTCCGTGCATGTCAAACTAGAACAAATATGTAATGCTTTATCTAGTATGCACTTAGATGTAAGTAGTGGCGGTAAACGAACTAGAAATCAATTTCATTATAATCAGTATGATGGAGGTGTATATACCAACTATGGACCAAATAATAGCCCGCTATTCTACACAGAGGTGTACAAACAGATAGCCAGGAGCAATACGTTTAATGTCGCGGCATTCATAGCCTATTACGAAAAGAACAGTGTGCCGAACGGAGAACCATGAAAGACGACCAAGCTCAGTGGAAAATTGATCGAATAGAACGTTGCAAATGACCGAAAACGAGAGTACACTCAACGAGGTGCGCGATAGAATACATCTGAGGTAAAGTAAAAGTTCAAGCACCCCCTGGTGATGCCGATAAAAGAGATTCAACGGGAAGGGAAATTGTTCTTGGATTCTGATACTTGTGTAGTGAACATCCAAACCAAATAGCAACTTGAGAACGAATTTTGAATCATGTAGTAAGCCAGTTTGTAATATTTGGTGGATACTGTAAAGTGTTTTACTTGCAGTTAAATTTATAACAGTGATAAATAAATGTTGTTTATTAAATATATAACTTTAATCTACCTATTCATTATTATTTATTAGGATAAACACTTACAGTTATTTACACTTACACTTACAGTTCAATTGACCTAACTTCTTAAGCAGTTGCCCCATAGCTCAAGAGTAATTAGCATTTTCGAGTGTAATCACGGGCGTCTGTGGCAGAAAGAACTGATCAATGGGTTCATTACTGTTCATGTTTTGCCCATGCATGGGAAACAGACTAGTTTATTATTTGCTTGCAGGTAGCATTTTCGTTCTGCGGTAAAATCACATCGCGCGCGATAAATTGATGATCACATGACTGCGTGCGGGTTCAAAAAATCAAAACAACAAATTGTTATGTTGGTAAACGACAAAATGTATGTTAAATATTCATCAGCTGTCAGTAATTGTCTGGGAAAAAATGGAAATTGTGTGAAAGCAGAAGGATGCCCTACAAAAAACATAGCACATCGAGGTACAGCTACCTTATCACTTCCATGGGTGTAAACTTTCAGGTCTTGTTGCCCTTGAATCTGAAAACGATCGGTGTTTTAAAAAAAGTGAAAATGTGCAAAGTATCTCCTTTGCATCATTTTGAACTTCTGAATATTCGTGAAAATTTCTCCGAGTATGACACCTCATATCGGAGTTTAAGAGGCAATGCGTAAACTCTCATTCTTCCGAACGGAGAGAGAGGGGTGACGAAGCATACGCCGCTGCAGGGAGGGGCAAGAGGGAAGTGTCTCGGAGGGGAATGGAATTGGGCGGATTATTCCACAGTGGTTCAGCGGTATTTGGTGGGACCCTTAGGGGGTGACCCGAGCGGCGCAGGGCCATATCTTAGGAACACAGGGAGATACATGTAACAAACGAAATTTCGACCCTTGAGATCTCTACTGCTGCAATTCACATAAGTAGGCGTTTTTTCCGCCAAAAAATGCAAACTTACAAGTCGGTGCAAAAATTATGTAGACTCGAGTTTGGACGCTGATTTAAAATGAACCGTGATACTCACATGATTGCGAGTTACAACAAATTTTAGCTTGTTTTATTTTACGTTTAACTGTGGTTGCCGATAAATTTTACATTACAGTCTCGATTATTTTTCCCGGGGAGGAAAAAAAGTGCCGTTTTTTTGCGTTTTTGAACGGAGCGCTCTCTTTGACATGTAATAGTGAAGAAAATTGAAGTTAAATCGTAATGAACCTGTAGTATTGTGTAGGAAAAACATTTAAACGTATCTATAAACGTTCAGTTCTCTCTAATGCGCCATAAAAAAGTTAATATTAAGTTAATGAAACAACTTTTTCTTGGTTATGAGTATTAGTAGAAGCAAGATCTTGGTCTTGTTTTAAAGCTCTTTACAGCAGTATTTAATAACGATTACCATCGTAAACTCACATTGAGATATCGATTTTTAACGAGTTAATAAACAACCGAGTATTTTAGCGGGCTCAAGCCAGCAGTAAAGCTGATTCCACAATGGACGTAAGACGTAAGAGAGCTGCAAGGGCCTGCCGTAAGCCGTAAGGAGCTGCCGTAAGGAAGATGGTCAAGTCCCATCTTTCTTACGGCAGGCGAGAGTGTTAGCCAATCAGATCGCGCCATTACTACCATCGGTATCCGTCACTGCCCACTGCTTTAACGGAAGCACTTTTGACAGTGGAGGTGAAGTTCCGGTGTTCAAAAAATTCGTAAACAAAGATTATAATGTTCGTAAACATCAAATATGAGGTTCCTATGGATGAGGTTCTTATTGAGACGGAGAAGGCGAGAAACTGTTTGTACAATAAGTCTTCTAAGGAATACAAAGGCGAACGGATGAAAGGCAGATTATGGGAAGGTATTTCCCATGTAGAGATTTTTACAAACTATATTGCGAAATATGAATGTCACAACAAATAAATTTAAAACCTTCTGGAAATTTTCAATTCTAGAGGTTGTACTAATAAGTGGTTTTCTCCATGGAACCCGATTCACGGGGCTATTTAATCTTTTGATGTGCTCTACCAATACTCTATATTCAATGTCATCCACCATCTTCTTGTAAAGATTATTATGTGCATCTCATCATGTCGGCCAGTCATTCACTTCCTTTTTGCATATATTCCCTTATTTTGAGGTTAATGTCCCAAGTTTCTGCACCATAGGTCTCTACTGGTCGTATCTATGTTTTAAATATTTCAGTTATGTAATTATTCAGTGCTAACTTGCTTTTAAGGTGTACGTTGACGCTGTATTTCCTGCCAGTATTTGCTGCACTACACAGCTGATGATTCTTTTGCTCAATATCAATTAGGTACTCCTTGAAATATTTTGTCCTCAAGTTTTCTCTTAGACTCTTATGCTGGCATAACTGTATGCTTGGTCTTTCTGCCGTTTAACATCAGCTGAATGACATCTGAATCAAATATCTCATATACCCCTTTCATTTCTTTTTGTATATATCATCGGCTTATGCTCAGATGGGACTGCTTTAGATTGTTCCTTATTCGTCGATTGTTGTAGGAGAAACTTGTGTAATTCTAGCATGAAAAGGGTTGAAGACAGCACCCTTTGTGTATCTGAAATTCTTTACTGTACCTATAGCCAATTTCCACTGAAGCCTTTGTGTTATATAGTTACTTGTCCCCTTCGTATTTGCTTCCGCAAGTTATCAAGTTCTAGCTTTTTCTCATGTAACTTTATCAATGCCTTGCTCATTATCAATGTATAGCATTTAAAGGTTCAATTCATGTTCATACCACTTCTCCATCATTTGTCTAATGATGAACAGCTGATCAGATGAGCTTTCTTGTGGGAGGAAGCTGCATTATTATTTCCCTACAACCCTCTCCGTTCTATTTCTGTCTTTCATTTATAGTACTAGACAGGAATTTGTACACTAGACTAAGCAGGGTGATGCCTCTAAGGCTAATATATATTAATTTGTCCCTCTTTTTTAATATCAGACATAATTCCGTAGCTACAATCGTCCGGCATATTTTAAGTTTCCTATACAATCATAACTACAGCTGTCCCTATGAGAATTAGCCACGTTGAAGCAGCGGCGGCAACCCTCAAGTTCATTTCAAGAAATTCACTGGGAAAGACAGACGTGGAGACCAAAATTTATTCAAAATGAAACACTAATTAATTAGAATATGCAATGCTACGCAGCGCAAAATTAAATTCGTTACTCATTTGTCTTCAATATTCATGTCGCCCGCTTACGGCATACGTCTGCATTGTAGATTGACTGCCGTAAGGAAATCCTTACGTCTTATGGCATACGTCTTACGGCATGCGTCTTACGTCCATTGTGGAATGAGCTTGAGGCGGCCGTTTTCGAGAGAGTGGTGGTGAAAGTTTGATCGCTGTTGCCACCTGCGGTTTGCGGCCCGTCCATGTCTTTGAATCTCTTTGTGCACATTGAAGACATTCAGCGCATCGAGAAAAGGCCCTTATGAGTAAAAGGTGATGGAAAATGGTTAGATACTAAAAAGAGCACAATTGCTACCTAAAATAAAATTCATGAAAAGATCGTGTGCAGCAATTGTTGTCGCACTTTGAGGCAATGCACAGAAGGAGCGTATGAGTAACGGGTTCGGCCCGCAACCCGCAAGTGGCAACAGGGCTCAAATAGACCTGTGCGCCGATGGAAAAACTATCGGCGGCGGACGCCGGCTGAAAATGGGTCGGCGACCGGCGGCGCGCCGATCCAGTTGTTTTTACCGGCGGCGGCGGCGTGACCGGCGGCGTGACCGGCGGCGTAATATTAGCCTTCATATGTTCACTAGTAATGTAGCACTTAAGCAAATTATAGGAAAAGTATTCATTTTTTCTCATTAATAAATACATGCATTTGTATACTGTCATGTAAAAACTTATATAATCAAATTACTACGACAAAAAAATCTCACAGTTTTAAGCGTTTAGACAAATGACGTATTTAATAGCTTTAATGAAAACTATCACTACACCGTGTCTTTTATCTCAAATGCGAGCGAAATTTCCTTTTATCGCAAATGCGAGCGAAATCCACGGTAAAGTATTTGGGCGTTGGCTGTGGGCAGACCTGAGATGTAGCGAAATAGTCGATGCTTATAGTAATTTTTATATAGATGTGTTAGTTTTGAGTCGCAGAGTGTACGATTTTCGGAATTTCACGTAAAAATTTGCAGGTGAACGAGATCTAGCGACACCTAATTTATGAATAGAGATTTTGAAGTCGAGTATTTTTAGACGTTAGAACGAGGAAATTTGACTTTTACAAACTTTAAACTTTTCATATAATAAAGGCGATTAGCGGTTTGTTTTAACTTTCGTTTTGCTTTAAAAAGTGAAAATACAATGTCTTAGAATTTTTAATGAGAAAGTCGCGTTTATCTTCGAGTTTTGTTGCCGATTCCTTTTAAACATTTTTTTGTGCGTGTTAGCAAGTGTTTAGGACAGTTATTGCGAGATTGTGAGTGCGGAGTAAAGACGAGGGCTTGTCTGGTGAGTTTTGACGCTTATCCCGCTTTTTAGGTTGTTGACAACGTTGAGAATAGGTTATTGCAAGAATATCGGACGTGAGGATGACATGAAGCTGTATTTAATGAGACATGCTCCTGCATTCGTTGATTGTGAGTTACGTGCAAAATCAGCAATGTCAGAGAAATTGTTTCGGTTAGTTTTTAACCTTGGTGATATATCCATGCCTAGTTGAGTTTTTTTGAGACCTGATTTTGATTGATTGGTGATTGTTTTGTTGTGTTAGCTGTTATGTAAACACCATTTTACAGTCTGTAATTGTTGTTACGCGGGGTACGAAGTTTTGAAAACTGGAACCGAACGACTGAATATGCGCTCTGGTGTTTAAATGAAGATGTGGAATAAAGGCTATTAGGAAAATAATGTTTGTGGTAAAGCTCAAAATGCTTGCTGAATTATCATGACGGAAGATTTAAATTGGCCAACTGTTTCAATTAACAACTTGCAATCATGTTATACAAAAGTGAAGAAGTAATGAAAAGGGAAAAAAATCAAACCTTAATTTGAGAGTAAAATACAAAAGCGCAAACCGAAGGTGGCAGCTTAAGCTAGTACATATTGCTGTGAACGATTGCGTTCATGTCACATAAACTTATGTGAATAAATACTTTTATTAATAATTTTGAAAATATGATGAAATTGGGCTCCCGCGATCATGTTTGAATACTTCTTATCTGCTCCAGGCATCTGTATGTCATGGTGTAAGAGAGTTGAAGAGGGTGGGGGATATCAGAGTAAGGGAAAGGGAATTATAATTTTCCCATCATTGCTTGAAAGCCTGGCCTGGAATCTGTTGGCTCCCCTTGTCCTCCTCCTTGGGTTCCGCATATCGGATCAACATGTAACTACTTGTCAGGGCCTCTTCCTTCCCCCTCTATGTTTCGAAAGAGACCTCTACCCCTCAACACCATTCGTTCGCATTGTGCCTCTTTACATCAGGACTGGGATCACTCTCCCTCCCAGGTGGTCACAGAAACGTAGTTTAAACTCTCCTAAATAAACTCTCTCATTTTACAGTCTGTAATTGTTGTTACGCGGGAAACCCGTGTAAACTTTTCCAGTAAGGTTCATCACATGTACTTAAGCACTCTGTTCATCCGCAGAGGAAAATTCCTATGGCTTCCGGTTTATTATTTAACGGATAATAGGATGCGTTATGGATACTATTTGCATCATTTAAATAGTATTTGATGGAAAATTATGCCTCATCAATGCCGTGGGACATAAAAACTTTCTATGAAATTTATTCCTTCTCCTATTCCGATTCCTTTTCCTATCCTCATGCGAGGCGAGGTCCTTAAGACCCTCCTAGATACTCTCAGACTGCTCCGTAGATTTACTTCCTTGAACTTCACTTACCAGAACCAATGATCAAATACAAAAGAAATATCGTTCAAATATTCTCCAAACTTTTTTATTTTGAATTTAGAAGTATTATCTCTTCAGCATGTGCATAAACCCTTTGGTTAACTACTTCCCGTTTTCCAATGCATTGCGTTGTAAGGCTGGAAGGCAGTGAGCCTTGCAAGGAAAAGAAAGAAGAGAGAGAAGTCTATGAGGTGCGGATGTGGAGAAGGAAAGAGAAACTGCAGTAGACGGAGAGACTTATGGAAATTTTGGAAGGTTGTTCAGCGAGGAAGGGAAATCTATCGATATTACACGTCCGAATTACGCATAGTTTCAAGAACAGTAGGATGAAGTATATTCGATACCGTTTTCGGTTATACGACCTTTTATATCGTCATTATAATCTCTTATTATACAATATTGATTAAGACGGCATCAAGGGGGAAACTGAATACAAGCCAATCATGCCGCATTAGAGGCTTGAGCCGAGTGAAATCCACGTCAACGAAGGGTGAACACTGAACACGTGGCCCATGGTCCAACAGAAATGGTGACCTTGCTATTCCCTATCGCACAGATTGACTGAAGACCGTTTTCATCAGTACATCAAATTCGGACAAAAGAGCTGCTCTTTTTTAGTAGTTATCAGGAAAAATATCGATTAGGAAATAGAGAGGGGAACGCCGGGGATTGGGACATTCCGGTGTGCGGGAGTGCGCCGGTTTGGGCGCGGTCGTTTTGGCGCGAGCCATTTTTGCGCAGGTCATTTGGGCACAGGTATGAATGGGCGAAGCTGTTTTGGCGCAGGGATGATTAGGCGATGCCGTTTGAGATCAGGGGCGTTTCGCCGCAGGAATGTTTTGGTTACCACTCTGCTGGTATCGATGCTTTTATGATTTATGACTAGTGATAGTCATCTCAATGGTGGTGGGAAGGGGTGAGTAATGAACTACGTACTGCACTGTGAGTGTGCTACCAATACTGTAAAATAATATATGATGTTTTCTTTGCGGGGAGATTTTTTTTCCAGTACTATAAGGAACAATTTCATCTGTCATCGGAAACACCGAACATACAGGCCAAAGCATATCTGGTCGTTGATGAGAAAAATCATGCTAAGGTCTTTATCTATGTAAGCAACACCAAATTACATACAATTGTTACAATTTTATTTGACCCATTTATAAATACTGCCTCTAGTCATAAATCATAAAAGAATCGCTGCTAGCCGAGTGACAACCGAAACGCCCCAGTGGCCTTCTCGGCTAAAACAGTCCCTGCATCCAAACAGTTTGACATATTGTCCTAGAGGGCGTGGATGCCTTGGAGCTGTGCGAGGAGTGATGGAAGGACAGCGGAGACTATTGCAGTGATAGTTACAGGGTAATCAATAGTGGTGGGGATGAGAGTCAACGTGGGGTAGCTATAGTATTGAACGCAAAATTGGGGAGGAGGGTAGTAAACATTGAACAGAGCGACAGCATACGAGTGGTTGAAATAAAAGTACGCTCAACAACTTTCGCTACAGCCCAGGTGTACATGCCCACAGGCAACCATGGGTATTAAGAGGTGGATGGGCTTTATAAACAGCTAGAGGAGATAATCAGAGAGTTCCCGGACAAGAGAAATCTAATAGTTATGGGTGTCTGGAAAGCAGTGGTGGGGGAAGAGAGAGATGGGTATGAAGTGGGAGGGTATGGATTAGGAACGAGAAATGATCAGGACGAGAAGGCAGTTGAATTTTGTTTGAATGGAGGCTTGAATCTTAACTTAGTTATGATGATATGTGATCGCAGAGTTAAAGAAGTTGGTGGATAAACAGATTGAACTTTGAAGCTTTGGTAGGGGAAAAAAGAAGGGAATTCCAAGAGCAAGTGGAATGGAACATAAGTGAAGCAAAGGGAATGGAGAAAACATGGGAGAATATACATACAGGCATATTAAGAGAGGCGGAAAAAACGAAAGGATAACTCGAAACGAGGGGGTTAAGGAGCAGTGGGTTACGCAAGAAATGATTGGGAAAATAGAGGAGAGAAGGAGGTGAAAAATGCCAACACTGAACTAGGTAAGACGAAGCACAATGAGTATAATCATCAACTTCAGTGAATAACCAATCGGGCGAAGGAAAACTGGTGGAAACGGCACTGCGAGGAGATGGATAAGTTGCAATAAGATGGGAAAAGGGTGCGTTTTGTGATAAAATAAAATTGCTATCGGGCGGGGAGAGAGGAAAAACGGTACCAAATGTTAAGAGCAGAGCAGGTAGGATATTAATCGAGCAAGAAGATAGTCAAGGTAGGTAGAGAGAATACGTGGAAGAGCGATCGTAGACAGCGATAGTAGATAAACTAATTTAGATGTGAAGGATCAAGGAATACTAGATGAGGATAACTTCGGTCCAATGATACTCTACGGTGAAAAAGAGAAAGCATTGAAAGTTATGAAAGCAAGAGAAGCTGTAGGAGTGTAGAACATACCTTCGGAGTTGCTAATTAATTTAAGTAAAAATGTTAGGCAAGCTAAACTAATTTAATGGATTTACGAGGAAGGAGTATGGCCAGAGTGCTTATTCCTATCCCGAAAATGAAGAAACTTCTGAATGAAATCTGGGATAAGTAGAGTAGATGTCTTGTGGAAGTGAGCTGCACAACAGCGTGATGGAGAGAAGAATTTTGGGCAAGCAGGGAAAGGTAAAAAAGGAGAATTGGTTTCTTGGACGGATGGAGAACGGTATATCGTATGCTGAGGCAAAAATGGTGGTACTAAAGGGAGATAGAACCCTAAAAGTGAAGAAAACCAGAAGGAGATTCTCTGGCTGTCACCTAAACCTATCTTTTACCGGTAGAATACTTATAAGAAATTACTTTTAAAAGTCACATACAATGCTGAAACATACCCGCTTGCAGGAGTTTCTATTGCTCTAGCTCGTTCCATACCTTCACCCACCTGGTGGGTGGGATCGAGCTAAAGGCTCTGAGGGCGACATAAGGTCCAAAACTCTGAGCTCGGAGACATTTAAAATGAGGACCCACGCTGGCGCATGGCCCTTAATGAGGACGTAGCAGATAAAGAGTTTCCGCGGTCTCCACTCGGTACCCTCAAGCCTCAACTTGGGCTGAATTAAAGTGGCGCTATACTTTAAAACATGGAGTAGAACAAAGGTATTTTACTGTGTATAATTAACATTTTGATATAGCCTACAAATGCTACAATTCCAATGAGAGAGGATGCTTGAAAAAAGAATGAAATACGAATTTTTTATTTAAATACACCGGATACTGCCCTAGCGTGCAAACTAGCGGAAAAGCTTAAAAAGATATCTCGAAGTCTTTGAAGATGGTTCCCTCCCTAAACGCACGGATAACTGTCGCTATTAAGGAAAGACTTTTAATACTGCTGCACGGATATATGTGTAACTGTGGTGAGTAAAGTTTGACAAAGTTATGAAATACAATGATGAGGAGTCAGCAAAAATTAGTGTAATCGAATACAGAAGCCATGCTCTAGAGGCAATGATTCGTGCATGGCCGCATATGGCGGCGCGCGCCGCCGCGCCGACATGGGGGACCGCTGCAGCGGCTCTATCTGCGGCGCGCCGCACAAAATCCATCGGCGGCGGCGCACCGGTCTAGGCTCAAACTTTCACCACCCCTCTCGCGAAGACTGCCGCCTCACCGCTGGCTTGGGCCCGCTAAAATACTCGGTTTTTTATTAACTCACTAAAAATGGATATCACAATATGGGTTTACGATAGTAATTGTTATTAAATACTTCTGTAAAAAGCTTCAAAACAAGACCAAGTTCTTGCTTCTGCTACTTTTCATAACCAAGAAAAAGTTGTTTCATTAACTTAATAATAACTTATTATGACAAATTAGAGAGAACTGAACGTTTATGGATACATTTAAATATGTTTTTCCTATACATTACTACAGGTTTATTACGATTTCGCTTCAATTTTCTTCTCAATTACATATCAAAGAGAGCGCTCCGTTCGAAAATGGTAAAAGACCGGCACTTTTTAATTCTCACCGGAATAAAAAATGGAGACTGTAATGTAAAAATAATCGGCAACCGCGGTTAAACGCAAAATAAAACAAGCTAAAATTTGGTGTAACTCGCATTCATATAGGTACCACGGCTCGTTTTTAATCAGTGTCCAAACTCGAGTCTACATGATTTTTGCACCGACAGTAGTTTCGTTGTATTCAGGGCCCTTGGGGCATTGGTTATCGATAACCAACACTCGCGGAACTTCAACGCGTTGATTAGCACTCCGCGACGATCATTTTGAGTGCTGGAAAACATAACTTTTCTCAATTCTGAAAAATAAGCGCCACCCTATTGTGCATACATGCCCTTGAAATTCTACTTGTTTTTGTCGCTTTTGATGATACGCCCTCAGGGTCTTTGAGGTACATTAACCTTTTGTGTGTTTAGAATTTTTATGGATAGCTTCTTTCAGTATTTTACCTTATTTGTGTTTCAATTAAATTACGTGTAGTTTAATGAACAGATTCATTCTAGTTTTTCAGCATCTGGTTTTCTCTTCATTTCACCTTCAGATCTTGCTTTAAACTGATTGTTTCCTAGAATGTATCAGCATTTCCAAAATCTATATTAGACGTTGGGCATTAAATTACTCTTCCTGACCGATACCCAGTAAGTCTGTGAATGATAATCTATAGAACATTCTAATGATAATACTTTTTATGTCATTGTGCCCAGCGACAAGCTGAATGTGTTCGAGTCACTTCGAGGTCTTCCTGCTCTTCGTCATTTTATTTTTCGAGAGAAAAGCAGATAAACCATTCAGGAGTGAATTGACTTGCATTTCAAGATAATCGTGACTTAATGAAAGTAAATCAAGACTTATAGAAACATACATTAATGTAAGAAACTGCTTCACTTTCCTAAATAATTCACTGATACATAGTATGAACTAATTTTATTTTAATTTCCACGGTGGCATTCGTAATAATTACAAGTAACTTTTACGTTTTAAAACGTCAAGTATTTTTTCCAAAATGAGTGAAAATTTGATAAAAATAAGAAATGCACGACTTTGGACTGTAGATTGTTAATATTAATGGTATTTCCATTCATATTATTTTACCTCTAATCGAATTAAAATAACTGAAAAGATGACCCAAACTTCAAATTGAAGTCCCTTAATACTCGCAACTTTTTGAATTAAAATCCAAGCATAAGTTTTACCGACGTTTTACATTTAAAAACTCTCATTACGTCATGAAAATTTTCAACATATTCATTATAACATTGCTTACACTAAACGTACAAAATATTTGAAGCCACAAAATATATAACCGATGCATGAAGTAATTAGCTTTTCACTTATTTGATGTAAAATCAAATGACAAATTCTCCTCTCATTCCTAATTCATCAAAATTTTCTTAGTTTCCAGTTTTCTTTTTATTTTAAGTTTTTCAAATCCTAATTCTATCATCAGTAAAAATGAATAAAAGGAAAGATCATCTTAAATTTATTTAAAATTCACAAAGAAGGCCCTAGTGCTTCGAGTTCTTGTTATTACTTCCGCCTTGTAAAATTTCTGGAACAGATGCTGTGACTCACTCATGTGAGTGGAGCTAAATTCTAATAGTATCAATCTCTGCAGATCTAAGCACATGGATTTCCGATGAATTGGCGAATCCCTTGATTTTTTGAACCGCTTGATAATGGTAGATAGTAAGATAAAGTTGCCCCTTCTCCATCATACTCATTTTAGGCCACAAGTTGCAGGTACACCGCGCTTGCGACTTCGGGTTCCGGTGCAGGCGATAGGGCGCAGTGAAATTATCGAAATAACATTCTTACAGCCCTTTCACCCATAGCCTGTAATACTATTTGTAATAATGTCGTAGATTACAACCAATTATTTGCGCATTTGATAATGTGTCAAAGTTTTCATAATGTTGTTCACAAGGCCACCCGCTGTTTTTGCCTCAAGCATTGTTCTCTGTCTTAAAAAACACTCTTTGTGTGTGGGTTCAACATTTCTCCTCCTCAGCCGAAGAGATTTTGTCGGAGACTCTCTTTTTCCCATCAGCTTAGCCATAAAGGTCCTCAAAAAATGATGGACGCTCATGATTTGGCTCTTGATCCGATCACCACAACCAGCGCTCATGGCTACGTGCAGAAAGGAATCGTGTCTAGGTTAACGTTTTTTATTTACTATTTACTACTTATCCTAATGTCATTTCTACACTCTACAATTTGAGAAATTAGTGAGGAATAATGCTATTTCTTAACCCAAGGATGTCTTATTTCATTTGTTTTAGATGGTTACGACTAATGAGAGCATGACATACTTGGTGTTCAGAGCAAGGCGTTTGCTAAATGGAGTGAGGCACTGGGTTATTTTAGCGAAAAAGAAATGAAAAATATTGCGAATAAATAAATTCAATGAGTCCAATACTTGAAAGCCTCTCGTAGCTGCATTGACTATGAAGTGAATGCTATGACCGCCCAAACGACTCCTCTGAGTTACGCGGATTCAACTGCCAGGCGTCTCTGACAGCAGACCCAGGCGAGGGGAGCTTATGGAACGAGGAGAGCCAAGTAAACGACCAGAAAGCCATGAAACCTATTTATTTAGCGTCTTACAGTAAATAATATGTTAGCTTATGCGATCGCTAGCCATGTTTGAAAGTCTGGTATTTTAGCGGCATGTCCTCACGCAAATTTAAAATATTCATGATGAATTACCCAACACGTAGGTATATTGGTTTATTGGCATTGGGAAGTAAACCAATAACCGCAAAGCCGCACATTGAATCACATTTTCGCTCAAATTACTTTTGTCACATTCGCTATAAGCGCCTAATTTTTATATAATTATTAACTTCATTGTGGCTGAATGAAAACAGATATTAGTACAATGATAATTGAACAAAACTTAAGATTACATGGAGGCATTACTATCATTTCCATGTCATCGTTGTCAAGTCCGCTGAAGAGCCGACCGTCCGTCGTCATTGGATTCCACTTCAGCGCAAACGGCCCTTTTCCCGTGACGAGTCCTGTTTCAGAGCGACTCGTTTATGCTCCCTCTCCCCTCCTCCTCTTTCCGTACGATCAATGGAGGAGACTCCAGTGGGCGATACGATGGGCCTCCTCGCTACCTTGGAGCGTTCAATAAGTCCACCATCATAGCATTCGGGATTCGTAGAGGAGCTTCCCATTTATTTTACTTGCTCATAAAATTCCCATCAAGATTTCGAGACGATTTAGTTGCAAATGGCCTTGCTTCCCGATATGTGTTCTTCTACGTCAGGGGTCTCCAAACTACGGCCCGCGGGCCAGATGCGGCCCGCGAGGCCCTCACATCCGGCCCTTGGAGACCTTTTCATCTACGGAAAAAAAATTACGAAAATTTACGTGTATCCTGCCAAGATCAGCCGCCGCTTATGTGGACGTTACGTTTTTACCGAATTAAAATAGATGCACGCAGTAGTGCGTTATGTTTTCCAACCGATCACTACATTGTAAAACCTTTTTCGCTGCTTACTTTCTCTACTTCTGTTCACAGCACAGAGTAGCCTTAAAGCTCTCTCCAGCGGGGAGAATTGAGGCCGAATTTTGCGCATTTAGCCATGTTGTGATTATGAAAACATTGGGTGATCCTATGCAAAAGCATTGAAATCTGGCGACTTTCGTGGCTTTGTTGTGGCTCAGTTGTGGATGTATTGAGTCCATCGAGGATTTTAGCAAATAAAACGTGCTTGTGGCTGCCTCCAAAATCAACACAAGTGCCGGAGTCTCGCGTTTTATAGCGTAAATTGGGGAAATAAGGAGAGTGCCGCGAGCGGCCATCTGCGCGTGAAAAATGACATGGTGCTCTGCATTTCGCTGCCAAAACAGAATAAATAAGACATCTAAACAGCTACTAATATTATTGTCTTTCCCAAAGTTCCTTGGTGTTGAACGTATTTATCCTCTGCATCAGTCGACTGCGTTCGATTTTATGCATACTTTTAGCTTTGGCCTTGTAGGGATGAGCCTCATGAGGGATTGACCGCCTCTATTTTCAATTAAGAGTTCGTTAAAATTAATGATTATTGGTGCATTGTAATGAATGTTTATGGCTGAAAATGGTGATCTGCTAAAAAAATGTTGGCCATTTGCCGTAGAGTTCTTTTCGCAAGGAGTACACTACATGTTATGGGCAGCTTTTGCATTTCATTATTGCATTTATCATCTGTAATCCACAGGTCCGAACAGTTATTTGTGATGAAATATGATACAATGTGATGGCTAACTGGTTGCCATCCGTGTCCTTGGTCTCTTTTCGTCAGGCCATGCTCACAATTAGTATTGGAGAAAACGAAATTGCATGCATTTGCGATATCCATTATTGCGTACATATGTAAATTATTGAGGACCATTGAAGAAAAAGAAAGAACATTTGCAACCAGCAAATTCTATGACGGCGATTGAAACTACTTGGAATGAGCAATGGACACGGTCAGTGGGTGTTCGGTTTTATTCGACATCGTAGCAGACGATATTTAAGGTATTCCTGACATATGTCATTACGTCCATTTGTGATTAACGGAGACAAATATAAGCTTTGGAACTGTCATTTATACCCAGGAGTTACCCCATCGACACTTGTATGTAGTATTCATGGGAAATGGGAGGTTTTCTGTATTCGGTTTCCAATGGCATCGTAGCAGACGATGTTGTAGGCATATGTCGACTCGACTCAAGGTTATGCTTTGCTAAGTGTATTTTGTGCTTACTGGCTCGTGAAAGCGTGTTACCGAAATGAGTTCTTGCAAAATTTGCTCTAAGTTAGTGCGTAACACAGTAGTATTGGAGTGCTCCGATTGTGGGAACAAATTCCATGGAAACTGTTTAGAAAATCCTCTTACTAAACAGGACATTGAAGCCATTAAAGCCAGCAAGCAAGTTTGGCGATGCAGTGAGTGCACCGTGGTTCGCAGATCCAGCATGAACAGTGAATTTACTTGTGCACCGATTAAAAGCGCGTCTCAGAGTTTTCCATCAGATACAGTTTTAGATCTCTTTAAAGAAATCAAAGCTGATCTAAAGTCAACAGAGGCTAATCTTGGAGACTCGATCAACAAATTGTATGATCGGTTGGACGATTTATCTTCGGTGCTTGAGGCTCACAGTAAGCGATTCGACGAGTGCTTCGCTAGAATGGACTCATTAGAAAGTGAAAATCGATCACTGAAGAAACAAATTGCGCTTCTTGCAAAACAGTCCGATGACCTTGAGCAACGCAGTTTAGCAAATTCAGTCGAGATTCACGGTTACCCAGTCCAAAAAAACGAGGACCTTCCGAGCATAATTAGCAATATTGGGGCCGAGTTGGGGGTTATAGTCAAAGCGGATGACATTGACAGCTGTTACCGCTTCAAACCCAAGTCGGAAAGTGGGCATAGTTAAGTTCCTCCGTCAGCACATCAAGGAAGATCTACTGGCAAAAAGAAGAGTGAAGAGGGACTTCTCAACGCGCCACCTGAACCTCGATGTGACACCCACCCCTCTCTACATAAATGAAGCCCTTTGTCCTGGAAGGAGAAAAGTGCTGCATGCTGCAAGGGCTGTTAAGAATGAGAAAGGTTACAAATATTTGTGGATACGTGGAGGTAAAGTTTTAATGAGAAAAGTTGAGAAAGAACCAGTGTTTGTTTTGACGAGTTTGGACGATATAAATTTTTTATAAAATTAATAATGTCAGATAACACAAATAGTAAGATGTTTCATAGCAGTAGATTATGTATTGTCCATCAAAATATCCGTAGTCTCAGATCAAACTTTGACTTATTTGAAACGTATCTGCATGGCCTTTCTCATTTACCGAGTATAATCGTACTTAGTGAAATATGGGTTTATGAACATGAACTTCACCATTACAATTTAAATGGTTATAAATATTTTGCCCAATGCAGTAGTGGTAGCCGAGCTAGAGGTGTTATTGTTTATGTGCAAAGTACAATTGATTGCTTCTCTAATGTAATTCAAGCTGTAACTGCTGACTTTGTTCAGGTGACTCTCAAACTTGAAAAATTCGAATTGCAGTTAATTTCTATTTATAGAGATCAAAATTTTCCGATAATACAATTTTTATCTGAATTTCAACCGCTTATGCATGGTTTAAAAGGTAATATAATTGTCATTGGTGATGTCAACATAAATATTATGGTACCTTCAAATGATTCTGATCACTACTTAAACTTAATGAGCTCCTTAGGATTAGAGTGTCTGATTGACTCGCCAACTAGGGTAACAGGAAACTCCGCTACCTGCATTGATCACCTGTTCGCTAGGTTATATAACATGTGCACGCATGACATCCAAGTAGAAGTGCTTCATGAAGCGATAACCGATCACTCTTTAATTCGCTGTTCTATTTGTGTGAAAGAACCATTATGCAAAGAAAAAATAACGACTACTCCTGCCAAAACCAAGATAGACTATGAATATTTTAAAACAAAAATAGCTGAAGTAGATTGGAGTCCAGTTGTAAACGAAGTAAACGCATCAAAGGCTTTTTCGTTATTTCATGACTTACTAATAGGTGTTCTATCTGCATCAAGAGTTAAAGTCAATAATTACGACACAAGAAAAAAATTAAAGCCGTGGATAACTAGTCATCTTCTAAACCTTATTGAAAGGAAAAATTATCTGTTCAAGAAACATAGGCGCCACCCATT
This sequence comes from Ceriagrion tenellum, assembly GCA_963169105.1. Taxonomy (NCBI): domain Eukaryota; kingdom Metazoa; phylum Arthropoda; class Insecta; order Odonata; family Coenagrionidae; genus Ceriagrion; species Ceriagrion tenellum. The sequence goes on along the minus strand of OY720638.1, from coordinate 9,185,853 downwards.
AAACGTAAGTTTAGCAAAGGAATTTGTTAACTGTAGAAATAAATTAAAAAATGAACTTAGGATTGCCTCTAATAACTACTATTTGCACAGATTTCAAGGAGCAAATGGAAACTCAAAGATGCAATGGAAAATATTCAAGGAAATATCCGGCCGCATACCACTCAGTCCCCATGAAATCTGCCTGGAAATAGACGGTAGTATATCATCTGCTCGGTCCAAAATAGCTATGGCATTTAATGACTATTTTGTTTCCTCCTACGATAGTAACAATAATAGGAATGACAGTGGCATTGATGAATTCGTCGCTGAATGTTGTGATTATTCACATAGCTTCGAATCCATGTACCTAGAACCAGTCGACTCTGCTGAAATAACCAAATTAGTAAGATCTTTTCCTGCTAGCAAAGCCCCTGGTTACGACAACGTTAACAGTGAACTTTTGAAACTTGTTATTAACGAATTAGCTCCTATTCTCGCACATATATTTAATCTAAGTTTTACCAGTGGTGTTTTTCCTGATGAGCTGAAAAAGGCGGTGGTCATGCCCTTGTATAAAAAAGGTGATCGATCAAGTATAATAAATTATCGTCCAATTTCACTGCTATCGATATTTTCAAAAATTATAGAGAAGCTAGTCAAGACGAGATTAATTAAATTTCTCGATAAAAACTGCTTCTTCAGCAAAAATCAGTTTGGTTTTTTAAGTGGAAAAGGAACTGAAGATGCTCTAGAAAATTATTTTACCCATGTTTACAAGGCTATAAACTCAAATCGACGCACTGGCAGCCTATTCATTGACATTAGCAAGGCTTTTGATTCCATTGATCACATGGTTCTGACCTTTAAGCTTCAGAGGGCTGGTATTCGAGGAATACCACTAAAATGGTTTACCAGTTACCTGTCATCGAGAATGCAGTGTGTAAAAATTGGTGATGTTTATAGTAATTACAATATGATAACTTCTGGAGTTCCACAAGGCTCTGTCTTGGGTCCAATCCTATTTCTAGTTTATATAAACGATCTATGTAATTTCAATTTTAGAGGTCATGTGACAGCATTTGCTGATGATGTCGCCTTAAATTATGGAGGTTTAAACTGGGGTGATGTAAAATATGATATGCAGTCAGATTTGATCAATTTGCGACGTTGGTTTGCTTCCAACAAATTGAAAATGAGTGTAACTAAAACGAAGTATATGTGTTATAATTTATGTAACAGGTACAAGTTTGATTGGGTTTTATATTATCATGAAGAAAACTGTCCGATAAATTCATGCAATAGCTGTTTGCCCATTGAACGGGTTTCCAGTTTGAAGTACCTGGGAGTAACCATTGACGAATCCTTAAAGTGGCAACAACATATTGATAATCTAACAAATATTATGCGAAATACATTGACAAATTTTTATTTCATCAGAAATAAATGTCCTTTAAATTTCCTTAGGATAATTTATAACGCGTTAGTACATTCCAGACTAAGTTATGGCATTTTTTGTTGGGGTGGCGCTTATTTAAACTCCTTGAAACCTGCCGTGTTTTTACAAAAAAGAATTATTCGTGTTATTTTGAAAAAGAACAGATTTGAAAAATCCTTCCCACTTTTTCTTCATTTACGTTTGCTTCCATTGAGGCATCTATATATTTATAAGGTTCTACGGTGTTTCTATACCAGAAGTGGTAACTCTGATGTATTTCAGTGTCTACCTTCTCACATTGCCCTGCGTAAAAAAAATATTCCATTACCAAAACCTAACTTGACGTTGTTTAAAAGATGTTTTTTGTATGTAGGGCTAAAGGTATACAATATGTTACCCCTGTCATGTACTAATTCTAAGTCTGTGAAAAAGTTTTTGGAAAATGTACATTCTTGGCTTCTCACCAAGGAGAGTGTAGAGCATTTATTGCTGTAAATCATTGATGTAATGAGTTATAAGTAAACTATTAGTAAGTAGCTTTTAAGGTACGAACTTACACTGTTAAGCAATTGTCACGGTATCACTGCACGAGCTATATGTATCTTTTAGGAAAAGCATAATGTAATATTATTTGATGGTAGCCTTAAACAGGTTCTCCTTCAAGGCTACCTAAAATTACTCTATTTTGCTATTGAAATGTAATTTGTTGTATGGAGTAATAAACTTATTATTATTATTATATTATATTATGTTATTTTCTCTATTTCTACGAACTGTCGTGAATTGAAGAATCAAAGCAAGCATTATTTTAAGGTACAAAGGTTAATATTAATATATAAATACATTTCTCATGTAATATTAGCTCTTGGGTCCCGTATACGATTATAATTGCACCGCTAAAATACATGGAGTTAAAAGGAAGAAGGCAATATTTTCATAGTCAGAACATGGCTAATGCGCAAGGCTGGTGGCTTCATTTCTCTCACATAAGGTTACCCCTGTGGTTCACAGTCAATGAGATGATATAACGCCATCTAGTGGCAAAGTTTTTAAATAGTTTGCTGCTTGTTGAAGACAATTATTTTGAATACAGTTTGCCAGTTGCGGTTGACTGCTGCGATGAGGAGGTGTTGGTTTCAGTTAGCATCTAATTGCAAAACATGTTGCACTCTCTTTTATTTAGTGATAATTTCCTTCGCGTAATTGCTTACCATTGTGTATAAATTATTGGTAATGTCGTTAGTTTAACAAGAATTTTCCGAATATTCTGAAGAGGAAACATTAAAAGCAACAATCTCTCTACGATAAGTGGATATATTTGCAGACTATATTCAGGTAAGTTTAACTTAAGAAGTCATAAGAATTTAAAAAAATTGTTTCGGGTCATTTGCAGCTATAATTGCGACGAAATTATTTCGCATAATCAGGTTTTTTGAGCGATATCGTGTGAAAGATACTTACAGTTTCTCTATTTATTCATGTTGAAGTCACTTTATTTTAGTGCCCAACGATGGCCGAGAAAAGGCAAAGAAAAATAGACGATGAGTGTCGGCAATTTCAAGAAGAATGGAGTTTGAAATACTTCTTCATCAAATCCGGCGTGAAAGCATTGTGTGTGATTTGCAACGAAACCGTGGCTGTGATGAAAGAATACAACCTGCGCCGTCATCATCGAAGCAAACATCAGGAGAAATATGAGCAGTTGGAGGGTAAAGTCCGTGCCGAAAAATTTTCTTAATTACAAAATCAAATCACATCTCAGAGGACACTGTTCAGTGAATCCTCTAATGAAAATGAATTCTTAACTAAGGCCAGTTATAAAGTTGCCTACGTCGTAGCTAAAAGTGGCAAACCGTTTACAGATGGTGAAGTGGTGAAGGAATGTTTATTGGAGGTGGCTGAGGAACTTTGCCCAGAAAACTCGAAACTATTTAAAAATGTAGCTTCGGGTTAAAATACCATTGCCCGCCGTGTTGCAGACATGGGTGAAAACATTGTGACTCAAATAGCAGAAAATTCAAGCAAGTTTCGCCATTTTTCAACTGCAATGGATGAATCACTGGACAACTCTTCCACCTCTCGACTTCTTGTGTTCATTAGAGGTGTGGATGAAGATACGAAAATAACACAAGAGCTGGCTTCCCTACATAGCATGTATGGCACTGTTACCGGAGAGGAAATATTCAGTGAATTGAAAAAATAACATTTGCTGATTATAACTTGGACCGGACAAACCTCAGTTGCCTAACTGTTGATGGAGGAAAGAACATGAGTGGCATAAAGAAAGGTCTGGTTGGACAAGTGAAGCAGATGTGTAATGAGAAAAACATTCCACGACCAATTTTCCTGCACTATATTATTCACCGACAAGCTTTGTGGGCTAAGTATGTGGACATTAGCAGTGTACTGAATCCTGTGGGGAAGATGGTGAATTTCATAAGGTCACATGGGCTCAACCATAGACAGTTCAGAGACATGTTGAAATTTAGAGACACAGAAACGCAAGATTTACCATATTACACAGCAGTAAGATGGCTTAGTTGTGAGAAAATTCTGAGCAGAGTATTTGAATTAAGAAAGGAAATAGGTGACTTCTTGGAAAGTAAAGGCAAGCCACAGTCATTACTGTCTGATGAAGAGTGAGTATGGAAATTAGCCTTTGCTGCAGACGTAACTAGTCATTTAAATTTTCTGAACCTAAAACGACAAGGGGAGAAAACTCTAGTTTCTGGTCTATACACCCACCTAAAGGCCTTCAGATCTAAACTTGCCTTGTTTTTGGAACAAGAAAAGGCCAACAACTTGACGCACTTTCAGCAGTGCAAGGTCTTCATGGCTGAAGCAACAGCTGAGTTCCCCACGCCATTTGCATGCGTCATGAAAGACCTCCAGCTACAGTTTCAGGAACGGTTTTCTGACTTGGATTCAAAGGCAGAAGAAGTGAGACTGTTTCAAAACCCATTTGAAGCAGATGTGGCCAGTTGCCTAGATGAACTGCAGCTGGAGGTCATTGAGTTGCAAGCAAATGACTTCCTTAGGGACAAGTTCAAAGAAGGATTGGTGGGTTTTTACCAGTTTTTGCCCAAGAAAAACTATGGTCAAAACTTTTGCATCAAGGTACTTTTCAATCTTTGAAACAACATACTTGTGTAAACAAACATTTTCAAGAATGAAATACGTAAAGAACAATTTGAGAACAAACTTGTCTGATGATAATCTCAGGTCACTGTTAATGTTAGGGACATCAAATTTAAAGCCAGAAATGTCTGCTATTTTGGCATCCAGGAAACAATTTCACCATTCTCACTAATACAGGTTTTTATGTGTAGTGTATCAATGTGTTATTAAATAATAACTGAACAAAATAATATTAAATAAATAATATAAAATAACATATATGTTTTGATTCTTTTTTATTTGGACCTCGAGTGTGTAGTCGGCCCCCAAACTGTTGTTTGATAGTTAATTCGGCCCTCGGGCTGAAAAGTTTGGAGACCCCTGCTCTACGTGTTCGGGTTTTAAAGTGGTCAGAGTAAAATACGGCCGGAGTAAGGTCCCATTCTACTGTGGGAGACTTCGTGCACGGTGCATTGGGGAGGTCACTGCGCGTGTCACTCAACGATCGATTCCCCTGAGGTGCGACAGTAAGGACTACTGTGTAGGATATCCTACTCCGTGGTAAGTACCATGCGACGTAGCTTGGAAGACGGGGCTAGATGATTCCGTGGTTTGCACATTGTGGTATTTTCATCGCGGGTTGCTTTTAGGAATAATATTTATTCCCTGAGGGAGAATATCACCCGTACAACTGTCTACCTGCACCTTATTTGGCTGCAATGATAGCTGTAAGAATGGCGAGGGGAAACTACATTTTTTTGTTTCCTTAAAGAAGTTTCTGCGAAAATGATATTAGATCGACCTTGCCGGCCAAAGGACGATTTTAACATGGATACAGCTAATTACGTGTAGATTGTAGAATTTTTTCGAACAGAGATAGAAGAAACATTTTTTAATGAGATCTTTTTTTAAGTGAATGTTCTTTCGGTTTGTTGCTATTGTTCGCAATGCCAATCAGTGAGAATGGAATGGAGTAACATATTAACTATTCTCACAATGAGAATTAGTCATACGCTGTTTCTTTTGTAAATGAGTGGAGACTGGTCCGATGTATTAGTACCATACCTTGGCGTTAGTGCAGCCGAAAATTCAACTAATCATGAGAGACGGCACAGGATGGCCGCCATATTTAGAGATATGAGCGCCGATTTGTATGAACCGCTAGCAATTTCTATCTCGTTCCATTTGAAGCGAGTAGTGGTCGTAGTAAATTTGTTTATTGTCATTCGAATAAACAAATGCGACAACGTTCTACAGATAAAAATACACAACGCACAAATGTAACAACGTATAACTCCTGACGTGGCCCTTGGAGTTGGCTTATTGCCTCTACAGGTGGCTCTGCCAAAGTGACTATGTGAGTCAAGACAAATGCTAAGATACACATTTATTTTTATTCCGTTAAAAAATCCTGGTTCCTATCATGAAATGCGTTATCTGTTTAAAATCTTAATTCAGGTACAAAATAAGCAGATTGTTCCGTGAATATATTTTTAATGGGCACGTTTTTCCAGCCTTGGAAGCTGTTTTCGCCAGGCGCCATTTGCATTGAAATACCGTATTTGGTTCCAATAACGACAGCAATTCGCAAATGACTTTAAGATCTGAGCGGTAAGATGCCTATCTTTCATCGTTATTCAACTTCCCAGGATTTTTGCTTCTTATAAACAGTTTCTAAAACTTTTCAAGGAAAATGACATGAATGAAACCTCGGTCGGTTAAATAAAATTCTGGGGAAAGTGAACAAAAACTTTGATGGTGAGATCATGGCATCGGTACCCCTATTCCTCAAAATATCGCCTCATACGCTAAACTTTATCAAATTCTTTTTTGAAGTCAAGAAAAATCGCGTCTACTGGAATTTTATCTTCACCAGAGACTAATATATCGTGGGCAAACAGTGCTAATTGATGTAAGATTTAAGGCTTTCTCGGTGAATACTTAGAATTTATATCTCTCGGGTTTCCAACTGGGTGATGTTGGTTTTTGGCACCGACGTTTCGAAGGCGTAGTCTGCCATCGTCCTCAGGGTGATAATTTTGGCCAGGAGGGTGTCACTTTTTATATGCTCTGTGTATGGGCTGGCTTTCTTCTGATTGGCCCTCTTTTCCCGCTCTTTTTCTTGAGACTTGTGATTGGTTTCCACGCATTTCTGATCTGAAAACCTTTGTCTCTGTTGATGTTGTCTTTGTGGTTGTTGATTTCCACAGCCTCCTTCACAATTCAGTCCCAATAACTCGGAGTGCGGTGAAGGATCTCGGTCCCTTTGAAATTGATCCTGTGTCCATTCTCGAGGCTATGTTCCGCTACTGCAGATTTTTCGGGGTAGAAGAGCCTGGTGATACATCTTTCATGTTCTTTTAAGCGTTTTTCAAATGTTTAAGTGCTAATTGAGTTTCGCAGGATCTTCCTTTCCTGAATCCGTGTTGTGCTTTCATTAGCAAGTTCTGTGTATCTAGGTGTTTCATGACTGAGCTTACAATTCAATAGTTCAAGGACTTTGCATGAGATAGATGTTAGGGATATCGGTTTGTAATTCGATGGCTGTTCCTTATCATTGCATTTAAATTACTCCGACCCCGGTGACGGTGGCGACGGTGTAAAGTCCTCGCCTGCTAAACTGAGGATCGCGGGTTCGAGTCTCGCCTGGGTGGGTTTTTCACCACCCAGGGCATGGATGCATGTCAATTTCTGTTGTCCCGGTCCCTGAAAAACCTAATGACGGGCTTAGCAGCCTAATGGGATTACGGGGACATACGGGCCAACAGAATCGTCCGGGATGCAAAAAAAAGAAAATGGACGTTACTTTGGCAATTTTCCAGTCTTTGTGTACTTCATGTTTCTTGATGGATTTTCTAAATATTACCTGCGAATAGGGAGCTATATCTGAAGCTAATTCTATATGCATGCAAGAAGAAATTTCTTCAGGATCGGGTGACTTATTTGGGATGAGCGATTTTAACAAATTTTATATTCCGCGAGTACAAATATCAATAGGCCGCATCAAGGCTACGTCGCTTGTTGCGATATATCGTATGTAGTGACTTTAGCGTCATCTAATATAGGCGCAAATTAAAAAAGATCTTAAATAAGACGATAACAGCTTATTAATTTATTAATAATTATTTTAATTGTTTATACTCAGTGATTTTGTTAACAAAAAACTGTGTTATGATTTCGTTAGGAAAAAGTCACATGGCCTGCATGGTCCGTATCAAAATAGCAATCATGGCGGCAAGTCGTGAATGTCAGAAGCGACCCGGGCGGCATTCTCGCTCAGCCAGTTGGTGTAATAATTTTTCTGGCTGCAGGTCAGACAAATAAATAGCATTTTCAACTTCCCGAGTGATTTAGCGAGGTAGATACGGTGTGAATCAGGTGGCTAGATGTTTTACAGTTATGACCGAAGCCTGCTCTTACTTTTGTATTAACATCTAGTTAATTAATTTGGCCTATGGTCCTCTGTATGAACTCATAAAAACATAATTTTAATCATAGAGCGAAGGAATGGGTGAAATTCACCCTGAGGGAGGACTTAGTTGGCAGAGAGTTGAGCACTTTAAAAAATTTACGGCTCTGCAGTGAACATTTCGCGGAAAAGGACGTGAAGTCCCGTCATCCGCGGTTCTTGTTGAAGAGCGATGCCATCCCTTCTGTGATTCAAGGTATATAATAAACTATTTATTGCTGTACCTTTTCTAATGACTTTGATGAAGATACCACTTGTTGAGTTTATTATTTCTGTTGAGTATTAACATCCTTCATCACATCATGTGAGTCTCACAAGTTTTATACCAACTTACAGAGACAGCGCCTGAAGCTGTAATTTCCCTACCAACTGACGGTATGGACTGTGATTTAAGTATGCATAAACTGAATTTTATAATTTCTATATACCGTGTATTTCCTTCAAATTCAACTACAATAATTTTTAAACTTCCAGGCACTGTGTGCAATGATATCTGTGAGTCGGCAAGTGAGGAGCTTCCACGGACATCGGCATGGGAAGGTAATTACTTATTTACTACTACTACTTGCATTAATATATTTTTGGCTGGTATGTATTTGCCGGATTTCGGTTATTATGTATATTTTTCCTCCTCCATAAGGGTCCCTTTTTTCTATCAGGGCATTACTTCTTTTGTAAATGGAAACATAATTAGTTTCAAATATTGTTGGAACGGAAGAGGAAACCGTGAGTGGCCACCATTCAAATGCAGGCAAGTTCACTGTCTTAACTTATGTTAATTCGACGAGTATTGTTTACAGTTTTTGACTAATGTTTGTGGCTTCATATAGATACCCGTGTGTTTACATATTTATTCTATGGGCCTAGTCCTTAACATTCGTATTAAACCAGAGACTCACGATCTCCCAACTTCCATAGATAGCAATTTGAAACATGCAAATCTATGCAAATTTTTCAATTGATAAGTGTCAAATAAACAAGTAATTATATAAGCTTTTACAGTTAAACATGAGGAAACTTTATACATCTGTAAACCATACAATTAATTAGTTCTTCTCATTTATGTTCAGGTGAGGTTGTTTTCTCTACGCCGAAGAGAAGGACCACTCCTGGTAGAAGCCGGTCAACTCCAAGGACTGCTGCAAAAATTGGAGGGCATAGGAGGAGGATTTCCTGCCTTCGTGCCCAACTTTATAGAGAAAAATGGAGGGAAAGGATGAAAAGGAAATCTGCCACTCAACGGAAGAAGGTGACAAGAATGAACGAGCTCTTGTCAGTTCATGTCAGACTGGCAGAATTGAACAAATTCGGCAGAAGATGGCCGGAAAGGGTGAAGGATTTTGCCTTGTCCGTATATTTCACCGAACCACGTGCATATAAACACTTTCAGAAGTATATATGTTTGCCATCAGTCCGCACCTTACAATGGTGGCAAGGTAAGGTGCAGGAAGGGGTAGACCGTAATGTATTGGCAGCTCTCAAAGAAAAGGCTTCCAAAAGTAATGAGGGTGATTTGCCTGTTATGTTGATGTTTGATGAGATGTCAATAAGGGAGCACTTGTATTTTGATTTTGCCAATGATATGGTGGTTGGCTTTTGTGGCCCTAATCAATTCTCAGCCCCAAAAGTGGGAACCAGTGTTCTCGTCGTGATGGTGAAGGGGATAAAGGGGAAATGGAAGCAGTGTTTGGGGTACTGGATCACCAATGACAGTACTGGGGTAGAATTTTTATTACATGTGCTTGGTGAGTGCATTGAGGGTGTGTCAGCTGCTGGATTAAAGCCTGTTCTTGTTTTTTGTGATCAGGCTCCAAAAAACCAGGGATTGTGTAAAAAGCTTGGTGTGTCGCTGGACAAGCAATATTTTAATTTTAATTCCAATGATATATTTTTTAATGTTCGATCCACCTCATTTGCTCAAAAGTATAAGGGATAACATGCAACAATATGACTTTGATTTAGATGGTAAAGTGGCGAAGTATTTTAAGCAAATGTATAATTTGCAGAGTTCACTCAAGCAAAGGCTTATCCCCAAAATTCATGACTTCCATGTCGAAACAAATGGTTTCAAGAAAATGAGAGTGAAATATGCCTCACAGGCTCTGAGTGAGAGTGTCAGCCTTGGGCTGACAGTTTTTGTGAAGTTAGGTCTCCTGCCAAGTGATGCTTATGTTACTGCCAGTGTTTTTGAATTTTTTGATAAACTTTTCGACAAGCTCAACAGTGGGAAACATGTTGAGGAAGGTAAAATATATCGCTCAGCGATGATGGATGGAAGCCCACATCTTTCATTTCTTGATGAAGCTTTCTTAAAACTTCAGGGTAGCAGCTTCAAGGTATGCAGCAGGCCACCTCCTTGTTTGCGTGGTTGGCTATTGGCCATAAGTTGTCTCAAGAGCCTGTATTCCCTGCTTAGTAATACTTATAGCTTCCCGTGGGTTGCCACCAGAATATTTAGCCAGGATTCTCTGGAGAATTTCTTTACCCTTGTAAGGCAGCAGCATGGCTGCAATGACAACCCCAATGCATATCAATTTGGGAAAGGATTTAGGCACTGCCTTATCAGCTCCATTGGCAGTCTTTCTAAGAGTGGAAACTGTGAAGTGGGTGTGGATACTATGCTACTACAAATTAGGAGGTTCATTAATGACATACCACCCGTTGACTCATCTCAAAGGTATCACTTTGAACTGAAGGATGAAGGTGATGTAAACTTTGAGCCTCAGCAGAGAAATGCCATCCATATCACATGTGGGTGCATTTGCAGGAAATTTCTTTCCTTGCACAAATGTAATGCATGCAAAGGTGCAATATCATCCCAGAAAATTATTTTCACTGACGGCCACCAATTGTCTGCTTTCCTCAAGGGCTATGATGGTGGGAATTCAGATGTCTACCCTAGTTTAGTTATTTTCAAGGCATTTGAAGATTGGGAGAGTGTTTTTGTCGATTCCTTTCCTGCTGTAATAGCAGAGAAAGATGTCACTGCTCTATTAAGAGCTATTGTAAGCACTAGAAGTAGTTATGTGTCTCTTCCACTGCCATGAGGAGAGTAAACCCCTCCTGATTAATTTGTTTCTAAGGTACAGAGTTTTCTGGGAAATTAAGATTATGAACCAGAAGAGGGCATCTTCAAACATAGAAAGATTGAATCGTTCCCGTAAGATGAGGAAAATTCTTCATTGTTGATGTGTTTGTTCCCTTATCATTAAGTGGCTTCTTAAGGTCTCCCTAAGTTTTTTCTGACATTGGATGTGTTATCAGCAAAATGCAGCATGCTGCTTCTTTCTCCTTGTAAACTCTTGCCTGAATTTATACATGAGTTTAAAGTTTTTGACGCATGTGCTGTTAGACTGATGGTCCATAAATCCCCACAGCATTTCTCTGTCATACCACATTGTCCTAATTCCTATTTAATTCAGGGATTATTTGGCTTGGGTCCTTATGCACTTAGACCTGTGGGTTCGCCATGCCATCCTGTATTTTTGCCATAGGTGAGGATGTCTCTGATGGGTGAATCCTTAATGACCTTGGTTCCAGAAAAGGTGTACATGCTCAATGATTTTGAGTGTTAGTGATTTCTGGTACTATATTCAGTAGATTCTATGTGGTTATCTCATCCCCTTTGTAACACCTAAATTTTCACTTGTTCCTTGCCTGTTGATGGCTTTAGGGACACTCCATGGTGACCTACGCAACATTTTAGCAAATTTTATGCCTTATTATAATTAAAGTTGTGCAACATCCTGTACATTCATTCAGTTTTTCTTACCAAAATGTATTGGACACTTGCTAGAGTAAAAAAAAGAATGTAAAGATTTGTATGTCATCTAATTTGCAACGAATAATTTTCAGGCTGCGTGAGGATTTATGTAATTTTATGCCAAGTTTGAAAATGAATTCCACTTCATTGTTTCAAATGTTATGTTGAAGTTTTTGTAATAGTGTACTTTGTGTCTTCAGTATCATTTTTCACAATAAAGTTTCTGTGAATTCCATTTGGTTTCTTTTCATTGGAAATTATGTACCAAACCTAAGAAACAATATCAAATTTCAGGAGACCTCGTGAATTTTCATCATTTGGACCAATATCGGAAAAATGCAGAGGTCATGTTATAAGCTATCGCTCAAGGTTTCAGTGCTTCGGTTTAAATTTTGCGGGGTAATCATGGTTGGGAAGCTCCTGACCGCTAGAGTGCTCTGCTAGTAAAGCATTACCCAGGGTCGATTTATTCGATATGTTGCACCGTCAATATGGGTCTTCTCATCGACATGATATCCACCATTTCTGTGATTATTTTCCTGTGATCTCCATTAGAGAAGCATTGCTGTCAGTGTTTTTTTGCGGAATATCATAGATATTATCGCTCGAGATGCCAACTTGATCGGCTCCTAATTGTTCAAGAACAGTCAAGAATAGAGTGAGATTCTTCACTTTCCACAAGGAGCCAACTAGAAGGGCAAAATGGGTGCAGAATTGTAGATGCGATAAATGGCAGCCTTCCAATTATTCTCGTCTCTCTGAGGTGAGTAAACGATTTCATTGTGTTTACTTCTTGGAATTTTGATGTATATATGTTTTATAATAATTGGAATGTAATATTTTATTGGTAAACAAATATAATATTGTAATTGTGTTGATAATATATTGCTTTTATTTATGGCATTATGAATACTTTCTTACAGACCTGAGACTTATATTGTTCCTATGTGGATGTTGAACTATTGGTTGTCAGCTCTAGCTTTTGACTTTAGTGTATGATTCACTTCTAGAAAATGATTGAAATCACCCTGAGTCACTGTCAACGAGGAGAGTAAGGAAGTAAGTTTAATTTAAATTGCTTTCATTATCATGTAATTATTACACTGGTTTCTTTTTATTTATGTCAATGAATATTTTCTTACAGACCTGAGACTTATATTGTTCATATGTGGGTGTTGAACTATTGGTTGTCAGCTCTAGCTTTCTATGAGCCTCTTTTTAAGAATGAAATTTAATTCATCCTTGGTTATAGTAATGCTTTATATTGAGAGTTCAAGGAAGTAAGTGTTTGTATATCTGGTAATCTTTGGGTTCTGCGAGCAAGGAAGTAAGTGTTTGGTTAGTTTACTGTCATTTTCTGGTATTCACTAGCAGTGGTTAATTGTAATTAGTGACAGGATATTTTATTACAGTTTGAACCTGTTGCTGTGTTGAAGTGATGGTTATCGCCTAGTGACTCTCACATCCAGTGCTTCACATTTCAATAACTTGAACATTATATGGATATTGTCCACCAATGTATGTATGTTAAAGGTATGTACTGCCTTTTAGTTGCAAGGAATGGAGGCATGTTTTGGATTTATTTCTATGTTGTGTGTGTGTGATTTTTTTCGATTAGGTACTTATCTCACAGTTTTTCTCATTTTCAGATGATTGCCCACTTCTTTGTGATGAAGTTTGCACTGCGATGGAATTGAAAGTTTTACTTGTGAAACCTGGACAGTGTTTTTTTCGTTGACCGAGAATGATTGAAGCTCTCTTTTCTGTTGAAATGTAATTTTTTATGTTGCTTAAAAAACCTACATCGCAGTTTTTACTTATGCTTGTGAAATTATTTGTTGATTAGGGCACCTGTTATACCAATTTGATTCATATTTTAAAGATCTATATTGATGTAATTCTTGTCAAACTCACTATCTTAATGGGTTTGCATGGACACCGTTAGATGTGATGAATAATTTGGTTTCCGATGATTTCTTTGCTATTTGGTGTTATATTTCTACCTATTCTGAAGTTAAATCATTGAGAAAAAAATGAAAATTTAGAGATGGATTTGAAAAGTTTTTTAATGTCTGCAATTAATGGCTTCACTGTATGGAATGTTTGCTATATTGAAGATTTGAGTTTATATTTTACACATGGGTATTTAGTGAATTAATTATTTTTGTTATTGCATTTTACTTTTCCAGGTTCTTTGCTATCAAATACTAAAATTTGTCAATAGTAAACTATGGAAACTGTTATACTGGTCTTCTCCTTGTTATATTACCATATAATTGATACAATGAAATGTTGCTAATACCCCAAAGTAACTGGTTGGTGGTTGTTTTTCTTCATATGTTGTGTGGAATAAATGTTATATAATGGAATTATAAATCAATGACTTAGTTTTTTTATCATAACTGTACGTTATACTGCTTCTGTGATAGAAAGATTGACATCATCAGCAGCCATTGCTGCTCTTGATATGCTGTGCACTGATGCACATAGAGCAGTGGCTAGTAAGATTCAACATAGCTATACATAGCTAAAGTCCTTAATGGCAAATTTACACAAAGGAGAGCAGTGCGACATTCAAGCATTTCATCATCGAAAGATTTATGTTGACAAATTCTTGTGCACTAATTGACGGTCATGCTCTTAATATATCTGGATTTATATGATACAGTGGAAGTAGTTAATTAGAAACCGTAACTCACCCCAAAAACAATGCTCCCTCGGAACAACAACTTTTCTCTAGAAACTCAACTGTCCGCCGCCTTTTGTGGTCTCGTCAAGTGTAAAATGATTCACCACTGGTATTGTGACTGCTCAAGGTTTTTCGCAACGAATGTTTTTTTTTCCGGAGTGCAATCTTCGTCCAGTTTTCAAAACTCATTTTCCTAAAAAACCTGAGTAATTGCTCTTTCCGTTATCGTGGAGAACGTTTCCTAAATATAGATGTGATGGACTCGATGAAACATTCACATATTCTTAGCAAATTAGATCTGTTTACACACGTAATTTTCTCGGATTATTAAATTGCTCTGTCTCATTGCTTTCTTAAATTTTAAGCGATGAAGATACATTTCTCGACTATACTAATTTCAGGATAGAGAAAAATCGGGAGAATGAATGAAATTGTCGCACATACGGCATCCCAAAAGTAAACAATGCCATATGTAGGTATTTGTTTACATTTAAACTAGCTGCCTTTACAACTCAATGTTACTTGCCTTCTATAAAATTAAACCTTATTCATAATTATATAATGCCTTGATGATTTACAGATAGTTTAAAATATCTGAAAATAGTGTGAAACTGGATAATTATGTAATATCATCTTATACGTTCCCCAGAAATGACGTTGTTTACAAATCATTATGCATAACTTTTAACGACATTACCTCGCGTATCGATTTCAATTTGACATCAGGCTGATACGATTTTTTACGCGGAATTAACTGATGTGGTTTAAAGAGAGCGTCAACATTCAAAATAAGCGATAATAGCAAAGGTTTCTGCTCTTTATTTACCATATTTACGGCCAAATTCTCGGCATTTTGAATAGAGTGGTCGAAAATATCGTATACTAACTTCATCGAGGGTAAAATAATCTTCCTAACTACGAGATTATTATAGCATGACATGCTCGATTTGCCTTAATATCCGTATTTTTCCTAGTTTGTGCTATACCCCGCAGTGTAAAATAACCACAGTAATGGCGGCACCGACTTCATTGTGGAAATCATTGAGAGGACCTGACTCGAAGAGGCGAAGAATCGAGATATCGAACGACCTTGAGCATTATCGTTGAGGGAAGGGGAGCGTCGCGGTCTTGGGTCGCATCGTTTGCCGGTAACGATAGTTAACCGTCACGGATGTATTCCGCAAAGACTTGGTGAACACGCTTTGGAAGTAGGAGTTTAATAAGTTAGCATTGTCCGAGCTGTTTGTCAGTACTTCGCCATTATCGTTTCTCAGGGGCTCTTCTGCCATGAGCTTTCCTTATGTATGACCGAAATGCTTTTGGATTATCCCGTAACTGCTGTGTGTTCTTCTTGAAATTAATGAATGCATTCCTAAATGCTTCCTTTGCAGCGTATTTAGCCAACTTATATTTTTTCAAAAATTAACTCGCGATCATCAGCGGATAAATATGCACAGATTTTTTAAAATCTTGGCGTTGCATGCTCTCTGTTGCCTCAACGATTTTCTCACTTTTGCGTCGTACCACATCGAATCGCTGCTCTCTTTTTTTTAGTTTACTTGAGATATCATTTTTAATTCCTGAATGTACGATCGAAAGAAAATCTGTCAGCATTCTCCGCGTTTAACTTAATTATTAATTCTTGATTGACGGGAAAGGAATTTCTAAATACGTGTAGATGAAATAAAGAACATTAAAATGGCAGAAATAAACTCTCGTTCTCCCATTTCGCTGGAAATTTCCCTGGGATTTGAAGTTTATTTGGTACATTTGAGATTTTCTTTCTTCACACGATTGTCTCAGTATAAAATGGCTCGAGGTGTAAGGCTCTGAGGACAAGTATTCTATGGGATCGTTCGATTTGATGAATGCCTTGAATGACATGATGGTATGATGTTCTCAGCGCGGTTGGTCGTCACGATTGTCATCTCATTATTTGGATCCGAGTTTATTCAACGGTCGTGAATGGGTGACAGAGCGATCCATGCCAGGGTCCCTGAACTCGGCTGATGTTGCAGATGCTGGATTCATGTTGGCCTGGTGTTCGTTCGGATGACGAGTGCGCGTTATTCCTAGCATCACATCACTTCATGGTGCATGGTGTCACTGTATACCCCGACGCTTGATTGATGTTAATCAGTTGTTTACAGCATGAAATATCCACCGACGATATGTCAATAAGTATGCCATCGTATCGCCATTCCGGTGTTGCATGTATTTTTTCCTCATTGTGACGTTTTTCCATTGAAGATTTATTATTTATATGCTCATCATGCCTAGTAAGCATTGGAGTTTAAGGTTACCCTATATATACAATGCCCCTTGACATGGAATCGAATGATTGAATGTACCATGGCGACATTGATTCGAGATCGAGGGGAATGACGGGAAGGCCTTGTCACTGAGACTGGCTCTGGCTCAAGGTTGAATGGAATTCTATGTACGACGTCGAGCGGAGGTCAATTGAATAGTCCATCCGACGGGCATTGAAGGAAGCGTGCACGGTGAAGGAAAAAATGACGCCGATTCATCCTTATACCCCACTCCTTGCAATATTGTCAAAGCAGTTTGGTCGCAGCAGTAGTCACAGCAGCATCAATTTGGGTAATGAGTGACCAGGAAATCTTATTATTCCCTGCAGAATGCGTGGATGGTGTTCTTCTGTATGGAATCAGGATATACAGGTCTCGGCTGTGACGAAATTATTACGTGAAAGCCTAAAAAATTTGAATAGAGCCATGCAAAAGTTTAGTTGTCGGGGGCTTTGACGCCACATCCACGGATTTCCGAGGTTCGACCATGTCTAGTCCTTAAAGAATAAGACCCCTAAAATGTATTGAGTTTTAGCTTCACTCCTACTCCGAGACCACCCTTCCTACATTATGCGCACTCTCCGGAAAATGCTCGCATAATGAAAACAATTGCTCCCGATGTTCATGTGGCCGTGCGTGGGAGGGCAGGATGGGAGAGGAGTGGAGCGGGGGCTTAAGGGAAGGGGGGGCACCGCTGGGAGACGGCACGCGCTAACCGAAAGGCAACAGCGACGCCAAAACAATCGACCGTGTTTTTCTCTTCCCGAGAGCGGCCAAATGCCTTCGCGAGCGCGACGTACACTCACTCTCTCGAGCGGGACAACGGTCGTGTGGGGTGTAATAAATGGCTGCATGGCGTCGTAAGGGAGAGATGAACGAGATGGTGGGGTCGGAGGAAGGGAAGTCGTTCCGATGCGGGAGTGATCGGGGAGCATCGAGGAAAGGGTTGCTCCGATGTGAGGCGCCATTTGTGAAAGGCGGGGGAGAACAACCCGGCCGTGATTTTCCTGGCTCGAACGGTGATCGCCCGAGGGGAAGACGATACCGAGGGAATGGTTGCACTGGCCCAGAGGGTGATGCCGCAGTCCCAGCGTACAGGAAATGACGGCGGAATGCTTGCGGGCCGGGAAGGGAGTGGCTGAGCTATGTTCAACGATCATAGGGCGGTAAAGGCCACGGCAGCGTACGATGCGCAGTCTCATAATGAGACTCGCATTCGATGGTGTTTCGTGCTGAATACTGATGAAGCTCCGTCTAATAAATATTCGCCCGCGTAGCCACAAGTTTTTCACATTTTCCTCGTAAAATGTGTTCCGAATCGAATACGACCCGTTTATTTGGCGCTGGATCGGATAACGTCTTGTCCACCAAATGAAAATGTAAATAAAATTTGAAACAGCGAGTAATATGAGGATGTAACGCATATGATGTGCTCATATTCATGCCTTCATAAAATATTAATCCATTTGCTATGTACAGAAATGGTAATAGATCATTGCAAATAATCCATTCTTACCACTTATTTGGAAACCTAAATTCAAGCTCGTCGTTAATAAATAATTGATGTAAGAAGAGAGAAAGCAGGAACATAAGGGTACGAATCGCACTCAAGGTTATACATTTTTCAAGGATAATCTTCAATCATTAAATAATTTCATTGCAAAGTTCGAGAGTGGATGGTTGTGACGATGATATGGTGGGATGCACATGGGTATACATGTAATTAGATGCGTGCAATTATCCGAGAGCAGTGTTGGAGAAAGTTTCCCCCATCTCTCGGCTCTGACCGAGTGTTTTCCGAGGCCTTCATTCTCCCGGGAGACGACCAGCCCATCCCGCGGCCGTCCACCGCCCATCCACGCCCACCTCCCGCCCCGCCCCGCCCCGCGTGGGCGACTTCGCTCCTCCGTCGATAAATGTCTTTCACTCTCCGCTGGGCCTCTGTCCCGCGCCTCCAACAGTCGCCTCTCCCGAATCGGAGAATGCCAGCGGGTGGGCGAGGCACGGATGGGTCGACAGAATCCCCACGCATCGCCCCCTCATGTCTTCTATCCCTCGCACCACCATCCCTCGGAGCCCTCGCCACCTAAACCACCCTTCGGAGACTTCAACGTGCGCATTAGCGACCCCCATCAGCGTCTCGCCCTTCGACTGCCTCTCTCCCCTCTTCCCCCACCGACCTCAACCTCCTGACTAACGCCTCCAAGTTCGAAATTCAACCTCCCTTCACTCCCGACCGTCGGAAACCTTTCCCTCTCGCTGAACGAACCGAGGTACACAAGGAATGTAAAACAAAATTGAAAAGAGAAAGGAAAAACAAGTGTGTTAATCGGGATAATCGGGCAAAAAAAACCAACAATACTCTTAACAAAAAATAAGAAATAAGAAATAAATAAATAGTAACTAATAAAAAAATCTCTGTCCTGCAAACGTACCACACTCCCATCTTTGGAATATCAAAGCATTGGTGTAGCTCGAGCACTCAGTTTCGGAAGCAAGGGGAACAGCCGAGCTTCCTGATTGGACTGCATGGGCTGGTGGAAGGTGCTCAATTTCTTCTGGTTTCAGTATGCTTAAGTGAATAATGAGCACAGCCATTTCAGTTTGAAATAATTAACATGGATGGATATCCACCTGCTCTCTGCTGCCTTCCCAGTTTGTAGGCGTGTTACGTAACCGAGTCATCTCAATTTGTGGCGAATCCCGATAGTTTCTTGCGAACTCAATGCTCCTGCCACCATTTTCCGCACGTGTCTTTGAGCCATGATCGATTACCCACTCTCGCAAAGACGCACACCCGACTTCATCGCTGTGGTGCTCTCTGCCACCGATTGTGATAAGCAATATTGTCAGCAATTTTACTTATGAAGATAGTATGAAATTAAGATATTGAATGTAATGCTTCAATTCCTCATTAATGAAATCTGTAATTGGAGCATGTTTTATGTCCAGCTTGCGTGATTTGAGCGATAGATATCTGATTGCCTGAAACGCTTTGCCCAGCGTGTGACCATAGGAAACTAGAGTTCTACGCCGTAATTCCTGGAATCTGGACGTGATGAGCCCTGTCTGTTTAAGTGAAAGCCGCGCATAATAGCCGTATGGCGTCACGTTGGCCACCGTCCCCATCAAGGAACGCGCTCGCTGTTATCGCACGCAATAATATAACTGTGCTTTAGATTATAATTACGCCTGAGCAGACAGCGGCTAAATATTTTGCCTGAATTTTTGGAGAAAGGTTAGCCTCGAGTTCTATTCCGAACCTCCGTCGGCGGACGACGAGCGAGGCAGTGTGCGGTAGCGGCGCAGCTGTGGTGCGGTCACATTGACTCCCGAACGCCTACGTTAAAACCAATTCTGGACCACAATGGGGTGTTCGTTCTCGTGACGATTTTTGAGTACATTGGAAATAGCCACGGAATTACCATAACGAAGTCATCGAAAAGTGAACATTAAGTGCGAAATTCCACAGCCTCGCTGGCGGTGGAGCCAAGCGCTTGCTATGGAGTAGTTCCGTGACATCATATGTCCAGCAGTCCTGAACGAGTTGTTGCTTTCAATCCCTTGAAAATACTCGGTAACTTAACTGGATAAAGCGCTCGGCAGGATATCGAGGGATCCGGGCTCCAGTCCCATTCTGGGTGAATTATTTTTCCTCTGTGGCTTTTCGCATTTACTATGTGCACTGTGTGCGATTCACTACGTGAAGGCAATGCCGTGACTAGTCCTGGTATCCTAAAAACTTGTTTTCCAAATGAATTTTGCCCTAGTGTTTTCCTTTGAAACCAACCATTCAATCAAACGTCAAAAATTGAAGTTCCCAGGATTTATTGCAAAAAATATGCAATGTGAAATAGCCTTTAAGAATGAGGCAGCGAAATTGGATGAAGGATATAGAAAGGCAAAGGCAACCTGAAGCGTGGGGGATCTGTAAAAGCTCAGAGAGGCGAGGGAAAGTTTTGATTTTCACGGACGACTCGGAGAGGGAAATATCAAGAAGGATGGAAGACTTCGTTGGCGATTGAATGTTATTTCAATGTTAGAGAGGGGACGGTCGTGGTGGATGAGTTGAAGTGGATGGCGGCGTGCGGACCAACCAACCGAGTGAAAATGACCGCCTTATACGACGCCGAATTTGACTGCCGTCAAATGGAATTCCTTTGGTCGCTCGCCTAGCGGCCTCCGACGGACTCGATGAGCACTACCACGCCCCTCCCAAAGAAACCGTTATCCACCGCGCGCGCGCCATCAGGCTTAAATAATGGTAGATTATGATGGCTTTCAATGACTTGCGCTCTCACAAATCCCAACCTACCGCCTTAAAGAAGCGGGTGACCCCTAGAGGCTGGTAGAAACTGGAAGAGATTTTTCTATCCCCATTTTAGATGACATATTTGAATTTTTGAGACAAATTATTTTTACGAAGGAGGTAGTGGATATATTGATATCAAAACATGCTGCAAAAAATTTGATATTATGACCATGCCCTCAATAATTCACTAAATCCGCAAATTTGACGCTTTAACTTACTTCTTAACTTAATCAACATAAAATTATACACTACGCCAGTCCACTTCTCATAACCTTGGCACATTTACACAGCTGGTGTCCTAACACCCCCTGCCACGCGGCCATATGGTGGACATATGTAGGGGTAGATTTAGTTGACATTAACTTACGCTACACGCTGAAAATACCTGAACGACTGAAAGTTATTTGCCATCCCATAAAAAATAATTTTCATTTTTTTAATGAATGAGAAAACCTATCAACTACACCATGTTGAATTTCGAATGCGCCGCGTGCATCAACACTTCCTCATTTTTTTAAATACTTTGAAGCTCTCAGCCGTACCGCATAGAATGGGAAATGGATTTATTTTACACTAAAACCCTTGAAAATGAGTGCTTTAAATGGCTGATATTTTGTCATCATTAAATAGGTTGAGTGTTTTTTTGAATGATGAAGACTTCACTGAAATCTTTGCGTGGGTTTGTCTTGCTCAAAGTCACGTGAAATGTTTTGTTCCATCGCTTCATTGAATACCTCCTAGGCTTAGTTTGGTGAGCGTTTACTGCTCTGTCTACTGCTTCCTAGATTTGTCAGTTTCTAACGTTGTAACTTCTTCCGTTCTAAAGTTAACCTAACGTAAAAGCGTTAGCAGTTAGTTTTCAAAGAAGCCGAGTGCCGAGGATGCATCATCCAAGAATATGACACTGTTGTCAGTGAAAAATGCAAATGATTGGTAAATGAGTCGAATATCGTTTGGAGAATGAAATCACGCGACCGAAGAATCTATGATGGTGGCCTTTGTCCAAACCGTAAGATCGTTACATTTATTTATATTTCATTTCTTTCTAAGCCAAATCATTTTATTTCAAGTGCGCTAATATACGGACATCTACATCTACGAAATACCGTGCAAGCCACCACCAGGGTGTGAGGCACGGGGTGATTCCACACCAGGCATGCAGCACTCATCCCAGTTCAATCAGAACCGCGCGCGTTCCCCCGAATGCCAGGCGCAGGCCAAAGCAGTCAGGGCAACGGTACGCAGTCAGACCACAAACTAGGAGAAAGATACGAAGAAGAACATGCTACCATGCAGTACACTACTCAAGATATAACTATTGGTTAGTATTATTAATATGACAAATAAATACCACTACAAGGTACTAAGACATGCCGGAGATTGCATGCGAGGTTAGAATCTACAATTCATGTTAAGATACTGAGCACTACTTAAAAACCCTATTTAACCTAGTCAGTATCACAGAACTGATCTATCACAACTATTACGGATAGTGACTCGATGGTAGTTTGATTTGATGCTTTACGCATGGGGTAAACATTGTCCCGGCGCCTCATTTGGAGGCAAGAGAGGGCCGCCGCATTGGTCGAGGCCCCCGGGGACGGAGGGCAGTCCCAAAGAAAAACCTCCGCCCCGCGTGCCATCCGTTGCGCCACTTTCTTTCCGCCAGTCATATTTATTTTTCCTCGATCTGAATCTGCCCGCACGGCCCGCCGCAGCGGCGCGGGGTGCGTGCACCGCTCCTCCGTAGTGGTGAGGGCGAGCGGCTTGTGGATTCGGGCTGGATCCAGCACCATCACATTGAGCGCTCGATAACGTCCAAGGACCACAAAACAAGTCGTGCTCACGCGGGATGCCTCTAGGCGACGCTTCAGCGGTGAAGCATCGGCCTGATCGAACGAACCGGATTCGCGATTTATTTTTTTTGCATAATGCGAACTTAAGGTAGCGCGAGCGAGATAGTTCCCTAACCATAATAGAGACCATATTCGGATTATACCTTCTAATTTCACCAGCTGTGAGTCACACGAATCAAATATTACATTATTAACGGTGCAATAATATAGTTTTATATGACAGAAATTGTAAGTAATCAAATGAAAATATCCAAATAAATCTTCAACTTGACTCATTTTTTTTCACACGGTACGTTTGAAACTCCATCAAAACGGAAGGTTTATTGTGAACCCCAAGAGTTTAATGCGGTGACAATATGATTAATTTTAAAAAATAGTAGAGAAAACACACAAACTGCACACAGTTGATTTTTTGACGAGATCTAAGCGTTAGAAAGACCTCATTTTGTAAATAATGTCTCTTCGGATTGCATACACGTACCATTTCCCATGTAAAAGGGCTGCTTGTATTTTTTGGCAAATATCTCGTAGTGTGGTAAGGGGTTGAATTTTTGATCTCAATGAAGGGTAATATATTTTTCTTTAAAATGAGACCAAATTCATTGATTTATAGGTAAAATGATGTTCCGCTCAAACCTCCTCAACGGATGGCCAATTACCACAGTCCGGGTTTTGCATGCATTTTTTAACGGGGCACGGTCTTATATTATATCCGTTGTAAGTGCGCATCGAGAGGAAACATTACGAAACGCGAGTACGCCGTGTACGGGACCCATTTCGCCGTCATCACCTTCGTGGGTACCGCTCGGCCCAAGTGGAATGATGGGCGGTTGAGGTGATGGGTGGATTCCCGTGCGGGCCGCTGCGATCTGGGCGGGGGAGGGGATGGGCTCAGCGCCCCGCCCGTTGTGAAAGTGAACCACGCCGCTCTGGAATCGAGGTCAGTGGAAGAGTCACTCATCAATGTTGCCACACCTGCGGGGGGGGAAGGGGCAGCCCCTCCCACCTCGTGCACCTTCACTTTCGTCCCACGGGGCGCCTGTTGCCAACCACCGGGCCGGCCGGAGCCGGGATGATGCCGAAGCATGGGTTCGAGGACGGCGGGCCGCTCCCGTGGGGGCGGCGGGCCGCACCCGTAAGGATGGTCGGACGCGGGGACCCCTTCGAGAGGCTGCGGCAGTCCGGTCGCTCTTCCGGCCGTCCCATGCGGTCCAACTTCCTCCCAACGTACGACCCCACCTGCCATACTCTGGCCCCGAATCCGGAATGCCGTCGAAATCCGTGCTCATCTACTTCTGGTCGCGACGGTACACGATCGATACCGCCGGTGTGAAAAACCTATCTGCTAAAAAATTCTGTATAGTTTCCTTATAAATGCCTCTGCAGAATTTCTTTAAAAGTTCTCTAGATATTCCTTAAAGTATAGAAACGCCATTTTAAGTTATTCCCTACGACGTTCTGCAGAATACCTTAGCATGTTCTGCAGAATATCTTAGGAAGTTCTGCAGAATTCCTTAGGACGTTCTGTGGAATTCCCTACGACTCTCCATGTAGGTCCTTAGAAAAGGAACTGGGTCAACGGAAAACTCACATATTTCCGTAGAGTTCTACAGAACTGAAGTTCTACGGAACAACTTGTAAGGAGTTATTTTGCTCTGCAGAAAATAACTCTACAGAACAAATGTTCTGTAGAGTCAGACTCTCATGTTCCGTACAGATCCTTAGAAAAGGAACTAGTGGGGAACAAAAAGAGTCAATATCTGTAGAATTCCTTACGTTCTACGGAACAGTTTCTAAGGAATTTTTAGCAGGGCTTGATTGCGCGGTGGCACGATGGACGCTTTATCCAATGACAATCAGTACTTTCTTTCTTTGCCACTCACGACATGATACGATGACAACCACGAATTTTGAAATAAGTTGGGTTGCTAATGGTACTATGGGACAATCTTCAAGTCCGTTCTTACGCTTAGTACTTACGTTCAAGAGTAATGCTCAATGAATGAATTTCGGCAAAAAATAACACTAATAATAACAATTATTTAGTGAATTGTAATTGTTTTGTTGCTGCACTTATTGACAAATTTAATTCAGGTATCGCAATAAGCTCGTTTGATTGCGAGCACCGTCCCCCAGAGCCGTGAGTTGTGCGTATCCTTTAGGGGAGAGATCGGCATCGCCCAGTGAATGCTCAATGGAAAAAAACCCTCCATCACGAGGTGTTTTGACGATTGGAACACGGGGTCAAATTCCACTCGGTGCCGGCGTTTCGCTCCTCGACAGTATGATGGACCATAATGACTCGTTTCGCTTAAGATAGTTTGAGCGAAATATCATGTTTCCTAGAAATCAAGAAATTTAGTCTCATTTTAAAGAAAAATATATCACCCTTCTATTGACACGAAAAATTCAACCCCTTACCTCGTTACTTTCGGAGATATTTACCAAAAAATACCAGCCCTTTTATTTGGGAAATGGTACGTGTATGCACTCCACAGAGATATTATTTTCAAATGAAGAATTTCTAACGCTTAGATGTCGTAAAAAAACTGAGTGTGTAGTTGCTGTGTCCTCTCAATTATTATTGAAAATAAATTATATTGTCACCGCGGTAAATTCTGCGGGATCACAAAAAAACTTCCATTTTGATAGAGTTTCAAACGTACCGCGTGAACAAAATGAGTCAATTTAAAGACCCATTCAGATATTTTCATTTGATTACTTACAACTTCTGTCATGTAAAATATTATGTCACCATTAATAATGCAATGTTTTATTCGAGTGTCTCACAGCTGGTGAAATTAAAACGCATAATTCGAATATGGTCTCTATTATGACGAGGGAACAATCTCGCTCGGACTACCTTAAGAAGGTCACCAAATCATCTTCCATGAGAAACGAGGCTGCCACGGGTTTTCAACGTCTCATGTATTAGGTACCAAATTTGGCGGCGCTGAGTCGTCGCGAAGAAGCATTTTCGGTGGACGAGGTGATTGCGGGCTGCACCATTGTCGGGCATGGCATCGTCGTCGTCGAGGCGAGAGGGCCGCCGCCACGGCCCGCCACGCCCCGTCGAGGACCCGCCGGCGAAGCGACCGACGCGAGCGCGCGTTTTCCTGGTTTTGTTGGACAGTTCATCCACGAGACTTAGAGTGTGGAAAAAAATCACGCTCGAGATTCCGAGGTGGGTGGGGGGGGGGAAGGAGGGGGGAGTGGGGAATGGGGAGGTTGGTCGGCGGCGGATCCGCGCGATTGCTCTCGAAAGGGACGTTCCCGGGGACTGGGGGAGAGGGAAAGTGGTGGCGGTCGAGACTCGAGAGCGAGCGAGCGAGTTCCACAATCTTCTTTCCCTCTCCGTGTGTTTGGTGTGGCTCTGTGTGTAAGTGGGGGAGAAAGTGAATCGGATCGGAGGGGTGCGGGGTGTGGGGGGGGGGAGGGGTGGTGTGGGGGCAGGTGGTGCTGGTGGGGGGAGGGGGGGGAAGGAGCGTCCACTCGACCGTCCGCCGCCCGGCTGCGGTGCTCGCCCGCACCGCCTTAACTGTGGCCGTCGTGACTCGCTGCCGCCTCGAGTGCGGCCCCTCGCGTGATGAAGAGCTAAGGCCACGTCTATGCGATACCCTGCGTGCCATCTCGAGGGTGTGTGGCAGGGGGGAGTTATCACCGACTTGCATTGCACTAGACCCTATTGAAGCCAATCACCAGTACCACGACTACCCGATACATCAGCAAAAATCTGCCGAACATGGCAAGAGGCGAAATTATACAAATATGCGCTGAAAAAAGCATAATACCGATGTAATGTAGTTTTTATTTATGTTTTTGGTACTGTACAAAAGCACAGAAGTACATAAGGGACACCTAAAACATGCACGGTGAGATATCAGTACTAGGCAGCAGGTAGGTAAGGATCAAGAATCAAGAAATTTATTTACGGTAAACACCATTGATGTAAAAAATACGTAAATAATAACATCAATAAAAGTATAAATTAAGCACATAAGTAAGACAAGACTAAGATCAACAACATAGAAAAATGTCATATACACATTTACATTTCCATCTACATGAGATTTTCAATCTGTCAACAATATCACAATGCTTCATATAAACATGTTTGAATCACCTTCAGGCGAATAACTTGGGCAGAGTTATCGATAGGATTGGCTGATACATTTCATCTCTACGGCTTTTTGCTATGATAATTTTCGAGATACTTGTTTAGTTTATAAAAGAATACAAGGATACAAGGATACAAGCATTATGAAGTAATTGTATTACCTAGATTCACTACCTATCGACTAACTTCGTGGAAAACCTTATTGGCAGACGTTATGATCTCTTATCGTTCGTGGGATGAATGGCATTTTAAATCTGTCCGTTCTGGAGTCTATTTCCCTAATGTAATGCACATGATCTAATCTCCCTTAGTATTTTTAGATAGTATAAGAATTTCATTCATTTGTGTTTTTTACAGCTGACATAATTTGCGTGTATTACAGCTGATAATGCATACATTTCAATAAAGTCAATTAAACGGTTCGTGACATCACTTTCACCAATCCTTTTATATTACTCGCCATAAAAGCAGAATTTGCGTTACATGTCCTTGGAGCCTACCGCCTCGGTTACGTGAAAATTGCAATGCGCATCTCACTACGCTGGAATATTCAGTATTTTCGCGATTTTCATTTTAATTCCTCGACATTTGTATGCATTTTAAATTGCAGAAATATTTATTTCCCGTAATCCTAATTTAACCATCAACACTGTGGTAAGGTTAAAAAAAAATACATTTGGACACCCCATTGCAACGAATGAGTGAAATACATTTCAAACAATACATTTCGAATGGAAATAAACAGCATGTCCCATTTTTTCTATTTTTGTATTCATACATAATTATTTCAATTAATTTGGAAAACTTTAATTTTGCCGATTATAAGAAAAGACAATAATGAGACATTCTCCTATTTAGGGTCGGAAGATAAATCTGTATTATTTCATAATTGGAGTCCAGTTTTGAATCCAAAATTTTGATAAAGCCTTACGAGGAGTGAGTAAAAATGTTGTCCCGAGGGAGTTAATTTTAGAGATTAGTAAAGCGCAGATATGCGTATGTTAATGATGACTTTGTGCTACTCCAGACCATAAACTATTGTGAATTTCAACTAATTTTTCTGGATTGTTCCATAGCATAAGAGGCTTGAAAATGTCAAAATCTAAACATCGAAAATTTTCAATTTCAACACACATTGGTTCTCTTTATGTGGGTGAAATGTGATTTTTGCGTGCCACACACCTCTTTATATTTGGTATGGGGTACAAGCTCAGCTGACTGTTAACACGATGTGGATTTTGTTTCGCACTTTCTAATTAATAGGCTTCGTCCTTCTCAATGAAGTTTGATCCGATTCAATGTTTACTTTATAGCCGCACCAAACGAGACATTCTGCACCGATCACCGTTAATCCTAGATCCTAATCCTAGATCACCGGCAGCCATCAACGATGGTACACATCCAATTCCATGGTTAATGATCACCAACGAAATCGAACCATTGCGATAAACATTATACACCAGCTCTTGATAGCAAAATCAATTAGCGCACAAGCCTAGGATCAACAGAATGAGAGTTGCGCGGGGAGACACTGGAACTGTGGTCCGTGCTGCGCAATTGTGCCAGTGGGGGGATTGTGGGGGGTGGGGGGGTTGGGAACGATACAAAAGATAAATGTACCATCCAGAATCACAAGAAAAGTCTCCTATTTTCATATTTTCCTCGATGATATTGTGAAATCTCGCACGATGATATTGTGAAGCTTCGCACGGTTTAACATTACCCGAACTACGACAGTTTATAATATTTTAGCTCCACAAAGTTCCTTGTAAATTCCCATCTGCTCGCAGTCACTCGTTTCGTCACGGCACAGCGTTGCCGATGTGGAATCAACCTGCAGCGCCACTTATTAGTAACTACGTGTTTTATGCTATGTTTGTTGCAAAAATATGTTTATATCATTTAAACCAACGTCGTAAGGGTATATTTTTTAATATAATCATGATTCTTGTACTTTGGTACACCTTATATCAGTTTTTTGTCAAAACGACATTTATATTCGAATAGTAATGTGCATTTCTTCCACCCATAGGCAAGCATTGCCCGAAGATCCTATATAAATTTTCTCATTTTTAAATGCAATTTCCTAGAAATATAACGAAGAAAACCTAATTTTTTTCAACGGCAATCGGTAGGGTGCAATAAGAAGAGCTTATTTTCAATTTTCATGAAAATGACATTTACTTCGTTTCTCAGTGGAACCTCCTTAACAGGGAAGCGGCCGCCGGCGGCAGTACGACAAGGATGTGTACGAGCGGGCGGTCTGCGCTACACACATGATTCATCGACTAATCGATGCTTATGCGTTCATCGACCCATCAATGTAAAAACCCAGTCACTACAATGCGTTTAGTACGATAAAATTTTGAAATTCAATTCTTGAATCATTTTCATATCTACGTGCATGGAGATTTCCTCCGTATAAACAGATGTGCTCGAGTGAAGTGTGGTCGAAGAATTATTTTTTCGATTTAATTGAAAAGTTTCCTTTCTTTCTTCTTAAACTGACTACTAAGCGACTCATGATTAACACTCCATCAACTTTAATTTATAATAAATTTTATTTATCATTTTCGTACAGCAATGCTAGAAAGATAAAAAAATCTCTAAAAATTAATAAATATAAAATTATGACTGTGAATTATGAATCCTATTTTTATAAGTCATTTAAAGGATTAAAAAATCTCCTTGATCTAAGGTCTTGTAGGAATTCCATGAATCTACTCTTTCAGTGAATAGAATTAACAGCTTGTTAGCCTCACTTCTTCGGCGTGGTAGCCTTGAGGGAAGAGCGTTCGTCTGGGGACTAGAGAGTTCTGAGCTCGAAGCTAGGCTAGGTCTTCTCGATATCTTTTGCTCTAAATCATTAAAATGCAACCATTGTGGCCAAGGAAACTTCCTGGGAAACCGCGGGAGGCCCATAAAAGACTGTGGACCTCCATGCTGAGCGTGTGAATTGACACATTATTGGACGTAGCCACCGCTTTACCAATATCGAACCGAATCTGTGAACAATGTAAGGATCGGATCTCTAACGACGCCAGGGACTCGGTTTAGTGAGCGGCCACAAGTATTTTTATTTCTTAATGCGCATAAAATAGCTGAGTAAAGAAGGAAGTGAATTTAAAAAAAATGATTCTCCAGGTCCACCAGGAGCACGCATGAATTAATGAGTGATTTTAGGCCAAAGTGAGGGACACCGGGATGTGTTAAAGTCTCATGGCTATGTCTTGTAACCAATATTCATGAAGTCTCTCTACCATTCATTTCAAGCTTTCAAACGCTCTTGGTGTAAGCATTGTGGTGAAATAGTTCAAGCTCAATGTTTTGGTGATGAAGGATCATGATTACTCATAAAACATTACAGTGATTGGTGTTAAAATATTTTATTGTGACTTGATAACCGCCAATGCTACTTCCAGAAACAAGCAATTCCTCTCTAGAAGTCGAATTGTTTACAGCAAAAGGTGTTCCGTGTGTTTCTTTTTAAATTAACAAACATAAGTCATCACTCATGATAACTTTGCTGTTTTAACAATTGAAACTTTGGCTGGAAATAACACCACTCTCGCCAGATTTGATATGCTGGTAAATGGAACATGTCATCTTGTAATGTTCTAATTCAACACGTATCTTACACATTGAAACAGAAACAACAATTGCACTATTCCACAAGGTATTGGCAGTGCAATTGTTGTCTCTGTTTTAATATGACGAACTTCCACGATATCTCGCCTGAATCTGTTGAAATGAACATATCTTACATTTCGTTTTCAAAACGCAGAATGATGAGCTATGAAGATAATAAGCCGTGTATATTGTGGAGGTCATATTTTGACTGGTAAAGGCTTACATTCAAAACATGATATAAACATATATTTAATCGCTCCTTCAATACTTGCGTTCTGAAGTGAAGTTTTTGCTCGTTTTAAAGCGCCTCTCCCGGGCATACACACATCCACACACAAACATTCACTCGCATAAACTCCCTTTGTCATGTCCTCGTGGAACAAGTGAGAGAAATATAATTCAACTTATAAAAAAAGACGATGTTAGAAATTCACCTGTCTTCTCCGATTGCTTTGATTTCAAGAGATCATGTTAATTCAGACTTGGATTATTAAGTACATTCATTGATATTCATTATAATCTCCAGCATCCCATAATTTAATCGAGGGTCCTTCTTCAACCATCATGAGTGTAAGACATTGTATTTGCTCCATCATCGAATAAAAAGAGTGACCTGTGCTAATTCAACGAATAACAATACTTTGCTCTGAGGTATTTTAAATCAATTTACTGTGACCTGCATGATTACGTACACTGAGTCAGATCGGGAATATTTGGAAAATATTTTCGCCATCTCTTCAGGCATACAGCGACACTCAAATGTAGGAATGATCCTTACCAAGGACAAGCCATTATATAGTGCTTTTGCATTAATCGATTCCTTTGGAATTATTTCTTAAGATGCGATATTTTTCTAATATATATCACCGTATACGAAAAATTCAGTCATCATTTAGGACTATGGTATCAAGGTGATATTAAGTGCTTGAAACGAAAATATGTGCAAATTTTCCTTCCATTCAATTTGAGTAATACACATCCCTGATGACCGGGATCATTGGCTAACTCTATTTATGGACCAGGGGTGCCGTTGACGGAGAATATCGGTGTGAATTAAATCCTCAGGGCGGGGTCACGCTCTCTTGGGATTAGGGGAGGAAATCACTCTAGGATATGAAGGATTTTGAGCTCACGTAACAGGAGGCAATGGTAAGTGCTCTCTTCGTATTTGTGTCGGCCACGCTGGAGATGAGCACCGGATTGGAGGTGCAATGCAGAACATGGAGTCTTCCCCAGAGACTCGGCTTTTTTCACACTTGGAGAAGATTATGGGTGACGGGAACGGTGGGTGATTTTTTCAATTGGTCGCTGATTGTGTCCGAAATGAGAAGTGTATTAATTATTTCGATGTCGAGATTTTTTTGGGGATTTGGCGTAGGGGAGGGTGTCTTCCAGTGTCTTAGGAGAATTGGAGCTTTGTGTTTCTTTCTCAGCGAAAAAGAGGGAGGACTTCATGGTGGTATTTGGTACTGACAGATCTTCTTTTTAGTACCAATAGTCTCATCTTGATGCATCCGACCATGCCCTCAACTATTCAGACTACCGTGTCCAAACTTTGTCGAATAAATGTCATTCATTTCTCGGCGCACACGTGACGACCATCCCCGAATACAAAGGGATGAATTGTTCATGTGTTGGAACATAGAGAACCGCTCATCAGACTGGCGTGCAGAGTCCTCCCTCCAAAGTTTTGCCTTTGCCATTCACAAAACGGCAGTGCTTTTAATTTTGTACCGGTATTTGAGCCTGTTCTCTCATCAATTATTAAAAACAATCACTTAATAACTCACTACTATAATTGATGACATAATTTGAAAAACAGCTGTCTTCATTTTCCGCCGTAGGAACTCACACGTACTTCACAAGCAAAGCACATGCCTTCCGAGACGGCCTTCGATGAGAAAACTTTGCTGTTGCTTAAGGTGTCCAAGTCAGTCTTGCAAGGAGCCAACGGCTTCGCCGCATTTTCGCGAAGAGTCAGATATGCGTGGAGACAGAGTAGACGACCAATCTCTGGACCCGAGCAAATGAAGTGAAAGGCCTCACGTGTCAAAACCTGCACATGTGGCGGTGTCACTACGGCCTACGTAAAACCCTTTAAAATCAGTTGAATCGAATTCGGCGCAATGTATACCATTTTTGAAAGGCTTCATTTCAGCTCATTTATCCAATACCTAATGAGCCAAATTTGACACCATCAAAAATTTCCAAAATGTTCAAAATGAAACAGTACTTTATACTGTTTCAATGCTAATTCTTTAGCCTTCATTGTTTAATGGTACGGAGGAAACTATCATCTGCATCTACAAAATACCATGCGAACCGCCGCATGGGCATGTGGCAGGGGGTGTTAGGTCACCAGCCGTGTAAAGGTGTAAGTTTTTGGAGATGGAATGGTGACATGTACTATAGGAGTGTATTTAGTGGAGCTTAATTTTTATTGTGGTCGCTTATTGTTCGCGGAATGGACGATATTTTGTACCTATCTGTTCGGCAGAGTATCTCTCTTATTTTATCGCATCTGTCAGACCTAGAGATGTAGTGATGAGTCATGATAATATTCTCTATGTCGCTCTGCAAAATATCAGTTCTGAATTTATCAAGCAACCTAAGCCTAGCATGTAGCCTCCGAGTCTCTAGGGGCTCCCACCTTAATCCCTCTAAAAGTTGTGAGACACTATATGTATGCTCGTAGCAGTTTATAACGAAGCGCGCTGCTCTCCTTTGTATTTTATTAATTTTTTTGTTTAAATCTTTATGACCAGGGTCCCAAATGCTCACGGTGTATTCGAGGTGTGGCCTAACCAAAGCGAAGTAGCATCTCTCTTTGACTTTTTCATCCGAGGACCTTCCTATTATACGTTTAACAAAACCTAGTTTCTTTAATGCTGTGCCACATATGCTCTGTATGTGTAATCCCCACGATATATCAGATGTTAAGGTAATTCCAAGATAGATCCTTTTGAGGCACAGAAATTGGCCCAAAGGACACGAAGAAGCCCTCTGTTCTCTCTCCCCCTCGCCCCTATCTCTCGCCCACCAAATTCTCCTTCCCCTTCGTCCCGTACCCCTTCCCCTCGTCTCGCACCTTAATCTCCTCTTTCGTCTCCGTAGATGAGCATGTAGCGACCGTCGAATACAATTGTCATTTCCTATCAAAACGCTACGAACTATTCGTGATGAAGAATGGCGCTCTCCGCTTTCATAAATGTAAATTTAGCTATTTTCACTCTTTTGGCGATGATTTTATGCCAGTTTTGGCGATTTGCGCTGACCGATAATGGACGAACCTCCAGAAAAGAAACCCTAACTTCAGATATATCGTGGAGATTACACATACAAAACATAAGTAAGCGCAGCATTAAAGAAACTAGGTTTTGTTAAACGTGTAATAAGAAGGTCCTCGGATGAAAAAGTCAAAGAGAGATGATACTTCGCTCTGGTTAGGCCGCACCTCAAATACGCCGCGAGCATTTGGTCATAAAGATTTACCCAAAAAAATTAATGAAATACAAAGTAAACCAGCGCGCTTCGTTAAAAACTGCTACGAGCGAACATATAGTGTTACACAACTGTTAGAGGGATTAAAGTGGGAGTCCCTAGAGACTCGGAGGCTGCACGCTAGGCTTAGGCTGCTTGAGATATTCAGATCTGTTGTGTTTCAGAGCGACACAGAGAATATTATCATGACGCCTCACTACATCTCTAGGCCTGACAGATGCGATAAAATAAGAGAGGAACTCTGTCGAACAGATAGGTTAAAAAAACTCGTTCTTTCCGCGCACAATAAGCGACCACATCAAAAACTGAACTCCTCCAAATACACTCTTATTGGATATGTCACCATTTCATCTCCTAAACTTTTACATCTTTACACGGCTGATGACCTACCACACCCTGCCACACGCCAATGCGGCGGCTCGCGGGGTAGTATGTTGATGTAGATGTAGAAAAGTTGGGCTAATGATAAATAGGAGACGAGATCGTTTTCCTCTTTGAAGCGGTGTCCCGTATCGAGGAATTTACGTGAAGTCAATCCGCCTAAATATTATAACGGGCATGTAAGGACGTTTTATTATTAAGGAAGGAATTAATAATCCTGCTTCGGCGTCAGCCAGTGTGGGACTCCAAAACTGCGCTGAGTTTGCTGAGGTATTTGCCGCAAGTGTTTCGAGTGTTACTTGGTCTTTAAATGTATGCGCGAAATGGCACGTTGGGAAAAATGTGTTCGAGTGATATTTTGACTGTAAGAACATCGGAAAATTGGCCTTTCAAATGCACACCTTCTGGTTGCTTGTGCGTCTAGCGACACATTCCTCGGGCTAGAGGATATGCGGAAAAGGAATTGCAGAGAAGGGAGGGAGGGAGAAACGTGTGCAGGCCGAAACGTTTGGGGGTAGCGAGGATTTGGAAGTGGGCCTGAGGAGAACTGATGCCGTCAAGATAGTACACGCGTGGGCTTCGAAGAGTTATGCGGTGAAACTTATTACGCTTAGCGGAGCAATTACCGTAGAGTGGGAAAGAATACTTTTGGTTAAAAATGACATGCATCTTGGGCCGATTTCATTAACCTCTTGGACTTAAGGTAGTGAGAGCGAAATATCATTTTACCTAGAAATCAATGAATTTGGTCTCATTGTAAAATTGTAAAGAAAAATATATCAACCTTCCATTGACACCAAAAATTCAACCCCTTACCGCATTACTTTCCGAGATATTTGCCACAAAAATACCAGCCATTTTACATGGGAAATGGTATGTGTATGCACTCGAGAGATACCTTATATTAAAAATGAGGCATTTCCTACACTTTGATTTCGTCAAATAACCAACAGTGTGTAGTTTGCATGTTTTCTCTACTATTTTTGAAAATAAATTACATGGTCACCGCAGTAAACTTTTCGGGATCACAATAAACCTTCCGTTTTGATGGTGTTTCAAACGTACTGCGTGAAAAAAACGAGTCAAGGTAAAGACTTATTTAGATATTTTCATTTGATTACTTACAATTTCTGTCTTGTAAAACTTATTTATAGCACCATTAATAATCCAACATTTAATTCGTGTGTCTCACAGCTGGTGAAATTAAAAAGTATAATTCGAATATAGTCTCTATTATGGCTAGGGAACTATTCGCTCGCGCCACCTTAAGTAATCACTAATAAAATCCAATTTCCATGAAATTGGGCCAACTCATGACTTGTTCGTGTTTACATTGTGAGACATGGAACGTAGATTCTTTGCTGCGAAGCCAAAATTTTGTCGCGATTACAATATATATCATTCTGAAGCCTTCTACGCATTTTCACGATCCATCTTTTGGATTACATTTTTATGATTCACGTTTGAGCTTAGTATCGATTTGAGTCCAAAAATATTGTCCAGAAGAGTTGAAACTTTCCCTTGTGGCTCTCTTTTTTATAAATTGAAGGAATATATTCCAGGGCGATTTCCAGAAAGTTATGGAAGGCAGGATATGAGGGAGCTTTGGCGATGACGTCTCGTCGGTATCCCGTCATCGTTGTGGAAACCCGTTCGAGGCCACGAGCGAAACACTCGAAGGCCTTCAACGACCCATTCACCCCGCCGTGGATAGTTTGTGGGGATAAATGTAGCGGACCTCGTTCCAAACGGGAGATTTGAACGCTCGGAGTCACCATATGCGCGCCTACTCCTCGGCATTTATCCCCGTGTGGAGGCTGAGGGTGGCAGTGAAGTCTATGCTGAGGCGTCGGGAGGAGGATGAGGCCGGGGTGGCGATGAGAATTTTGTGTCGCAGGAGGCTCGGTTGCTGTTCGTGCGGATGCTGAGGGGAGCGGGCGTGTGACAGATGTAGAAAGAGGGGCAGAGCTTGCTCGAGATCAGTCAAGTCAAGTCAAAGTCAAAATGTGTTTATTGCTATTGCATAATATCATATTTACATACATACATAATATTTTATACATTAATATATGCATTACAATAGCCCCCGCTATAGAAAATAATTCCTCTTCAGGGCTAGTCGATAAACTATTAGTCGTTAGGGTTAGTCGTTTATTACTATACAGAAGAGTGTAGCAGTTTAGTGTTTAACGTTGGGTTGTGATTCTCTTTTCTTCCGGGATGGCTAATGGTCCGGCATTCACCCGAGGCATGGGTGAAACCGGCGAAACCCCATGCAGACCGCCGTGTAGTTAACAGATGTTAAAATGCTGAAGGAGAGTGATGAATTGTGATGATTCTTCCTGGTGACTTTGGATCCGGTATGTCTCTGAGTTGGATGTTGCTGCCGGAGATTCTAGGGCACTGGATGTTTCTGCTGTCTGTGATGTAAAAAGCATATTTCAGCTAATCGCTCGAGATGGGATGGACTGTGTTATTAGCGGTGCAAGAGGTAGAAGGCGCTCGAAGATGAGGATGGGAGAAGAATTTTTGGGGAGAGGCTATATGATGAGGATAGGACACGTCTTGCATCTCGCTTGGGATGGTCATTTGTATGGCAGGGAATGGACCTCGGTGAGGGCGAAGGATTTGGATAGTGGAGTCGGTGATCCGATGAGGAGGGTGTGGCTCCACCCGCCCATATGGAATGTTAGGGTCCCACGTTGCTCTGCGAGTCAAATCGAAAAGGTTTACATCTACATCTAATAATAGCCTGCGAGCCGCCGCGATGGCGTGTGGCAGGGGGTGTTGGGCCACCAGCCGTGTAAAGATGTAAGTTTTTGGAGACGGAATGGTGACATGCATTATAGGAGTGTATTTAGTGGAGCTCAATTTGTATTGTGGTCGCTTATTGTTCGCGGAAAGAATGAGTTCTTGTACCTGTCTGTTCGACAGAGTATCTCTCTTATTTTATCGCATCTGTCAGACCTAGAGATGTAGTGAGGAGTCATGATAATATCAGAATATCAGGAAAATATCAGTTTTGAATTTATCAAACAACCTAAGCCTAGCATGTAGCCTGCGAGTGTCTAGGGGCTCCCACCTTAATCCCTCTAAAAGTTGTGAGACACTATATGTACCCTCGTGGCAGTTTTTAACAGAGCGCGCTGCTTTCCTTTGTATTTTTTTTAATTTTTTGGTTAAATCTTTTTTATCAGGGTCCCAAATGCTCGCGGCGTATTCGAGATGTGGCCTAACTAGATGGAAGTAGTATCTCTCTTTGACTTTTTCATCCGAGGACCTCCCTATTATACGTTTAACAAAACCTAGTTTCTTTAATGCGTCGCCACTTATGTTCTGTAGGTGTAATCCCCACGATATATCTGAAGTTAAGGTAATTCCCAGCTATTTTACTGTACCTGAAATACTACTGACAAGAAAATCAACGAGTGCGGCCCCCGCGATAGGCTTCTGACTCTTCGGGGAAAAGGATGTTCGGTTGGATATGAGGGGTTGGCGACCGACGGCCGAGGTTCTTTGTGGCAATGAAGAAAGGGAGAGTGGGTTGGCTGAAGGATTCTTCCGAGGAGCGGAGGAATTGCGGACGCATTTGGCCTGCTCTCTACAAATAGCGCCGCGGAGAGAACTATCCCATGTAATATCTCGAGGCGCCCTTGACGAGAAAAGCAAGTATGGTTCGGGATTCCAGCGAAACGTTTCCTCCACGGCGGGGGATCGAGCCCGGGCCATCGGGACCGGGAATTGGCAGTCAAAGCAGCGGTTCGATCCTCCCACGCTTCCTCCCGCGCCCACATTCCGGGAAGGGCGTGGTGCACGGCATGGCCGAAGCCTTCACCTCTCCGGCGTCGCCGAGGGACGGGGAGCGGTGCTAGCCGAGAGGGCGCTGGAGCGGTGATCGCATGCACCGAGGAGCTGGATTCGACACTTTGCCAAACCCCGCCTCCCTACGACTCACGCCACGCCCCCCCCTAGGAGACGCTCGCTCCCCCTCAACGGCACACGCACACACGCCTATCGATGTGCATTTGTTCTCCGCCGCGAAACTTCAGAACGCGGAAAGCGGGAGATAATGAATATCTTTTTGTGGCGAGGCAGATTAGGGCGTGTGGTAGAGGGAGTTGAGTCACCGGCGAATCGGATGCAAAGAGAGAGAGAGAGAGAGAGAGATATTTTCCTGCGCTCGAGTGAGAATTGTGCAACCGCGGTGTCCGAACGGCCCATCCAAAGTCGTGGGGCAGTTAACCTATAAATCCTTCTTGCGATCATCCAGTGACTGGGCGGTCCCCGTTGTTCGAGGTCGTCATCGATTGCCTGGATCTGCCGCCGTCTGCTCTCCTCGTTTGCTGCTCTCCTATATGAGGAGGCACGTCTCCACGCCCCCCCCCCCAATGCCCCCCCGCCCCTCCTCGGCGCCGGCCACTCCCCTATTGGCGAGCTCCCCGAGTTGAATGCGGCTGCCGCGTGAGGCGCTTTCCCTCGGGATCTCGGGATCATGCTGCTCCTCCCTGGCCTTAAGGTAGTCCGAGCGAGATAGTTCTCTTATCGTCATAGAGACCATAGTCGATATATACGTTTTAATTTCATCAACTGTGAGACACACGAATAAAATATTGCATTATTAATGGTACAATTATATAGTTTTATGACAGACATTGTCAATAATAAAATGAAAATATCTAAATAAGTCTTTAACTTGACTCATTTTTTTCACGCGGTAAGTTTGAAACTCCACCAATCAAAACGGAAGGTTTTTTTGTGATCCTGAAGAATTTACTGCGGTTTCAATATGGTTAATTTTCAAATATAGTTGAGAAAACAAAAACTACGCGCTGCTAGTTTTTTACGACAACTAAGTGTTAGAAATACCTCATTTTGTAAATAATGTCTCTCTGGAGTGCATACACGTACCATTTCCCATATAAATGGGATGGTGTTTTTGTCAAATATCTCCCAATGTAATGTAGTCAGTGGTAGAATTTTTGGTGTCATTGGATAGGTGAGATATTTTTCTTAAAAATGAGACAAAATTAATTGATTTCTAGGTAAAATAATATTTCGCTCAAACTACCTTAAGTCACCCCATGGATCAAATGTTCGCCTGGAAATGGTTGAATTTCAACTTATGTGGTAACTTATATTCTTCTCTCTTACCAAAAAGGCTATCATCTGGCGAAGACTTGTTCGTTTCGGAACTTCAATTCTTCCTGTTCCCAGACAAATCCATCCATCCATCCACCCATCTTGCGGTACGCTTGATCACCACCTGTATTCGGTCCAGCGTTTCCTCCCTTCGTATTTCGGCGCAAGATGGTTTTCAAGCCCGAAAGAAAAATAGGGCCCAGCAATCGATCATCCGTAATCTCACGATGCATTTAGTACTTTAATTTATCCCCAGCAGTGAAAGATAAAGAATATTATAAATTTCAGTTCAGATAAGGCTGCTTTGGAATCTTCACGAATATCAGTCGGTTGCTCATTAATAAATTGTTCATAGAGGACTGTAAAGAGATGCAATATTTATCTTCCAGATGGCCTGTCTTAACTAGGAAATAAACAAGTCTAAAAATGTAATGATTAAGTTATCCTCCAAGTCTAAATATTACGTTTTGATCGGTAGTAAAAATTAAGGAGCGCAATCCTGAAAGATTTATATGAATGATGGAAATGTATATCAATGACGAATTAAGCTTTTAGCTGGCAATTTGTCAAGAATTCATGTTTTCCGTGATGTCAACCGCGTTTGCTGGGTCATCCGGAACAAACATGAATTCGTTGCATCATACCATGAAATACTTTATGAGGGCAATGACATAGCCATGTGCGACTCTGCGGAATGAAAAGAAATGAGGCCGTCGAGAAGGCAGTCGATCGAGATGATTCGAGTCATCCTGGATGGGAGAGAAGTTTGAGCTTTGTGGATATTCAGGCATTGGATAGAGGAATGTGGCCAAATACTCGCGAAAACCTCGGCCCCATCACCAGCAAACGGCTCGGCCGAGCTCGACGGCCTCCGAACACACCGCTGCACTGAGTCCGTTAGTGGTTCATACAAATCCTCAGAGGAAGTAGAGTATTATCGATACATTTTATGGTGCGCCACAAAGAATGCGTTGCAGCACCACAAACCCTTTCAGTACCAGAGCTACAGTTATGTACCTCTCGATCTTTTTCCTGTGTTCCCATGTCCTTTTGTAAATGAAATAAAAATCCAGAGGTACTTTTCTGGCACATATTTATAGCTGTCTAGTTAAATGTCTCCTCAAAAGAGTGCGCTGGGCGCAAACATTTCTATTTCATATTCCGAAACTACTGTGACAATTTTGGCTGACAAGTTACCCGATTAAAAAAAATTTGCTGTCGACTTAGTATTTGAAAATATGTGTTCTCCTTTTCACATATCGTTTATTATGCATTGATATTTATTATAAATAACAACTATATACATTACTGTCATTTACATTACATAAAATACATTTCTGTCCATTATTTAAAAAATGTGTACAAGTGTATGTGAGTATAGCAATTGCTTTCCTTGAATACTGTCGGTGTTATATGACGTAAATAGTTACGTGAAACGAATTTCTGCGAAATATCTTGAGATTAAATGAGAGTGGGACCGAAAGGATTAATGGCAAAAATAAAAAAAACTTCTCACATCCCTTGTAATTTCTAAGTAATAAGCCTTCAGAGAAACGTAAAAATGTCGATGTAGTTATTCACTCAGGTGAGTGCTGAACGAAGTTTGCCTGGAAGAAAAGAAATAAGTGCATATTTAAGGGAAAGCTACGCGTCTGCCGATAATGGCAATTCTAATTCCATGCCACTACCTCTTTCGTAATTATAATTGTCTGTTAATGAACCATTCCATTCTTGCCCTCGAGAGTCGTCCAGAGATTAGAAATAGTTATCCCTGCACTGGCCTACGAATTCGTCCTTATTCTAAGGATGCCTTAGACTTATTTTTATTTGCCCAATCCAGCAGTGTAATGATGACAAAGTGTACATCAGGGGAGAATTGCAGACGCGTGGTGTGCACTTAGGTATGACATATGTTACAGGCGTGACCAGCAAAGTAATAGATATTCACAAAAAGGAAGAAGCTCACACGATTTTATATTTCGACGGCACACAGCCGCAAGGGCGTAGCCACACACAAAGTTATCTCCAGAAATGATTCTGGAGCCAAATAGGAATTAACGCCAACCATACCACAATACATTACCGCAATGACAAAACACATGACGCTCGAGCCGGATAATACCCGTATCATTAATACCAGACCTCGGTGCATATAACTGATCTCGAGAGACGAATCGGCGAGCATGGCGAATGAAGTGGATTTTCGTTCATCCCGATCCGAACAATACGATGGGTCCATGAATTGCACGAACGAAGCTCTAGGAACGGCGGCACCAGGGTACAGCCGTTTTGGTTTTTGTAGCGTTCGACGATGACGCAAAGATTTTCATCCGAGCCATTCCAGGCCGCC
Source organism: Ceriagrion tenellum (assembly GCA_963169105.1). Classification (NCBI taxonomy): domain Eukaryota; kingdom Metazoa; phylum Arthropoda; class Insecta; order Odonata; family Coenagrionidae; genus Ceriagrion; species Ceriagrion tenellum. The sequence goes on along the minus strand of OY720638.1, from coordinate 9,143,803 downwards.
GCCGATCGGGTCGGGGGGGCTTAAAAGGGGGGGCGTATAGCATATAGAGGGGAGAAAGAGTCGTGAGGAAGGCGGGTGGCGCCGAAAAACGGGACGAGCCCGGTGGCGATCGGGGGAGGTTGCGCGCGACCTTGGGCCACTCGATGGGCCGTCACGAGGGGCGGCCAGGAAGTGCGGCGGGGGAAAGTGGGCCCGCCGCCCCTCACTCGCCTCCTCGCCCCCCTCGCCCATCCGAGATGGGCTTCGAGAGGGATATCCGCGCGGGAGCCGCTCTCTTCTAGCAAAAGTGAATGGGAGAGTGGAATGCGGCGCGGCCCCCGGGGGCGGAGAAGGAGGCGGGCGGCGAAGGGGGCGGGCGGCGAAGGGGGCGAAGGGGGCGAAGGAGGCGGGTGGCGAGGGACGCGGCGGCCGCAATTGGAAGATGCGAAGGAGGCGACGCGGGAGGATGGGGCGATGAAAGCGGATCCGCTAGGGCGTGGCCCCCTTCACCTCGACGGCGGCCTCGCCCTCCTCCCTCCCTCCTTCCCCCCCCCCATTCCCCCCGCCCGGTCCACTCGCCGCCCCGCCCCGGTATCAAAGTCGACCACCGCGCACCCGTGTCCTCTCACGGCAATGGCGAAGATTCCCGGGACACTCGACGATCATCGATGCTTGCCTACGTGCTGTTACGTCAGGTTTTCATGTTTACTCGCTGACTTGCTCGGCACCGGCCACAGAAAACATTCGCGAGGTATTCCATCTACATACTACACCGCGAGCCACCGCATGGGCATGTGGCAGGGGCTGGTAGGTCACCAGCCGTGTGAAGATATAACATTTTTGGAGATGGAATGGTGACATGTATTATAGGAGTGTATTTAGAGGAGCTCAGTTTTTATTGTGGTCGCTTATTGTGCGCGGAAAGAACGAGTGTTTGTACCTATCTGATCGGCAGTGTATCTCTCTTATTTTATCGCATCTGTCAGGCCTAGAAATGTGGTGAGGCGTCATGATAATATTCTCTGTGTCGCTCGGAAACACACAGTTCTGAATATCTCAAGCAGCCTAAGCCTAGCGTGCAGCCTCCGAGTCTCTATGGGTTCCCACCTTAATCCCTCTAACAGTTGTCTAACACTATATGTTCGTTCGTAGCAGTTTTTAACGAAGCGTACTGCTTTTCTTTGTATTTTCTTTGTTGATATTTTTAGTTAAATCTTTATGGCCAGGGTCCCAAATGCACGCGACGTATTCGAGATGTGGCTTAACCACAGTATTTTGTGAGGGAAGCACGCTGGTTCCCTCAATCCACGCACACGCATATATATATATACACACACACACACAGCCCGAAGGAAGGATGCACTCACGCGGTCGAGGAAGATTCACTGGTCGTGATCAAGTATAAACTATGAAGGCCGAGTGTGTGCTGGGTGTGGCAGTTGGGACTCACGAACCCCAAAAAGGAGCACGAGGATGAACTTCTCGAGTTTTCGGTCAGTCATGACGCGCTGTGGATGGTCCGTGTCCCCTGCTAAACATTTCCTTAGAAGCTGCTCTGTAGAACGTAAGGAATTCTACAAAAATTGACTCTTTCTCTTCGGAACTAGTTCCTTTTCTAAGGATCTGTACGGAACATGAGAGCCTGACTCTACAGAACATTCGTTCTGTAGAGTTATTTTCTGCAGAGCAAAATAACTCCTTACAAGCTGTTCTGTAGAACTTCAGAAACTCTACGGAAACATGTGAGGTTTCCTTGAGCTTGTAAGGAGTTCTACAGAGCGTCAAAGGGCTTCTGTAGAACGTCCTAAGGAATTCCGCAGAACGTCCTAAGGTATTCTGCAGAACATCCTAAGGTCTTCTGTAGAACGTCGTAAGTAATTCCGTAAAAATGTGTTTCAATACTTTAAAGAATATCTACATAAATTTTAAGAAATTCTGTAGAAGTGTTTGTAGGGAAACTATACAGAATTTTTTAGCAGGGTCGTACGAACGGAAGATTCGAAATGCCAGGCATCATCTTCTACTTGGTCCTTTCTGTACATCGTCCGGAAAATACATCAATGCTTTTGAATGGACGAATTTAATGCTATTTGTAAATTGAACTTTTACAAAACTCAATTTATTCACAGCACGCTACCCAGGTTCCAACGCTTTAGCTTCATCGTCATGCTCTGTAAAAGTTAGCCAATTAAATGGTTCACATAATGAAATACCACGAAGTAGCAAAGTAACTTGTTTTTTTTTTTTGTAAACTTTTTTGACGAATTCTGGTTTTTGCGACTGCTAAATAATGTCTTAAAGTGTATTCTTTATCCAGGGGTTGAACGTGTGTTTCTGATGGAAATTAATAGAGCAGCCGTTGCTTGGTTAAAATTCATACCAATTGATTCTGGATTGATTGATCCGGGTTATGCAATCGCATAACCGGTGGAAGTCGCAAGCCGTCACGTTGGAACTGTTCGGAAATACTTAGTCGACTGTTATCCCGTTTAAATCTCACGTTTAAACGGGAGCCGAAATGAATAATTGTAAATTGCTGATTCTCTATTAATTTGAACTGTATTTTACAAATTTGAAGTGTTTTTGGGCTTACTAATGGATGTGAAACACTCAATTTGGCAAATTTAGATTTCATCGGTAGTCGTTGAGAGAAATCAGCTGCAATTATGGCCATTCAGAGTCTCCGATTTTTGAAGGAGTGTGAATTTTATTGCATCCCGGATTTTACGTTATCATTCAAATTACATTTCCTCGCGGACTCACTCTGAGGAATGTGACTTAAGTAACAAAATCTCACTGAGGAATGTGACTCAAGTAAGAAAATCTCACCTGTCATCTAGTTTCACTTTAACCCATGTTATTTTGATGGGCCATTATATTGCGATTACAGGCCGTATTTCGATCGGATCTCATCACTCCATATTGCACCTTAAGTGATTTCTCCTGCAACATTGTTAACCTCTTCTCCCGCAATTTCTCCATAAATTTTGGTCCAGGAATGAAACGGTTGGTTGACGGGGAAATGGATCGGGGAGCGGCGACAAACCAACCTTCGGATCGATGGCTGCCAAGGATTGACAACACTCTATCAGTTTATTCTTTTCCTTTGCATACTAAAATGGCTCCTAATTCTAATGTTAATATGCCATAAGTATTATTGGCTTTGACGGAGAACATAAATAGGGAATGTGCCATGGCCGAGTGCGTAGGTACTCAATGGCTCAATGCGTATGCGTACCTCGCTGCAGTGCGTGTCGAACATGAGGACGCGAGGGATGAATTCCATTTATTTCTACTCATCCCAGTAACCCAACGCCGCTGTCCATCCCATACCGTGCCTCCCCGCCCCCCCACCCCCCGCTCCTGTGGACGTGGAAACGCCCCCACCCACCAATGCGTCCCACCCTCCGATGTCTGCGCGCGAACGGCCAGCGCCTCGGGGGCACCGCTCACTAGGATCCAGGTTACGGAAGGAGATCTGGGAATCGGAAGGGAAAAAAAGAACCTGGCCGTATAAATAAATTTACCGTTGGCTCTCGAGCGAAAACCGGTCTACGGGCTGCGTGAGTGCCTTCCCTTTAAAACAGAAAAACGGTTGCCGCTCTCTGTCAACTCGGTTTCATTTCCCCGTCATCAGCTGTTGACCTAAAACGTGAGCAACGTTCATTTTACACTCTTGCTTATTTTCGGTGCAGGTGAGGTGTTGAGATTTCAAGTTATAATTTTTTCTTTGTCAGGGAAGAGTAATTTCATTCGCGTTCCAAGATCGCATCACTTGGGCATCAGATCAGACGGTGCAGCCTTTGGTGCGCGGAACGCTCGAGGGATCCGCTCACCACCCGTAGAGATCCTTCTCTTTGACTGGGGACCGAACGAACGATCGTTTCGGTAGACCAGTTGCGATACCGTCGAGCCACGGAACATTCCGTTCGAGTATCTCTAGACTGCATGCGTGGTGTGCTCAATTTTAAATGATAGGTCCTTAAAATCTACTGCGTGCAGTTAAGGTAGTTTGAGCGAAATCTCATTTTACTTAGTTATCAATGAATTTGGTCTCATTTTAGAGAAAAATATCTCACCCTTCTAATGACACCAGAAATTCTACCACTTAACACGTTACTTTCGCAGATATTTGCCAATATAAACCAGCCCTTTTTCATGGGAAACGGTAATTGTATGCACTCCAGAGAGACATTATTTACAAAATGAGGTATTTATAACACTTGGATGTCTTAAAAAAATAACAGCGGGTAGTTTGTATGTTTTCTCAACTATATTTGAAAATTAATCATATTGTCACCGCAGCAGGTTCTTGGGTATCACAAAAAACTTTCCCTTTTTGAAGGAGTTTCAAACGCACCGCGCGAAAAAAATGAGTCAAGTTAAATACTTATTTAGATATTTTCATTTAATTATTGACAATTTCTGTCATATAAAACTATATAATTGCACCATTAATAATGCAATATTTAATTCGTGTGTCTCACAGTTGGTGAATTTAAAACGTATCTATCGACTATGGTCTCTATTATGATAAGGGAACTATGTCGCTCGGACTACCTTAAAATGACTGAGAAACTCAACACGTAAAAATTCCTGGGAAACTTGAAATTGTCCCTAATCATGCGAATGTGCTCAATGAAATTGATATTACGCTCTATACTACGAATTTATGGACTAATAAATTGAGTCTGAATATTTCATTCAAATGAAGGTTTGGATTTTTCAGCTATTTCTGTTGCATTGATTCAAAATGTTTTCGGGGAAGTTGTGGGGTTTACATAAAAAAAATCGCACAAAGGTTTTTTAAAATCTTTTTTTTGACAAGTGGTTGAAATTTCACGTGGTAGATGCATGTGGCTATATATGTGATTTATTCAAGTTCTTACGCTTTGACAAAATATAAATGTTAATCAGAGCTGGGAAAAGTTTGAATTTTGGATTTTTCTCGAAAAGTTAACGAAGGTAAGATGAGAAAGGACCTGTCAACTTGTGAATCAAGAAATCGTTCCGGCCAATAACTGCTTTATTGTTAAATTTTCCCAGTCGTTTTGTCGCCCGAAAGCCGGGAAACAGTTAAGACATTGAGTAGTGCACACTCGATACTCTCAAAATGTTACGTACGAGTACGAAATCAAAGAGATTAGTCGTGACCGTTCGTTTCGAATAAAGTTATCGATTTTTTCTGAGTGGCGGAATCCGGCTGTGGCCAGTGGCAGCATGGTTCAGAGCGATGTTTCAAGTTTTTGATCCATTTTGCCCAAACTTGCCTCCTATTAATGACGTTGAAACTACATCCGTGAAAAATAACCCCCGGAGGTATTGCAATACGGATATTATGAGGAAATTGATGAATATGGACGTAATCGGGAATCTTATAGCCCTGGTTCGATGGAAACTGTACCGCATAACTCTCCCGTGGATTGTTGTTTTCTGTTGATCTACTAATATATATTCTTTCACCTCGCCTCTCTTTCTGTACCTAAACCAGTATTTCACGTTTTTCTTTTTTTGATTTACCCCATTGTAAAGTGATATTTCATGGTTCAGTGCATTTGAATATCGCCCAGAAAATCCGGAATCAATTGGGCGGAAAAAATGGGGAAAAAGGCATTATCTGAGCGAAAGCCTGATTCCCGATGCTTCGCTCTCCGCTTCGCATGTCTTGCTCGATTCTCTTATGCATACTCGATGAAAAGAAATCAGTTCGTCACAATTCACTGAAAAAGCTGGTCTTTTATAAAATAAGGCCTGCCGTGGGTGAACAGATCGGCGATAAGAATATGGATACTCTAAAATTATGTTCTTCAGTTTATTATTAATCTTATTAACTGGATTATAGACTCAAACATAGGTCAAAGTCACTTATTAGGCGTGAAAAAATATATAAAAAGAAATTCCGGGAAGTATCGCTAATCGCGGAACATATAAACAATAAAACCCATGAGGTGTAGCCGTAACATATAGAACACACAAAAGAAAACTCGAGATTTTAAATTTTCGACCACATCCGTAAGATGAGATATATTCATATATTAATTTTAGAGAACATAGAAAGATTAATTTGCATCTGGGAAATTATGTCCGATCTTCAGTTCCTCCCCTCCTCCTATCCCCTCTATCAACACCCTCCCCCTACCCTCTTCCCTCCTCTTGTGTCACCAGCAATGTCGTTTACCACTTACAATGTAAACTATGCCCAGCTTTCTACGTTGGAAAGAGCTCTACGCAGCTTAAGATAGGCATCAATAATCACCGAGCTAATTCTAATAACCCATCCCAATCTGCTTCCCTTCCCGTGGGGATACAGGCCTCTCATCATAAGAAATCTTTCAAATAATACTACAATGTTTCAGTTCTTTACTCCCTTCCACCATCTGCTTCCACTCTTGAGCTTAATTCGGTAGAGCACTCTTTAATTTGGCTCTATCACGCGTTCCTCCCACCAGCATCAATGTCTTTCTCAAATCAACCTCTCCTTCCCTTCCCCTTCCCCCCACCTCCTCCTCCCTTCAATCCTTTACCCATCACTTCCACCTAATATTCTAGAGAAGGCGGTTGTGTAAAAACTTCACTGAGGATCTCTCGTGTGACGAATAGACGAAAATTGCCACAGTAAGGCAGACAAAAAATATAGTGATACAAAAAAGAAAAACACGGGAAGCTCCCTCAATATTTAGTCTCGCCGCGCACCTTGCTCGCAAGGACGTAGAAGAATACGAAGGAAGGGTGGGGACAGGAAGGCGTGAAGTAGAGACAATTTAAACGTAAGAATTTGGTCTGAGTAGAAGTGATGGAGGAGGTTAGAGAGATTTATTGAGTCCTGGCGGAGAGAAAGCTTGGAAAAAGTAAATAAAAGAGGACTCGAGATCTTTAAGTTGTATGGGAGAGAAGGGAGGGGAAAGGGAGGCGAGAATACCCACCTTAAAAATATCATTAAAGTTGAGTTGTGGGAAGAAACGTGGGTGGTGACAGGGAGGGAAACGGAAAGGGAAGGTGGATCATTGCACCTAGAGCGGTGGCTATTCATACGGATGTTAAGCGCTGTCGTTGTTAAACCAATGTAGAAGCTGGGGCATAGTTGACAAAGGAGGATATAGACAACATTATTGGAGATGCAAGAAAGTGGGGGGACGCACGGAAGAGGAACGGCAAGGAATTTATCAGGCAGAGGCTGGGTGATGAGGATGCCGCAGGTTTTGCAACGCGGGCGATTGCACGGGGTCGGAGGGGATTTAGTGATTTAGATTTGAGGTGGTGAAGATTGATTTAGAAGGTGTAGTGATTTTAAATAGGGCAGAGAGGTTGTGGGGGAGTCTAAATGTGAGAGAAGGACAGCGGGGGAAAATTTTGGAAGTATTGAGGTTGTCAGAGAGGATGGAGTAGAGGTTTTTAATGATACGACAGATGGAGTGAACTCCAGGGAAATAGGTGGTACAGAGGGAGATTTGGTCACGAGGGAGCTTATTAAGAAAGAGAGATTTAGAAGAAGAGGGTTGTTGTCGGATTTTTTTCTGAAGGAGACGCTCAGGATAGCCTCTGCGAAGGAGGGATTGGTGGAGATTTAAGAGAAATAGGTCAAGAGAGTCGGGGTTGTTGCATATGCGGTGACCACAGATAGAGAGAGAGTAGGGGAGGGATCGTTTATTTTGGGAAGGGCAGCTGTTAAAATGGAGATATTGTTGCTTGTTTGTAGGCTTGAGATGGACGGTAGTGTGAAATTTAAGGTTGCATAGGGAGATGTCAGCATCCAGAAAGGTGATGTTAGAAGCAGAGATGTGAAAAGTTAATGAGACAGAGGAGTTTAGGGAGGAGATGGAAGAATCGAGGGAATCAAGGCTATGAGGCCACGGAACGAAAATGTTATCAATGTAACGAAGCCAAAGAAGATGTTTAGGAGAGCTAGAAGAGAGAAAATATTGCTCAAAGGCACCCAAAAAGAGATTAGCATAGGAGGAGCTGAAACGACTGCCCATGGCGCCATTGTTATCCTTATACTTGAATGCTTCAAATGATGTCAGTCAATAACTAAGTTACCTTATTAACTCTACTCGTCGCTGCGACGTAACCACGCTCCACACAGGTGATGTTTACACGTATTAAGACGTGTTCTACACGATGTATGCACCCACGCTACTCAGCAGCACGGTGACACTGCAGACTCATCGACTCAGCGAGCATACTCAGCAACTCAGTGACTCATCAGGACTGATCGAGTCAAGGGAGGCAAAGGCTGATCTGAACGAGGAGCAGACACTGGGCTTGCAGTGCGTCATTCACGCTTCAGGACCACAGGCAATTCTACCGTCACGTTGACCTCGCACCGTCTGGCACCTTCTCTCCCGATTTTACCACCTAGCACCTTGTGCAACGATTTTCAGTTTTCGGAATACACGACGCAGGCGCGGCCCCCTCCTTGAGGGAAGCCGTTCCACTACTCAGCGGTCTTGGCGTCAGCCATGGCGACGGGAGCAATCCCGGCACCATGCCACTGGTAGGCGCCCAGGCAGTATCCTCCTCTCACAAGCGCGATCGGCGATGAACGCATCACCACCTTCACCATGCGTGGTCTATCGGACCAGCATTCGCCGGAAGCTATCCTGACTGACATGCAAGCCATGGGCATCCTTGCCCGTAGAGGCGCACTGGTCCTAAACAAAGGAAATCCAATCGGCGTCTTCGTCGCTGTAGTGACACTGACCCCGGAATGACCCATCGGCGCTCTCAAGCACCACAAAGCCATTGCTGATGAGAGCGTCAACGTATGTCTACACAAACATATACACCCGCAGATTTGCCACCGCTTCCATCACAGCAGCTTCTTTTGCAACACTATCCCCCTCTGCCTCCAATGCTCCGGTGACCACGAGACGAAGGACTGCACCCCGGACCCAGTTATGAAATGAACGAGTTGCGGTGGACCATAGGCCACCTATGACAAGGCCTGCACCAGATGGTGCAGTGAGATAAAGATGCTTGAGCAACGCGCCCAAAACGCCCGCGACAAAGGGCGGGCGAAAAAGACCGGTGCCGCACCGTCTCCTGCACCTTCTCATCCTCCCAACACCACCGGACCAACCTCATCCGGAGTACAAACTCTAGGCATCCAGAACGCCTGGGGCCGTGGCAACGCTCCCCGCGGCCAACACCCGGAGTGCAGTATTCCAAGCCACCATCTGGAAGTCGCCGCGGAAACCGAATCATACACGAGCCTTTCCGATCTCATATTCTCACCGTGAGAATCCGTAGAGTCCCTCAGCGTCCCACTAAGGCAATTCCAAGGTCTAGACATCACTCCCTGGACTAGCTCCACGGCCTTTTCGGGGCCAATGACGAAGTCTCTCTCGACAGCATCCTTGCGTCGCTGTCAAGCATAACCACAGTCATGCAGTCTCAACTGCTACAACAGCAACAGCAAATGCAACAGCATCGACAACAGCTTCAACTCATCACTACAACACTGTAATGTTCCTCCCGGGAGAGCTCAGACGAGATCGGCGATATGCTGGGCGCCAGTGAGGGTAAGGATTCCGCCCGCACTCGGAAGAGGGAAAGGTTGAAGAAGGAAATAAGTGAAATAAAAATTTAGGAATTCTCTCAGTGTAGGTAGTGTCGGTTAACCACTCGTTGACACAAGCACCTGTTCATCATCGAGAATTGGGACGGGTAGGAAAAAGGACAGGGTGAAGGAAAAGAAAAACGAATAAATTCAATGAAACGAAAAATACGAGCCAACTCTATCGAGTCTAGACCCCAACGAAACCCAAAAGACGAAACCCTAACAAGTCTCGCGAGCAAACAGCTCCAAATGAGCTCAGCTACGAGCTGACCTCAGCACCTCCCGAGCCGCCTCCCTATGCCTTTCCCCTGTCACTGGAGGGTGGTCTTCTTCCCTCTCTATCAACAGCGGTCTCCGCGGCTGTTAATGCAAACAAGAAAAAAGAAAAGCAGCAGTAGCGACGGGCTTGACATCGCTCTGCACTGCCACATACGATCTGCTCTTCGGGCGCGCACTTTGCCTGGTCTTGACAGCGACCGCCTGCCGGTGATCTTCCATCTCGATCGCCGCCCAGTCATCCTGCCGGCACGCACGAACCCTGACTACCACCACGCAGACTGGGACCGATTCCAGCACAACGTTAACGACGGTCTGCAAACCTGCTTCACTCCACTCTCCCTCGAGACGCCTGCGGAAATCGACACGAAATGCGAAGCAGTGACAACGATCGTCCAGGCCGCCATCAAGAATTCGGTTCCTTTGAATACCGTTCGCAGCCACAACTACCTCACTCATCCGCCGCATATCATCACCGAAATCCGAGCCAAGAACCACCTCTGGCGTCAGTTGCAACGAACTCGCTGCCCATGGGACAATGCTCGGGCGAACGCCACGAAAAACCGCACGAGGGATCTCATCAACGAGTTCCGGAAGTCGTCTTGGGAAAAGAAGCTCTCTTCTCTCTCTTTTCAGGATAGCTCCCAGTGGCGTACGGCACGTGCTCTCCGTGGCGGAACAACAGAAGAAGCACCACTTCGCACGGCCGACGGACCGATCTCCATACCACACGCAAAGGCTGACCACCTGGCGGTGCACCTCGAGGAGTCCTTCAACCTGGCCCCGGCAATAGCAGGAGCACTGAACCCAGTCATGGAACCAGTCACTCTCCCGAGAGAGCCCCTCATCCCTCCAGAATGGGAGGAAGCCGCTCCCACGGTCACCACGTAGGACCTTTTAAGGATCATCAAGCGACTCCAACGCCGCTAAGCTCCGGAACCGGACGGCATCGCGAATGAGGCGGCACATCACATGCCAATCTCCCTGGCCATCATGTTACTGGCAATTTTCAACGCGTGCCTTTTTGTTTGACTCTACCCCACCAACTGGAGACTGGAACGCGTTGTATGTATCCCGAAAGCAGAAAAACCTCCCAGCTCTGCTGTAAACTTCCGGTCGATTTCCCTACTTAACACGTTCGGGAAATTACTTGAAGTGGTTCTACTTCCCCACCTCGAGCGGCTCACCGAAAACCTGAATGTCCGACCCGAACAGCAGTTCGGCTTTTGGGACGAGCACTCCACCACTCATCAAGTCGCTCGCCTGCTCAACTTCATCGTCAAAGGCTTAAACAGGCAACACTCCACCATCGGTGCATTCTTCGACGTGAGCAAGGCGTTCGAACGTGTGTGGGACGAGGGATTTCTCTGGAAGCTGGACTCTTTCGGTTACCCAACATGGCTCACCTCCATGACCAGGTCATGGCTTCATGGGAAGAAGTTCTCGGTGAGCTGGAGAAGAGATTATCGCAGCAACGAGGCATCGGCACAGGCGTCCCGCCGGGCAGTCTACTCTCGCCGCTGCTCTTTAACATCCTTGCAGCAGATATGGCACACAGCTTCGGCCATAACATGCTGTCGGCTCTATATGTTGATGACACTACACTCCTGGTACAGTCACTAAGACAGCACATAGTGGCAAGATACTTCCAGCGCGCCTTCGATATCCTCGTTGACTGTTACCAGACGTGGAGACTCGCAATCAACGAGGGGAAAACGCAGACCATCGTGTTCTCCAAGTTATCGCGGAGCCTGACGAACTCTTCGTCGGATTGACGGAAGTACAGGCGTTCAGGCTCTCGCCGCAGGGATTACAACCTCCGTCCCCGGTCTCAAGCTTCCGCTTATACCTAGGGACTTGGAAGAGGGGGAAGGAAGGGATTGGGATAGGGAAGGTTAGCAAAACCCCAGCCCCTTCGAGACCGACACCAATGAGGCGGATAGAGGTCAAAAGGACCTCTATGGGGCCTCCGCCTCCCCGAAGTGCTCGTATTAGTTTGGTTCCCCCAAACAACTGAGACGAGTAACCGTCGGCTCCGCTTTCGCTAGAGCCTACCGCACATCTCTGCAAACCGAGAGAGCCCGTTGCCCAATTATTTGGGATTAGGTGTCCCTATGATTCGCTTTTTGGGTTGCCGCCGTGCGGTCTACCGACTTACGTCATTGGAGTGAGGATCACCGGACCCATGGAGGGTCAAAACGGACCAATTTTAGTCAAAGGTGTGAGTACAACCCACTCCTCAATAGGTCCCGACAACCCATTGACGGAAGTACAGTGGAGAGAAGCCATCACATACCTCGGAATCGTGATTGATAGACATCTTAATATGCGGAGACACGCTGCCAGAATTGCCGCCATCGCCAGCAGCCGCCGCTCACAGCTTTGTCTTCTCTTCGGCAACTCAATTATTCCCCTACATCACTGCCTTCAGCTCCTTGACACTTTCTTGCGTTTCATCATCACCTACTCCGCACCCGTTTGAAACGGACTCCTCATTTCTGATGCCCGCTCCATCGTCGAAACATCCGACTGCACCTCCATCCGCTCCGTCCTCCAACTGGGTTGGAATCCCGAGAACGCAGCCTTATGGTAGATGTCAAAGTAAGAGCCACTCTTCAACCTCCTACGTCGGCGCACCACGTAATTCTTCCAGCGCCTCAACTCCTCATCCTTCGATGAAATCCGAGACATCGGGAACCACTTGGTCCTACCATGGAACAAACACCCTCAACCTCGGACAGGCACCGGCGCTGAGGAAGACCAGCCTCTCGGAAAGGGGAAGCATCGCAATCTCCGACTGAGACAGGCGCCTTAAGGTCCTCCCAGGGACTAACAGAGTGGCACTGACTGCGGTGCTGGCGAAAGGAATTGAATTATCCCTACTTTGGAATCAGATGGACTTCATAGACTGAAAGGCCCGTGTGAGCCGGCCCGTCGAAAGCACAAAGGAAAGTTCCCGTGGCGCTATTACCAGCCTCCTCCTGCACCCGCGCTAGTCCGTGGCTGGACAAATGCGTGGATTAGTGATTTAAATTAGAACAAGGGCTATTTTATGGCCTCGATTTCTTTTGTGTATGTCTACATAAAGAAGTTTCAATGGTGAATGTTTTCACTTCCCTAACTCGCGCGGATACATTTATGGTGTGTACACGGGTCAAGATTCGTTGACTCGATTATGTGGAGCGATTGGATCATTAATATATAGACCTAAGGAATACTTTCAGTGTGTTTATTTGTTTCTTAGCCTGCAGGGAAGAGTTTGCTTGAGAAAATTCGAACAATTGAATGAAATTACTGCGAAGGATATTTGAATGTAAGAGGAAAAGACGTGTTATTAAAAATCCCTGTCAGGATCTCACGGCCCTTGTAATAGCAGCGGATGGCGAATCAGAATGGGCAGTTTTAGGCAAGCAGTTGGTCACTTCGTCGTCTACGATGAGGTGAATGCTGCCCCATCCCAGAATACTGATATCATTAATGTACGAAATGAGTAGTAAATGTTCGAAAATATTACCCTTGGTTACGACTGATGTGAAATGTAACTAATCTGAGATAACTCTCTTTAAAGCGACCCTCTGTTTGCTGCCATATAGTATTACTTTGAACAATCCTCACGGGGGGACGGAAATACATTCGGATTATCCTGTTAAGATCCCACTAATTGTAAATATTGAATTTCCCTATTTTTTTTATTTTCACGTTTGCTTTGGGAATGGTGACTTCATATTTTTCGCACAGTTTCTCGGGTTCTTAATTTTGGAGTAATGGATTCTTCATTTTCGGGTTTTATATTATTTGTCACTTTTGAGATTCCCGGAATTCCACCCTCTTGCACCTAAGTTCAGTATGGATATTTTTAGGTTTTTTCGGAACTGCACTAGTGACGGCTCCACTTGTTTTCCAGTGGAAATTATCTCTCGTGTTTCTTATCAGAGCAACGGTTTTGGCTTAAATACTAGAATTTTGTCAAAACGCTCAATAAATCCCGTTTTTCAGGGGCGATACCGCCGGACTTCCAGTTTTCTGACGTTGCCTGCCACGGAGTTCCGATTCCAGGGTTCCATACCTGCCAGCCCAAGGATCACAGGTGCTAATCCCACCCTTTGATGATTTTCTCTTAACAGGGCACGGTCATTTTGGTCCGTTGTTACTTGTTAAAATGGTGGATCTTAAATGCCATTATGACTGATTTCAAAAAAATGGGAAATAGACGGAAAAACAGAAACTTGATCCGCTGAGGGCGCATTTGGCCAATAAACGACCTAAGACATACATTAAAAAATGATTAATACCAGTGCCCGTACTTTTGCCTCGTAGCGAATGCGAGTATCCCTCAAAATACAGATAAGAATATTTGTTTAAATTCAACCATAGGTCTAGAACACAAAGTTAAATTTAATGAAACATTCGTATATGTATTTTGAGGAATACTCGCATACTCGCGAGAAAAAAACATTTTTTTCTCCGTAAGTCTGATACAAGATGTCCCGCAACAGCTTCAATACGGTTTACTGAGAAAGTCTTATTCGAGCATTTTTCGTCGTATTTTCTAAAAATTAAACCCTTGTTAATCCTTAATGAGTGAGAACAATGGAAAACGACGTGCATTTGGCAAACAGTTACAGAGTGGCCATGCTTCAACTTCCGAACCTTTGGAACTTGGGTGGCTTCATACCTTTTTTGGTTCGCTTTGTGTTGTTCTTTTCCGCTGAGTGACACTGGTTCCTTATCATAAAGTGGCCAATCCGAATCACGCTCCAGTAGCTAATTGCTGTTGATTGTCTCCCCGGCGGCTGTGTGCGGGCCTGCTATGATAGTGCTTTCGGAGGTGTTTGCATAAGCACATGCAGCTATTCGTGTTGCTGTCGAGTTGCAGGAGAACGTGTCCGGCCCGTGGACCCTATGCCCTAGTCATCTGCAAATAAGTTTTCCCTCAGCCGAAAGAGATACTTAACATCTTAAAGAAATCTTTGGTTTACAGTAATTTGTCTAGTTCTTCTCAAATGAACTGAACACTGACAGCATCAACCCAGTCATTCCGTTAAAGAAGTTATCTTCAAAGAAGCAGTTTTAATGTTTGAGAGATGTCGAGTTTTATTTAAATAAACTGGCAAACTCTGGCACAAGGAATATGACCAAGGCAAGGCGCCGCATGACACGTGTCACAAGTATGAGGGTGTAAAGTAGTTTCGATTTCATGAATAAAATTCTTATGCTGTAGTACATTACGAATGAAAATAGCGCGCCTTTTTTCTGAAAATCCAGAGCGTGCTGGTGGAATCAAGAGGCCGCTCCGCTCTGCTCGACGTTCTCACTGCGCTGGATCTCCTTCGTGTGCCAGCGAGGCGACCGTCATCTCGAGGATCCTCTCCACCAATCGATGCCCACTATTAATTACCTTTTCCCTCCGATACGTTCAATCCGAGCGGGCTCCGAATGGAGGGCGTTTCTCGTGGCGTAACAATTAGGAGCAGTGAAAGTGGCCGCGAAGGCTTTCGAGCGGGGAACGTGACGAGTCGCTCATCCGGCGATTGTTGTTATGGAGCGGCGGTGACGACACCGAGGGACACCGGAGTGTCCAGCCGTCGGCGCTGCCCTCTCCCCCTCACCAACCCCCCTCCCCCCCGTCAGCCTTCCCTTGGGCGCCCCTCCGCGCCCGTGGTATCCATTTGCCTCCGAAATCAGCGCCGCTCCGTGATTATGGCATCCATTGCCCTCTTTTGAGCGCCGTCAATTGGATCGCATGCATCATTCATCGGAGTGGAAGCTAATGGCGCGGCGTTGGATACCTCGAATTGGTATCATTAAGGAATGACCCTGATTCTTCACCGCCTGGGAAGATTGGATGTATGCAGTTTCCTGCGGTAGGCGAGTGTCTTTCGCATTTATTCGATGCAAATACGCGGAAGGGAATCGGGTCACGGAGGGCTTTCCGTTGAGGGGTTCCCGTTTCCCCATTTCGTAAACAGAGTCAATGTCATGATGTAGGTACCATTGGGAGACTGATTGGAAAATATAGTGTAGGGCACTGTTTTCATCTAATTTGACGCTTTGATCGTGAGGGATACGGAGGAAATCGTGGCCAGTGATAACTCGTGTCGAGAGTGGGAGGACTGTGGGCCCGAGGCGGGTTTGCCCCGGGATTATGTCTGGGCTTAGCGAAAAGCCCCTGAGCAGAAAAGTCCTAAATTCTTGCCTCTACGTCGTGCTTTCCTATGAGATTTTATTCATAAGATGCTGATACGTGGCAAAAAATTAAAGAAATTTACGAATTTCTCATCGGTTGAAGAAGACCCCTGTATCTTAGTTGGCCTGGGAGTCATGCTTTTACCGTTCCTTCCTTCATGCCTAGCACCTCGTGTAATCTACTATGTACTTATACCTCGTGTGAGGAGCTAAACGAGTGAGTGTAGGTATAATAATCACTACAGTTAGAGAAAGCAAGAAAGGAGGAAATACAGTTGCAGGTATAAAGTGCTTTTTTAGGACTTCATCCACCGAAAGTGTATTTCGCTGATTTAATTTCTCAGGTGGAACCCTTACGAACCCTTGCAACGCAACAAACACGTTGATGGATGACCATCGAGTTTCCCAGACATAGATTAATTTTCTCCGGGACCCGAAAAAGGTAATCTTGGATTTTTCCAGTCGATTCTTTGTGAATCAATCACTGCTCTGCTCATTCCGACATTCGGAAAGCAATGAAGCGTCTGCTTCTCGCGGAGCAGCCAACAGGGATGCATCGAGTAACAACGTCAAACGCCAATCTACACTCTTTCACTCCGAGAGTAGTGGTGTAGGCATTTATGGTATGCTAGCGACGGTTTCAAGATCCATCTAGGCCAGGGCTTGAAAGGAAAACTGTGACAAGATTCAGTTGGGCAGAGTAGAGTAAGTGCAGACACATGGCCATCACGGATGTCGAGTATGTTTCCGTTTTAGTACTCGGTAGAAATGACGCGCCTTGTGACCTCAAGTATCCACGACTTCCGTTCTTGTTGCAGCAATTGCCGCTGCATGATGTGTTGGTTTCAAGTGTGTTATTCTTTCGTTTTAGTGACTAAGTCCAGCTCTTTTACTGTTATTAATGAGCCTTTTTCCAAAAACTTTACTGATCATTGAATGTATACGCCTGAAGTTAAATCTAAATGACGGTAAACGAGCGATGAATTTGCGATTTTGAGGAATTGAGGAACCATGACAGCGCATATTTCATCTCATGTGGCATATTGACTACGTGTACACCGCGGGCGTAGGCAAAAACCTCTCACGTTAGGTACTTACAATAGTTGCTAGTGTTATCGTGAACGATAAGCGTATGAACAAAAATAATTTCTAAAATGTATTTTTTTAGCATTAAAAGAACAATTTTCTATCGTATTTTGAGCTCTTAAGAACTTTTATCAGGCTTTTGAAAATATTTTTAAAAATTCCCCCCACAGCCTTTGCAAATTAAGTATATTTGTAAGAGCACATGTACGGTGCGACCACTTGAAGGATGTGAGGCCAAATGCGACGGCGTGAATCTCCCTCGTAAGATGGGACGACAGTCGCAACCGCAACGAAACGTCACGTCCCTCCTAGCCAATCGAACTCATCTGCTTATCTGGTGTGACGTAGGTTAGAAATGAGTGGGTATTAAAGGAATGTGGGTTGGATGCTTCAGTAATGTGCATGTAGGAAGGGGTACGCTACTTTGGCTTGACAATGCCGACGTAATAGATGAGAGTCGAATAACCGGTACATGATAGTGGAGTGAATGGCTTGAGAGAAAGGAGTAAGCCTAGAAAATCATGGAAGATTAGTGGAGGAGACTCTTTTTAAGGAGAATTATTAGAGATCCTAAGAAGATGAGTGAGGATGTGACGGTTAATGCAGTAAAAGAGGTATGCAAGGATTGGGCTGAATACATCTTATTTTAGGAGAGTCGGATTCACCGGTTTGTCGAGTAGAGTTTCAATTATTTTCTCTGATTTCTGCAGCAGGGAACAACATATGCACGGCGGGTATATATGTACTGAAATCTTAAAAGTATGCAAAATATATTTTTTTCACCGGCGATAAGGAAATTAATGTACTTGAAGAAGTATCTACGGGAAGTATCAGCAATGAGATTTTGAAGTTCTGTCATCCGAGCTTGACAAGGTGATCCGTGGTGCCAGGAGTGGGGGTTAGAATTAAATATTTGTAAATGCACCACAGTTAACTTCCTGCGAGAGTCATCACACAAAGGCCATACCTATACTGTAGGTGGAGTAAAAATCTTCAGTTACAGTAAAATATTTTGGAATTACCTTAACTTATGATATATCGTGGGAACACACATACAAAATATATGCTGTACAGCATTAAAGAAACTAAGTTTTGTTAAACGTATAATTGGAAGGTCCTCGGATGAATAAGTAAAAGAGAGATGCATGCTGGTTCGCTCTTGTTAGGCCACACCTCGAATACGCCACTAGCATTTGGGACCCTGGTCATAAAGATTTAACCAAAAAATTAATAAATTTCAAAGAAAAGTAGCACGCTTCGTTAAAAATTGCTACGAGCGAACATAAAATGTTTCACAACTTTTGGAGGGATTAAAGTGGGAGCCCCTATAGACTCGTAGGCTACACTCTAGGCTTAGGCTACTTTAGAAATTCAGATCTGGTGTTTTTAGAGCGACACAGAGAATATTATCATGACACCTCACTACATTTCTAGGTCTGACCAAAACGGTATCATAAGAGAGATACACTGCCGAACAGATAGGTACAAAAACTCGTTCTTTCCGTGCACAATAAGTGACCACAATAGAAACTGAGCCCCACTAAATACACTCCCATAATACACGTCACCATGTCTCCTCCCAGAACCTTATCCCTTACATCTTTACACGGCTGGTGACCTAAAATCCCCTGCCACACGCCCATGCGCCGGCCTGCAGGGTAGTGTGCAGATGTAGATTACACAGCGTGCAAAATGGTCTGTTGTTTCAGTCCATTAGGCCATATCATTGACATCATAATTAGCGCTAACTTAAAGCGAGGATACATAATCAGCATAGTGAATAATTATGAATTGATAGATGTATTTCATGATTGATATTCCATTCCCGCCATGAGCATTTACGAAGCGTCGTTTGGAATGTTTTACGGACTACATATGAAATATAGCACACCATTCTTGTCTTTCATTGCAATTGGTGGCCTAGATTGCTGTTCAGTAACATATTGGAAAAGTATTTCAATAACGCGCATTGTTTTGATTAATTACAGTATTCAACTGTCGCAAACTATGCCATTGTAGCGATTTCTTTTCACTTTTTATTTCAGTTGGAAGTTTTGGGAGCTATAAATTTTACTTCTACAAGGACATGGGTGTCATAATTGGTGAGGATAGTGAAAAGGTTTATCGTGTGTTTAAGCGGCAGTGTTTAGAGTGGCATACCAGTGCTTACAAATGTTACTTATGCGCTGTGATGGATTGCGTGTGTGCTCGTGGTGATGTATTAACATATTAAGGTCAATAAGAGCCATTATTCATCTCTGGAGCTTGTGTGTTGTGACAGGTATTGTGCTTTTAGAGTTATTATACAAGGCTTATTCTTTATTTGAGGGTAAATTGCGTGATCGTTTATGTCCAAGTGAATGGGTGATGATTATTTTATCAACTTGTCTGTGCTGTTTTATTGTTTTATGTGTGTTTTATGTTTTTATGTGTGTTTAATATTGTTTTGGACAATCATATCCTTGAGTAGTTGAGAATATTGTTTAGTGGTGTTCAAGTGACTACCAGTGATAAAAATTACTATACATGTTCTGTAATAGATAACACGGATGTATATATATATACGGTGATATGTCTGCAAGTAATGTGTGGTAATAGGCAATTTGGACTTCAGATGTGTAACGTTAGTCCGTATTTTTGAAGTGCTGTTATCAATCCACACATTCCCCAGCGGTCCCACAAGATTTTCAAGAGGCTAATTGCGAGATCTAACCATCTTAATACATACTTGGACTAATTAGAGTAATAAAATTGAAAATATCCGTGATGAAATAATTGAAATTTACTATCACATCACTTTCCTTGATACACTTATAGGTACATCATTATTCTCACTTCGTATGCATCCAAACGTCGTCTGTTCAGCCGGATCAGTGGTGACAATAAAATAAACAAACCAACATATACATGAAAACAATATGCTTTGTTATTTTCACGCGTAAATCCTCAAGCACATATTTCACACTATTAATTTCATACACCGTCACCGTTAGATACAAGTTTCTGGACATATCATTCTCCGGGTGTTGTCGAGATGTAGACGGAAATGAAATTCCAACTAAACTTTCTTTAATGGCTAATGTTTGCTGTGTAGCTACACATTATGCCTAGGCCACAAAAAAATTTTCATTTCTAAAATAACCTATTACGTTCAATGATAATTGAGCATTATTTTCGTAGTCCAGATAATTAATAAAAATATACACACGAGATATTGTCAGATTGGTATGTTTCGTTCAAGGTGACAATTTGTTTACAATCAGCGCGAAAATAAGGCCTAAAAAAATACAAATACATGAACCTCATTTTCGTTCGAAGTAAAGTATAATAATAGTATTCGAAGACAGCATTGAATAAAATTTAGTAGAATTATTTATTAAAAACATTCTTTCATGCACCAGACTCACGGCATCAATGGCGAAGATCTCAGCTGTTTGTGACAAAACGTAAATATTGCTCGACATTGGCTGCCTGAATATCCAATTATTGAACCGGACGATTTTCGTGCCGTAAGGGGCGGGGTTAATAATTGCGTTAGCCGACGCCTTGAATTTCTGCACCGTATTCAGAATCGCTTCCGACGCTATTCTGGAGCGAGGATTAGAGTTATCCAGAAATAGCGTCGCCCGATTCAGAATAGCAGCCAAACGCACGATAAACCTCCTTTTCACTATCCTCACCAATTATGACACCCTCGTCTGGGCAGAAATGAAATTTAGGACCGCTAGCTGTAATAAAAAGTGAAACGAAAGCGCTACAATAGGGTAGTTTGCGACAATTGGACTGCTTTTCTGAATCGGGCGACACTATTTCTGGCTGACGCTATTCCTCGCTCCAGATTAGCGTCGGAAGCGATTCTGAATACGATGCAGAAATTCAAGGCGTCGGTTCTGTAACTCTATTATTAACCACGCCCCTTAGGGTATGAAAACCTCCCGGTACAGTAATTGGTAATTCAGGCAGCCAATGACAGCAATGTTTACGTTTTTCACAAACAGCTGAGACCTTCGTCATGGATGCCGTGAGTCTGGTGCATGAAAGTGTTTTCAATTTCTTCGGATACTATTATTATACTTTATTTTGTTTCGCATTCATCAGGTGATAGATAAGTCTCTGACTATTTTAGATTTTGTGAAGGGGATTTCAGTATAGGAAAGTCTGGCGATGTTTGTTATGTATACCTATATGAACATATAACAGCTACCCGTGCTGGGAAAACAATTTTAATTCCTATAATGATTGTTTACCTCAACATTGTAAAAAAGCATATTGTTTTCATGTATCTGTTGGGTTTTTTAATTTTATTTTCACCACTCATACGACTGAGCAGACGACGTTACGTTCTTACCCCCCCTCCGCCACCTCCTCCCCACCCAACCCCTCCGTGCCACCCAGTGAGTGTTCGCAATAGCGTTTTATGACACCGCGGGACAGTTCGTGTGGCCTGCTTCAGCCCACGATCTTTGTCTTTTACTTATATAGTATATAGTATGGGTGGGGAGGATGTGGCGGAGGGGGGGGGGTAAGAATGGTGGTGCGACACCAGTTTCTAGCCGATGGGAAATAATGCGCATGTTCAATGGGCTCTGCATGTAGCCCACAGAAGCCGAACTAATTGTTCACAGCCTTAAATGTTAGCGTGAAGTGCCTGGTTTACCTACTTGAATGTATTCGAAGAGAGGCAACTAGGGCTATCGGACCATGTGAAAGAGAATGGATTGTCTTTTCAAACTACTATTATAGCACCTTTAGCGATCCTTTACACCATATACAGTTAGGGAATTGCCTTAGTTAAGGTCATGGCTGAATAGCGTGTGATGATGCCACGTCACTGTATTCCGATTAGCTGGCGCGCTAGGCTGGACCCCGCCGCGCGATCGAAAAACCGAGTTTATTTTCGGCGCCGCGGATTGTCGCAGACTTTCTCAGTGGAGTCGCATTCTAGAAGCTTCAGTAAATACCGTGATGTAAGTTACTTACGGTTACTCCGTGTCCCTCTTAAATATTTTTCTACCTAAAGCCAGAAATTTGTGAAAAATAGGGTCCGCCATTTTGTCCTATTTAAAGGATAAATATCCCTCTAGATCATTCTAAATTTCAACATGCCAAAGAATAAAGTTTGTTCTTTACAATAATATCACTTTTTATTTCAATAAGCTCCTAAAAACGGTTCTGTGGACTCTTTATTTTGGAGATTTTCAGCGAAATCTCATTTCTGGATTTTTTTGCAACATTTGTTCAACTTTAAACCCTTGTATAGTGTTAATGCGGTAGAATAATATAAAATGAATCACACATTATATGTACCATTAGTATGAGAGTCACTGTGCCAAATTTCAACTTCCAGACTGAAAAAATCCACTTTTTCCATTTTGGCCAGCTTTTTTCGATTTCAGCCCACTGTGCTTCTCTATGAGGTGAAAGTCGCTATTTTTTCTACCCCAAGTTCTCGTAGCGACCCGAGCGATTATCTAAGTCATAACGCCGTCTTTATCAAGAGCAGAGTCACAATAATAGCGACCCAAAATAAAGACCCCCTCAAAAGGGGTCTTTATGGAAATAGCGACTATGATGGCGTAATTGCGCTGGATTCAAATCTGAGATCTCGCAAGGTATATAATAAAAATCTACGGCTGTGTGAAGAATAATGTGACAAGATATAAGCATTTATTATTAGACACGTTGCGAGATATTTTAAAAGTATTTCCGAATTACAATACATGTGCATTGCTTAAACTCGGGTGCACTTAAGACGAGGGGTCATTTGGAGATCTCTCTAAGTGCACATAACAACAATATTCGAAGTAATGGTGAGAATAAAGTGTCGAAAACGCTAGCATATATTATTAGGCATATGGCACAATGTTTTAAAAATATTTCCGAGTTGCATATGATCTGCATTGCTGAGATTGGAGAGTATTTCTGACGAGGGGTCATTTCGGAGATATCGTTGGGTACATAAAACAACCATATTCATAGTAATGGTGAAGAATAATACCACAAAAACGCAAACGCCTAATATCAGGAACATTTTAAAATGTTCTTAAAATATTTCCGACTTGCAAATCATGTTTATCGCTGAGACTAGTGTATTAATGACCAAAGGTCATTTCGGAGACCTTCGAATGCCTTCTTCTGCTGAATTTCACGGGGCACTCTTACCTGAGCTAATTAGTGAAGAGGTAAGGATTTTTGATCTAGATAGTCAACCATCATGGATATATTTGAATCAAAAAAAGAAAAGAAATGGTTCATTCTGTAACAACATGATTCACAAATCACAGACAGTATTTGAGCCAAGTGTTTAGCAATCAAACTTAAAATGAAAGATAAAGCAAGATACAAAGAAACAATATCAACCTGATAAATACAACAATAACATATGAACATAGTAATAAATATCATATACAATATTTAAATACTGGTGTGGGTAGATAGGTTCTCTTGCCCAAGAAATCATCATAGGTTGAGAATATATGCATAGGAAGCTTTAGGAACAAACATACAAAAATGTACTTTCACAAAAATAAGCTATGAGAAATAAAGCCAACCATATTCCACCTGTGTAAATGTCATCAAGTTAAAGCTTCTCTTTCTCCTATGCATGTCCCTTTAAATTGAAGTGAGCAGTTCAGTAACTTCATAGCTTCATTCCTCACCGCACTCCATGAGAAAAATTGTGGAAAGACTATACAGAAATCCTAGTTGATTTCAGAACTACTATTATAAAATATATGTATACTATGCTGAACTCTATATCACGATTTGAAATTACTCAGTAATTGGTATAAGATAATTGTCATATAGCACAGTGAGGTGTACTACTGCTATGTGTGCTTTCAATTATTACATAAACGACTGTTACAATTCTCCTCAAAATCAACAGGCGTTTCGGCTCTCGCCTCAGGATTACAACTTCCGTCCCCGGTTTGCAAGCTCTCGCTTATACCCAGGGACTTGGAAGAGGTGGAAGGAAGGGATGGGAAGGGAAGGTTAGCGGAACCGCAGCCCCTTCGAGGCCGACACCAATGAGGCGGATTGAGGTCAAAAGGACCTCAATTGGGCCTCCACCTCCCCGAAGTGCTCGTATTAGTTTGGTTACCCCAAACAACAGAGACGAGTTACCGTCGGTTACGCTTTCGCGAAAAACCTACCACACATCTCTGTGATCCGAGAGAGCCTGTTACCCAAATATTTGGGATGAGGTGTCTCTCTGACTCACTTTACGGGTTGACGCCGTGTGGTCTGCCGGAGTACGTCCTCGAGGCGGGGATCACCGGACCCATGGAGGGTCAATTCGGACCAATTCAGGTCAAAGCGTGAGTACATCCCACCTCTCAGTAGTCCTCGTCAACCCCTCTCAATCAAAATCAACAATGATTTTCTTTATAATTTCCTCCCCAATATTTCCTGAGACGTAATTGGTGTACCATTAAAGACTAAGATATAAGCTGCAAAACGCCGACTATATTTTGTAAATATACCTCTTCAGTGTTTCCCTGTGTGTTCTAGTATAGTACCTTGAAATCTCCAATTTAATGCGGATCCAAAATTTGCGGAGTATGGAAACCAATCAGCCTTCCCAAATTTCTAAATACGATAGTAATTATTCGCAATCAATTATTTAAATTGTTCAAATAGATTAGTGGCATCAATTGGCATCATTCTAGTGTTTGAGTCTCTTCAATCTTGATTCGTTGGAGTCTATCGATTCACTTGAGTCTCGTGATTCATCTAATCCATCTGTTTTACGAGTCATAATGAATCAAATGATTGAATCAGTTGATTGAATCTTTTAAGTAATTTGAATCACTAAAATGGGGGCCAATATTATAACATGGCTTACGCTCGAACGTTAGGGATCCGTTCACTTTCGATCGAGCTCACTTCATTCGTGTGAACTGTTTCGAACGATTTTAGATGGCCGATTGTACAGCAGCGTCGAACATTATGCTGTAGTCAGATGTACAGCATATTTCTCACTTGTTTCTCTTGAACGCATGATTACGGATCTAGTTTTGAATGATCGATCTTGTTTTGAATCTTTTTTAATAGTCATTAAGAAGAATTTTAGAATTTTCAATGCATGTGAAGTCGATTTATACTTTCTCACGAGTGTTATAAATTGCCCTCAATGCCTTCATTTGATAATTTCAGTCCTAATACCTTGTCAATCTAAGTCTTTAGCGGATAAAAACTAATTCACCGGCTTCAATTGCCTGTTAGCACAGTTTTATTAAAACTATAATCATTTTGCAAAAGTTAAAAGCAGAAAAATATGATCCATCAGAGTGTTGGCTGTACCTTAACCTTAATGAATAATTATAGACTAAATTGATCAAACCAGCGAGCATAATTTACGAAGTTCTTACCAGTAACAGTCAATGAAGATTATGTATTCTAAGAGCATTATATTCTCTTTCCGTTCTTATCAAATCGTATTCCACTCCAATACCAGCATTTTTCATAAATAAAGTTTTCGGCAACATAAAAAGATCCATAACATTCTTCTGAACAAAGAAAATAGCTATTTCAACAGGCTAATGGCAAACCAATTGAACTGCACCTATTTAAAAAAGGAAACTTTTTTCTCATAAGAATGTGATATCACCACATCCTTCCTGATATGTTTCATTATCTAAATACAACTAAAGCTCGACGGATCTCTTAAAATGTCAATGTCCAAATCTTACGCTCGATAGAGTCCATTTAAATTATCTTGGACATAATATGATATGTAATTTCCGGCATCAATTGATTAGGACATTCATCGAGACTCAACGACTATCCTCCTAAAATCTCCTACCCCAAAGCATTTATATATTAATCCACCTACATGGCTATAGTCAAAGATGACCAGCGTATCATCAAGTGAAATTGAAAAGAGCTTGGTAGATCACTTTCACAAGTATATTTCCTGCAGCATATATCATATCTTCCGCTAGATTTTTAGGGCATCTTTTTCATCATAATTGCCACGATTACAACAAGCTCACACTCCAACATTAGATTGAGCTGTATTCAAATGATTGGACAATCCTTGCTAATGATAATAAGGTAAATCTAAAAAACACTTGCTTGAGTCACAATTTAGTCAATGCTAAATAATGAAACATCATGCATCGCACACAGACATGTTATCTAGCTTTCACTTTGGTGAAAATCCCTTGACTTCCAAAGAAAACAAATTTAATAATGTCACTAACTCTCTGACATGAATTTTCCATTCCATCACCAAGCTCCTTTTTGTAGTCAGTAATCGCAGTCTCCCACGATATTTACCGATTTCTAACAACACTTCAAACACTCTGACTAACGTAACACATCCTAAGTCCAAATTGCAAATAACTACACACTTCGCTATATTCGCAGAAATATCGCTATAGACATCCGTGTAATCTATCACAGAACATGTGTAATAATTTCTAACACTGAAAGCCACTTGAACACCATTGAACATTAGGTCTGAGTGGAGAAGGAAGGCGGGCTGGCTACACCGCCGTCACCGATTTCAACTCAAAGAGCCATTCCCGACGGAGGGGGAGAACAGGATGCGACGCACGTGGACCGCGAGGCGAATGGCGATTGGTCGAGAGGTTGACGTACGTCGAACGCCGGGGGCCGGACGAGCAGTGCAGCTTGTCTGATGCTGCGGCAGAAGGAAATGTCCACCGAGTGTCAAAAGAATAATATTTGGTAAATGTAGTTTCATTCAGTCCCTCTTTATGCTCTTTGAAAGACGTTATACCAGAATTCGGTGAACAACACCATTTCATCTAACATTTTACCTTTTACTTCATCCATCCATGTATTGAGTCTTGCGTTATTGGAAAGACCTCTTCGTCAGTGTATTTTAGCTTGAGTTTTTACCGAGGCCGGGATGCATCGATTATCTTGGTAGTTCCATTTTCTCCCGTTTTTTAAACTTATTTTATGAGCACCTTATTTGAGGATACGTTAGTCTTGCAAAATATTCCATTCAGTACTATTCAATTATTTTCGACTCAATAGCGCACCTTGCTCATTCGCATGATCTAATAGCCTTTAAGCCTTTTAAAAAAGCCTTCGTTTCTAATCGTCATGGGGCCATCTCTGCCTTTTTCGGTCCCAGGTTGCCCACAACTTTCAGAAGTGATGAAGCACCTCTGATAGAGCATTAGCAGAGGGAGGGAGGAAACTGGGTTCCGAGGGTGGGTTGGGTTCGGTTTGAGAGGGGAAGGATGCTTGGACGGATTGCTTGCTCGCGATGCCTTGATGAATGCACCTCTAATAAGACGTTGGAATAAAAGGACGGTTGTACCGAGAAAAAGTCATTCCTAACCCTGCCGTAACTGGTTGACGCCCCTGCTCTAATGGAACCGTGATGGTGTTATCAAATACAAATTAGAATGAAGACGAGAGACTGATTTGCTCCTGCATTTCCTACCGCAATAGCAGCTTATATTGACCGGTATTTTTAATGATTTGAGTGACTTGATGTTTGTCAGTCTTCTAATGACTTTGCAATCCAAACCCTGCTTTCACAATCATATATCGATGTTTGCCATTAACCTGGTCAATGTGCGTACTTACTGCGCGTAAAAATTGTTTTGCTTATAATATAGGTACGTTAACTATGTCGTAAGAAGTGATTCGAGGTGTTGGGGAGAGATTCTTGATGAACTGATGACGAGATGCTTCACTTCATGAGCCGAGGATGAAGCCTCGAGAGACGAGCACTTGGAAAGAGCGGCCGGACGGTCGCAACGCGGGAACGTGGGCGTCTTAGCAAAGTGAGCGAGGACGCGGAGATTTGCCGATCATCGGAGGAGGCGTCTCGCTGCGTCGGGATGCGTCGGGACGCCGCCGCCGCGCTCGGGTGCCGCCCCCGGAAGTGCCCCCGGGAGGTGGGAGGGGAAGGGTGGAGAGGGCGGCGGGGGGGGGGGGGGAGAGTGACCCAGTTGCGCACCCCGGCCGACCACGCCCCGCCGCGGAGAAGGGCCTCTTGGGCAACGGGTGCGCCTCGGGCACACCGCTCCCTTTCTACGGCGGCGGTGAAAGGTGCTCGCGGGGGGATGGGGGCGAAGAGCGACTCACGGCCCCTCCACTCACGGCGGCCCCTCCCGGCCCCCGAGCGAGCCCCGTGTCCGCAGCAAAAGGGTGAGTGGTGTCCCTCGATCGGCCGAGGCTGCTTCGATTCGACCCCTCCCGCTCTCCATTCAACTCGTATCAATTCAAGCATGAAGAGGGAACTTACTTCGAAAAATTAACTCGTGTCACTGGGGTGAAATGCGACATTTTCCCCCAATTATATATGGCGCTAATGGTGATGTGATATTAGACCGACTCGTTCACGACGTAATCACCGGCCCGGGGAGCGATGCGTTACGTGATTTGCTGCTAAGCGTTAAGCCTTAGGCGGACGACCATCGCGAATGTTCCGGCCGTGCTCGTGACGCTGAATCGTGCACCCTAATGTGCCGAATTCCACGGTGGCCAGAAGACCACCTTCCCTCTATTTCGTCTCCAGAGGAAAAGATTAGTGAGTCTCATTTTTCCTCGGGAAACGTCCAATCGGATGCAACGAAACACGTTTCACCTCAGCAATAAAACGCTTTGCGTTGGCCTGGCTGGTTAATGCTCAGCGACACACAGTATTCCTCTGCATATTAATTCTTTCATGAAGTCACCCTTAAGAGTTGACTAATCGATCCAAGTTGTGCTTCGCGCCATCGTTCATCTCATGCTCACTTCAAGTGGCTTATTTCTCGGGACAACATTCGCTTAGCAGTAATTAGGTATCGGAGCAATACAATTCAAACGGAGTACTTCAGTTTTGGACAATTAAAGCATGGGAAGAAGGGCTTTGGTTCATTAGTGCATTATATACCTTCGAGTTTTGCTCTTAAGAAGTTGCTGTGTGGAGTGTAAACGTCGCACTCATTATTGGAGAGTGATTGGTAGTCAAGATTGGAGTTGATTGACTTCATGCGCAAAACACCGTTGACCACCGCTGACGAGCTCCAGTGTAATGCGGGTACATGCCGCTCTCGATCGGCGTCCCCCAGAGCGGTGGCCTCCGGTGGCCAGCTTCAGAGTAAAAGCGATCTTTCCGGCTACGACGCAGCAAGAGGAAATGGACGGAAACGCAACCGGCTTTGCCGCGTTCGGGGACCGCCCGCACAGCGAAAGGTCGAATCCGGCCTGGACTGCGCACAAACTTCGAGTCAATGGCACCCGATAACAAATCGTCCCCTGGGCCACCGGAAATTTCCGCCCGGCAAGGAGAAAACAGAGCACTGAATACTTCCCGAAAATGGCGGTATAATCGGCAGGAGCAAATGACATTGGCCACCCATGCCAGATGGTTGGCTATGAGGCGGAAGTCGCCTCATCTGCGCAACGTCTGCTCCTCAGTGATACACCAACACACCAAGATTCGCGGCTCTAACTGGACTTTTGATGGATTTCTTAAAACGTCTAAGTTGAGCAAAAACGTTTCCATTTCCTTATGTGCGATTGTTACATTTACCATTTAACTAGCAAAAACTTTCCGGGATTAGCAATTGACCGAATATCTTAATTAACAAGTTAGCTCGAGATGCACAACGACCACGCATTTTGAACGATCATCCATTTCATCCTCAGCTCTCGTTTACCACGTGCTCCGTGGAAAACGAGAGCTGAGGGTGAGCCAATCGGAAAGAAGCGCCGACGACCTACCCGTGTCGCTAATAACGAGTCAAGAGATGTACGAAGAGGGATCCCACCGTTGCGGACGTTGAACAGTTGAAATGGGTGCAGGTGTGGGAGATGATAAAGAAGAATACGAATTTGGTTCGGTCATTATGGGAGGCCACATCAAGAATGCGGGTCTATTTTTGCCATTGAGGACCAGTGGGTAGGTTTGAGAGAGAGGAAAGATTTGCGGAATGGAGGCAGGGTGGAGAGAAACCCGGCGCCGGCGTTGGCCTGCTCTCAACGAAAGGCACAGAGTGGGACGAGGTTTAGCGTCCCAGTCGACGGACAGTGAACTAGGCTGAAACCTGTCGCACCCACGCAGGGAGAAAAATCCGCCTCGCTATCGAGTCACCGCCCCCTCCCACCCCCCCCCCACTCTAACCCCGACCTCCGACCCTCGCTGCTCCCCACACCTCACTTCCGCCCGCCCACTCCCCCAAAGTCGAAGCCCTGGCCGCACCCAAACCCTCCACCTCCCCATTCCTCCACTTCCAACATCCGATCCATCTGCGGACCCTCTCCGGAGGTCTCTGTTCCCGCTGTCCATTAAAGGTGGGAATTCCAGTTCATTTCGAAATTTCGATTCATGTGATTTGATTCATGTCAATTAATCGTTCTTTTAAATCATTCATAACGAACGAAATGAACCATGGAAGAACCAAATGACTGCGATGAGGGTGCGGCGACCTTGGCCGGCGACTATCATGGTAGCGGTGTCACGCATTCGACACGGCAACAAGTCAAGCATTCAACGCGGCCGACAAGGGGCGACTCCAACATTAGAGGCGCCAGTTGACGCGGCCGGCAATTCACCATTCCAGAACCTTCGAGACGCCGGAGAATCGGCGCGACCCTGTATATATATACGAGTTGTGTGAGAATAAAGCATAGAGAGAGAGATTTCCTCACAAAAGCAGGGCGAAATCATTCACGCGAGTAACCAAAGGACCCAGCATGGTGGTGACCCCGACGAAGCGCACGATGGCCGATGACGAAGATGTCCGCGGGAAAATTTTACTTCTGCAGCAACAGTGCGAGGCCCTCCAACAGCAGCTGCAACTGCAGATACAGCACCAGAAGCAACCGTTCCAAGAGCAGAACTTCGCCCAAGTCGATCGCATGGCCGTTCGCCTTCCGCCGTTTTGGCGCGAAAATCCAAGTTTATGGATCGCGCAAGTAGAGAGTCAATTCGCACTACACCGTATCACATCAGACCTTAGTAAGTTTAATATTATTATTTCTCAACTTGAACTTCGGTACGCGGCTGAAATTTCCGATATTATTACAAACCCTTCGGCCAAAGGGAAGTTCGAGAAACTTAAAGCGGAATTGGTCACTCGTATATCTGCGTCGCGGGAGGAGCGAATACGCCAGCTACTCACGCAAGCCGAAATGGGGTATCGCAAACCATCCCAGTTCCTGCGCTACATGCGTGGTTTGGTTGGAGCGGAAACCATACCGGACACCCTACTGAGGACTCTTTGGAGCGGACGTTATCCAGGCGATAATAATACGAATAACAATTTGGAGCGGACGATATCCAGACGATAATAGCAACGCAGCAGAATCTTCCCCTGGATGTCATCGCCGAGCCGCACGCGGCCGCACGACCCTGCCGAGCATGAAGTTCATCTCCGCACCCTCTTCCGACGCCTGGCCAACAATGGAATAATCATTAATGTCGCGAAGAGTGTATTTGGCTCTCGTGAAGTCACCTTCCTGGGCTACCAAATCTCAGCCGAGGGCACACGACCATTACCAGAGCGTGTTAACGCATTGCTGGAATATCCTCGTCCACCCACCGCCCGAGGTTTGCGCCGATTTTTAGGAATGCTAAATTTTTACCGGCGCTTTATACCTTCTGCAGCCAATCACCAAGCTCCTCTGCACGCCACCATCACCGGGCTCCTTGGCAGCCAGACCGTGAATTGGACTCCAGAATTAGACCGAGCCTTCGCTGCCTGCAAGGAAAACCTTACGCAAGCCACCCTGCTAGCACACCCGGAGAACAACAGGCCTGTTCACCGACGCTTCGAGCTCCTCCGTCGGTGCCACGTTACAACAATTCTAGAAAAATGCTTGGCAACCACTGGCATTCTTCTTCCGGAAGCTGACTCCACGCCAGACGCAGTGGCCGGT
Source organism: Ceriagrion tenellum (assembly GCA_963169105.1). Lineage (NCBI taxonomy): Eukaryota > Metazoa > Arthropoda > Insecta > Odonata > Coenagrionidae > Ceriagrion > Ceriagrion tenellum. Next base: position 9,111,858 of record OY720638.1, on the reverse strand, counting down.
CTACTACAGGGAACTTCATGCGGTCTACTCAGCCATACAACACTTTCGGCATATCCTAGAAGCTCAGCACTGCACAATATTTACCGACCACAAACCATTAACCTACGCGTTTCTCCAACAACGGGAAAAACTACCTCCAGTGCAGCTCAACCAATTGAGTTTCATTGCTCAATTCACAACGGACATTCGCCACGTGAGCGGCTCTACCAACATCGTTGCAGACGCCTTATCGCGTACCAACGCCATCACTGCTCCCGCTCCGGTCGACCCTCGTGAACTAGCTCGCGCACAGGAGGACGACAAAGAGCTCCGCGACCTATTGAAAAGCGACTCATCGTCCCTCCGCCTCCAACGCACCAGCATACCAGGATTCGACGTCCAAGTCTACTGCGACAGGTCGTCTCCACACTAGAGGCCCTACATTCCTGCACCGCTGCGACGAAAAATATTTGATACCTTACATAACCGAGTCACCCAGGAATAAAGGCATCAGCTCGTGTTATCTCGCAGCGTTTCGTCTGGCCCCGCGTGCGACAAGATTTCCATACCTGGGCTCGAGCCTGTCAACACTGTCAACGAGCGAAGGTTACGCACCACACACATTCCTCTGTGGGATACTTCAATACTCCGTCTTCCCGTTTCCAGCATGTACACATCGACATTATTGGACCTCTACCGTCTGCAAATTCATTCCGTTATTTCTTAACTGCTGTGCATAGATTCACTCGATGGCCATAGGTTTGGCCTTTACAGACAATCACTGCCGAAGAGGTCGCCGAGGCCTTTGTCAACTGCTGGACCTCCCGTTTTGGCTCACCAGTCCGCATCACCACAGATCAGGGTCGCCAATTTGAATCAGAATTATTTCGCGCCATAGGCAAAACTTTTGGAATGGACCGTTCCCGCACCTGCAGTTGGCACGCCTGCACGAATGGCATGGTGGAAGGATTCCACCGATACCTCAATCAGCCATCATGTGTCATCCCAGCTTCATCTGGCTCCAGGCCCTGCCTCTCGTCCTACTCGATCTACGCAGCGCCTTCAAAGACGAACTCAACGCATCATCAGCGGAACTTGTGTACGGAGAGCCATTGCGCCTGCCTGGCGAACTGCTTCCCGCACCCCCAAATCCCGAGGGTCACGAGGACGTCACCAACTTGGTCACACGGCTACGACATCAAATGTCTCAACTCCGACCCTTCCCCGCATCTCGCCACATCATTGATAATTCTTTTGTTTTTCAGGACTTAGCGACTTGTCTAACTACACGACACTATCATTTACTCTAGGGTCACCAAATGGCCCAACCACTCTCTCAGATGCATCCCACCTTACACCAACCCAGCCATTCATGTCACCTAGTACAATTATTTTCTCATCAGGGTCACATTCATTCAAAAGCCTCCCTCAGTTTTTCCCAAAACCCATCTTTCACACTATCACTCTCTCCATCCACTGGTGCATAGCACGCCACAGTCACAACTCTCCCAATACCTACTTTCACGCGAACCCAGAGCACTCTAGGGGATACTACCTCGTACTTCCTTACTAGTAACTTAGCTCTCTCATTAAGAATGAGTCCTACACCTTGAATATCGTGTACATTATCATCAACTCTTGACCACAGTGCCAGACCACCGCCATCTATAGTAACAACATCCCGCCCCTTGCGCTTAGTTTCACATACACACAAAACATCCATTCGTCTCACTTTCATTTCATTCAACAACTCATGCTCCTTTCCATACACTCCTCTCACATTCCAAGTACCGATAGTCCAGTTCGTATCGCTAAGTCTGTATCTTGATGGGCCAACCTTATTCAGCTTCCGCCGCCCATCGTGGCTTCGGCCGTCCGAGGCTACTTTGTGACTCATACGAGTAAGTTGTAATAGAGTATGCAAGGTTACCAGCCTTTGCAGTACCGGCACCACGTGCAGCTTTCCCTGCTAACGATTATGGCGCTCTACCGTTCAGTTTTGGTACATTTTCGCCAGTATGTCACAAGAGAAACCAAAGCATAGTAATACCCTAGGCCCGCTTTCACTATTCTACTCAAGCTAGGGTCCCTTCTGAAAGGACTACCTTGAGAGCCAGCATACCTTTGCCCGCGACCCACCACTAGGAGGTATACGCAGTGTACTGACACACCGGGTCACTTGAATTATTTATCTCTATTATTTATTTTAATTATTGCATCGTCACTTTAAGTGGCTCTAAGGGTAAGATTTTAGAGCTTTAGTACATGAGGAAGTAGGTTAAATTTCAATGGCAACATTTGACCCGGACAAACATGAGAGCTCTGGCCTACCCACGACCGGGTCTGTGACCTTAGAGGATGCTGAAAGCTCCGGAAAATTTGTAATAGTAAATTGCGGTGTCTAAAAAAATTCTGAAAGGACTACCTTGAGAGCCAGCATACCGTTGCCCGCGACACAGCACCAGGAGGTATATGCGGTATACTGACACACAAGGTCACTTCGGCGTAATGCATGCGTGAAATATGGGCGAGAATGTTTCTGGTGCATTAATGGTTTCATCACATGACCGTATGCAACCAAGTATCTTCCAGATGTAACGGCTTCACTTTCCCCAGCTGCTGGTGATGGGGAACATGGGAACTGGCTGGAAGATGGGGTTTTGTTTTGTTCCGGGATACCCATGTATAATGTGAAAAGCTTCCGTCTAAAATGTTTCACAGAGCATAATTATTCATTTACGGAAGAATTAGATGCTTGAATAGTCTCAATATAATTGTTTTATAATACGTTGGCATAATAAACTAAGCTTTTGACGCCTACCTTTGTAGCGTTTGGTATTTTTCCCTTCATCAAGCATGTGTCGTTTAATACTTTGGTTTCATTTCAAAATATTATGATATGGTTGTTATTTTTTCTTTCGAAATTGTTACTTAAAATGTTCTTACTATTTTAATTGATTGTTGGATGTGTATTTTTTTGTGAGAGAGTTAAGGGGTTGTTAATTGGAAGTGTTGAAGGGGATTGTTGGGAATTTGGGAGTGAAGGTCGGAGGTGTTCGCTCCAAATGAAGTTGAGTGAAAAAGATTATATCAGTTGAAAATAATTGAGTAAACAAAGGTCTGACGATACTTCTTCATTATTTCTTAAGTTTTCTCACTCTCAAACACTAAATAACAGAACTGAAATCATGTGAGGGAAGCAAACAAAGAAATCAAATTAATGATAGTATCCTTATGTACCCTATGGAAATATTTTGGCTAATACTCCCGATGTGTCCTGGGAATGCTAATCTTTCTTCGGATTCCCTATAATAATATACGGATAATACTCACTGGTGCGCTTTGATACTGAAAAAAGAGAAAATAATGTGGAATATAACGCGTAATGCACCTCCTAGGGTAACTTTGGGATAGTCCCAAAGTTACCCCACTCACGGCTGAATAATTACAATTTTGAGATCATAAAGTATCATGCACTAATTAATAAGCTAATGTAGAAGAAAATAACGTGTTAAAACTTGTAGTTATCAAAATACATACTTGTCGGTGTCGTAGAATGAACAGTTTTTCCCATGCGTGTGAATATTTCCGGAGCACTTAAGAGACTTGAAAATGTGGACTGAGGAACTACTAGGGCGTTGTCAGATGACTGCTTCTGCAACAACTTCCAAGTGGATCCATGAGGTCGCAGAAAACATTACCGGTCACTGTAGCAGCAATTTTGTGCCAATTGAAAAGAAATACCTTTGGTGGGAAGCTCAAAAGCTGTAAATTATGCGTTGTCCCAAAGTTATCCCGTTCTACGGTACACGACCTTACAGAGATAACGCTAAGGTGAATTTATCGCGAGAACATGTGATCATTAAAGTCGTTAAAAACAGTCGATAGCATCTGGATTTAATGTCGAAGTTCCACATTTTAGTATTCTTCGATTGTGCTTGATGTAACAACACGCGGTACAGTTAATGTCACCAGCTGAGAACATCGGCTATAAAACATGCTGATACTTAACTCTTTAATTAACTCTAGTGTTACCGGTAATCAGGTTATTCCGTTCTCGTAGGATAGACTGTGGTAATATCTATTGATGCATGAAAGCCGTTGTATGCACTGCCAACGGTATTAATAGTGGATGGTTGACTAAGTAGCCACAATCAAGATCTCGAGTTCACACTAAGTACAAATGCGTTTACACGTATTCACCATCGGTATATATGATTCTCATGGCAACTTTAAAACATTCGACACGTTACATATAAAGCCGTCTCTCATGTCCTTCCGTTGATTTTACATGACGTGACTAAAAATTTACCTCATACAACTACTAAGAATCGTAGAAATCAGCGTGCACCATTATTGGATGGAAAAAAATAAAATGAGTGACAAAAACATTAAAGAACGGGCTAAATAATAAAAGCAACCCCCAGACATTTTTATATGATAACTTGATACTAGATCTGAAATGGATTGTGAGTGAAATAAACAGAAAATACCTTACAATATGATACAGGTTAATATTTTTTACATTACTAATGGCCTCAGCAACTGATGCCTTCATTTATCCATTCATGTGGAGAATAAAAATCCATGCCTCCACAAAATACAGCAGCACAGATGAATCACACACAATTATTTCTAGGCCTATGGCAATGAATGGGAAGACAGCTGGTGATCTACAGATGATTCAAAAGGCCTTCAACCTGGAATAAAGATCAAGAACCCATAAGTTCCATAAAGTGAAAACCATGTATAAGTTAAGCTTCTCATTTGAAATTAATAAATGACCCCTTCACCGATTCTTATGCTGTTGATATGCAATCAGCACATCAGCATTATAACACTGAACACACTATCATATGCAAATGAGACATTTTGTTGAAATCCCAAAGTGAATTTTTAGGCATTTATTGGTCCTAAGACGTCTACAGAAAGATATAAGGGAAGGTATAAGGGAAACTGAGGGAAGGAGTTAAATACACTGTTACACATGGAAATAATGAGAATTAATGAGGAAACTGAATAGATTTTTTGACCTGAAAACTTCGCTGAAGTCAAGGAAGCAACAGTTATACTAATGTCATGGATTCAGAGATATATTACTGCAGAAATGGCACAATATTCATGCCATTTGGAGTGAAACAATAATCCTTGTTCTAGGTGTTGCCAAATAAGAGAATCTTTTGACTGTCCGTGGTTACCTTTAAGGTTTCCCTCATGTTAAACCTAGATTGAAATCTCAAACTCCTCATTCACTTAAAATGCGTACTGCTGTCATTAAAATGATCCATCAATACAACGAGACTCAAATGAAAAATCCTGCGCTCCATGCGCGTATCAATGGCACCACCAATGTTTTGCGTAGAACAATTATGGCCGTGCGCGCCTATTGCAGTGAAATGGTGGCTTCAGTTTCTGTCGCTTGGGGGAGCTGTATCGCTGCCCACGCGAGTCGTCGCGATATTCGACCGCATCAGAAATGGCTGACTGTCTAATAGCATACATGGATGGATAGATTTAGTTATTGCATCCAACAACGGTAAAAAAATATTGGCAACAACATGCATTGGGATGCTTAGGTAACCTTAAAAGGTAATTACCTGTTTAAAGATTACCTTCTTAAACAAACAAAAACACACATTGCTCTCTAAGGGTAAAACTAAAAATATACATTGGTCAAAGAAATTAACCTTGAGACCCCGACTAACAAACTAGTGAAGTCAACAATAGCCTTTGAAGTGTTATATAAGGATATACAAAAAAATCAATGAAATAAAAAATTAATGCAAGTACGCAACTTTGAATACATTGTTTTTAAAGAAGTTTTCAATATTTGAGCTGAGTGAATAGCCATGACTTCACAGAACACAGAAAATTTCGGGAATTACTCTCCATTTTTATATTTTCTGGCAAAACATTGAATTCCTTAGGCCCCATGTACAGAAATGATCTTTTAATATGGTTAAATTTAGTTTTTATAAATATACATAACATTTTCTCCTCATAACGTACCTTTCTGGAGTAGACAATGGTGAATAACCACTTGGATTATAGATAGATCTTAAAACTTTGTAAACATACAAGTGTCTAACTGGCAACACTTTTAAATCTAAAAACAAAGGGAAAGAGCGTTCATATCTCTTTTAAAACAATATTACTCTGACAATTCGTTTTTGAATTGTTGCTACATGCTTATATATGTTAAAATATGCGCCTCCCCAACATATTATGGCGTAATATAGTATTGATTGCACCAGGGCAAAATGAATTGACCTTAAAAAGGATTTGAGATATTTATTCCGAATAAAATAAAATTTTAGTAGTGCAAATCTTAGTTTTTTTCTACGTCGTAAATATTTATGCCCATTCAATCTACCCTCTAGTGACACACCCAAATACTTAATTACATTCACGCATTGGTGGAGGGACGTGGTGAGGAAGTTTTTTCCGTTTTTTTCACTGAAATATGAGAGAAGTGGGTTTTATTCTGCATCCATCCGTTCCAATAGCCACCAGAACGGGTTCCGTGTTATTATTTTCCCTTGAAATCCCGAGAGAAGAGCGGAATGGAGGGACGAGTGCCAACCAACGCTGTATTCCGCTCTTTGTGAGGTAGGTTTTAAGGTTTCTTCAATGAACTATGATTTAAAATTATTATAATTCCAATTAATGCATTTCACATTTTAAGGATATTATTAGTGGATGATAGTTATTTTATCCAAAACGCTAGCCGTTGGGAGTCACTTCAACTTGGTATTGCTGGGCCGGTGTTCGCCATCACATGTGATCATTTAACGGAAATTAAAATACACTTTGTATAGGTTCACTAGATGGGTTTATTGGGAACGACCATAATGACATCTTCAGATCCTGAAGATGTCATTATGTGGCGAAACCATGGTCGTTCCCAATAAACCCATCTAAGGAACCTATACAAAGTGTATTTTAATTTCCGTTAAATATGGAGAGGTTTCACCAAGGTAAACCTGAAGTTATTGCTCATGTTAGGAGTTTTTCCTATGTTTCAATGTTATAGTGATGGTTTTTATCTTTCGGAGATGTCGCGACTTGCTCGTATGCTTGCTTGAAGCTGATAAAATGACATGGCAACGAGACTATTAACATTTCATCATGTTGTCCTTGACAACATGATTTCATCGTCATGGAGTCCTTGTCAGGCTCTCGTCGTGTGCGGACGCTCGTTCTGTGCTCGTCCTTCAGTTCGTGGACGTGAGATTCCCTTTTTGGAATGATTTGCTGGAAATGAGCCATTAAACCGCAGTGACTTACAAGCTGGTGAAAATGTTATACAGAGTGAGTGAATTGATTCAGTAACATCAATACTCAAGTTATTTGCAAGTTTGATGCAAGCATGCATGTGATTGCTGTTCCCCTCCCTTGCCAAGTGAGAGATTTATTCTACGATGAGCAACTGCTCCGTGTGCAAAAGAACCACCCATAACGCCGTCTTCTTTGTCTATGAGAAGTGTGGAAAATGTTTCCATGGGAACTGCCTGAAACAATCTCCAAGGAAGACATCAATGGCATTAGGGGAAGTGGGCAGTCGTGGAAGTGTAGCGATTGCCAGAGTGTTCACCGGCGGATTTGTTGAGTCCCGGCGGAGAGAAGGCTTGAAAAAAGTAAATACATGAGGACTCAATGCTTTCGTGACCAAATCTCCCTCTGCACCACCTATTTTCCAGGAGTTCACTCCCTCCGACGCATTATCAAAAACCTCTACCCTATCCTCTCCGACAACCTCATAACCTCTAACATTTTCCCTCGCTGTCCTTCTCTCACTTTCAGACGCCCCCCCAACCTGTCATCCCTCTTATAAATTACCAAACCCCTCTCCAAATCTATTATCACCACTAAATCCCTTCCGACCCCATGCAATTGCCTGCGTTGCAAAACTTGTGGCATCCTTATCATCCAACCTCTGCCCGATAAATTCCATGTTTTTCCTCTTCCTTCTGTCCCCTCACCCTCCTGTATAAAAAATAATACTGTCTACATTCTCCTATGCCAACTTTTCCTAAATTTTACATCGGCCTGAATACCTGTCCCCTGAATATACGCATGAATGGCCACCGTTCCAGCTGCAACGATCCGCCCTCACTCTCCGTGTCACTCCCAGTCGCCACCCACGTTTCTTCACACAATTCCACTTTCAATCAAATTTTTAAAGTCGGTAATCTCGCTTCACTTCCCCCCTCCTCCTCTCCCCTCCAATTTAAAGATCTCGAGTCCCTTGTATTTACTTTTTTCAAGCCTTCTCTCCTCCGGAACTCAACAAATCACACTAACCTCCTCTTTCACCCCCCAAATCTCCAACCTCTCTCTCTTTTAAATTCCCTTTTTTCCCCCTTTCCCGCCATCCCCTTGCTTTCCTCACTCCCCCTCTGCCCCTCCTTCCGTTCCATCCGCCTCCGTCACAGGGGTAACCTTACGCGAAACAAATTAAGCTACTAGCCTTGCGTTTTGGCCATGTTCTGATTACGAAAAGATTACCTTCTTCCCTTTAACTCCGTGTATTTCAGCGGTACAATTATTATCGTATACGGGATCTAGGAGCCAATATAACACGTGAAATATATTTATATATCAGTATTAACCTTTATACCTTAAACTAATGCTTGCTTTGACTCTTTAATTCACGACAGGTCGTAGCAATAGAGAAAATAACATATGCCTACAACATCGTCTAGTACGATGCCATTGGAAACCTGATACAGAAAACTTCCCATTTCCCATGAATACTACATGCAACTATCGTTGGGGAAACTCCTGTGTATAAATGACAGTTCCAAAGCTTATGTTTGTCTCTGTTTATCATCAATTGACGTAATGACGTATGTCAGAAATGCCTTAAATATCGTCCGCTACGATGTCGAATAAAACCGAATACTCATTGATCGTGTCCATTTCGCATTCCAAGTAGTTTCAATCGCCGTCATAGAATTTGCTGGGTGCAAATGTTTTTTCTTTTTCTTCAATAGTCCTCAATTAATTATATATGTACTACGTAATAATTGGTGTCACAAATGCATCCAATTTCGTCTTCTCCAATACTAATTGTGAGCATGGTCTGATGAAAAGAGGCCAAGGACACGGAAGGCAACTAGTAGCCATCACATTGGATCATATTTCATCACAAGTAACAGTTCGTACTTGTGGATTGCAGTTGATAAATTTAATAATGAAATGCAAAATCTGCCCATAACATGTTGTGTACTCCCTGCGAAAAGAACTCTACGGCATGTGGGCAACATTTTTTTATTAGCACACCTTCAGCACCAAGGAACTTTGGGAAAGACAATAATATTAGTAGCTGTTTAGATGTCTTATTTATTCTGTTTTGGCAGTCAAACGCAGAGCAAGATGCCATTTTTCATGCACAGATGGCCGCTCGCGGCACTCGCTTTATTTCCCCAATTTACGATATAAAACGCGAGACTATGGCGCTTGTGTTGATTTTGGAGGCAGCCACAAGCACGTTTTATTCGCTAAAATCCTCGATGGACTCAATACATACACAACTGAGCCATAACACAGCCACAAAATTCATCAGATTTCAATGCTTTTGCATAGGATAACCCAATGATTTCATAATCACAACATGGCTAAATGCGCAAAATTCGGCCTCAATTCTCCCCGCTGGAGTGAGCTTCAAGGCTACCCCTGTGGCCTCCATACATCCTTCCCCCTCAGTCCCTCCCTAACTCTACTCTGAAAAAGACGAGTGCTTCATTGTCGAAATATCAGGAGCTTTTTTGTGAGTGTTTTTTCTTTCTCAAGAGATATTTCGGACCGAAAAATCTAGGTACATCGGTAAATGCTCAATTTTAATAAGTTACAATCTAAATTTTCAACATCTTTCCATTAGAAACAATAAAAAGTATTATTGTTGTTGAATACTCAGAGATGAAGCAAAAATAACTTTAGACTCAGATTTCACGGATCAAAAATACTTAGGAGCAACTGGTAAAGTTTTATTTCCACTTATTAAATTGAATTGTTTGAATAATTGGTCTTTTGAAAACTATGATACCTATTACGTCACAGAAAAAGTTAGTAACAAATCGAATTCAGCGGACCGAAAACCTTCAATGATAACTTTCAATTTTGGATGGATATGTATGTGTAAGTAAGAGCGGTGTTAATTTTGGCGAAGCTTCTTCGATTTGGGACGTCTGTGTGGCGTCTTTTTGCCGTTTTGGATGGCAGAGGGAAGGGATTCGGTTGAGTGGTGATTGGCTCCTGTTGCATTTGCTGCTGATGCCATCGTGGCCGCATGGCGGTTGTGAAGCCAGAGAGCGTCGCATTGATGCGTTCTATACGGCTGGCTCTCGTGGGTCTGATGGGAGCCCGAAAGCGAATCGGTTTGCAAAACCATTCGACTGCCTCGAGGGGATGCTGAGGGACGCCACGGTCTCCCTGACAGTGAGCATTGGCGGCTCCGGGTGGAGTGGGAACGTCGAGGCGTGGTCGCGGTGTGATGCGCTGCGGTCCTGGCCCAGTCTGGCGTCGCGTCGCCTCGTTCCCACTTCACCTGGCCGCATCCTAAACACGCCACCTCATTCACCACATTGCAATGCAAGTTGGTAAAACTCCCACACTAAACATTTATTAACTACCGACCAGGGTTTCGACACAAAGTGCCATTTTCAAGGTGAGTAAAGTGTTTACCCCCTCCCTTCTCCTCTCTGATTGTATATATAGCTGAGACTTGTAAGTTTAATTCACCTTGAAAATGGCACTTTTTGTCGAAACTATGGTCGGTAGTTAATACATGTTTAGTGTGGGAGTTTTACCAACTGTTTCATTGCAAAATGGAGATACATAAGTTCCACAAAATAAAACCTGAGATGATTATATACCTCATTCACTATCATCATTCTACCACGGGCCTCTATGGTCTCATCTGCGGCCAACCAGAAGAAAGAATCGGCAAACGTCTTCCCATATGCTCTCGAGAGCCTGAAGCAAAAGAGTCATGCATACTTGTGGAGTGAATATTGTAAGTGAAGCTACAGTATATTGCACAAGAACCTACGGTATGATACAAAGGATCATTGCAGTTCTTCCCCGGTGTAGGCTGATCCGGATCTGTGTGTTTTGCTCATAAGCTTTCTTTCAAAATCTCTATAATTTGGGTTGAAAAGTTTCCTCGAGGAATACCCGCAGCAAAAAGACACCACATCAATCTGCTGATAACTATTTTTTCCACGAAGGATCAGCATTAGGAAAAATTTCTCCGTGCTTTCCTTCTGCTTATCTGTTTATTAGAGCAAGTGTTTCCATTCTGCTTCAAATGGCACTTAAGTGACGTGGCTGTAAAGTGAAACGTCGGTGAACAATTTCAGACTTCATAGGACTTCTGTTGTTGCGGAAATCAAAGTTCTGTGATGGATAACAGTTAATACCATTCTGGCCCTGAAGTGGGTAGCATGCGCAGGAAAAGGAACGAAAAGTACACATTTATGGCCTGTATTAACTTACCTTTTTCATCATAAATAGTATTAATTAGCGATGAGTCGATTCCACTTTTTTCGATTCCGATTCTTTAAAATCGATTCCCGATTCTCGATTCCGATTCCATCGATTCTTATCCCTAATAAGAGGTGGGATATTGATATACCAGTAGCGTACGACTATTACTTAAATTCAAATATTGGCTGAAATAAAATAACAAAGACAATTAAGTCGCTCAAAAAGTATATTTATTAACAAAGAGCAAATATATCCTCAGCTTATTGAGGTTGTATATAAAATGTACAAATTGATAGCCTACACCCAAAATTACTGAGACAAATATGATGTGATAAATGAAATTTGATTTGAATATTTATCCATCTGGAATCGATGGAATCGGAATCGACTTTAGGCGATCGATTCTCGATACCGATTCTAATCCCGAGAATCGATGGAATCGAGAACGACATTTGGATTCGACTCATCCTTAGTTATAATAAATTTTAAAGCTTCGTAAAATTATTGTCTTTGGCAGAGAGAAAATGTGATAATCTGGGAATGTTCTCAACGATGAAATGACGTGAAGGAAGAGTCGGCGTCCGATGGAATCCGCTGCAGTTTGTCAGCGAACGCACGAGGGCATCGAGGGCATCGTGGGCGGCGCGAAGAGGGACGCGTCACCGGAAGCAATGGCATCGAAATGACGCCTCACCATCCTGGCCGTCCCGGGTCCTCGCCTCTCTCCCACTCTCCCACTCTCCCCCCCCCCCTCCCCGCGGTCTCTCCCCCGTGGGCTCGCCTCCCGCCCGCCGTTCCCGCGGCTCGCCGCCGCCGGGCGAGGGGCCGGGGGCGCAGGGGCGTGCGTAGGGGCGTGGTCCGTTCGCGCTTCCCACGCCCCTCGGCCGCGGGAGCATCATCCGCCGCCCGCCGTGGGATCACCCCGGCGACGGTGAAACCGAACACGGGTCCATCCATCCCGGGGGGACCGCCTCTCCCGTCATGCGGCGCGGCGGACGCACGTCATGGGGGGCACCGACGGGAACTGCGGCGGCGGTCTCGCCGGGAGTGTGTGTTGGCCTCCTCTCGCGCTCCTGATGAGCGTTTGGCGCTGGGAGAGCGTTGTCGAGGGGCCGTGAGCGGGCGGGTGCGGCGGGGGTGAAATGGGACTCGACCGCGGAGGCGTTACGAGGCGATGATGGGGGCGTGGAGGGGGAAGGGGAGGCGGTGGGGGCGTGGAGGGGAGGGCAGTGGCTACTGGAAGGGATAAGCGGCGCGGCCACCATCAGGTGAAACGGGTGAACATTGGTCAGTTGCTGCTGTATACAGTTTTTTACATTAAGGTAGTCCGAGCGAGATAGTTCCCTAGTCATAATAGAGACCAATTTCGAATTATACGTTTTAATTTCACCAGCTTTGGGACACATCAAGTTCCACATCACCACATTGCATAATCAATGGTGCAATAATATAGTTTTATATGACAGAAATGGTAAGTAATTAAATGAAAATATGTAAATAAGTCTTCAATTTGATGAATTTTTTTCGCGCGGTGCGTTTGAAAATCCTCCAAAACGGAAGGTTTTTGTGATACTCAAGAACCTACTGCGGTGACAATATGATTACTTCTAAAAATAGTTGAGAAAACATACAAAGTACACGCTGTTAGTTTTTTTACGACATCTAAGTGTTAGAAATACCTCATTTCGTAAATAATGTCCCTCTGGAGTGCATGCACGTACCGTTTCCCATGTAAAAGGGCTGGTATTTTTTGGCAAATATCTCCAAAAGTAATGTGGTAAGGGGTAGAACCTTTGGTGTCATCGGAAGGGTGAAATGTTTTTCTCTAAAATGAGACAAAATTCATTGATTTCTAAGTAAAATGATATTTCGCTCGGACTACCTTAAATGCTGGGAAAGCTTGAAAATGGAAGGAAAATTGTCTGTATCGTAAACAGAGTGAAGGAAAGTGGGAAGCAGGGTGAGTGGGAATGTGTTGAGAGAAATTGCGTTAGGACATAGGAAAATGAGAATAGAAATGGCACAGCTGGAACTAATATGACCGGAAGAATATAATCTTAAACATCTATGTATGACGCGCAAACCATAATAACATATGTTTTGGCTGCGCAATTGAATCGTAGGCATCCAGTTCTTCAGTTATGCTTACATTAAACTGACTTAAATACTTTCATTAAATTACATTTTCCTACTTCCTCACAAGCCATCTCGAGTGGAACCGCATATAAGGAACAAGTACTTTTAGATTCTGGGAGAGAAGAGTAAATAAATCAGGATAAAGGGATGAAAACGTAATCTATTCTTGGTGAAGATGTGGAGTTACGTTTCAGGTTGCCGATCAATAGAAAGTTTGGTTCTCGCGAGCGTCTTAATTCACTCCATTGCGCAGGTTCTCGGCGTCCATTTCGGATGTGGGAACGGGCCTTGTTTTGGCATCATGGCCACCGTATGTGACGTACATTGAAATTTTTATACTATTTGATTGACATGAAGTCTCACTATCCGTTGTGCTCAAGGACAGGTGACAATAATGGTCGCCGTTTGATCAAATATTGCTGTAAAAAGTAATGTTTTCTTCGTTGTTGAGGTGCTGTTGAGCAGGAGAAGACACAGCTCTGCGGGCCCAATTGTCGGTCTCAGTGGAATTAGGGAAGTAGAATGAATGAGGTGGTTTCTTTCAAATTCCTGCGTAAGCGGATTTCATCTTAGCACGTTGACAAATCAGGTATCTGGTATTAAAATCTTTTTGATATTATTTTGACCGCATTGCAGTCATATCAACCATGAGAAAGTGTTTGCTATACTCAGAATCTATCGTCATGTAACTTTTGAGCTGTACTATATTACTTAAATATCCTCACTTATAATACATTCATTCATCCGTTTGTGCATCTCTGCTCCTTATGTTCCTCCTAGCTGGTCTATGACTCGCAATTGAATAGGAGCATTAGGGGAGTGGATTAGAGAAGATATTGAGGCAACGGAGTGTTCAAACGGAGTGGAACAGATAAGAAATGTAGTTAATGTGAACAGATTTTTAAAGTTATCGAAAGAATGGATATTGTCGTATTCTAAAATTGAAAACCTATTAGGCCTATAATGATTACAATATACCTAACTGCACGTACTGTTTATAATGAAATAAATTGTAGCAAATTTTTGTTTTACATTAATGTAATTTGTGTTTAATGTATTACTATTTATATGACTTTCTGTGCATTACATTGTCATATCTGGGTGTAAATTGATATACGTAAACGAATTTCTAAAGTTGTACGAAACCGTACATGTTGTCCTCTATTCAATAATTTGTAAGTAATATTTCTGTTTTACATGAATGTCCTATATTTGCTCGATGTATTATTATTGTTGTACATTGCATTCTATTTTTCTTAATATCGGCAAAACTGATATAATCCAATTAATTGTTTTTATGCTTTGGAAAATCGTGATTATGAAACGCCAGCGATGCTATTTATTTAAGGAAGGCAGTCTCCATACAGGGACACCTTAGAGTCTGTCTTAAGCTCTTATTATTTGTCAAAAATTATGAATGAAAACGTGGAGTAAAATATATTATTATTTCTTTCTGTCTCGTTTTGAATCTCGGTAGCTTTTGGTGCAGCGGAGTTAGTTCTCAAGCTGCACCAAGCCTTTTAAGTATATTCCCCTAGAAATTGACGGACTATTGTTATAGTGTTTATTAATACTTTTTTCTGTAGGTTTATAAATGTTCTATTATCAATTTTTAACTTTTATAAGTTACTATGGAGCGTTTTCGGTATTAATCCTGTTGATGAGATTACTATGGGTAGAAAGATTACTCTATTCTGGTTGCAAAGTTCTTTTATTTCGTTAGTCAGCGGTATATATTTTGGATCTTTTCCTTGTATTTTTTTCTAAGTTTCTGGGGCTTGCGGTGGATATTTTATTGAGGTAGGCTAATTTTTCGGACATTTTAATTGGTACTATTTCAGGCCGGTTGTGTGTTAGTTCTGTCTGTTAAAATAGGTATGTCCCAATATATTTTAATGTGATTATTTTCTGATATCACTTCTGGTTGGTATTTATACCAAGGTGTGTAGTTTTCTGGAATGAAGTTATATTTTTTGCATAACTGTAAGTGTATTAATTTGCACACATTATTATGCCTCCATGTGTAGTCATTTACTGCAAGCGCACTACAGCCATTGATTCTGTGGTCTAGAGTTTCTTTTTCATTATTACACGCTCTGCAATTGTCATTTACTATTGTTTCATCTTTGATTACATATTTCTGGTAATTTTTTGTTTTTATTACCTCATCTTGGATAGCTATTACAAACCCTTCTGTTTCGGCAAAAAGATTACCCATTGTTAGCCATTTGTTAAACCCCTCCTTATCTATATATTGCTGGTCCAATTGATAAGGGTATTTGCCGTGGAGGACTTCGTTTCTCCATGTCTCCTTCTTCTCGTTGTCTGATTTTATGCTTGCTTCTGGTTCATAATCTCTATTTATAAGCTGTAGGGGGTAGCGTTCACGTCCGACTCTATTATCGCCTTATGCAATCTGCTCTCTGTTTTACTATAAAAGTAATGTCTGAGGTTTTTAATTAGCTTGTAGTGCATATTCTTTAAGTCGATGAAGCCACGTCCTCCATCCTTCCTGGGTAAAGTGAATCTTTCCACTGCCGAGTGCTCATGGTGAATTCTGTATTTTCGGCACATCATCCTCGTTGATCGGTTTATATTATCTAGATCACTTGTGGACCATTTAATAATGCCGAAGGAGTATGACAGTATTGGCACTGCATACGAGTGAGTTGCTATTGTTTTATTTTTTCCTGTTTATTCAGTTTTAAGTATTTTTTTCTAATCAAGATATGTATTTAGCTTCTAACTGTTTCTTTGTTCTTGTGTGATCCAGCATTGGAGTTTGGAAGAAACCTAAATATTTGTAGTTTTCATCCTCAGTCATTCCTTCTATTTGTTCTTCAGTTAGTTCTAGTATGTGACTTTCGTGTTTTTTCAGAACATTTTTTTTGTTTATTATTATTATTTTTTCTTGTTACTTCTGTAACTTTCCCCTCCGAGTCCCCGGCTAACATCGGGTTTCGTTGCCGTCATAATGGCCGAGAACTCGAGAGGGGCGGTGCAGAGTTCGTAGCCACTTCCGAAACCCATCGGATCAGTGGCTACGCTGCATTCGGGTCGTGCGCACGAAGCAGACGGAGCGACCCCAAGAGCGACCCCAAGACCCAATAATAATAATAATAATCATTATTAATATTATTGGGAGGAAGCGGCTACGAACTCTGCACCGTCGAGTTCTCGGCCATTATGACGGCAACGAAACCCGATGTTAGCCGGGGACTTGGAGGGGAAAGTTACAGAAGTAACAAAAAAAATATATTATTATTAATATATACAGCAGACATAAACTTTGTTTATTGAGTAATACTAAGGATAAGGATCGAAATTTGAAGGCACAGAGGGATGTAATCCCTCTGTGCCTTCAAATTTCGATCCTTTTTTATCATTTTCTCAGATGTTAACTCAGAACTGTGCATTAAGCTGCAGCGTCTCCAAAACTCCTGTCTGCGTTTTGTTTTCAACATCCGCTATGATGAACACGTCACGCCTTATAATGAAAAAATTAAATGGCTGAAATTGGATAAACGCCGAAAACTGCAAAAGGCTTTATGCGTGTTCAAGGTCCTGAAATCCAAAAACCCCACCTATTTGTATGAAAATTTTATATGTAATGTAGATGCAGGAAAAAGATCAACTAGTGTCACTGAGTTATTCTTAGGCCGTTTTCGAACTTGGCAAATCAAGCAATCTTGCCTTGGAACCTAGTACGCATCGAAAGCTATGACGTCATGGACGCGTCATCACCATGCGCTTGTTCACTAGCTATCGAGGAAAGATACCAAGAAAACGAAAAAGGAGACTTGTTTTGCTTGCTAGGTTTTAAGTTAGAACTCGGGGTGTGATAATATGGGCTTGTATGGAAAATAGAAGTGAAGAAACTTTCAAATGGATACTATTTTATCATTACTACGCATATTTGTGTGATAATTATTATTTGTTTGCGGAAAAATTGATGAAATCGCTATATTATAAGGCTTTTCAAATGGGAATATGCTGATAAAAGATTTGGTACCTAATAGTTGTGTGAATAATTCCATACATTGTAGATGTACCGTCCTTGTTTGAACTTTTTCATTCCCGTCCTTCATTGAACCTACAAAATCTATCTTCATTACTCTGGGAGGAAAATAAATGAAATGAAAAAAATAATGAAAGAAATTATATGAAAAAATTATGGTCCGATGGAAAGTACTCTATGGTAGCCATAATTTCATTTGCAGCATTATTTTTAGCGAACGAACATAATAATTGTTAATATCGTTGACATTGGAGAGGTTTTCAACTGCATTCATCAAAGAAAGGGGACAATATACCATTAGGGTAAATGTAATTTCTTTGCAACTTAATTACCTATGTTAGTTGCAACGCGCGTATTTATCAGTTATCAGTCGAAGATCATAGGTAGTTTGTTTGGAGTGTAATATATTAAAATACTGTTACCTGTTTTTTCATGTAGACAAGAAATATTATAATGCCTTTTTGTGCATAAAGACGTTGTCTGTGGTGGAATACAGTGAGCGATATGTCGTCCACTTCAGCAGACCCTAGCAATCGAAGCATAATAGTTATTCACCACACAATGGTATTTGAGAATTATTTTATTCATAAGCAATAAGATTAAAAAAATAATATTCCCTTTTAATTTGTCGGATACGGATGGGAAGCATTTTAAAGAAGCAATCCACTTCCATCAACCACAAAAATTATGGATACGGATGGCGCTTTTCGTATGTTTCACGAGATGAAGGCCGCATGATGTCTCTTCCATCGTAAAAGGGCTACGAAAGTGTCAAGTAAGCATTTCACTTTGCTTGCCTAGGTATCAAGATATCTTGATATCAAGTTAACTAGGCGTTTGCCAAGTTCGAAAACGGCCTTAGTCCCTAAATTCCATACCTTATTATTTGAGCTCTCTTTCCTAATTTCCTCCTGCAAGTTATGGAATTGTTTACCCGTAAATATTGGAACCTCTATCACAATTTCGATGTTCAAGAGAAACATGACTGAATACCTATCAAAAATTGCTTAGTTTTTTGTAATATTTTATGTTATGGCATGCATTTATTTTTTTTCTATGTTCCAGGGGACTTATAGTCCCAGAACAATAAAGACTATTTTTCATTTCAATTTCAATATGTGTTTCACGATAAGAAAGTGAGGGATAGGGTTGGGCGGTATATAGAGAGCTTCCCACGCGAGTATCCGACTTCAAATGCTGGCTGGAGCCGGCGTGGACTGCCGATCCCATCTTGCATGCCACGTTGAGATCACTTAAAGGGCGATACCCCGTCTATTGGTTGGGACGTTGAACTCTGGACCCACTGGAGGCTGAGGTCGATGACGGGTCGTTCCTACATTGCCTTTGGCTTCATTCCATTAAAAACCTCTTGGCGTCACCAACCAATTCTTGTCTAAAACCTACCTGCTCAAAGACCTCTGGTAGGTAAAGCCTCCTAGCGACTCATCCTCGTCGTGGCGAACCTTCTCCACCTCACGTTCCCTTTCCTATTCTTTTCACCCGGAATAAAGGAAGAGATTCCAAGTGCTAAACGACCTTGAAACAACACAATTCCAGTTCAATGGTATCAGGCTCAACTATGTGGAAGTTGATATTCACAAATGAAAAAACGACTTCGTTTCCTTCCACTGATTTATTTTCTTGGTACGACATGTTTCGACACATAGAGGTCATTTTCAAGTAAAAAGCAAGTACTTGAAAATGACCTCTATGTGTCGAAACATGTCGTACCAAGAAAATAAATCAGTGGAAGGAAACGAAGTCGTTTTTTCATTTGTGAACACAATTCCAGCTTCATATGCCTTTACTGGAATGCATTTAATCTTTGAGGGGCCCGTGAATTTCATTCCATTTACCTCATAAATCACCTTAAGATTTTCACAATTATTCGGATAATGGATTATTCAAATACGTCAACATCTAGATACCTGTGGGCTGCCACAGGGGTGCATGGCAGGGTTTGTTTGGACGCCAGCCATGAAAAGTGAAGCGAATAAATTGAAGATTATGCATCAATAGAACATGGGTGAATAATATGTTAACGGGGTTTCTGGCGTGTAGGAAGGAAGTCTCCATACATATCGGTTCGAAGAACATCCTTGTTTTGTCCCTTCAATAAGTTATAATGTGTGGGGTTATAATGACATCCTACGTGATATCTCGAGACTTTAGCGATTTGAAATATTTGAGTAACAAAAGCCTTGGTTATAGTCACAGAGTCTCTTGTCGCTCCCAACCTATTCCTCTCCCTGCTCATTCGTAGCAGTTTTCAACGGGGCTTGCCGCTTTCAAATGTATTTTGTTTAGTTAGCGAATAGAAATATTTCAATGTAGAGTTCCAAATGCTAGCGGCGTATTTTATATGTTCCCTAAACACAGCAAAATTGTGTATTTCATCCACTCTTACTTTTCAGTGATCTTACATTAATTTACCAATATGATGGCCTGAGTGTTCATCATGTGGCTGTAACACCATAATTTACTTTGTTTTCTTTCTTTGCCAAAATTAGAGGCTAAGAACACTCATTCGTATTCATGACCAAAGGAAAATTTTGAGTTTCTAAAGAACTACGGAACTAGCGTTTAGGGTTCGCTTACGGATACCTCTGACATTACATGCACGGTACCTGTGAGGACAACTTGCTCCTTAAAACCCCCATGAGATTCAAGGTAGACGAGAACGCCTGGTTTGCTTAACTGGTTAGAACGCTCGCGAAATCGAGGGATCTGGGTCCGATTCCCAGTCTCGGCGAATGATATTTCCACTACAAATTTCACACAATTAAAAATTGTGAGAGCATGATTGATTTAAGTGGGCACGGTGGGATATTGAGAGAGTTGATGAGGACTGCCAAGGTAATGAAAGGTGTTGAATGAAAGGTAAGAGGCCACAATTTATTGATCTTCAGAGTATTTGAGTGGAAAGTGAGTCACATGAAAGAGGAATGGGCAAGAATATGACACTGAAAGTGTAAATACTCAAAGAAAATGGTCTAGGAGTACCGTATGGAGCCATATTTGAGGCTATACATTTCTAAGCATATCCTATTATACGAGAGAAAATTAAAAATATAGTGTTGCTGCTCATTTTAAGGTAAATGATATTTACAAAAATATGGAAGAAAAGGAGGGTGATTAGAGATCCTTTTGGGGGCTGAATGTCACCCTGCCCACTCCCCAGCAAATACTGTCATCAAATATTTCTTTGCACTTAGGTCATGAATCCAGCTCTATTTTTTCTCTTCACCCTCATGATAGTAGTTTGAGCATATTTATTGTGAAAAATCTTGTTGAATGCTTTTTGAATTCAATGAATAACTTTACAACTTTATGCCGGCTATGCCAAAATGCTCTTCGGTAAATTTGAAGTAATTATGGAGGTGAGTCAAAGCTGGAATCTAAGGTGTACTTTTGCGAAAGTCGTACGAACTGCTATGGAAGAAGTTTTGATTACCTAGAAAGGCCATTATATTGCATACAACATGCGCTCAAAAAAATCGCAGGATTGCTAATTTCTCAATATAGGCCGGTAGCTTCCTAGTCTTGTTAACTTCCTTTTATAATGTTGGAGTGGAATAAATAACTATTTCGACAATAATCTAAAGACCCATAAGGGTTATAAATACATAATGGAAAAGAGAAATTTGAACCTGTACTATGTACCTAGATACTTTAATAACTATGAAAAAATCAAAATGAGTGCTAAAGTACCAATGATACTCAATGGTTTACCAAATGGCTTAAAACACATAGAATCTATGAGAGATTTAAAGATTAAATTAAAGAAGTACCTACTGGAGAGAGTTGTGCACTGATGTATAAAAACAGTGTTAAATTAAATAATTAAATACTCCTCTTTATGATATAACAAAAACAGAGTATATGGAGATTTAGTTAGATTTAAGTAGATCAACTTTCTATTTACACCTGTGATAAAATAATTTTACTGTAAAATCTCTGATATGGACCAATAATATTTTCTTTGTGAATTTGTACTAAAATTGTATCTACATGTATTAATGTATGTACGTATAATTTGGTATTTAAATGGGAAATTTATATTTTAGCAAATGTATGGGCAATTTTATTTATTTATTTTTTAATAAACTCATTTCTATGCTTGGGCAATTCTTAAATATTGAAAATAATAGTAGCAAAATATTCAAAGTACTTTCATGTACAGAGACACAGAAACTGAATTTGTGAAGAAACTATCAATCGCCTAAATATACAATTTTACACTTCTAAACTTTAATTACTCCTCTAACTGTAATAAACGGATATGTGATTACACCTCAGTATTGTAATTTTGGAACCTGCTGATAAGCATTAGCTTAGTACCAGACTGAAAATTTATCATTTTTAAGTTTAGAAATAATTTTTAAAAGATGTGTTATTGAAGAAATACTTGCTCATGAAGTATATTTGTCCTGTATATAAAAAAAATAATTTTTTGTTCAAAGGTAAATATATAAATTCATTTGTGATTATTATATTTATGAATGATTACGATAGTTGTTTGTGTATGATGTTTGACTTTTAAAAAATGACTTATAAATACTCTTAAACTTTCATTGGATATCCATCTAAGTTTTTGGCCTTCCCAATTTCCCAGCTCTTTGTGCCCTCTTTCTCACTTTTTCGCAATTGACACTCTCGCGAACTGAATCGCACGGCTCATCTTCATCGTCTGCACCATAACTTCTCAAGTTGTTGAAGGACTTTCTCCTTCTCCCTTTTACCGATATTTTCTACGGCTTCTCATTACCTTCACAACTAAATTTCATTTGCTCAGCCCCGTGTACTTGCATAATTTCCTTGCTCTCTTACAACGGTATCGCATTCATTTTTTCTCCTTCTAAACATTGTATATCATCCGTTGCCTTCCTTAGATTTGGCAACCGTCAATACATGTCACTAGCGTCTACCCTTTCACTTGTAACGTATTCTATCGCCTTCCATTTTTCCTATTACCCTTTTCCCCACGCACACCTTAAGCATATTTTTCTTTTCAAAATCTCCAACGCATTCCTCACAGTCCGTTTCTTGAAACACTCGTCCCGTTCTGTTGCTTGGAGGTTTTTATAACCTCAAATGTGCATCCATACTGTATTCTCAACCCATTTTGTTTTAACATTTCCACTTTTACTGTGATTTCCTCTCACGCATTACTCTTTCATGTGACACGCTTTCCACTCAAATACTCTGAAGATACCTAAATAGTAGCCTCTTACACATTCAACACCCTGGAAGTCCTCATTAACTCTCTCAATATCTCACGACACACACGTAAATAAATCATGCTCTCATTATTTTCCTTTGGTCATGAATACGAATGAGTTTTCTTAGCCTCTAATTTGACAAAGAAAGAGAACATGGTAAATACCTGGGGTCTTAACTAAATGATGTACTCTTAGATCAACACATTGGCCTTGTAAGCCACGTGATTAGCTTCCCTAATCGGCAGTGAATGTGTTTCTGATTGGCTGCATATCTAAACATAACTGCACTATCATGACAAGCGAGGAATGAGTATAAAACGTGATTAACCGGTAAAAGACCAGTTTTCTTAAAAGAATAAGATCTAGCAGAAAACATGGTCCATGATCGATGATGCGGAATGAGTTTGAGCCTGAGGAACAGACAAATTGTTGCTAAACACGACTTCATTATTAGCTCATCATTAAAAATAAACACAAAATGGAGCAATAAAAGAACGAGGATGAGGAATGTTGAACATGGCGGACAGGCTTCGAACCGATGACCTCAGAGGTATAATTACCTTCGAGTGAGACTCACTGTCTGCGTGAATTGTTGTCTCCAAAGGAGCCCCAAAATGTGTGACGTCTGGCGCGGGAGCCCTACCGATAATACCTTGAAAGCTAAAGAAGCATCTTATTTATTAAAACGAATATCGTCCCTGGCGTTTGTGACGTAAATTTAACATTGTAAACGAATGCGGTAGTTTATAGAAAAGGATTAGTGACGGAGAAATCGCCATTATCGACTTATTTTTTAACCTTAACTTCTGATATATCGTGGGGATTACACATACAAAATATATGTGGCGCAGCATTAAAGAAACTTGGTTTTGTAAAACGTATAATAGGAAGGTCCTCGGTTGAAAAGGTCAAAGAGAGATGCTACTTCGCTCTGGTTAGGTCACACCTTGAATACACTGCGAGAATTTGGGACCCTGGTCATAAAGAGTTTACCAAAGGAATTGATAAAATACAAAGGAAAGCAGCGCGTTTCGTTAAAAAATGCTACGAGCGTACGTATAGTGTCTCACAACTTTTAGAGGGATCAAGGTGGGAGCCTCTAGAGACTCGGAGGCTACACGCTAGGCTTAGTTTGCTTGATAAATTCAGAACTGATATTATTCAGAGCGATATTAGGGAATATTATCATGACTCCTCACCACATCTCTAGGTCTGACAGATGCGATAAAATAAGAGAGATACACTGCCGAATAGATAGATACAAAAACTCGTTCTTCCCGGAAACAATAAGTGACCACAATAAAAATTAAGCTCTACTAAATATACTCCTATAACTCATGTCACCATTTCATCTCCAAAACACTTACACCTTTACACGGCTGGTGACTTAACACCCCCTGCCACACGCCCATGCGGCGGCGCGCGGGGTATTATGTAGATTTATATGTAGATTGTTCTTGATTTCAACGGTAAAGGAAATGGATGCGCCTTATCATAAAAAGTTAACATTTTCACCAAAGCGGTTCTTTGCTCCAAGTAACAAAATATAATGCTTTATTTATCCGTCAATATATAATAATATAATGCTTTATTTATCCGTTAGTTGCACAAAAAATCTTGGTATTAAAACTATCTGGAATATACGCCGCTCTGGTCAATTAAAAATTCAATGTGTTACCATGTCTGATGTCACAGGTGCCAGCTTGCTCTGTCCTCATTGCTAACAATACATTTCAAGGAAAGCGCAAGTACTCCTTATTGCATACGGTGCCGAAGAGCATGACTGAAAGAAAGGGAGTCACAAATCTTGTGATTAATCCATATTTTGGCACCGAAATGACTGCTTACTCTTTGACTCCGTGCTTGAAATGAGTGCGTTAATGGAACACGGGACCAAGAAGGTCGCAAATTTCACACGAGAGTTGTACAAATATAATTTTCTATTTTATTACTTTATTTGTTCTGTTCCTTAAATTACTTGTTCGAGTATTACGCAAGACGATTCATGCCATTTGTTGACCTCCTCCCTACCACATTTTATGACAATGTAAGATTTTCCCAACCTCCCCCCCTTCCCTCTCAGTCTTACATAAGACGTTAATATTTCTATCTACTCTTCGTTACATACTCGCTTTCTGCAATTTCATCTTTCCATGGAAGCCATCGTAAACCTGAGCAATGAATATGGTATAATTATGCAGTGTTGGAGTACCACGTTCTTTAACTTAAAGAGCGAAACAGTACCACGGCCGATGAAGTTGTGAACAGTCACAGGATATTTGGAAAAAAACAGGAAATTTTGAAACGATACAATGTTTCAAAACGGACAAAAATCTTACTTAAATTGGTTCCAGACCCCCCACTCCCCTCCTTATAAGACAAAGTAAGATGATCCCAACCCCTCCACCCCAAAAAACGTCCTACGTATTACTTGAATGGCCCCTTACTCAACGTAATGTAATTTATAAATATGCCAAAAATATCATCTGAATCGATGTGTATTGAGACGATAAGCCTGTTAAAAAAACCATAGCACATGCAAACTATACTCAAGTGTCGGAAGAGAACTTGATATGGTACAAATGTTTGTTTGCATAACTAGTTACTTCATCACCACCATCACTAGAATAATTGAGAAATTAGTTATTCTTTATACGTTATTTATTATGAATATTTCAAAATAATATTGTAATTGGTTTTAATGGTCATGAACGTAATGACTTATCGGACAGTAACTAAAACGGGTGCAATGAGATATATTATGATTAAGTATTCTACTCGGTGATTGGTAGGTTTTTGGACTGTACGCAACCTAATTCGTTTTCACTGGCATGGGTAGTCCGCCATTTGGTCCCTTGCTTTTCATTTCGTCCCGATTCCCTATCCTCTTCCCTTCCCTCGATCCCAGTGTTCTCCCCTCCATTGCCCACTCGAGCATTCCCCCTCCTTTCAAAACGTCCTCCATCCACCTCTTCTGCCTCCCCCGAGCCTCCACCACCGACTTCCTCTCCTCTCCAACCACGTCTAATACATCCTCGTTTGTCCTTCTCGCCACGCGGTTCGCCCTCTCCATCCTTCACCACACCCACATCTCAAACGCCTCTAATCTAAACATCCTCCCTTCGCAATGACCGAGTCACCGGCCCTGACGGCGCCACGCTCCACGTTCGAGTTTTCACCAGCCTTTTCTTTGCGTCTTTACTCAGGCCACCCTCATCCCTGACCGTGCTTCTATAAATGAAATATATGACATTGAAAAATAAGTTATTTTTTGAAATTTAGAGCTGAATAGCGAGAAACGCGGAAATTCAATGACATCAATAAAAATCGAGAAATGGGTATTTCCTTAAATATACGCAACCCACACAGTACCATGTTCCCGTTGACGCACCACGTCCGGGAACGCCAAAATTTTAAACCGTAAAATATATAAAAGCTTTTGTTGAAACAAAAGTTCTAATCCAAATGTCTCTTTTTACATCATACTGAGCTAGAATATGTCAAAAACTGAACTCTGTTCCCGGAGAAAGTTGAACAGTTTAGAACAGTTGAACAGATAAGGGTTGATGCCCAGACTTCAATTAAGTATTATGGAGCTGTAAAAGTGAAATTTCGACGGAAGGAATTTTTTTGGGCAAGCATTTATAAAACCCTAAAAAGAGCCAGAAAATAAATGGAAATTATAAAAAGAATTTAAGGCAAATACCGACGCCCCGAAATTGAAATATTTGGTTCGACTCTGGAGATGTGAAATAAAAAAGGCACTAATACTGCTTATTTCGTTCCGGAACTACATAAAGAATTTAATCGTACTTAAATCAAAACTTCGCTAAACCTTTATAGCCAAGAATTAAACAAATGATTGTGCAATACATACCTTAACAATGCCACGAAAGTAGAAAATAAAATTAAATATCACCACTAATACCACCAAAAAATTTGATTATATGTAGTTTGATATCGGACACTGAAACACAAACGGGTAAAAACCGAATCACTTAGGTTTCAAGGATAGCAGCAGATGCAAGCAAGCAGAACTGTTCCACATCACACCATAAATACATACAACTAAATGTGCACGTGCATTACGTTGGAGCAAAGAGAATATGCTCCCGAAAATGCCCGCAGCAAGCCGCACGAAGGGCTCCGCAGTGTCATAAAACGACTCTCTTCGGCAGGCCTTGAAGTGGTTAGAGGGTGTTGGGGAGTTGATGCCATGTGACACCAGCTGACGCCTGGTGCCTTCGAAAGGGAGTTTGTCTGTCAAACGCAGATGCACATATCCTTCCGTAGGAGAAGTGCAGGATATATGTGAAAACACCGTGATTGTTTCAGGAGTGCATTCCAAAATAGAAGTCATTCATGATACCTATTGCGGTGTCCCGCGATATGATTATAAGTATCATTTGTAGCATGGTTGATTAAAAAATTCTTTCTGGTGGATCTTTGCAATATCTATATATCGATGATCACTAAAGGAAAGTGAATGTGGCCATATCGTATCCACACACTTGCCGCATCACCGTACTCCCCGTCACCGGCGGGAGGAGCCGGACTCGACCGCGCGCTCGAAAAAACGATGTAATGTTCGGGGTCGCAAATATACGCAAGGTTTTTCTTTAGATTTACAATTTGGAAGCATTACAGAATGACGTGGTATGAGTTACTTAGCGTAACCAGCCGGCACCAACTACTTTTACGCAACAAATATGTAAAAATTTGACTGAAAATAGGCTCCGTCATTTTGTTGTGTGTCTATGGTTTATTATAAAATTAAGTCTTACAAAAACATCAAATAAAAGAGAAATAACTGTGTTATAAAATAGTATAAAGCTTTGTCCATAAGTTAGTCCATTAAAGTACAGAAAGAGGTTAATTTTGGTAATTCACAGAGAAAATCGAAGGTTTTTTGCGAAATTTGTTCAACTTTGACCCCATATATATTGTTAACGTGCGAGTAAAAGAAAAAAATAAATAAGGCATGTCATGCACAAAGTATTTGAGAATGTTACTGCGAAGTTTCAACTTCCGGACTAAAAAAACGTTTCAGAGGTTTTGGCCAGCTGTTATCGATTTCAGCCCACTGTGCAGCGTCTCTTTTTCGTCTATTTGTCATGACGGGTGGCAAATAGTGAAGGAAGACATTGCAGTGCTGCAGTGATGAGTTGCAGCTGTTTTTGTTGTGGCTGTTGTTGCAGCTGAGCCTGCATGACTGTGGTGATGCTTGACAGCGTTGCAAGGATGATGTCAAGAGAGAACTCGTCATTGGCCTCGGAATGGGCCGTGGAGCTGGTCCCGGGGTGATGCCTAGGCCTAGGAATTGCCTCAGTGGAATGCTGAGGGACTCTACGGTTTCTCTCGGTGTGGTTATGAGATTGGGAAGGCTCGTGTATGATTCGGGTTCCGCGGGGATTTCCAGGCGGTGGCGTGGAATACTTCGCTTCGGGTGTTGGCCGTGGGGAGCGTTGCCACGGCCCCAGGTGTTCTGGATGCCAAGAGTTTGTACTCCGGATGAGGTTGGTCGGGTGGTGTACGGAGGATGAGAAGGTGCAGGAGACGGTGCGGCACCGGTCTTCTTCGCCCGCCCTTTGGCGAGGGCGTTCTGGGCGCGTTGCTCAAGCATCTTTGTCTCATTGCACCATCTGGTGCAGGCTTTGTCATATGCGGCGTGTGGTCCACCGCAACTCGATCATTTCATGACTGCGACCAGGGTGCAGTCCTTCGTCTCGTGGTCGCCGGAGCATTGGAGGCATCGGGGGCTAGCGGTTCAAAAGAAGCTGCTGTGATGGAAGCGGTGGCAAATCTGCGGGTGCTTATGTTTGTGCAGACGCACGTTGACGCTCTCATTAACAATGGCTTTGTGGTGCTTGAGAGCGCCGATGGGTCATTCCGGGGTCGATGTCACTGCAGCGACGAAGACGCCGATTGGAGCCCATTTGTTTATGACCTGTGTGCCTCTACGGGCAAGGATGCCCGTAGCTTGCATGTCAGCCAGGATAGCTTCCGGCGAATGCTGGGCAAATTAGTTGGTTTTCTTTCTAATGCTTATGACCTAACTTGCTAAGTCATACTAATAGTACTTCTTGCAGGTTTTCTATAAAATTCTCATACCTCTGGGCGATCATGTAGTTCCAAATTCATGGATAATCATAGTTTCTGTGATAGGGTAGAATAAATTGTAGTGGTTAATGGTGATTATGCACTCTCTCATATATAGTTGCACGTTTTTGCTTCAGTGTTGCTTTTCGTCAATATTTGGTATCAAGCCACGCCTTCAAATATGTTTAAGGCCAGCAATTGTCAAGACCTTGGAAGCAGTTTTGCGTTCTCCTGCTTATGACACGGTTACCTAATGGAAGGGAATTGCCGGTGATGCAGGTAGTGGTGGTGCACAGCATCCCGAGGCGCCTGCGATATGGTGCTGCTCGGATAGCGCTCGCGGCGGAAGGGGAACACCTAACCCTTCCGGTTTGTGGTCATCGTAGGGCGAGAACTGCACAAATATGTCGTAATAATTTACCCTCGTTTCAGGGTGTGAAGTTTAAAATGGAAGGGATCCATTAATTTCATTTCATTTTGTGAAATGAGCAAGCAGGAAGCTATGGCAGATTTTGAACTTCTATTAATCAAAGATGGGCTTTCGGGAATTCCGGATAAGCTATCCGGAATTCCAGCAAACAGCTCAGAATTTCTAATCAATTTCACTGTAGACTTATCATTTCTTCTTTTTTTCTTTTCCAAGCACGAAACCGTTTATTTAGTCAGTGATGAGTATTTCATAACTGTAGGAGAAATGATAATATTTGCAAAACAGACCTTATCAGAGAGTCAGATTGATGACGAGCAGACCAATAACTGACTGCGAGTTACTCAATTGTGGCCAAAAAGAGTAAAAAATAGATGGCTGCATCATTTACTTTGCTTACTTTGCTGAAAATATTATTGCGTCGGGTGATTTAGTTCATAGAACACATTTTATGGCTCATAAATATCTCGGGGTAATTATATCGAGGGTAATCATCTACAGCAACCAAATACCATAAATCATCGACTGTTGCCCGTGGACCTTTTTGAAATACGTACTTGTCTTTGAAGAAGAGACCTCTCAATGAGTGAGAACTCGAGTTTTGATGGCAATAAATTCTAATAGCTTCGGCACTTTTTAAAGAAAACCGCTAAAAACCTTTGGGTCTAAAATGAAGAGTTGTTAAAAACTTCCTCCCGTCACTGAATTATTTTACGATATGGATTTCAAAGCTATTCGTCATCAATAGGCATACAATTCCGTGAGCTCGTAAGGTATTTCACATGCTAGTATATCTACGTGTCGTGATTTATTGAGCCACTGTCATTTTATCTTCACCCAAAGATAAGTAAGCAGAGATAGGAGCGGACGAGTTGTCCGTCGATTTCCAAGAAATAGAGTTAAGAATAGCTGAGGTGGATTTTCGACAGATGCAGATCTAAAGGTGACATGACGAAATACTGCGAAGGATCATAGGTATCACCATAAGTATTGCCATTTTATAATTCTAAAATTGAGGCAATAATTTTAAAATTAGGCCATTTAAATCGGCATGTTTAAGGAACTATGCACCCGTCCGCCAGTCCAAAATACGAAGGTTCCGTACCGATGCAGGGTGCATCTTATCAGCTTGAACAGTCCGGTGACAACCAACAACTTACTTTTATCTCTCTAAGTATGCGATGTTCCAAAAGTGTATGAAATAGGATTGGAATACCGTTAATTTCTCCATAATTCGACGGCAATCTATATACATGCCTTAAAACGTAGTAGGTTAGTTAAAATATGGGTCTCAGAAGAGGATAGGCTACGGGTAACATAACTTTTACTGAGCAATTTCATGGAATGTTTGTCTGATCCCAGTATTCAGAAATATCACGTAAAAAATGAAATGGCTACTTGTGGAAGAGACACATGAAACGCTAACTGACTAGGAAGTCAGAGGGACTTTAAAATACAGTAAATGGGAATTTGTTCTAGGGCCCAAAAAAAGTTAGTTTCAAATATGCATGCATTGGGTATATGTAATGAGCAGTTTCTGGAACAAACAAGAGATTCCTTTCGTAAAAATGCCATTCATCAGGCGCTTAATATTTCCGAGACTCCGAACACCGATGGCGGCGCTGATGTTGCTGACGTAATCTTCCAAGCTGGCCGCTCGAACGATGATAACATTGGAATTCCCATAGCTGAACTAAGTGCTAACGTAGTGTCATTCAAGAAAGAAATTGTGCTCTATGAAATGAGTTCACAACTCCATCTGTCGTGCGGAGAGATTTTAAGGTATATGGATGGTTGTGGCGACTCAATATGCATCACAGAGGGAGAATGCGTACTCAACGCAGGACTGGTAGTTATCGTGGGGTCCAGGGCTAAGGAGGAGAGAGGTGATAGCATTTTTGCCCTAGTCCTCCAAACAAGTGGGCTCACCAAGGACCCAGTACAAGTCAATGGTGAGCTACTTTTCTACGAAGGATGTGTTAGGGTGAAGACATTTACCTGCACATGTAAAGCTGGGCTATCGGGAAAATACAAACACATCGGCGCTGTGTTGTGTTATTTGAATAGGTGAGTGTTTTAGGAATCACGTTACGTTTTGGATTTTTAAAACTTACTTTCGTCCAATTTCTCTGATCTGAAAAATTATTAATGTGTGCGTCTTTTTATTTCTTTAACGTTTCTTCTCGTAAGGAATGACATTTATGAGCTGGAGGAACTTTCCTCCTCTGATGTGAAGTGCCTCTGGTCGGGAGATAAAAAGGCTTCAATGAAGGGATAAGCAGAGATTGATTCAGATGAACCCGCTGGGCCCCAGATTCTCATTTGTGTTGTCAGGAGTGGGGGCTAGAACTGAAATATCAGAAAATTAACCATTAATTAAATCATTGGGAGCCTTTAGAGACTGGGGAGGCTGCACGCTAGGCTAAGTTTGCTTGAAAAATTCTGAACAGGTGTTTCAGGGTGACACAATATAATTAAGACACCACACTACACCTCTAGGTATGACATAAGTAATAATACAAGGCAGATATTATGCCAAACAGTTAGGTAGAAAATGCATTCTTTCCACTCACAATAAGTGACCATGTTAAAAACTGACCTCCACTCCTTACCTAGCCAATATTCATGCCACCCTTTCTCCTCACAAAACCTTACATCTTTATACCAAAGCTTGAACATCTGTGAATATCACCAACCTGATCATACACATTTTTACCTCCCATCACTGCCATGCTTCCCAAGCCATTTTTTAAAAAAGCAATGGTGATACAGAGCATCCCTGCCACACTTCCCATCCTGATTCTCAATTAGCTACCCCAACCTGCACCATGTGATTCATATGAAGGTTATGGATGAGACCAAATAAACATATGATACATATATATAACCTCTGCAGCATGTCTAAAAAGATATCACTATGGAAGGGAGAGAGAAGGGAATATCTTTTGTCATAATTATGCTTGAAATTAAATACAATTAAGTTATAGCTTCAATCAAAGATTTTATTTATTTTAAGAATCATGTTATAAATTTGTCATCAGCCAGAATTGGACTCGATAAATTGATGACACCTGCAATTAAAAAAACAATGTCATCTGCAAGGTGCACTAAGGGAGCAGGAATGGACTCTGACAAAACCTTAAACTTTTTGAGCCTTTCAATCACCCGCTCAACGTGCACCCTGGCTTTGGCTATATTGGATGTTGCCAAAGCATCTGCCCTGCTGAATTGGCTTGCCTTCCTTAAGAAGGGGGGTGCTCAACACCAATACCATGTCTCTCACAAGAGGTTTTAATGAGAAAACTTGTCCACCATAACATCATCTAAATTGGGCTCCAATTTCATCAAAACATCTTTTTCCTCAAATATCATCTTATCGGACGCCCTACCCCCATAAGTATCACTTAAAATGCTGATAAGTCCTCCAGGAGTCACTCCAACCATAAATTTAACGGTATTCTGCCCTTTGTAATGGGAGTAGCTCAGAATCCTGCATGTTCAACAATTAAATTTTGCCAACTTAACTTCTGTACAGTCGAGAACAACTCTCACCCTCCTAAAATTATCAAAGCACTTTGGTACATTTCTCAGAATATTTTCCTTTGATGGCCAAACAATACAATTTTTGAATATTGGACAAAGCATCAACAAAATCTTAGTAAAAACATTTTTACTTGTAGTGGGTGCCACCCCAAATAACGAGCCAAGCACAGAAAATAACCAGTTAAGCTTTAGTTTCATAAAGGTCAGAATGACCTCAGACTTAAGGTCTAAACTGCACCGACCATTTGTAAGAACAAGGGCACTTAAAATTGTTAAAATCGCTTCCAACTTGAGGAAACTATCCAGTCCAGTGAATGTTGTAAGCTTGGCTGGGGAATCTATGATGTTCGTAAAGGGATTTTTGAAATCCCCACGGCTTACTTGGCAGGAAAAATCTTTCATCTGAACTGTGCACTGCACTTCAGCGTCACACGTTGAAGACACATTACACCCTTGAGAAGGGTTTCCAAGACACAGGAGTGCCTCCACAGCATCCAGCACCTTCTCATTTCCTCTTCCACTAGACACCTCCCCACCAGCCCCTCCAACAGGAACCTCCCCTGTGGCTCTTCCTTCAGCAGTACCACATTCCAATGCGTCACGGTTCAAATGATTCTGTGAAGGAGAAAACAGTGTTGAAATTGTCACATATATATAATTATGGAGACTGTAATTAATACAATTTGGACCCTATTTAGGTCCATTTTCAGTACTTCTGCCCAAATGCGTGGTGAAATTAATAACTTACAGCAGAAGATGTTATCAGGTGACGATCAGTGACCACAATGAAGTAATATCGTAAAATGACCTTTAAAGAACTAACATTAAATTCTCACAAGCACAATGATAAATTAAACTTTTCAAAAAGAACATAATTGTGAATGACCATGAATACGATACACTTTCTGATTTATTTGAGACACTTAAAAATAAGTAATAAAAAGCAGGCATCATTGCTTATAGTAATTTAACTGTAATCATTGTCTTTTTCCTTCAGGAATTTTGTTAACCCTCAATCAAAATAGAGCACCAATATGAAAAATCGTCAACACTGCACGCCTGGACTGGACTACAAATAACATATTGCAACTTTTACATTTCCTCAACAAAATAAGGCAGCAAATTTACTTACATATTTTCTAGATCCTCGCTTCCACCCTGAAGCCTGCTTCCCCTCAGATATCCTGGCCTCGCAAGACGTTACTGGAATATTGCACGTCGGTACGGCCGTCTTCTTCAAGATTCTGTGCTTCGCTGGCGCATCTAAAAAAGATAAGAATAAAATAAGTACACGAGACATCGTAACAACTAAATATGACGTGATATCCACCAAAATACTTTACCTGGAAGTACGTAGTCTGATCTCAGAAAATGACGCGAGCACACGTACATATTCTTTGAGAGCGGCTTCCCAATCTTCAACACCTTGATCCACGACTTCCTTCGGTCGCACTTATCTCGAATATTAAGCTTATTCATTACGAAAACAAACTCTCCGTCAGGTGGGAATAAATGAAACCTTGAATCAGGATTTAGTTTTTCCACTGACCTGCACTTGGGCATAAAACAGTTCCGATTGGAAGAAGTTTTCTTCGGAGAAAACTTCGCGTGGTCCATGCTACGAAGACTATCGTAACAGATATGATAATGAAGAACAGGGACATTGGAAATAGAAGGAAAGGATATGGGAAAATGGCAAATGGAACGGATAGGAAACTGAAGGTTTACGGGTGGTGGGTAAGATGAGGACAAAGGAAAGATTAAATAGGGTATTATGTACGGAAATGTGATGATGGGATAGGTTGTAGGATAGGTAGGTAGGATAAAGGAAAAAATGAAGTAATTACTCAAGGTAAAAACTCAAAACGGTTTCGCAAACACTTCTCACTACACTCAACTTCAGCCACACGCTACGAGATTCAATGAAGAATGAACGCAACGTGGGCCAGCGTTATCATCGTTCCAATGGTTCCCTTTTTTCCCGGTAGATAGCGTCTCTCTATGCTGGAGTCTCGGATAGTTTAATTTTTTACAAATATAAAAAGTTAATGGTGAACAGACTACAGAATGTTTTATTATATTAATTTCAGCACACATTTTTTATTTGGCATGAAATAAATATGCATCAATGTTTGCAAAGTGGTCAGTAGCGTGGAAAATAGTATCCACCAACAACTTCCTATTCATCAATAGAAGAGAAAGTGGAAAAAAATAAATGCAACATTGCCCTAAAGCATTCGTGAATCAGTGGCACTAATATTCCTCGTATCAAAATGGTTCTTTCAAACATAATTCGGGTTGTCGGTTTTCTTTATGCTGCAATGTGCCCTACTTATTGGATCCATGATATAAACTGAACCTTTGATGTAACCTCTCGTTACATAATCTGTACAGTACCAGGTGACCGAGCTTCGTTCGGTAGATTTTTTTAGAATTTAAATCAACGAGAAACTATAGAATCGATTGAGTCTAAACAAAGGACTTATATTATGTATAAATTAATAAGTATATCTGAAGAGTCCTCCCCACGGTTATGAAAACAATGGAGAATTACTTGAAATGCTGTGATAAAAGTTATTTTATATTTATTAACTATAAACTAAATGAAATTCTGTCTATTGTATTAGTTAAGTCTTGTATATTCTAGAATCCAATAACGTTGGATTCTTGTTCTGTAAAATTAATTCACATTAAAATCAAAGAATTCTCTAAAGTTCCATCATTGTAGAGTCTCAAGGCACTCTAGTTCCATGCATCTTTCATTTCCAGGATATTTGTGGATCATTCTCATTGATTATTGAAAAACATTATATGCAATATAAAAGGAGCCTCCTGACACTTGACCCCATGACTTGCATTTTTTAAGTAACATGTTATGACTCTTGTATTGTAGTGAATTATAGGTACATGCAATAAGGTTAAAAAAATTGTAGGAGAGAAAAAATCTTGAATCAAAGTAATTAAGGAGACTTATACATTGGATGCAAGCGTGCACTCTCTTTTGATGCTGGTTTCGTCTCGAGCGGACCACTGAGCGCAATATGACACCGATACCAGTAAAAATATCGAACTTAAAAAATCGATTAGCAAATTACCTAACAATGATTTCATATTTGTTTTCAGCATTTTGTACAGAGAATAATGCATTTCGAACGGTAAAAATCGGATAATTTAAACTATTAACATGAGATGGTTTTTTTGTTTTTTTAATGTTAATTTGTTTAAATTGTCCGATTTTTCTGCTCGAAATACATTACTCTCGGTATTAAATGCGGAGTACGAATATGATAAAATATTTGTCAAATAAATTTGATAATCGATTTTTGAAATTATACTTTTGTCAAACGTGACTTACCATTGATTTTGATCCATTCGAACTTTCAGCGGATCGGTCCCCCGTCGCTCTATTGAAACCGCTCGAGACGAAACCAGAAGCATGCGTTTTCATTACACATATATTCACACTATTATAATGAGGACAGGTCGGAAGAAAAGATGAGTGACCCCCTGTAAATATAATTTACATTTTCGTCCGACAGCTTTTGAAAAGAAAAATACTCATGATTCGGCCTTTGCAGTGTATCGATATAATTTGTAATTTGCAGTTTTTATACAAGGATGAGACCTAGCGCATTGAATTCCGCGCATCAAAAAAGCCTTTGTATGCAAAATTTAACAAAAATCGATTGAGCCGTTTTGGAGGGGGAAAAAGCAAACATGTGAACATACAAACAGAGATTGGTCGTTTAATATTATAGGACAAGTTCGTCCAAAAGTAGTCGTCACCATAGCGTTCCCACAATCGAATAAATTGTCCCATCCAGGCCCCGCGTTGTATCGAAGGATTCCTCTGACCGTTGTGGAGTACGAAGCCGCTCTGAATGCCTGCTCCTCCCGCTTGCAATTCCTCCGCAGACCAAGGTTCAACAAAGTCAGGAAGACCTAGTTCCCACCGTCCTCTCCCGCCACTCATTATGCACTCGTTTCACATCAAACTCACGATGACGTGTGATGACATCCTGAAACCTCTTGCCACACGGCCACTTGGGGGCGTGAGGTAACTTAGAAGATATGCAATCAGCAAGTCGAGGTTCATTCACGCAAGAGGACGATTGCCACTGGGTGGCACTAATCTTCGCGGCGCGGTCGGTGAAAGTCGAAACATTCTGCTCAGCCCTTTCAATTCCACGTGCTGGGTCGTCTCAAGTACTTAGTTCCCACTCCAAGATGATCGAAATCTTAGAGGAAATCTAGGATCTCGGGCGAGGTAATCTGAACCGTGCTAGACAGCTCTATCCACCGGACTATCACACGCTTCAAATCATTATTTGTATTTATCTGGCAATATTTATCAGAAAAACCACGGGTGCAAGAGTTCATCAACGGCCGCGGTAAACGGGGTAGAATATGCATTACCCAAGGCAGGAAGGCTTTGTGGCGAGGTTTGCCTCGACTCATTTCGCTTCCGGGGCGAAATCCGAGCTCCTTTTGGCGGCCATGACTGTGCTATTCGTTTAAAACCTACTGCCCATAACTTTTCTCTTCTTTCCACCGGAAAATATATTAATGATAATAATATGAGAATGATTCACTTATTACTTGTCATTAATTCCTATCTCAAATCAGATGATTGCTTAGGATTGATGTATTTGAAGTATTGAAGTGAAGTTGTCAAAGAAAACAGGTATATTTTGGTACCATAGTAAAATTGTTTCATCATTTTTATGCACAGCACAAAACTGTGGGGAAGCAATTTTAAAACACATAATTATTTTTCTCCTCAATAGTTTCTCATCCCATGTTCACAGTGATTTTCTGACAAAAGGCTATCTATAATTTTTTACTTCGCACGTAATACGTTGGCTACTTTATTTTATTTCTAAAGCAGTCGCAGCAAGTCTACCTGTGACATTGATTTCATAAAATATTTTCCTGTGTTTTAGTTGGTGTGTGTTGTCAACATTTTAATAACATAATTGGATTAGTTAAGTCTTGCTAACGATACCGTAACTTTCCTCGTAAGAAGCTTTCATCGTAATACCATTGAAGGAACCGTGGTTAAACTTAGTAATGAATGAGAAAAAAGTAGCGATGCTGCGTGAAGGCGTTCCAGAAAAAAGAAGTCAGGAGTGAGATGAACGCTGCGTTCTTAACTTTCGGAGAATCATCGGCAGACCTGCATTTCCAACTTTTGCGTTCGATTTAATCTTCAGAATTCACAATGAAAGCTGCAGTTTTTGGGGATTTCCTCATATGGAGGGGCTATAGCGAACGGAGGGTCCGTATCGCAGCGAACGCCGGTGTTTTCGTACCGCCGACATTGGAATTGCGACCCCTACGACCTACGAGGTCGGAGAGTCAACGCTAGTCGGGGAGGAATGTCGGGGGGTCGGAGCGACCCAATGCGGCGAAAGTGACGAAAGTATGAAAAATACCGCGCTCATTGTTCGCCGAAAAGGCATTATCCAATGGCGAACGTCCCCAACAGACGAATTCTTCTAGATGCTTATTTCTGACAAATATCATGCGAATTGTTTTGTGAAATTATCTAGCATAGTAAAATTCGCAGAATGTGGGACAGAGTGGCGCATTAATCTTAAATTGAAGATCATATAACGTAAGTGTGGCAAATTCGAAACAAAGCTTGCGCCTTCCATCATGATATCATGGAATCGCGTGTTTCAAAAATGCAAGTCGACGCGATATTCCTTGATTTGAAGAAGGCTTTCGACAAGGTTTCTCACAAATACCTCAGTTATAAATTGCATTCATTCAGAGTTTAAAAAAATATAGTCGATTGGATAAGTGACTTTCTCAGTGATCGAAAACAAAACTTAGTTATTGATGGTTTTAGATCCGATATGGTCAAAGACACATCGGGTGTTCCTCAAGGAAGCGTGATTTTATTTATTATTTATATTAATACCTAAGTTCTCGAGATAGAAATAAACTAAGATTATTTGCAGACGATACCGTTATCTACCGTGAAATAAGCGAAGACGCGGACTTTGAAGTTCTGTCGTCGGACCTTAAAGATATACATTCGTTGTGCCAGGAGTGTGGGTTAGAATTAAATATTAGTAAATGCACCACAGTTAACTTCCTGCGAAAGTCATCACACAAACGCCATACCTATACTGTGGGTGGAGTAAATATTAAATCTTCAGGTACTGTAAAAATATCTTGGAATTACCTTAACTTCTGATATATCGTGGGATTACAAATACAGAACATGTGCGGCGCAGCATTAAAGAAACTAGGTTTTGTTAAACGTATAATAGGAAGGTCCTCGGATGAAAAAGTCAAAGAGAGATGCTACTTTGCTCTGGTTAGGCCACATCTCGAAAACGCCGCGAGCTTTTGGGACCCTGGTCATAAAGATTTAACCAAAAAAATTAATAAAATACAAAGGAAAGCAGCACACTTCGTTAAAAACTGCTAAGAGCGTACATAAAGTGTCTCACACCTTTTAGAGGGATTAAGGTGGGAGCCCCTAGATACTCGGAGACTGCATGCTAGGTTCCGCTTACTCGACAAATTCAGAACTGGTGTGTTTCAGAGCGACACAGAGAATATAATCATGTCGCCTGACTACATCTGTCTACTTCTGACAGAAGCGATAAAATAAGAGAGATACACTGCCAAACAGATAGGTACAAAAGTTCGTTCTTTCTGCGCACAATAAGCGACCACAATAAAAACCGAGCTCCACTAAATACACTCCCATAATACACGTCACCATTTCACCTCCCCAAACCTTATCCCTTACATCTTTACGCGGCTGGTGTCCTAACACCCCCTGCCACATGCCCATGTAGCAGCTCGCAAGGCAGTTTGTAGATGTAGAAATGCCTAACTCTAAAATATATTTAAAACTTCTTTATGTGATATGGGAAAATTGCCTATACTGAGAAATTAATGTTAAAAAAACGTTGATTTGAATAGGATGGATAGTGAGTATAGGAAATCGAATTAAAGTGATAAAGATGATGAAGTATTCTCAAGTCATTGTAAATATAATGATAGATATTCCCATCTTCGCTATTGGGATCTCATCTTGACAGATAAGAAGAAACATCATCCCTTTTACAGTAATCACTGCCTAATGATTATCATTTAATACCCCGACGTTTTCTGCCTAATTTTCGCGCATAATTGAAACATATAAAGATGGGCTCAACCAGTTTCATACGTATTCACGAAACAGCTTGATTATCGAGTGTGCTGCTAGTGAGCTACCTGCAGAATTAAAGGTTCAAGACAGTCGTACTGATCCACACAGCTTATAACGTGATCAACATATGGAAAAATTTCTGTCAATCATAAAGCCTTATACAAAATTTTTTACCGCAAGTGGAAGGTGTTGAGCTCGAGATGCACTGTTCTGATGAACTAGCCGGCTCTTTCAGTGAAATCTTGAAGATAAATCCTTACGTTCTGAAGAAAAATATTAAGGAATATAAAAAGAAACAGGTTGAAAATGCAACTAACACAAAAGAAATTTTACTTAACTATTTTCGACGGTATGAGCTACAGTCCTAATTTTCCTCTGTCATAAATTCACATAGAAATGTCAAATGACAATAGGGGCTGAAGGAACAACACTCATTAAAAACCATTTCAGTTATTACAGTTTAGGTAACTCTTGCAGTTTCTAAGTGTCTCAAGAAAGTATTGTCTCAAAGGCAGAATAATGAGCACAGATAATAGGTACAGCCCACCAAAATCATGTGCAGCATCACCGACGAAAGAAACTAGCAGAGCCAAGGACCTTATAACGTGATCAACATATGTCATTTCAATGTCATAGCAAAAAACAATTCATAGGCCCGTGAAAATCAGTACATCCCACGAACACAGGCAGCTCAAGAGCCGAATCTCCTTAGCAAAACAGGTAAACGTTCAAAAAACACAATTCGGGGTCCCGTACAAATTAAAATCGAAATAAGTTCAAGCATCGTATACCTTGGAGCATGTCTACTATGACGGCTTTTAACCACAGGAATACAAGTACACTCGTAGAAGTAGATAGAACCTTATAAATGGCAAAGAAGGATATAAACAACATTATGGGAAACGCAGGAGAGTGAGGGGACGGAAGGAAGATGAGCGGCAAGGAATTTATCAGGCAGAGGCTGGGTGAGAAGGATGCCACAAGTTTTGCAACGTGGGCGATTGCACGGCGTCGGAATGGACTTAGTAGGTCGGGAGATTGATTTGGAAAGAGGTTTAGTGATTTTAAAGAGGGTGGAGAGGTTGGGAGGGCGTCTAAAGGTGAGAGAAGGACAGCGGGGGAAAATTTTGGAAGTGGTAAGGTTGCCAATTATGCCCTAGTTTTTACATCGGTTTGACGACCACTCCCCTTAACATCCGCATGAATGGCCACCGCTCCAGTTGTAATGAACCACCTTCTATTTCTATTTCCCTCCCTGTTGCCACCCATGTTTCTTCCCACAACTCCACCTTCAATAATATTTTTAAGGTTGGCATTCTCGCCTCCCTTCCCCCTTCCTCCTCCCCACTCCAAATCAAAGATCTTGAGTCCTCTTGCATTTACTTATTCCAGGCTTTCTCTCCGCCGGGACTCAATAAATCCCACTAACTTCTTCTATCACCTCTGCCCATACTACTTCTTCCTTTCTAATTTCTTCCACTTCCCGCCTCCCGCCCCTACCTTTCCTCTCCCTCCCCCTCCTCCCCTTCCCCTGTCCCTCCCCTCCCTCCCTTATGATGAAGTATTTAATTTCTTTTCAGGTTCAGCAGTGTGCTTTACTTGACCTTTGGGCGTGAACTACGCCTTGAATCATTACAGATACGTCGGTTGAACGACGTATCATAAAAAAGTGTCAATTTTCCCATCATTCATCACAATTGGTTATATTTAAATTATATAATCTAGTCTT
Organism: Ceriagrion tenellum; assembly: GCA_963169105.1. Taxonomy (NCBI): domain Eukaryota; kingdom Metazoa; phylum Arthropoda; class Insecta; order Odonata; family Coenagrionidae; genus Ceriagrion; species Ceriagrion tenellum. Next base: position 9,070,041 of record OY720638.1, on the reverse strand, counting down.
GAATCCTGGTTATTTTTATTTTGGTTCATAGTAAAATATTGAATTGCATTTTCTTACAGGTCTTGACAACTTTCATGCTCGGAAAATAGAAATATTCATCCATTGTGATTGACAATTGATTGTGAGCCGTGATTAAGAAAATAGTTATCCATTGCGATAACTGACATGGAAAAGTATACTTATATACGTATATTTAAACTTATACTTATATATACTTATACATGTATAATACTTATAAAGTATACTTATATAAGTATACTTTTCCATGTCAGTTATGATGCGTAAGCCTACTGTTTTTCGCACACTGAAGTAATGCAGCGCTACTCTTTCATTTCTCTTGCATGATTTTATAAATGTAATATCTTCAAATTCATTAGACTTTGTGCGGAGATTTATACGGCATTAGCCAATCCACTGGATCCAAAGTAGTAAAGGTTGTTTCCAAAATATTGGCTGATATCCTGCCTCAGCATATTCGGCTCCCAGATGAGAGAGAGTCATCCAAGATTTTTATTCAATCTCTGGTTTCCCTGGGGTACTCGGGACAATTAATGGAACACTAATTAAAATAAAAAATCCGGGAGGCCCAAGAGGAGAGGTTTACCGCAACAGGAAAGGATATTTGTCAATAAATGTGCAGGTATGCTTAGTTCATCGGTCAATTTTTCCGATATTTCTGATAATTGTTTTTGTGAGAAAGGATTGTGGTAATAACTGCGATTAACTCAATTATATCTACCTGCACTCACCTTTGCAATACTTTTTTCCTATATACTTGTAACATAAGGTTTATGAATTACTTTTAGCGAACAACCGCCTTTCATTGTAATACATTCCTTCTATCTCGTTCAGTTCAACGTTTGTTTTTATCCTATTCCTGTGGGTCGAAATTCGCATCGTTCCATTCAAGTTCTCAATGTAAAAAATTAAAAGCATAACCTCCTCCCCTATACTCACCCTTTTCTACTCTTATCAATCTGATCAATTAATTTGTAGTTCATTTAAAATTTTTATAAATGAAATAATCTCTAATATCCTAAAAGGAAATACTCCTAATATACACATAATGAAGTGAGTTACATGGTAAATAGTTGGATAGATCTTCTTAACAGAATTCATTTAATTAAATTTCAGATTATCACTGACAGTTCGTTGAAAATTATGGATATTGTTGCAAGAAGACCTGGGTCATGCCACGATGCCCAAATTTGTCAAAATTCTGGCATTAGGGCGCTTCTAGAAGAGGGTCGAGTGAATGGCCTTCTTCTTGGAGACAGTGGCTACCCCTGCCGTGAATACATATATGTATCTTCACTCCTGTGATCCTTCACTCGTTCAGGTGAGGATAAATCAACTCAACCTGGACGGACATAGGCTTTTCCGGAATGCTTTTTGTGGACCTCCTCCAGTACCCATTCTATATCTCAGTTTCATTGCCGTCGGTTTCATTGTCATTCTATATCGGGTTTCATTGCCGTCATAATGGCCGAGGACTCCAGAGGGGTTTGGCAGTTATCGCATCCACGTCCGACGCCCATCGGATTGGTGGCTACGCTGCGGTTGGGTCGTGCGAACGGAGTAGACGGAGGGACCCAAGTATAACGACCTTCTGCATGCGAGCTGCAAGTGACTCCGCCTGTGCCACGCAGGACGGAATGCACTTGATGCTCTCCAGCAACGAGCCCTTAACTCCTCTGAGCACACCTATGATGAGGACTACCAGTTTAACAGTGTCCTGGGTACATTTGCCGAAGCCCAAAAAGCAGGTCTTGATATTTCGTCCGTTTTTCCGCCTCCTTTGCATCCATGTTCGTTTCAGCCGGGGCCGAAAGCTCGAACATGGAGCAAAAAATCACGAACATGGAGCGTGAGAGGTGGTCTAGGAGAACGATATCAGGCTTGAACGCCTCCAACTGCCTGGTGGTAGAAAAGGAGTAATTCCACCAGATGGTGCATTTATCGTCCTCCACGATGGACTCAAGATCTCCAGGGGCATACGGCAGCGTGGGAGTATTGTCGATGCCAAGGTGGTTTCGAAGATGGAAATATAACACCCGCAGGGCCGCATTGTGCCTAGGAATATACGCTGACTTGGCGTAATAGCTACAGCCGGAGAGAAGGTGGCTCCAAGTCTCCGGCTGGGCTCGGCACTCCCTGCATCTCGTGTCCGCAACCTCCGTCTTGAATATAATGCGGCGGTACACGAGTGTGTTTATGACACCACCCTGGCATGCGAGAACGGAACCCTCGGTCTCTGACTTTAGACCAGTGGAGCGGAGGAAGGCAAACGTCAGTTCCTTCGATAGCCCATGCTTCTCTATGTCTCGATAGAAACATCCAGATATACATCCAGATCCACCAATATATTATTATTTTTATTGTTACTATCGGAGTTGTCTTCGACGTCAGCAAGGCGTTCGATCGGGTACAGAACGATGGTCTCCGCTGTAAGCTAGACTACTACGGCTATCTGACATGGATCCGATTCATCATCACCTCCTGGGTTTGGAACTGGAACTTCTTCTTGATCTGGGGCTCAGTGACAATGTAACAGCAAAGAACCCGAGCGGTGAACCCTCAGAGAAGCTTGCTCTCGTCGCTGCTCTACAATGTGCTTGTGGCAGATATCACGGAAGCCTTTGGGGCCAGCATGCGGACGACCTTGTATACGGAAGACACGGCTCTCCCGGCCTGGTCGTGGTGGCCACACATGGCCGTGCGCTACCTTAGCTAGCTGTTCAGGGCCTGATCAGATGGTTCATCACTTGGCGATTCACCTTGAGCGAAGGAAAAGCCCAGGCCATCGTCCTCAGCACACAAGCTAGAGGAAATACTGGTTTCCAAGATATGCTGGAAGATGACGAAGGAATTCCTACAAATTTCCCTCGACCAACTGTTGACATTCCACCTGCTGGCCCGCTGCATCCTCAAGAAGACCACCACCTCTCGTTGCCAGCTTTGATTCCCCCTCAGGAACACCACACTGCCGCTACACCGACGAGTCTTACTCGGTATGGTACTTCTCTGGCCCATGGTGACATGCGGCGCACCATCATGGAACAGTGCACTCTCCCCAACTATTTGCAAGATACTGGAGATAGGAAGATAGGAAGGGAGCTCATTCGATTTGGAAATTGAGATATTGTTTAATTTGTGTCTCTAATGGTGGAATTAAGATTTATGATTATCATTATTATTAGCTTGATGACCACTTCGCCTCGGGTGGATGCTGAAAAACAACAAGCTATGGGAGATCGCGAAGATCCCGCCGCTCGGGAATCTCCTGCGGTCATTCACTCAAACATCCTTCCCGGAGGCATTGGAGTTGTTCCACCGAGGGATTCAACACATCGACTACGCGTTACAGCCGTTGGACGTCTACCGACGCCCAAGAGCAGGGACTGACCGGCCGGAAGACTAATCACCGCCGAAGAGATATCTGTGACTGTTCTTGGACGTAATCTCCCGAAGTACACCGTGGGAGGCATGATACCTCCGAACGGTTTTCCCGAACTTCTCCCAATGTCTGAGGAGCCCAAGAGTGTTAGACAGACGTGGGACCAAAATGGTTCCGCAACATACATGGCTTGAGGTGGGAAAAAATTTTCTTATGTTATGAAAGAGGAGTACCAGACGTGAAATTGTGGAATTGTAACATGATGAAGACGGATATTGCGCTTTTCCTCTTTTAAAAATGATTTATACCGCTATAGGTCACGATTTCATACATCACCATATGGTTGCCATCAATTTATTTGTACCACAGAAAATTGCAAATTCTATCATCAATATCACGTAATAAAACTTTCAATTGACAGGTTTAAAGGTTTTCAGTTGCTGAAAATGTTTTCCCAGGGAAATGCGGATCTGATTCAAGGTTCATGCTCGTCCGAAAGGATTCAAAGCCCTCTTTCTTGCTTCTCCGAAGACCCTCGCCTGTTGTGATGCCAAGTGCGGTTTTGGGAATCACTTTTGAAAACAACTTGGAATGGGGAACTCGTTGAATGGACTAGGCAGATCTGACCGTTGTCTCTCCCTTCAGCAGTACGACTGTGCACCTGTTTACAGCCTTGTCCGCGCAGCATACTGCCTTGGATATGAGTATATGTTGTATATCGCACAACTGTTATGTTCAGTATCTTATCGATGTTCTATGCAATGCCCTGGCATTACCATGGACTTTACTATGCATAAACGTGTATTTTCATTATTCTCATTTTATCCTCTTCACCGTGATAAGGTATTCTCGAGAAAAAATTGAAATTCAAAAACCCCTTTCAAAACTAATGCCACTCTCATCGACTGTTTGCTCTCTAATACTCTCACTTGTTTTTCCTCGCCACCGCTCCAACTCCGCCTTCTTCATTTCTTTGTAGTTGCCTCACCGCGCAATCGTGCTTTTTTTATAGTCCGTGGAAAATTTTCTAGATGAAACGGCGGTTAATGCGATCCATGCTCTGGCGATCGTGTGCTTTCCAATGCATTTTAATATGTGCGTCGAGCGACAGCGAGTCTGTCCGCCCTCGCTGGCGTTAGATATGGGCGCGGGTGACGGTCCACTCTCGCAGCCGACGCAATGGGGCCGTTCGTCGCCGACTTATACGGTCTTCCCCCGTCCTCGCCCCTCTGCTCCCGCTTCCCTTTCCCCCTCCACCCCCCCCCCACGAGCCCACGCCCGGCGTACAGAATACGAACCAGTTGCGACCGATGTCGGATGAATAGTATTGGATGCGCATGGAGCGAGATGGAGGAGTCGAAGAAGTAGAGCAGAGGACGTTGAGTGGCCGGCGGTGGCGCCGAATGGAATGGCGTGGGATGGCTCACGTTGAGAGATGGGAAATTTTGAAGAACGCGGACGGGGATTGAAAAGATTGGCCGGGGTTGAGGATGGCCGAGGGCCGGGACCTGCGAAGCAATGCCGAGGTTCATAACCGAAGGTGCTGCGGTTACAGCTCTCGCAAAAGCTCCTGGCGCTGTGGAAGGAAGATTCTGGGACGTGGGCTACCGAACATTTAGAGTCCTGCGATACGAGTGAGGACGGTTGTTCATCTTAGATCCTTTCTAATTGCCGGCAACATGAGCGCATTGATAATTGGGAGGACTCACATCTACCTGCCGACCCGTTTGGATTCGTTTTACAATGAGACCTAAAGATCGGATCCCTAGAACATTCATGGCGATGGGTGCTTTTAAGTATCCAACACTTGCCTAATAGCCTTGCCTCGTTGCTAATTTCGCGAAATAATCTGGATTTCCTGTATCACTCCGCACCCCTCCGTCTTTTCCCTTCGCCCACTCCACTTCCACCTCCCGTCCTTGCCACGCAGGTCTGCGCCAGGAAATTTTGCGGGACCCATACGCCTGGTGAATTATTAATGCATTCAAATCGGTGACATGACTCGTCCTCGAGCAACAGAGTATTCCTCATCTTCTTTAACTTTGTTTGAACAAGAGATCATTTTGCGTGCAATTTTATGAATATTGACTCATTTTACAGAAAAATTTATCACATTTTTAAATATATCAAAATATCAGCGACTTACCACGCTCAATTTTGAGATATTAGCTGAAAAATAGAAGACATTTTCCATGGGAAATGGTACGTGTATACATTCCAGGGAGGCTTTGTTTAAATAATAATACAGTCTTATGGCATAGATCTAGTCAGAACGGTGAGTAGTGTGCGTGTTTCGTCAATTGTTTTTAAAAACAAATCGTTTACTCACCACTGTAATATTTCGAACTCACAGAAAAATCTTCGGTTTTGAAGGCGTATTGAACCATCTGTTCGAAAAAATGAGTCAACTTTATACCTCCTATATGCATATTTTGTCACTTACTGGGAATAGGAGTCATATGAAATAATAATTTGCGCCATTAATACTACAATATCATCTTCATGTGTCTTACAGCCGCTGAACTCAAACAATGACATGGCGTCATTTTCTCAGGCCCCGATTTCCATTGTAACTATTGTTTATCATGAAAAGCCTAAAAAAGCCTATTCATCAAGTATTGCTAGCGTAGACAAAACAGACCGAGAGATATTTTAGGCTTAAGTTCACCAAAAATTTTGAATTCCTTGAAGAAATGAAAACGTTCGCCTAATGGTTGCCGTGATCGTGATGCTACGACTCTGTTGCAAGAGCGAGCTGAACGACTGCATAGCAGGAACTATGGATCATCTTTGTCGGTAGCAAAACCAATCGCGAGTATCGGATGCTTAACAGCGAGGTAGATAGTGAATTTGTCTAAGTATACCCGCGAAATTCTTCTATCGTCGATGCCGTCATTATGGAAGAATTTTTTCCCAAAAACAGAAACTTCATGATTGCTGAGATGGGGACGAGACGAATGGAAATGCATGTCTCATCTGAGACATTCAGGACCCCAGTGTCGAAAATTGAAACGTGAACTTACATCTTTTCAGTAATTCTGTACTTATCACAAGAAACAATCATCAGTAATGGAAAAAAAACTTCATTCATTCATCAGTCAGAAATCCGAAGATTGGTTTGACGCAGCTCTCCACTCAATTCTCCTATCAGCTAGTCTTTTAACACCTAAATAGTTCTTCTGTTTTACATCCTTCATCACCTGCTCAATGTATCTCATCCGAGGCCTACCTCTGCCGTTCTTCCCTTCCACCATTCCCTTAAAACGATTGTTCTCACCAGACCATCGTGTCTCATGATGTGGCCGATTAAGTTGTCTCATCTTCTTCCCAAGGTTTTCAAAAGACTTGTCTCCAACTCTTCTTAAAACTTCCACGTTACTCACACGGTCTATCCATTTGATCTTCATCAATCTTCTGTAACATCACATTTCAAAAGCTTCCAACCTTGATTTCTCTGCTGCTGTCATCGTCCATGCCTCACTACCATAAAGAAGCATGCTCCAAATGTAAGTCCTAATGAATTGCTTCCTTACTTTCACGCTTATATTCCCAGCTGTTAAGAGACTTCTCTTTTTGAGGTATGCCCTCTTCGCTTGGGCTATTCTGCTGACAAAAAAACTTATGACCGAATATTTTTCCCACTCGAATCTGGGTGGTCATCCTACGGCGACGCTGCTACTGAATATTGTGCAGGTCACGAGAAAAAAGGTAGAAAATAGGAACTTCGTCGTATCTGCTCAAGTGACAGCGGAGCTCAAGGTTGAGCAAGTTATGCAATGTTAAAGCGGAGGTAAATGATGACGACAATGCTGCTGAAAAAGCTGATCGCAAGGACTACACGGTGTCAAATGGTGACATGTTTTGCGGGATCTATCTCATTTAGTCGGGACAAGAGTTGATAGCTTATATTTTTACTCATCCATCATTTTATGTCAAATTTCCTAGTGCTTCATCACTTGGTATTTTGCTAATAATACTTAATTTATTGATAGATCGATTCTTATAGATTATCTAATGAATCCTCCACGCAAAAAACGGGACGTGTATCAACTCCGTAGCGTCGCGTTCTCGCACGCCGAAGAGAAGGTTGCGAGTTCGCATCCCGCCCGACTGCATTTTTTTTCACCCGGGACACACACTATTATATTACTAAATTGGGAGTAATAAGAGGAAGCTAATACCGATGGAAATATTATTATTGTTATAATGGAAGTAAATATTAGTTTTAAAAATGGTTATGTTAAAGAGTTTTTCACTTATTTCTCATTATGGTAATTACATGCATTTTCCCAATTTCATGCTAATGTTCATAAAAAAGCTAACCAGACAAAACATCTAATCAAGAGGACAAGATGAAATTAATGAGAAAAAATAATAATTGAGACAATACAGAAATAAACATTGCCGAGTGAGTGCCAAAATAGATTGAAAAGCCCTGCACAACGCCACCACTCAGGAATAAATAGTCCTTAAGGTAGTTTGAGCGAAACATCATTTTACCTAGAAAGCAATGAATTAGGTGTCATTTTATAGAAAAATATATCACTCTTCCATTTACATCAAAAATTCAACCCCTTATCACATTACTTTCTGAGATATTTGCTAGAAAATACCAGCCCTTTTACATGAGAAATTGTATGTACGTGTATGCACTCCAGAGAGACCTTATATTAAAAATGAGGCATTTCTTACATTTAAATCTCGTAAAAAAATCAACAGTGTATAGTTTGTGTTTTTTCTCATCTATTTTTGAAAATTAATCATATTTTCACCTCTGTAAATGCTTCATACTTACAATAAACTTTCCGTTTTGATGAAGTTTCAAACGTACTTCGTGAAAAATATGAGTCAAGTTAATGACTTATTTAGATATTTTCATTTGATTACTTACAATTTCTGTCATGTAAAAGTATATTATTGCACCATTAACAATGCAATATTTAATTCCTGTCTCACAGCTGGTGAAATTGAAACGTATAATTCGAATATGGTCTCTATTGTGATTAGGGAACTATCTCGCTCGCACTACCTTCAGAGCTGTCACTGAACTTCATGTGAGACCCTTTCTTTTTGCACCGGATATCACCCAATTGACGATTTTTCTACCTTATGAACCTATAAAATCACGATCATTCTGCTGGTTTTCGGCGAAATGGCCGATTTTTCCAAGTTGGCCATCGGAGAATTGAGGAACGACGTTTTCTTTCATTATCACAGGCCCCGTCATCATTTGAAAAGCGCAAGTAATTCTGCCTATCTTCTACAAATTATGAAGAAAGTCACTAAACTTAATTTTTTCGAAAAAGCATTTAAAATTACAAAGGGAGTCCGAATAATCAATCTCGAGTAAGTTGTACACTTATTTTCAACATCGGTGAGGAAAATACTCCGATTTCGCAAGAAAACCGAGCTCTTGCGTAAGTCATCACTTCACCTCAATGAGCAAAATTCAGGATGTTTTTACATTTTTCGGGGACGCAAACCTTGGCATGGTCTTCAAAGACAAAACCTATTGTTTTGGTGCTGATTTTTCTTCGAGGTTCATCTTGGCGGAAAACTTAAGAATTTATTTAGAATTACGACATGTCAAATTTTCTTAAAATGATGTAACACTTCATTCCATTAAGATTCTACAAAATCTTCTATTAGCTCTTCATTTTAGAGGTTTTCAGCGAAAACTGAATGCGAGATTTCTTTGCACATTTCGGTCCCGTTCCGTATATAAGCCCTTTCATATAGTTGATGCGAAAGAACAGTGAAAAATGAAATCGCAGATCTCCTGCACCAATAAAAGGAAAGTCACCATGCAAAATGTCAACAACTAGACTGCAAAAATTTAGGCCAGCTTTTTTTTTCGATTTCAGCCCACTGTGCGCAGAAGTGCACATGACGCACGGGGGACGTTATCGGAGACACGCGCTCGTCACCGCGAGGATCGCCTGCTTTTTTCCAAGTGATAACGGCCAATGGTTTCCCGCGCTCGCCGCCGCGTGCGGCCTCGCGGCCCGCGCCACTGTCAGCCGCACTCGACAGACACCCTGTCGCGGGTGCTTGTGAGGGTGCACTATGGTGGCCACTGCTTGAGACGTGCGAGTGGGTGGTCCACCATTTTCTTGTTCCACCGATTTCTCTCGGCACAAATTTTGCAATTGCACGATGTTTTCCATTGGAAACTCTTTTGTAAAAACAATGAAATTACTTTCTGAAATTGCATTATTCATTAGTATTTTATTTAAGTCAATAATAATTCGTATTCCCAGAGAAAAGAGCCGCAGTAAAATCGAGTAGAATCACTAAATCGAGTAACTTACTTAAATTTCGAGAGTTACTTGTCTTCAATTTTCAACCGAGGGTTGATTTTTTCATCTCAATATACTGTTTTGATGAAGACAGACGTTTTGCAGTGTATTAACTCTTAGTTAAATAATTGTAACATATAGCATTATTCAAACAATGCGCAACACGATGCGATGATACTCTAAATTATGGCTACCATAAGGTCAAGTTAACGAACGGACTCACTCAATTCAACAACTTTTTGAGTTTAAAGGAAAACAATCTTTTTCGCATAATAACTTTTCGCCTCAATAACTTTTGTTTTCAACTCTTAACGCAGTTTAATTGTGCTCATTTTCTTTAGTTTGTTCAGTATTTAGAATGCAATTTTTTTATTCATGTTTAATTAGCTGAATGTTCGTCACAAGAACTGTCCTAAGAATCTCATATCTCCTGTCAAAACCTCGTACTTAATCTCTTCTCTCCGCTAGGCCCTTAAAAAGAATGTTAATAAATTGTTATTGATCTTAGTTTTGCTTGAATTGTATGTGTCTATCTTCTGTGTTTGTTATATTGGGCCACTGTAAATAGGCAAGTATGCTGTATGTGGACAAATTAAGTAAATAAATAAATGAATAAAAACCAAGACACGGTTAAGCAACAGAATGGATAAGTGAAAAAGTTGTAATTTTCTGGCAGAAGAAAATAGTTCAGGATGCATTTAGAGTTGAGCTATAAATTTTCCTGCACCTTAAAACATCCATTTTCAAACATGAGAAGAAAATACTTAGCTCCATCAGTGTGATTCATTATAAATGGCAAGCGTAATGATGTGCGCATAAGCGTAATGAGGCGTGCGCATCGGCCTAGAAAATGATGCGTGGCGGGGCAATGGGAGGCTGTGCCTCGTGTCGCCGAATTTCGGACTGAAACTTCAAGTGAATAACTACGAGTACCCCGCTGAAACAATTGCCGCAGAGGGCTTCCGTGCCAGTCATTATCACTGTAAAATTAAAACGACTTCATAGACGGGATTTTCATACTGTACAGATTTAACCAAGGCGCGCTAATCGGAAGCCCTAAATTTAGCTAACCGGGACTGCGTGTTGGCCGCAATCCCGGTTTTTTGAAGAATGGAAATTTTTTGTGTCACTAGCAGTCTAAAAAAATAGTAAAATTCGCATTTACAAAGTAAATAAAAAGTTACATTTCTCAAAGGAGTTCAAGTACATAATTATGGAATTATCCGATTTCGAACAGTGTGTGGTTAAGATTCGGAGTAAACTTTCTTCTCAGGATTGTTTTAGCATAAAATTCTGTCACTACGGGTAGTTCTGGTTCAGTGTATAATCGGTGTCCCAGGATCTGTAGCCTTCTCTTTCCCAAGAAATAAGCTGTGTTTGATCAGTGAAGTCCTGCAAGGATTTTGTCCTAACCTCATAATTTTTAAAAATCGCAGAGTCTGCAATTTCAAAACCTACAATAGCGGCTGACTCATCCTCTTACTCAAGAGATACTTGGAACATAGCAATGATACTTGGAACATAGTTGATAAAACTTTTTGCCCGTCGCCTCTTCAAACTACAATGGAAAAATGATGAAGAATTAAAAGAAAAAGTCTCTCAACTGTTTGATATGCAAACTTAACTGATCTAAAAGATATAAAAGCGAATAGGACAAGGAGTTGTTGAAAACTCCCCAGCAATCGGCACGCCCGGTCAGTATTATATTGATGGCAAAGCAATATTCTCATTAAAAAATGCATTGTTAGGAAGCAGCTTATTTCAATAAAAACTAGAGTGCAAGGGACTTTAACTTGTGAATATCGTCTTTATTTTTGTATTTTTCAGTAATAAACGCGCATTGAAATGCCCAAACACTCCAGGAGCACCACAAAATGACTTGGAGCTAATTACTCGATTGAGAGAATATAAGAGCACTGACAGTACAACCACATCCGTTGCCCTAAAGATTCTCTGCGGACACTTGTGGTATCGAAGCGAGCAGTGGTCTGAAATTTTTCATGACAGTGTATGTCCATAAAAAAACACTTTTATGCTGATTAAAAAACAAAGAGGGCATACCCCACCCTCTTAAACGACTACCACAGATATTATAAGAGTGCATTATGTTAGTGCTGGCAGAGTTTTCCATGAAAAATAGTCTGCCTTTCGAATATTCAGCTTTTCAGAAGATACTTTGGAAAAGGATCCAGGGACCTCGAAGAAAGTGACTATTCAACACGTCAAGATAACGTTAGGACTTTACGCGTGGAAAATACCATAGTGAACGCGCTACCATGTTGATAGAAACTTCTAAAGAGAGCGTTATATCTAAATAAGATGTGGCAAGGATTTAATTCTTTGCGCTTCTCACCACCAAAACATACCCACCTAAGTCCACAAGTTACAGAGCAATATATCTGGATCAGTGGCAAGAAAATACGAGATAAAACTCAACAAGTTCTTCCATGAATCGTTATATTCGTGGATTTTTGCCAGTTTGAAAAGTAAGTAAAAGTGGTATCCAGTTTTGCTGACGTATCATAACAATTCCTCCAATCTTTACAACAACTGTCCAATAAGCTAATGAAGAATGGCCACTTTTTTCTTCGGACTCTAGGTCGGCAGTTTTTATTCACTCTATCCTGTACGTCAACGACTTCCGCGCATTCATTTGATTCTCTAATCTCATGAGGCTGTGTTGTGGCTAATATTTGCTCTGTGCGGCTGAAATATCTTACTGCATCCGGTGGAAAAGCAGAATATTTATGAGTGGACACTCCCACGACAGAGTAATCATCCCACAATTCTTTGGGCTTTTTCCCTATTTCCTTAGAATGAACACCTTTCAGCACTGTTTTTATCGGATCATGCCTGCAGCACAAAATGAATTTTGATTCCAAATACTAAATTATCTCTACGAAGCGAAAATATAGGAAAATATACGATGATGAGAAGGTTCAGGGTCCTTGAGTAACTCTAAAATGTCACTTGCGACAAAGCCAAACTTTGCGTAGTAGACCTTTGCCTTTGCTGCACCATTCCGTAAAATCTTGAATAGATATCCAGTAGATAAACGCATCACCATAATTTGAACGCAATTTCGATAGGTTAATGTATAGTAAAATATTTTGTAGTCGGACACTCAAAGTAAGGAACTGTTGGCTCGTCAATGGCTAAGCTGTAGGAATATATTATATACAAAGCTGCGGTAATATTGTTATTGAAATCGTCAAACAGGGGCTCCGAATTCTTGAACATAAATTTTTTTCAAGAATTAAGTGTAAAATAGGGATTTCTGTCACATTATATATATAAATATATATATATATATAAATATATATATATATATATATATATATATATATATATATATATATATATATATATATAACGGCTCATTTCATTGCGGCTTCATCGTTTGTCCACTACATATCTTGTTGAGGAAGACGGTGGTAACCTCTTGGAATCAAAAGGACGAGGGATATCCTTATATCTGATAATGTTGAACGAAAGTCATTCCAGTCGCGATCGACTACATACTTGTTCAAAAAGAGCATATTTTTCATATAATAAAATTTTCAAAGTATTTTTTTAAATATTCAAGTTTATTTTTTATTTTATCATCATATTTTACTCCATTGAAATAGGAAAAGAAAAAATACGACATCCATGCTCTTCCTCTATTCAGAAGACAATTTTTATTTCCTCAATGACTTTTATGGATGAATTGGTAACTTTATTGTGCGTTTTAAAAGATTCCTTCTTCACACTTCTCACCACGATTTGGAAAGTCCTAGCGAAGTCTATTCTTATATTAACATCTCCAATTTAATTCTCATCAGCATATTCGTCTTCAGTAAGGGCCACTTTCGTCAGTATCGTCAGTCAGTCAGCACCAATCACATGGCCTACTGAATTATCTGGCTGATCCACTTTCGCAAAAACAGCCTGCTTTTCTTTTGAATGGATATATCTGGTGCAACGGAATATATTTTAACTGCCATTGCTGAGTCTCACCTTGTATCGCTTGCAAGATTCTCCGCTTAAGATTATACTTTTGATTTCCGAATGATAGTTATGGTTCAAAACTCACCATAGAAAATATTTTCAAGAAGACTTGAATATCATCAGTTTCTTGGTTTAACTACTGAACTTCAACAGAACTGGAGAAACAGCACCGGAGCAAAGATGTTCCGGGAAATTTTTTTGCCTTGAAGGTTTGAATGTGAATGACTCAGCGGGTAACGTGTGGCATGATGTACTGAATAATAATTTTAAATTTTGCAAAATGTTGTGGCTCGATCGAATGTTTTCACTCAATATCTCCGGTAACTATTCGAAACGCCCCTCGGGTGAAATATGCGAGGTTGTCCCAGGGGCCAAAGTTGGGAAAGCGCAATATTAAGTTAACGATTTAACGTTTTCGAGTAACTTTACTGCACCATTACGTAAAATAATGAATGCATACCCATTAGATGAACATAATCACCATAATTTGAACGCAATTTGATAGGTTGGTGTATAGTAAAATATACGTCACGCACGCCGTCTATGTGCTATTAAGTAAAGATTTAGCGCTACTTGTTAAACACTTTAGATCTCGGAAGACAATCCAAACAATTATGGAGGGGCAAGTCCTGACGGTAGGGGCAAGGAGCTGACAGTCTTGGTACACTGATCCCTTCTGTGCCCTTCATAGCCTGACGCCACCCTCGCGTCTTCCCCAGCTAAGGCTGAGGGTGAAATTTCCCTTGGGCTACACATGCAGACTGCTTGTGACGCACAAAAAGTTACATTCCTCACCGGAGTTCGAGTATTATAATTATAGCACAATCCGATTCCGAACAGTGTGTGGTTATAAAAACTTGAAAATTTTTGAAAGACATCGGGGGAGTTATTAAAAACTACTTCTTGGGAAAAGTCCAAAAGTTCACTAAAATGATCCATAAAGTAAAGAATTACTCGACAGGAATTCTAGGCATCCTTACTGAACCTTCCGATATGGAACTCAATCATGAATGGACAACTGTGCATGCAACTTCTGTGATCTGCAGCTTCATACCGTATGCAGATGGCGTCACAACAACGATCCAAAGAAACTGTAGAGGAAATGTAGAATGGAAACCACCAAACTGAAGCAGGGTACTTAAAGGAATGGAGCAGGCAGTTGAGACTGAAAAGTTTCCAAAACAAATCCACCTATTGGTCATTCGTCGATCTCATTAATAGGGAAGCCACCGTTAAAACAGCGCGGAAAGCATTCAATGGGACGCCGTCCCAATGTCAGCTATGATTGACAATTTTTGCGATGATCTGGAGCATTAATTACTTGAAACATCCATTTTGACTATCCGTTACCAGCTAAAGCCTCCGAGAAGATCCAAGTGTATGCGTAAGATGAGCGGAATGCATCATCATAGTAACTCACGTTAACGCAAGGATAGAGACCTACTAACTGAGAGTTAGATGAAGAAAAAGAGAGGAGCCCACTTGATCACGGTGAAAAAGAAAAAAAAGGGAGTCAGAATTTTCGCCGGTTGTATAGTTTTGCCGTTGCTCTACATCTAATTACCGTAGGAACTATTCCAAGTATTCGACAGGAATTCTAGGCATCCTTACTGAAATCTTAATCTGTAAAATCTGAAATGGTAATCTTAATCTGTGCTAATCTTAATCAGAGGAATTCGTGTCAAATGCTCACCTGTTTTCTTAGATTACAAAACATTCGTAACTACCTATGAGTTGATTAAATATGTGTAATGTTTGCAGTAATGGGGCCAAAAGCAAGATAGACTGGTTCATATCTATCTGCCTGAGGGTGAAGGAATCCGGCTCATTGAGTTTAGCTTTGAAAGCAGGGAGCAAAATCAGTCATCTCGACGATTAACAGACCATTCTCACTGTCGTTTTTGACGATATACAAAAGCGTCTACCCTGAACTTAAAGTGGTTATCTTCCGAGCAATTTGGTCATTTTCACGCCAGTAATTTTATGGACTCTGTTTCTATAGTCAGAAATTGAGAGATAGAGTTAGAAATAGAGACAGCTCATGGAACTCGCTGAGGGTGGATGCAAGCTCAGATCATTACTTACCGTTAGTTACGATGAACTGCTATTTTAGACTCAAAAGATTTCCTAAAATGGGGAGGGGCGCAGAAGAATTGAGAAAGTTGAAAAACGAAGGAAAGAAAATCGAGGGAAGACTGATTGACTATGGGAGAAGAGGTAATACGATCGATAGAGAAAACCATGGGAATTTGCGGATAAGAGGAAGGATAAGGAAGCAGTGGGTTACGGAGGAAACGTTTGGTAAATGAGGAGAGGAGGAGTTGGATAAACGTCAGCATCGAACTAGATGAGAGGAATTACAATGACTCAAATAATAAACGATGGCAATTGACCAATCGAGGGAGGGAAATCTGGAGGAAAGGACACGGCGAAGAAATGGAGAAGCTACAAGAAGAGTGGGTCCACTGGACGCTTAAATTGAAAGTGCTCCCGGGTGGTGAACGAGGGAAAGCGATTCTAAAGGATGAAGGCAAAACGAAAGACGTCAATGAAACATGATGATATCCAGGAAATGGGGAGAGAATATGTGGTGGAGCTATTTGGTGACCAAAAGAGACCTATGAATCTAAATAAAGAGCATGAGAGAACAATAGAAAAGGATAGCCTCAGACCGGGGTTATGTGACTGCAGAAGAGAGAGGACATTGTGACAGATGAGGGATATCGAGATTTTGCTTTGCTTTGTTCGGAAAGCCTTTCACAGGGTAAATTATGAAAACATAATACAAATACTCGGGAAAATGGGAAAAATAACAATAATAAAACTAAATGAATTTTTTCTGGGAGTACTTGGTATAGTACCCGTTCCTCTAAATAACCCAGAATGACTGAGAAATAAAATGGAGAGAAATAATAATTATAATATTTTATTCCACACACACGATTACAAAATTTATCCATTATATAATCCAAGTATCCAATTACACAATATATGCATAGACTATGCATTTGATTACAGAACAATACAAAGCAAATAACAAATTAGATAATTATGAAAAATTAAAACCTAGAGATATCAATGATATGTTATGGTGGTAGGTACTTTAAAGAATATTGTCTATATATATTAGCGTAAATAACCATTTTCTTAGACGGCTAAGAAATCTGACTTCTTTTTGTACAGATGATATTTCTCTTGACAAGTTAATAAATAATTTAGGTGCAGGTATAGAGATACGAATTTTTGTATGTTTCAACATTGGGCCTCGGAACTCTAATATTGGTGTTTTTTCTTAGCCTTGTTTTATGCAGGCACGGTTTATTACTTTGACCTCCTTTATAATAAAATACTCTGAGTACCTTGTAAATAAATAAATGCTGGAGAGGTAAAATATTTTAATTGATATATAATGGAAAGGAATTTTCCGTACTCGCTGTTCGAAGAATGATACGTATAATTTTATTTTGGATTACACATGAAGGCTGAATATCCGTACGATACGTCCCACCCCAACAAGTAACAACATGTTGTAGTGTTGAGTTGACAAAAGCAAAATAAACAGATCTCACAATAGATAATGGACATTGAAACCTTAACAAATAAATTATTCTTAGCACCAGAATGAATTCAGTTTTGAGTTTAATGATGTGCTGTTTCCAGTAACAATTTTTGTCTAATATTAATCCCAGATATTTAATGTGGTCAACATGTTCTATTTTCATACAATTATCGCAGATATTTCCATTCAAAAATATACGCCTGTAAAAAATATTAATATCTGTGACTGGTACATTCTTTAAAGTGAATATAATGTGTTCAGTTGTTGCGTATAGAGACATTTTACTAGCCCAAAACCACTATTTAAGTCTGTCGAGATCACGCTGCACTTTCAGTGCAAGGTCAGTAATACTAGATGTTGAATATAACAATGCAATATCATCAGAAAATGAAGTCAATTCTCTATGGAATAAACCAGAACATAAGTTATGTACATAAATTGAAAATAATAATGGGCTCAAAACAGAAACCCAGGGGTACTCCACAAATAAGTGGTACCTTACTTCTTATACTATCATTAATTTTTACACATTTGGTCCCACCACTCAAATAACTCCTGAACCTTTTGTTAGGGACACCTCTGATACCAGCTTCATCCAGTCTATTCAACCATATTGTGTGGTCAACCAAATCGAAAGCTTTTGTGGTGTCAAACAAAACGCCAGCCTTTTTATTAGTTGAATCAAATCCTTCAATAAAACCTGAGAACAATTTAAAGAGAATCTTCAGTGCTTTTGCCTTTCCTAAATCTAATTTGGCTATTGCTAAAAAATTCAATGATATTTAGGAAACTCAAAAGCCTATTTTTAACAATTTTTTCTAAAAAATTTCGGGTACTTTCCCGAAGAGTTAAAATTTCCATGTTTAAGTTTGAAATAATTGCAAACATAAGAGCAATGTTTTCATTTAGGGCCTTAACAACGTTTGAGGCTATGTTATCTACTTCTTTTGAAGACTTGGGATTTAGCTCTTTTATGATTTGCATAACTTCCTTTGAAGATGTCGAGCCTAAGATTAAAGACTGTTGTGATTAAAAAGGCGGAAACCAATAATTGTAGTTCTTATTCAGTCCACCGGCGTTAATATTAGTGTCTTTTCGAAGTCTTTCAATGATTTTAGCAACTCAACTACTAAATTGATTAGCTATATCTTGCGAGCCCGTTAATATGCTATTACTATCTATTGATCTAATCCTTTCTATATTACGTTTCTCTGACCTTTTGCCTACGAGCCCATTTATAATTCTATATCGTTTGGCTGTATTATTTCTATTAATTTGGAAAATTTGCTAGTAATAATTTTCTATTTTCACTAATAATACCCCTTTCGAGTCTCGATTTGTAATATCATGCCACTGTTTCATTGTATGGCTGCTTTCTCATCTGCCTATGCAATAAATGTTTTTTTTAGCAAAACGTCCACTAAGTTCCTCAGTTATCCTCGGTTTCAAGAATTTAAATTTAATTTTCGTGAAGTATAGCTGGTGGAATCAATGACATTATATATTTTATCAATAAATAATTTATAAGCCATCAATGTGTCGTTTTCATTGTGTACATCATTCCAATCGATTGAAGTTATGAGTTCATTTAGAGCATAGAGATCTATTCTTAAGGGAGCTGCTTGTTCCCTGGCGGTGGAGTATGGACTAGCTTATAAAGAACACCTGGTTAAATGGTGATCTGTTAGGCCTATATCAACTACTTTTCCATTTAGGACAGTAATATCCCTGCTTCTCAATATATATGATCAATGCAAGATGAACATGATGAATTGGTAACTCTAGTGGGAGGGGTTATTCACTGTTCCCTTCCGTGACAGGCCATTAGGGTTTGATACTCATATATAATATCCGTTTGGTTAAGTGTGCAAAAATTCATATCACCCAAAATATTTAAGTTTTTCCCAGTCGCTTTTTCCACTAGAATCTCCATCTCATTTAAAAACAATTCAGGAGGAAAAGAAAGTAATCTATACATAGCTATCCAAGTTAAATTAATAGAAGAATTGATTTCAATTTCTGTTTTCACCACATCAGCTGATGAAAATTCTGGCAATTCTAAGATTCAATAGGCATGTTTAACTGAGATCTAGATAATTACTCTGCCAGCTCGATAATTCTTCTTGCATTTTGCAGTTTGATGATAACCAGGCAGCTAATAAGCAGGCCATTTACATTCATCTACCCATATTTCTGAGAAAATTACAGTGTGAGGGTTGACTTGTAAGTTCTCAAATAAGATGACAAACCTATCAGAGTTAACTCGTAGACTTATAATATTTTGATGTAGTATATTAAATTGTTCAAAATGATTAACCAAGGTATTATTTAATGGACACCTTATATTTATATCACACATATTTATGCAAGTAAATAAATATTGTTACTTGATATAGACTGCAAATCTGAAGGCACAGGAAACCATAAGGCAGGAGCAAAAAATAAGCCCTAGAATTACAGCACAGGGAGATACCTTAAAGAAAGTATCAATATATGTATACAGTATGGAGCAAAGGAATAAGACAAATAAAACGACGTATTTGTAGTTTGTTATGAACAGTCTTAGAATATTAAATAAGGTCTTACAGTTTATGAAGATCATCGTAAGGGTTAATATGGATGATTAGGTCTTTTTCTTTCTTCCGCATCATAATTTTACCAATCCTGATCCATACGTATTCGTAGTCTTTTGCTGTCTTTACTTCACGATCCGTTACCAGAAGTTTTCTTCTTCCGAGCGATAGGCTTTCATTGATATAGACGGGGATGTCATACGTCAAGCCCATGTGCTGGGTTGAAAGGATCCTCTTAATTCTTCTTTTCCGCATCATCTCCTCCTTGTCAAATCTGCGGACGAATTTTACAATAATACCCGGTGACTTAGTTGACTCTCTCTTATTCATGAGATGGCAGGAGTCCAATGTAACACTCGTAATCTTTATGTCAAGTGCAGCCCCCACATTTTTATTACCTCTCGCTCATCCTCGTTGGGTTCTGGCGGAACTCTGGTAATTTCCAAAACGTTTGATCGGGAATTCTGTTCGTTATCATCCACATTATTTTCTAATGCAGCGCCACGTTCTTTTAAGGATACATTTTCCTGTCTTAGCTGAGCGATAACTTCTAATAGATTGGCAAGATACGATACTCAACCGAAATTTATGCATATAGGTGAGATGTCCCTGAGGTACTCATGCCCAAGATGATGTAATTCTCGATAAAAACGCTAGGTCTATAAGAGCCCGAGCACTCAGTCAATTGGATATTAGATGGCACGGTGTATAAGGTTCGTGTGCCGAAGAATATTTTATTGGCTATTACCACGCCATTTCAAGAAAGTACCAAGTTTTCTTTCTCTATTATAAG
The DNA here is from genome assembly GCA_963169105.1 of Ceriagrion tenellum. Classification (NCBI taxonomy): domain Eukaryota; kingdom Metazoa; phylum Arthropoda; class Insecta; order Odonata; family Coenagrionidae; genus Ceriagrion; species Ceriagrion tenellum. Next base: position 9,049,430 of record OY720638.1, on the reverse strand, counting down.
AGTCAATTTCGTTTAAGACTGACTCTTGTAAATATGACAAGTTATATTTAAGTAATTGTGAAAACTTTGTAGTAAGTATTAGTTTGCTCGCTTGTCTGCAGGGAACAGCCATCTTGGCTATTCTGAAAGTCTACCAGCTGCTGGGGCATCACTATCATGCTAAAAGAATAGACGCTCCACATTAATTCGGGAATGATGACCTTAACACATATTTCAGGTACAGTTGTCCCTCAATTGCAGGTGCCGTAAGAATTGTTTAAAGTAATTTCAAAAAGAAACTTAAGTCTACTTCACAACAAATTTAGACTCTAATTTATGTAAAAATAAAAATGCATGTAAATACATTTCGACTATTTCCTGCTACCAAACAACAATCTTTATAATTGGCCCTTGTAAAAATCTGGATTGGCGAAATCGAGAGAAAATGAGGACTCTTGCTCATCGTTTTGCTGAAAACCTTGGTCTCAACCATTCCTTCAATTTGGAATTAGGAATGGCTGGCTACGACTGGATTTGCTAATTTTTTTTACAAAACCCAGAGCTTAGTGTGAGAAAGCCTCTGGGGCTCTCTATACAAAGAAGTTAAGGCATGATTTTTGAGAGTGTTTATCACTTCTTTCGGAGTGAATTCCTTGGGCAGAATTTGATTTCTCTACTTGAATGGCAAATGTATTTAATTTGGACGAAACTGATTGTCAGTTGATTAATGTTCCAGGAAAGACCGTGGCAACGAAAAGCGGAATATATCGACGTTTATGAACTAATACTCTTTCTTCATAAGTGCTGAATTTTTTAGATGGTTTAAAGAACGCTTTGTACAGAGGAAACTCCCCGGAAAGACTCTGCTTTTAATCGATGGCCATGCATCTCACGTCAACTGTCACGATTACGTAGAATATGCTGTCGAGAAAGAAATCATATTTTGGCTACCCAGTCACACAACCAAGGCTCTTCAGCTTCTCATCCCCTTTTTTATGCCTCTATGAGTCATTTCAGAGAAGAATAAAAGGATGGATTTCTCATCACCGTGGAAGAAAAATTGGTTGAATTCAAGCTTCGATATTAATTTCTAAAGGAGATTCCGTCGGCAAACAAATGCAGATTCCGTCGAAACTGATGTTAATTGTTGTCGAGGGAAAGGAATTTTCCCTCTTAATCAATCCCTGTCTACTTTTTCACCATAAGTGACTAAGTAAATAATACAGATGTACAACCTCAAGGTCGCTCAATCACTTGTGCTCCTGATCCGACGCTAGGGGCTTCAAAAGAAACTCCAGCAAAATACGGCACCAAATTTCACCTGTTCCTAGGCTGGAAAAGAAACGCGGGAAAATAAATAAGCAGTCGGCGAATACTCCTACGTCTATGGAACACAAAGAGAAAAAAATGGCAAAATTTGAAGTCAAGACAAACAAGATTTCAAATAAGCTAATGATGGACATAGCAATAGAAAATAGGGAAAGAACTAAATTAATCCTAAAGGCAATTGCCTTAAATATTCTGAAAACTGTTATTCTAAAAAGAAAAGGATAACCTGGGTGACGGGTGATAAGAATTTTCATTGGTTACATGAATCGTGTTAAATATAGCCTAGCAATATTTGTGAGAAAGAAAATATTAAAGAAAAAGTTGAATGCTACTTAAAATATGTTCTAGATGTTTTACCGTAATTTTTTTTGATCTTTTCAATTTCTAAAATACCGAAAGAGAAAGAAAAATTATTTGCATTGTTAAGAGAAGCTCTTTATAAATAAATTTATCAATAGTTTATGCACCGAACTATTGTGTTAATAGATTTTTTAAAAAGGCTTATTTTGTGTCAATCATCATTGGTCGTTCCATCCAATCCGTGGTGGTTGACTGAGGTCCTCCACCCTTCCCTATCTAATGCAAGGTCCCTTACCTCCTGGTATCTCTTCCCATATACTTTCCTCTTTATTTGGTCCATGAACTTATTCCTGGGTCTTCTTCTTCTCCCTCTATTTTACCTTCAATTATGTTCTTCGCAGATCCATTGTGCCTCAGATTGTGTCCAATCCATCTGGTTCTTCTTTTCTGTATGATGTTCCATCTGGTCCTTACCTCATCTAATCTTGTGTGAACTTCATCATTTCTTATTTTGTCCGTCCCATTTATCTTCAGAGTTCTCCTCAAGCACCATGTTTCGAAAACTTCTAGTCTAGTCTGGCCAGCTTTTCCTATGGTCTACGCGCCCTAGCCGTTGAATGCCACGCTCCACACGCATTTTTTCACATACTCTTTCCCGGTTTGTAGTCCTAACGTCTTTGAGCACAGCAGTTGTCCTTTTCCCATGAAAGCCTTCTTAACTTGAGATATTCTTTGCTTTATTTCCGTTGTACTTCTTCCGTCCCACGTGATGGTACTTCCGAGATAGTTGAAGGAATCCACTTGCATTAATTCCTCTCCTCCCAGGTGGCTTATGAATTCGGTTTCTCTTCTCAGCATACTAGGATTTTTGTCTTCGACTTATACATTCTTATGTCGTATATTCAAGGAGAATTCCATCCAGTTCGATTAATGACCTTTGAAAATCGTCGCCATTTTCCTTCTAAGACTGCGATATCGTGTTTATTTCTTCTCCATTTTTCTTTATTCCACTCTGTCGAATTTCTTGTGCTTCTCTTATTGCCTTCTCCAAGTACATGTTTAACAGTTCTGGAGAGGGGTTGCATTCTTGTCTTACTCCTTTGCTGATTTTAGCTTCTGTTTATCTTCCATCACTAATTCGCATTGTGACGACTTACTCCCCGTATAGCTAATAGATGTTTCTTCTGTCGTTGTACTCCATTCCGAGTTTTTCCAGCAGCTTGAACATCTCTTTAACCTCAACGTTGTCGAAAGTCTTCTCCAGGCCCACGAATGCGACATAAATGCTTCTTCAAATGCATTGTGTCGTATACAATTACTCTTAGGCAGAGAGTGGACTCCCTGGTGTCTCCGTTCTTCCTAAATCCGAATTGGTTTTCCGATAGGTTTTCTACCATTTTCCTTCCCATTTTTCGGCAAATTATTCGTAGTATTTTCATGTATGTGACATTAGACCATTTAACCTCCAGTCGCCCTACAATGATTAAACACGTTGATACCATGAAAGGTATAGGTGATCATAAAAGTACTTTTTACGACGTTGAAAACAACAATAGAGTCCACTGTAAAATATAAAGGTAAAGTCTACTTACTGGAAAACTGTGATTTCATCAAATTTGGAGAGATTTTAGTAGCTCCATTTACGAAATTTGTAGCTACAACAAAAGACGAGAACACCAACGTATTATAGAGATATTTTTTTGGAAATTCTAAGTAAATTAATAGATTAACATATTCCACATAAATTCAAAAGTGAGAGCAAAGAACATTGTTGGTATAACCACGAAGTCAGGCGGTAAATCAGAAGACATAGCCAAATACATAACTTGCGTAAAAATTCCATCAAGTCAGGTAACACAGCAACGGAACTAGAGGCGAGACAAATTTATGTTGCTCAACGGTCAAAAACGAATAAAGTAATGCGTTCCACTGTACAAAACAGCAAGAAAAAAAATCCTAGGTAAATTACTAGATGAAAACTCCAAGTCCTTCTAAAAGTAACAACTCCCTAGGTCCAGCAGTAATGCCTGCATGCTTTCTCAAGGAGTTAGTGCCACAGATTACACCATTCTTAGATATCAAAATTAACAAATCATTATCCGAAGACAAGGTGCCCTAAGACTGGAGAATAGCCAACGTCACACCAATATTTAAAAAAGGAAACAGGCATGGCCTAGGAAACTACCGGCATATATCGCTCTCTTTACTATTATGTAAGATCCTCGAACACGTTGTTGTTAGTAATATTGCGACACTCCTGAACCATCGAAGCTTCTTAACTGGCAGTCAGCACGGCTCCCGGAAGGGTATCTCCTGCGAAAAACAGCTTGCGATCTGCCTTCATGACATCCTAAAATCAGGTGAATCGAAAAAGTAAGTCGACACAATATTCCTTGATTTCAAGAAGTCATTCGACAAGGTTCTATTATTAGCTCTGATATGGTCACAGTCACATTCGGTGTTCCACAAGGAAACGTGATTGGCCCTCTCTTATTCATTATTTATATAAACGGCGTATGTTGTCGAGTTAGCTATAGACTAAGATTATTTGCAGGCGACACAGTCATCTACCGGGAATTTAGCGAATGAGCTGACTCAGAAGATCGGACTATCGGACCTAAACAACGTTCATTCGTGGTGCCAGGAGTGGGCGCTTGAACTAAATCTTAGAAAATGTACCACAGTAACTTATTGCGGAAGTTATCACACCAACACCATGTCTACACTGTGGGTGGAGTAAAGATGAAGTCCTCAGAGAAAGTCAAATTCCTGTGAATTACCTTAACTTCTGATATATAGTGGAGAACACACATACAAAACGTATGCAGCACAGCATGAAAGAAACTAGGATTAATGTTGCGCCTAATAGGAGGGTCTTCATATGAAAAAGTAAATATAGGTGTTATTATGCTCTGGTTAGGCCACCTTGAATACACCACGACCATTTGGGATCCTGGACAGAAATATTTATACAAAGAAATACTTAAAATACAAAGGAAAGTTGCGCGTTTCATTAAAAACTGCCGCTAGCGAACAAAAAGCGTTTCTCAGCTTTTAGAGGGATTAAGGTGGGAGACACTAGAGACTCGAATGCTGCACACCAGACATAGTTTGCTTGAGAAATTCAGAACTGCTGTGTTTCAGGGCGACACGGAGAATATCATTTTGAGGCCATACTACATCTCTAGGTCCGCCAGATGCGATTAAATAAGAGAGATTTATCGCCGCACGGATATGTATAAAAGTTCGTTCTTTCCACGCACAACAGGTGATAAATATAACCGGAGCACCACTTTAACACTCAAAAAATAAACCTCACCATTGCACCTCCGACGACTACTTTTTTGTGCTACACCTTTAAACGGCTGGTGTCCAAACACCCCCTTCCAGTCGCCCATACGGCGGCTCGCAGGGAATGTAGAAATGAGGAGGGCGCAAACTGGAGCAACTCATTTTAATTTCTTGGGTGGGACGGAAGAAGAAAATGGGTATTATATGTGAAGACGGGCGGGAAATAATCCTCGCGAATAAAGCTTTTGGTCTCAGGAGGAATGTGATGCGGGGAACCTTGGGTTCAGAAGACGAGCCGGGTGCGGGGCTTGTCGTGGAGTGTATCGCTCGTTGCATGGTGCCGACTCTGAGAAAAGAGGATCGACTACGGGCGTGTGACACGTGGGTGTGGAGGAGGATGCAGAAGGCGCGGTGGAAGACGAACGAGGGAGTGCACGGCGTGGTGGGCGTGGAAACCTCTGCGTGAGACGAGGGGGAGGCAGAGTGGGTGGCTGCAATGAGTGACCATGATAGAGGGAAGGATGTTGGACAAACGGGGCAGGCGCAGGCTAAGGCGAGAAAGGGGTTACTAGGGGTTCTAAGATCCTTAACGTGTGAAAATATGGGGGATTTTCTTAGATTTTCAATAAAGCATACATTTTACGGATAGTTTCCTTTAATGATAATTGCCTCATTCTCTAACTTAGGAACATCCGCAGTTGTAAATGAGAAATTACATATGAAATATGAAAGAATCCTACAGTGTCGCGTTTCAATAAAATTTTCTAAAAAAACATAGTTTCTTTGATTAATTTCTCATTTACATCAAAGATGTCCCGTTGCCCCATCGCCCACTTGGTTGTATTCAGGTGAGGAACTATTTGTACAAATTTCTTATGTGGCGGTTTCCAATAAGTTGACTCATCCAAGATTGAAAAGTAACATTTGCTTGAAAGTGAGATATTCTTATGGACCGTTCCCCGAGTCTCTTTTGAAATCGGACTGGGAAGGGAAATACAGAAAACAAAAGGGAACAAAAGGGGCCGAATCGTGTGCAACGGAAGCAACGTAAGAGAGTAAAAGCTCAAACGATTTCGTACTGTCTACTAGTTTTTATTTCACCTCTTGCTACACTAGTTTCAACTGAACAACAGTCATTCTCAGGCAAGACTCTTGAGACTCAGAAGTCTTGCCTGAGGATGACTGTTGTTCAGTTGAAACACGTGTAGCAAGAGGTGAAATAAAAACTAGTAGACAGTACGAAATCGTTTGAGCTTTTACTCATTGTGCTGTTCTACAATATCTCGCCTGAGAAAGTGGAGTTTAAACGTAAGAGAGTATTGGAGGGAACGCCACGGGGATTAATGCAATAAGGCTGCAGACAATGATAGTGAGTCTCACGAGTTAGGATGCGGTAATGTAGGAAGGAATGTAAGGTAATAGAGTAAACGGCAATGAGAGTGTTGAAAACTGGTCACACTTCAGTCGTATTAGGGATGTCCAGCAAAGTTTGGAAGTGCACGAGTAAGTTATTTTCTAATTGTACATGCTCCTTGCCAAAGATTTTTGCAAAAACTTTTGTCACTCCAAGTGATTGCAAAAATTTTTGCTGCTACTTTTTTACAATGGAAAGGGGGAAGAACGAATGTGCAAATTTTAGAGTAAGTGGTCTCATCAAAATTCTGGGAAAGTTTTTCTCTAAAATACTGATGGAAAAGGTGAGTAGGATATAATCTGACAGGATGTGGCACGTGCTCTAGGGGATGAACTTCCATATTTTCACACATAGGCAAGTGCTGGAAAAATATACTGGTTTGCAGAAGTTAGTGTATGCAATATAGATAAGAGTAATAGTCAAAATCTTGGTAGTATAACAATATGACTTTCGTATTTTTCTTATGGAAGAAAACGTTTCATAGAAAATTTTTGATTTGGTAATAAATGATCTCAATGTTGACATAAATATTTACAATTGAGAATTATTCCAGAAATTACTTGGTGATTTCCTCCAATATTCCTCTGAACGAGAGAGTCGTTCAAGACCGTTGTCAGTGCTGGACCGCTGGTTGCCACTGGAACTTGGAAGACAACTCCAGTCGAATTTATATTGACACTTGAGAGCCACCCTTGGCTATTTCATGGCATTGTTATAACTTGTTCCATATATGTTTCATTTCATGGAAAATTTTTGCATCAAAATTGTATATCACATCTCTCTACATCAACGTCAACATAGTACCCTGCGAGACGCTGCATGGGCGTCTGGCAGGGGGTGTTAGGTCACCAGTCATGTAAAGGTGTAAGTTTTTTTAAAAAGAAATGGTGACACGGATTATAGGAGTGTATTTAGTGGAGCTCAATTTTTATTGTGGCCGCTTATTGTTCGCGGAAAGAACGAGTTTTTGTACATATCTGTTCGGCAGTGCATCTCTCTTATTTTAACGCATCTGTCAGACCTAGAGATGTAGTGAGGAGTCATGATAATATTCTCTATGTCGCTCTAAAAAAATATCGGCTCTAAATGTATCAAGCAACCTTAGCCTAGCGTGTAGCCTTCGACTCTCTAGGTGCTCCCACCTTAATCCCTCTAAAAGTTTTGAGACACAATATGTACGCTTGTAGCTGCTTTTCTTTGTATTTTGTTAATTCTTTTGGTTAAATCTATTTGACCAGGGTCCCAAATGCTCGCGGCGTATTCGAGGTGAGGCCTGACTAGAGAGAAGTAGCATCTCTCTTTGACTTTTTCATCCGAGGACCTTCCAATTATAGGCTTAACAAAACTAGTTTTTTAAATACTGTGCCACATATGTCTTGTATGTGTAGTACCCACGATATTTCAGAAGTTAAAGTAATTCCAAGATATTTTACTGTATTTGAAGATTTTATGTTTACTCCACCCACAGAGTAGGTATGGTATTTGTGTGATGACTTTCGCAGGAAGTGAACTGTAGTGTATATACTGACATTTAATTCTAACCCCCACTCCTGGAACCACAAATGAATGTTCTTAAGGTCGGATGACAGAAATTCAAAGTCCGCATCTTCGATTATTTCACAGTAGATAACTTTGTCGTCTGCAAATAATCTTAATTTACTGCTAACTCTGGGACTTTGGTAAATATAAATAATGAATGAAAGAGGGCTTGAAATGAAGGAATGTCGCGTCGACTTGCTTTTTAGATTCATCTGATTTTAGGATATTATGAAGAAAGAGTGCAAGCTGTGTTTCACAGGACCTGCCCTTACATGCTGACTGCTGTGCAAGAAGTTGCGATTGTTCAGGAATGTCACATTATTACTGACCACTATGTGTTCGAGGATCTTGTATAAAAGTGATGTTAACGATGTAATTCCCTGGGTCACTTCTGTTTCCTTTTTTTAATATCGGTGTAACGTTGGCTATTTACAGTCTTGGCACACCTTGCCTTCGGGTAATGATTTGCTAAATGCTCTTGTTCTTTTAAGCTAAGAGCTAAATTGCTCTCGTCACCGACCAGTCTTTTTTCCTCGAGCGCTGTCAACATAAGCGGGCGCGATAGCGAATGGTGCCTTCAATCAAGGCAAGCGAAGTTGAGCGCTACGTCGCGTGCCATGACATTTGTGTCGAACACCGCCGTGGTCATCTGCAAGTTTGTAGCAGTTCGAGATTTTATCGGTGAATTCATTGAAATTTCTTTTTTTTTGCTGCTTTTGGCAACAATATCCATTTTAATAGTTTAACCTTTAATAGTTCGTTTTCATATAAAACAGCGGGGATGAAGCCATTTTTCGCCCCGATTTATACTGGAATCACAGATTTTCGTTGATATTATTGCCGCGAAAGGAAGACTTTGACTTACTCTCGAAGGTAGACGGCGACAGTTGAATGCAAACCTTCATCCATCTATTATTGAATAGCGCTCTTACCCTCGAGTAATTTTTGGGTGCTTCAGGAAAATAGCAAAACTAATACACGAAGTAATCGATCTTGCATCGTAAGTTAATTCTAAAATAGTGATACTTTATTAGAATAGCGATACAAATTATTTTTAATATTTACTTGACTTTTGTAAAAATATTCTTAAGCAGTTATTTGTACAGTTTTATTAGGCAAGCTTTCCTTTGGCTCACAGAATATTTCAAAGGTAGCGTGAATCTTCAGTAGCTGGAACATGGGTGTTCCTCTCTCGCCGCGAGAAATTACCATTGAAGGTTCTAACAGTTGAAAACCTTCTCACCAAACATGGACTGCTAAGGTATCATTATGCAAAGACGAACCAGCGGCCAATGAGTTCCCATTTAAACATGACTGGAGTGTGATTTCGGAGGGGTGACGTGAGCAATGAAAAGGAATAGGTATTAAAGAGTTTTAAATATTTTATTCATAGTTTTTCAAATACAACAGTACCTTGTCAATTAAAATTCCCAAAAAAGAGTAACTAACTAAGAAAAATATTAAAAATTTTTGGAGCAATAAAAGACGATGACACTTAATCAAATAGGGTCTAAATAATCTATCAGAGCTGAAATGACAAAGCAAGACAAAGGGAAGGGATTGTGGATTCTGCTCTAACACATAAACAGTTCTCTTGAGGATTCTCTCAGCTTAAGTAGTCATGAGGTTTTGTTCAATACCAACAAATCATACGATGGCAGAATATGTGACTACAGCCTTACATTTTGCAAAAGGTATCATTAAATTATGCAAGGTTAAAGTTTACAATGTTTGTGCTAAAACACAAACTTGTCTTATGAATATGAACATAGTTTTCTCTTTTAAAAAGAAAAACTCTCAAATTTGGTTTGCCTGCGATTCAAGTGCGGACATGAATTTGAAATAAAAGAAATATTTCTGCTCAAATTACTAGCAGTTAATTATAGACAAAATTGCACTGGTTAGGAACACATGTCACAAGTAATATTGAACATGACAGGTAACTTACCCCAATCGCACAACATTGCTCAAATATCTTGCCAAAAACAGACCATTTTGTGAAAGAATAATTTTTTCTTATCCTTCAGGATTCTTATCAATAAAGCGAGGTATTTCATGACAAGAACACCATATATATCCAATCTTGAAACTAATGCAGCATTCTTTCCAGGCTTACATCACGTTTGCTAACTTTAAGCATGCGCAGATTCATAAATAACGTTTTTCTTCACAATAATTCTGGAGTAATGTTTTATAAATGAACAAATGAGCTTGAGTCGTGGAAGTTGAAGGTGATCTTGCGATTTGCAATGGTAACTACTATATTGGTAAATATACGAAGAGACTCCTTGAAAAGAGTTCTTTTCCACCTTTTTACACTGTTCACCAGTCAGTATGCTAACAGAGCTCGAGTTACGAAAAAAGTTCGTGGCACACTATTTTAAAGCTCTCACCATTCATTTTAATTCAGGTACAGATGAAAAAGTGATCGAAACCATTCCATCACTCGCAAAAAAATCATATTTTGTCGGACACAGTCCATCGTGCGGCAGGCTGCAGAGCACGGTCGAGGAGGGGAAGCGAAAAAAATCATTCCCGTCGTCGACCCTTCCTTACGTCACGGCCCTCCTCTCGTTAGAGACGCCGGAACGTTTTTCCAACGGTCGTATCTCTGTACAATTGCATTCCGGGCAATTCCCCGCGCTCGTTCGTTCCCAGAGGGGAAGGTACGGACGGCAGAGAAGACGACGTGGGAGAGGTTTGCGAGTCGACGTCGGCGGCAGAGTTCCAGTTTGCGGATGGGAGAGAAGTTGGTTGATGGGTGGGGGGGAGGGGGTAGGGAGGGAGAAAGGGGTGGGGGAGTGGTCGGGAAGTGGCGTGCTCCGTCGGGCGTTTCGCAACGGCGGCGGGGCGGGGCGGGGCGGGGCGGGGAAAGGCGAGCGGGAAGCGAGCGGCATCTCTGCGGAGAGCGGGTCGTGGTGGCCCGAGGCCGGTTGGGCGTGGCGCCTCGCCCGCTCTCCCTCTCACTTCGGAGTGGGGAAGGGGGCGGGAGGGGGAGGAGGGGGAGGGGATAAAGGAGGAGGCGGCCGGCTCACTCTCACCTTGTGTCGAGGAGACTTGCCCTAGTTTTGCGGAAGTCTCGTCGGCGATCCAGTCCCGGGGGCGGAGGGGAGTCGTCCGCCCCTCCTCCTCCACCACCCCGGGGGCCTCGGATGCCGCCCCCCCTCCTCCTCCCGTGCCGCGCTCCTGGACCCGGGAGCACATCTCGCGACACGTGCGTGAATATTTTGAACTCGTGATTCTCCCCGTTTTCCGTAGGCTTGAGATGTCAAAAAATTCCCGCGCAATAACTTGATTCCTCGCTGAAATTGCAAAACCCTCTGCACCGCGATCCCCTTCGTGCACCACCGCAATCCCCTCGTACACCCCCCGCCCCTTCGACCTCGCGCCACCGCGTCCTCCACTCCCTTAAGATCCTTTCCATTTCGCTCGGCGGAGGTCGAGGAGGGCTCGGGGATTACGGGTGGAAGTGGATGGAGGGAGCGGCACGGGACGGGAGCAGCGGGGAGCGGGAACGAGTGCATCATGACGGGTGCGGCAGAGGCGTGCCTCGTCCCTTTGATTCCCATCTGCACATCGGGGCGAGGAGAGTTGGTGCGGCCCGATGTGTCGACTCAATCCAGTGTGTTCCATTATTTCCGCCCGGTCTCCGCGGAAGGATGAGAACTTTCACTACGCGTGATTGGCGGGCGGTGGGGGAAGGAGTTGTGGGGGGGAAGGGGGAGGGAGGGAACGGTCGGCGGATGGTGTGGCGGGGGCGTCGGCGGATGGGACTGGTATCGCCCACGAGGGAATGCGAGCGGACGGCCGATGGAGCGGTGCGGCAGCTTCGTTTTGATCGAAAGGCAGTGAAAGGCCACCCTCTCCACGGCTGAATAAAAAACAATCCCTTTCCTCTCCGCGTTCTTCTTCTGTCTGACGTCGCTTTCCCTCCCTTTCGAACCGAGGGGAACGAATTTCCTCCGCCCGGCGGTCTAATTTTGACCAACGGCGAGAGTCTTTGAAACGTTTGGTTCTTTCGAAGAGGAAATGTATGCCGAGGTGAGCACGGATTGAGCACCGCGTCACGCCAAAGGACTCGCTTTAACCGATGAGGATCCCACCGTGCACCCCGCTCCTTAAGGGGGGGCGCCGGCATGTCGCTTATACTCTCCAAGGCGTGCCATCTCAGATTGACGTTTGACTAGTACCTTCCGCTGACTTCTCGCAAACGATGCCCAAACACTCGACTCGGGGAGAGTGACACGAGGGCGCCATCTCGGTGGTGGGAGGGTGCGGCGACGAGTCGTCCATTCGACCGTCCTCAGGGGAGCGGGGCGATGGGGAGCGGGGCCCGTCGGGAGACGCGGCGCCCGGTGCCGAGGAAGAAGCCGACTCCTCGTCGGGCCTGTCCTCGTCCATCGGGGACGCGGGAGCGGCGGCGCGGAGGTAGGCGGCGGGGTGCGGCTCGCCTCGCTGCGGCCGGGCGTGGTGGAAGTGATGCGGCACCCGCTCCCCCGCCTCCGTGATCTTGCCCATGAACGAGCGGATCTCGTCGAAGTAGGTGGAGCACTCGTCGTCAGGCACGCGGAGTGCGGCCCGCGGAGGAGGCCCGCGGGCCCCGTCGCGGCCCTCGCTGTCCAGGATGGTGGGCCCGTCCGCCTCGTGCTTCTTGAGGTGGCGGTCGAGGTTCGTCTGCTGCCCGAAGCACCGGTCGCACAGCGGGCACTTGAACGGCTTCTCCTTGTTGTGGATGTTGCGAACGTGGCGCTGCAGATTGGAAGAGATGGAGAAGGAGCGCTCGCAGTACTTGCACTTGTACGGCTGCTCGCCCGTGTGGGTGCGGAGGTGCCGCGTCAGGTTGGCCGAGCGCGGGAACACCTTGCCACAAAAGCGGCACGAGTAGCGGTCGCCGCGCGCCTTGGCACCACCGCCGGCCCTGGGCCCCGCGCCGCGGGCCGCAGTCGCGCCGCCCACGCTCCCATCCCCGCTGCCCGCGGACATGGAGTCGGAGGCGCGGCTACTGGGGCTGCTGCTGGCCACGAGGCCCGGAGGGACGAGGCCGTTGGGCAGAACGGCGTTGGTGGGGCGGAGCAGGTCGTAGGGGTGGGCTGGAGCGGCCGGGGGCCCTGGGTTGAGCAAAAAGGGGAAGGCGCGCGAAGGGGGCGGCGGGGGCGTCGCGTACGGGATGCGGACGACGCCCTTCTCGCGGTACATGGCTTCGAGCACGAGGGGGTGCAGGGGCTGCGCGTAGATGAGCGGGTAGTGGTGGTCGACGCGGGCCGGCGAGTGCGGGCCCGGCGAGGCGCCGCTCTCGCCGCTCCTCGCCGGCGACGGACTCCTCACGATCACGTTCTGGTTCTCGTCCTCGTCGACGCGCTGCCGGCGGCGTCGCTGCGCCGCCTTCTTGTGCTCGACGCGCAGGTCGAGAGGCTGCTCGTCCGGGGCTTGGCCGGCGGGGGACATGTGAGGCGGTGCGGCACCCGGCGAAGGGCTGCCGCGCTCGCCCGTGGCCGAGCCACGCGACGACAGGTCGAAGGGCATCATCATGGCGGCGGACTCGCCGTCTTCGTCGCGCGCCTCTTGGTGAGCGACGACGCGCAGCGAGAGGTGGTGCGCCACGTCGGGGTAAACGGACGCCTGCTTGGGCGAGCCGCCGCCTTCGCGCGGCCCCGACGACCCCGCGCCGTACTGGTGCGTGGGGTGGTGGTGGTGCGTAGCGGCCGCGTGGTGCACGGTTCCCAGGCCGATCATCTTGCGCGGACTCGCGTCCTTCTCGCGCATTTTCGCGGGGGCTTCTCGGCGGCCTACAGCGGCATCCTCGGCGTGGAGGGCGCGGCGCGGGGCCGCGGGGGCCGGTCGGGGGCAGAGGAGTGCGGCGTCGAGCGCCGGCGGGCACGAGGCCAGGCGCGGCCCGCGCGCGTACGAGAGGCACCAGGCGGCGGGGGCGTCGGCCAAACTCATCTGGAGGCGGCGGCGGTTCCGCCGGCTGCGTGCTTCACCGCGCTCCCGACCTCCGGCTCTGTTCGGACCCTGCAATGGAAAAGATAGGACGGGCCTTAGTCTCGGGTCCTTAGGGTATATATGGCACCACTCATTTGAACATGTCACACCCGGCTTCGTGGCCGATACATAGGTGAATTCCTAGCGAAAAATGTACGCAGTGGTGAAGATTCCTACTGTCTAACGTATCTCCGTGAAATACTTGCGTCCTAGTTCAAAAATATCGATTCGTAACATGAGTGAAATGCTATTAACTAATCGTTTGTCACCAAGACCCACTCGATTCGGTGCACTGCGCCGCTCTCACATTTTGTCCTTCACTGACAGTTTACGTCAGCAAGGTAGAGTTGGACCTTGCATGTTTTGTCAGAATATCCACTTCAATGTCCCTCTTCCCATTTATTTTAAACATATAATTATGTACTTAGCTTAATCAACCTTCTCTTTCAAAAAAGAGGTTAGTTGATCTCACTAGTGTTGTCTATCTGCTATTATTTTACTTCGGCGCCACTTAAATGTAATACCTCTTCTTGAAATAACTAGACTATTACTGAATCGATAGAATGAAATATGCGCTCGAGTTCTCAACGAATAAAATGAATATTGTTTATTGTCCAGCAATATTAAAATTCGTCGAAGTTAATGCGGACGATGAGAGAGACCCTAAGCGTTTTATATAGTCCTACTTACTTCACTTATCATATTATTCATACATATATCTCCGCTTCAAAATTTGTCACTGTTTACTCTATTGTCCTTGGGGAGAGGAGAAAGTAACGACCACTGAGTCAAGCTTGACGTGTTTTTACGACGAGTGACAGGAAAAACGCCATTGTGGCTTTAATCTTAGAAGGGAATAAAATGGAGGACTGCCGAGAATGAAAAAAGTGCGGGCGATGGATGGTTTTAAGGCTAAAGATTTTGCGGCTTAACTTTGTATTTCATCACTACGGAGAATTTTCGTGAGGTTTCACATTGCGAAAATCAGAGTCACAGATTTGTTTTTTCAGGCAGTCTAGCATTAAAGGCTCTGCAAGAGTATCTTCGAATCACATGACTCTGATTTCAATTTATTTGTTTTGGCATATCTTTCATGAATAGAGTGTTTTTCTTATATACGGCCTTTTTAATAGGATGTTACTAGTCCTGACAGTCTCAAGAGTGGGGTATTGTGTAACATCGTAACTACCCGCACTCCAGGTTTTCCACCCAGAAGGAGAGATGAATTTCTCATATGTCTGCCAAATTCTCATCAGCTTGAAATTTACAATAGGTATTATTCGTTTGTGACGTCGTCACTGTTCATCATTCCACCATCATGACTAATCCTTCTACATCTGCATACTACCCTGCGAGCTGGCGCATGCGCGTGAGGCAGGCCAGGTTAGGCAACCAGCCGTGTAAAGATGTAAAAGTTTTGGAGGTGAAATGGTGACATGTCCAATGAGAGTGAATTTGGAGGAGCTCAATTTTTATTGTGGTCGCTTATTGTACCTGCGCAGAAAGCACGAGTTTTTGTACCTATATGTTCGACAGTGTATTTCTCTTATTTTATCGCATCTGTCAGACCTAGAGATGTAGTGAGGAATCATGATAATATTCTCCATGTCGCTCTGAAAAATATCAGTCCTGAATTTCTCAAGTAAACTAAGCCATTCATGTAGCCTCCGAGTCTTTAGGGGCTCCCACCTTTATCCCTCTAAAAGCTGTGGGACACTATATGTATGCAGCATTAAACAAAACGCGCTGCTTTCCTTTGTATTTTATTAATTCCTTTGGTAAACTCTTTATGACCAGGGTCCCAAATGCTCGCGGCGCATTCGAGGTGCGGCCTGACCAGAGCGAAGTAGCATCTCTCTTTGACTTTTTCATCTGAGGGCCTTCCTATTATACGCTTAACAAAACCCAGTTCTTTTTTAATACTGTGCCACATATGCTTTGTATGTGTAATACCCAAGATATATCAGAAGTTAAAGTAATTCCTAGATATTTCATTGTATCTGACGATTTTATGCTTACTCCACCCACAGTATAGGTATGGCATTTTTGTGATGACTTTCGCAGGAAGTGAACTGTGGAGCATTTATTGATATTTAAGTCTAACCCCCACTCCTGGCACCACGAGTGTTAAGTCCCGATGACAGAACTTCAAGTCACGTCTTCGCTCATTTCACGGTGGATAACTGTATCGTCTGCAAATAATCTTATTTTACTGTTTACCCTATAACTTTTAACTGTTTACTCTATAACTGGTCATTAATATGAATAATGGATAAAAGAGGGTGGATCACACTTCCTTGAGGAACACCGGATGTGACTTCGACCATATCAGAGCTAAAACTATCAAAAACTACTTTTTGTTTTCGATCACTGAGGAAGTCCCTTATCCTAATCACTATTTTTCTATTACTTTGCATGATTGCAATGTATATATGAGTTTTTATATATGTGTGAAGAACCTTGTCGAAGGCCTTCTTGAAATCAAGGAATATCGCGTCGACTTGCTTTTTCGATTCACCTGGTTTTAGGATATCATGAAGGAAGAGCGTAAGCTGTAGGCTATTCGCAGGACCTGCCCTTACCGAAGCCGTTCTGACTGCTTGGTAAGAAGTTTCGATGGTTCAGGAGCGTCCGCAATCTTACTAACAACATCGCGTTCGAGGATCTTGCATAAAAGAGATGTTAGTGATATAGGCCGATAATTTCCTGGTTCTCTTTAATTTCCTTTTTTGAGTATCGGAGTGACGTTGGCTATTTTCCAGTCTAGGAGCACCTTGTCTTCGGATAATGATTTGCTAAATATAATTTCTAAGAACGGTGCAATCTGTTGCGCTAACTCCTTGAGCGCGCGTGCAGGTATTCCTTCTGGACCTGGGGACTTGTTTCTTTTAATCGAACGCAGTTGTTTAATTATTCCATCACGTTGAATTGTTATGTCAACCATCGGCTCGGAAAGTTAGGAATGTCTAAATGGTATATTGTGTCATCATTAGTGAATACACTTTCGAAGTAGTAGTTTAATAAATTGGCTTTGTTGCTACTATCGGTGACCACTTTTCCGTTTTTGTCCAGTAAAGACTCTATTGTCGAAGGTTCGCCCTGGAGCTCCTTCGCGTAAGACCAGAATGACTTGGGGTTTTCATCTAGTAATTCATCGAGGATTTTTTAATTGAAGTTTCGTAGAGTAGCGCGCATTATTTTATTCGTTTGTGAGCGTTGAGCAACGCATATTTCTCTCGCCGAAAGCTATGTTGTTTTGTTACTTAACTTAATAGAAAAAAATATATATAGTCACTCACAGAGAGACTCTCTGTGACTGAGGAAGGGCTAACACCCGAAACGTTTCCAGTAAGACTTTCTTTTTACTCTCGTCTTTTAACCCCCCTGTAAGTTTCCTCTATTATTGTGTTTGTATTATATATATATATATATATATATATATATATATATATGATATACTTCGGTGCTCTCTTTCTCATTGTGGCTACTAATTTCGTGAATGAAGCTTCTAACCTCTCTCCGAATTTTACGTAATCGCATTTTTCAAATAAGTAGACTTTACGTTTGTGTTTTACAGTGGAATCTACTGTGGTTTTCTAAGTCGTAAAAATTACTTCATGATCACTCATGCCTTCGAGGATATCGACGTGTTTCATCATTGCAGGGTGTAGCAAAACTGAGCCTAATTATTAATTTCACCAAATTTTCAAAATTATTGATCCATAATTTTTTAACAAGGGTTTTTATGTATTACCGGTCGTTCAGCTCTCGTCTCAAACGTTCCTCTAGTGCGCTGGATTAATAAAAATCGGGTTAAAAAACAAAATAGTACCCTGAGATGAGCGACTAAAATACCCACACCCTTATTAATCACACACACAAGGTTCTCGCACTACAAATCCGGGAGTAACGGGTTCTAGACCCGCCTGGTTGGATATTTCACCACTCCGGTGTTTGTGTTTGTCTTCTTTCGTTGCTAATGCACCCGATGTAGAATGGCCATAAATATGCAGAGTCGTAGCCAAGCAAAATGGTCATTAAGTCGTATTCGGTGCAGTGATAACAAATAAAAATAAATAAACAGCTGACAGTCACCTTTTACTCGAACGGTGAGGCGTTCCCGTCAATGTTAAGTAGTTCAAAATTTTGCTCATAAGCGGCTAAACATGATTAGATACGTCAAACTAAAAACAAGATTTTAAGTAAATTGCTCACATTACTTATCACTATCGCCATAATTTGTTTTTAATGAAACTATGCGTCAAACTGACATACTGATAGTTATTTCCTGGCATATAAAGGGGTGGGAAATCGTGAGGCTTTAAATGAATTGTCCCAAATGCAAAAATATTATCGGTGAAATTAGATTTTTTATCATTCTACGGGACTTATAATTTTCTTTCCCATCACAACGTTCAATTCAAGTACACGCAAAATTTTTGGTGCTTAAGGGTATTAGAAACTTAATGAACCCGATGAACACCCCCGCAGCAAATTCAAACCTGCCATTATTCCGCCTTAAGTTCGCCTAATGGACATGAGAAGACTAGTAAACTTCCTCGTCGAACACGAATTCTACTCACCTACTATCATGAGGTCGTAAATCGCTAACATTCATTTCACGCTGTGATTTGTCATGTTTATCAGAGTAAAATATGGAAAATTAGGATTCTCCTCGAGTGCTGGTCGTCCCCTGAGCATTTCCTTAAGTCTGAAGAGCCGACCGTGAGAATTAGATGAAGGCATCGTGGAAATGAAATCGCACGGCACTCGTATCTGGGCCGGCAGCTCTCATCCCACGTCGACCCTGAGCGGAGCCTTGTGACGTGGCCCCGAGAACGTCTTCTTTGAGCCCGAGGTGACGCCTACGTTTAGTTTCGGCGGATATAACTAAGAGGAGCGCCGACGTGCTCTTAATAAACCAGTTTTCTTTTGCCCCGTCCATCGGATTCCACGGAGTGAGTGGACCACTCAGCTTGGAGGGAGAAATTTGCGCGCTTCGCTCTCGAGTCAATTCCTTGAGACTTTGAGCGAGCGCACGTCGACAGCCACGAGCACCATGGAGTAAAGGAAGTAAACATCATTCGAACAACATAATTTGTGATTAAACAACATAATTTGTGATTATAACGAAGTTTATTTTCCTTCGTACATAATTTCACTTTGGCTCGGCCTTTTTGGGCGACTTTTTTAAAACTTATGTTGCCTGTTTTGAGGTAAATGAGGTGAGACTGTCAACTTTTTCATTTCTCGAATCGTTCAACTGTTTAACTGGTTATTCATTCTACTTGTGACCATTTAGAGAAGGCTACATGCTTCTAATTAGCTGTGTCTCTAGTGAGAAAAAAATGGAACCATATTCGTATGAACTTGGTACTATGAAATCAAGGAGATGTAGCATATTCCTATTTTCATGAAAACCTTCACTCTTGTACACTACAAATTCTCTGTGAATTCGAATCCGATGAGTTCCTATCTTAGACAAACTTAGAAAAAGAGCTGCACTCTTGGTTGACTCAAGTTGTGGAAAGGCATTAAAATACCGCTTTCAATAAAGCTGCGGACAAGCAATAATAAAAGACCTCACTTTCATGTGTTTGGATGGCGATGAAAATATTTCCACATCAGTCCTTTCGGTGAATCACCACAGATATCCGAAGAATCGCTCCCAGCTATTTCAAGTTTCACGATGGAGGGCGGTCAGCGTTCAGACGAAAGCATTTATTCTGTTCATATGCATGCGTTCTGAAACACCACCAACCATTAAATATAACTCCCGACTGTGGAGTCGTAACTCTCATATGTCCGAGTTTTACAGTGAAAGGAGAAGCGTGCCGTCACAGCAATGAAATATATATCATGCTGAAGTCAAAGTTTCAGATGAACATGAAATGCAGGAGATGCAAATGCTGATCACGCTGAAGAATCAATCTCCTTCGCTTCCTTTTCTTCCTCCCCTCCTCTTCGATTCAAATTGCTGAAAATGAGAAACCTTCGAATCGAGGGTGTTATTCAGATACTTGAGCACTTCGAGATATCATCTGGCGACTTCCCCGTGCTTTGGTGTGTGGCATCGGGGTCTTTGCACGGCGCACGTGAAAACAGCTCTCTCAGCGATTCATGGGCCGGACGGACCGCTCTCTACAACTCACTATACCTCGCATGGTTGAACATGCGACGTTCACGAACATGCATGCATTGCATGCATGTATTTTTCGCCTCTGAAATCTATTGTATTCAACATTCATCAATATCTTTACACTTCTGAGTGACATGTTTGAGTAGTGTCAACAAAATACCAGTCTCTGATTGTCTGCCGACCTCTTACTATAGTCTTTCACTCCATTGCTGCGCCTCTACACTCATTCGTAAAATCTTCCATCGCTGTGACTTGGCACAGATTGATGAAATACACCCTTCAATGTGGGAAACCTGTATCACACAGCGTTTATTAGGCTCTATTTTAGCCACCTATTGTGGTTCTTTCCTGCGTGGAACCACCGTGTACTTATTCTACTTTCTAGTTGCTTGTTTCTTCTCGGCCAATCGGACGCCGCCAGTAATCCCTTCCCCGATCCATTCAACTCCGGGCAACCCATGTCGCCTCACTATAAAAGCCATTCCTACCACGCGGATACCTCAAGCAGCAACAGCCAGCTGGGGGACTATTGCGGCCAAAAAATTGATTCACTGGTGGCCTTGTGAGGAAATTGTCCCATGAGAACCCATAGATAAGATCCCGCAAGATTTTGCTGCAGACCCTTTGTCGAGCACATAATTCTAGGATCGAAGATTCGAGACTGACCATCAGGTAGCGCGAATGGGATCCAAAAAGGTCTTCTCCACTGTATCATTCGTGACCATGCTGTTGCCGAATGTGAAGTTTGCTATGATGCCGTGAAAACCTCACCCATGAGGTTAGTTGTTGCAATCAAAGTCAATGCAAACTCTTTCAAAGATTGTGACGAGATTAATTGAATGTTCTTAGGTTAACGTGTCATTCATCGCAACGCTAAGATGAAAGTTCGTCTCGTCATACGCTCATTCTTCCTCTTCTACTTGCCAAACACTACTTCGCTTTGGATTAATTTCTCTTCACTGACATTATGTGCGGTACCTAGTGGAAATTAACCATGAGATTTTGTTCAAACTGCGGGCTCTCAGCAAGCTTATCAGCAGTATTTGTTAATTTTTCCAGCACTTTTTCTCACTGTATCACTGCAACTTAATTCTGAACTTTCATTCATATTCATGGCGTCGATGGCCAAACGTATCGCCATTTTACACCCTGATTTATTTTAGGTGGTTCACAACTCCTTCCTGTCAACGATCAATCTATGCATCCCCATTTTCAGCGGCGCAACACATTTTCATGCGCTCGCATTTCAGTCCAAGTCGATTTGAAAAAATTGGATTTGTTGAGTTCCTATCACTAGGCCGGCATGAAGCTACTGCTTTAGGTGAGATAAGTGTAAACACCCTCACTTTTGATTAGATATAGCTACCAAATATACTTCCCAAAACGCTTCATGTACCAACTGTTCTCTCTCTGCTGCCGAATCTCCTTACCTCCTTGAAGTAAGTGCGCTGAAGTGTGATACGCTTTTGAAGTGAAGGATATCAATCAAGCACACTCAGCAAGTCTGCAGAGAACTTGGCTACAGTTTAGTCGTTTAACACTTCATCTACGTTCTCATCTCATGCTTCATGATGAGATGCCGGAATGCTTTCAGTGTTCCTTCGCGTCGATTGTGTCGATTTGACAACAGTTCCTTCTCCAGGGGACATCTTCAATCAAAGGGCATTAGAGGAACGAGGACTAAACTTTTGTAAACTCAACATAATATACACGGCAGAATACTGGAAGCCTTTCAGCATCTCAGTCTCATATTTGTATAAATTTTTTGGTTAGCTTTCCACTGTCTTACAAACCAGACTGCTTTTCATTTCTTAATTTCGCGAATAACTTAAATTCGTTCACTTTATCACATGGAGCACTTTTTTCCACCCTCCTTTATTCTTAGTTACATTGCTGATCTATTTGGACTATTCATTCCTCTAATCATAATCTTGATTTAAAAATAATTTTTCAGCCCACTTGATAAAATCTCCCTTGCACAATTCACATTAGGTTTAAAAAATCTCTCGATTCCCTTTTATCACAGGATAGGATACCTGTCTTCAGTCATGCGTCCATTGCACATTCCTGTCTCAATGGAGAGTAACATTTCCGCTTTCATTCTCATCTTTGATCAAAGACTTTCACTGCGTTCTGTGACTGGCGGGGAAGCTTCCGAGTTTAGGAGCGAGTCGTCAATCGCTCCAGGAAGCTCTGTCATCTGTCTCTGTGCTTCGTCCTTCCGTGCAACCTTTTTCTTCTCAAATCTTCTTTTATAATCGCTGAGAAGACTTTTAGCCATCATACGAATAGACTTTTTTGTTGAAATTACATTTGAAAACAGACTCCGTTAATGCGGTGTGCGTTTCAGCCAACAGTGGGGAACACTGGTTGCACTACGCGTTCAACCCTCATCAACCATATTCATGGATTTCTAAACCGATTTACCCCTTATCATTCCTGACCCTACCAAACCAACCACTCCAACCCAACCACAACCGTCGTGTGGGACCAACGATCCCACACAACGTAATGATGTCTAATAAGTTAGCAGTGTAACGTTTCAGAATTTTAATCTCCTAGGAGTAATCACCAGGTTCGACAGTCATGAAGTCGTCGTCTCGTCTTAGAAACTACAAACTAATTTTATGTGAATATGCTAGATGGTATGATTTTTACGTTAAAAATTATCTATTTGGTGAGAAAACTCATATGTATTGGTCTTATACCATAGCCGTGTGCCAGGGGTCACATGTCAGCCGATTCGACATGACCGTTTGGTGGTGATATGGTGATAACGAAATTTTAGACACTTGCCGGATTCAAATTCCAACGATATTGACGTATTTTCACGGCTTCATAGAGATAGTGGCATGTGCTTGGCCCCGCGTTACGTGCAGCACCAGAAGCCGAGAAAGTGGAATCCCAGAGCGTCTTCACTTCATTCATCCCCCGAACCTCAGCACCGTAGCCCGGAGCACAGTCACTTGATCCCACAAGTATGCAAATGTGTACGCACTGGCTTACAATGGGCTGCATGCTTGAAATAATCTACTTATTATTAGCATAATTAGTTATGCTGAACTATACGTCCGCCATTTCTCACCACGCAGCATTCGCCCTTTAATAAATCTCAGGAAGAGCAACCAAGACTAAAATTTACATTACAGTATTGAGAATATAGCATTAAATTATCATATTTTCAAAAGGCCACTTTCCTGCAAAAACTTCTAATCAAACCTCAGAATTAATTGCATCTTAGGACATCATCTTCTTCATTCAAGGTAAAGGGGGATACAAATTTACTCACTTAAAGTTCATGGAGCAATTTCCTGATATTCTCTAATAATGCTCATTTTTACCTCTCGAAAATATTTTCCCGAGCGTCCATTGTAGACTTAGAAATGACTTCTCCTTTATAGATTTAGACCTCTTGCAATCTCTAATGTTCTACGTTTTCCGTTCATCTTGGTCATTAATTAACCAAAATTTCCAACCTTCCTCTTTGCCTTAAGGTCAACAATTGATTGTTATTTCTTTACTCACTAGTATGACAAAGGTATCAGTGTTTATGGGTAAGGTGTGGAAATAACTCTTCACTTTTGTTGTCCTCAAGCTATTGAGTCCTGATAGCCACGTCCCTTAATGGTGGCTACCATATTTCGGTGGTCTCTAGCAAGCCTAATTCGTTCTCAATTTTTTTATTCTCAAAACTAATAGCTTTCTCCAAATCTTCCATAAGGTACTTCCAAACTGTCGTAGCCCGAGCACATTTGATCCCCGGAGCATGGATATGGTGCTCAGCCTCAAGGTTGAAACAACTGTCCAATCATTTCTAGGGTCAGAATTCCAATGCCACAGGAATCCCAAAAAACAAGCACTCCCTTGCGTCCATCCGATGCCGCGGTGAGCCTCGCGGGGAATGAGCGAGAAAGAGGTTTACATGCCGTCCATACCGTTCGTTCTAATACTCATGGGAGTCAACCATTTTCCCTATTGATTCCATTTTACAGTGACTACTACCATAGACTAGTATTTATTACCATAAGTAGATGTCTATCAAGGGTTTTTCATTGATAGTCGAAATAAGTCTTCGAGGATTAAATTTGCAAAAATAGCTGTTTTTATCTTCCTCCAAACCCAAGGCAAAAACTCGTCAAAATTGGAAGTTAATTTAAGACGTCTCCCAGTCAAATGTGTTGCATTAAGGGGATGGGGGTGTTTCAGAGTCATTCGTTCCGTTCGGATCGGAAGACTTTGATCGAATTCTACGTCACTTACTATCGGAAAGACTATCCGTGCGTTTCAGACCGCTTCCTATCGGTTCAAAGAAGGCTTTCTGATCGGAATAGAAGTCAATTGGCATAGAGGTGTCGGAACGCCATTCCAAATGCATTGGTTGGTCTCAGGTGAATACCCTTATGATGTTGTTGACATTGATTATTTGGCTGTAGTAAGATAATACTACTTTATTTCATGAATGCATATTTATTTGAATGTTCTGCAAGAATAATAAAGGTGTGAGAGAATGTAATTAACATGTAAACGGGACAAGATGTGTGCATGTTGTGTCACTGTTGGTGCAAGTTTGTTTACAAATTATTTGGACATGTTATCCAACAAAAGGTCGATGAAACAAGTTGGAATGCATAGTAACTGGAATGCATTATAACTTATAGGTAACTCAAGTAGGTCCTCTGGTTTGGAAATATATTAATAAACACTCAAATAAATTTAGTTATAATTTTTCTTGGAATATAGCAATTTCCCATAAGATGTACTTGCGTTTCCATGAACTGTTTAAAGCTTTTTGACATAATTTATGCAATAGAAATGAAATAAAAACATGTAATTAATAACTAGGAAAATCTTGTTGGAATATTTTAACCTGTATCCTCTCCACCTCTGCGCAAATAAGCGTCTTACTTAAAATAACAACAATTTTTGATCATACAATATAAATCAAAATAGGTACATAGGTTGGAGTTATTCGAAGGAGGTTTGCAAAGCCCAAATATGTTGAATAAATTCTGTCGATGGAAGTAATTTTGATATGAAATTGGTGTAATATAAGTAAGTGCCATTTTAGCAATAAAATACTGCTATAAAAATAATCGAATCGCTGTACAATGGTTAACCAAAAATCCCATTTATTTTCTATTATTTTAACCTAAATAAGTCAAGCCATTGACAATCATCGAAACCATACACACTTTCAATGTAACCACTGTATTGCCTTCCGATATACTTCCATTTTTAAGGACGTAAAGTGTATAATATGAATGGCATGACATGAAGGCCATTACATACACTTCACAAACCGCAACAGAAGGATAAGCATTCGCATTAAAATGAGGTAAACAATGAAAATAAGACATGACGGGTTTTGGATAAATCATTGAGTAAATGATGCCCTGTATCTGTTATTGCAAGATAGGATGCGTTTCGCGACTGTATCCATTATAAGTCTTATTCATGTGACCTTAACAATCAACTCTGTGTACTCACGAGAATGGACGAACAAAATCTCTCCCTCATTTCATAACTTGCCTGTAAATGGTAAATAATAAAACGGTAAGAGATTACAATACAAAAATTACAAACGGACAATTCTAAAATAATTTAACCCACAATTACTTCAATTACATTACACTGTATCAATTAGCACAAATATATGCCTTTTCCCGTCATCGTGAAAGTTGTGAAACTGGCGGGAGGTTGTTTTTCGCTGCTCACTTGTCTCTTAAAAAGTATGACGTTCATCGTAGCTCGACTGGGATGACGAGTGACGTCAGACCAAAAGCGGAACGCTTTCCGATCGGAAGTGTGAAGCGCAAGGAAGACGAGCGTAGGATAGGCATCCGATCGACTCGGATTGAATCCGGTTCCGATGCCGCCAATCCGATTACACTCTGAAACACCCCCATGGACTTCTATTTGAATCGACCGAAATGGCGACTTCTCTCAGTTCGTTCGCTAAACACCTGCATCAACCCTGCGTAGGCCGCGAAGGCTCCCGAGGCGAGACACACCCCCTCCTCCCATGAATGGCATCCGCTGGCGTGAATTTGAAGCAGGGCGAGGATGAATAAACACAGATGCAAAGGATCTCTCTTCTCGGGCTACGGCCATCTCTTTCTCGCAGATGGAGTTCCACGCAGACGAATTCCTTCGTGTTCAGGAATAAGCAGCGAGGAAATTTAATACCAGATTTGTCCCGACAATAGTTAATATCCAACGGAAATACCGACCACTTTATCTGTCAACTAGAAAAATCGGACAACTTTATTAATTGTTTTTGGCTATAATTTGAGTGCACGGGCGAGGGTTATGCGTCAGAGCTCTCTTTTCACGCTGGCCGCTTATGTTCAGAAATCTAGGAGGGGTTATTTTACAATGCATCACGATTAGTGTAATCGAATCTCGTCTAGTTAAAAAAGTAATTATCATAAGCTGTCAAAAATTATAAATAGTGTATGACTTAATGCCTTCGTTCGAAACGGAGGGCACTCTACGAATAGAAGATGATTTCCATTGAGTAGCAATATCTCCATGTGTACCGTAAGTCTGTTTTATTAGTTTTTGCAGGGCATAATTCTGCCTTCACTTCACTCGCAAGTTATGCGCAAAAACTGACAATGGAAGGGGACGGTGAGCATTGCGAATTGATAATTGCAACGTACATGAGGGGAAGGAGCGATCATCCTCGCCGAGTGTGGCCCGCACTCGTTGATTCCGTATTTAGTGGTGAGCTCAGTCGGCCCATTTTGTTGCCGCACCGCCATCGTAGCGGGGCGCCGACGAGGAAGTGCGCCATAGTGCACGTTTCACACGATTGCTTCAATTGAGCCGAAAATGTTCATTTCAGGAGATTGACTTTTGTAGTCCATAGAGTGAATATCATAGCCAAGCACTGCGCCGGCGAAAATGGTTGATTGTTGCCTAGTGTGCGAATTTCTGACATCAATATGCAAGTCATCACGTATACTTGAAATTTAACGCGACAAGAGCGAGATCTGTACAACGTTGAATTGTGTCCGTCGTAGTTTTCTGGCAGCAATTCATCGTAGCAGTGTCAATGCTGGTGGTCTACAAACATTTTTAGAGAAGTATCCTCTTCCCTTAAAAGAAAGTGTCATCACTCTTTAAATATCCCAGGTTTTTAAACTCAAACTCAACTGACTTCTCTATAACTTTTCATGCGTGCGTAGGCATACACTTGAAAAACGGTAGAGCTTGCACTCATTTGGTGTTCTCTCAAGTACATCTTATATATTTTAAACTTATTGGAGTCCCAAAAAACTGCCTTTCAAATCGAGGATGCTTAATAAATGTTGGAGGTAAATGGTGTAATGGCGGTATATGATTATATGTCCGACATATTAGTTTTTTCTCTCGAGTTTCTTGACCAAACTAATCATAGTGGAGGGGAAAGAAGACATAAAATCACTGTTCATGCTTGGTAGGGAAGAGGGCTGGGAATGTTGATCGCAAAAAGTGACCGTTGGAGGTGAGGACGTTAATCAGGCGCGACAAGTGAGCACGTAGCGAGCTCAGGGACGTCGGAGACGACGAACGGCTCCAATGACTTCCCCTTCCCATCGAGCAGCGCCCGAGAATTGGGACAATGAGGCCACCACGCCCTCCGAAGCACCCAACGGTGGCCAACCCACCGCTCTTCGGCGAGCCTCGAGCCGCACATCTCGGCGCGGCCACTTCTCACGAATCTCTCTGCGTATCCCACTCTCTGACAGTCACGAGGAAGCTTCTCAATCGCTGCAATAACTCGCCACGATTCACAGTAGCTTTAGAAGTTTACATTTTGACTCGTCGAGCACGAAAGTTCCGCGTGGAAATTGAACTGGAAGGTGAGGTCAACGAATGAGGATTTAAATAGCGTGTTCATTTACGAAACCCCGGGATAGAGAATGCTTACCCCTACAATTTGAGCAAAGGTGTTTATTTTTTGGGTTGAAAATCCGTGCCATTGAGACAAGGATCCATCCATCCAAAGAGGAATCTGTTGTATTTTCAGAAGCCGTTTCAGGAGATAAAAATTCTGAAAACGAGTATTATGAGGCATGGGCGTGGCCAGGAATTATGCTAAGGGGGGGAGGGTGCAGGGCATCATCCTGTCCGGCTCCGTGTAACAGATTCGGTATGAAATGTCTCGTCAAGGTAACTGCCCTCCCGGCCTCCCCTTAGCTACGCCCATGTTATCAGGTGTTCCAACGTATGTTTATTTTAAGATATGGTTTTAACACATCGAAAATAGTACTTTATTCTCCTAGGCCAAATATTAGACGCAAGCAAGTGAAATTAATGCATTTTACGACGATAGATTTTCATGTATTAACAAATTAAGTGGTAAAGGAGAGTGGGCAGGCAGTAATGGGTGCGCAATTTAGTTTGCTGAATGAGATTTGTGGCCGGAGATACATGAATGTCGTAGGAGTAACTTGGACACTATATGGTTGGCTATCCACCTTGAAGGCCACTCTAGCCTCTTTTCGCACTCCGTGAGCCTCAAGTGAAGCCTCGTTATTGGATGAGCCCCACAACTGCATTTCGAACGAACTAGACCGCGAGATGCGAACAGCAAGCGATACGACTTGCCATGCATCTTTTCAAATTCGTCCTCGTAAACCAAATGAGTCTCAGGTGGACAGACTTTTGGGATGTAAATGGTCGTAAAATGAACTCACCTCCTGTTACATTACCAGTAGCAGCCTTTTTCTTTCGACATTATTACACGAGGTGCCCACCGCAGACTTAACTCTGCTGTGGCGAGTTCTTTACCTTTGTTATCACTAGTCATTCAGTGAATCTTTCAATCTAGATGGATTCAATAACAGAGCGCATGAACGGGAAAGCCACATTTCTTGGGCTACGCAGCTAATGTCACGTTTTGATGAATTCATGTTTTCTCTGCCAAAAACAGGTATGATCCAAAGTTTGGTTCCGTCCATTTTTGTATGGATCTTTCTTTATTGCTGAAATGAAAAACTAGGAACTTGAATTATTTCTGCGGATTCTCGGAACGCATTTCATAATATTTTCTAAGTTCCAATTTTTTGGGCGCTGGAAAACAAACCGTTTGGTGAAGTTTAGACGTAAACATAACTGGACAAGAGGAATTTTTGTTTTCAGTGTCATTGCGTATGGTGCGAGTGACCTTAATTTGAAAATGTTCAACCAATTGGACCGAATTAACCGAATGGTGTACTTGATTTTATATTTTTCATTATCATAATTTGATGCGTGAAAGCCTGCATGTGATGCATACTTTGCATTACATGTTAGACTGAATTAAACTTTTGCGATATATTTCCCAAAAGACATTTGCGTTACGTCTTTTGAGCTACAAATGGTAATGGCTCTCCATTAAATCGCATTATTTCAGTCCTTCGTAAGGATCACATTCTTGCGGATTTTGTAAATATTTTATTTTGCTCACAATTTAATATTTTCTTCTACCGGTACCAACTTTTTCGGCATATCCAGCTTGACAACTCATTGCTTTAGACATGGCTTGAGTGAGATTTTTTTACTCATTTCGAGGCTAAGCTTCGGGAGAGATGGCTTTGTTTTTCCAATGAAAAATGATTGTTTTCGTAAAGAGCGATGAAAATTCCCGTCGAGTGTATCTCTTGGAGTGAATGTACCGATTCCAATCTCCTCTCACGGAAACCCAAGGCTAACAGGGTGGAGCTCTTCTTAACGCATTCAATCAAGCACCAAAAAGGGAAACTCAACAGCTAAAAGCGCAGTATTATGATGTGGACGCATTTGTGAAAGAAATGGTCGATGGGATGAAACAAGAATTCTCGCTTCGAAGATCATTTTGTATAATTTCGACGCGGTGGACCAGTTGGACATCGAGTCGATGATTCGTCGGTGTGATCGGACATTGTTCCATATTTAGTTGACAATGTGAGCATCACGAAGAGCGCAGTTGCCATACATACATTCCGTGTCATCTCTATGAAGAGTGGATAACCTATTCTAACTCCGCGGTAAACGTGAATGAGCTACTTCGGGGAATCATCATGGCGCATTGGAAGACTCTAAGTGTACGAGAAATTCATGCTTCAATCTCGTCCTTTAACTCAAAGGGAGTTAAAATTGCATTCTTATGGTCTCCTGGCCATTTAGGTATCAGTGGGAACGAGAAAGCAGACTCAGCAGCCAAAGGATCCCTGAATGAAACTGATTCAGCATCTGTCCGTGTACCTCTGTATGATATTATGTCTACCTTACGGAGTGAAGAGTGGATGGATATATGGACCAGCATAATTAACAAAAAAATACGTGCAATTAAACCTGATACATTGGCGTGGTCCACCTCCGTCAGGAGGAACGGCGCTGAAGAAGTTGCCATCACTAGGTTGAGGATCGGGCATTGTACACTGACGCACTCATATCTCTTTACAGAGGATAAAATACCACCCAAATGTGAGGAATGTGACTCAGCTCTCACTGTTAAACATCTCCTGACGGAGTGCAACAAGTACCGGTCGATTAGAGAAAAACTACTCTTTCAAGGTGAAATCGAGAAAGTTTTGGGTAACAACCATGAAAACATCAATAAAATAATCTCCGAACTACCGATTTGAACAAAAAAAACAAGTTAACATAACATGCAGTATTTTGATATAATACTTCTCTTTGTAATAGAGTAAGTGGTGCGAGATGACCGCTGCTGTCGAAGCACCTTTTATAAAAACACTACTACTGGAAGACTCCCAGATGCGTAGTAAGATGTCATTTACCTCGCTGCCGTTGGCAACATCACATCGCCAGTCTGAAGGAGGTATACCGAGGAAAAGCCACAAGCGCCCACACTCTTTGACTGAATGCGGAACGCTCCACACTATGACAGAACTTTCGGTGTGCAGATTTGCTATCGTCAAGTTGGTAACATTTGATACTCGTCCGGATGCGACGGCAGGGATAGCCGTCTTAGCTCGGTTACCCGCGGGAAGGGACGTCCACCGCTCCCCACAGTGAGGCGTCGCCGAAGCCGGGGCGCCGGGGAGCCGCGCCGCCGGGGGTGCGGCGGTCCGCCACGCTTTCACCCCACGACGTTCCGAAACGGACTTTCGCTGGTGGGCGGGCCGGGAGGGCGATGCCGGTAACCGGTTCCGGAGGCCCTCCGCCGCCGCCCACCGCGGGCGTGGCATGCCCTGCCCCACACCCCTATCCCTCCCACCGCCATCCTCGTTATTAACGGGGCAGCTGCAATTTTTTTTGGGAGAAAAGCAAAGCGTATTGACATCAGTGGCAGTTTATCATTTTCAATTACTTAATAAGACCCGTATCGTGAGTATGGCCGCGGTGATTATTATCATTACCGGCAAGATTGAAAAACGTTTTACGCCCGCGAAATCTGCCATGGATAATGTGCACGATTTTACAAATAAGTCATAACAGTGTTGTGGAGAATCTGGTCTCAATTTATTTGCGTGGAATTGAGTCACTGCCTTTTTAACTTTTTCAAAATCCTTCAAAATTTCAGATTCCAAAACCTTTGTTTCTTTCAGCACTGCGCACCGCAATAGGTAGTTCACTTATGCCACCCGACAGAAAGTAACATTTTCATAATGATGACTTCATGACGATATACTTACTCCCATCGATTGCGTAAAGTAATCGAATCAACGCCTAGCTGTAAGGACGAGGATATGACGGAGTGCTGTTCACTAATTTGGTCCCTTTTCCTTAATTTTCAAAATCTAGGTCTGTACGCATTTCTCCGCCTCCGACAATCTTTCAAATGAGGCTCAAGTCTCGACGTGGTGGAGGGACCGCTGTCCGATCGTCGGCGGACATCTCTCCAGAGTATCCACCATCAAAAATATAATTCATCTCGCCGATGACTGCGCCCTTGTTGTTGAGATTACATTTTCCTTCCGCCACCGCTTCGTCCTCTCACTTTGAGCTAGTCTCCGCATTTGCCCTTCACCACGATATCCTTCTATTTCATGTTGTCCACCTTTCCAAAGTTTTCCTTAGACTCATCTGACCCTGGTAATACTTCATCGACCCCAGACGCCACCTAACCCCTGCTTGGCGGTTACCGGTTCGCGAGGAACCCGTAGCTCACTCAAAGCACCTCACTAGAAATGAAAAAAGAATTCGAAAACTTTTCTCGACTCATTTTCTCAACTACATTAACTATCTAGAGTCAAATATTGCATTATTTTTAAAGATCGGTGATTGGAAATGTTAGCGTCTTCATTTCGTCGCCACCCCCCACGCTAAAGAATCAATAGACCGTTCCGTACGGCCAAAGTAACTCCGTGGACTCCGTGGAGGGCTTTCTCCGACAATTAGTGCATCTCCCTCATCTCTAGATTTTTATCCAGCTTTTCATCTCCGGTCACAATGTTTCGAAAGCTCCCAGGCCTCCTTGCTCGCCTTTTCTATTTGTGGTCGACTTCTTCGATCGCCAGCGTCTGACGTGGGATTTCACTGAAGTTGGAAGAGTGAGAGGTGAACTTCCTCTTCGCTCGAGGCCAGACCCACTCCGATTGCATTGAATGCAATGTCTGCGAAAATACAGGAGGGCGTTGCTTATCTTTGATGCTTTTGGCCCGTATTTCTGATGCTGCTGATCCAATAGTGATGATGATCAAATCGAAGTTTGTATTCTCGTTGAACTTTTCCATATATTTTCGTTTTTTCTCTCGAGTAAATGAAAAATTTGTTCGACAATATATTTTATTATATTGCTATATATTAATATCATCTAACATGCATCATGTTCTCACACTTCATTTAAGCGTCATTAGGTCCAAGGATACAATACAAGCTGCCTTAGTACTGCGGAGACAAATAAAATACCTCTCCCTTACAAGTGCCAACCTTAATGGGCTGTAATGACACTCAAACTGCTGGTCGATGAGAGTTATACAGTTATTGTCTCGTTAGGGTCAGGACCCCTGGATGGCCCAGTGGTTCATCTACTGCCCCAGAATTTCTGAAATTCTTCGCCCTTTAATGATGGTTTACCCGCTAATATTTATAAACACGTTACTTATTGTCCGATACCGTGAGCTGTCTGCATTGACTGACCATCATCGAATCATTTTCAAGTAACTTCACTCTTTCCAGGGTTTAGGGAGAAAGTTTTATTCAAATTCACGTCTCACCACTGACTGGCACCACTAGTTCGTAGAATCTAGTGGAATTCATTCAAGAAATTAATATTGACCTAATAGATTCCCCTTGAACTAGATATGTACCATTCCCACCTACCTCACTACGCCAGAAAAGTCTTATATTGGTCATATGTATATGCTTATTTGCAGACTCTTGTTTCGCAAAACGTTGTCCAAAATATATTCACACAGCGAGGTTTCCCCATAAAAAATTTTCCGGGGGACTCGGAGTAGGGAGGAGAACGCGTCGGACAGAGGAGAGGGAAGGTAAAGAACTTGTGTTCGTTCTCAATATCACTAAAGGCGAGCATTTCGTGATGCGGAACGCCGAGTAGCATGCCAAGTTTCTACCCAAAATACGTTATTAGGCTGATATATATATATATATATATATATATATATATATATATATATATATATATATATATATATATATATATATATATATATATATATATATATATAGATATATACTACGTGCCATATGCCTTCAGCACCTTTAGGTGGCCTGTCTGATGCGATCATATATTTCGGCCGCATGCACACCGCTCTCGTGGCTGGCTTAATGCGACCGAATGCGAATTCACCAGTGAGCGGATGCTGGGTGGGTCGATCTCCAGATCGGCAAAGGTTTGCTGCGAAGTATGCGAGTTTGCTCGACGAATAAGCGGTCGTGGACAAAATTAGCGAACATTCCTGTGGGGTCGACTGTAGGCAAGTTGGCTATAATGCGACAAAATGTCGTGAATATGTCCTAACTTGGCGTATGGCAGCCGTTAACTGATAGGCAGCCAGAAATCAAGAAGGATAGAGAGATAGGATCATTGCTGAACGATCACCAGTAAACGTTTTTGTGCATTACTATTCTGCACATATTGGAGAACTATTATTTATCAACTAGAGGAAGCTATATCGCTCAACAGTCGCGGTTCCGTGGAATGTGCCGAAGGACATGCATCATCGTCGAAGCACGAAAGCCTGATAGCCCGAATGAAGTCGTGAGTTGGAATTCCACTCATTAGCTCTGTCTTGCAATCGAATTCAGCATGAAAATGACATGAGAAATGAATGAAAATCAACGCATTAGAGGTCATTGTACTACGTGCCATATATGGAACAAGTTCCTGCAAACCACTTGCTCTGAAAGTCTATGGAATACATTACTTATTATTTGATTAGCGGGTACCCAAACGTTTAACAATGTCCCCCGGCCTACTTCACTCCACGGGCACACCTCTCAGTACCTCTCAGTGGTTCTGCACGCTAAATTAAAAATGATATATTGGCGGCAATGAGTATGCACATGGCGCCCAACGTTTACTCCTGGGCATTTACTCTAATGGATTAAGCTTTCTTTTTGTACTACGTAATTGGCAGAGGTGTTATTATTTCTGAGGATATGATACTTTGATACTTAGATATAATTTTCTGATTTATCGCGATTGAAGCAATTTCAACAAATCTTTATTCTTACCTCCGTCTCTCCCCATTTCTCTAACTTTCTTTCTAACCATTTCTTCTGAATACACATTAAAAAACCTGAATACGTAATAAAGATGAAGAGCGATGATGGGCACCCCTGCCGCACTCGCCGTCCTATCACGCCCTCTCCCGATTCTCCATCGGCTACCCTAACCTACACCATTTGGTTCATATAAAGGTTTCGGATGAGACGTCTGTTTCTCCAATTGACTCCTAATTTCTAAAGGATTTCCATTGATTTCGCCCATTCCATTCTATCAAACGCCTTCTTGAAATCTACAAAGGAAGCAAAAACATCCTGCCCATATTCTAGGTTTCTTTCTACTAGCATCCTCATCAATCCTATCTGTAATCCTCGCTCCCGTCCCTCTCCTTTATTCACCTTGGTCGTCACCGAGGTATTTGTTTCCCTGATCCCCAGCTTTCTATCATTATAATTCTTAGGATTACTTTACCCTCGTGGAAAATTAAGATAACTTTCCTATAGTCCTCGCAAGTTTTTGTCTTGTTCTTCTTCGGTATTGGAATAAAAGTTATCTCCCTGAAGTCCACCGGCCACACTCTATCCTCGTAAATCCTATGAATAAGCGCAATAAGTTGTCCTCTTTCGTTCTGGCCCATATTCTTTAGATTCTCTGCAGGAATGTTATGTATTCCAACCGCCTTATTGCTTTTCACGTCTCATAGTGTTCTTCCGACTTCACTCTCGAGGATACTTGGTCCGATTCCACCTTTGGCGATGTCTACTTCCCTTTTTATAACTCGCAAAAGTAGTTCACTGCTAGTTTGGGAGAGATTGCTGTGCCTAGCGCGCGGTTGAGGCCTATTTAGTAAACGCTCATCAACCGCCAACCCCTGCCTTGTCACGGCGGGAGTTCTTGAGCCCGGGAGGGGGGGGAGAGGGGGGGCAAAGGCGTTCCGTCGCCCCCCCTCAACCCCCACCCCCAGGGTGCCTGGATCGGTGAGCGATTCCGGTGATCAAAGAGGCTCTGGCTTCTGGCTCAATGTTGAGATCTCCGAATGTGTTCACTCCTTGAGTAAACAAATCCCAGGCTTTGCAAGCGAGTCCGGACGGTGTAATTTGCGGTCGGTTGCCGGCAGGTTCTTCTGCGGCCTATTCCCATACCCTTTTTTCTCACCGCAGCAGGGTTTACCGGGTGGAGCTCAACTACATGTACCGGCCTGCCGACTTCCCTAACGCGGTAGACGCCTTTTCTTCTTTTTCTTCCCTTCCTATATCTAAACTAATTAGCCAAATTCTCCGTACCATAGAGCTCTTTCACGCCTTCCTTCCACCTATTTTGGATCTACTGGTCTCCATGATCAACTTTCCTGTCTTGCCTGTTATTGCTGCGATTCCACTTCTCTTGCTACCGCCCGTCAATTACTTTACTTTCCTAGAAAGAGCATCTAAATCTCCCTCTTTTTGAAAATTTTCCAGGAAATCGATGAGCTCTCTTTGTCATGCTCTTCTTGCTTTCTTTGTTTCTCTTTTGGTGCTCGTTGTTCAGTTCTATGAATTACCTCCTATCGAGCTCTTAGATTACGCTCCTCCATTTTCTTCTCTTCTGTATCTCCATTATTATTCCCTAATTAATCGTAATAAATAATTCATAACTGTTAGAGCAAGTAAAGGCCATTTAGTTCATCAGCCTGCCGGATCGGGAACCTGCCATATTTCATTCGGAAAATACTTTAGTGGTTTAGTGTGGATGAGAAGAATGGTGTTTTCATTTTAGATATGTGAGCCTCCGCCCATTGGTGGCGCAAACACGACGTTCCCTCTACCTTATCTTGAACGTAATGCATTGGGATTATCTTATTGACGCATTTTTCGTAAATTAAAACTTTATCCGCCGAATAACGTGGTCTCGATACACCTGTATTGTGAAGGGTGAATGAGAAAAAGAATTGCAAAGGTTTTTTTTCACCATACCACTCTAATGGCATCCAGACATCCCGCCAGGTATCCCAGATTCACTTCTGCTAAATGGTAGATCACACTGAAACGATGTTTAAGAGAGAGAGACTACTAATTAACCACGAGTTTGAAATAACCGTAAGCTGCTAGTGTTATAATTATAAAAATATTACTATTTACTAACGTGGGTTGTAACTTATTTTCCAGTAACTAAGGTGTGAGCAGGGGAAACAGTTGACCAGAGATTGTTATGCGCAGAAAAAATAAGAGAAGTGCAGCTGGGAACTAAGGATCGGAGATTACTGGATGCTTTCATTTCTTTCCGCCACGTTCGATTTCATTAAAATTAGACGCGGGCATCAGTCATGATCACGGTGTTGCTAACTCCTTTGTCCACATGTTAGGCAGTGGAGAACGTGGTCTAAAGTTGGATATTGGAGTGATATTGGACGTGATATGCGAATCAGAGTGGGTTCGATGGTTCGTAGGGGCTAACATATCCAGCGTTGTCCGTTCGGGTCTTGGCCCGCACGAGGCTAGAGGTGAGCCCTGGCGAGTTCAGATTGGTAGAGGACCTTGTGGTTCAACCCTTCCTTCAACTAAAAATACATAAGAGTTGAAGGGTGGGTTGAAAAAGTTTACCCGTACTTGAAAATATCGTCAACTTCCATTTCCAAGTTCCGTGAGTGACTGTGAAAATGAATTACATCCGAATGTTAGCAAAAGCTTCCTTCGTGGTTAGATTATTTTTCATTTTCCACCGATATTTGATTCAAAACCTTAAATCATCCCATGGAACCAAGAAATAAGATCCTTATTAGTCGACAGCTCGACTAGTTCGTATATAGAGGTTGGTAAGAGGGATAAATGCGATAACTGTAAAATTTCCCAATTTGAGGAAATCTTTAACGGACGTAACAACTTATAGTCCATTTGGACCAATATTGTCTTTTTACCCAGTCAACCGTTTGCCATTCATAAGCTGCCACGGGAGGGTAACTAATTTCAAGACCCATGAACTGGTTCTTGTATGCACCTCGAATCTACGATGAGAGAGAGAGAGAGTCTACGCCGTGATGAAGATTGATGAAATCTGGAGTTTTGCACTCGGCTAAAATATCACAAAGTCTACTTCAACGATCCTAAAATATCTATGGCAAGTGATTTCAATACAGCTGCCAATCGCTTTTGTTATGAAGGTTGGTGATTTTTAGAGATATTTGTTACATTTAAATATAATAATACTGGTAGGCTATTTTTCTCATGACGAATGATCACATTTTAAAAGCTACCGTAGGGAAATAGCTCGACGCATACCCGTTTACGGATCGGAATATTTAAGGGGCCTCGGTAGATGAGTTGCCGTTTTAATCTTACTCAACCGTCATTCCGAAAATTTCCCAGCTGAATTCGAGTTGTTCTCATCGCCCCTCGCCTTATTACACTTCCGCGACCGACTTCCGAACCTGACCTTACTCACTACTGGAGGCTTCGAGTGAAGAAGCCTGATGGCGTCATCGCGGCTGAATTGCAACTGTTCGGTGCCGCGATAAGAGCTCTCTGGTGAGTCGCATTCGTCTAAATTGAGAAAGATGAATGTGCCTCTCCATAAGGCTCCATTTTTTGCAGTTTCCACGGCATAACATCGGTCAATTTCATTGTTCGGCGATGCATGTAGGATACGAACGACCTTTAAACGAGCCGGCAGTCACGCCTCGAACAAAATTGCCGAGATCGAGGATTCTAGATAAGGTATTAGCCATTGCCTTCATGTAACGTATGCCTCTGCTGAAAACTATGTTATCCAAAGTTATTCATTAAACATGAGTAGTAATCGCAGTCTCCTGAAAGTCTTCTTAATAGATTTAATGTCATTGGGGGAGACCTTTTTTCATATATGGAGAGTTATATCTTTGTTGATAGAGTGTGATAACTTGTCAAGGTGAAAAGAGAGTTTAACTTTAGTTATTCCGCTCAGTAATTTGGATTGTCGAGGATCGAATCCTTAAATAATCATCATCTTCTTTTCACGAGACTCACAGAATTCTGGTATCGATGGCCTCATCTCGTCTCGACTCTCCCAGCGGCATCTCGGAACAACGCTATTCTGCCAGAAATCTATCTGCTAGACTTCCATATCATGCCAGTCATAAAAACCGAAGGATATCATTTGATAGATATGCTGTTGCTTACCCTATTTCATGTAAACCATGGTGTTCGGATTTCCAGTAATTCTTACAATTCATTATATGTATACGTAATTCAGAATAAAATATCTTCTAAAAATCCGTGTATCATACGCGTGCATTTTGCTGTATCGGCACTTGCATAAGGGAATGAAAAATCAACTCCTCGGAAGAATTTCCTGAAACTCAGCTGTTAAAGTGTCGAAGGCTGAGGTGGTATAGGCATTCAACTAGCATTTTTCTTGGGGAATATTTCATTTAATTCAACTCTATTTTTTCCCCGTAAATCCTCATTTCAGGTGATTCAAAGCGTTCGCGTCTGATGTTGAATCCGCTTTCGTCCTCGATAGCCACATATGTCTTGTGCCTTGCTGCCCTCCGCTAGTGATGCAGGTGTTGATCGCCGAGGGTCGCGGCTGAGGTTGCTTGAGAACCTCTCTTCCGCTACGCTTCCCGGAAGGAAGCCACGAACTTTATTGATTAGAATTTCCGACTGGGATGAGATTCCACTGTGAGGCATCGTCATCCATATTTCACTTGAAGCATTCATTTTTATTCTTGCCGTGACATATTTTTCATAGAGCTGTATGATGCCATGGATGCGTTCCATTTGTAAAAGACCCATTAGAATGCCAATGAAAAAGATAAGTGCATATTATTTTACATTTTATTTAGCATTGCAATTTTGGTGGGTTCTCCTAAAAATTCCGACACAGCGGCACAGAGGAAAATATCTAATTGTAAGTCACTTCTGAAATGCGGGAATATAAGTTCCGCATCAATTGAAAACACAGCTAAGAAAGGAAAAATTGGAAAATGAGTGATGAAAACGCTAAAAGGGTTGAGAAAACCCTACACAAATATCTGTAGGACTCATGAAAGGATGTTTTAGGTGAAAATATAATGGGAATGTCAAATAATAATCGTGGCAGCTCCCTAATGACCTTATAAGTCAGATATATTTGGACTATTAAGGACAGATTGAACTGATACTCATTTTATTGCAACAGTATATAATGAGGAAAGTGATGAACAAACTTTCACGCCACATCACAAAAACCTCCGATCCGATCAGAATCGTATGAAGTTTTACACCTCGCAATCAACATCCGCCAAAGTCCTTCAAGTTTCCATAGCCAATTCACTTAGGGCACCTGGTCAGATACGGAGACGGCGGAAAAAATGCTGAGGATTGCTTACGTGCTCTGAAAGGGAAGTTTCGTCAGCCCGATCGAGGCCGTGCTTCCTGAAGGCGCTGGAACGATTTACCATTGCGCGATAGCTTATATTCTATTCGGCCGGTAATGGTGTCAACATTTCGAGAGGCTGATAAATAAGGAGGTAGGTCACATTCTCTATACGCTCGGGAGGATGCAAGGTATTTTGGGCGAGAGGAGATCCGCAAGTTGGGTGAAATTTATTTCTTATCTTCCTCTTCTGTCTGTTGACTTCTCTCTATGCGGCGTGAATCTCTCGCTTGCAATGATTAGGTCGAGTTCAACTTGGCAGGCAAATTAGTCACCCCGTCAGAGTTGGGTGAGGAGAACTCCGTGAAACGGTCATTTCTGAAATACTCTCCAATTTGGATCAATTAAAACATCGATAATTTCATGGTAATATATTTGGGATACACTGAAGTCACACGATAACTCATATTTGAGTAACGTGGAGGCCATCAAACATAGCATGCGAACGCTTTCGAAAGCAACTACTTGATCTAAGATGGCACGGCCTCTCTGCTCGACGGAAAACGTGAACAGACTTCGATTGGCTCCTCAATCAAAATACGAAAGCGCCTCTAATCAGTAAAATCAAATTTCGTCGGCCACTGCCTTAAAAATTAGTTTTTTTTCAGTTCATTTTGTTTGGAGTCAGCACGTCACATGTTCTCAGAAATTGTTAAGGTCAACATTTCGGCCAAAAAATTTCCCCGAGAAATACTGGCTTGAGGTCATAAACAGGTGCTGTTTGTGAGAGATTTGTCCGCGCTTCGGAATCGTAGCCCCGCGGTTTCCAGTCGAGAGACTTCGTATGGGATAGGAGGGGGGGGGGGGGGCAGGTGGAAGTGGACCGGTGAATGGACGTGTGTGAGAGTGAAAATGACGGCAACAACACGAGTCGAGGCAATCTCGACGATGCGACGGGTCGCTGCCGGCGGCGGCGCGTGGGGGCGGAGTTCCCGCCCCCGCTCTATTATTATCCGGGAGCATCGGATTCTCCGGCGGGATGACCCGGGGCGTCGATTGTCCCGGCCAGGTGTCCCACCTGCGTGGTACCGAGTTTCTCTCGCGCCGCGCGGATCGTGGAGACGGAGCGGCGGCGGGGAGGGAGGAAGTATTTCGGTGCGAGCGGGTGCCGCGCAAACCTGGCGGCCGGCAGTCTGGCGACCGGTACCTCCGCGGGTGAGGGCTCGATGGGGGATCTGATCCTCTCTCTAGGACACGTAATACCTGTTCCTTTTTTGTTTTCTTCGATGAAACCCTCGCTCGTTCGAGTCACCGCCGCGCGTTCGAGTCACCGCCGCGCGTTCGAGTCACCACCGCGTCGATAGTGCAAGTTTTTCCCGCGCGTGCATAGCCGCCGCTCTTCCATCTCGCCCTCCCGGCTCACGTCCTCCCCTCATTGCCCTCCCATCGCCCCCTCCTCACGCTATCGTGGCATCTCACGTGCTCAACTTGTTTTCCTCAAATTTACCTTCTCCTGCGGAAAATAAGCTCGGCTATATTTGTACAAATATAATCTTATCGTCAGATTTAATAATTAAAGGAAAGGAGGGCAGTATTTGTTCCCTCTCCACTACTTCATCAAGTCAGCCTCATGCGACAATAATTCCATATCGATGGCATGGTTTTGGAAAGTTGGATTCTAAATCAAGCCGCACATTCTTTCAGTCTATAACACCCAAGCCAGAAAAACAATATTTCTTTGCTGGAACATCGTTCAGGCAGCGTTTCCATAAACATTTCAAAGATGTCGAAATAGCCTTCCCTCACTTTAGCAGAGATGATAGCAAGCCGAATTAAGAGCGCGTTGACAATGTATTGATCTTATTTGTATTTGGGAGTGTGTGTAACTTACGACTACACCTCAATGAGACGACAAACAACCCTTTTGTCTCTCTGAAATAACGTGTTCCATTTACGTTAATCTTGTAGGTATCGAGAGCAATACTAAGGGTTAATTTTCACAAAGTTACAGACGGCAAAAAATACACAGACATGGGTTATAAAATTAAGTACCACTTGGTTACCCTTTAAAAAGAATACCAGTAAAAATGTTTTTGCTTTCAGTAACATTAATCCTGATACGCGAAACGATTCCAACAGAAAATATATCCAAGGCATAGCAACATTTTGTAACACCTCCAGAGTGCGCTTGAATAGGAAGTCAAGTCTGAGCAGAATTCTGAGCCCATAAAAACTGACTTGAAATTAAAAAGCAGTCGCACACTTCGTAAATGACGAAGAGTCGTAAATTACGATATCCATCTACCAATGCATTACAACTGCAACCTTAGTGTTTTGAATTCTAGTAGTCGTCATTGTTGTTCAGTTGGAAACAAACATGTTTGAGCTGGAACTTTAACCACAAATAAAAGACTGATTCCCGGGTGATAACAAAAGAGTTCATAAGACTCCTAACTGAAGTACTGGCCGCATTCCAGGATCTTTGAAGTAGAACAAGAGACATGGAAAACACGACCTCTGCTACCACTCTGCACGCAGCAAGAGAAGAAGCAAACTGTGAGGAGGATGTTACACCGGATCACCGGATAATGAATGAAAGCCCCCGGCAATCAGGAAATGACCTCTATTGTATGTGAAGAAGGCTCTCGCACACATGTCACTCTGGACGACAATACTCCGCCTCCTTCCTGCCCTTGCCTGCTACGCAAGCTGTTGGCAGAAGCTTTAAGTGATTATGACAGTGGAACCGGGGAAAAAATTCTCCCCTGCTCCCAGTCGCGGTTTTTCATCTCTTTGTCGAATGGAAAACCTAACTCCCTCCCACTCTCCCGTTGAAGGAAAAGAAAATGGAAGACGAGTGGAGTGAAATGCTGGCTCAGATATTCTACCACTGTCACACAATGATGAACAGATATATTTTATTGCTTTCTCTTCGATTAATTACATCACAATTCGGTTTCGGAACAAGTTGTTCGCTCTCTTCGGGAGTTCTGATGAGGAAAGGATCCACTTAGAGAGTGGAGCCCAAGTCCATTCCTCAAAACCCATCCACTGGAAAGAGATATGGGCGGAAGACCTGGGGGAGTGGTGCATGACGGGAACCTGGAAGTCAATATGGAGCCGTGCACCCTTCACCATTGGGCAAATCTCACGGTACAGTTCTTGTGCATGCTTTATTCTCAATAACCGGCTTTGATGAATCAATCGTTGATGCGTCGGCAATCATCAGGCGCGTTTAAACATTTGGATCAAAACACGTTGCCATACCTTGACAAGTGGATGCAATAATGGATGTATTACAATTTTTATGTGGACCATTGGTTCGCCATACATTGCGTAATTCATCATTTGTTGCCCAAAACTTATTTCAGAAATAAATTATTGAATTAGAAATATTTCTCTGGTCGCTAATTAAACGTACGTTTACGGTCTACGGAAATTCCATTTTGTATTTGATTTTTGGCTGCGGACAATTCAATTTGCAGGAATGCTCTGCTTTTTGAACTCCTTATAGGTCTAGAAAAAGTTACGTAGGCATTACGCAGTGGACAACTTTGTGACATGGGCTTCGAAATGTGGAATTACCGCGCAACTGGGGAGGAAGTTTGTTTGTGGCGGATCAGTCAGGAAGCCTTTCTAATTGCTGACTACACATGCGCTTCAGGAAGTGGATGACTCGCCACTACTTATCGATCCGTTTCGAATCGTCAAACAGTGAGACTTCGAGATATGGTCCTAGGTAAAGTCATTGTGACGGATGAGTTTAACTGCTTGCCTTTCGTGCGAGTACCTCGTGTCTTCTCGCGAAGTAGTTCGATACCCCGGCCTCACTCCCTCCCTTGGTCCCTCTCTTCCCCTCCGTCCTCTCACATAACCCCCTCCACTTTTCCTCCCCTCCTTGTCTCGCAGGCCTGGGCCGGGAACTTCGGCGGAAGCTCTACCCCAGGCCTCATATCCTCCAGTTGTCTCTGATTGCCGGCTTCCACGTCGGATCGAGCGAGGGTCACGGGTCGAAGAGGCCTCACTTGGCCTTCCTCATTGCAATGTGCGAGACCTTCTCGATCGAGCACCGCCAACGTGCGGCGCGAACCGATGCTCTGCCAGGGACACACCATTTGCGTCCGGTGCACGCCGTCACACTGCAGGCGAGAAGTCCGTCGCGGATCGAAGGCAGGCTAATGGTGAACGGGGACTGGTGCGGAGGTCACCACTGAAGATGCTCCTCCGTGGGCCACGCCTCGCCCTGCCCTACGCGCCTCCATCCGCCTCGCCCTCCCACGCCTCCCTCCGCCTCGCCCTCCCGCACCTCCCTCGCCTCGCCCCCCGCACCTCGCACACCCGGGAAAGGACGCGCCTCGCAGAAATGGAGTGACCGCGGATGTGACCTCGAGCACTCGCTTTTCGCGCACACCTGACACGCCATGAGTGCTCGAAGGGAGACAACTTGTGAACGGACTTGAAGAGATTAATTCCTCCTGGCCCATTATTGAGTTTCTATCCTAGGGGACACAATCAGTCGTAAAGTCGTCAATTATAATCGCATATAGCTTCACTCATTACAGTTTAAAACAATTCATTTACCGTTCAAGATACCTAATGTATATACATTGCCACTGGAAGTGATACTTGATTCAAATAACGCTGATCATTGTAGTAAATCAAACTTTGATCTTCCAGTTTTA
The DNA here is from genome assembly GCA_963169105.1 of Ceriagrion tenellum. Classification (NCBI taxonomy): domain Eukaryota; kingdom Metazoa; phylum Arthropoda; class Insecta; order Odonata; family Coenagrionidae; genus Ceriagrion; species Ceriagrion tenellum. The sequence goes on along the minus strand of OY720638.1, from coordinate 9,004,857 downwards.
TTATTAAGAATAAAACTAGTTTTGGCAGTTACGCCATCATCAGGTATACAGTTCTTAATAATAAAGCTATGGAAGACAAAAATTTTGATTTACTACAGTGTCGACCTTCCACCAAGTGAAATCTTCAACTTATGAATCTACCGCTGTTCATTTGGCATGGTACGTTCCTCATTTAGTTGATAGTATGGAGATATACTCTCATGAAGAATCGTCTCCTGTTTAAATCTCCATAGGATGTAAGGTACAATGTTGCCAAAGACAGCAGGCAAATAAATGAAGTAATAGCGCCGTAAACTCACTGCACATTTGGGAGTGTTCCAATGCGCAAATATCATTCCTTTAAGTAGCCTGATTAAATTAAGGGCTGCGTTGTAAAATTTTTGACAAAAGTGATCGACTTGGGGGCTTAAGGTGAGCACCTGGAGTGATCTCCATTATCAGCCAACTAAATGTAGAACGCTAAATACCAATATCCATATTGTTTCTCAATAAGTCTAACAAGATCTCATTGATGCTCGTCCACGCTCATTCGGATTCGGCTTCATTGCAAATTCGGATAGTACTGTTTAGGTTGAAAGTAAGGATGAGTCAAATCCAAATGTCGATTCTCGATTCCACCGATCCTTAGCATTAGAATCGGTATCGAGAATCGATCGCCTAAAGTCGATTCCGATTCCATCGATTCCAGATAGAAAAATATTCAAATCAAATTTCATTTATCACATCATATTTGTCTCAGTAATTTTGGGTGTAGGCTATCAATTTGTACTTTTTGTCTACCTGAATGAGCTGAGGATATATTTGCTACTTGCGACTTAATGGTCCTTGTTATTTTATTCCAGCCAATACTTGAATTTAAATAATAGTCGTACGCTACTGGTACATCAATATGCCACCTGTTATTAGGAATAAGAATCGATGGAATCGGAATCGAGAATCGGGAATCGATTTGAAAGAATCGGAATCGAAAAAAAGTGGAATCGGCTCACCCCTAGTTTAAAGGTATGTACTTTTTGGCATATGTTGGATGGTGTGGTACTTTATTTGGATTCATCATGTGAGCACGACAGTATGCGCTCCCTCCATACTCCGGTCTCCTTCACATCCGAACCATCACTACGAGAAGGATCCTCTCAACTGGTAAAGAATCGCGCTAGCTTGAAATTCAATCTTGTACGTAGATATTACAATCTATAACTACTCTCAGCAGCAAATAAACTTTCATCGATTAGATTGGTTTCAAAAGTAGGAAAGTCGACTTATATCTTGATTAAAAAACTAAATTGAGATGCATCCAGTAATGAGTTGAACTTGTAGTGCGTTGAGATTATCTAATCGCGTCGAAGGGGAAAGGTGCCGTCGATTAAATGAAAACTTATCGAGGAAATACATTGCCCGAAGGGATTCTCAAACTTCTCTGATATTCCATGAGAGTCCCTTAGAATACCGATATATAATGAGAAGAAAAATATGTGACGGAAAGTCTTCAAGTCCCGGCGGTGGAGGACGGATTGCGGTTGACTAAGCAGCCACGCATTCATCTCCAAATGAACGATGAAGACCGTTCGCAATCATTTCCTTGGGATGATTGTTGTGCGGAAACACCTTGCCACACTCCCTATCATTTCCTCATTGAGTGTGGCGTAAATGTAGAATTTTTTCTCCCACGGCTCTGGGAAAATCGTTTCCACCACACATACCATCCGAGGCCAGAATGTTGCAAATAATTAAGATATCGATGGTGGTCTTTGATGTTGAATGCGTTTCGCGTGCAACGCAGAAAAGATTCACGCACGAGATGTTTGCGACGGCGACGGGATTCACGCCATGACAGCCGTCGACCGAGAGAGGTAGATCGGCGACGAAACTTTGATTTACGCCAGTCAAATGATGATGTGCGGCTGATATTGGTAAACATAAAGATGTGCATTATTTTATAATGGTTCTCTTCATCTATCCATTAATGATCAAAGTACAAGAGTTATCAAACATGAAGATCTGATGAAAATTTCAATTTTCCTTCAATGCCAGCTGAAATTAAGTATGAGCATTGACTTACATTTCTTGTCCGAATTGGGAGGCATAAAACGGTACGTTAACGAATGCAATAGTGCGCAGGAATGGAACCCATAAACATGACGACAGCTACGATTAAGATAGATATGTAATACGCATAATGTAATAGAACCGAACGAATTGAGACACATTAAGAATTATGACATTAAAATTTCTTAAAGGCCTGAAGACTTAATTGAAAACTGTCGCGACTTTTAACTTTCACTTTGGCGAGTACCTATTTGCGAAAAGGGCGTGGCGTGTCATTCAACATCCAACGCTCATTTAGTCATTTCCCCAATTTTAAGTATTTCGAGCAAGTTTTTCCCTGGTCAAAGAGGAGACCATGATCGAATTTTACGTTTCAATTTCTGCAGACGTATGAAGCATGAAGAAAAAACTGTGATATATATGTTGATGTTGCAATAATCTACAATTATACTGCTGTCAACTCTCAGTAATGAAATTAATTTATCAATTCAAGTCTTTGAGTAATTTTTTCGCGCGGTACGTTTAAAACTCCTCCACAACGAAAGGTTTTATTGTTATTACGAAAAACATAATGCGGACAGAAAATGATTTATAAAAAAATGGAGAAACATACATAACACACACATTTCAATTTCTAGCGAGATCTAGATGTTAGAAGTTCCTTGTTACATAAATAAAGTCTCCGGTCATACGCGTATCATGTCCCATTGAAAACGATTTCGGCAAATACTTCGCGGGTGATATTTTGTTATCTTCGGAAGCGCGAGATATTTTTCTTTAGGGGAGTCCGAGCGAGATAGTTCCCTAGTCATAATAGAGACCATATTCTAGTTATTTTAGTGCATAGTTTTAATTACACCAGCTGTAGGACACATAAATAAAATATTGCGTTATTAATGGTGCAATAATATAGTTTTATATGACAGAAATTCTAAGTAATTAAATGAAAATATCTAAATAAGTCTTAAACTTGACTCATTTTTTTCGCGCGGTGCGTTTGAAACTCCTTCAAAACAGAAGGTTTTTGTGATACCCAAGAACCTATTGCGGTGACAATATGATTAATTTTCAAATTTAGTTGAGAAAACATACAAACTACACGCTGTTAGTTTTTTACGACATCTAAGTGTTAGAAATACCTCATTTCGTAAATAATGTCCCTCTGGAGTGCATGCACGAACCATTTCCCATGGAAAACGGCTGGTTTTTTGGCAAATATATGCAAATTTAAAGTAGTAAGGGGTAGAATTTTTTGTGTCATTGGATAGGTGATATATTTGTCTTTAAAATGAGACCTGATTCATTGATTTCTAAGTATAATGATTTTTCGCTCAAACTACCTTAACATGAGACGGAATTGATTGATTTCTCTGTGAAATGATATCTCGCTCAAGGGAATGATGCAATGCAATCGGCGCAAGAGTCGCGGACCCTAGGGTCCACCGTCGCCGATCGCCCTTCGGAGAGGAGTGAGAGAGAGAGGCCAGGGGGGGGGTCGGAATCCGCTCGTGGTGACAGCCGAGACGCTTACGTCCCAACGCTGCCGTCAGCGCGCGCTACGGAGGCACGGGCACGGAGACGTGATACGGAGCTACCGACATTCAGAAGCAGCGATTTCCTTCTCGATCGACTAAAAATTCGGAACCGGCCTCTCCTTCGCTCGAGAAACGCCCAGTTTGAAACGCGAGGCGACGAATTCGCCCGGTAACAATTCTTGCTCCGCCCGCATTCTGGCCGCAGAAGCGTGAGAAAATTCCCGTGATGCTGCTCGATGGAGGGCGGGGGAGGATCACAGGAGGGAGTGGTGGTGGGGGGCCCGTTGCGAGAAGGGAGCGATGTGTCCTCGGATGAAATCATCGCACTCATTCGTCTCAAGGCAACAGGGCCCCGCACCACTTACCCGAATGGCTTCTTCTTTGGCATTGACGGAAGCGAATGGGGACACAGATGAGCAGCGGAGAGGGGGATGGGGGGGGGGAGGGGGGGCAGGTGCCGCCACGTCTCCCGACGCCTTCGCTTCGAAGCCCGACCTCCCCGGCGACGCTCCACTCCAAATGAAACTTCCGGCCGCCGCTCGCGACTTTATCAAGCGTTCCACGCTTTAGTTGACGGAACGCGCTTTATGGAATACGTTTATGCCAGACTTAACGCTTTGAGTGCTGAGCTATATGAGCACCACTTCTATGCAACCATATCCAGCGCCGCGCTAACTTCACTTCAAGGAATAATATTTGCATATTGGAATATTCCCTGAAGACTACTTGCCACACTGCATTGCTCTCCATCAATTTCCGGACATTTACTCAGGAAATGAATCACCGTTAGAGCCCATAGTGTTCACAAAAGGTTGGACGCACTATAGCCCGCCAAACAAGTTTACCGGCTCCACTCATCCGAGCAGATCCATCGATTGGGGCCTTAACTCCCAAAACATTTCTCCCAATACAAAATTCCCAGTCACTTACTCCGGACTACTAAAATTCCCAAAGAACAAAATTTCCCAAAATACTAAAATCCCAAAATTGAAAATTCTAAAATTTTTTGTAACAAGAATATATTGTATTAAGTAATTCAGAAAGTCAAATTGGAACCAATGGTTCGTAAGTAATCAAGAATTTCGTCATCATTTTTGTATGTTTCGTACTTGGGAACAAAATTATATAAGCGATCTTCGATGCGTTGCAGCTTGGGTGCCCGAATTTTCTCAATTCTCTGATCGGAAGATAATTAATGGAATGAATGGATGGATTCTCTATCTGGAGCATGCGAAAGTTTAGAGGGTTACTTTTTAATTTGTACTCCAGGACCAGCTGTAGTGGTGTTCACTCAAGCGTTGCATTACTCTCGACGCCTCCTCTAAAAAATATTCCTGCCCTTGTTTTGTCGTAAATACAAAAAACCGTCAGTGTGTAAATATACGCGAAAATCTTTAACAATAATTTCGGCCATGGTTTTGGTAGAAATAAACAAACAAAATATAATCAATAAAACGTAGCAACGGAAGATACATAGAGAAAAACATTTTATATAGTTTAAGAGTTTCGTATTTTAGGGGACACAATGTAATGGGAGTTTTGTATTTTGGGAAAAAGAAATAATTGGGAGAAATATTTTGGGAGTCATGACCGGATGACCAATCCATCGATCGACAAGGACGTCGTCCATTCGGAAGCGAGCGATCGGTCGGTCCCGTCGCCTCCCCCACTGCCCCTCCCACCCTCCTCCCTCCCCCCCCCCTGTGCCACCACCTCACTCACCTCCCGTGGCTCATAAGGCTTCGGCGCTCGACGTCTTGAGGACGCGAGCGCCGAGAGCTCATGGCTTGGGCGCCGCGAGTCGGGAGTGACACACGGACGGTGCTGGGCCCTTCCATATAAGGGGGGGGGGGTGGAGACGAGGTCTCCACCCCCCCCCATACTCCTTCTCCTCCTCCCCCCCTCCTTCTCTTCCCTCACCCCCGGTCCACCCGTGTGGTAAGTTGCCATTCGACGGATTGCCGTGTCGCCGCCAGGGAATGCAGGCCCGGGCCTCGAACCCGGGGGTCTCATCCCCTGGATTGGATTGGATGTTTGGGGAGGCGACCGACAGCTAAGATCATATGCGCCATGGAGGATAGGCAAGGATAGAAACCCGGCGTCGACATTCGCCTGCTCTTAACGAAAGGCGCCAAGGGAACCATGGCTTAACGTCTCATCCGACGGATGGAGTGCTGTACTTGAAGTGCCCTCCACAAGACACCTAAGTAGGGATCGGGTTTCCTCTGAAAAACATCCTCCTCTGCAGGGATTTGAACCCTGGCCGTCCGTGTGGTAAGCAAGTACCCCAGCCACCACACCAACCCGATCCCCTCTCATTCCCTACGTTAATCCAAGGACAAGGAATCCACAAACAAATCTCACGATTCAATTCAATAATTCAGCCAGTGAAGACATGATTAATTGAATGATTTTTATATTATATTTCAAAGCTATCCAATAGGTTTATGAATGCATTGTCTATGCTCATTGTACTCGTAAACAGTTTGATAATTTTCAAGTAGAAATTCGTGAGGGCAACGGTCTACCACGATGGAAACACCGTTTCCCGATCAGTCACCGAAGTTAAGCATCGTTGACTCGGCTCGAATGCGGAGCCGGGTGTTCCACCGTTTCACTCGAGTGCGACTGGCCCTATCTGCGAGTGGCGTGCAGTGCGTACGAAATGACCTCAGCCCTCGAAGTACACTGTACTAATGCACTACCACAGTAATTAAGAAAGTGGAAACAACGCTTTAGAACCTCCTTAACTAATTATGTGTGGAATCAGCAACGTAGCACAAGATAAAGTATTATCACGCTCGTTCTTTTTGGAAAGACGAAAAAATCTAGACATTGTCACTAATAACAACTGACACACTTATGACTTTGGAATTTGGATTTGAATCATGGCAGCCTTCCACAAAATAACAGCTTCTTCTTTCGATTTGTCACTAATAATAATTTTTAGACAAAAGCCTCAGGAACGTTCATTTAATTATCAAGGACGAAATTTCCTGAGCATTAAATCTCCCTAGGAGAAGTCAATTGCTTTTGCCGCTCATGATACTAGTATAATGGCATAAGTTGGTTGGTTAATACCTACTATTACAACAATATACAATAATCGTCAACTCTCTCTGCTCAATGAGGTCCATCTGGCATTCGTTTTCTACAAACATAGGCTCATAGATGTGATGTAGAATGAATATGACGACGAAATAGAAATAAAATTGACGAAGTGGGACGATGAAACCATTTTCACACGTGATGGAATAGACGTTAGTGATTCGTTTGAAGGTGTAAGGGCGGATATAAATTCGAGAACAAACATTATGGCCCTGATTCAGGAAGTATGAAAAGCTGTTCTCATTTCCAGAAAATCGCCATGCAAATGAGAAATTCCATCAGAAAAATGTTATCGAATAATATGGCGAGGCAAATGCATGTGAAATCGATTAAAAGACTATTTGGAGCAATTTCGCGGAAATGATTGCATGATATTGCTTTAAGCGTGCGCAACGAATACATTAACTGATCTAAATGCCGATAATTATGCCGATGATAAGTTCTTTGCCGAATAGATGCAATACTATTGAAGCGTGAGGCAGGGTTGGAAAAAACCTGACTATTATAAAAGGTTAAGATGCAACAATATGTACTACAAAAATTGTTTCTGATGTATTTGATGAAGTCTTCTTAAGTTTTTTTTATAAATCGTGTGTTCTATTTTTTACGTTCGAAAATAACGTTTTCAACGTTGCACGAAATAATTGTTTCCATTTAAGTAAATACGTTCATGTGCAAAAGCTAAGATTATCTTCCGCTGCATTTGATGTCACATATGAAAAAATCGTTCTTGAGAGATGAATGTATTTTATTTCCGTACCATTGACAACTTTTCATCAATCCCTTCATCCTGGGATTGGATAATCCGTTCGGGTTACCCATGTTTCGTCACCGCGCTATCGAAGGGAGAGATGTCACAGCCGGTGTCCTGAACACAAATTGAAGTGCTGGGAATCTACAGTGTTTAACACAGCCCGTCATACACTTTTTGATCAATGGCTTATCTTAATATCGCACGTTGCGAACCGGAAGTCTTTTGAAATGTCGGCATGTATATTCCTGTCTTAGCTTCAAGCCTCATCAGATTTGATGACTATCTCCCTTAATGCTATAAATGATGATTTGGATGATTTTATTCAATGGGAGTTTCTTTTCGGGACAGCTCAGTAAGCTTGCTATGGAAACACGACAGATCAATTCGAAACGGACTCTTCACCGTCCTCCACATTCAACGCGAGGGGAATGCGGAAGTGGGTATGGCTGGGAGTGCGGGGGGGGGGGGGGGGAGAGGACAAAGGAATGGACAGAATGGAGATTGAGCGGAGGAATATCTCACAATCACGTGTCTGTACGCCGCTACAACACGTTATTCACTTCCATCAACTTATTGGCATTTTCATTTTTTTCTAATGACTACTACCTTTCTTACCTACTCAAAACATTCAGTTTTTGATGACTGGTTTCTGCAAAAGACTACATTGTTCAATTTCCCTGAGTATTAAAAAATGTATTGAAGATAAATTTCCATCGCTCGAATATAAAGGAGAGAGAAACTTCATCCCGTAATGAATAATGCGCCCATTTCACCTTATGCTGATTCTCGCGTTAAATCATTAAAAAATACGCACTATATCTAAAATGCGCTTAGGCTAAAACATGCGAACCAAAATTAGGTTATTTATTTTAAGAAATGTTGCTAAGTTTAGTAAAAGTTGCCATTGAAATGAGCGAGGAAAAGGACAAAAATATTTGGCTCAGCAAGCCTCGAGAGGAATGAAATATTTCTTAAAATCCTAAAGAGGAAAAGTCCAAATCTTTCCTTGGGTCAGTACGAATGCCAAAAATCAGAGAAAAATGCAGAAAAAATAAAAATCACTTCCATGGTGAATATAAATTGTCATCAATCGCCGCTCGGACAGATCGCTATCAAGTTTAAGTAGGGTGACATTATTTCACGAAACCCTGGAGCTCCAAATCCTAAGCAGTCGCCGAGGAAGCCTCAAATACTACAGCATTATTTGCATCAACGTTTGCCTTTACTTCATTGACGGACCATATGACTTTCTTCTGTAGTTTGAGGAAATAACACCGCGCGTAATTATATAAAAAGTAGAGGGTAAGGCACGTCGTTCACATGGAGGACACACAATATTTTTTCCGATATTTTGATTACAGTTACGCGACTTTTTTCTCAGGAGAGAAGATAACTGAAATGACTGCAGAGGATTTGGGGTGGGGAAGTAGAAGGAATGATGAGAAAGGATAGAGGTTGGGATTAGAGAGAGGGAGAGGGGCAAAATAAGTTGGAGTTGGAGGGCTCTGTTCAGACCCAGGGAGTTTTAGGCTCGGAAGAGCCCAATACAAGCCTACTCTGGGGGTTTGGGTCACAGTTAATGTATTAAGAGTGGAAGAGGAGCTGGGACGTCTAATTAAACAATTGCCAAACCAGATGGTTTTGGAAGAGGCAGCAAGGTTGAGTGGGAGGAGGCGTGTTCATCCAGATCTGAAGGTCAGTGAAACCCGTTTTAGAAAGCGATCAGATATTACATTGGAGGGCATTGCAACATTATTACCGATGCAAGGAGAGGTAGGAACGAACAGGACAGATAAGGAGAGAAGTGTGTTGGGTAGAGGCTGGGTGATAAAGATGTGACAGATAAATCTTTTAGCGAAATTGCAGTGGTTGAATGTTAGCATTGATTTAAGCGGCACATTTGGACCGGGGTTCAGCTGTTTTTAGGGTTTTGGAGAGGTTTGTAGGAGTCTAAAGACTGGGCAGGGACACTTGGGAAGATGTTTGTGGAAAGTGGTCGGAAAGGGGTGCGAAAATGTTGTCGCGGGTTCTTTTGAGGGACTGAAAGACAAGGAAAAAGATGGGAGAGAGGAAAAAGTTATGGCAATTGTTGTTAGAAAATTGATTCCAGAACATTTGTCTTTTGGGATGCATTTTTGGAGAAGGATCTCCTAATAAGGGATAGTTTTGTGTGGAAAGGAATTGCTCGAGGGAATTTTGTTTGTTTGCAGATGCGGTGGCTTCGCTAGTAGCAAGAGTAGGGAGAGATCGTTTCGTACGGGAGAAATGGAGTTTTGTTTTATTTAGGCATTTCATAATGAAATTCAATGTTTGGCAATTTCCAGGAAATATCAAGAAATATCTTTTATCTGCGGATAATATTTCTGAAACGTGTTTTAATTTTCAACAAATGCGAATTCTGTTGTTTTATGATTGGTGTGAACCTTATGGGCCTCTCAAAACACTCTCATAATTCACTTCACCATTTCACTTCCAAAAACCTATAGACAGGGGTCCGCGGGGGCTAACCCCCTAAACAACTGCTCTTCACGCCTCACCGCCTCCCTTCTATCAAATCCCGCAACCTTGGCATGTGGAGGTATCGCGGGTAACGTTAAGGCATTTCAAAATACTTTGGTTTGACCTGACGTACGGAATCCTGATCGGAGCTGAAAATTTCAAGCAACGATAAACTTCACGCAAACAGTACCCAGTATTAGGATGGTATAGCGAACTCAATAGCTTTTCCATATGTCGAGTTCATAAAACCCTCTGGCAAAAAAATTTAAAAGCCAACGAGATACGTGTATTTCTCGTATGGAAGAATGTACCGACTGCATGCTAAATTAATTTATAGGAAACTCAATGAATAGACCTGAGGTGTTTTGAAAATTGAGTCAGGGAGGTTCTCCATCAGTCTTGATAAAAGGAAAAGGATCCTTGGCAGGGATTGACTGCAGACGCAGGACGGGGATGCTTCAGCCAGGAATCATTCCATCTCTGTCATTCGAGTCGTGGAAATTTACTTTCAAACTGACTTATGGATATGATGGCACAAACAGGGAAAACAGAAAGGTTAGGACTGTGAGATTTAACCCACAGAAAGTTACTAAGAAGCTACAACAAGCTACAACAAAGAAGCTACAACAAGCTTTCCTCTCAAAAATCGAGGAGAGACGTAAATGATGACAAGAAGTTGGGAAGAGCGAGAGTATGGGAGGTGGGTGGAAGGGAGAGGGTTGATGAGACTACCATCTCTAACGCGCAAATAGGAGCGTGAAAACGTATGAAGTATTGAAACTTTTGACCTATACAATAGGGATCATACGCATAATTTATTTCTCATTTTAAGTAGTATACGTGACAAAAAATTCTCAAATACTTCAATGCATAAATCCGTTGTGCACGCGTCACTACTGACAGAAATTACATTCAAAATGCGCATGAAGGTTTATGAACAATGTTACCCAAACGGCATCTCGATGGCTTGACGCCACTGGAAGATGTTGCTTTTGTTATCTAAATGTATTTCAATGTGAAGGATCAAGTTGAATTCGGACCAAGTTCATGCTGTCTCATTATTTATGAATTCGTACTTCAAGTGCAAAAAGTTTTTTTTTTAATGTTCTCCATTGCGTTCCATGGAGAAAAAGAGCTTTCATTGCCCGAAAATTAGTAGATTTGCGGATAGGTACTTATGAATTTTGGGGTATACGAAAATGTACCGTGACGAACATTACATGAATACATACTCGGCATTGTTTATGTCACGAGGAGGAAAAGAATAATTTTCCGAATTTGGAATCAAAACACCACGCTGCCGCCCAGACAAGATTCCTGACGCCTTAGGGAGACTCCATCCATGTAAGTATAATACAGTATGGATCTGAGAGTACTACCTTAGGGAATACTGGTGGAGACAGGTGAAGGGGAGGAAAGCGCCATATTTTATGAGGAAGTGGCGGTTTGAAAACAGTGCTCGAATGATTTTGGTGAGGGAAAGGGGAGTTTAAATGAGCTTTTCAAGGATTTCAGCCAAGGGGCAAAGAGTTTTAGATAGGCAGTAGGAGACGCACGGAAGGATTTTGCCGTGCTTGAGGATCGTAATTATAGTGGAGGATTTCCTGTCGTCAGGGAATGAGGAGGACACAAGGAAAGGGTTGAATATGTAAAACCCGATTGTAAAGTCGAGAAATGAATGGGGAAGGGAGGAGTTTGATGCATAGAGGGAGAATGCCGCCGTGATCGGAGATGCATTTGTTCGATAAAGAGAAGATGATGGATTTAAATTGCAAAGGAGAGTAAAGGTAGGGTTCGGGAGAAGGCAGGATGGAATGAGAGGATCAGGGTAGCAAGAGAGGGGCGTTGTCTTCGTTCTGGGCTTCATCTTCATCACTTGCTAACGCTTGGCGCATGCTCACTGCGAAGGTTTCACCGTCCCATCGCCCAAATAGAGTGATAGACTGTGTTAATAATTGTTTGGCAATAAGTTATCAATGGATGACTTTGTAATACGGTGGTCGGCCTCGATAGATAGTCTCTATCCGTTGCTCTGTTTTCTAGCGAACCGAGTCCTCTTCCGCCATCCACTTCCTTTCGGAGGCGTCGCGGGCGCCGCGACGCTTCGGGGACGTCCAGGTGCCGAGATCTAGTTTTCCGTCGGGGACGCGTGGTGCTCAGATGAAAAGCGTCGAACCATTCGGCCCCGATGCGTCGCAATGGCCGTGAGCGGTGCTCGGAGGCCGCAACGCGACCGAGCGTCGGGCATCGCTCACCAAGGAAGCGTCGCTTTGGCCTCTCCAACCTCCTCACCGCGACATTTCCGCACGGAAAAAATCTTTCACAAAACCTTGCGTTCAACCGATGACTCGCGGTGACTCCGGTGAACGCCGGATATCACGTTAGTTCTCGCGATAGCTTTACTGGGATCTCTCGAGATATCAAATGTGTTTAATCGGAGAATGGGGAGCAAAAATTCCACTCGGGCGTTTTATCAAACGGTTGGATCGAACGGGAAGCCCGTCGCTCACGTGGAACGCGTCGACGCCGAGACGGAGAGCGCCGACTGTCCATCCACGCCGAAAGCGCGACCGCATCGGCACCGGAGACGGCAGAATTCTGTGTCGCCCGCTCTCGCTCCCATCGGCCTGCGCGTTCTCTATTCTGCGCGAAGTAGATCGCGGGCTCCATTCCTCCGACATCTCCCCCCCCGCCCTCCAAGCCCCCTCCCGCGCCAACCTCACCCACAGCCCCCCTTCCACCATTCACTTTCTCCTCCCGGGCCACCGCACCGCCGCATCCGCCGCGGGGGACGACGCACAAACGCACGGCCACAGACCCGCATGCCGTTTCGAGCCGAGGTCCGCTTTTCGGCATCTTCGACGCCGACGCCAATTCAAAGGACACGCTCAACGGATTTCTCTGGAGTCGGCCTCTGCGAGACTCTCGCAGACGGTTTGCCGTCCGATGCATGCCCTCCCGCTTTGGTCGTCAACTGGTGACGTCACTTTCGTACCCGTTCCGAGGTGCATATTCGAGTCACCCTAAATGAACGCGGGTGCGGAACTGACGTCATCAGTGGACAACCAACGCGGGGCAAAGCACGCGCAAGACACTGGCGCTGCTTGAAACGGATTGAGGGGCGGCAAGGGGCCTGAAGGTAGTCCGAGCGAGATAGTTCCCTAGTCATAATAGAGACCATATTCGAATTATAAATTTTAATTTCATCAGCTGTAGGACACATCAATTAAATATTACATTATTAATGGTGCAATAATATAGTTTAATATTACAGGAATTGTACGTAATTAAATGAAAATATCTAAATAAGTCTTTAACTTGACTCATTTTTTTCGCGCGGTGCGTTTGAAACTCCTTCAAAACGGAAGGTTTTTTGTCATCCCCAAGAACTTACTGCGGTGACAATATGATTAATTTTCAAATATAGTTGAGAAAACACACAAACCACACGCTGTTAGTTTTTTTACGACACCTAAGTGTTTGAAACATCTCATTTTGTAAATAATGTCTCTCTGGAGTGCATACACGTACCATTTCCCATGTAAAACGGCTGGTTTTTTGGCAAATATCTGCAAATTTAATGCGGTAAGGGGTAGAAATTTTTATGTCATTGGAAAGGTGATATATTTTTCTTTAAAATGAGACCAGATTCATTGATTTCTAAGTAAAATGATATTTCGCTCGGACTACCTTAATCGAGCGGATGGGTCATCGGATGAAAAAATGAATGAGGGACGTTGCTCAAGGGATACCACACGTAGAGTGAGGCATTAATGTGTGCACGGAAAACATTAATGGGCGAAAAAAAGTAATGAGATAAGGCGCTCGCAAAAAATGGCTGAGAGCGAACAAGTGTGACACAGCTGGGGAAGGGATAAGATTGGTGCTCACCGGAGACTTGGAATCTTCGCGAGGGTCGGCGTTACCTTGCACAGCGTACCCTTAAGATGACTCAGAGGGTATCACGTAGTGTTATGGACTCGCTGATCGATGTTCTTCGAAACATTCAGAACAGACGAGATTCAGCGTATTCAGGGGGGGGGGGGAATTATTTGCTACTCAAACTATTTCTCCAAAACATATTGTAGTCACCAAATGAGAGAAAAATGCCACCGTGACTGATAATTTCCAACATTCCTTCTTCCCACCGACCATTAATGACCACCGTGGCACTCCGTCAACATGCCATCCGCCGTCTTCCTTTCCCTATCCCCTAACTTTTTCTGGGATGTTGTCTCAACATCGGCCGTCCACTCGCCTCTGCAGCGTCACCGAACGGCGCAGACGTAGACGCCGAACGATCCGAATGCTCAGCTTTCCGAAGACGCCACTGACGATTCTCTACACCGCTTCTCTTTTCCGTGACGAGCGCTTCGTCTTGCGGACGCTCAACGCCATGGGAGGATGGGAACTATCGCGGTTATCCAGTCAGATGTTCAGACTTTCTCGTGATCGGATCGCAAGAATAGACGTGCCGCCGTTTCCTCGTGTCATCGTTCGCGCAATGAACTCGTCACATTTGCTACTTCTCGACTCTTCAAAGCCATTCACCATCCGAGGAGCGGAACGCGCCACCTAAGCCCGCGAAAACACGCCAAAGGATGAATATATTGAGACGGTTGGGAAGTATTTGTCGATGGGCCTCGAATTTTTTTTTTCAAACACCACCGTCGAATACAAGTTGCAGATTGCAAAGTTGTGCAGATTGCCGCGGATATATTCTAGCCGGTGGGAGTGACTCGCGGGGGATTTACAGTGAACGTGGAGCAAGAGCGGCGTGGGGACGCCATCGGTGAGGAGCGTCTCTGAACCGACACTTCGTGCGAACGCGATGCATAGCAGGGTGAACTGCTCTTGGACTGTGCATTGTGCGATGAATAGGCCGAGGACGACGAAGAACCTGAAGTGAACATTGAAAACAAGTTCGATTCTTTTATGAGCATTTCAATTTACGGGGACCTTTTTTCTCGACATTTTGGGGGCTCATTGAGCCCGTGGGAGCGATTTGCGCCGTAGCCTCTCGTTCCAAAATCTACCCACTCCTGGGGACGCATCCATCCACCAAAACCCCACAAATCCTCGCTCCCGAAACCTAATCACGCCATTCACTCTTCGTGGCGACGACCCTTAACACTCTGTTGTAAAGGGTAGTTTCCCCCAGGCCAATTAACCCTCACCGGCAGTCGATTGGCTTTCAAGTAGAAGATGACGCTGAAGTGGTCACAAAGGGTTCATCATGTTTACGTTTTATTATTTTTTTATTCTACATTGAAATTAAAGTTGAAGACGGAGTTGTTGTGTTGAAGACGGAGTTGTGTTCGTCGAACCGCCTGTGTTTCTCTCCGTTTTCATCTGAGCGATCTTATCCGCCGAAATAGCCGAGAATCTTATTAAATACGTTTTTGTCACAGGGAAACATGAGTCTCCTACGTAGGCCAATTTGGCCAAAAACGTCTTATTAAAGTGCTTTGATGGCATGAACGCCAGAAAAGGAAAAAATAGCCACTACAAAAATTTGTCTTAAAGATAGTCTATTAGTGATTAATTCCGCTATTGTCTACATCAGTTGACTTTCGAAAAACCTGAGAGCTTCGAAATGCAGAAGAGATATTTCTAACTGAAATGAAGACATTTTCTACCAGCATGGACATGAGCTGATGGTTAAAGAATATTTCCGTAGGAAGATCGTTCAAAATAGGCTCATTTCAAGAGGATGAATTTTCATTCATAAAACACTTTGGCTTTTAAAAGAAGCCAAAGATATCCAATTTAGATACCCCAGTTCAAATATCTACTGAGAACGCAAAGCGAATTATCAAAAATTTTATAATCATTACGACAGCGCATGGATATAGTTACACTGCACCAATGCCACAGCGGGACCACAAATCTTACTCTTGCGCTGTCGTAATCATTATCCACAAAACGCAAAAAACCTCTCCAGTGCTCACAGTTACTCTCCTGAAGACGCACTCTGTCAATTTGAAGTATGGCTCTGAAGAACATGACAAAATTCGAAGATTTACAATCAGATTTTTACTCCCATCAGCGCAGTTTTAAATTAGATAACGCGAGCGCACGCGCCTTAAGAAAATGTCATAGTGCTTTGAGTGCCTTGAACCTATCAAGTAATATGTTCAAGCTATTGCAAATATGATTCATCCATAAATATTTGACGCGAACATGCATCCATTATTTCATCCAACAAAATATATAATTTGTTTCACATTTCCAAAAATTTCACCCGGGACAATATCGTGTGATACATTTAGATCACAATCTATCCAACCGAATTATCTAACTGTGGCACAGGAATTTGTTTCCAGATGATCAACAAACTTCTGATTTCCATGGAAAGTCATCACAAAGATGGGGTGAGCTCTTACGGCAAGACAATTAAAATAAACCAAAGAAAGTCTCCGAAAGTCGTAAACAATTGCACCCTTCGTCAGAAAACACCAAACTTACTGTGTTGGTATGCTGGGAAACCGACGCAGTGACCAACCACAGCCTCTCTACCAAGAATACGATAAGGATACGATTCTTGGCAGAGAGGCTGTGGTTGGTCGCTGCTGTGGTTTCCCAGCATGCAGCCGTAACTTGGCCCGTTGGGTGGCGGGGGAGGGGGGGCGAGAGGGGCGGGATGGGGAGGGGGGCGTGGGCCCGGCGTGTCCCCGTGGTGGGTGCACCGATCGAAGTGGTGGTGTACGCGTCGCGAGGGGCGTTGACTCCGACCGCACGCACGAGACACGCGGCGACCGCGAAAAACGAATCCGGGGGCGGGGGGGGAGAGGGGGGGGGTGGAAGAGGGAGGGGTGGGGTGGAAGAGTGCACGGACGGACTTTTCGCTCATGAATTAACTAAGGATGAGTCGAATCCAAATGTCGATTCTCGATTCCACCGATTCTCAGGATTAGAATCGGAATCGAGAATCGATCGCCTAAAGTCGATTCCGATTCCATCGATTCCAGATCGATAAATATTCTAATCAAATTTCATTTACCACATCATATTTGTCTCAGTAATTTTGGGTATAGGATTTGTTTTGCTTTGCATTTTGCTTGGCATATTTGTACTTTCATCTACCTCATTAAGCTGAGGGTATATTTACTATTTGTTAATAAATATACTTTTGAGCGACTTAATTGTCTTTGTTATTGTATTTCAGCCAATATTTGAATTTAAATAATAGTCGTACGCTACTGGTATATCAATATCCCACCTATTATTAGGAATAAGAATCGATGGAATCGGAATCGGGAATCCATTTGAAAGAATCGGAATCGAAAATAGTGAAATCAACTCATCCCTAGAATTTACGTAACAATGAGGCTTGGAGTCGAAACTTTTGCAGGTTGACATACTCCACGGTGAAAAATTCACGCAATATTTCTTCATTCCTTACTTTCCTGTGCACTTGAAACGGTTGGGGTTGATTTACTTGGAACGGTGAAGTGTAATCATTAATTTTCAATTTTTTTCCTTTCTTTTTTTCAGTAAATCGTAGCTATAAATCAATCCCCTTTGCATTTGTACTAAACATGCTATCATTGGCTGACTTTCAATAATATTTTGTTCAATAGCCATGGAAGAATTTGTGGATAATTTTGGGATTGTATGTCACGGAAAGTGATGACGTAGATATATAGAACGATCGAATGTCATTCGAACAAATGCCATTTGAAAGAAGTGAGCGTTCGAGAAACAAATCCACCCTGGTATAGTAATCACAAATCCAATTTTTTCCTGTCATTAATCAAGGGAATGGCGGAAGCTTAATCAGCGCCACCAAGAAGAATGCTCTTTATTTTTTAAAATGTTCCATCATTTTATTCTTTAGCGGTCCGTAGAGGGCAAAAATCAATTCAGAGTCGATAAAAATTACTTAATTAAATTATCAAATCCCAAGAAATCACCCTCCTCAAGTACGTCGCCATAGGTGGCGGACGAGAGGAGTCGGAGCGCCGAGGTGCAGACGGCGAGGTGCAGACGGCGAGGTGCAGACGGCGCGGCGTCGGCGCGGTCAGCCGAGCGGACCACACCCCCGTTCGCACCATCCGCGAAGCTCATCGTGTCCGCACTTGGCAGGGAAAGTGACTCGAATGAGGGGCAACAGGGTTATGGACCACTTGTAAAAATGCCCACAACAACGGTCTCATATTGAAGTTTGGAATATTAATTTCTATTAAAACCAAATTTTGAAATGCAAAAATCGTATTTTTGGCTCGACAAACTCCTCGAAAATATTCAATGAGCTAAAACAGAGCTGAATTATGATTTCTTTTTCATGATTTTTCTGAAAAGACACAACACCGTTATTTTATGCTCATATGGCTCAGGTGGAACTCTAAAGAAAATGGAATGTTTCCTGAAAAGGGTCGGTTCACACCAGTCATTTTGTTCTCGTGACACAGTGCCTCAGGAAGGAAACTATCAAGGACGAGCATGAGTAGACATTATGATGATGTCGCAAAAAAAGTGAACGGAATCGCTATTTTCTTGCTCGCATCACGCGCCATCCAAATCGGTAAGAGTTGGAAGACTGGTGTTGCCTCGCACATACTCGTTTCGCGTTCTCACCCAGGGTGGCCACCCCCTGCCGCACGCCTTTTGGTGGGATGGGCCGTTGTCGATTGGGGGCCGCGAGAACGGCTCCCGGCCACCTCATCCGCACGATGCGGATGCGGCGGCTGGAAGAAACCGAGGGGGGCGCATACGCCCCCTCCGTCCTTTCCCACGGTCGACTCCACCCTGTCCGCCTCCAACAACCGCCTAGGTGACCACTTCACCATCCCTTCAACTCCCAGCGACCCGACGTTAGGGAAACATAAAACATGGGGCTAAACTATCAAAGCCCACCGCTAAGCAACAAAAGATGCGATCGAGTGAAGACATGTCGAAAGAGAAGAGAAAAAGAGCATAACGGAGTGAAGAATAGAGCATAACAAACATGATCAATTATTCAGCCACCCGCGAGTAATCTCTGTAAAGAAATGAGCATCGCACGGCGCGCGTTCGGAGCTTCCGCCTCACGAGAGTCACTAAGTCGCAACACGAGAGGAAATCCTTTGGCTACGGAGGAAAAAACATCGCCGGCATCCAGACGACGATCGCCGATCCGAATTCAGCGCTGTTACTCTCGTTTGGCGTCGAAGCGGAACGCTTTCCTCGTGGGACGCGGCAGGGGCAGGGGTGGACCGCAGAGGCGCGCACGGAGGCCAACCAACGAACATCATCCATCGGTGCGGCCTCGCGGTCCACCCCTGCTCCATCCGCCACCCCTCGCGAGAGCCATCGGGTGCGGTCACTGCCGGCGAAAAGGGATCGGATGCATTAAACGGGCCAAATGGTATTTTCCGTTTTTGTTGTCATCGCACGTGCATTGGGGTGATGCGGGCGACTTCCGCGATGCCGTCCGGGGAGTCGCCGGCAGGGCCGCACCACCCACCCACCCAACTCCCTCCCCCCCTCCGCCCCCGCGCATCCCCCAAGCGGACAGTGTCGCGAGGCCCTCGCAGGGTCGGCCGTCTCGATCGCCACCGACGGAGCGATCGGAGGGGAATGTCGTGCGTTAAAGTTTCCACTTACTCGGGTCGTCTCTCCGGGTGTACGGCGGTGCAGCGGCGCTGGTGCACGGAGGGCGGCGGGCGGCGTCCTCCTCCCTCGCTCACTGTAAACAACATTCACATACACCACGATTCCTCGAGAGGCACTCGGCGGGGCGTCCGGTCGAATGCGGTGCGGCCGACTAGAAATGAGGGCCGGCGAGCACTCGAAGCACAACGAAAGGGTCTCGAGCCAGGGTTCACTTTCAAAAGCACACTGTTCGATGTTCCTCTCCAAATGATCCGATAGAAGGATGAAGGAGGGGTCACCGTCCGGTGCGGCGGCGGCCCCGGGCGCACATTCGGGAGGCGGTTCGCGTCTCTCGGCCCCCGTCGGTCGGTGGGGCGGGTCGGGAGAGCAGTGGGGCGGGGCAGTGGGGCGAAGGCACGGGGCGACGCCGCACAGAGAAGAGAAGGAACAAGTGTGGCCGCGCGGCGGCGTCGGCGGCGGTTGCGGCGGCGGATGGCGAACGGCAAATGAGAGGGAGTGGGTCCGCTCTAGGCTCGTCCGAAGGTGTCCGAGGAGGGGAGGCGGGGGGCGGGAGGGAGGGAGGGGCGCCCCACCCGATAGAGGGGCGTATCTCCGCGCCGCGGGCGGTGGGCGTGTCGCTCCGGCCTTCCCCTCCTCCTCCCCCCCACCCATTGCGACGCGACGCGGAAGGCTGGCTTATTGTTCCGTGCGTGCGACTCAGGATCGGCACGGCGCGCGTCCCGCTGCTGCGCCCCGCGTGTCTGGCGACTGGAAAAAGATTCTGTAATCTGCGCGAGCGCGGAAAGTGTGCGAGCTGTGACGCGTGGATGTTTTATACGCCCCCTCAAATTCATTCTCTAATGAGGGACTTTAAGGTAGTTCGAGCGAAGTATCATTTTACTTAGAAATCAATGAATTTGGTCTCATTTTTAAGATAAATATCTCACTCATCCAAATATAACAAAATATCAGACCCATACAACATTACTTTCCGAGATATTTGCCAGAAAATAACAGCATTTTTACGTGGGAAATGGTACGTGTATGCACTCCAGAGAGACATTATTTACGAAATGAGAAATTTCCAACGCTTAGATGCCGTAAAAAAACTAACAGCGTGTAGTTTATACGTTTTCTCAACTATTTATGAAAATTAATCATATTGTCACCGCAATAGGTTCTTGGGTATCACAAAAAATCGCTTTGGGATCAATTGTGTTCATATTGCCTTTGGGCTAATCATTCCTCAAGATTGTTTTATATTCAATGTTTACTCTTGAGGAAGTAATGTACTAGTTAAGGACACAATTGCTTCAGAAGAGTATTTCCCAAGTTCTATCCCTATGGATTCAAACGTGGAAAAGATGTCAGGATTCTCGACGCGCCTTCACATGTCATTTCAACGCTTTACTTCCCAACATGGCATTACAAAATAACGGATATTTGATGCCCTTGACGACGTCGGATACTTTCATCAAAGTAGCCGAATGAAAATGCATTTGTCGGACATTTTTGTTGATAGTAATGTGTGAATCACTACAGTTCCCTGGTACAGTAGGTTTTCGCATCACTTTTGGCCCTGGATAGAGTCAATTGCACTCACTTTTCATGCCTGTTTTTCAATAAATCTCCCGATAGTTTGTTTTTGATGCAATCTGCTCCTAGCGCACACCTCCCTCTGGCCGGAGTGCATTTAGGGGTTCACGAAAAATGAAACTTCTGGATATTACCCCGAGCGATGACGAGATGCTTCAGTTTCGACTGTGAGTGTTCGCCAATTTAAGCATCGCTTCTTTTTCGCAAGTGTTTACAACAGGAATTGCCACTTTCTCGCGAAAACCCGCTTGAGGGCAGTTCTTCCGACCGCTCACCGGGTCCACTTGGAGAGCGAAAGGGCAGTCGGACAGAGAGAGGATCCGGTCCGTCACTTGGGGCCCACCGCGCTACGGAAACGGCTGTCGGGGGCGGGCAGAGGGGTGGAGGGGCCCCCAAGCACATCGTGGGCCGGCCGCCCCACCAAGCGGAAGACGAACCCTCACCCCCCTCCCCCACACTCCAAATGATTCAGTCGCACTTGAAAATAAAAAAAAACGACCAACCATCTTTCCGTATTTCCTCCGATAAAATCCCTTCCATGGCGGGTAGGGCAGTGTACTGTTTCCCATGGTCAGTTATGTTCATGATTTGTTGCGTAAAAATGCTACCAAGGTTTGCGCTACCAAAGTATGACCCTCTGTGTGAATGGTTGAAGTTGGCCCTTTTTTTAGCAAATCTAGACGGGATGGGAATGAAAATCAATTAAACGTAACATATTTTATGTCTGATCAATGCATTTCATGCATTTTTGAATATTTTCAACGACTCGTTCAATCGGTTTCCAACACCAGGAACACCCACCTGAAGTTTTTAATGAAGAACGGCTAAATGAAAATTTTAATAATGAACTGCTCAACAAAGATTCCCGTTGGGAAAAACAAACTTTTTCAATTTATTAGGGACAATATCAAGCGCATCGGCCCATTAACTTCAAGCTAATTTGGTTTAATGTGGACTTAGAGAAAATAGGAGTATATATATCTTTCCTTTTCGCTTTCTTTTAAATTATTTTGAGTTCGAGACCATGTAGACAGCATTGAATCGTGTACAACACGGGCGAGATATAATGATATAGTTGTGTATAATGAATGAAATGAGAAATGTATATTATATAAGTCAGATACAGAGCGATAGCCTTGTCCCAACTGACAGGCAGTAAGACCATTGACTCGAGAAATCAAAATCTTGTGGAATTGGAGAAAATCATTGGTCAGGCGTATTTGAAATACTTGTTGAAATAATAAAACACTTTGCTTCGCAATGTTTACCTCTTCGTGATACTCTATGTGAACTACGCAAAGACTTTTGTATTTTTATTCCTTTAATAGAGTTAATAACTACATTTTACGTGGTTATCGAGAATCACATTAATGGAACGCTATAGTCCAAATTTTATTCGAGCAAAGACGTAAAAAGTGAAGATGTTCAATCTCTGAGTAGCACTTATATAAATAATTTTGTCGTCTCAGTGAATGGTAGCAAATTCATCCCATTGCTTTCCTAATAGAAGTCGCACCAAACAAATCGCAATTATCATGGGTAAGTTTTCTGATGCGGAAACTTGTCAAATGAAAATGATTTTTGGCTATTGAGAACTCCAAGGTCAACAGTTTAAGTAAATAAAAAATATTGCCAAATAGGAATTGTTAACCTCATAAGATTGGAATTTAGGTATAAAAAATATAAATGACCCAAGGTAAATTTATGTTTAAAAAATGGATTTTTGGTAACAAAAACAATTCATAATATTTTATTACTACCTAATAAGCTTTGCGATACCTTTAAAAAACAAATTACCTGATTTGCGTATTAATTACTTTCAAAAACTCGAAGGTAAATTCGCACAAATGCTCTCAAATCACTGAAACATGAAGCAGGAGGAATGTATGACGCCTCACTTGAACTCTTTCAGCCACATACTGTGCCTCCTAATCCTCCGTATAAGTTACCTCTCTTCACCCACCAATTCCACGCCTTCACGTCCAAGCACTTCCTCGTCTGTCTTCCTTTCCGTCCACCATGCCTTCTCCATCCTCATCCATACCCGCATCTCCAAAGCCTGCAGTCCCGCCTTCCTTTCTTTAAGTCAACGTTTCTGCGCCGAGCAACGCCACACTGCATATTTATCTCTCCATCAGCTTCCGCTTAATATTCTTTCCCAAGGTCCCTCCATCAGCTTCCTCCCATTGCTGAACGCTTCTTTCGCTATTGCAATTCTCCTCATATTCAGTCTCATTAGCAATTTGCCAACATGCCCATTCTCCTCTAACTAATTACCCGAGGAATAAAATCGCTGTACTTGCTCTGCCTTGTGCCCTCCTACTTATATGACCAGACTCGTTTCGTACCAAGTACAATTTGACATGATCTTTTAGTTTTTTTGCCCGAGACTTCAAGGTGAAAAAATTATTCGGAGTAATGTTTCCGTTTGAATATAGATTTAGCCTGTACAACTTGAATACATTATTACCGAGAAGACGTTCGTGAGGTGAACGCAACTCGTCTAACTCCAGGGAAAAAAACAGAAAAAATAGTGTTTTCAGTTTACATCAGCTAGCATCTAGAATTTAATACAAAAATTTCCCGTTTCCTTTGCAATACATTGCGTGCATGAGCAGCTACCTCTAGTGAAAAAATTGCTCATTTATGGTGAGGTATTCCCGAGCTTCGTGAAAAATATAAAATTTCAATGAGCTGTTTCATATTTCGGGCGTAAGAGGAAACTTACGGGTTTTGATTCACTCAGGCCTCATCATCGAAACATCAAAATGTATATATCTAATTACTTAGCAAAATATGTCCTTTACATTAGCCTGAATGAAAAATAGTGGCCCTGATATCATATCTGCAAGCTCCCTTGTCCACGCTATGCCAATTGAAGCTTCGGTTTCCTCAACAGATGCTGTCCAGGAGAACGATATCAGGTCTAGGAGAAAGATGTCAGGGTTGGTCGCCTCCATCTGCCTGGTGGTGGAAAAGGGGTAATTCCACTAGATGGCGCATTAATCATTCTCCACGACGGACTCAATATTTCCAGGGGCATACAGCAGCATAGGAGTATTGTCGATGCCAAAGTGGTGTCGAAGATGGAAATATACCACCCGCAGAGTCACATTGTGCCTAGGAATATACGCTGACTTGGCGTAATAGCTACAGCCGAAGAGAAGGTGGCTCAAAGTCTCCGGCTGGGCTCGGCACGCCCTGCATCTCTTGTCTGCAACCTCCATCTTGAATATAATGCGGCGGTACACGAGTGCGTTTATGACACCATCCTGGCATGCAAGAACGTAACCCTCGGTCTCTGACTTTAGACCAGCGGAGCGGAGGAAGGCAAACGTCAGCTCCTTCGATAGCCCATGCTCCTCCATGTTTCGTTAGAAACATCCATGCATGGGCTTATCAGTATGCGCCTTGAGCATGTTTTTCTGCTCGGAGTTTTTTATTTCGAGCTTCAGGACGTCTGCCTTCAACGACAAGATGGACTTGCCATCGTCGCTACCGTCTTATGTCGGGTCAGTCCAAACCGGTTTCATCCGCTGCCCTCTTGGCCGCCTAGAAGAGAATCGCCCCTACTCCGGCGCTCTCGTGTTCTCTTACGAGACTCTTAAGGGGATCTCTGCTTTTGAGCACTCGGCATTCTGTTCCGAGGACAACTCTGTAGTGGAGACACTCCAGGCACAACAGACCTCTACCGCCCACACTGCGAGGGAGATACAGTCTGGCGACGAAAGATTTCGGATGAAGACTTCTTCAGATGGTCATGTCATCATCTTCCTCGTTCCCCTGTCGAGGTTCTGCAACTCGTTGACGTTCCATTTCATGCATCCGAAGTTGTACAGCAGTGTGGGAACCGCGAACATGTTTGTGGCAAGAACCTTGTTCGTGCCGGGCAGCTCAGAACTCCAGATTTTTCTGAGAGTCTGTCTGTACTTGGAGATGACTCTCTCCTTCACTGCTGCAACCTCCTGCTTTAGACTATGGGGGACGCCGAGGTATTCGTAGCTGTCATCGCCCTCGAGGTGGCGAATGACGCTCCCGTCAACGAAGTGCACGTCTTTCTTGTTCTCCGAAAATCTTCCTCTAACCAGGTGGACGGATGCACACTTGTCCAATCCGAACGCCATCCCTATAGCCTCACTGTACTCCAATGCGGTGTCCAGGGCCAAGCGAAGGTCTTTTGCGTTGGAAGCGTAGAGCTTCCGGTCATCCATATAAAATAAATGGGTGACCTTATGCTTCCTGTTACCTGGCACACCGCACATGCATCCTTTCCCTTGTCTCAGCCTTAGCGAGAGAGGTAGAAGGGAAATGCAGAACATCAAGGGGCTTAAGCTATCGCCTTGGAAAACGCCACGGTGGTATGATACCAACTCTGTCGAGACCGATCGTTTGCCTGCGGTCAGGACGAAGAGCGTTCTCCAGAGAGGTATCAGGCGTTGGATGCAGGACACTACCTCTGGGTGAACTTCCATCAACTTCAACATGGCTACAATGAGATCATGTGGTGTCAAACGCCTTTCTGTAGTCCACCCAGGCCATTGATAGGTTGGGCTTACGCTGGATGGCATCCTGGCATATTCATCTATCAATGAGCAGGTTATCCTTACATCCCACGATTCCACGCTTTGAACCCCTCTGCTCGTACACCTCCTCACAAACCGGCTGGACCTGAGGGAGGATAAGGTCGCTCAAGATGGAGGTGACCGCCTTGTATACAGTGTTGAGACAGGTTAGGGCGGTAGTTCTTATGATCGGACAAGTCTCTCTTCTTAGGTATTAGAACCGTGTATCCCTCAGTCAGCAACGGCGGAATTTCTTCTCTACCTGAGAGAAAGGACGTGAAGATTCTGGCGAGGTGTTGGTGGGTGGAAGTGAATTTCTTCCACCAGAAGTTATTCTCAGCATCCATTCCTGGAGCCGAGAAATTCTTCTTGGCAGAAGGTCTTCTTCACGTCACTCTGTGTGACTGAAAGAGGTTCATCCACTTCATGTAGGTGGCAGTCGCAAAACTTTTAAGTGTCTATGGCCGGAGTGTCTCCGTTGAATAGCTTCGACGTTTCATAGGTATCCTTCCAGATACGTTCCACCTCTTGGACGGGTGGCAGAGGTTCGACGACAGACTGAGGAGGTCGAAAGAGACGTGACGGGTGAAGGAGGAAGGTTGACTTCTCCCTGACGGCCTTGCCTTCTCTTGAGGAGCTTGTACCGGGCCGTGGTGAGTGCCCGAACTCTATCAACCGCGTGTTGCCTAATGTTAAGCAACACATTCTTGTTCAATGTGTGTTGGTGAAATCTGAGGCTGCGTGCTATGCGCCGAACTTTGAGTGTGAAAGCCCGCCCAGATGTGATATATTCCATCACACACTGAAATCTCGAAGCCTGCTGTCTCTCCAGCGTGATTTTTGCATCCAACTGTTCAAACTGTTTAGGCGCTTTGCCCTACCAAGAGGTGGGCTTTTGGGTGTGAGCCATTATTTTAGCCGCAGCGTAGTCCACGCAGTTTACCGTCCAGAGGTCCGACGTCTCCGTAACGATTTCGTCGATAAAGCCATTCAACCTGGTCAGGACGTTGCTCCGCAGAGAGATTTTACGATGGATATGTCTCTGCCTGGCTTTCCCTACATCATAGGTGATTTCATTTAACAGCCACGTTCGGAGTTCAGAGTCGGCATGATCAACTTCCTCCCTACTTGTCGGCGGTACCGACGGTGCAGTAGCTGTCAAAACAGCCGGTGGAGAGACTGCTTGTGTCGGGGAGGGTGGTCTGGCCGGTGGTGTATTTCTTTGAACACGCGGTTGTTGGGGAGTTTCCTTTTTACGTAGGTGTTTGGCATAATCGCAAAGATTCTGCTATGACAGGTGGTTGCGTTAAGGATGTATCTCACCACAAAGAGTGCATCCTTGCCATATACTCCCTGCGATTGGGCTCGCTGACAGCATAGCATGCGAGGCGGTCGCCCCATAGAGATTCCGTCCACTCTATACGAGCTCCCTTCTTGGTGTTGTTATTGTTATTGCCACGTCCAACTCCACTGAGGCCCCCATCAGAGAGTTGTGGGTGGCATTTCTGGTACATTTTCTTGGAACTAGTACATCCGAATGTGGGGTGGTTAGCCCCACATTCAGACGTCCACCATTGGCCGGCAGAGCCGTTACCAGGTACGCCACTAGGAGGCTGATGGTCCGCTTTCGTACCCTTATTATTATTATTTATTGATCAGTTAAATAAAATAAGTTTCACAACAGAAACTAAAAGATATGCATTCGTGGATCAATGTCTTAGGATTGGTTGCGCCTGGGATAGTTTGCGCCCAGGGGGTTGGGACTCCTGCTTACAATCTTCTATCCCAGCGTAATCCAGAATTCTCACTGTGCTCAGGGTTGAAGTAGAGACAGCTTCCCAACGATCCTCATGACTTGATCCGTGGCTGATGAAAGCTGATTTTTCGACAGCATACGTATGATTTCCCTCGCCTCGTCCGTTAGCCTTTACATGATCGAATATCAGCAGTAAGGTTGTAATGCAAATTCCTGCGTGAGATATAGGATTTCCAATGAGGTTTGATTTTACAAGGTAAAATATTGAAATGGAGAATAAGATTCTATTACAATAGTATTCAGGAAATTTAGAGCGAATAAGGTGATCTGAGGAAATACAGAGATAATTAAAAAAAGAATAAATAATTAAGATAAAATAAATAAATAAATGAATTAAGGAAATAAATAAATTTAAAAATTGAGAAGGTTGAGAGGTTTGAAAATACCGCAATAGTAATAAAAGCTTTGCATGAACAAAGTGGCACTTAGTTTGTCGGGGCGGATATGTCTTGGGGTAAGGTCCATAGCAAATAGGTTCAACTTAATGGTTTTGTAATACTGTCCTTGGAATGTGGTACTGTAGCTTCAGTAGATCGATAGTTTCACTCAACCTGTTATTTTAACTATTATCAGAAATTCTTGTCAATTCTCAACGCGACGGAGAAATAAAGAAAGATTGGAGTAGTTTGGATTTTACAAAAGTAAATGGGAGAATGTAGCGGCTAACATTTATGTATTACCAAGAACCTCCTTGTAAAAGTCGTTTTTATATTAACTACGTGATCCCTCATGGATTAACTTAATATTTTCTGTGATTAGGGAGCTGTTCCAAAAGTTACTTCTCTATATACACGGGCAGGAGTTTCTTCAAAACCTGGGATTTATTTCGACTTAGCAATCTTAACAAAATTTATATTCCGGACCCTGACATAATGGGGTTCATGCTTTGTAGTACTTATTTCGTGGAACATTCGGAAATATGGAAACACTTTCGAAGAAAAAGATCCGTATTTTGGATATAGTTCATATATATTCAATGTTTGCAAACACCATACCTTAAGAATAAGCAGATCTGTAGAGACAGGAATTTGATAGAGATCCTATGCAGTGTCGCAGCATTCATTCAACATTTCCAACGTGAACACAACGTACTCTGTCCTCTCGTTGAGAATCATAACCGAAACCCGGAATTATGTTTCCAGGGATAAATCTCAGAACATCCATTGAAAATCATATTTAATCTTTCATGTGAATTCCAAGGCACTGCACTTTCTGACGACGTTATAAACATGTTACGAATTCTGATATCCTAGAGTACATCAGATTATGGTGGTGAAATTAGGGAACTAGACGGCAGAGCACACAATTTTTTGCCCGTTTTCCTAATGCGGTATTGGTCTTAGTATCGTTCACATATTTACGGTACTTATAGTAAATATTACGATGCAAAATTTGCTATGCAATGCCAAATTTGGATGCAGGGGAGTGCCGCAGCTTGTACACATCCTTAGAATCATTTTACATGTACATAGTACCCTGCCAACCACCACTAAGTATGGCAGGGTGTGACAATCACCAACATTCACTACCGTACATAAATTTACTCCGAGTAATTTTACAGATTCTACAGTCTCTAATTGGGTGTGTCGTATGTAATAGGTGTATTGAGGTTTTTTTCTTTTCCAGAAGTCCATTACAATATGTTTTAACAAATTTAATTCTAGCTGCCATGCATCGCACCACGCTTGAATTGCCTTGAGGTCCTTCGTTAGCGCTTCCTTATCATTATTGCTACGGATTTCCCTGTACACTACAGCATGGTCTGCTAATAGCTGGAATTTACTATCAATTACTTCACCAATATGGCTAATATACAGAAGAAATAGAGGTGGACGAATGAAACTCCCCTGTGGGACACCCCAAGTGAGTTTAACCTCATTGGAGTTGTCGACGACTAATACTACCCTCTGTACGCGATCATTTAGGAATTCTTTAATGCAGGAAATTACATCGTCGTCGTCGAACAATCTAGGTTCGCTACTCTCTTTTTTATTTTACTTGGGATATTTTTTAATTCTGAATTAACTAAAATAGTGTTTTCGGTCCTGGTATACTGTCCCCTTATGAGATGAAACGGACTTGTCCCAAATTTTTAGGATACCAAGATTGACCACGTTATCACCTTTATAGATCCATCCAAAGATGCATTTATGTCACAAGTTTCACACAGAAAAGATAATGTCAAAGCACAGTTTCCAATGACAATTAGTAAAAAAAAATTAAGATAAAAAAATGGAAGTCAGTTTCACTTTCGTAAAAACCAAACTACTCCAATCGTTCCTTATTTATCCGCCCGTTGAGAATTGGCAAGAATTTCTGATAATAGTTAAAATAACAGGGTGAGTAAAACTATCGGTCTACTGAAGCTACAGTGCCACAGTCCAAGGGCTGTATTACAAAACCATTAAGTTGAACCTATATGGTACCTCGTCTAACGACGGATATGCAAAAGATGGAAAAAAATGGACCGGATGTAATGTGACTTATTTGTCCATAGATTTATTAAGTGTAAAAAAATATCCATAAAAACTACGCGATTTCCCGCAACTCAACATCCTAAGCGCGAGAATAAACTTTCGGATTCGTCGAGAGGGAGACATCGCTACGACGGCATATTTGCGATTTACTTCTTTTTGGGCCTTATTTTATGGCTCTAAGTTAGCTCACGGAATTCAACTGATACATGAGTGGTGTCGTCTCAAGCCAATTACAATCTACCGCCCTTCAAGCCAACGATGCCGTGGCAGTTGTACTTAAAAAGCGAACATGCCGACACCTAAAATTTTATGCACAAAATCGCGATGCTTCAAACTCATTCTCTCACACTCACTTTTACGTTTTACTAGTTCTCATAACTTATCAACATTATTAACAACTTACACCGCTTGAAATATCTGGCATGATATTGTTTTCTACATGATTGTGCACCCTACGGTATTTACCTGTCGGTGTTATATTGCTCCTTAACAATATAATGCCATGAGCGAGTGCCGTACAGTAAGCTTCGTCTATTTACAGATGGTGCAGGAGAACTACGGAACAACCAACTTCTTCTCAATATCTTCAAAGGTGTGTGGCGATTCGACGGTATTGTCTCAATTATAGAACCTACCATATGCGCAGGGATATACCGTGGTTTAAATGTCATTCGAAATTTATGTTTTGTGTAGCACAAAATAGTCACTGTCCTCGATGACTTTTTAAATTTCATTTTTTATATTGAAAAAAGACCGTTTTTTTCCTGGCGATAAAATCTCACGAAAACCTCTTATACCCTAAACGGTTTTGTTGGAAGAGTAATTTCCATCATATAGGAAGCAGTTTACCAGTGACTCAGAATATAAACAACACCAAATACTCCTATTGTAGAAAAATCCTGTTCACTATTGGCTCCAAGAAATTGCGTTTCCTAGTTGCATTGAATAGCATATACGCACATTGTGTGCCTACCCAAAGCGTAGGCTAATGTTTACGTGTTCCGGATATCTTAAGTAATCAAATTTGTTTAGACCCAAATTTTCCCTTAGATATCTGTCGTTCAACTTGGCATGATTTCTTGTTCATTTTCAAAGCATAAATCTTCCACTTGACAGTTATTTCACCTCACCAACACACTTTTAAAAATACCGCGGAGTCTTTCTCTCACATATAGTGATTTTTCTATTATTATGTCCTCATTTCGATTGCCAACTGCTTCATCAGAATTTTTCTATTTTGCTTTTATAGAGAAGTGCTAACAACTCATTGCCCAAGAATTAAGTATTCGGTTTTCCAAACGAAATTGGGTGAGATCACTTCCTTGATTTTGACAGTACAACGCAATTTTAAAAAGCGTACCAAGAGTAATCGTTTTCACTACATCATAAAACAGAATCATGATTTTCCTTCAACTAATAATTAAATGTTGAATTCACATAAAATTATTAATACTGATTGCACTACTACGATAACAGACAAGGAAGTTAGCTTTTAGAAGTTAAAGCAGTTTGCTTGTGATGTACGCGCAACAGGCACGTGAAATGTCTCATATCTATGGATCGATTCCCATAAAAACCAAGAATAAAACTGTTTTTGGAAGATAATTGTTGAAGGAAAAGTAAGATTCCGTTTTTTGATGTGAAAATGTTTATAATTTGTATGCTCTTTGAAATTATATTGTTTTGCCAAAATCAAAGAAGTGATTTCTCACCCAATTTCGTTTGAAAAATCGAATGCCTACAAATCTACATCTACGAAATACTGTGCAAGCCACCTATAGGGTGTGTGGCACGGGGTGATTCCACACCAGGCATGCAGCACTCATCCCAGTTTTAATCAGAGCCGCGTACATTATTCCCCCGGATGCCAGGCGCAGGCCAAAAGCAGTCAGGACACCGGTAAGCTAGGAGGGTGATACGTCGAAGAACATGCTGCCATGCAGTTCACTACTCAAGAAAGAACTACTGTTTAGTACAATTAATGCGATAGGCACTACAAGGTACCAAATCATGCAAGAGCTATATCAGGCCGGAGATCACATGCGAGGTTAGTAGCTAATAATCATGTTAAGATATTTAACACAACTGAAAAACCCTATTTACCGTATTCAGTATCCTAGAACTGATCTATCGCAACTATTATGATCCCTTATCGTAAGTGGAAAAATTGGCATTTTAAATATATCGGTTCTGCAGTCTATTTCCTTAATCTTATGCCAATGATCGTTTCTACCATAATAGCTTGGCTCTAGAAAAATATGTTGAACGTCCGGCAAAAAATAGTGTGCATCAAACTTTCGTTAAAGATCTAATCTATATTTTTCCCTTCGATCGCATACAGGTTCCCAACCTAATTCCCTCAACAAATTAGTAACACTGCCATGTTTATCGTAACAATTTCTTGCAAATCTAGCTGCCCTCCGCTGTGTTCGATCTACATCAATATCTCACTCGTAATTTTGGAGAGAATTTGTTTTAAGGGCTTATTCGGAGAGAGACCACTACCCCCTCCCGTTGATGCTTCAGGTTGTTTGCAGCAATCCTCCTCGTCCCGTTGAAGCGTAGGCGGCATATTCTGTGGAGAATAGGTTCAAAATTAGTGATATCGTAAACCGTGCGGGAACGGAATAACGCGTGCAGGTGGAAGGTCTGCTGAAGAATCCTCCGCTCCAGGGTGGCGTACGACTTAAATGCCTGTCGAAACGGGAGAATGGACAGCGGTGAACCCCATGACGGGCCGTATAAACGACTTGTATAGGAGCAGGCCACACCTCGCCGAGACTGCTCGCCCCCCGGCCTGGATTGCCCTGAACAGATTGCTACGCCGGCTACACCGTGCGACCAAGTTCCTCACGTGTTTCCTGTAGGTGAAGTGCCGGTCTATTAGTACCCCTAGGTATTTAGTTGTTTCAGAGTCCTAAATCCATTGGTCCAAGAGTTTGATCCTATATCCATTGTGCCTGCTCCCCAACGGAATGAGGAGTTGGAATTTATTGGTGTTGGGACGCATTCTCCAAATGGTGAACAATTTTTCCACTCTTGTAGCCATTTTCTGGAAGTTATTCGTGGCCGTTTGGGCAGAATTCCCTGCGCACCATATCACAGTATTGTCTGCATATTGACATTGTGTGACCGCACCCCTTCTTCTGTCGTCTGTCGGCATGTCATAGCAATACAGGGTAAACAGTAAACGGGGGATAATTCGGTGCCTTGGGGGATACCTGCTCTGTGGGAGAAGAGTGCAGAGTGCTGAGAGGCCATTGTTACTCTTGAGTTTCTGTCCCTGATGAAGCAGTTTATGATGCGCAGCAAGTTTGGACCTACTCCCGGTATTTTTGCCAGTTTACACATCAGCCCATAATTCCATATACCGTCGAATACTCTTTCTATGTCCAGGAACAGTGCAGCTGCATACCTGATCCTGTTCTATGGCGGTGCTGGTGAGGATTGTCAGGGGGTCGGTGGTGCATCTACGTGATCAAAAGCCATATAGATGCTGGGGCGGGACACCATTGGCTTCGAACACGGTGCTCATCCGTCTAGTTAGTATTCATTGGAACCACTTTCCTTTGGTGCTAGTGAGGCTTCTGGGCCAGTATTTCTCTGTTTTTTTGTTGTATTTTCCCGGGTTAGGTATCATTACCATGGTGATTCATTTCCATGACTCTGGGTAATTATACATAGCAGAGCATTGAAGATGACCATCAGAAGCGGTAAGCAGGCGGGAGCCTTTTTAACGTGAAGCGTAGTTATCCTATCGCCCGGTGCCTTCTTCTTCCACGGCATACAGTCCTCCATTTCAACCATTGAAATTGGCTGTAATACTGGGTCGTCCTCCTGCTGGAATTCCGATGGGGGTCCTCAGGGGCTGGAGGAGCTACACCACCGTTTGTACCGCTCGTGCGCATTCGATTTTCTTTTCTTCGACAAAGCGCGAGTCTTCAGCTGGGGTGTATATATCTGACTGGACTCTCCGGAATTCATCAGCTTTCCCTACATTGGAGATTGGCAGTCCATCATTGCCGACTATTGGGCATGTTTTTACCGTGAGTTCTTCTGTCAATATTTTGAACTTTCTCCAGAAAGCTCCGCCATCCCTGTAATCCAGGTTCTTCCACACGTTTTCCCAACTCTCCTTCTGAAAAATAATCTTAATTCTGATGAGGGCATTCATCCGGTTCCATTCTGTCTTTACTTCCGGAGTCCTGGTCCAAATCCATTCCCAGTATAATAAACTCTTGTTCTTAATCATTTGTACCACATCTCTGGGTAGTGGTGGCTTCTTCGTATCGATTGTATTTGTCGGAATAGTGACGGCTGCTTCACGAAATGCCTATTTAATGGTGTGGAGTGGCCTTGTCACTTGGTCAGTTGTATCAACGGGTCCAATATCTTCTGTTTTTTCTTCTATTGTCCGGTTGAAGGCGTCCCAGTCAGCCGTTTTGGTAATCAGAGCGAGCGATTGTCAACCTGGGGAGAGGGTCTACGAGCTAGAATGGGAAGGAGAAGGGTGTGTGGTCTGAGGTGATGCAATCGTCCACCATCACATCATCCAAGAGTGCCATGAGGTTTCCGGTCACGAGGGAGTGGTCAGGGAATAAACACCCGTTGCCCAAAAAAGTAAGCGGCGGAATGTCCAGGCGGGTAAGGGTATTTTGCAATAAGTAGGTTTGTAGAACTCTTCCTTTAGCGTTCGTCGCCTCGTCCCTGAAGGTGGTGTTTCGGGCGTTGAAGTTACCCAGAATGATTGCTGAGGAACACGTGGCTAAAATGTGGCCAAGGTCCTTCAGCGGTAGATCTATACTGGGCCTGGAATAAATGACACACATTAATAGTTTTCTCCTTCTAATGTTGACCCTGGCCAGGACAGCTTCATTCTCAGTGGTAATGCAGTTATGTGGTATGCCCTCTCTGACGGTGGCGATGTAATTTCCGCCGCCGAGCGGCATGCCGCCTATCGACATTCCCCCACCTGCAAAGGGAGCATTTCCCCATTAACAGGACCGGTTAATTTTGGTCGCCTCACAACCCGACAGGCGTTACGGAAAACCGCTTCACGGGGCCGAGTTACGCCTCACGGACTCGGCCGGGGGCCAGATATAGCGAT
Source organism: Ceriagrion tenellum (assembly GCA_963169105.1). Taxonomy (NCBI): domain Eukaryota; kingdom Metazoa; phylum Arthropoda; class Insecta; order Odonata; family Coenagrionidae; genus Ceriagrion; species Ceriagrion tenellum. The sequence continues at coordinate 8,969,781 of OY720638.1, read as the reverse complement.
GGCACAACTCAGGTTGCCTGGAATTCCCACATAGGTGTGGAACGGACGGTTGAGCTCGGGAAGCGTGAGGACCTGGCCCCACGCAGCTGTCCAAGCCGGACTCCCCAACCTGCGACCCCTTATCCCCCAATGGGCAGCATCATCGAGAACCGACTCGGATGCCTCCTCACCGAGGGCTCCCCGGATAGATGTGGGTGAACCCTCCCCACACCCGTCGTTGCACCCAGTGACGAGTCCGAGGGGAAGGCCCCCTTGGCGATCTCGCCCCTCCCGCCTGCCGCGGATGCAGATTTCGCGGCCCTGACCTCCCCATTCTCCCCCCTCCACCACATCAGTCCGCTCTCCCAATGCTCAGTCCGGTGCAGTGGCGTCGCCCAACTTCGAGCGCCTTTCACCGATGTCACCAACAAACCATTCCGGACCCGCCAGTGACCCGACACCGGTGGCCCAAACCAGTACGCCGACCATCACCAACAACGGCCATCCCACACCTAACGCCCGAATTACTGCATTCGAGCCGATCTGGGTGGCACCCCCCTCAGTCTCTTCTCCTAGCAGGTCACCCATCTACATCCCTCCCTTGATGTCCGTGAATCTGTTCATGGACAGTCCTCCCCCTCCTCTCTCTCATGGCCCTTACCTTCCCGTTTTTTCTCTGCCCTTCCCACCCCCTGCCACCCGGGTTTTGAAGGTTAACCCAGATGTCAAATCCAGTACCGGGACCTTTCCAAAGAACCTGCCGGTATCCCAACGGCCGGTTCTGATCGATACCCCTGGTGAGTGGACAACCCCCGCCGGCCGTCGTCCTGGATCCACTAAGACCAACACTAAGACCAATTCTCCCCACACGTCCTCCACCCTCTCATCCACTATCACCTCGTGGTGGCGAGGCTTGGGACTAAGGGAACAAAAGACGATCCTGAAGCGCGCGGAGAAACAAAAACCGACGAAGACACGCAATGAGGAAACAAAAGACCATAAGAAAGCAAAAAAGTGATTGACGATGCTGCATTGAATGTACTGAATCAAAGCTGACCCAGATGGTGCGTCCCAGACATTCAGAGCAAACCAAAGCCGCTTCGCAGCAAATTGAACTCCTCAAGCTACCGAATCTCACTCGCTTCACTCCTCCGGCACTAGCTCGTCGAGTGGTTCCTCACTGACTGACTGAACCGGATCCGTACCTCCCTCAGAGACGATCTCAAGTCCCCCTGATGACCGATCGAGAGGACTACGCCGCAAACTTCGTCGCCAGACTTCGCCAATAGATTTCGCGGCTTCGACCTCAGCCCACATCGGGGTATACTCAGCCTGGCGTCTTTGTTGTCAAGGACCTAGCCACGTACTCTCACGTCTTCTTTCGCGATGACACCGTGCTTGGTGCCTTCCGGCCACTGCCCTCCGGCCCTCACCCCGCGCTCCTACGTAATGACAAGACTGCCACCCTGCTTCTTCGCGGCTGCGAGGTACGGGCCGGCGTGGATCGAGTAAAGCCGGCGCACACTGTCGCAACAAACGCAGTGTCCACCAAAACCGCCCCGAATACTTCACCACCACCACCCCCAGGTTCTACATCCCTGCCGCAGACCCAGATAGAACCACCCGCACCATTCACGCCACCGGCGACTACACTACCCGTGCAGGTCGGAGTGTTCGATTTCGCCTTCCGCTGAAGCTGTAGCTCCTTTTCTGCGCGAGGCGCTGGTGTGGCGAAGCCACGAAGACGTCACTTGACTGCAGCCTCGAGAGCGGACAATCCTCCTTCCAGCTTCCACCCACTACCGTGCCCGTCGCCACCTTCATCAGTTCTCGAAACTTCGTGAGCCTTCCACGTCATCATTAGAGAAATTTCTGGAAGACTCAAGTGATATATAAGGTGCCCTAGAGTCAGTCGGCTAGCTCTGTTTCATAATTGCTTCGGTGAAGCAGTGAGTCTCGTTTGCAACTATGTTGAGTTCATCTAAAACCTAGCAATAAATAAATAGGAAAGTCACCAGGAGTCAAGACTTCTCATCGAATCGCATATCTTTTCCTAGTGCCTCCTTTATTCCCGGAACTCAACTGCAACTAAAAAGCTCTAAACGAATCGTGATCCTACTGGGTAATAGCTATGAACCAAGGTTAGTATCATGTTAAACTACCTTCTGGAGAACATTAATTTCCATGGGCAGCGAGGATAAATAAGTGAAAAGGAAATAACCACCAAATGCTACAAAGTCCTTTTTATTTAATAGACTTCTCCGATAGCTCGCATAATTCCTCAATTCAGCGACAACGTCAGAATATCAAACCAACTTGATCATGGGTTAATTCTATTTCATAAGGCTGATTTATGCCATCGAACTACTAAAATGGTAATGGACCAAATTTTGGGATATACGTAATGCGTTCGTTAAAATTACTTTTTTCGACCACATGAGGGACGCTCTGGTAGATAAGTACATGAAATCAAATCCCAGAAGATATGAAGTAGTAATATGAAATTGTGCAGAGGCAGATCCCTCCAATACTTGTTGCTACATCTTCCAGTTTCAGAATGAGTGGCAGGAAATCAAGGCAAGAGAATTGCAAAGGTTCTTTCTCAACCCAATTGTGGCATTATATATTTATGCAATTATTTTACTACTCATCGGAGGAAAATAACTTTTCTTAGTGCTTCAAGTGAGAATTACATTCCAAACGTTGATTACGAATGTTGATGCAATTATTTCCGTTAAATTCCTTGGAAAAATATTTTAAAAGTATTTTTGTATTTGCTGTGACATATCTTTTCCGATTAAAAAGATTAAAGATGGATATTGTCTTTTTAACTTAAGGTAATTCAAGTATATTATCCATGGCACCATAATTTTCTTGAATTACTATTCATCTAAACAGTGCATTAATTTGTGGATATAAAATCTCGATGAATGGCCTCTAGAGCACCCTCATTTGTCGCTGTCGTGTCCAAAGTAGTAAGTTCTCTAGGAAAACTATCGACTATTTATATAATTAAAATAGGTACGTGTAAATGAACAGTGTTATTTCAATTCAGCATTATTGTGGCATTCCTCGCCTGGGTAGTACGCGAAAGCAAACTGATTGGAAATTGTAAACAGTCAATAATTTATGTCATTGTATTCAGGGTAGGGTAATGTACCAGAAAATTTGTATCTAGATTGCTTATAGCTACGAAACTAGCAAAAAACTTTAGTGAAAGTTTATCGAAACAAAATTTTAGCTACGTGGCTTCCGTAAAATTCTTCCTCAAAAGATGTCGCAGCTACTCTATAATCTACAAATTAAAATCAATAGATACACTATAGCTACTTAAAACCAACGGCTGTCAGCTGATTTCAGCTACTTTTAGTTTAAACTCACTCTATTGAATATAAGTTGAAGAATTTCAGACCAGAAGTTATCTAATCAGTAATGTCCGCCGTAAAAACCCGTCAGTAATCAAAGCCGTGCAATTAATATTGTTTGTAATATTTGCATAAACCATTCGTCATATACTCCATGCAAGTCATCTTCAAATATAATTAAAAAGTAAAGGTCGGAGGATTTTTTATTGTAACCGACGGTAGCTCTAAGATCTCCAAATGCAAAGGAATTTTGAATATAACAACCTACGCATTTTAAAGCGATCGTTGCAAAACAGTCACAATCTGAACATGCTGCTCTAGGCTACAGGTTAGGGGGATAAGCGTCTTAATATCTGAGATAACTTTGTTTCATTAATCATAATGAATGACAAACTATAAATTGAATATTTATAAAACAATATCATTCATTGCTAGAGCCATGATATTGATGCTCTGAAAAAGAAACTGAAGTAATGAGTAATTCTGACCTTATGAATTTCGAAAGTAGAACATTCCGCGACGCAGCGAAAACAGGTCTTTTTTCGGCAATTGAAACGTTTACACATTGCGAAAAAATTCTTTGGAAAATGTTTCATTTCTCTTGCGTTTTGTAAAATAAGCAAGCCTTCAAATGATTAATTTTTACTTCTATGCAGTGGTTTAATAAGGAGATATAAACGTCCAAAAATAATTATTTATAATTTTCCCAGGGATAATAGTCATCGTTGCCAGCCCACCTATGCATTGAGGTGGGTATTTGATTTAGTATTAAGGCCGCCTATGTGGTCTTCAATGCGCACTAGTTACGATCGCACAGTCTTTAGACGCCGTATGCCCCGAGTGCAACTTTGCCTGCAAGAGGCCACTGTCTTGCAGACAAAGTTGCACTCGGTTGAATATCCTCCGCCTCGGAATCATCATTTCTGAAGAATACAGTGCAATTTCCTCCGAAATACATTGCGTGAGTAGAAAGTTCGATTCAAGCGAAATGGAAACCATTGACGACAAATTGAAACGTTAAAACAATTTCGTGCTCTTTCGTTAGACTGGATTAACATTGACTTCTCTACCTGTCTCGAGTGGATGAGGGTTGGCGAGCGATATGCAATATTATAACTCGGTATCGGAACTCTTTTCCCGAGTGGGTGCAAAAAATAAACGGTAATGATTTCCGAACTTGAAGTTATTAGTATTAACTTCTATTAAAATGGTCGATGGGCTCTGTCACTATAAAATAAATGATTAATTGGGAGCTAGTGGAGTGATCAGTGGTGCAAGACAGAGGTGATTTACAGAGGCGATTCTCCATCAAACACATATACGTGATTGATTATACTTGTCAGGGTAAAACAATATATCGAAAGCGACAGCCTAATCTACTTACATATTTGCACGTCTCTCTATCTCCTCATCTATCCGTCCATTTTTCGTAAACTTCTTACCTAAGCACAAAAAATCATCCACTTGTTCAATTACTTCACCATTCGCCCTCATCATACATTTATTCTCTCTATCCTCCTTATCAAAAACTGCTTCTTTAGCCTTGCACGCATTTACCCTCAATTCCATTCTCACTTATCTAGGAGCTTCTGTAATCCCTCTTGGCTCTCTGAGATCAAAACAGCATCATCCGCATATAGTAGAACTCATACTTTTACATTTCCAATCAGAACACCGTCATTTTCACTACATGCGTCTCTAACACATTTATCCATAAATACATTAAACAGCCATGGTGACATCACGCATCCTTGCTTTAAGCCCCGTTTTATTTCAAAACAATCACTCAGAACCCCGTTAACTCTCACACTTGCCTTACTATTATCATACATCGCCATCATAACATTTAATAACTGCCCATTCACTCCATAGTCCTTAAAACATTCCACAGCTTCTTTCTATTTACCCTTTCGTATGCCTTCTCTATATCAACAAACGCACAGTACACTTTCTTTAGGACACCCATACATTTTTCTATCATTTGCTGAAGCGCGAAAAGCTAGTCACTACAACCTCTCCCAGGCATAAACCCACACTGCACACCCCATATTCTGTCAGAAGCAATATTTCTCACTCTTTTGATTAAAATTTTGCTAAACACTTTTCCGGGAATGCTCAATAAACTAATGGCCCGATTATTATTATATTCGGTCTTTCCTCCCTTCGCTTTGTACAATGGAACGATGATTGCATTCTTCCAATCCATTGGAACAACAGAAGCCTGTAAGTAAAAATTAAATAGTTCTCACAGCCGACTAATGAGTAAATTACCTACATTTCAACATCTCACTGGATATCTCATCTACGCCTGCAGCCTTCCCATTATTCAATACTCTCATTGTCGTTATGACCTCATTCTCACTGATCTCCTTTTCCATTATCATATTCTCGCATACTGCTCTGCAAGGCTCATCCTCAACGCCTGTAACATTATTGTACAATTCTTCAAAATACTCCCTCCAGAAGTCCCTGATATTCCTCTCATCCCACACGATCTCTCCACTTTTGTTCCTTACCGCATTCATTCCCCTGCCTTCACCAATCATAGCTCTTTTTATCCACTTCCAAAACAGCTTTTCATTGCCTTCAAAATCGCTCTGCATCTTGCTAGCTTCATCCGCACGCATTCTTTCCTTGCTCTCTTTTACAACGATTTTGCATTCATTCATTTTTTTCTGTAAATTTAACATGCCTTAGTACGCTCTTCCTCAGACTTGGCAGCAATCATATTCTTGTACGCCTCTTTCTTTTCCCTGATTGCAATTCTCACCTCTTTATTCCACCAAGCATCAACTTTCATTCTTGGATTGGATATTGGATTAGATATTTGGGGAGGCGACCGACTGCTAAGGTCATTTGCGCCATAGGGAATAGGTAGGGGAGGAAGGGTGGATAGAAACCCGGCGTCGGCATTAGCCTTCTCTTAACGAAAGGGGACCACGGCTTAACGTCTCATCCAACAGACGGAGTACTCCACTTGAAGTGTTCTCCACAAGACACTCAAGTAGGGATCGGGTTCCTCTGAAAAACATCCGTCTCTGCAGGGATTTGAACCCTGGCCGCCCGTTTGGTAGGCGAGTACTCTAGCCACCACACCAACCCGATCCCCACTTTCATTCTTTCTACCACTCCTTTTCCACATATACTTTCAGCACATTCTACCATCGCTCATTTTGAACTATCCCACGCATCACACACATTCTCGTTTCTGATATACTCGTCCCATTTTTTCTGCTTCAAGCTTTCTAGCAACCTCTCCTCTCCAAAAGGATAGAGCATCCTCAAGCATGCAACCATACTGCATTCTTACCTCAGCGTCCAGCAACCTCTCCCCTTTTACTTTCAACTGCTTACGCGCAACATTCTTCCTTGGCACCCACTTTCTGTCCAGATTCACTTTGGAGAGTACCAAATAGTGGTCTGTTCCACATTCAGCACCCTCATCACTCTCGTGTCCCACACTAACTTCCTCAAAATCTCATCATATACAATGAAATCAATCATGCTTTTACAATCGCCCCTTTGCCAAGTATACATATGTATTCTCTTATGTTCAAACTATGTATTCGACACAAGCAATCCTTTTTCCAAGCACACACTCACCAAGTTTTCACTATTATCATTCACTCGAGGGTCACCAAATGGCCCAACCACTCTCTCACATGCATCCCGCCTCACACCAACCCACCCACTCATGTCACCTAGTAAAATTATTCTCTCACCAGGGTCACATTCATCCAAAACCTTTCTCAGTTTTTCTCAAAACTCGTCTTTTACACTGTCATTCTCTCCATCCTTTTGTGCGTAGCACGCCACAATTACAACTCTCCTAAAACCTATTTTCATGCGATCCCAGAGCAATCTAGGGGATATTTACTCGTACTTCCTTACTAGTAACTTAGCTCTCTCATTAAGAATGAGTCCTACACTTTGACTACCGTGTATATTATCGTCAAGTCCTGACCACAATGCCAGATCTTTCCCATCTATAGTAACTACATACCGCCCCTTGCGCTTAGTTTCACATACACACAAAACATCTATTCATCTCACTTTTATTTCATTCTACAACTCATGCTCCTTTCCATATACTCCTCTCTCATTCCAAATGCCAATAGTCTAGGTCGTACTATATCTGTATCTTGATGGGCCAACCTTATTCAGCTTCCGCCACCCATCGTGGCTTCGGCCGTCCGAGGCTACTCTGTGACTGTTATGAGTAAATAATAATAGAGTATGCAAGGTTACCAGCCTTTGCAGTACCCGCACCACGTGCAGCTTTCCCTGCTAACGGTTACGGCGCTCTACCGGTCAGTTTTGGCACATTTTCGCCAGTATGCCACAAGAGAAACCAAATCATAGTAATACCCTAGGCCCGCTTTCACTATTCTGCTCAAGCTAGGATCCCTTCTGAAAGGACTACCTTGAGAGCCAGCATACCGTTGCCCGCGACCCACCACTAGGAAGTATATGCGGTGTACTGATGCACCGGGTCACAGCAGAATACATAGGGCATTATAATGGCTCACTCTCCTTACTTATAGCATTATAAAATTTCAAGTGATCTAAATTTGTCCGACCGAGACTTACGAGGCCGTATGAGACTCAATGCCCAGGCTTTGGTTTCATTTAATAGGTGAAATATCGTAGCCTACACGATAGGTTTGTTAAATTATGACATGCTTTGTCGATAGAAACCGAAACTGTTGAACAAAAACGCAACAACTGCATGTCATTTACCCGTGGTACAGAATGGCGTAATAGATAGGAAAGATACTCTGCATCCGAGGATTTCCGTTTCGGATGATTTTTGAGCAAATGGCACCACTCGTGGCAAACAAGGGATGACGAAGGGCATGGAAATGACGTCGACCAGCATTTCTCGTGTAAACGAGCCACTGAAGTCGCAACATAGTCCATCGGATCACTTGGTGTTCCGTAAACACATTGCTTACTGCACTGAGGAACCTTATATTGTTTCACGTTGACTTTCACACATTGCAGCTTTTCTATAGTCTTACTCTAGGCGCCATTTCCAACAGTTGAGGCGCTGACTCGTACCCTCGCAAATACGTGGCTGGACAGAAGCATGGAAAAATGCTCCAAATTAGAACTGGGACTCTTACAAGGCACGCATTCAGGCATTTGCGCAATTTTAAGAGTTTAGACGATGCAGTTTTAATGGTGAATGTGTTGATACTCACACGGGGATACGCATCGTGTCCTCTTGGGAACAGAGCATTCCTCCCACACCGACAAAGACGACTCGATCGTAGAAACGAACAGCTATTTTTGTAAATGCCATTTTTGCGTGTATATATGTATTTTAAGTGTTTCATTTATATTTTTTATATTTGTTTCCACGCACTGTGATAAATAATATTTGGTGCAACTTGTGTGGTGTAGTTGGAAATAGCACTACTTGGGTGACTGTTTGCACTCGTAGCACAATGTATACACCTACTTTTAGCACTAACGCTTCAGTTGCAATAAAAAGTCATTAAATACTTTGTGATATCAAAATCATAATTTATAGCTTGAAGACCTTAAATATTCTTCCGGAGGGTTGTTTGCCTGAACATGACACAGATGAGCTCTTCGACAAAATGAACCGTTCGGCTTGCCTCTGATCCAAGGGTATGGCACTCTCCTTTAGCAGTGCTATAAATATGTTTGTTCTAACTTTACCAACAATAACTACCACATGGACTCATAGATTTAGCATTACACAGTTGCTAGTTACACAGACTCAAAATCTAGGTAGCACTTTGAAAATGCCGATGATTCAACGTGACTTCCAGTGGTAAAGCCCAAAATATGGGACGTAAATATGTAAAGCAGTATCTTTCACATATATGTGGAATATATGGGGATAGATATGACACCTATTAAAAATGTACCCAATAGAACATATAGGCCATGTATGGATCAATATATGGGATATATATGGAGCAAAACATGGAATTCATATGTGCCCAAAGATGGGAAATATATTCGGTCATATGTGGGAAATATATGTGCACATGCACATGAATGTCACTGTTTGCAGACGAGTTCAATGCATAGCTCACTACTGGGTTCCTTTCATGGGCGTTTGGGAGTTAATAAGAAGAGGAAGTTCAGGGTTCACGGTTGGAAGGTCAATAGCCTTATTCATTTACATGTTTTAATTTTTTACAACAATTTGCAACCCATGAAAAATCCAGAACAAAAAAGAGGAAGTCAAATTTCTTTACACCAATTCGTACTCGGCAAAAGTTACCGCCACCTATCGGCTAGCAACATGGCGACTCGGAAATTCCAGATCATTCAATGAAAGAAATTCCAAAAGGATAATCATTGTAAAAACAGGCAAAATCGGACGAGTTGGTCTCGGACGTAAACAGCACTGCACTTTACGTCAAAAGCTTTTAAAAGCAAAATTCAAACGCTATAAATCACAGAACAAAGAAGCAAGCAACACACGGGCTTCCTAAGACACATCAGGGAGCAATGAACGCCGAACGAGAAGTGAACCAGCGAAAACACGTGGGAATTTACCAGCCGAGGGCGAGCTTAAGGGTTTGTAAGGATGGAAGCAGGGATCAAGCTTCGATATCTCCTGGTTTCCTCCTCAGTCAGGCAGAGAGCGACAAGGAATGGAACTGGGCCTTTCGGCGACTCGGCAGAGGTTCGCGACGAACGTTGTTTTGGCGTTTTTAACAAACGATTGGACGCGGCTCTCGGAAGTTGGCATTCGGCGCGTTACGGCAGGAATCGCAAGTGTCGCGCGCTAACCAAAAAAAGCCATAACTATGTCATGTTAGCGTCAGTATGCAGGTGGAATAGCCATATAAGAGATCTATATGCAGCCATGTATGGGAAATATACATGGGATTTATTTATGGGGCCATACGTGGCTGCTAGGGCTTTGATACATAAATGGTGGTGGATACATAAAAAATTATTCGTAACGCCAATAATGATTCATTAGAACTCAGAACTAGAGTGAGAGGTTGAAGGATATGAAAGGCTATGATATATAGAAGAGAGACTGTTAGGTGAGGGAGAGACAAAGAAAATTACTAAGAGACGAAGAACAAAATAAATTTTAAGCTATCCGGGACTAGCCACGGAGTTCTCTGTGGAAATTCGCACAAGAAGAAAATAAGATACATAATATTGCAAAGGGTCTATATTGTTTATAATTAGTGGTTTATTATTCAATGCAATGAAGAGTTAATTTTTTAGGAAGTCATGAACCTTCCTCAATCAGAAGATTACCTATCATATGTAATAATAATATTTTATATTGACGTTTGCTCAGCTGTATTGAAATATCTAACCAATTATGTTACTAACCTATTTTGTTAAAAAATATTATTTGAATATACATTACAATGTATAATAGTACATATATGGATAATATATTAGTGAAACATATATGCTAAACACATATATTCCCCATATATACAACATATATGGGCTGTGCAATATATCATGAGCTTTTGATAAATGTCGAATATATGTCCATATATTTCCAACATATGTCCCATAAATTGTACTTCCGGCCAATCTATATGAATTAAATCCCCGGATTCCTCGGCTCTTTTGGGGTGTACACCGTGAATGATGAATCACGAATGAGCGGTGCCGTGGGGGAACAACAATGGATGAGGTTGAACAGTTGGTTGGGGGGTGTGATGAAAAATAATGCAACCAATCGACAAAGAACTACCATTCTTCACATTTGTTTGCAAATGCAGTCGGAAGAAGAGCTACAGCGTTGAGTGAAGGCTGATGGCGTAAGGGATGAAAGCTAACGGGATGCTAAGAATTGAAGTAACCAAAAAACTTGGAAGGAGAGTTGAGAATACTTTAAATATTTACATTTGAGAAAAAGAAGGTCAAGAAAAAATCAATCGTAGTCCAAGTTAGCCCGCCGAATAGTGGAATATGGTGGAGGGCGTGAGACGTAGGTTGAGCAGGGGGAAAGATTTTGAAACGGACTGGGAAGTAAACAAATTTCAGAAGGGGACTGAAACATGTTGGTTTATCAATGGAAGAAATTAGATTGTAGCTCCAGAAAGGCGAATATCCGCAGCAAGAAAGTTCTTGACCTCTCAGGGAGAAAAACATTCTAGTTATCAAAGATATTTGTTTCACTGGCAGCAATCAACTCGACAATCACTAGTCTAACTCGGCTCATAATCAATAGAAGGCTTCTGGACGCACTAAAAACTCTAGCTTAATATCGTCCTAGTTAGACTTACTGCTATCTAAGTTAAGAGTATTGAATGACTTTCCGGGAAGGAATCATACGTTGAGTGAGTCAACGCAAAGCACTCTTCTTCATTCGTTGTTTCCTAGTCCTTGTTTCATATTTTTCTCCCATGTAACACTTTATTCTCGCAATATCTATCGCTTCGGACGCCCTTACTTGCTAAAAGCAATTAATGCAACATGTGAGCACAGAAAGTGATCTCACAAAACATGGCTAGCTCGGTAAATCACTGCGGCTTTACGGCGTGGACTATGGGCAGGAACAAATATTGGGTGCTTTGGCTTAACCTATCGTTTACTTGATTATTAAACGGCCATTTGAATGGCTGAAAGCTTCCCATGAGACGACTTTCCGACTTCACGGAATGGGAAGGCCATGGATCTTAGCATTGTCAGCTGACGTCGTATAATTGCTTTAATTTATAAACCACTGGCTGTGCCAGGCATGCGTTGCAATGCCCTTTTCTGGGTTCAAAATCGGTCCCTAAACGAATTTGAGACCTAGTCCAATAAATTCCTCGTGCCTACACCGGAATTCGTTACGTGCAAATGATGACGTAAGTTTTTATTCTATGCCTATGCTGCGGTGTCCAAGTAAAAAAATTCTATTGTTGAAGGATTGCAAAAATTTAAGATTTTTGAGATTTGAGATTTGAGAAGAGAAAGCTTAAAAATCCAATTTAAGGAAAAAGCAAAGCGAATGCAATAATCCAAAAAAGCAAACAAAGAGACCACTGCACCAAATCTTATCTACCCACAAATAAATTACGTACCTTTTTACACAAATTATGTCTCACCGATACGATTCTGATGCACGCGATATTATGTCTCACTGATACGATTCTGATGCACGTGATTGAGCAACTCGTAAACGATCTGCTTCGTTGCTTGCTTGTCGTTTCTCGCTTGTTTGAGAAGCTCGCGCGCCAACACTCATTTGTTGAAACGACTCGTGCACCACCAATTGTACAATGGATTTAATAATTTAGAAACCCTTGCGGGCTGTGCACAACAACTCACCAAGGTTTCATCGTATTCTGATGAATGGTGTTGGAAAGCATAGAAGACGGACAAACAAATATTCATTTATAGAAATATATTTGATTGGTGCTCATATGCTTCGATATGAGATCTTAGTGCAAGACTTATGGAACATTTTTTTAGTTTCCGTCGTCAAAAGTGTTTTAAGGACAAATTTAATTGAAAAATTTTTATGAACGAGTGATAAAAAAATAAGGCCGTCTGAAAAAGCAAATTGACATCTTATTTTTAAATTAAATTTTTTTTCCTGCGATCAAGAATTAGGTCCGCTAAATCCACGTGCGCTTGGGGAATCTCCTCTTTAGGCGGTCTCCCATTGGCAATATGATAGGGGGATCTTCTGGAGCCAGAAAGAGCTGCAAATGATCCGCAAAATGAAGATGCGTAGCTATCTCTCTTAAGGATGTTAAAATGCTTAGAAATATGCTCTCTTAAGGTAGTCCCAGCGAGATAGTTCCCTAGTCATAACAGAAACCATATTCGAATTATACATTTAAATTACACCATCTGTTGGACACATGACTTCAATTTTGCATTATTATTGGTGCAATTATATAGTTTTATACGACTCAAATTGCAAGTAATTAAATGAAAATATCTAAATAAGTCTTTAACTTGACTCATTTATTTCGCGCGGTACGTTTGAAACTTCTTCAAAACGGAAGGTTTTTTGTGATACCCAAGAATCTACTGCGGTGACAATGTGATTAATTGTCAAATATAGGTGAGAAAACATACAAACTAGACGTTATTAGTTTCTTTACGACATATAAGTGTTACAAATACTGCATTTTGTAAATAATGTCTCTCTGGAGTGCATGCACGTACCGTTTCTCATGTAAAAGGGCCGGTATTTTTTGGCAAATATCTCCGAAAGTAATGTGGTAAGGGGTAGAATTTTTGTGTCATTGGATAGGTGAGATATTTTTCTTTAAATGAGACCAAATTCATTAATTTCTAAATAAAATTTTATTTCGCTCGGACTACCTTAATATTTATTTATTCATTATATCCCAAAAAAGCATTTTAGTAAATATTTTCGAGTCATGCCAATCACGATCAGCCGCACTCTTCATCCCTTATGTACTGGTGACAATCGAATGCAACGAGGAAACCTAAAAGAATAGGTCGCCGTCGGCCGGAGAAGGTTTCCCATCGGCTTCCCTCCACACTCTCTTCAACATTCAGCATTTTTTGCTGCGACAGAATTTTCGTCATCTTTCATAAGAGTGTGTAGTTTGCGGGAAAAAGGAAATCTGAGGCCTCGGGAATGATTAGAAAGTCGATTTTCAAGGAAACGGTAGCTGCTCTACAATTACGTTTTTTGGATGACGGATATCCCTGAGGCCCTCTCAAGCGCGACAAGGGCGGGCGGCGGGAGAGCTCCGACAGTCACACCCCAATGGACTCCGACGAAAGTCTCTGCTTTGCTTTTGAGCGCGAAGTTTTCGCTCGCTTGCCGGGAGGGGCGGTTGGGGGAGGGATGACGGGTGATCGACGCGTGTATTTGAGGAAACCACGCGGAAATGCCTCTTCTCTGTGAAGCCACCGATTTACTTTCAACACACTGAGTGCGTCGGTGCATTTTATCCGTCGGCACATTTCATCCGCTTCGAACTACTTCTACTCAAAAACACACCGTCCGGAGGGGCCGGCAGGATTCCGGTGCTGCAGATGTAATTACGTGATTGATTGTCGTGCTTAGTAAGTCAGATCATAGTGTGGACATGATTAGATTGGGTTGGATTGGATATTTGGGGAGGCGACCGACGGCTAAGGTCATTTGCGCCATAGGGTATATAGGCATAGGTAAGGGAGAAGGGTGGGTAGAAACTCGGCGTCGGCATTTGCCTGCTCTCAACGAAAGGCGCCAAGGGGTTTTCGGTTCAACGTCTCATCCGACAGACGGAGTACTGTACTTGAAGTGCCCTCCACAAGACACTCAAGTAGGGATCGGGTTCCCTCTGAAAAACATCCTCCTCTGCTATGGATATGGTTATCATTTAAAATTCTTGCTTTGCTGAGTGTAGCAATGATTCAAGTGTCCAGTTGTCGTCAGTGGAAGTTCTTACTTTGACTAAAATACGACAAGAAATATCATTCCGTCATTCACCAACTATTATCGATAATAATTATGGAGCTTATAGTTCATTGCGGCCGTGAAGACTTGAGCAAAAGTAAACAAACACACACGGCATACGAGTAATAAATTAAATGGGCAAAAGTTGAACCACTAATTTGAAATTATGCGCTCAAAACATGAGAGCATAAGTCTGTTGTTGAACTGAGAAGGAGGGGAAGAAATGGCCCACGGAAATAGTTGACATGCGCGTGGGGAAAGGGACTAACTAGGGGAGCTGACTGAAGGCTGGGAGAGCGTCTGCTGTGGGGCGGAGCCTGAAAGTATTCTTAGGGTATTGAATCGAAATTCTTCTTGTTTACAATGGCTCTGTGATTTGGAAGCGCTATGGTACATAATTTGAGTTCAGTGTGTCATGTTACGTTGGGAAAAATATGGCTTATCAAGAGTTTATCTGTTACGTAATGGATTGTTTCTTCAATAATGGTAGGTAAAAAGTAACCAATACATGTAAAATATGCCTTTCATTTGAGTACCCTGGAAGTGAATGATGCTGAATTTAGTCTAAGTCCCGTTTTATTGATGAGAACATGCCATTTGAATGTCAGTTATTGCATAGAAATTCAATGGAGGTCTCCGTGGCCTCGGGAATGGATATCAAAAATTCTTTTTTCCACCGCGGCTTGGTTATCAGTCGTTTTATTGCGCTTGCCACGATGATAGTTGCTAATGGCTGGAAAAGCTCTTTTTCCTCGCGGATATGTAATTGGCATCAGCACTGTAAAAAAATCTGGATTTCGTCAGATTGGCTTGCGATCGAAATTGTGTCGCAAGCTTCGAAACGAGCTCGCCTTTGCGAAACTTAGCTCTCTGAAACGCCAATCCGCTAACCTTCGGAGGATTTTCGGTTGACTAGCTTAGGCTCTGCGGATTAAGGGCGTTTCATCACTCGGAAAAGTAATAAAAATTTACAGCGCCGATATCTCTTGACCGCGTCGGTGTCGCTTCTTGATTTCAATTATTTCCAAAATATGTCGAATTGCTTGGGATATACATGCAGTCATGTTTGGCTACCTTCCTTAGTATACGAAGCGTGAAAATAAAATAACTTTGGTCAATTGATGTATTTTCTTTTTTCACGTTAAGAAAATAATGTTCAATGTTGTAAAATATCCAAACTGTTGTTAATTTGTTCCATTGAATGTGAGAACAAAGCATTCGATCACTTAATAAGATATATATTGGCACGTGCTGACAAGCCTACAGCTTAGCAGGACCAAAAATTATAATACAAAATTA
Source organism: Ceriagrion tenellum (assembly GCA_963169105.1). NCBI lineage: Eukaryota > Metazoa > Arthropoda > Insecta > Odonata > Coenagrionidae > Ceriagrion > Ceriagrion tenellum. The sequence continues at coordinate 8,953,755 of OY720638.1, read as the reverse complement.
CTTTTAACATTCACGCCTTCATAAAGTGTACTTTTCCCGTTTTTTCATGTTTCGAGTTTTTTTTCTCTTTTTTGTATAAGTTTTTTATTCTTTGTTCTTGTCGGTTAGTTTAAGGCGTACTTTTTTTTGCTTGTGATGAACTACTGTAAAATCTTATCGTAAACACAAATAAATCTATGGTAACTTGTGTTATTTGTATCATTAAATCAATGGCTTACTTTCTAAAAAAATTGTAAATGATGCTGTATATATGGTATAGTAAGTAAATAACCTATTGCGCTAACCTGAAAATAAAGCAAATTTTCAACCAGAAAAATAATTATACATTGTTTTTATTGGATGCAGCCAGGGTATTTTCCCACTGCTCGAAGTAAAGAATATCTTAAAGGCGTTATTGGAATCGGAATATTGACGACCAAAAATAATCGGCAGCGTGATACTTAGAGCGTCAATTGTGTCATGAAAACTTACTAAATTCGAGAGTCAAGCGTTTCTTTGCCCCCAACTACCAATGCACATCATTGCAGTGTGCATCCAATACCCCCTGCTATGTTAGGAGCGGCCACTTGATCACTGGGAGAAGACCTTGGATACCCAGGGGTGGAGTCGACTGTATGTGTGTTGATGTCTATAGATTGATTTTTATTTTTAACGAAATTATCAGGTACTTTGTGACTTAACATCACATTTATCGGCTACAGCTAACCATGAAGAGTATTCATAAAAATTGCCTAAATTTTAAGAAATCTTCTGAAATGAATGAGGAGTGAAATGGCTGGGTGATATGCGAGTGGATCGGAGCACTGCAGCCAACGAATTGATGACTGCTCACGATGGGAACGAATTTTCCGCGTGAGTCGGAATAAGTCATGAGTGGGATTGAAGGGGTGATCGAATAAATTAACGGTGCATCCAAACTTTCTCCATCGAAGTCCACTGTTCCAGACTTATTGGGGCGTGAATCCATCTTCGTGGCTCCAGAGGCGAATCTGCTACTGTCCAGAGTGAATGCATTTAAAGATCCTTTAACCCTTCGCTCGCCGATTACATTTAATATTTTCCCCCACAAGATTCATTTTCCGTGACATTAGTCGTAGAATTTATTTGAACTCACACATGTAGTGGATGGATTAGGTACAGCGTATTTCTCATTATCCTGATGAGGCATTCCCTTAGAAAGTATATCAAATCATGGTTGACTATACCCGGTAGTTTGTCTGCTTATCATTAAGATGGAGCGGCTTTCGCACGAGAATGACAGATAGAAAATTAATTTTTATATTAATATGTTCTCAGGGACTTTTGGAACGTCTCCGCACGTGCTTAAGCCATCCGTCCTCAGACGGATATCAGAATTGCATCTTTAGACTTGCTTATCGCGCTTATAAGGTATTTATGAAGTGGTTCAACAAACTCGTAGATGACATTGAAAGAAGAAGGAGGAAAAAATGAGTCAGGGTTCAGGAGTTATAATGTAAACATACGACCATTAGCTCCTTACGCCAGTAGCTGCTACATTTTATGGATATGTCACAATCCAGGAGAAATGCGACAAAGTTATTTCATGAGTTAAAATAAAAACTATTTTATTGGAAATAGGAGCTATTAGACTGGGCCCATTAGGGCAGTTGTCGTTCTCGGAATTGCTGAAAGAAAGGCCCCTGCGTTCGACATAAAACGAAATCTTTGCAAGGGAGTGGGGGCAAATACAGAAGAATGGATGGCAGAGAGAAGAGGATAATAAAAGTGGAGTTTATGGCTATCCTAAGAAAAGTATGGAAACATCAAAGAAGAAATCTTCTTCTTGATGCCGTACACTATTCAGTGCGTTGGCTGCTCAAGCATCGCTCTCTTGCCTGTTGAAACAGGCCTCCAGTATCTCTAACCGCTGTCCACTCTTTGTTGTTCTGTGTCCATGAACTTTTTCTTCTCCCTCTTGGGCGCTTCCCTCCGACTCTCCCTTCCAAGATCAGACAGAGAATGTCGTACTTTTTTCCTCTCAGGATGTGCCCAAGATATGAGATTTTCCTCTTCTCAATTAACTTCCTCGGCGAATGATCAAGGCATGCTCTTCGCAGGACCTCAGTGTTTGAAACTCTCTTGCTCCATGAAATTTTGAGAAGCCGTCTTAAGAACCACATTTCAGTTTCTTCCAGTCTTTCCATTGATGTTTTCTTAATCGTCCATGTTTCCACTCCATACAATAAGACGGGTATTACGTTGCACTGCACCACTTTTATTCTGAGAGTCAAGGGAGTGTCTTCATGGATCAGTATTATTTAGCTGCCGGAATTTTGATTCTTAAAGAAGAAATGGAAAAGGCTAATCTAGAGTGGACGGCATAGGTCGGTGCGAAGCTAGGTGTAGACATAACGGTAACAGCTGGAGCAACAATTAGAGAGACGGAAGGGATGCAAGCCTCTGCGTGGGGTTGTTCCAGTGATGAGCAGCAGATTTTGCGAAAGATCTTGCAAGTGAATGTCTTGTGCTTTTAAGTTAGGGCCAACGATTCCTATAGGTATAAACAATTCCACATTCGCTATTCCTCACATTGAGTACGCCAACTATCATTTTAAACCAACGAGTTTAGTCTTCACCATGTATATGTACTTGCCAGCCTCTAACCATGGAAGATGTAGATAAGCGTAACCGATCAGTCGGTATAAAAAGTAGGAAATACGCCAAAAATGAAAAATTAACTTTGTTTCCTTCCTTAAATTTATTTTCTTGGTACAACATGTTTCGACACAGCGGTTTCATCATCAGGTACTGTGGAACTTAATACGCCAGGTTGTAAACACTTGGAATAATGAGGTCCTGGAACGAATGTCGTGTATGAAGAGATGGATAGGGGAGATTTTGAATATTATGGGCTCTAAAGGAAAAGTAACCTCTGTAGGAAAGCTGTCAAATTATGCGAGAAAAATTGCAAAGAAATCATAACGTCATGATGAAAGCATCACCACAGTCGTGAGTTCACTTAGAAAAGACCCGGATATGTAGACTGGTTCCAGTTAGGTTAAATTATGACGCGACATAGGCATAGATTTTCTGAAAACAGCTCACGTAATTATTTATGAGGAAATTCAGGATCAAAGCAAATCATTGAGGTAATGAATACCTTAACCTTTTCCGTGACCCCCCCCCCACGTGGCGGTGACACTTGGCTGACGCTTGTGGCTGACCGCCGCGGTGGAGTCCCTTGGTGTCAACTCTATTCTTTTTTGGTGGTCGAAAATAAACGTTCTGGATCCTATGTCATTAGCAGCATGGTGAGCAAAATTTTTATCACTATATTACCCTATTGTTACGAATGTTTTTTTAAACTCGCAGTATGTCTTCTTTAGATCTTCAGATACCGTGAAATATCCTGGAATTACCTTAACTTCTGATATATCGTGGGATTACACATACAGAACATATGTGGCGCAGCATTAAAGAAACTAGGTTTTGTTAAACCTATAATAGGAAGGTCCTCCGATGAAAAAGTCAAAGAGAGATGCTACTTCGCTCTGGTTAGGCCACACCTCGAATACGCCGCGAGCATTTGGGACCCTGGTCAAATAGATTTAACAAAAAAATCAATAAAATACAAAGGAAAGCAGCGCGCTTCTTTAAAAACTGCTACGAGCGTACACATAGTGCCTCACAACTTTTAGAGGGATTAAGGTGGGAGCCCCTTGAGACTCGGAGGCTACACGCTAGGCTTAAATTGCTTGAGAAATTGAGAACTGATATTTTTCGGAGCGACACAGAGAATATTATCATGACTTCTCACTAAATCTCAAGGTCTGAAAGATGCGATAAAATAAGAGAGATAAAATAAGAGAGATAAACTGTCAAACAGATAGGTACAAAAACTCTTTCTTTCCGTGAACAATAAGCGACCACATTAAAAATTGAGCTCGACTAAATACACTGCTATAATACATGTCACCATTCCATCTCCAAAAACTTACACCTTTACACGGCTGCTGACCTAACACCCCCCTCCCCACGCCCATGTGGCGGCTCGCAGGGTATTATGTAGATGTAATGTCATTTGTCGTGTTTTTTCATAATTTCTTCAAAGATTTTTGTTGATTTTTTTAATGAATGTCGCTTTCATTTCCTAATAAAAATATATTTTATTAATATCACCATTTAAAAATTGTATGTACTCATATAACCGTCGATTTAATTTATTTATTCTGCTTTTTCATCATCAAAAGAAATAAGGGGGAATAGGCGGAACCTTTTTTTCTCCCAAGTGTGCTAACCGCGTGTATTATAGGGTCGGACCATGTTGCCATTCCGATCGATCTTTTCCTCCGTGAATACTATAAAGACCTTTTTGTTATGCATATTTTAATTTCCTATAGCTCGTTGGAGTAAATAGAAGGACTGTGGCGTATAATGGTCCCATCCAGGATTTACAACTCGACCGTTATCATGGGGCGACGTGAGGTAAGCCCGACCATCAATTTTAGTCACTTATATCGGCGAGCTGTAACGATAATTGCTTTTTATGAAGGGCTCATTGCTTTTCATTAACGGAAACATGAAATTTTTGGACGAAGAACACCACAGCCGTTGCAAATTCACTGTCTTGAGAAGACGCGGATTCCTTTCATTTACGTTCCATTATGAATATGCACCCCGCGTGAGACCTGAAGATTTACCTCACAATCAGTCTAAATGCCTCCAAATGTTACTTCCCATATGCTCATTTGCACCCCCCGACTACTTTGTAGCTTGGTAAACGCTAGTTTTGGACCTTTGGACGAGTTTTCGAACGAGATAGTTCCCTATTCATAATAGAGACCATATTCCAATTATACGTTTTAATTTCACCAGCTCTAGGACACATGAATAAAATATTGCATTATTAATGGTGCAATGATATAGTTTTATACGACAGAAATGGTAAGTAATTAAATGAATATATCTAAATAAGTCTTTAACTTGACTCATTTTTTTCACGCGGTGCGTTTGAAACTCCTTCAAAACGGAAGGATTTTGTGATACCCAAGAACCTACTGTGGTGACAATATAATTAATTGGCAAAAATAGTTGAGAAAACATACCAACTACACGCTGTTAGTTTCTTTACGATGTCTAAGTGTTATAAATACCTCATTTTGTAACTTATGTCTCCCTGGAGTGCATAAACGTACCATTTCCCATGTAAAAGAGCTGGTATTTTTTGGCCAATATCTCGGAAAGTAATGTGATAAGGGGTTAACTATTTGGCGGCATTAGAATGGTGAGATATTTTTCTTTAAAATGAGACCAAATTTATTGATTTCTAGGTAAAATGATATTTCGCTCAAACTACCTTAAAGAAGATCTGTCAAGAACTTTATTTAGTGGTAAAATTTCCATTTTCAATGCATGGGTCTTTACGCCTTTTAGAACACTCAGAAATTCGGTTAGAAAAACACATATTTTGACTGTAGAACTGAGATATTTGCTTAATTTTATTCTTTCAGTTGTTTCGTCTTTCTTTGTACCACTCAAAATAAATCGATTCGCAAGGGTTACGTTTATCAATGTAGATTCTTTTTAATGCCAAAGAATTTTTTCGGTACTTAATCGAAATTTTATGCCCACATTTGAGGGTTTCTCTGTGCTCAAAATCGCAGCGATGCCAGGACCTACCCAGACAAAAAAGGAATTAAAATGTTGACAGATAGGTAGTGTAAGGGTATATATCCGATGTTCTAATGAATCCAGTAGTTATGACCTAGAAGATTCATCAAAATAGTAATTGCTCATCTTCAGACGATGTTTCTGGTGATGCTGGAGAAATGGAGGAAGATATAATTTGGGGAGATGATTCTCCTGGCATTCAAAATATCCCATTCTTCGGACACCAAGGATATATGATTAATATTGGCAATACACCATTTTAGTTTTTCAACCGGGTGATTTCCGTTGAGTTTTAGGAATTAATGGCAAAAGAGATCATCAAAAATACAGAAGAGGTGTTTCTGGAGTGGTAGAATGGCTGGAATATCCGATCAGGAAATACGAGGTGAATGGAATACTGCACACCATATTTCTTGAAGAATTAAATGACACAAAATGTGAAAACAAATGATATTGAAAAAGACCATAAATAGCGAACAATAATTTTTCAAGGCAGTAAATATTTACATAGTACCTAAGAAAACTATTTTTTACTCTGCAAGAAGAAAACAAGAACTAATAGACTGCTTTTTAGAGAAACTTTAAGTGTGGATATCCAACCCCTGAAAGAATGAATTCAGCATCAATGGAAGTTGAATCGAAATACGTACCGTACCGGATGTCAAAGGGTCAAATAAAATCAAAAGAAAAGGGTAAGAGAGAAGTAGGAATCAGAATCATCAATCTTGACGATGATGAAGTATTATGAGCAAGCTGAGAGAATCCTGAATCAGGGTAAGGAATCGGGAAATCTGGATAAACAGATTGTGAAAGCAATAAAAGTGGCGGTATGCTTATTAATGGCGAAAGGATGTGGGAATGCTATTGGTAAGAGGCGGGATATGAGAGCTTATTCTTCAGTCTAAAATGTTCCAGAAAATTTGAAAGAAGTATGTTGACGATCTTCGAGGGAACGATGGAAGGTCTGTTACCTGAGATGTACAACGGGAATGCAATATCATCATCGATGGCATCATACTAGGAATATTGTCGTGTGGGATCAAGAGATCACTTTGGGGAAAAGGAATAAGGATATGTCATAGATAACTCTTCTTTTATGTATTTATAAATTATTATATTTATAAATGACATACCACAGTGCCTGTGCAATACGAAATGTTTAATGTTCGCTGACGATATTAAGATTTACGAAAATGAAAATATTTGGGAGAATGTTCGAAACTGCAAATGAATGTTGACAATTTAATTAGGTGTTCAGAGAGAAATCTCCTTTACTTTAATATTGACAAATGTTCAGTCGTATCTTACTCAGGAAGGAGGAATGTTATAAAATACAATTATGTTATGAAAGAGCAGTCTATATGACGAATAGAGGAAATAAAAGATCTTGGTGTTTACTTTGACACAAATATGACTTTTAATAATCATATTTTATACAGTACGTTGGCTTTATATACAGCTTATATATTATTAGGATATTTCGAAATATTTTGCTGGTGCAAAAGTGCTGAAAATTTTGTATTTTTCATACGTGAGACCTAAACTGGAATATTGTTCTGTTATTTGGAACCCCCAATTAAAGGAATCAGTTGTAATAATCGAGAGTGCCCAAAAAAAGGTTTTTGAGACAATTGTACTAAGCATGGCACAATATTTATCCTATGTTTGAAAACTTTGTACATTACAAAGTTGTGTTACTAGAGTTTAATTTCAGAATCTTAGTAAAAGAAGAATTATGAATGACTTACTGTTTTTGTATGATATTATTAAGAAAGACCATTGTATGGAATTAGTTGATAAATTAAACTTAAGAGTCCCAGCAAAGAAAGGGAGACTTAAAAGAACTTTTTATGAACGAGATGTAAATACGAATTATTGTAAGAATGCACCATTGAATAGAATATGTATTACCTAAAATACTTTTTTAAAAGAACTGAATACTAGCATGGCAAAAGAAAATTTTAGGAAGGAGTTATTGTTATCAAAAGTGTAAAATCTGTCCTACGGAAAACGATCACTCATGTTATCAAGACTATTATGTAATATTCAGCCAGCCTTGACTGTTGTTATTGTGTTGTGTATTGAACTGTGTAATAGTTTACCCTGTTGTTATGTATTCATGTTGGGTGAACTATAAATTTATTAAATAAATAAATAACGTTTAAAGTGCAATTTCTCGTGATTTCGAGGAGGAACTTGAAAAGAAAATTATTGGGGTGTATTTTTGTGATCCACCAGGAAGAAGTGCAGTCTAAAACCTTGTGGGGGGAGAGGTAGTCCATTCACTGATTAATAGAAAGGGAGCCGTCGTAAAATTATGGGACTATAGTGCTAATATGTCTGGTGGCTGAATGAAGGTGGGCATAGAGCGGAGGGAAACGCATATGAGAGAGACGAACGGTCTAAGTGAGGGACGGGACCGCGTGATCCTGGAGAAGTGACGGTGAAGCACAGTGTAAACCAACTTCACGGCTGTTTTTACATTAAAAATAAAATAGAGTAATGGGAACATATGCTACAATTCTCATCCTATGTTTGTGCGCGACTGTTTATTTATGGACCACTGTTGAGTGACGTTGTCTGCGTTGCACTTTTCAGATTGCCAGTGGCGACCCGGGACCATGGACGGGACATACGTAATCTCAATGGACCACCGCGATGTAAACCGTCTGATGTAATTTTATGGGAGAGAAAAAGAAGCAGTTCCCCATGCCATTGTTCCTTGTTGAGGACGTGGAACGCGTGAGAAGTAAATATCGAGTATCTTCATCTCTGAATTGACCCGTTCTAAAATGGGGTGTACGGGGTTAAGGGACTTCAAATTTCAATACCGTAGAGATGCATAGAGCTTATTGCCTCGCGACAGTAAAATGAAATCGATTCCAAAGCGAATTACAATCCGCTATTCAGAGGTTCGGCGACGGCGCCCGGTGGCCAAATGCTCTCTTACACAACTGGCCTTCGCCGCGATGTTATGACACCGGCTTGAGAACGGGATTTCGAGTGGTTAGTACAACACCATCATTGTCTAGTCCCCGTGTGATCTTTCCCAAGCTCTGCTTTTTTTCTCTCTCCCACTCATCGTTTCACAAGTGGTGTGATACTGCCTGCCGGAGACGGCTCCGACGTTTCTCCTTTTGTTATCATTTTAGCTCCTCGAAAAATGTTTCCAGGGGAGGCTCAGAAATCGTCGCACGGTCAATGGCGTGGAAACCGCTCGTCGGCCGTGCGTTTCCCTCGGGACGGCCTCCCTCGTTGCACCACCCTCCAGTGGGGGAGGCTGGGGGAGGGGGAGGAAGGGGGGGCTGGGTGGCACGCGCTCCACCCACGCGTGCCAATCCATGCCTAAAGGGACGCTGAGCGAGATTTTTCCCGAACCATAGCGGAGACTGCATTCGAGTTTAAGTTGAACCTCATTTCTGCGCCTTTTTTCCGAAAAATATTTTTCAAAAGTTGGGGGAGGGTCTTATAAGGGGAGGATAAGCCAGAGGGGAATCCTTAGTGATATTTAAAGTGATGTAACACGACTATTCGAAATTCTAAACTTTGAATGATTTATTTCCTTTAGCATACAAACAACGTTTAGAGACACTTACTGCTCAATTACAAAACATGCAAAGCATCAAACATTCTTTCAAAACTGGCACTGGGTACTTCCCTGAATGCTCTCCCACCTGTTTCATATTTTTCCTGAACTTTGAGCCTCAAAAGTGGGGGGGCGGGTCTTATATTTATGTAAATTCGGTATTAACTGTGGCAAATGGTGCCGGCCATAAGGGTGAACGTTTCAAGTTAGTATTTGAGAATTTCAGTTTTGAAAAAGATAAAAGTGAAAATAATGTAACACCAATGAGAGTACTTGAAATTGGGAATGCTTTGATAGAATGCGATAGTAGTACAGGAAGAGGAAGGTTGGAAAACAGAATGTAAAAATTATAGAGCAAATAGTTTATTCGGAAAAGTTGTTCCATGAAATATTGATCGAAATTATGAGGAAGATTAAAATTGACATAACACGTGGAGTGGCATAAAATTGTCAAAATCTAAGTCGGTGTATTAAAACTGTGCGGAAATTTTGAAAGTATCATTCATTTTGTGATAATGTTTTCAATACTTCATTTCCAAAAGGTATCGCCTGATATGTTGAACTAGTTTCTTTGGTGAATTCGTAGTATCCAGAAAAACATAAAATAGAACGACGACAACATGAAATAAACATACAACTTCGATGTACCATAATCACCCTGCTAAATACAATTTTTAGACCATTTACGGAAGAAAAATTTTAAAATATATAATTTTGTATTCTCAACGGTTTATTACCATAAAATTATTACTTAAGCCACCACTTGGTGGTATAATTAACCAGGACGGCACAGCAACTGAAATTTGTCGATGTTGTTGTGGTAACGGGATAACACTGAAGACAAAGAAAGTGGGACTAACGGGAGGCGAAACTCGGAATCGTAATTCCGGCATTGTCCCCTTTTAACCCTTTGGCTTCCAGTAAATGAGAAGATGATGTAACACCAATGAGAGTACTGGAATTTAGGAATGTTTTTGAAGAATGCGAAATAAGTACATAAAGAGAAGAGTGAGAAAACCGAGTATAAAGATTAGAGAGCAAATAGTTTATTTGGAAACATTGTTCATGGAAATGACATGGGTTGCACAGTGAGGGCAGATAGGAGGGCACTTCGTGATCAGCTGTTTGCACTTCAGCAAGCGACGGGAAAACGCATGGGCGTCCAAAAGAAAGCGGTTTATTCATTTGTGGGGTTAGAAATGGCAGGTGAATCCCTCCTTGGGAAGATAATTTAATTATTTAAAAATAATAATATAAAAATAATGCATAATTTAATTGTTTCCTCCACCGCAGTATGAGTAAAAATATTTTAAAAGATATCTTGCAATTCAGTATAAGACAAGTAAAAACCACATTTTTAAGGAAAAGCCTTTTACCCTGCCTCATCTTGTTTAACTTACTCGCATGAAAATGCAACTCACCAAATAGTATTCTCTATCAACCATATGGCTGTAGCATTGTTCTACTTACAAGTTATCACTGTGCTACTAGGATGATTATAATATAGAGTAGAGTATTTTTTAAATTTTGAATATAAAATGTTTGATTTCTCTCGAAAGGGAAGTAGCAATAAGGAGGAACACACTACTATTAAGTAGCAAAAATCTATAAAACCTTCACATAAAGGAAGCTTCATTTATCGCAAGGAATATAGGAAATACCACTATGTCTACATTAATTTAGGGAACAACAATAAAAGTATTATGACGAGAAAAAGTCACTTAAGAAAGTGACCCGTTAAAGTAAGAGAAATAGCAACCAGGAGTTCTGCGTGAACATAAAACATTAAATTAAAACACCTGTCAGCAAATAACAATCCCAATCGAATCGTATATTCTGATTTTTCGGAGATGATTCCTCCCCCCACTCGATCACCATGACTACGCCGTGATTCCTACACGGAGGGCCAACGCAAGAAAAATTCTTCCCGTGATTTGAGCTCCGACCGTGTCGCGGCGCAGCGGAGCCATCCACATTTACTTTTGCGGCTAGCTGTACATAGGTTCATTTTTGCGATCTTATATATCTTTAAACATGGAACGATTCGTTAAACATATTTAAGCATGTATAATCTCGCGAAAATTAACCCATGTCCCCTGTTGATGGCTTTAGTTTGTCACAACCTAGATTGGTCTGAACATTGTGTGGAAATCTTTCATTTTGTGTTCATGTTATTACCGGAGAAATCACGGAAGCAGAATACCTTGAACGAGATAGTTCCCTAATCATAACAGAGACCATATTCGAATTATACATTCAAATTTCAACAGCTGTGGTAAGCATAAATTGCGAAGACGCGGACTTAGAAGCTCTGTCATCGGACCTTAACAACGTTCATTCGTGGTGCCAAGAGTGGGGAGTTAGACTTAAATATCAGCAAATGCACCACAGTTCACTTCCTGCGAAAGTCATCACAAAAATGCCACAACTATACTCTGGGTGGAGTAAACATAAAATCTTCAGATACAGTAAAATATCTTGGAATTACTATAACTTCTGATATATCGTGGGGATTACGCATACAAAACATATATAGCACAGCAGTAAAGAAACTAGGTTTTGTTGAACGTATAATAGGAACGTCCTTGGATGAAAAAGTCAACGACAGATACTACTTCGCACTGGTCAGTCCGCACCTCGAATACGCCGCGAGCATTTGGGTCCCTGGTCACAAAGATTTAACCAAAAAAATTAATAAAATACAAAGAATAGCAGCACGTTTCAATGAAAACTGCTACGAATGAACATATGGTGTTACACAACTGTTAGAGGGATTAAAGTGGGAGCCCCTAGAGACTCGGAGGCTACACGCTAGGCTTAGGTTGCTTGAGAAATTGAGAACTGATATTTTTCAGAGCGACACAGAGAATATTATTATGACTCCTCACTACATCTCTAGGTCTGACAGATGCAATAAAATAAGAGGGATACTCTGCCGAACAGATAGGTACAAGAACTCGTTCTTTCCACGAACAATAAGCGACTACAATAAAAGTTGAGCTCCTCTAATTACACTCCTATAATATATGTCACCATTTCATCTCCCCAAAACTTACATCTTTACACGGCTGGTGACCTAACACCCCCTGCCACACGCCCAAGCGGCGGCTCGCAGGGTATTATCTAGGTGTAGATGTAGATGAATTAAATATTGCATTACTAATGATGCAATAATATACTTTCATATGAATGAAATTCGAAGTAAGATAATAAAAATATCTATATAACTCTTTCACTTGACTCATTTTTTTCGTTAAGTACGTTCAAAACTTCTCCACAACGGAAGGTTTTTTGCGATTCTGAGAAAATACTGCGGTAACTGATGTGCATCATAAGTGAAGCGCATCATAGTGAAGTGCGATGCGCCATCTTGCGCATGTGTGAAGGCAATACGGGTGCGCATGCGCGGACTATTCGCAAGGAGTGGTCTGTGCCTGAAGTGAGTCGGGGGTTTTGTCCTGTCTGAGTAGGGAAGGACGTTCGTCGAGTCAAGTCCTAGCCTGTCTGTAAAATTACTGTAATATTCTAGTTTTTTGTATTTTTCGTCAAGAATAAATTGTCTAGGCATCGGGAAATAATTGTCTCTTTATATTTATTCTTTATATTTATATATCACGGTTATGTTGAGAATAAATAAAATTTATTCTCAACATAACCGTGACAATATGAGTGATTTTCTAAAATAGTCGAGAAAACATACAAACTACATTCTGTTAATTTTTTGTCGAGATCTAGGTGTTAGAAATGCCTCATTGTTTAAATAATGGTCTCTCTGTAGAGCGTAGCTTACCATTTTCTATATAAAAGGGCTAATATTATTCGTCAAAAATCTCGAAAAGTAGTTCGATAAGGGGCTTATATTTTTGATTCCTAAGAGGAGTAAAATATTTTTCCTTGAAATGAGTTCAAATTCATTGATTTCTAGGCGAAGAGATATTTCGCTCAAACTGCCTTAATGAGGCGATCTAGGCGATAGCCTCAAAAGATGCAATGGAGATAGCAATAGTTTCGAGAAGTGGCTAACACTTTGCTGAGGAAAAACGTAATGAGCACAGAGCGTAGGTAAGGCACAGAGGTGGAGGAGTCCGAGCAGGAAACTATTTGGATGAAGTTGAAATAGAAGCCAATTTGTAAGGGTTTTCTACGTCAAACGGTGTACCATCTTCACCCCACTTCGCGGGTTAAAGGGATAAAAATGTTTCTATTTCTTTTGAGCTTGTAGTGGTTGGATATCTAAAAGTCAAACGTAAAATAACTAGGTAATTGATTAAATTTGTTCAGTAAACATTTCTTTGAAAAAAATGGAAATTTTGGCACAAAAGACCTCCAAAATAATCTAGTCTCGTCAATTTGTGCCGCCTCTGCCAGCTTTACGGTATATCCTTTTCAATTTTGACAATTTTCAAAATCTAATTCGCAGCATTCATCTTCATGGTCTATGACATGTTTCAGACGAAAGTTATGTCTTACTCTAAAAAAATACCAATAGCTCATCAGTGACTGAGAGCACCGCAGCACATTTTTTTTCGATGCCGGTGGTGAAAATGTTGAATTCCTTTTTGAAAGCAGTGAATTAGTTTATTCCCCCGTCTTAGGGAACGCTGCACATGTGAAATAAAAATTGTCTCATACTCGTGGTTAAATAACTTCATTCTATCTCATACCGGTCCTTATGCCATAGATCTGGGACATTTTGGCGTATTTAGTAAATGAAGGTGACAAAGGAAAAGACTTCCTCTCCAGTTCATCAGTCAGTTTTGCGTCCCTGATGAGGAGGAATGCATTTCGAAAAATGTGAATACAGCTTAGTAGTTATAGCTCCCTTGAGTCGGCCTAAAATTGTATTGGAAAATTGGAAGCCTGGATAGCGTGGAGGGATGTGCGTATTGGCCTTGCAAGCCAATGGTTCGCCGTTCGTAGCCCGGCTCAGGTGGATTGTTTCTACGTTGTATTATTGAATGTGGTTATCATGCGATGAATCATCTCATCTATAAAAAGCTTTGAAATTGTAAGATAAGGGTTTTCTCTTTGCTTCATCCTCTCTCTCGTGACGGATTTGAGACATTATTCACCAATCGGATTGTGCCTCAAGTGGAGGATGCAGACTTCTGGAAAATACATAGTGTATGTCACGGTTTCCTGCATGGTAGGGGAAGTAAATCCAAATGATTCGACTCATAGATTGTGCTAATCAAGGTTCATCTCACAAAAAAATGCCCTCTTGTACTAAGTAGACGAGAGAACGGTTCCCACCAATGGAAAGGAAAATGAACACGCTGGAAAAGTCGCGTACGTAGGCAAGTGGGGTCAAAAGAGACCCGAACGTGGAAAGAAATTTTTTTCCAAGAAGAGAATGCAATTTTTTGTAGTTTATTTAGTTGATATTGAAGCTTAAGTCCGTTTAAATTCAGCAAACGGGTATAAGCCGATATTGATTCTTGGAGTGTGCTGAAAAAACTTTTTTCGAAACTACTGCACGAGATACAATGTAGTCTTAACATGACGAAAAGGGTCTTTGCGCCAACATGAAGGTTTCAGGAAAAATATCATCCCAGCGAAGTCACTCGGATTTTAACCGCATTCACCAGATGAGCCGGTATTGATTGAAAGAGGGAGCCATTAAGTGTTTAGTTAGTTCGGTCAAAATTTTTCCCAGGTCATCAAAGAGACCATATCCGCCTTTTGTTGGTTAATTTCAGCAACTGTGAGATGAACGAATGAATCGTCGTTATATTTATGGTGCAAATGTATAGTTTTACACTGCTGAAATTCTCAGTAGCTTAATTATTATATCTATAGGGCTATTGAACTTAAATAGTTTTGTTTTCAACCGTACGGTGAAAGTGTTTCAATAAATTTTTTGCATATAAATACTGATGTGTGTACAAATTTATTTATTTTTAAAAAATAGTTGAGGAAGCATAAACGATGCACATCGATAAATTTCTGACGAGATCTAGGCGTAACTAATGCCTCAGTTTTTACATGTTTCCCGGGAGCGCATGACCGCCCCATTTCCCATTAACAATGGCTGATTCATTGTAGCATAATTCTCTAAAAGAGTTGCGATAGGTATCTGACATTTTTCCATGCTTCAAAAGGTGAGATCTATTTCTTTAAAGATATATTTCTTAAAGGTAGTTTGAGCGAAGTATCATTTCACTTAGAAATCAATGAATTTGGTCTCATGTTAAAGAAAAATATCTCACCCTTCTAATGACACCAAAAATTCAACCCCTTACCACATACTTTCGGATATTTGCCAGAAAATACCAGCCCTTTTACATTGGAAATGGTAAGTGCATGCACTCCAGAGAGACATTATTTACAAAATGAGGAATTTCTAACACTTCTACTAACTAACTAACAGCGTCTAGTTTGTATGTTTTCTCAACTAAATTTGAAAATTAATCATATTGTCACCGCAGTAGGTTCTTGGGTATCGCAAGAAACATTCCGTTTTGAACTAGTTTCAAACGCACCGCGCGAAAAAAATGAGTCAAGTTAAAGACTTATTTAGATATTTGCATTTAATTACTTACAATTTCTGTCATTTAAAACTACATTATTGCACCATTAATAATGCAATATTTAATTGAGGTGTCCTACAACTGATGTAATTGAAACGTATAATTGGAATATGGTCTGTATTATGACTGGTGAACTATCTCGCTCGGACTACCTTAAAATACGAAGTTGATCAAATGCATTGAATTCTCGGTGAAATGATATGTCGCCCAAACAACTCACCTTAGGCGGTGGCCGAGGCAACTTGAGCGATCCTAATGGCCCGCCTGCCCAAGGGATTCCAGTCGAGTGAGCTAATTGTTTCGGAAGCGTCGAGGCTCGCGAGCGTGGCCGACGGAACATGGCCGAGTGCGCACTCTCGGCCTTCTTTTGAGTGGGGCCCGCAAAGGGTGCGAAGCGCACTTGCCTCATCCAACCTGAGTCACGGCCTTGGCGAGATTTCGGATTTTCAAAGCAAACTTGAAGGGGGTGAGTGGTCTGAAGGGCCGCTATTTGGAGCAGACCTAAGGGAGATTGAGGTGTGAACATTTCTCGAGCTTAGATATTTCCTTCTAACTTTTCGTCTTAAATTACATAGAAATTGCCGCGTCATACATAAAAAACATACTATTGCTTAAATTAACTCGCACAGGAAGAAATAAAATGCACCCACTGGGCCACCGGGAATGTTAACATAAAGTTGCCCTCGCTGAAGCGCCATCTACATATACGCAATACCCCGCGAGCCGCCGCCGCCGAGCATGTGGCAGGGGGTGTTAGGTCATCCCCTGCCACACGCCCAAGCGGTGTGTGGCAGGGGGGAACACAACACCCCCTGTTCGTAATAGAACACTAAACTTTGCGCTGCTTTCCTTTGTATTTTATTAATTTTTTTGGTTAAATCTATTTGACCAGGGTCCCAAATGCTCGCGGCGTCTTCGTGTAAAGGTGTACGTTTTTTTGGAGATGAAAAGGTGACATGTATAATAGGAGTGTATTTAGTGGAGCTCAATTTTTATTGCGATCGTTTATTGTTTGCAGAAAGAACGAGTTTTTGTACCTATCTGTTCGGCAGTGTATCTCTCTTATTTTATCGCGTCTGTCAGACTTAGAGACGTAGTGAGGAGTCATAATAATATTCTCTGTGCCGCTCTGAAAAATACCAGTTCTGAATTTATCAAGCAACCTAAGCCTAGCGTGAATCCTCAGAGTCTCTAGGGGCTCCCACCTTAATCTCTCAAAAAGTTGTGGTGCACTACATGTACTCTCTTAGCAGTTTTTAACGATGCGCGCTGCTTTCCTTTGAAATCTATTGATATTTTTGGTTAAATCGATTTGACCAGGGTTCCAAATGCTCGCGGCGTATTCGAGGTGTGGCCTAACTAGAGCGAAGTTACATCTCTCTTTGACTTCTTCATCCGAGGAACTTCCTATTATAAGTTTAACAAAACCTAGTTTCTTTAATGCTGCGCCACATATGTTTTGTATGTGTAATCCCCACGATATACCATGTCATCCATGAAATTGGATGTATGACCATGTCTTTTGGGACCGGAGAGTGTTTACGATACAGCCTCTTTTCGACGAATTAAAGGGATGCGGCATTTTTCTTAATTTCTTCCACTCGCCTAATGCAAAAGGCAACGGTAGCTCCCATCATGGGAAAGAAGCAGCCAGCGTGGAGAGATGTATTGTGGGAGCGTACCATGACCTGTCCATCACGAGCCTCGGTTCGGATTTCCGAAGGTGGCCCCGCTGGCATGGGCGCGGGGGATGGAGAAGCTTCCCCACATGCTGCAGTCGAGTGGACCGTGGGAAATTGACGTCATCGGCACTGTGGGAGACAAGAGGAGGAGGGGGAGGTGGGAAGTGGAATCCCGGTCGCCGGTAAGGCAAATGAGCCGGCTTCTTGCGGGTCCTCGTGGAGTCCAGGGGGCTGTGTCTCAGAGCTACAAGTCTACAACTTACAAGTCACGTGACCATTTTCACGAGGCGGATGGGTTACCCAGGTATACGTAATCGAAGACTTGTACTAGTCCAAGAAAATGGCGGGCCAAATGAAGACCATACATGACTCGTATTTTGATGATTACGATATGTTTTTGGCGTGCCACTTGCAATATTTCTAATTCAAAAGTAAGTGCAATGTTTTTGAGTGAAATACAAATGATTAAACATGTGCTGGAAATTAATTTAATGTCCCAACTTACCTCAAAAGATCCAAAGTGAATGCAAGATTTCGGATTCACCTAACATCATTAGATATAATCGTTTATTTCGTCGTATTTCTTGAAGGATGAGCTCTAAATAGTAGGGTCCTCGTGGGGATACCTTGATAACTGGAAATACGGAATGTAAGTTACGATAAATATTATTAATGTCAACATACGGAATGTTACCATGAAGTTTCGTTATGATAATAAGTTATAACGTCATTTATAGTGGTTCGATTATGATAAAACCAAATAAACAAGATATCTTGAAATGTAAGGTTTATTAATAACTACTATTTAGATCTCATCCTTCAAGAAATGCGACGAAATAAAGGATTATATCTTATGGTGTTAGGTTTACCCGAATACTTGCATTCGCTTGGGATCTTTTAAGGTACGTTGGGACATTAAATTACTTTTCAGCACATGCTTAATCATTTGTATTTATCCAAAAACATTGCACTAACTTTTGAATTGGAAATATTGCAAGGTGCACGTCCAAAATGTATGTTAATCATCAAAATACGAGTCATGTATGGTCTTGATTAGGCCCGCCATTTTCTTGGACTAGTACAAGACTTCAGATTGGTATATCTGAGGAACCCATCCGCCTCGTGAAAATAGTCAGTCACGTGACTTGTAAGTTGTAGACTGGTAGCTCTGAGAAACCACCCCCTGGCCCCATTCCCCGCTGAGGGACTGCGCCGCTGGGACTCCGGCAGGGCCCGCCGAGCGAGGGTGCCCCCCGAATTCCCTCCCTTCCCCCCTCGAGTGGCAACAGTCCACCCTTGTGCGGGCATCTTCGACTCCCGAGCAGACGCAGCCGAGCGCAATTCTAGGCCTGTTCAGGGAAACGAATTTTCCATTAGGTGGGTTCGATTGGTGATTTTGTGGTATCGTATTGCCTATTTCATGGGGGAATTTTCATTTTGATTTCAAATCAAATATTTGTAATTTACAGAGTTGAAAACCTATTTTTGAAAATCTTTAAACACGGTGCTGAAACAGTAGGGTCTCACTTAGTTACGTTAATTCACAAATTTGCTCCAGAATTTCTAAAACGTCAAAACATCTCCAATGCATATGCTATGTATGAAAATAAAACTCGATTTATTCATAAATCATTAAAAAAAGGAACATATATTGGTAAATGAAGCATTTAGATCGCCCCAAACGCTGTACCTGTTGTGGGGCTACAATTGGTTTGACCATGCCGTTGCAGTAAAGTTGTCGACCATGCAACTTAAAATATAAGAAATATTTTTTTTTTAAATGGTCACATTGAAAAAATTGTGCTGAGAGAAAACAACAAAGTTTGTGTTATGAACAAGAAACGAGTTTTGCCGATCACCGATATTGAGGAAAAATTGACATTACACCATTCATTGCATATACATCAATATGCGTGTACTAAAATATACCTAAAATCAGTCCTCTTCATAAGCCATTTAATAATTAAAACTGAGCTCCACTTCAAGCAGCAGAAGAAGTACTCAGTGCACCGCTGAAGAAGGGCCAAGGAGTTCGAAACGTCCTCAGTAAGACTACCTAATTTCTTTCCCCTTTTATTACCGCCGTTTTCCGTATATTTCATATTTGTGACCAATAGACCTCTATAACTTACTTAGGTAATGGCGTTTTCGAAGAGTAGATAAGAAATATCCCCTGTAAGAAATTTGATTAAGATTTTTTTCTTTGTAAATGTAAGCATTGAAGGTAGTTTGAGCAAAATATCACTTTACTTAGAAATCAATGAATTTGCTCTCATTTTAAAGAAAAATATCTCACCCTTCTAATGACACCAAAAATTTAACCCCTTACCTCATTACTTTCAGAGATATTTGCCAAATAATACCAGCCCTTAAACATGGGAAATGGTAAGTGTATGCACTCCAGAGAGACATTATTTACAAAATGAGGAATTTCTAACACTTCTACTAACTAACTAACAACGTCTAGTTTGTATGTTTTCTCAACTAAATTTGAAAATTAATCATATTGTCACCGCAGTAGGTTCTTGGGTATCGCAAGAAACATTCCGTTTTGAAGGAGTTTCAAACGCACCGCGCGAAAAAAATGAGTCAAGTTAAAGACTTATTTTGATATATTCATTTAATTACTTACAATTTCTGTCATTTAAAACTACATTATTGCAACATTAATAATGCAATATTTAATTGAGGTGTCCTACAACTGATGTAATTGAAACGTATAATTGGAATATGGTCTCTATTATGACTGGTGAACTATCTCCCTCGGACTACCTTAATAGAGCGCAACCCTCACTTTGAATGAAACACAATATGCTCTCCTGACGTCTTGAATGACGTCAACTAGTTCAATCGTATGAGTCGAGTGGATGTGTTTGTAAGTAAGTGAACAGGGTTTCGGGACTGATAACCATCAATTACAGTTACAATTGTAGTGAGTGCTTATAAGATACACTCCCGAATGGCTTACGATAATTTCAAATATTGCAATGTGCGCAATTGTACATACTAACACTTTTGGTAATGCCCCGAACAAGTAATTTTTTTGCAATCCACAAGCAGCCCCGCCGTGGATGATGAAGTATCGAAGGAAGGACGTGCGCGACAGTCGAAAATCGACAATGCGCGTTTGAGAAGACCACTTCGACTTAAGTAAGAATGCTGAATTCCATTCATCACAACTTTCAGCCTTTTACGAGATATGAATATCAATAATTTCATCGCGATTGAAATGTGGACAACTGAATTTTTTTACGTTTAATTGTGGGGTAGCATATATTATGTATCTTACGCTCATAATCTTGTATTAATTAAGGTTTGCTTTGTTATTTTACTTTAGTTGTCATTAGATTAGATAGGGTTGTTTTTTTAATTTTGGAAATGTAATTTTTATCGTCGCGTGCATGTTTGATTTAAGGGAGACCTTGATAATTGCATTGAATTGAGCCAACATTATATAGAACCAGGCAGAAAACGTACGCAGTGCCATCAAACTTTGCCGACCAAGGAGCTGAGTGACCGTTAATTGGGAGAAAAAGTACTTGAAAAGGGAAGCGGAAGGAAGTGCTGAATGAGTTTTTACGAGGTCATTTCTACTGACGATGAAATATTTCCAGCGCAATGTCAGAAATATGAAATCTTCAAGGGGTAGCTAAATTCGATCCCAATAATAGAGAATTTTGTTGTCATTATGTAATGGGAGAGAGCAAGGCGGGGCGAGATACAGCTCCATTAAATGTGAATGCAAATTGTCTGATGGCCACTAGATTCTATAACATGCACCACAGCATGCACTATACGGGTGTGCCTCGTTAAATTCATTTATATTCAGTCTTTTGGAGAAGCGAATGTTGTACTACGGTAAAAGAGAGATGTTGAGCCCCATATTTTCAGGAAGGTCAAGGGTAATTTTTCTTTCAGAAAACTCGGTCATTAGTATGGGATTTCTGAGTCGCATGCTTCAAAATTGTTTATTTGGATATTTTTAATGCTTAATCTGCCTTGAAACAACTTATTTAGTGGTTACTTCAAGAAATTTTTTTTCAAACTTACCAAGAGCTTAGTGGGCTCGGTTTTGAGGAACGTATATCATTATTGACACATGTGAGCTATGAATTTAAAGGTCATCAAATGCCTTTGATCTATCTGAGACTTTCTCGGATTATAATAAGCGCAACGCACTTAAGTGCATTATGAGTGAGACCACATAGAATGGTAAGTGGAGAAGTGCTGCCTAAATCACGGGCTGTTCGGGGAAAAAAGGTCCTGCCTTCGAATAAATATTGAAAGGCGCATAGGATGGTTAATATCGTTAAATTTCTTAGCTTCTCATTCTACAAATACTCATCAGTTACAAAACTGCAGAGATAATACAGTGATTATTGCTTGTGCCCCGGTTAATTGCTCCTCAGCCTTCATGAAAATTTGAGAGACTTAATTAACTTTATTTTTGGCTATTGTTTTAGCGTTAGTTCTTCTCAATCATGGCCATTAAGTTGTTTCGCTAGGTTTCTTCTCCTGTCCTCGTTCGGTATTTTCCCTCAAACTCTCATTCTTTTCTGCCTAAGGTACGATTGGATGGTTTGGGAGGCGACCGACGGCTGAGGTCATTTGCGCCATAGGGTACAGGTAAGGGAGAAAGGGTGGATAGAAACCCGGCGTCGGCATTAGCCTGCTCTTAACGAAAGGCGCCAAGGGGACCACGGTTTAACGTCTCATCCGACAGACGGAGTACTGGACTTGAAGTGCCCTCCACGAGACACTCAAGTAGGGTGGGAGAAAATAAAATACTTTGTTATACTCCACTGCGATTTATTCTTCCCCCCCCCCCCCCAGGGGAAAGAATATTATATTACAAAGTATTCCGCTGCGTATGTGTGTACTGTAATATTCCTGTGCGTAATGTTCCTGTCCGTACTATATCATTCCACTGCGATATTTTCTTCCCCTTTGAAAGAATTCCCGTCATTCCCCCTCGAATGAAGAATAAAACGCAGTGGAAAATAATAAAATATTTTATTTTCTCCCATCAGAATGTTGCTCCACTAAGTGGAGCCTTCAACAGTTGAACTATTACTTAAGTAGGGATCGGATTTCCTCAGAAAAACATCCGCCTTTGCAGGGATTTGAACCCTGGCCGCCCGTGTGGTAGGCGAGTACTCTAATCACCACACCAACCCGAACCCGACCCGGGACTCGCGGCAACACTATTTGTAAGAAAATGATGAACTCATTAAGATATCAAAACACAAGCTCAATCAAACTCCGTGGCTGTTGCTGTCATGAAAGTGTATATATAGAATTCATTTCTGCGGCTTAGCAAGCACGGTATTCCATGAGCGAGCGAAGAAGTTCATTATATCAATTAAAACGGTGCCCGTAAAGGCCAATTTACCAGCTAAGCGCGGGAAAATATGAACAATAAGCTATATTAAACACGAAGGCTTATAATGCCAGTCGAATCCATAGTAGCTAAAATAACTATACGTTTCAAGGGTTGACTATTCGTTTTCTTCCAGCGAGTCGTTCAGAGAAATTTGACTTATATATTACCAATACTCACCATAGTCAGTATCCTCATAGATTAATATTCTGCACTATTCGAGTGTAAAGAAAACAGTATTTACAGACCAGTGAGCCGAATTAAAAATCCATATTTTTCGTGAAATAACGACATGAAACGGCAAGGAGGGGTGATCAATGAATGGTATGCCATTGATGTGAGCTAATTGACCTCAACTTCGGATCAGCGGCCGAGCATCAATTGTTTCGTTTCAACTTACGATAACGGATCCGACTGTACCAGCAGGGTTACTTTAGGTACTATAGCGCGATTCATATAGGGCCTACCTTGATGCAAACTGGTGGGGAGACATGTAACTGCAAATCATGATAACCCGCACATAATTAGATTTTTGCTACATCAACGTACTTTTCTTCGGGTTGGTGTGGTGGCTAGAGTACTCACCTACCACGCGGGCAGCCAGAGTTCAAATCTCTGCAGAGGCGGATGTTTTTCAGAGGAACCCGATCCCTACTTGAGTGTCTTGTGGAGGGCACTTCAAGTGGAGTACTCCGTCTGTCGGATGAGACGTTAAGCCATGGTCCCCTTGGCGCCTTTCGTTAAGAGCAGGCTAATGCCGACGCCGGGTTTATATCCATCCTTCCTCCCTTACCTGTACCCTATGGCGCATCGACCTTAGCTGCCTTTCGCCTCCCCAAATGTCCAATCCAATCCGTATTCTCTTATGTTAGAACCATATATTCCACACAAACAATCCTTTTTCCAAGCACACACTCACCAAGTTTTCACCATTATCATTCACTCGAGGGTCACCAAATGGCCCAACCACTCTCTCGGATGGATCCCGCCTCACACCAATCCAGCCATTCATGTCACCTAGTACAATTATTCTCTGACCAGGATCACATTCATTCAAAACCTCTTTCAGTTTTTCCCAAAACTCATCTTTCACACTGTCATTCTCTCCATTCACTGGTGCATAGCACGCCACAATTACAACTCTCCTAAAACCTACTTTCATGCGATCCCAGAGCAATCTAGGGGATACTAACTCGTACTTCCTTACTAGTAACTTAGCTCCCTCATTGAGAATGCTGCACCTTGACTGACGTGTATATTATCGTCAAGTCCTGACCACAATGCCAGATCTTTCCCATCTATAGTAACTACATACCGCCCCTTGCGCTTGATTTCATATACACACAAAACATCCATTCATCTCACTTTCATTTCATTCTACAACTCATGTTCCTTTCCATATACTCCTCTCTCATTCCAAATGCCAATAGTCTAGGTCGTACTATATCTGTATCTTGATGGGCCAACCTTATTCAGCTTCCGCCGCCCATCGTGGCTTCGGCCGTCCGAGGCTACTCTGTGACTGTTATGAGTAAATAATAATAGAGTATGCAAGGTTACCAGCCTTTGCAGTACCCGCACCACGTGCAGCTTTCCCTGCTAACGGTTACGGCGCTCTACCGGTCAGTTTTGGCATATTTTCGCCAGTATGCCACAAGAGAAACCAAATCATAGTAATACCCTAGGCCCGCTTTCACTATTCTGCTCAAGCTAGGATCCCTTCTGAAAGGACTACCTTGAGAGCCAGCATACCTTTACCCGCGACCCACCACTAGGAAGTATATGCAGTGTACTGACACACCGGGTCACTTGAATTATTTATTTTAATTATTGCATCGTCACTGTAAGTGGCTCTAAGGACAAGATTTTAGAGCTTTAGTACATGAGGAAGTAGGTTAAATTTCAATGGCAAGATTTGACCCGGACAAACATGAGTGCTCTGGCCTACCCACGACCGGGTCTGTGACCTTAGAGGATGCTGAAAGCTCCGGAAAATTTGTAATAGTAAATTGCGGTGTCTAAAAAAATTCTTCTCACTCCGTCAGAGATTAGAAAAAAAGTACCTTAACTCCAGCTAAAGACATATGGTTGATGCCCAACTCTCCTCTTCCCCTCATTTCCCCCGTTCCCGCTTTTCATGACTACTGTCCAAACACGAGCGGCACGAGCGACCGCCGCCCCTTGACAGCCTCTGACGGCAGAATATTGATGCAAATGCATTACTGGCAGCTTTGCTTTGGCAAGGCTTTAGTTTTGTTTTGAGGCATGTTTTTTTACATTTTATGAAAATTACTTTTTATTTAATTTCATTGTTACAGAGAAAATTATTGTAATGATTTAGCTTTGCTTGCTTCGATGGCTGAGGTCATTTCGCACTTACCGTTTGATACGTGTAGACTAGGGCATTCTGGTAGTCTGACGCATAAGAGAATCACCCATGCAGTACAGACAAAAGGCAATAGGTTTAAATGGTAAATTTTTTTCAAAAATTATTTTATCTTTCTTAAATTCATGTATTACTGGTTTCAATTAATTTTTATCACTGTTAACTCTATTTTGCGGGTTTCCCGCCGTCCGTAAGGGCAAATTCGGGGCCTAAACCTTCCCGCGAGGTATATAGGTCCCCAGAAATGCCTAGGATCCATTCGAAGAATTTGTCACGCCCTGAAGAGACCAAGACCCGCTTGTACTGCTGTAGCTTCTTTCATTTTATTTTTCGTCTTTCTTTTTTCTCTTGTTGTTTTGTTGTACAAGCAGAAATAGGCCGAATTTGGATTCAATTCGAGTCGAACTCAACGATGCCCACTTTCGGTGACCGAGAGGGAAGCGATGTGTCTTTCGTTGGGCAGCCCACCCATTGCCCGTCGATTGTCTATCAGTAAATATCTACTTTCGACGTTAATTCTTCTCGGGTTTGCGTCCGGATTAATTGCTCTATTTTCGCCAATTAACCCGGATGCAAACCCGAGAAGAATTTTCTCAGATTATTCACCGGGAGAAAATTAAATCCTACAAATATCTATGTTCAAATCCTGCATTGTACGAGATTTTAATGTGTACACGGATTTGCAAAATAATTAGTTGTTTCTGGGGTACGAAGTTTCTCATCAAATACACACTAATTCTCGAAAGACATCGAAAACCTAAAATTGATCCCAGTGGCTGTTTTCACATCGACTAGATTTCAGAATACAAAGGTCAATGCTTTGCAAGGATTTCATCCAATCTATCGCCTAACCAACCGTCTATATTATCGCTATATACGCCCACGTCTTATCATTTGCCACGCATTAATATACAAATGTCTTCTGTTCAAGAAGTTGCTTGGCATTGTTTGCCCTTTAGTCGAATGAACTAGCTCCCATTTTCCGTTTATACACACAAAAACTGAAATAATACTTCTCTCCGTCGCCTTCCTAACCTTTTTTTTTGGAACTTTGGAAGAGTAAGCATCGAAACTCCACTAACTCCAATGCTGTAAGCTTACGCTGCGGGTGTGTGAGTGGACGTGACCTCAGTAAAAGCAAAATTTTCACTTTAGTAATAGAGTTCAATCCATTGGAGTTGATTAGTAGAGAATATACTATTTCACTCATTTTCAGGGTGATTTTTTTTGCTTTTCTCAAATCAAAACACTCTGGGTGATTTTGGATGAATTATTATATTTTATTTAAATTTCATTTCCACATGTGAGTTGACTAACAATGGCATTATTAGTTATATTTTTCAGCAAAGTTCTGGCATTTTTAATTTACGTCATCTAAATGCCTTGATGATTGAGTATTCACCACTTTTTTTTATTTTAAAGTAATTTCTGTTACACTTGACTGACTCGTTCCTCCAGCACAAGGTCAATTCAAGAAGACGAACCTAGATTTCGAGCGACCTTGAAGGAACCCTTTCTATAACTCCATGGAGTCCGAATTAATGAACTGTGTTACGTCGTTGAAGGCTTTGGAAACTCGATACCACAGATCGAGCGGAAAATTATCCATCAAACGCATGGGAGATCATCGATCGAGTTTCGACTGATTGGCCCTCCCGGTGTGAAAATGAGCACATGTCAATTGTCGCTATCATCAGAAAGAAATGGAACAAGGAAGGAGGCTCACGTTGGAAGAGGCTCATGGCCCAGTTTCAGCGTCGGAGCCACGGCATATGTATGAGCAATGCTTCCGCATTTTGGCTGCGTTTCGACATATCTAATTCGGGCTCTCGGGACGAGGCGGCTGCACACCGGTCGGCGTCCAGGCCAAGTGATGCGACGGCGCGTCGCTCTTCGGCGTACTCATTGAAAACGACTCCCGTGCATCACTTAAGGTAGTTCGAGAAAAATATCATTTCACTTAAAAATCAATGAATTTGGTCTCAATTTAAAGACAAATACATCACCTTTCTAACGACACCAAAGATTCAACCCCTTACCAAATTACCTTCGGAGATATTTGCCAAATAATACCAGCCCTTTTACATGGGAAATGGTACGTGCAAGCACTCCAGAGAGACATTATTTAAAAAATGAGGAATTTATAAAACTAAGATGTCGTAAAAAACTAACAGCGTTTAGTTTGTGTGTTTTCTCAACTATTTTAGAAAATTAATCATATTATCACCGCAATAGGTTCTTGGGTATCACAAAAAAACTTTCCGTTTTGAAGGAGTTTCAAACGCACCGCGCGAAAAAAAAGAGCCAAGTTAAAGACTTATTTAGATATTTTCATTTAATTACTTACCATTTCTTTCATATAAAACTATGTTATTGCACCATTAGCAATGCAATATTTAATTGATGTGCCCTACAGCTGGTGAAATTAAAACGTGTAATTCGAATATGGTCTCTATTATGACTAAGGAACTATCTCACTCGGATTACCTTAATTTCCCTTCATTTTCCGGTAGATCCACGTAACCCTTTACCCTGACCTCTTTACGCGCACCCGTCTCCCGGTTGCAGTTATCGGACTCTTCGTCGTGTTTGTGCCGTTTTGAATTCGGCGGCGACACTAACACCACGACCAATATGACTCTGGCGGTGGCCTCGCTTTGGAGAAGTGAAGTTTCCCCACTCTCTGAGGAGTACATATTATCCCGTGGCTTCGCAGCATCCGAGGCTGGCCTCATCGGAGGGAGAGCATCGGCGTCTCTCGCCCCGAGACGAGCTGCACAAGGAGCGCGACCGCTTTCTGACCGTGTCGTCCGCGATCGAAACGTGCCACCAAGACCCGACCCAGATTCGTATGTAAGAGCTCCCAAATTTTCCAACCAACATTATACATAAAACATCCCTTTGCTTTTACTTGTTGCACTTTGTGTTTTATAATCCTGAATATTCACACATCCATTTCATCCCACAGCAGTGCAACGCAGCACAGGAGGACCGGTCGCAACATGTGAACCAGCCAACACAACGCCATTCAACGACATTACACCGGACTTCTGTACAGTACGAAGATAATCTCCAGCACTCCCCACCAAGACGAGATATAACATTACTTCTTCGCATCATATTTTAACAAGGCGGTCTGCGTGGGGTTTTGCCGGTTTCCCTCACGTCCTCGGGCGAATGCCAGTCCAACAGCGATCTCCGGAAGAAAGGAGTTCCCGTTTTCTTAAATTCCAATCTGTTACGTACTTCAAATAATTTCTGTAAATATCAAAACATTGTTTCACTCGACACCTTAAGAGGCGCATGGACCTATAACAGGGTTGCCAATGTAAATTTGTAGATATTGAAATCATTATCATTATATTTTACGAACCATTGTAAATACCCGCTTAGCTAAATTAACATTTTTGAATTGAATTTGATGGAATCACTGTAAATGGTCTCGAATCAAGAGCTCTCCCGTTTCTGCCTTTTCCATGCATGCATTGCATTCATATTTACTACAATGCGAGCCATCGCGTGGGATTGAGACGGAGGGGGTTCGAACTAAAGCTGTATAAAAGTGTGAAGGTGAAGTTGCGATTCGGATGCGAAAAGGTGTAGTTTATTTTGGCAGTGCTTTGTACGGAGCTTAGTTTTTATTATGGTTACAAATTGTCCATGGAAAGAACAAACTGTTGTACCTAACTGTTTGGCAATATATCTCTCTTATTTTATCGCTGCTGTCGGACCAAGAGATGAATTGCAGCCTCAAAAGATATTCTCTGTGTCATACTGAAGCACACCGGATATGAGTTTCTCGGGCAAACTAAGCCTAGCGTGCAGCCTTCGAGTTTCCAGCGGCTCCCAACCCATTCACACTGAATGCTGTGAAACACTCTTTGTTCGCTCGTAGCAGTTTTATGGAAGCGCGATGCTTTCCTACCTATTTCATTTTTTTCGGATTGATCCATCCTTCGTTGGGGCAGATTTTTCCTAATCTTTCAGCTGTTCGGGAGCTAATCCACCGATTTTCACGCAATAAAAAACTTATCACATGGTTTCTTGTGCCTCCCAATGTATATTGCAAAGATTAATTTCTTGCATTTGTTAAATTTCTTTTCAAATTTGATGTATATTTTGGACAAAAATGATGTTACTGAAGATTTTGCTTGGTCTTATATAGGTATAAGATGTATGGAATATGAAGATATTTTTGATAATACAGAGTACAATTTTGGTTTTATTCCTCCCATACCTTCAGTATTCATACACATATTAGTTTTAAATTATAAAGGTTTAAACTATATAAAAATTATGATACTGAAAAATATCAAAATGTTTGCATATTTTAATTCATTTCTTATTTTGTTGTTCCTACATTTTGTACATTATTTATTTTGATGATTTTGTTTCATACATTTTGTTTATCATAAACAAATGATCTTGTAATGATAGAACTATGGTTGTAATTTGAATTTAACAGAATAGACAATGTCGAATATTTGTTGGTTTAGCTGAATGAAGATGAAGATGATTACAACAACGAACAGTCATATGAACATTGAATTTTTTCTGGCAATTGCATCTCTTTTTAAAGGCCTCATATTTTGCATTGAAATATATTCAACAACGATAACATTTAAAATATATCACTATTTTTACACAATATACTAAAGTTCAAATTTTGTTTCAAAATATTTCTCTATCAAAATCAATTTTATACATTGACAAAACATACAGTTTTAACGAGAGAAGAGAAGGACACAAGCGTTAAAATATTTAGTTGACTTTCAATAACAATTAAACAATTTTAATTTTTGTTTAAAAGTTCATTTTTGTGTGATTCACCTGAAAACAAGGCGCAGCACAAAGAGGAGCATCGCACATTTTACACAGGAAATCCGTCACCTTTTCTGTCCTTTTGCATGGCACACGGCACATCTTTTTACGCCTTGTTTTCTTTTCTCTGTTGGTGGGTTATGCTCAGGAAAATGTCGACAAATGAGTCTCCCAGGCTTTGACTTTCTTTCCCTAATGTGCACTTCCTTATCAGCGTTGGACTTCCCGTCTTTCAAAAATAGATCCTCTGTGAGATTCATCCAAAACTATAATTG
Organism: Ceriagrion tenellum; assembly: GCA_963169105.1. Taxonomy (NCBI): domain Eukaryota; kingdom Metazoa; phylum Arthropoda; class Insecta; order Odonata; family Coenagrionidae; genus Ceriagrion; species Ceriagrion tenellum. The sequence goes on along the minus strand of OY720638.1, from coordinate 8,923,464 downwards.
CGATAAACCTCCACCTTGATTTTTATGTATAGTAAATGAGTTAAACACTGTAACATCTTACATGTGCCTAAAGATCTTTTGGTAGTATTTTTTCATTCTTTTTCGGGCGGCGCTGTAAGTGACAATACATTGATCGGACAAATCTGCTCCTCCCATCGCATCATTATAATCAACCTGAGGCTTTTTTTCGTTACTTCTCCTCGGCTTGGAACATTTACCATCGTGTCATCACGTATACTACTCAATATGCACACATCTTTTTTCTTCTGCCATTTCACCGCCATTTGTTTCCCACGCTAGGCCGTACTACTTTCCTTATTTTATTTTTTTTGCATAACATTTTGCAGGACATTTTGCTATTTTTCCTCACAGTTCAAATGGAATCGGTCTCAAATGTATTTTAAATGTCAAACAACTCATGGCTGCTAAAGTCATTATTTATTTTGATGGTGTAGCCTTGCTTTAACAAATCCTGGGTGACAGAGAGGACCAATCTCGAAGGCCTTGTAAAGCCTGACACGTCAACGCCATCAACTCTTTCAACTAATTGAGTGTCCCTTCCTGTGTACATTAGCATGTTCCTCACATGCCCTGTTTTTGAGTTGCATAATTTAAACGATTGAATCCCAAATCTTGAAAATCACAATTTCTTCTCCATCAGAAAAAGTTTTTTTTTCCGCAAATGCTAAAGCAATTTCATATGACGCTTCCATCATCGCCAAGTCTTCACTACTTACTTTAAAAAATATATTTTGTCTTTTTCTGATTTCTTCCTTTTTCTTAGTTACATATTCTTTTCGTAACTCAGACCCAAGAATAAGCTTCATTATTCTTCTATATTAGTCTGATGCTGTGTTGTATAGTGTCTCTTAAGATTATGTTTTCTATTATGTGAAATAGTACTTTCACAAACAATGCAAAACAGTTTTCCTGATGAACTTGCTATAAAAAGTAACTCATTTTCCCACTGTTCATTGAATTCGCGCTTACAATCACTTCCTTGGCTTCTTTTGCTCATTTTATTTTGGTTTGTAATGGATAACAGGAACTTAAGCATAGGTAAGTATAAAACTAAAAAAAGTGAAAAAGAACAAATAGATCACAAGTACGTACGTCGTATCACACAGAATACCAATTATGTGGAATTTGAATTCTAGGTTCGCGTCGAGGAAAAGTAGTGGCGCTCTTCTTTGACAAACGTAATATATATTTAATCTGGGATCTGTATTTCAATCTCTCTCAATACAAAAACCACGCTGGTACACTCAATAAAACACAGCTTCAAACTCCACGCCACGAAGACTCACTCAGAACTGACTGATCATATCGAACGCTCGCCGCTCATTCGCACGTGACTTCAAACACATGATGTGTTGCTAGTGCGCAGTGTTTGCGATCCTTTGAGCAGGAACGCGCAATGGCAACACCGATGAAAATATTCTCACGTTTGTCAACCCGCCTAAAATAACATCTCACAAGTTCCATTCTAAGTTTCAGACACCGAGAACTTGAACATTACCAACGGCTGTACGAATGGAACTGAGATCACTTTGGTGTTGAAAATATTAAGATGGATTCAGTTATGACACCTATTTTAAAAAAATAAGTAGGCGCAAGGATGCAGTGCGCCCCTTTTACGCATGCGCCACGGTTTGGCCACCCCTGCCCGAGCATGTGGGTCCTGCGGCACACATGGGCAAGTTCACACCTCCTTGGGAGGCGCCTGTCCGCACAATACAAGGAGCCGAGAGTGCCAGGGAGAGGGAACACAAAAGAAAACAAGAGATAGTGGCGCAGTAAGAGTGGTCGGGTCATTACTCAATTCTTCGATGCTCTGTGCTGGCAAAAATCGATTTTGCATTCTAAGAAAAATTTTAATAAAAATCGGAGTCACGAGATCCTAGATGCTTTTCTTCGGCCAAAATGCCAAATTCGTGAATTTCAAATTCATTTCCAATCATGCCTTCTGTATTCGGTGTTGCATCACAAGCAGTCAAAACATATCAAGACAATAAACCCTGAGCGATAAAAAAGTGTGATATGGGTATTTTCGCTGCTTCATTGTTTGTAAATAACTGAATTACGTGGCGATGAGACCAATCACGAAGAAAAAACTGAAAAATTCCTTTTCTCTCGAGAGATATCCATAAGTACACGGTAGCTCAATGTTACACAAGGATGCAAAATAAACAAGGAAACAAAAGGGTGACAAACATAACAATGTAACAAATAACTTAGCTAAATTGAAGTTAAGTAATCGCCACCATTTTACGTTTTGAATAATGTGCCGTCGATAAGGAAAAGAGAAAAATACGATATTTTTTTGTACTAATAGTATTTAATCCAAGGTTTGGAGCATTTAATTTAAATTAGAATCAAAATTATCAGACACATAGACTAAAATGCTGATTGTAAAACAGAGCGGACATAAAACCCAGTCGTGAACGCCAAGCGTAAATGCTGTATAAATTGTTTTAAGAATTGTAAGACGCTCGAAAAATAAGCTTAGGGGACATCGAACGCCAAAACTTAAATTTTTTATAAAAATGACGCAACAAAGATGCAGATACAAGATAATGTGTGGCTAGAACCTCTAAGTGTGCAGTAAATATCAAAAGAATCACATAGAGCGACTAAAGATGTATTCCCCGTCCGGAATAAGAGAAGTACACAGTGCGCGACTATAGTCGTGCTCCCCACCTATGGAGCGATTCTGGCCTGCGACTATTATCGCTTACCCCAGTTAAGGGGTTAATCAATCTGTCCAGCATACAACATACTCGCAATATGACCAGTAAATTTATTCAAATACTGATTAAAACTCGTTGATCAAAACAATATGATTTCAAGCCTCGTGAAGTCAATACGATAATTTGCAGATTAAATTATCCCGGCATGTCGACGCACCAGCCTCTCTCATTAGACTTGGAGCGTTTCTTTCATGGCCAGCTTTGAGTCCATTGGCATGTGCGGATTCCAGGGAATCTGGCTGCTCTGCCCATGTTTATACATTTCCCTTTTTCCGCAAAAATCCGATATCCACACTCCCAAGAGAAAATCTAATCAACAAATCAGTCCAGCGGAGTGGACCACGATTGGCTTTCTTAGGGTGAAATTCCTTGAAGTTTGAGCCAATTCCATCAACCTGGGCCGATAGAGAAAAATGTAGAGGAGTTATGAAGCCTATGTCTGTCTCATGCCGTGACAAAGGAGGAGTGCAGGTGGGATAACATCTCACACGCCCGACTCCAGGTAGTAGTTGAACTTAAACGTGCGTGGACAGCCAAACCATACTCGAACTGCCTGCCACCCATAGTCCAGGGCAACAGCACTCGGACCATCCAAAACCGGGACGAGCCCGACGATATATCTGACGAGGTCTGGTTTTTCCAAGGCTATGAAACGAATCAGGATCTTTATCGGGTTAAGCTCTGGGGGTTGATTTATAACTTGTCTTACGTTCGAACGTTAGGGTTCGGTTCAACTTCGATCGAGCTCACTTCATTCAAGTGAACTGTTTCGAGTGATTTTACATGGGCGATCGTACAGCAGACCGTCGAATGTAACGCTGTTGTCATGTGTACAGAATATGTGTCACTTGTATCTCATGAAATCATACGCAATGAGTCTAGTTTTTAATGATCGCACTTGTTTAAATAGCCATTAAAAAGAATATTTTAATTTTCAATGCATACACTATCGATTTATACTTTCTCACGAGTGTTATAAAGTGCCCTAAACGCCTTTATTTGATAATTTTAGTCCTAATACCTTATCAATCTAAGTTTTTAGCGGATATAAACTATTTCGCCGGCTTCAATTGCCTGTTAGCAATGTTTTATTAAAACTATAATCTTCTTTGCGGGGTGGTATGGTGCAGTGAAGCGTCTCAAACAGCCTATCCTGTACAAATGTCAACCTCACCTTCACGAGTTGCAGCTAATGCCAGCTGCACGGTGCACCCTGTTACTCACAGACGAGGCTCTGGCGACCGAGTGTTTCCCGGAATAAGGAAACCCCCTCTATCAAGTGCCAACGGTCTCGCAAGAGAGCGGATGAGCGGATAGAGATTAGGGCACTCTTTTGTCCTAGGAGTGTGAAATTGCTCCTGAAGGCGGAAGAACCTTACAGTCAACGGCATAAGAATGGAGAAGGCAACGGGAAACCACTCCATTAAAAATCAACTGTGATATCCCAAGAATCAATAGCACACCATGTCAGCATCTTTTGTAAAACATTCAGAGGAATAGTCCCCCAATCGGATCTCCGGGTGGGGACTGCAAAAGATCAGGCAAGGCCAAAGAAGCAACTTAAAGTAGCAACATGGAATGTAAGAACACTCTTACGATGTGGAAAACTAGAAAACCTAAAATTAGAAATGGACAGATTAGAAATTGACGCTCTTGGAATATCTGAAATGCGATGGCCAGAACCAGGAGATTTCTGGTCAGGACAGTACCGGATCATTTATACGGGCACTAATCAGGGTACTCCTGGAATCGGAGATGTCGGAATAATTTTAAACAAGAAACTTGGAAATCTTGTAAAAGGGTATGTGCAATATAACTCTAGGATCGTACTAGTCAAACTTGAAACCAAACCAAAGGATACTGTAATAGTACAAGTCTACATGCCAACATCCGCAGAAGAAGATGAAGCGATAGAAATTATATATGAAGATATAAATAATGTAATAAGGTATGTAAAAGGTGACGAGAACTTAATAATAATAGGAGACTGGAATCCAAGCGTAGGAGAAGAACAAGTTGATGGAATTGTAGGAAAGTTTGGACTAGGATGTAAGAATGAAAGAGGCCGCAGGCTAATTGAATTTTGTGCGAAACACAATTTAGTCGTGGAAAACACATTATTCAGCCATCATAAAAGAAGAAGATACACTTGGAGAGCTCCAGGAGACATCAGGAGACAACAGATTGACTACATCCTAGTTAAGTCACCATTTAGGAACCAAATCATGGACTGCCGAAGCTACCCATCAGCAGATATTGACAGTGATCACAATTTAGTCATGATGAAGTGTCTACTTAGGTTCAAACGATTAAAGAAAAAACTTAATAAGACATGGAATAGAGACAATCAAAAAACTGTCGAAACAATGATAGCTTATGCACGGAGAACCGATGACATAGCATCAAATATTATTCATGGAGGCGCAAATGAAGAATGGATTCAGATTAAAAATGGCATACATAAAGCAGCTGAAGAATCTGTCGGTAAAGTTATACCTGCAAACAGAAAAGAATGGATAACGCCCGAAATAGTTTTTCTCATCGTGGAGAGAAGAATTTACAAGAATGCCACTGACGAGCAGAGTAGAACCAAATACAGAAAACTCAGGAATCAAATCAACAGAGAATCTAGGAAGGCCAAAGAAAATTACCTCACTGACATATGTAAAGAAGTAGAAGAAAATATGAACAAAGGGAAAACCGACATAGCCTTTAAAACAGCAAAACAGATTTTCAACAAACAAAACAAAAAATCTTTCGATACGATAGAGAACAGAGAAGGCAAAATGCTTTTTGGTGACGATGCACTTAAGAGATGGAAAGAATATATTGAAGAGCTTTACCAAGGAGGACCACTATTAGATAATGTAATGAAATCAAGTGAAGAAATAGAAGAGGAAGAACTAGGAGAAGATATTTTACAGGAAGAATTTGAGAAAGCATTGCAAGATTTGCCAGATAGGAAAGCAGTAGGCTGTGATGACATTCCCTCTGAGCTGATTAAAAAAGCTGGTGACAAATTGAAAGCTTCTTTACTACAACTTATAAGAAAAATATACAAGGCGGGTGAAGTTCCTGAAGACTTTCAAAAATGTGTTATGATACCTATACCAAAGAAATCATCTGCTACGAAATGTGAGCAATATCGCACACTCAGTCTATTATCACACGCCTCAAAAATACTTATAAGGATAATCCTTAAACGAGTTGAACGAAAGCTGGAAAACACTTTGAGTGAGGACCAATTTGGGTTTAGAAGAGGAGTGGGGACTAGAGAGGCAATACTCTCTTTAAGACTTCTCATTGAAAAACAAATATCTAAAAATAAACAAACTTATGTTGCATTCGTTGATCTTGAGAAAGCATTTGATAATGTTGTATGGCCAAAAATGTTTAGGATTTTGGAAAAAGTTGGACTTAAATACAACGATAGAAGAATAATATTTAAAACATATCAAAATGAAACAGCCTTAATTAGAAATAAGAATAAAGAAGATACAGCTATAATAAGGAGAGGAGTTAGACAAGGCTGTCCTCTATCACCCATTAATTTTCAATGCATACATTCAAGAAGCAATCGATAAAGTAAGGGAAAATGTTGATATAGGAATCAAAGTTAATGGGAAGAAAATAGATATGTTACGATATGCTGATGATATTGCCATAGTTACAGAAAAGAAAGAAGATTTAAAAACTATACTTAACGAGATGGAAAGAATTCTTAGAGACCAATATGGAATGAGGATAAACAAGCAAAAGACTAAAGTGATGGTATGCGGTGCTCAAGACTGCTGTGAACCTATAAGGATAAGAATAAATGATGAAGAACTAGGACAAGTTACAGAATACAGCTACTTGGGAAGCAAGATAACAGAAGATGGAAGGAGTAAACGAGAAATTGTGAATAGAATACAACTAGCAAAAATAGCTTTCAATGATAAAAAGACTCTACTGACTTGTAAAAATGTTAGTTTGGAAGTAAGAAAGAGGGTTATGAAAGCTTATGTTTTGAGTGTGGCCCTTTACGGGTGTGAAAGCTGGACTATAGGGAAACATGAAAAGAGCAGATTAGAGGCCCTAGAAATGTGGTGCTATCGAAGGATGCAGAAAATCAGCTGGCGAGACAGAATCACCAATGAGGAAGTGCTGAGAAGAGTAAAAGAAAATAGAAGTCTCTGAAGACAGATACAGACAAGGAGACTTAAACTAATAGGTCACATTCTACGATGCAATTATTTTATAAAATTAATAGCTGAAGGTTGTATTGAGGGGAAAAATCGTAGAGGACGTCCTAGATTAAGCTATATGAAGCAGATCATTAATGACTCTGGATGCGTCTCATATGGTGAAATGAAGAGGAAAGCTGAGCAAAGAGCGGAATGGCGTGCTATTGCCAACCAACCCATGGGTTGATAACCGAAGAAGAGAAGAAGAATCTTCTTTGCAAAAGTGAAAAGCAGAGAAATATGATATATCAGAGTGTTGCTGTACCTATATTGATCAAACTGGCGAGCATAATTTACGAAGTTCTCACCAGTAACAGTCAATGAAGAATATGTATTCGAAGATCATTATATTCGCTTTCTGTTCTTATCACATCGTATTCCACTCTAAAAACGGCATTTTTCCAAAATAAAGTATTCTGCGCATATTAAGATCAATGACATTCATCTGAATAAAGACAATAGCTATTGAAAATGACCAATGGAAAACCAATGGAGCTTTACTTATTGAAAAGAGCAAACTTTTTTCTCAAAAAGATGCGATTTCCCTACATTCTTCCTGATATTTTTCATTGTCTAAATACAGTTAAAGCTTGACGTTTCTCTTACAATGTCAATGTCCAAATCTTACGCTCGATAGAGTCCATTTAAATTATCTAGGACATTATATGAAGTCTAATTTCCGACATCAATTGATTAGGTCATTTATTGATACTCAACGACTATCCTCCTAAAATCCCTTACCCCAAAGCATTCACATACTAATCCAACTACAAGACTATATTCAAGAATGACCAGCGAATTATCAAGTGAAATTGAAAATAACTTGGTAGACACTTCACTTTCACAAATCTATTTCTTGCAGCATATATCATATCTTCCGTTAGATTTTTATGGCGTCTTTTTATCATGGCCACAATTTCAAAGAGCTCACACTCCAACAATAAATTGAGTTTTATTCAAATAATGGAACAATCTCTGCTAATGATAATGAGGCAAATAAATCCAAAAAAACACACTAGGTAGAGGGGGTCCAATTTAATCAATGCTAAATTATGAAACATCATACATCGCACACCGACACATTATCGATCTTTCACTTAGCGAGAGAGTACTACGTCATGGATATGACATTTAACCATTCGATGAAATATGCCATGGTTAAAAAGACACTTTGTTTCAACTAACTGCCGCAAGTTTTGGAAGATTTTATCCCTCTGACGGCACATGACAATCAATCCCATCCCAATTTAAGCGGCAGACTTATACGAAATTAAAAAATACTAGAGATGCTCCATCTTGGTTGAGGTTTCAATAAGTGAAAAAAAGAATATTTGTTTCTTTGAAAAATATATTAAGTGAGTAAATGAATTTAATGGATAAACGTGCAAATGTTGAGCTATTATTTGAGAAATGAAAGCAATTTCATCAACTTAGAAATTATTTATATTCGATTCATATTGAATGACAAAATGGAGGCATATTTTTGGACAATATTCATGTAAACAGTGTATCAATAGAGAACCAAATAGATGTATATTTGGGGTGCTTAGGATTTTCCTGCAGCTCTATCAATTTTATACATATCGTCTTCTTGTAACTTAATCAATTTCATCTCAAATATTTCATCCTTATTCTGGCAAAACATCGAAATCCTAAAGATGGCCTTAGTCTTGGTGATTGGGCAACAGCAAGTTCATTATTGTCATTAAGAATTTTAGGAATTACAAAACCAATATCGACAATTTCTTTTTTAGCCATGCACTGAAATCTATCCTTTCAAATGCGTCTCATTTCAATACTGAAACTGTTGAGTTTATTCAATATTGAACTATTAATACACTAGAAAATATCAGGGTTAGGTAAGCAAGGTGCGTAGCCTTGTGGAAATTGTAGCGAATGTGTGAAATCGAGGCCTCTTCGACACGGTGCTTTCGGAGCGGGAAGCCCGGCACTGGTGGCTAATGCGGGCGATGCCACGTGAACACAAATACAGTAAAATATCTTGGAATTACCTTAACTTCAGATATATCGTGGGGATTACACATATAGAACATATGTGGCGCATCATTAAAGAAACTAGGTTTTGCTAAGCGTATAATAGGAAGGTCCTCAAATGAACAAGTCAAAGAGGGATGCTACTTCGCTCTGGTTAGGCCACACCTGAATACGTCGCGAGAATTTGGGACCCTGGTCATAAAAATTTAACGAAAAAAATTAACAAAATACGAAGAAAAGCAGCACGCTTCGTTAAAACCCGCTACGAACGAACATATAGTGTTACACAACTGTTAGAGGGATTAAGGTGGAAGCCCTTAGAGACTCGGAGGCTGCACGCTAGGCTTAGGCTGCTTGAGATATTCAGAACTGTGTGTTTCAGAGCGACACAGAGAAAATTATCATGACGCCTCACTACATTTCTAGGTCTGACAGATGCGATAAAATAAGAGAGATACTCTGCCGAAAAAACTCGTTCTTTCCGCGCACAATAAGCGACCACGATAAAAACTGAGCTCCTCCAAATACACTCTCATAGGACATGTCTCCATTTCACCTCCAAAACTTTTACATCTTTACACGGCTGGTGACCTACCCCCCCCCCCCACACACGCCCATGCGGCGGCTCGCGGGGTAGTATGTAGATGAAGACCATTACACAATTGCAAGATTGATCCGCCGTTTTCCCGCTGTAATATGCCAATCGGGATCTCCCTCGGGTTCGCCTCTTCATTGCCTTCGATGTCTCGATGGTCGACTCGAGCCCATCGTCATCGTCATGGGGGCCGATTTTATAACTTAGCTTACGTTCGAACGCTAGGGATCGGTTCACCTACGATCGAGCTCACTTCATTCGAGTGAAATCTTTCGAGCAATTTTATATGAGCGATCGTAGAGCAGACCGTCGAACGTTACGCTGTTGTCAGATGCACAGCATATTTCTCATTTGTTTCTCCTGTACGCATGCGTAATGAGCCTAGTTTTGAATGATTGCACTTGTTTTGTGTCTTTTTGAATAGCCGTTAAGAAGAATTTTAAACTTTTAATCCATACGGAATCGATTTATACTTTCTTGTGAGTGTTATAAACTGCCATCCATGCCTTCATTTGATAATTTAAGTCCTTATACATTGTCAATCTAAGATTTTAGCGGGTGGAAACTATTACGCCGGCTTCAATTGCCTCGTAGCAATGTTTCATAAAAACTATAATGTCTTTGCAAAAGCTGAAAGCAGATAAAATATGATGTATCAGAGTGTTGCTATACCTTAATCTTCTATAATGAATAATGATGGACGAAATTGAAACCGGCGAACAAAATTTACGAAGTTCTCACCGTAAACAATCAATGAAGATCATGTATTCGAAGAGCATTATATTCTATTTCCATTCTTATCACATCGTATTCCACGGCATTCCAAATACGGCATTTTTCCAAAATAAAGTATTTTGCGCATATTGAGATCAATGACATTCATCTGAATAAAGACAATAGCTATTGAAAATGACCAATGGAAAACCTATTGAACTTTACTTATTGAAAAGCGCAAACTTTTTTCTCATAAAGATGCGATATCTCTACTCTCTTCCTGATATTTTTCATTGTCTAAATACAGCCAAAGGTTGATGGTTTTCTTACAATGAAAATGTCCAAATCTTACGCTCGATAGAGTCCATTTAGATTTTAGGGCCTATTTTTATCATTGCCACAATTTCAACGAGCTCACACTCCAACAATAAATTGAGTTTTATTCAATAAATGGAACAATCAAACAATCACTGCTAATGATAATGAGGCAAATAAATAAAAAAACACACTAGGTAGAGGGGCACAATTTAATCAATGCTAAATAATGAAACATCATACATCGCATACCGACATATTATCGAGCTTTCAATTAGGCGAAGGTCACTTGACTTCCAAAGAAAGCAAATGGAATAATGTCACTAACTTTCTGCCATGAATTTTCCATTCCATCACCAAGCTCCTCTTTGTAGTCAGTAATCGATGTCTTCCGCGATATTTGCTGATTTCTAACAACACTTCAAACACAATGACTAATGTAATGCATCTTTAGTCAAAACTGCCTGCTGCACACTTATTACAGAAATATCACCATAGACATCCGTGTAATCTATCACAGAAAATTTAAAATAATTTATGTCACTGAATGTCACAGTGACATTACGTCTACATCTACGTCATAGCCTGCAAGCCACCCAAAGGGTGTGTGGCAGGGGGTGCTTGCACACCAGGCATGCATTAATTATACGGCAGAACACCAAAACTACATTGAAACCAGCGCACCACACATGCAACGCGCCCATTAAAATCACTAACCAAGAAACATTGTATCGTCAATCGTTCCAACATGCAAGGGGTACAAGGACTACTAATACAGATTCAATATATCATGCATTAATAAGAACATCAATATTTACATCATGCATAAATAAGAACGTAGAGAATATAAAGAGAAAGATCTACAGTCTAGCTAATGTCACTATTCGCACTATCCATGACGACGATCACAGCTGTTATGGTCCCGAATAATACGCGGAAAAAATGACATTTTATACCTATCGGTTCTACAATCTATCTCTCCAATTTTATTGGCGAGATCTAATCTGCCGTAGTGCCAGGGGGTTAATAGTATGTTTTCACGTCATCAGAGAAATGTTTTTTTCTGAAATTTAACTAAGAGGGTAAGCCTATAATTTAATCTATGCTGTGATAGTGATTCCCATCCTAATTCTTCTAACAATCCAGACACACCAGCAAACTCATCGTAGCATCGTTTCACAAACCTAGCTCCTCTCCGCTGCACGCGATCTAATTCGAATATCAACCCCGCTTCGTATGGATCCCATATACTGGCAGCATATTCCAGATGAGGCCTAACGATCGAAAAATAACAACGTTCTTTCACTTTCTAATCACATTTTCCGAGTACTCTCTTGATAGAGCCTAGCTTCCTGTATGCTTGACCGCAAATTTCCCGAATATGTTCTCCCCATGATATATAGTGAGTAATTGTGACCCCTAAGTACTTAACAGACTCGGCGTTAATTATTTCCGTATCGTTAATTCTGTAAGTCCTACCTGGCCTATTTTTCTTTTTCCAAAAGCTGACTGCTACGCACTTTTTTATGTTAATTTCCATCTGCCACTTTTCGCACCAAGCATGAATAGCAAGTAGGTCGATTGTTAACGAGTCGCTATCTTCGGAATTGGTAATATCCCTATACACAACCGCGTCGTCTGCGAAGAGCCTAAGCTTACTTTTAACTACGTTGCTAATATCATTTATGTATAAGAGAAATAAAAGTGGACCAATGACACTTTCCTGAGGAACACCCGATGTGACGCTGTGTTTGACATGATACCATCTATGACAACCATTTGTTCCCGCCCATGTAAGAACTGATTAATCCAACTAATAATGTTTTTTATCTATTCCATATGCTTCTAGTTTTGAGAGAAACTTGATATGAGGTACCTTATTGAAAGATATCGCGTCAATTTGAGCATTATTTTCACCCGAGAGCAAGATGTCATGAACGAAGAGAGCCAGTTGGGTTTCGCAAGATCTACCCTTTCGAAAGCCGTGTTGGTTATTTATTAATAATTCCTCCCTATCTAATTGACTCATAATGAAGCTTACGATTATATGTCCAAATACCTTACACGAAATGGATGGACATTAACACACACAGAAAAGTTATTAGGTCCATGAACTTATTCCCGGGTCTTCCTCTGTGGACTTTTCCCTTCATTTTATCTTCAATTATGTTATTCACATACGCTGTTGTTAAATAAGAACATATATTTGAAAACTGTGAAGTGTCGTAAGACTTCGGCTCGTATGAACAGATGTGCGTATCCCGTCTTTGACTCAAAGGGCAAAACATGGAAATGTTAGTAGGCAAGTTCATGGAATCGGATTTGCCGGTCCGCCACTGAAAGCCGAGCTCGATTACAGTGTACATTCAGTTTTGTAAGCCCGCGATACGGTGTGTACACAGTTAAATCGTTAACTACCACATAAAAACCTATACATTTTCGATGAATCATGAATAAAAATGATGCATAGCAGAATCACTTTGGCAGGAGTATTTCATTGACCTCCGATTGCCAAAACAAGGTAAAAAATCATGCCGCGCGGTCGGCTCCGAAAGAAACTTCGTGGAATGTTCGGCACACTTTGTTTGCCCCCGGGGAGAGAAGGGACCGTTTTGATTTTTCGCGAGAGGCGAGTACAAGTGGCGGAGTCCACGGTGCCCCCTCCCCTGCCCCCACAGACGAATGAGTAGGAAGGAACGGGAGGGAGGGGGGGGGGGCAGCGAGCGCGCGCTCGGCTTAGAGCGAGTGTACTATTAAGGGCGCGAAGGGCGAGCCTTCATCGCTCCCTCTCCCCCCCCCTCCCCGCCCCCACCCGAGACAGACACACCGCCCGCGATAGGGAACCATTTGCCGCTCGATCGAGAGCGGTTCCCCGAGAGCCGTCACTTTCACTCGGCCGCTCTCGCGTGCAATGCGTGGCGGGGCGGGGCGGGAACGAGGCTAGGCGGGGTGGGTGTGAGGGAGGCGAGGCGGGAGGCGAGGCGAGGCGAGGGAGGCGGGATATATACGGGAAGGGGACGACAGCCGAGACCTGCGGACACTTTCCATCGAAAACTTCCTTTCATTCGGGAAGTCGGGGAAGCGGTCCCTTTCTCTCTCACTCTCGCCTCTCCCTCTATACCTCCCTCATCCCCTTCCCCCTCCCACCCACCCCTCGATATTATCGCGGCCGCGCCCTGGACCGCCGCGCGTCGCCACCGCCTCCGTCGTCCGCAACGGGCGAGTGGCGCTGCACGCGCCGCGCGAAATGTGCGGCGAGCTTCGCCTCTTCGCCGCGGTCGCGTCGATCGTCGCGTTATGAAACGGAGGCGGTTGAGTGGCGAGAAAGCGGCTTCCCTCGGCATCCCGAGGGAAGCCGCTTTGAAATTTATTGATCTAGAAAAGAGTCGACTTATTTTTTATAAAATATAGATCGTGTTTGCCGGGAATGGGCGTAAAAATATCAATTGTTGAACGGACGACAATGTGGAGAGAAAGAATTCACTGGCTACGAGGATATTATTTGCGGGCAAAATATGGAGTTATTTGATGGTGCAGTTATCATAAATATTTAAGGCCGACCAATGCTGCGATAATGTCCCTGAATCCAGTATAAGTAGTTATTATTTCAGTGATATTATTAATGGACCCGTTTATTATATTAATCCGTTTTGTTATCATAGTTTTTCCCCATTGTTGATATCTCATTTAACATAATTGTAATCACGCATGTTCTACTGGTTGCGGTAGGTGAGTCTAGATATAAGATGTTGCCTCGACCAATTTTACTTGCTCAATCTACTGGTTCAAAAGGGATGTAGCTAAAGGTCAATAAATCTCATATTTGCCCCGAACGGCAAGAGCGTGTCAAATAACCCTTGACTTCACATCTCGGTATAAACACATAAAAATCGCGCTTCAGCAATAAAGCAAACATATTTTCATCAAAATTAACAATAGGTAAAAATGAACAAAGGTATTACAAAGCATAATTATCAACCAACAATCAATCAACAAATAATTATCAACTTGAAGTGTGAATTTGAAGAATGAGTTTAATGGCTCCTCCCGTTATCCAAGTGGTGAAGTTGGTTTCGATTGAAAGGTCCCTCTCCTGCCAATTACTCACGGCTGCAAAGTCCTTCCGCGATTTCTTTTGTTTTCCTTTGAACTGCCTCTCCCCTCCACCCCACCCAAAAACTCCCCCAACCCCCATTCGGCTGCCACCCCCAACACCTCCCCCTCCCCTCCACCACTTTCGCCACCTCTCCCTCCACCGGTTTCCCCTCCTCGTTGGAAGTGAAGAACAAGACAAGAGACGGGAACAGGATCTGGACACTGGAAATGCATGCAATTACAGGATACTGGAGAAGTATATGCTATGCATGAAGACGAAAGAGAATGCCACGTACTGTAATCCTAATTAAACGCTTCACTGAATGACTTGAGTGAGAGGAATGCACTATGCATGTATGAAAGTCCTCGCCAATTGCTTAAGTTTGCATGGGTTTAGACCCCGATGGAGATACAACATCAACTAATCCGTGGCGGTTATTTGACCGGGAAAATGCCAATTAGCTTAAAAAAATAATATAACCATTCCAAATCCAAATGAGAAATGGGGAAAGGGATGACTTCCGAACAATTTATCGGACTGCATTCTAGGCGTGGGAGCGATGGGGAATCAGTGTAGCCGCAGAAAGGTGAACTATAATAGAGTGAATCACCGAAGAGGAGATACAGCGGAGTGGAGAGATGGCAAGTGAAAACTCGGAGAAGAAGGTGATACCAGCGAATTGGATACATTTGCGTAATAACAACTGTCTGGGTTAATTAGGTTTAATTTATGCCATGTAAAAGACTCTGGGTTGGATTATACTATCTCTTCTATAACATCCAGCCAATATCTGACACATGCTTGCGGCGCTGATTAGAGGAAAGAGTACTCCAGATCTTGAAAGCAGGTATGGGTATGAAGCCTCGAAGCCCCGGCGGGCTAATTGCGAAATAAGGTGCCTATAACTATATACGTAGATACATACTTTTTTCAGTCCGGAATTAAGAACTTTTCATGATCACTCACGGTTGATGGTTTCAAATGAGATCGCGTTTCAGTTCTCAGTTTTCGTGTATTAATGAGTAGATAGCAGTGACAGGTCAATCTATTCGTGAAAAACGCCCGTCTTCGATTTTCTCTGAAAACCTCCGAATTCAAACTCTTGCATAACCCTTTGGAATTAATGCATGACATGAAAAATTATTTTTTTCTACTTAGCAAATTATTGTTTCCAAACCGTATTTCTCTTTTGCTTTCAATTTGAATTTTACGCAAAACCAAACCGCGGACGCTGATTATAATCTATTGTAAGTGTATTGTTAGTATGATAGGTACTGAAGGCACGAGAGACCACCTTGGCGGCGTGGGAACGATGCTGAGCGGTGCACTTTCTGGAAAGAGGAAGAGAGGAGTCGTTTATATTGTGCACTATCTCGTCTCCCGTTGCCCGAAGAGGAAGATAGGAGCAAATTAGGTTGTGCGCTATCTCGCCTCCCATTGCGGAAGAGGAGAGTCATTAAGAATTGTCTGCAATGATTGGTAAGGCGAATGGCGTCAGCACTTGGCAGCCAATCAGTTTGAAGGATTGCGGTCCCGCGGTGATCACCTCTGAGGGAGCGTGGGTGTGGGAGTAGCGCCCCTCGAGGACTCTCGCTGGGACATTGGTGCTGTGTAGACGTACGAAGGTGGAATAAAAGTCAGTGTCAGCCGAGCTCCCGACTTGCTCCCTGATTCATTCCCCCCCCCCTCCCGGCCCCACAATCATCGCGGCGGATACACTTACAGTATTTTAAAATTTAACCTTTAAAAAAAGTTTAGCAATTCACCGGCATGCGCCGAGTTACTCAAACATGATATCCTCCATAGCTTTCATATTGTGAAGTGCAACTGAATGTTCCCGTTAAGGGCCGGTTTATCCATCTCCGGGTTAACTTCCCGGTAACTATCCGCCGGATATTGCTACCCGCCGGATAAATCTTATGTACCGTTTATCAATCATATATTTATCCGTCGGATAGTTACCCGATAGCAAGATGTGGCAACGTTTGTATTGTCAACTCAGTGTGAACGTGAATTTTGAAGCGACCGTTGTGATTGGCCACTGAATGCTCTGAACAAATGAATTCCGATATTCGCAAGGCTCGGCACGAGCTCGTTATGGATATGAGGGCGTATTTCAATGTGGTGTATTTTGCTGCCGTTTAACAAAGAACTATTTCACGGTCGTATCTTAAGCATTCGTTTGGCGAAGATTGTCTCAAGCGCGAGGTTAATCTCAATTTCTTGTTTCAAAGTCGTTAAACGTATGACTTTATTAAGGGTTATTTAACGTTAGTGTAAGAAGGATACGATATCATTTCATGCCGAAGACTCAGTGGCTTTTGTGTCTGTTTCTTTCTGCTAAAAGTTCGTATCTACTCTTTCACTCGTTTTGAATGCCGTTTTCAGTGTTTAAATATTTCGTGTGAATAATTAAGGTGAAACGATATAGATATGTGAAACTCTGTGAACCCAAAAAGAATTTAAGTCCTTGAATTTACCTCTGTACGTAGCTTCTGAGTATGTTGAAATAACATGTACCTCTGGGATGTAAATAAAAATGGTAGAAATGAGCCATCTGAGACAATCGCTAAACTGATATTACTCTTTTGCCTTACATACTGAGTGGATATTTTTACGATGACCACTAGTTGAATAACTTGCTTATTGGAAATAAAACTACTTAAAATATTATTCTATCAATTCCAGTACACGATGAAAGGATTGAGGATAGGGTACCATGAAGGAAATTAATCATAGGAACCTGGTTTGATAGGGAAAGCAACAATAAATAAGTTCTCTCTTTTTGCCCACGTCAAGTGGGAATGGCGTGATGGATATTTAAGTATGCATTATAATAACAAAATGTTGATACTAAATAGGAATTACATTGAAGTGTAGTCAATAATGGCCAGCTCGTGTAATCTCTAGCAGTAGCAATGCAGTAACGAAGAGTGAACCCATATTTTAAATGAAAAACTTGAATTCATCTAAAATTAACACTGAGTTTATAATTTGCATATTTTTACCGTAGTTATGCAAATTCCACATGAAGAATTCCTGTGAATCTTTCTTAGTATTTAAAAACTCATTCACAATTCGTGAAATTTGTAGAAATGGATGGGACATTATGTTTCTTTCATATTGTATGGATAAGTTTCTAGTTTTACCCACTTTTCTATAAAAATAGTGAACATCCACCGCCTAAATGAAAAATGACATTGGTATGTATTCAGGTAGCAGTAGTTTGGTGGCAGTCATTTTTCTTCATATGTATTCATAAAGATTTCTTTATATAGTTCAGTTTATTCCATAACTAACAGAATTACTATTGGTGACAACTCAGACCAATCATTACACACAATTGTGTGGACTATTGATTAGGATAATCTTTTTCCAACAAATAATGCAAAAAGGATGGAACTTACTCTGTATAGGCTTTCCTTTTTGAATTTTGAGGGACATCAAGGAGCAAAATAAATTCCAGACTATGAGATGGTATTAGCCTCAAATGTGTGATTCCCATATTAGTGTCTGCTGTGCTTCATTCTTTTGCACAATCGATCCACAGTTGATTGTGTTGCTTTCTCATGACCCTTCTACTCATTTTTGTTTTTCAACTTCTTTGTGTCAAGGCGGTGGTCACAATGAACTGGTGAAATATGTTGAAAGTCTAATTGAAATTGTCAGGAACATTGACAATATTCATCCATCATTGCATTATTAATGAACACATCAGTGCAGGGCATCACTCTTCAAGATAAATACCGGGTTTGTAGAATTAAATTAGTACAATGTGCCACTAACACCTCAAGAATCAACTAATACACATATATATATAATAATAATAACCAATAAATACGTTATTTGTCGGAGTTTGTTTTGGCAGTAATAGACATTAAGACGTCCAGCTCTGTTTACATTCACTTTTTAGTGTTTTTACGAATCTTAAGTACTCTTAAGGACTGTTCGTTGTTAACTGAAATTAATGAATACCATCGCGGTAGTCTGAATATATAATAATTTGCCACACAAGTTCTCCGCGTCGTTTTGTTTGTTGACATATCTGACTGCCGAGCATTTGCGGGCGAAATTCGCAGTTGTTGAGGGATTGTTTAATTAGAATCATGAAGCTGGAAAGTTACATCCCTTCATGTAACGATTTGATTGCGCTAAACTAATAAAATAAAGACTTTAAATATTAAATAAACCAAAACAGTGCTCTAGAAGACCATAACGCCAATGTATTCATACCGTAAGTCAGTGACCATGAAATACCGTTACTATCGCGCATTCCCGAATTTTTCAGGGTCTTCACGATGATTTCGGCCAATTAAATCATCTTAAATCGACTTAAAAATGAACTTCGATGCTTCAAATTTATTTCGACGAAAAGCACCATGAGCATTCCATTCATTGAATATTCAAATTCCGTTTCAGTTCATAGTATTGTAAACAGGAGACATGGGAAATTTGAATGGCTATATAATTTCAAAAATTACGGTGGTTGATTTGATTGAATTTCTCTCAGAGCAGTCACACCACCTATAAATATGATTACTGAAAAAGAATTACACGAGTAAATATTAGTATTTGCGTCCAAAATAACAGTTTAAACATGCCAGGTAATTGCGGCAGACATCTTGAAAATGGGTTTATCCTCCGGATAAAAATTTATCCGGAGGAAGAAGTAGCGAGTAAATTTATTCGGTGGATAAAGCTTAAACGACGGTGGATAAACGCTTTCCTTAGGTTTATCCGCCGGATAAAATCACGTTACCCGGAAATGGATAAAACGGCCCTAAGGAAATGAGATCGGTGATGCGTTGGGTTCAGATGTGTCCTCCGGTGGATGGGTGCCGCAGGGACGGGACGAGACGTCACCGACACTTGCTTATTGCATTTGCAACTTGGAACTATAGCTATCATATTGGACTTCCGCAGATATTGTAACCAAATCATTCCGAGAAACCCTTGTCTTTATATGAAAATGTGAAGCCATAACCCTATACTACTATCTTTGTTGGATATTATCATAAAACTTAACATTATGGCTGCAAACACTACCTCTTGCAACAGGGAGGTATTTCTGACATGATAACTGAATTAACTAGCTATTCTTCACCCGATTTGTATTTTATTTTTCGGAACCGTAGATCACATGCAACTTTTGTTCCTACTCCTCGGAGACAAGTACCATGAATACATCCATTTTGGTGCAAAGTGGATACAAGACATTTTCTTGTAGGGCATGAAACTTTTTACACCCAAAAACAATGGAATTTGCTTTTCAATTGGGGATCCTTCGATGTTGAAATAGACATTTACAATTAAACGCTATTTTAAAGTATTTATATCCTACGAGTGTTTCATTCTGAGTTGCCATAGAAGTCCCCTCTTCACTACCTAAAATATAGGTTGTTCAGTGAAAGAACGTTTGGGGGTCGCGGTGTGGATGAACGAAGTGCTCTTCGGCTGCACTGAAATAGCGACCGCTAATCACTGAGATAGCTTAGTCTAGCCTTCTACTTTGAATAAGTACTGCGGTTTGTCATTGCTACATCCACAATATCGTCGCGCACATGTATGAGTGCATGTATCGGCCGAGAGGGGAGACGGCGCTCGCAAACAATACTCGGATTTTCCAATGAATAAATATCACCGCACTCCGTTTGATTGTTAACGCTGCCACTGGGATTTCCTTTTCATCAATTTCATCAATAAGCCAAAAAATTTCATAACACTGAGGATTGTGAGGAATCTTTGGGATACATTAGTGATGGAGATAGTTGCTATTTATCCTCTCTCGGTTAACTACAACGTAAGTACGTGTTTATTTCTCGCTCAGCATGAGGGGATGATGATATTTGTAACTCTACTGCACTACTCTCATTGCAAGCTTAGACATGAATCAACTATATTTGGTATGGCGTTACCTTTATGAGACTCCCTCTCTTCATCTTCACCAGGATATAGAAAGCCATCCTGAATTGCTGTTGGCGGCCAGTTAGTAGAAAAGTCATCATCATCTACTTGAGTGTTGGACGGAACTTCATTTCAATATTTGAACGTGGTTTGCATGGTCGCTTTTTAATTTAACCCCACAAGCTTCGAAATTCATCTGTCTTTTACCATATAACTCTTTTTGTATATACTTGTGTTTTGGACTTTACTTTCATTGATTTCAATTTGTTCCTCCATTGCACTCCAGTATGCAGGTGGTCTCACCTTCTTCGGCCAGTCTTCGGCGCTCATCCCTCACTGGACCATCACTGCTGAATACACTTCTTTCCTTAATGCGATTCCCTTTCGTTATATAGTTTTCTTGATGAATGTTTGAAACTTTTCCCTGATTTCTAGTGGTCTAATAACCTTTTTATTCCTAGTTTTACCAGTGAATCTTGGATATACTGAAGTGAGTCTCGTTCATGCTGATATTTGCTGCATTCAAACACTAGATGCCGAATTGACTGTTACAGGGACAGAACTCGCTTCTTACTTCTTTGATTCTTAGTATAGTCCTCTCAATTCTCTTTAAGAGTGTTGGCGGATTGCCGTGTCCTGGGCGTATTCATGCAATGTGTGTAATCTGTGTAATCTGGTATTCATTCCCATTCATACGCTCGGGAACATTCCAAAGTGGTCCACTACGATCAACGCTCTTATTCTTCTCTCCACTTTTTCACGGTTACCTCTTTCATTCTTCTTCTGGAATTGCGCCAATTTTTATTGGGATCCACGTTCCATTAGAAATACCCTATCGCACCATTTCTTCGGAAGCCTGCTCTACTCGTCTTCGGGCTCACGTACACTATCTAGTGGCTGGCCAGCGATCAATGTTAACGCACCATTGCTCGTGGAATAGCAGCATGGGGTTAATGACGATAGGCTTCTTATCTGCGCCTCCGAAAACCTGTGCATTATTCAACTATGGGGCAATCTTTCATCCCTGACTTCACAGCTACTTTCCAGGACTGGAATTGCAACGAAAGTTTGGTAAATTATCGCAAAACTGTGACGTTTAATTACCGGGCCTCTTCTACAATATCTCCTCAGACTACTGAAAACGGTTTTCACCTTGTTTCCAATGTGGTACACTTGTGGTTGAAACATCAGCATTACATCCAGGATTCATCCCTCTTATTATTTAAATTATTCGACGCGTTTCATATCCTGACCGCTTAATTTCTCTATCAGATTCCCTTTCCATTTTTTTCCGAACCAGGTGCAGACTGTTGGAGGGTTTCATTTTCATCTCACTCCCTCTTTTGGCCGTTGTTTCCGTGCATCGGCTTGCTTTACTCTCCAGCGCAGCTCGGCTATTTCCGGACCTTTGACGATGACACCGATAACTGCTTAGGCAGTGAAGTGGTGTCCTGCGAATAGTTCTTTCTTCAAGAGTTCATTTGTCGTTATGTTCCAAATCAGTGGGCCCAAAATGGAACCCTATCGAGCGACTTTCTTCGACATTTATTCATCTGAGGTTTTCTAGTAGGTCTTTTGGTGAGGCAACTCTTTATCAGACCTATCAAATTTATGGATAGGCGCTTGCGTTTGATTTCCGTGACGCAGGCTGGCACCCACTCGCTGTCAAGCGCTCCCTCAAAGTCTATGAATGTTGCCAGCTTATGTTTTTCATCTATGTTTCTCATTTCGTTTAATTCCTGTAAGGCTTCTGAGCTTCGCTCTTCTTCTTCACTCAACCTATCCCTGATCCGGGATATAATTATCTTCTCGAAGACATTTCCTAGTCCGGGATAGAGCGTTCTAGGCCGAAATAATTTTGTAATTGACGGGTCTGAAAGGGCCTTGGTCCTCTCCTTTAGTATGGTGCACTTTTTCACTATGTTTACTAAATTCTGCGTGAATTCAGTCGCCTTCTAATGCCTTCGAGCGATGGTACAAGTCTGTTGTTAACGCTGTCTCCCATTTGGATAAAATGAATATGATCGTTAAAATAGATCGTACTTTATTCCACATGCTTTGCTTTATTTGGAGAGTTGATGTAGTGGCAGCAGTTGGAGTAAGCGCCCCTTGGCCGCAGTCAGTGCGATTGCGGCCCGCTGTCCTCGCCTCAGAGTCGCCACTGCCGCATCTCTTCATCAACCGATCGCTCATTCATCCTTTTCTCCCAATTTTCAAGGCTCAATAACAGAGAAATTTCTGAATTCTCGCAAGCAGAATTTTGACATAAAATCAGTATTTGACTGCCATGCTCTAGTCAATATCATTGACGTTTCTCCTTTCTTTCGAGCGTGGCACTCTGTCCAGAACATTTCTTATTTTATTTCATTCAGTAATTCACTTTTTTCCTATTCGATTTTCATTTTGAGTGACAAATCTAAAACATCACGTTCTAGTGATAACCGTCATTGTATTTGTATTCCTCAAGAATCTAACTCGCCTACCTTCCCACGTTTAAGAATTTTCCCGTGAATCGGCAAATGTCACGCCGCTTCCCGTTCGAGTTTCGCGTTCGTTCTCTCGATGCAGTACGTAATTTCGTAAACTAGATGCTCGGTAGCCGTAAGCTCGCTGTTATTCAATGCCGTTTCAAAACGGGAAATGATGTGCCGCCCCGAAGGAAGTGGTTTATGCCGTGTTGGATTTTTTTGCCTCCGATAGGAGGATTTTTTGCTCATAACCTTCAAGGACTTAGCGCTGCGCAGAAATAAAAGTCCTCGTCGGATTCGTGTCCCAGTTTTCAGCCGAGAGGAGGATGGGACACGTAATTCGTTATGGCCGGTGAAGCGTCCATCGCGGAGGCGTCGGCGTCCGAGGCGTCGACTGCTGATTCCAATGACTCCATTGAGCATCTCATGCTTGAATGAATACGACCAGGCGCAATCGGGTGAACCTGGGAGAACCTTTTTGCGCATTCTATCTCTTTAAGGACAACCGCAATCCTTTTAGGAGTAAAAATTTTTATTTATATGTATACATAACCTTCCACAAAGCTCTATCTTGAAGACTTTGTGGCACTACATCGTCGACTCTTAAATCGAAATAATTTTACAAATGAAACGCAATAAAATTTTATTTTACAATAACTGAGTTTCAACAATTGGCTGTTGAAACCTAGTGTGTAATAAATTTTTATTGTGTATTATTTGTAAAGTTTGTCAATAATTACGTTGGTTACCTTTGGACAACAATGGTTGGACAAAAATGCTCGGTCAGACTAGTAACCAAAAATAATCATATTAGCCATTTTAAGGGAGTTTGGCTGGGGGTGAGTTATTACCAACTTGCACTATAGTGGACTTGTTACTTTCACCGACGTGCACTATTCTATTGTTAGGCTACCAATTCTACAAACCTTATTGAAATGAAGTATTATGCAACTACATGAAGGAGATACGAGTGTCATGCAGGGTTATGCGAAAAGTAATGTTAGTACTGAATGGCAGATTTTAAAGCAAGCGCGAGGGAGCAAATCCACCAATCAGCTACATTACGTGTCGGCTAGCGTCCTCCAAGGTCTCATTGGCCGCCTTTACTGTTTAACTCTGGGCCTACTCTACTGGCCCTTAGCGTTGAAAAAATATATCGTTGACCCCGACGTGATTTGAACATGCAACCTTGTGATCTGGAGTCAGACGCGCTACCGTTGCGCCACAGTCTTTTGTTATTGGTAAAACATTATGTACATTATGCATAGGGTTGTAAGGCATTGACATGGGAATATAGGGAGAGTGGCGGCGGGTGTGCAATGCGTGAGAAACAATATCAATCCACAAAGCACTGTCCAATAACAAAGCGATTGGTTATCATTAATTCTGTGGAATTATAAGGTTGGGGGATATCCGTGGAATGGTAGGAAAAAAATGATATTAAGAGCAATTTGCTATATTTAAAGGTAGAAAGAGAGATACTTGGAGATAACGGATATCAAGTTTACCAACGAGTTCCCGATTGCCTTGGTGTGTTATTCCACTCGATGAAAAAAGTGTCTCCGGAGAAGAGAAAGGAAAACCCAGGACCTATAGCGACAGTGGGAACTCTTGCATTAAGCCGCGACCATTAGCTGCCCACCCTGATTCACCATCAGCCACCATCACCTGCGCCCTTTGCCTAATATGTAAGTATCGAATTAGTCTCCGTCTCGCCAGTCTATTCCCATTTTCTCGAGTATTTCTGTTAGTTTATTCCAATTCACCCTGTCAAAGGCTTTTTCAAAATCAATGAAGCATGAGAAAACGTCCTGGTTATACTCTATGTTTATCTCTATCGAAAAACAAAGTCTAGTCAAAAACTATTTGGCAGAATATCATTTATTGGTAATTCATAAAATCTAAGTGCGTGAACTTAAAACCAATTAAATATTTAGGTATAATTAATCATTATCTATGACACAGCAATTGTGTAATTTTATTACAACGACAGATCATTCTTCAACCTAAACCTCTGATTCGAGCAAAAAATGAATAAAATAATTGCAGGGAAATTTTCAAGCCTATGTATTCGACTGCCAGCTTATTCTAATATATGGCTTCAACAGGCGTAATTTGTACTTTTACTGATGTACCAATCCCTTAATAAATATTTTTAATTAAGGCGAGATTTGTTACGAAGAAAAAAGTACTAGGTGGAAAGCTTTGACCGATGACCACAGGGACACATGTTCCCAAATGACAAGAAGGAGAAATAAAACTCCATACAAGCAATTCGTAATAAGCTTGCCCAAATCATACATTAAAGGTACATCTACATCTACGAAATACCGTGCAAGCCACCACTTGAGTGTGTGGCACGGGGTGATTCCACGCGAGGTGTGCAGCACTCATCCCAGTTCAAATCAGAACCGCGCACGTTCCTCCGAATGTCAGGCGCAGGCCAAAAGTAGTCAGGGTAACGGTACGCAGTCAGACCACAACCCAGGAGAGTGATACGTAGAGGAATATGCTACCATGCAGTACACTACTCAAGATAGAACTACTGGTTAGTATTATTTGTGCGACAAGTAAATAGCACTATAAGGTACTAATACATGCAGGAATATATCATGCCGGAGATTGCATGCGAAGTTAGTATCTATAACTTATGTTAAGATACTGAGCAGTACTGAAAAATCCTATTTAATCCAGTCAGTATCCTAGAAGTGATCCATCACAACTATTATGGTCCCTTATTGTACGTGGAAAAAATGACATCTTAAATCTATCGGTTCTGCAGTCTATTTCCTTAATCTTAAATCTTATTATGTTCCAGTGTATTACATACTCCTTACCAGGCAATGACCTCTACGATGACTGCGACGCGTATTCGATATGCAACCGTCTAATCTGGAGTCTATAGTGATAACTTTGGGTCACGGAGTTACCTCCAGCCACTTGGCATTATTAAAATTGTTCAAAGATGTCCAACAAAGTTTGCCAGATCCCAACCCTTGTGGTTTACGTTATCACTGGCATAGGATTCAGGAATTGGACTGCAAATCCGATAGGATAGATTAAAAGTGTCTTTTTTCCACGTAAAATAAGGGACCGTAATAGTTTCAATGGATTACTTCCGTAAATCCTCACTAGGAAGAGTAGATTTAATACTTGTGCTTAATATCTTACCATCGTTATAAGAAACTCACCCCGCATGAAATTTCTGGCATGATTTAGTGTCTTGTAGTATTAAAAAAGAAATGATATTAATGATTCTAACCAGTACTTATATCTTGACGAGTGTACGGCATGTTTGTCGACGTAGCACTCCCTAGTTCGATACATATATTTTTCACCACTGGCAATGATAACGGTAAAACATCAACCATCTGATCAAAGCGTATTCCATCAAGTTAGTGGAAGGTCTCTCAGCACATACTACGGGTCAAAGCACGGGACATCACACATTGACCTATTGAGCAGGTTCTATTCCCGCCATATCATATTGCCAATTGCATTACGTTTAGGAGACTCCATGGCGCAACGGTAGCGCGTCTGACTCCAGATCACAAGGTTGCATGTTCAAGTCACGTCGGGGTCAACGATATATTTTTTCAACGCTAAGGGCCAGTAGAGTAGGCCCAGAGTTAAACAGTAAAGGCGGCCAATGAGACCTTGGAGGACGCTAGCCGACACGTAATGTAGCTGATTGGTGGATTTGCTCCCTCGCGCTTGCTTTAAAATCTGCCATTCAGTACTAACATTACTTTTCGCATGACCCTGCATGACACTCGTATCTCGTTCATGTAGTTGCATAATACTTCATTTCAATAATGTTTGTAGAATTGGTAGCCTAACAATAGAATAGTGCACGTCGGTGAAAGTAACAAGTCCACTATAGTGCAAGTTGGTAATAACTCACCCCCAGCCAAACTCCCTTAAAATGGCTAATATGATTATTTTTGGTTTCCAGTCTGACCGAGCATTTTTGTCCAACCATTGTTGTCCAAAGGTAACCAACAAACAAACATTTACAAATATTGGCAAACATTTACAAATTGGTATTGACAAACTTTTACAAATAATACACAATAAAAATGTATTACCCACTAGGTTTCAACAACCAATTGTTGAAACTCAGGTATTGTAAAATAAAATTTTATTGCGTTGTATTTGTTCCACGCTTCCAAGTTCCACCTGTTCATCTTCCTGATTTTATTTAGCTTTTTGAATCTATCCTCACAATTCATCATAACCAAATTATGATCCGAATTTGCATCTGCCCCCTGAAAGCTCGGCTAGCTCTTCACACTGCTCCAAAATCTTTGTCTAACCATGTTACAGTCAATTTGGTATCTCCCAGTGTCTCCCAGTATTTTCCATGTGTACAACCTCCTCCTGCGATGGTGTTTAAACCAAGTATTCGTAACTACTTATTGTTTCTCCTACAAAATTCAACTGCCTTCTCTCCGCGATCATTTCTCGTTCCGAATCCAAACTCTCCCACTTCATACCCATCTCTCCTTCCCCCACGCAGTCGCCCAATACTATTAAATTTTTCTTTCCCGGCACTCCTCTAATCATCTCCTCTATCTGTTCATACACCCCAACCACCTCTTCCTCCCGATGATTGCTTGTGGGCATGTACACCTGGACCGATACGAAATTTCGAGGGCGTGCTTTTATTTCTACCACTAGTATCCTGTCGCTCTCCCGTTCAATATTTACTACCCTCCTCCCCAATTTTGCGTTCAATACTATGGCTACTCTACGTTGACTCTCAACCCCACCACTGTAGATTGCCCTGTAGCTGTCCCTCCAGTATTCCCCGCTGTCCTTCCATCTCACCTTGCACAGCCCCAAGGCATCCATTTTCCCTCTATCCATTTCTCGTTTAATATTTCCCAGCTTTCCAGCCCTCATCATGGTCCTAGGTACGAGCCACAAATGCAAAGATTGAAGGCGTCAATCTTGTTACTTGAGAATTTTTGATGCCTAAAGAGTGACTTGGGGATCCGTTTGTGGGAAACGCACCCAAAATTGCTTCGATAAGTAACGATGTCCACTCTGTCGAAAGGGAATGAGTTGCCAGCGAATAGGAGAACCGTGAGGGAATTTAGCTTTTGCAGACATTCCACGCCGACAGAAGTAAGGGCGTATATTAATGTGACATTCGAACGACATTTCACCAATCCCTTAAAACAGCTTGAATTTATTTTTCGTGTAACTTTTCCTGGGTGCGTTAAGTTTTGAAAACCATTTGGAGATAAAAAAATTTGACACTGTTTGTTTTTTTCCTCGCGAGGAAGGAAAACAAATACGAGGAGAAGAACATTCTACAGATTAAGATAATCCGGAATCACTTGAGCCGTGATGAAATCGTGATGACTAATTTTCTGCACCCTTCTATTACCACACAAAATGTTTCTAAAATATTGTTAAACATTCTACGGTGCGCCACTTTTAAAGGTATTAACAATTTACGACTTATTCTTCGGCAGAGATTATTTAAAGGATAATGAGAAATAAAGTTGAGATCAAATGTATAATTACTGTTCATTATATTTCCAGAAAATATAAAAAAAATATTGCGACTCCTTTACAATTATGTGCGTTTAATTTCAGAGGTATTTCATCATCTTGGAGTCAATACAGAAGGATTCGTGCCGGAAACTAACAGCAAACTAATTTGTAATTTATTGCCGCTAAGTCGTTAACTTTGTCACGCAGTCGTTTATATTGCGAAATAATTGCCCGACCTCTTAAAGATTTGTTTTAATGTGGAACTATATTTGAACGTGAAATTCAGTCATAGGACATGCGTAGCCCCGTTTATTTCCCTTCCATCCCTTCCCTCAACCTTCCAGTCCCCCTTAGCTGTTGACCCAAAAGAACTCTAGTCAAGTGAGCACTCGTCATAGAAAGGGGGAGGAAACGAATATAGGTAAATAAGTGGGACTTCGAAAGAGACAAGTCCTCGTCAGCAATATTTAATTGTGGGTTGATGTGCGTTATTTCATTTCACCCTGAGTTCACGGGCGACGGCTCTACGAAATACGAAAAGCGCCATCCGTATCCATAATTTTTGTGGGTGATTGAAGTCGATTACTTCTAAAAAATGTTTCCCATGTCGGATCTATTTCCCCTTCCAGCCAAGTGCTAAAACTCTTTCTGTGGATGTGAAAGATGTCATCTAATTTAAAACGTAAGAAGTAGCCATGGAATTGAAACATCCTCGAAGTATTCCACAAGTATGAATATTGGTAACCTGACGTCAAACGGAGTTCTATTTAAAAAGTTTCTCAACATAGACTAAATTTCATAGGCCCGTAGTCCGAGAACAAAAAAGTTTTGTTCTTCATTTGATTTTGAAGACGAGGCGTGGCAGAATATTTATCGTTAAACCCCGGTACTTTCGACTTTATTCTCATCTGAATTTATCTCTCATTAATCTGGTCTTCATTTAATCCAACATGGCAGCCAGTGAGATGACACGTACTTCACTCGCTCCGATGATTTTCAGTGTTTCTGTGTGCTCCCCTTTTGGTGCTTTTATCCGCCCGTGTGTGTGCTGTTTTGTCCTGTGAAAACTCTTTGTTAGTGGTGCATCCTCTTCATCAAAATACCCTGAGCAATAGAAGATATAGTTTCTCTGCCTACGCTTCTTGCGGTCTGTCACCCGTCTGCCTTCGTCTACCGGTCTCACCATCGCCCAGGTCCCGGATTTCCCCTGGGCCCTCATTGGCCGCATCGATGCCCTACCCCCGGTGTGGGATCATCATCCATCTCCTCGTGCTACTTTTTGGTGATGTCAGCCTCAACCCTGGCCCTTCCAGTAACTCAAAAAATATTTATTATCAAAATGTTAGAAGCGTTAAGAACTAGTTATCCATTTGTAGCTCCCATAACCATGAACTCTTACAATTTGACATCATTGTCATAACAGAGACATGGCTTACTCCTTCTGTTTGTTACGGTGAGCTATCTTTCTCGAGCTGTCATTGCGTTTTCCGCCGTCATCGACCCTCCAGAGGAGGTGGTGTCCTTCTTGCCATTACATTAGTGCTCCCCTCGAAACGTACAAAGGACCTAGAAACCGACTGTGAAATTGTGGTGTGAGATTTTTCTGTCGCACCGCAAGCGAAATAAAATATTAGTTCGCTATTTTTATCGCCCTCCTTCCAGTGATGTTTCTGTCCTGGAAAGCGGGCTGTGAATTTTGGACCGGTGATTCTGGACGGTGACTTTAATTTGTCCATCCGCTTGGATTTCCCTACGATTGGCCATCCAATCAATGCTCATGACCGCTATTTTTATGAACATTTTATCAATGGCCTCCACATGTCTCAACATAATCTTCAAGCCACTCGTGACCAGGCAACGCTGAACTTTCTCCTGGACGAAAGTTTCCTGGAAGGAAGTCAACCGCTGCCTCGACCTATCCCCTGGAGTGTACTAAACCCTTTGTCTCCGAATGATGGCGTGGATTTTCTCTACTCGATTCTGGAGAGTGTAATCAAAGACTTCATTCCTTTTGTGCAACCCAAGGCAAAGGCCGTTTTCGAACTTGGCAAAGGCATAGTTAACTTGCTATCAAGTTATCTTGATTCATAGGCGGACAGAGTGAAATCCTTACTTGACACTTTCGTAGCCGTTCTACGATGGAAGAGACATCATGCGGCCTTCATCTTGTAAAACATACTAAAAGCGCCATCCGTGTCCATAATTTTTGTGGGTGATTGAAGTCGATTACTTCTAAAAAATGTTTCCCATCCTTATGCGACAAATTAAAAGGGAATATTATTTTTTAAATCTTGTTGCTTATGAATAAGTGGACGACATATCGCTCACTGTATTTCATCACAGTCAACGTCTTTTTGTACAAAAAGGCATTATAATATTTTTTGCCTATATAAAAAACACGTAACAATATATTATTGTATTACACTCCGAACAAACTGCCTACATTCTTCGACTGTTGACTGATAAAACACGCGCGTTGTAATTAACATAATTAAGTTGAAAACAAATTATATTTACTCTAATGGTATATTGTCCTCTTTCTTTGATGAATGCAGTAAAAACCTCTCCAATGCTCTATGTTATTAACAATTATGATGTTTGTTAGCTAAAACTAATGCTGCCAATGAAATTATGGCTACCTGAGAGTACTTTCCATCGGACCATAATTATTTCAACGAGATAATATTTTTTCCTTCCAGAGCAAAGAAAACAGAATTTGTAGTTTCAATGATGTAAACAAGGACGGAGCATCTACAATGAATGGAATTATTCACAGAACTATTCGGTACCAAATCTTTTATCAGTATATTTACATTTGAAAAGTCTTTACATATAGCAAATTCATCAATTTTTCCGAAATAAATTTATGAGTATCACACACGTATACGTAGTAATGATAAAATCGTATCCATTTGAAAGTTTCTTCTCTTCTATTTTCCATACAAGCCCATATTACCACACCCCGAGTTCTAACTTAATACATAGTAAGCATAACAAGTCTGCTTTTTCATTTACTTCGTTTCTTGACTAGATATTTAGACAATATGGCGTCTGCGGTCACTTGAATTTGACGCCATATCCGCCCAATGAATTCTAGGTTCCAAGGAAGATTGCTTGATTTGCCAAGTTCGAAAACGGCCAAAAAATCCCCCCCTTATTTTAAGCCGGGCAAATACTCATTCTAGAGAGCAAAAAACGTGCATGGCTCCTTCACAAGGCTTTTCTCAATGTGAACACGCGTCCCTCTTTTTCTG
The DNA here is from genome assembly GCA_963169105.1 of Ceriagrion tenellum. NCBI lineage: Eukaryota > Metazoa > Arthropoda > Insecta > Odonata > Coenagrionidae > Ceriagrion > Ceriagrion tenellum. The sequence continues at coordinate 8,891,642 of OY720638.1, read as the reverse complement.
GCCTGCGCCGTTTCTCAAAAATCTCTCATTCTACGTGATCATGAAGAATATGTGTTGACCATTTCCCTCTCCATTTCCTCCTCCCCAAAAAAATTCAGGTCCTTTGTGAACCAACAGCAAAATTGTCGCAATATCTCGGATAAATTTCATATGGCAATAGTGCGGTCATCATGTTTGGAGCAGGATTGACTGCCTGAACAGGAGGCTGTGGGAATTCTGTTTAGGTATAGGAGCAGAATTCGTAGATCTTCGGCCGGTGCTCGGATCATGCCGGGCTCTCCTCAACCGTTCTGGGGTGCATTACTCCGCTCAGGCGTCAGAACGGGTGGCTCGTAGGATTATCGAGCATTGTGGGTATTTTTTAGGCTAGAGGGTAGGTCATTCAGTGGGATTCAAAAGTAACCCGATAACAGCCTCCGAGTAAATCCGAGTAACGTTAAACTTCATTGCCGAAACAACTTATGAGAAGCACAAATTAATACATGTTACCCCCCTATCGAATATAATTCCAACACGCGCTCTCTAGATAACTGCGAAACTTCAAAGAAAAACTCACTTCTCAGTGGATTCAGAGAACATCAAAGAGTAAATACACAAAATTACAGAAAACAGCGTACCGACAATCATCGAGCTAAATGTGACATAAATTTAGTAATAGTTAATTTCCGTAGCGTAAAGAACAAACGTGCCGAAGTTGAGCATATATTTGAAAGCGCAGATATAGTATTGGAACAGAAAGCTGGCTTTCAGAGGCTATTAGCAATAGCGACGTTTTTTCAACTGGATGTAAAATCTTTAGACGGGATAGACCAGATAGGGCTGGCGGCGGAGTATTTTTAGCAGTTAAATCGCATTTGAATAGTTCCGAACACAAATTAGACGACAATGAAATAGAGAGCGTATGGTGTACTATCGAGCAACAAAACAATAGAAATATACATATATGTTCATTTTACAGACCACCAGATTCTAAAACAGACGTTATGTACAAATTAGAAACTCAGTTATCATCATTTACCTCGAGAGATAACAAAAGCGTAATAATTATCGGTGGAGATTTCAACCTCCCGGCGATAAATAGGAAAACCATTAGCGTTGAAAAAAGTACAAGGAAGCGTGATATAAGTGATGCTTTAATTAATATACTTTCACACCATTCTCTTACTCAAGTTGTAAACGAAACTACGAGAGATAATAAAACATTAGATCTTTTAGCTATTAGTCACCCTACTATTATTAAACACGTCGATATCCACGAAGGCATAAGTGATCATAAAGTAATTTTTGTGACTTTGAAAACAACGGTAGAGCCCACTGTAAAATCTAAACGGAAAGTCTACTTATTTGAAAAATGTGATAACATAAAATGTGTAGAGATGTTAGAAGCCTCATTCACGAAATTCGTAGCCTCAATGAAAGGCGAGAGCACCGAAGAATCATGGAAATATTTTCTGGAAATAATACGTAAAGGAATCGATAAATATATTCCTCACAAATTCAAACGAGATAGTAACGAACCTCGTTGGTATAACCACGAAGTACGGCGAGAGCGCAGGAGACAAAGGAAATTACACAACCTAGAGAAAAATTCTATTAAGTCTTGTAACAAAACAATGGAACTTGCGGCGAGAGAAATTAACGTTGCCCAACGCTCAAAAACGAATAAAATCATGCGCACTAGTTTACGAAACTTCAAGAAAAAAATCCTAGGTGAATTACCATATGAAAACCCCAAGTCATTCTGGTCTTACGCGAGAGAGCTCCAGGGCGAATCTTCGAAAGTAGAGTTCTTATTGGATACAAACGGCAAAATGGTCACCAACAGCATCGATGAAGCCAACTTATTAAACCACTACTTCGAAAGTGTATTTACTAAGGATGACAAAATACACCATCTGGACATTCCGGACGTTAACGAGCCAATGGCGGACATAACAATCCAGCGTGATGGAATAATTAAACAACTGCGTTCGATTAAAAGTAACAAGTCCCCAGGTCCAGAAGGAATACCTTCACGCGTGCTCAAGGAGTAAGCGCCACAGATTGTACCATTCTTAGAAATTATATTTAGCAAATCATTATCCGAAGGCAAGGTGCCCCAAGACTGGAAATAGTCAATGTCACACCGATATTTAAAAAAGGAAATAGAAATGACCCAGGAAATTACCGACTTATATCGTTAACATCGCTTTAATGCAAGATCCTCGAACACATTGTCGTTAGCAATATTATGGCACTCCTGGATAATTTTAACCTCTTACGCAGCAGTCAGCATGGCTTCCGTAAGGGCAGGTCATGTGAAACACGGCTTGCGCTCCTTCTTAATTATATCCTAAAAACAGGTGGATGGAATAAGCAAATCGACGCGATATTCCTAGATTTTAAGAAGGCATTCGATAAGGTCCCTCACAGAAAAACTCATTTATGAATTGTATTCATGCGGAGTTAATAAAAAAAATAGTGAACTGGATAAGGGATTTTTTTCAGTTATCGAAAACAAAAAGTAGTTATTGATGGTTTTAGCTCTGATATGGTCGAAGTCACATCCAGTGTTGCTCAAGGAAGCGTGATCGGGCCTATTTTATTCATTATTTATATTAATGGCCTAAGTTCTCGAATTAGTGGTAAAATAAGATTACGATTAAGATTAAGAAGACGATACAGTAATCTACCGTGAAATAAGCGAAGACGCGGACTTTGAAGTTCTGTCATCTGACCTTAACAACGTTCATTCGTGGTGCCAGGAGCGGGTTTTAGAATTAAATATCAGTAAATGCACCACCGTTCACTTCCCAAAAAAGTCATCACACAAAAGCCATACCTACACCGTGGGTGGAGTAAACATAAACTCTTCAAATACAGTAAAATATGTTGGAACTTCCTTAACTTCAGATGGGGGGGGGACGTGGGGATTACACATACAGAACATATGTGGCGCAGCGTTAAAGAAACTAGGATTTGTTAAACGTATAATTGGAAGGTCCTCGGATGAAAAAGTCAAAGAGAGATGCTACTTCGCTCCGGTTAGGACACACCTCAAATACGCCGCGAGCATTTGGGACCCTGGTCATAAAGATTTAACCAAAAAAATTAATAAAATACAAAGGAAAGCAACGCGCTTCATTAAAAACTGTTACGAGCGAACATATAGTGTCTCACAACTTTGAGTAAGTCGAGACAGAAGAGAACTGAATCGGACTTATGGTAAAAGACCTGGGCAGAAGTGTTCAAATTAATATAGGAGGAACAAATTATTGAAACTTGTCACATGTATGAACAACCTAACGCATACAAAGATATCATACAAAGGGAAAAATTTAGCAAAAAAATGTGCTCTTCTTAGATGGTAGCCAGCGTTGAGTAGTGGAACAGAGAATCATATTATTTCATGAAGATGCCAAGTCGGCCATAATAGACCGATATAAGTCCGGAAAGGGGAAACCACTCCATTTGAGATCCTTTTGGATATTCCTTGTCCGAATGCCAGGATTGAGCAACTAATGAAGCAGTCACGATTTAAACATTCAGGAGTAATAGTCCCCCATTCGGATCTCTGGAAGGGGACAGGGGGCAGGGGAGGAAGGCTACTAGGGGAAAAAATTGCGGTTTGTGTGGAATCGCAACATGGAATGTGTGATCTTTGAGAAGGATTGGAAAATTGGAAAATTTAAAACTAGAAATGAACCGAATGAAAGTAGATATCATGGGGATAAGTGAAATCAGGTGGCCTAATAATGGGGACTTCTGGAATGGGGAGAATGGTTTTGATTCGGGTTTGTATGCCTAAGTCAAGTTTACCCAGACAAACAGGTAGAAGATGGTAGACTACGAGGCCGGGCGGTTGAAAACTCTATCAAGGTACTGCACGCTCTCCAGCCATAGCAGAGCGGCTCCCTCCCCAGTCCACGTTATTTATTTACATTTTATATTTGCATTGCATGTTTCCTTTTCCGCGGACTACAACCTTGGCGTGGTGGAAGTGGTGGCGCGTTCCAGTGACCTCCAAGAGCTGGGCTGGCGGGAGTAATTTATAATGCTCCCGGTAGGGTCACCCTTGCCAGGCAGGTCGAAGGGTAGGAGCCAGACGAAAGGTAGTCCCGTGATGGTGTCACGTGAAAAACACTGCTGGCATGCGAGGGTGGAAGTACCCTCCCGGCTATTTACTACCCTGAAAAATGAATGTCACTCAGAGAGAACTGAATCCTGGCAATTACGGGACGGCACCCAATGGGACGAGTGTCGGGTCCGGCATAGGGGGAGGCAAGGCCCCCGAGGTCGTCATCACACGAAGTCCTTGCACAACACAGTCATCACAGGATACAAGGACCAAGGAAGATAAGAAGAAAAGGAAGTAGAAATGGAAGGTACCAATAAAAATAGGGACTTAATGATAGGAAAATGATGAGAGCTGGGAAATATAAAACGGGAAATGGATAGAGGGAAAATGGATGCCTTGGGGCTGTGCGAGGTGAGATGGAAGGACAGCGGGGAATACTGGAGGGATAGCTACAGGGCAATCTATAGTGGTGGGGTTGAGAGTCAACGTAGAGTAGCCGTAGTATTGAACGCAAAATTGGGGAGGAGGGTAGTAAATATTTAACGGGAGAGCGACAGGATACTAGTGGTAGAAATAAAAGCACGCCCTCGAAATTTCGTATTGGTCCAGGTGTACATGCCCACAAGCAATCATCGGGAGGAAGAGGTGGTTGGGGTGTATGAACAGATAGAGGAGATGATTAGAGGAGTGCCGGGAAAGAAAAATTTAATAGTATTGGGCGACTGCGTGGGGGAAGGAGAGATGGGTATGAAGTGGGAGAGTTTGGATTCGGAACGAGAAATGATCGCGGAGAGAAGGCAGTTGAATTTTGTAGGAGAAACAATAAGTAGTTACGAATACTTGGTTTAAACACCATCGCAGGAGGAGGTTGTACACATGGAAAATACTGGGAGACACTGGGAGATACCAAATTGACTGTAACATGGTTAGACAAAGATTTTGGAGCAGTGTGAAGAGCTAGCCGAGCTTTCAGGGGGCAGATGCAAATTCGGATCATAATTTGGTTATGATGAATTGTGAGGATAGATTCAAAAAGCTAAATAAAATCAGGAAGATGAACAGGTGGAACTTGGGAGCGTTGAAAGGTGACAAAAGGAGGGAATACCAAGAGAAAGTGGGTGAGAACACAGGCGAAACCAAAGAAGTAGGAACAATCGAGGAAAAGTGGGAGAATATAAAAACAAGCATTGTAAGAGCGGCCGAGAAAACAATAGGATCAGTGGAAATGAGGACGGTAGATAAGCTGTGGGTTACGGAAGAAATGATTAGGAAAATGGAGAAGAGAAGGAATTTGAAAAACGTCAACACCGGCATAGGTAAGGCGAAATACAAGAAGTTAAATAATTAACTGCGGCGAATAACCAATTGGGCGAAGGAAAATTGGTATAAAAGGCAATGCGAGGACATGAAGTGACTGCAAAAGGAAGGGGATGTGGGTGCATTGTTCGCTAGAGTACAATTGCTCTAGGGAGGTAAGCGAGGACAAACGGTACCAAAGATAAAGGAAAAGGGAGGTAGAGTTTTAATCGAGTAGAAAGATATTCAAGAAAGATGTCGAGAATATGTGGAGAAGCTATATGACAGCGATAGTAGACCAACTTCTACAAATATAGAGGATAGGGAACCCTAGATGAAGATAACCTCGGACTAATGATTCTGGACAGTGAAATCGAGAAAGCATTGAAAGAGATGACGGCAATATCTGTAGAAGTAGATAATATACCTTCGAAGCTGCTAATGAGTTTAGGAAGTAAAGGCAGGCAAGCTTCTTTCGAACTTATACGTAGGATCCACGAGGAAGGAGTATGGCCTGAGTACTTCATAAAAACAGTATTGATTTCTACCCTGAAAAAGTAGAACGCATCAGAATGCGAGGACTATTAAACAATTATTTTGATCTCACACGTAGGCAAAGTTTTACTTCAAATAATCAATAGAAGTTTATAGAGTAAGGCCTATTACTACTTGGGCGACGACCAGTTTTGGTTCCGGAAGGGACGGTCAACTCGGGATGCGATTGCGGTGATGAGAAAACTCATGTAAAGAAACAAAATATCAGGACGTTTTTGTATGCTTTATTGATTTTGAAAATGCATTTGACAGGGTGACTTGGAATAAACTAACAGAAATACTCGAGAAAATGGGAATCGACTGGCGAGACGGAGCCAATCCGATACTTATATATGACTCAAAGGGCGCTGTAAGAGTGGCTCTTGGTGAATCAGGATGGGCAACTATAGGTCGAGGAGTAATGCAACGGTGTCCATTTTCACCATTGCTTTTCAGCACTTACGCTGAGGAAATGGTAAGACAAGCATGGGAAGAACTTGAGGTTGGAATCACAGTGGGAGGGCATCTGATAAAGTCGGTTACATTTGCGGACGGTCAGGCGTTGGTTGGGGTATAAGGGGTAGGATGCGAACACACAGCCTCTCCTACTCAAAAGCCAACCTCACCTGCATGAGTGGTGTTGATCAACTGCACCCGGTGTACCCTGCTTCGCGAACGAGGAAATGGCGACCGAGGGACATCCGGGATAAGAAGTCGCCCTCTACCAAGTGCCAACGGCCTCTTCGGAGGGCGGAAGAGCGGGTAGAGGAATAGGACAACCCATGTCCTTGGGGCGAGAAATCACCCCTAAAGGCGGAGGAACCTCCTAAAGGCCAACGGCACGGGATGTGGAATGTGTAGGGGACTACCACATTAAAGATCCATGAGGATACCCATTGTAACGGCAGTTACACACTTTGTTGAAAATGGAGCAACGTGCTTTAGTAAAATATTCCGGAGTAATAGTCCCCCATTCGAATCTCCGGGAGGGGACTGCTCGAGCGCTGACCTCTATCAAGAAGAAAACAGCTAAATTATATAGGAGAATAGCCACCTGGAATGTACGCACTCTGTTGCAAAATGGCAAACTTGAAAATCTGAAGTTTGAAATGAACAGAATGAAGATTCAACTTCTGGGGATAGCAGAAATGAGGTGGCCCCAGGATGGCGATTTTTGGAGTGGTGAATACAGAATGATTCATACGGGCACAATCGAAGGCAACCCCGGACAAGGGGGTGTGGGAATAATGTTAAATAAAGAATTAGGGCAAAGAGTAAAGGGATATATACAAGGAGATGGAAGGTATATCTTAGTCAAACTTGAAACCAAGCCAGTGGACACGGTTATAATTCAAGTGCATATGCCCACAACCAATCATGATGACGAATTGGTGGAGAACATATACGATAGGTTAAATACATTGATCTGTGATATAAAGGCTAGTGAGAACCTCATAATTATGGGAGACTGGAATGCTGTGGTGGGAGAGGGATATGAAGGAACCGTCGTAGGATCATACGGTTTGGGAGTAAGGAATCAAAGAGGTGATCGACTCGTGGAGTTTTGTGCCAGGAACAAACTCACCATTGCTAATACTATGTTTCAACAGCATCCTCGGCGAAGATATACTTGGAAAGCACCTGGCGTCCAAAAGCGTTTCCAAATTGATTTTATGCTAGCCAGGGAAAGATATAAAAATCAAGTTAAGAACTGCAGAAGCTATTCTAGTCCTGATATTGACAGCGATCACAATATAGTCATTTGTGATTCCGTCTTGAAATTGAAAAGACTCAAAAATAAGAAAATGATCAAATGGAACCTGCCAAAGCTCAAAGATGAAATATGTAGAAATAAGTTCAAAGAAGAGTCCGATCGATGCATGGATGAATTACAACAAGAAAATTACACTAATGTAAACTGGGATGGTATAAAAAATACATTGATTAAGGCAGTAGAAAAAGTATTGGGAAAGAGAGGACCAGAAGCCAGAAAGAAATGGGTTACAGAGGAAATATTGAGCCTAATGGAAAAAAGAAGAGACCTCAAGAATGATGAAACCGATGACGGAAAACGCCTCTATAGAGCTGTGAGGAATGAGAGCAATAGAAAATGCAAGCGAGCAAAGGAAACTTTTCTTGAGGAGAGATGTAAAGGAGTCGAACAGATGATGGAGAATGGGAATGTGGAATCCGCATATTCATCCATTAAAGCATTTTTTGGTCAGAAGAAAATAAAGGGATGTGCGATAGAAGCAGAAAATGGAAAGCTCTTGTACGAATCAGACAAAGTAGCAAAACGTTGGAAAGAATACCTCGAGAAATTATATGGAGATGAAATTCTAACCAAGTTGAAGATGACAACAGAGGTGACTCAATTATGAGATCCGAATTTAACTTATCAGTTACAAAACTAAGAGAGCAAAAAGCCCCAGGCATCGACAACCTGCCGGCAGAACTGATCAAAGCAGCGGGTGAACAGACCTCAGACACCCTCTACCATCTTGTCCAGACGATGTACGAAACAGGAAATCTTCCAGATGATTTCAAAAAATGCATCATTGTCCCCCTGCCGAAAAAGAATTCGGCGAAAAAATGTGAACAATACCGCACCCTAAGTCTAGTCACGCATGCTTCCAAAATACTTACATCCATCATACTGAAGAGAGTTGAACCTAAAATTGACGCACTCTTATCCAATGATCAATTTGGATTTAGAAAAGGAAGAGGGACACGCGAAGCTATTCTCTCGCTCAGAACCATAATGGAAAAACGACTGAGAAAGAACAAAGACACATTTGTGGCCTTCATAGACTTAGAAAAGGCGTTTGACAAGGTTCGTTGGGCACCAATGTTCCAAATGCTGAAAGAAGCAGGAATTAAATACAAGGACAGGAGAGTAATCTGGAACCTATATGAAGAGGAAAAGGCAGTGGTGCGCTGTGGAGACCATGTGCAGGAAGCAACTATAAGGCAAGGGGTAAGACAAGGATGCTCCCTATCACCGATTCTCTTCAATTACTACATACAGAGAGCTCTAGATGAGATGAGAGAAAAGGTAGGGGAGCTAGGTGGCGTCAAGATTCATGGAGAAAAACTGGATATGATGAGGTTCGCTGATGATATTGCATTACTGGCTGAGAGCGAAAAGGATCTGAGTGAGGTACTTGAGGCAATGGAGGACATCCTAACAGCAGGATATAATATGAACATTAATGTAGATAAGGCCAAAGTACTTAAGGTTAGAAAGTATGGGGGACAAGCTAAAGTGTACTTAAGGGACAGGCGATTAGAGAACGTAGAGGAGTTTACCTACCTGGGAAGCAAAATAACAGCCGATGGAAGGAGCAAAAGAGACTTATTAAGTAGAATTCACCAGGCAAAGAAGGCGTTTTATCAAAAAGGGAAACTCCTAACATCCAGAAATATCTGCCTAGAACTAAGAAAACGCCTTCTTCAAACTTATATGTGGAGCATATTTTTATATGGCAGTGAGACCTGGACGTTGGGCAAGGCAGAAGAGAGGAGGGTGGAAGCATTCCAGATGTGGTGTTTCAGAAGGATGTTAAAGACTCCCTGGGTGGACAAAATCAGTAACGAGGAGGTTCTCAAACGTGTGGGGGAGTCTCCTTGTCTGCTGAAACTACTGAAAAAGAGAAGAAATATCTGAATCGGGCACCAACTAAGGCACGAAACATTGCTGGCCACCATCTTAGAAGGCACTGTAGAGGGAGCCAACTGCCGAGGCAGGCCTAGGTTGGAGTTTATGGGCCAAATAATGAAGGAGTTAGGCTGCTCCACTTATGTGCAGTTGAAAAGAATGGCACAGGACCGAAGAGTATGGAGAACTGCCGCCAACCAACCTTTGGGTTGATGACTTAAGAAGAAGAAGAAGAAGGCGTTGGTTAGTGGATCTTCGGAGGGACTGCGAGCTTTGGTAGATGATTTAGAAATGCAGTGCAGGACATTCGGATTGAAGATAAACCAGAAGAACACAAAAGTAATGAGATTCTCTAGGATTAAGATAGCGAGGCTTGTGATTAAATTTGGAGAACACAAACTCGAGCAAGTAGACCAGTTTAATTATTTAGGTGCACGCTAGAAGAAAACGGACATAGTAGCAAAGACATACGGAAAAGAATAGAGGTGGCTAAGGAGGCATTTAGTAATAGAGGGCAGCTGAAGACGGGGACCTTAGGTAAGGATGTGAAGAAGAGACTGGTGAAGAGCTTGATATGGAGCGTAGCGTTGTATGGGGCGGAAATGTGGACCCTGAGAAAGGAGGACGAGAATAGGCTGCAGGCATTTGAGATGTGGGTGTGGAGAAGGATGGAGAAGGTGTGGTGGACGGAGAGGAACACTAACGAGGAAGTGCTTGAGATTATGGGTGAGGGAAGGAAACTTCTGAATGAAATCCGGGATAGGCAGAGCAGGTGGCTGAAGATTGTAATAAAGGGAGATGGGTTACTGAAGAGTTTGATGGAGTGAAGGATGTTGGGCAAGTGGGGAAGGGGAAGAAAGGTTTCAAAGAATAGGTTTCATGGACGGGATGAAGACGGGTAGATCGTATGCAGAGGCGCAAAAATATATACTAGAAGGAGAGATGCTTCAGAATGTGTGGAAAACCGGAAGGAGATTCTGTTACATTCAACAAAACATTTTACCGGTAGAATACATGTAAAAAATGGTGAACCGATATGGCCATCATTGCTACTTGACCTATTTCAGCTTCTCAAATTCACCTCAATGGAGTGATACAAGTTGTACAATTCCGTAATGATTCATAATTAAAGCTCTGCTTAGAAATCTAGCACATCCTAAGCTCTCATATATTTTATCGCTTTTTCAGAAAATCATTTCAGCCAAGCAATTATTTCATGAAAATTATACAAAAGAATTACCAAAACACCGCGGAAGCGAATAGCAACCACATATCACTCCTCTGCCGCAGAACCAGTACATGAAGGCGAGCTTTCACATGATATGGCACATGTGCATAACATGTGCCATGTCATGTTAAGTGTAAATAAATCACTTGGCAATTCACTAATTACCTCCAAGTAATTCAAGCGGTAAACATGATGTTACGCCAAAGTTAAGAATTCCAACACGCACCAAGCTTTCAAACTGCTAGAGAAAACAACACACGTATAATATACCATCTCTCCGGAACATAAACAGCAACACATCATAACACTGACGTAAATACATATTTCATTGTTGCACTTTTTAATGAAGAATTGCTATCCAAAGAGACTATTGACATGTGTAAGAAACTATGTACTTCATGATAAATATTCACCTGATTATTACACTCTAATTTTTGACGAACATTAAATACCGCTTAATTTTAACAAAATTTCACTCTGCCATTCCTGCCATTATTAACTTGCAAGAGTGATGCCATGACGTGAAAGAATTACATCCCTAGAACCGCTTGAACGTTTAAGGCGACGCACAGTGGGCTGCAATCGAAAAAAGCTGGACAAAATTCCAAAATGGCTTTTTTTGGAGATAGAATCATGAAACTTGGTACAAATACTTACAATTGATTGACAACCAAGGAATGGCATGTCATTAGTCATGTTCTTTCGCCGTTGCTGAGATATAGGGGCTCAAACATAACCAAAACTCCAAAATTACACCCGACTTCAGTTTTCTACGAAAATCTTCCTGTTTAAGTTGAGGGTGACGTGTGGGAGGAATTTGGTCGGGTAAAAAACTACTAGGTCTGTTAACACCACTCTTTTACTTTACTGTGCTTAAATTTGGGAGTTTTTTTTCCAAAATTTAGGTGATATTACATTACAAAATGGTGGTCTCGGTGTAAAATATCTCGACTTAAACTCCATGAGCAAGTAATAGAGGCGAGGACTACGACTGTAATTGATTAGAAAGAGTTCTTGTACAATTATTTTTGCAGGAGGTTGAATATAGAATCAAATTCCAATGCCAAAATAGCTGTCCAGGATTATACGCGCAAGGGATTTTTTTCTGTACTTGAAACGGTGGGAAGAAAGCTCCCGCAATAACGAGAGGTTTCTGATTAAAAACCAAAATTGTCTGAATGAGTGCATGGATTTGCTAAAATTGTAATGATGTTTTCACCAAGTACATCGAGAAAAGGTAATGTGCTATTTTGGATTATTATATTTTAATAGTCTCTTTACCACACAATTAATCACTTTAAGCCTTGAATTTCATAATTTTGATGAAATTTCTATAGGAGCACCCGGAAGACCAGAAAAAGACTTACGTTTTATTTAAAAGAACTAGAAAACATAAAATTGAATCTCTTAGGACATCTGCCTCCACTGCCGAGCTTACGTTAGCAGCCTCTATGAGTTTGATGGAGGAAGGAGATATTGCGGCTGCTAAATTAGTGACTGAAATCACAGCCACAACACCTACTAGGACCAAGAGAGTCGCGTCCAAATGGCGGAAGAGTGATGTAATTCAATTAAAGAGATCTTCAGAGAAGGCTCTGTCTCTGATGATTTCTACAGAGCTGACCAAGAGTCAGAACAAAAACCTGAGAAGCACAGCTTTAAGCCATCGACATAATGTATATCCAAGCTATGAGCGCGAACGAAGAGCTAAAAGTGCGGCATTTCCGGAAGACATAATTGTAGCCGAGAGTATGTGCGAGGTGAAACTGCAAGCTCTCATGAACCACACTGCCTTGAGAATCCTGGCATGCATCTCCACCTACCACCCATCCGGAGATGAAACCAAATGCACATTTATTTGCAAGTATGGTTTCGATAGCAGTTCGGGCCACTCGCAATATTAAAGAAATTGGGCAAGGAGGGGATGGTTCTGATAATTTTGTGTTTATTAGTGCTACAGTTCCGCTTTGCTTGATAGATTATGCTACATGTAATACTTTCCATACTTAGCTCTTTTCTCTTTGTTTTCCTAACATATCCATTCGTAAATGTTGCACTGATCCCTATTTATCTTAATTTTAGGTGAGATAATCTGGAAAAAATCCTCTTCCTTCTTCAACGAAGTTTTGCCGGCCCATTTGCCTTCAGTGGACCCAGGAGACGAAGAAAATTCCAAAGACCGATAAAAACGACCTACAAAAACAGATTGAAGGCTTCAAGACAATGAAATTTGGAAATTACTTTGTAAAATTTTCCTTCCTCCTGACAATGATAAACGGAAAAGTAATATTACAGTCAATAGAAATTTCATTTCATTAAACTAACTACATAACTAAATAAAATTTTTTCAGGTATGCAATGCTATAGCTGAGAGCGGAGACATGAGGTGCTACATTTGTGGGGCCAAATCGTCGGAGATGAATAATCTAGAGGACATGAAATATCGTGTTGCTACCGGGATAATGTATTCTTTTGGTTTTCCGTCTCTGCACTGCTATATACGATTTTTGGAGTGTATATTGCTTTGTCTTATCGCCTAGAGTTTAAACAATGGCAGGTAGGATATCATCATCATTTCAAAAGTACACATAGGTTTTTGTCTGAGATAATGATGAACTTTTTCAAAAATTCAAAAGTTCATTCCCAGGCACGCGGGAGTATCAAATAACAGCTCAAAAAGAAGAAGGTATCAATTAAACAAGCTTTGGAAGAAAATATGGGAGTAATTGTGGATATGCCAAGACCTTGACCTGGACGTAATAATGGCGGCAACTTGGCTAGACGCTTCAATAATTCACTAAAACTGGCGACTGAAGTAACCGGTAAAAAGCTCAAAAATAGCATATTATAAGTATAGTTAATGTAAATCCTTTTTAATACAACAACTTTAACTCAGTATCGTATAAGTTGCAGGGAAGTGTATGTGTGCATCGTGGCCAATGCATTTGATTATCATTTCCATTCCAGGGATTAACCTGGATCTCATACAGAGATTTTCAAAGGTGTTGAAAGCAATTTCACGTGAAGAAACACTTAACGCCGAGGAATTTAGTCAGTACTGCTTCAAAACCGCTGAAGTGTACGTTGAGCACTAGGCATAGTATTACATGCCACCTACAGTACATAAAGTACTCACTCATGGAGAGGAAATTTCCAAAGAAGTAGCTCGTTCGTTAGGGCAGCTATCGGAAGAGGCAATGGGGGCTAGAAATAAGGACGTTCGGAAATTTCGAGAGAGATTTACTAGTAAGTACTCCAGAGTGGCCACAAATGAGGATCTATTCAAAAGGCTTTTGTTAACGTCAGATCCATTTATTTCCTTTCGAAATTTCCCAAAACAGAGGAGAAGTAAGAAAATGCTATAAGAATTGTAGGGATTATTACTTTTAGAAGAAATAAGTGAGGAATCAACGGACTCAAGTAGTGACGACGATTCGTTGGGGGGAGTTTGATACAACATTAGAACAATGGAAAATAAGGGTTCAAATAAAATGAATTGTGAATGCAATTGCTTTTTGTTAAATGGCTACAACACTGCCTCGAAATAAAATTAAAATTGTAATTAGTGGTTCAGCTGAAATAAAACTAACCGTTGCGCCGCGGACCACAGTAGAGCGATGCGGAGAGATTACCCCCAAACTAATATAAATGCCAAGAGTATTTACTTCTACTTAGCTTTGCTTTCAATACAATTCTCTCAATCAAACATAATAGCCGGGAAGTGAGTAAAAATAATGTAAGTTAAGGGTTTTAACGAACAGGATTTACCTGGTTGTGCCTCAATATTAAGCTATTTTTGATAATTTGTTTCCTTCCTGTGTACATACATAATTAAAGTGAAGTAGAAACTAAAATTTTGGTAAATGGATATAAGTCTACTGTGACATATAAATCAGAGAAATGCATACTGTAACACAGGGAAGATATAAGATTTGAGTAGAAATGCTCGTTGAACAACCAAAAAAATGTGTCAAAAATTTAACTTTCTGCATGAACCTCCTGGTAGGGTCAAAGGCTTGAACTGCTGGGGCCAAGGGGCAAAAAAACGAAAAGAAGTCCTTAATAGTGTCCCTCTGGAAGGTGGAATAATGTTTTTGGGAAAAATACGGGAGTTTTAAGGCTTTGAGGGCGTGAATGAGAAGTTTACTTTTGAGAGGAGAAACCTTGAACGCAATTTCGCGTACACTTTAAAACCGAAATTATTCAATATCCCCACGATTTTATGCGTGTAGAGCCCGTGGAGACCAATAGAAATTCACACGTATTAAAAAGACGATTGAGAAGCGTTATGTTCCTTATGGCTTGAAAAAACTTACTCGGGTCACGGCATTTCCAGCTCCCGGCGCGCGTCTCACGCTCCGGACACGCGTACGAAAAATCAAATGTAATTTTCGGCATCACAAACAAATTTTCAATTATATTTTAGATTTACCTTTATAAAACTTCAGTAACTGATTTAATATGAGTCACTTGGCAGGCACTTTCGTAAAACGCTTGATATTTACTACTTAATATGAAATTTTGCGTGAAAATAGCGTCCGCCATTTATACGTTCAATGGTAGTTGACTGTTGGCCGAACTGTTTATGGACAACTTGGAAGAAAAATTGTTCAATTGTGACTCAGTGTGCACCAACATTTATTGCTGGTTCCGATACGTTGATGATGTGTTTGCGATATGGACTGGCACGGATAGACAATTAGACAATTTTCTTAAAATTCTGAATACACAACACAAAAACGTGAAATTTACCTGTGAGAAAGAGAAAGAAGGAAAACTGAATTTCCTGGATGTGACTGTGTCGAAAATGAGCAAGAGTTTTGAATTTGAAATTTTCCGCAAAGCCTCCGCAACGGACCATGTCATCCCCTCAGACTCCCGCCATCACATTTCTCAAAAGCTATCCGTGTTTCACTTTCTTTTAAACAGGCTAATGAGTATCCCTCTCTCCAAGAACACATTCAACAAAGAATTAGAAACAATAAAATCAATAGCCATCTCAAACGGGTACAACATAAACATAATAGACAAAATGCTCCAAAAAAAACGTTCTTTCAAAGCACAGCAATTGCTCTTCACTCCAGCAGTAATGGAAAAGGAAAAGATTCGATGGTGTAAATTGCCATATTATGGCATGATCTCTGAAAAAATAGGAAACCTCTTTCCAAAACAACAGTATAGAGTGACATTTTATAACGGTGAAAACCTCAAAAAATTCCTGGGTAACACAAAAGACCAAGTGCAACCTTTTGAAAGAAGTGGCATTTACAAATTAAAGTGCAACGACTGTGGTGCTGCATATGTTGGGCAGACAGGGCGTACATTCGAGAGAAGAATCGAGGAACATAAGAGATGTTACCGGAACTGCAATCTGTCGCAGTCCCATTTCGCCAAACATCTCTGGGAAGAGAACCACGAGAGCGACTTCAAACCGGAGATACTACACTTTGAGATAAAAGGGAGGAAGATGGACAAAAAGGAGGAGCTAGAAATAAGGAGGAACATGAGTAAATGTAAATTACTAAACGACATCCTTTTTGAAAAAATTTCCCCCCTCCTACAAGTCTCTCTAAACCTCACCGAAAGACGAACACCCAGATCCCTCCCGCCCAACTCCACACCCGCTGATAACCCACCTCCACCTTAACGACCCTTTCCAAGTTAACCCACCCCTCCCTCTACCTTCCATCCCCCGCCCCCACCTTTCTCACCAACACGATCCTCCTAAGGGTTTTCCCTAATTCTCACCATAACCACCACCCCTCACCTCTCTCCGGGTTTCCCCTTCCCCCCCCCTCCTAGCACCCATTCTTCCACCCCTCTCCAACCTCCCCCAAGACCCTTCCAGGTATATATTTGCTTGAATTTTAAAATTTTTTGTACTTGAAAATGACCTCTATGTGTCGAAACATGTCGTACCAAGAAAATAAATCAGTGGAAGGAAACGAAGTCGTTTTTTCATTTGTGTCCGCCATTTTGTAACGTAATATCACCTAAATTTTGGAAAAAAACTCCCAAATTTAAGCACAGTAAAGTAAAAGAGTGGTGTTAATAGACCTAGTAGTTTTTTATCCGACCAAATTCCTCCCACAGCGTCACCCTCAACTTAAACAGGAAGATTTTCGTAGAAAACTGAAGTCGGGTGTAATTTTGGAGTTTTGGTTATGTTTGAGCCCCTATATCTCAGCAACGGCGAAAGAACATGACCAATGACATGCCATTCCTTGGTTGCCAATCAATTGTAAGTATTTGTACCAAGTTTCATGATTCTATCTCCAAAAAAAAGCCATTTTGGAATTTTGTCCAGCTTTTTTCGATTGCAGCCCACTGTGCGAAGTCACGAAGCAATTGTGGAATTTATTTATTTTTTCAAATTTTCCACCGAAGTGCTTATTAGTGCAGTCTCCCAGAGTAGCAATTGCTTCTGACTGCTGCCGTTAGAGGGCGGAATATTGGGCCACTGGCGCGTAAAAGCATATACACAAGCTTGCTAACCGCCACTCATTATGGAGGACCGGCTCCCTAGCCCATGGTGTGCGGCGTCCCGTTTTTGGCGTTCTGCAGCGACCCTCCCAGTTATCTGATCGCTCCGAGAGGTTCACAATACGGCACAATTCATTCTGCACCGCCGGCGAAGTGATTATTTCCGATTCATAATCCTGGCGGACCATATGCCTCTCATTTTGAATGAAAAACACCTGGTTATGATTCCAAACTTTATTTGAAGCAATACGGCCTAGGTTTCGGCATATCATGCCATCATCAGGTGTTGATGATGGCATGATGACCTGATGATAGCACGATATGCTGAAACCTAGGTTTTGTTGCTTCCAACAAAGTGTGTATTCCTAACGAGGTGTCACTTGATTCATTATGAAGGAGTTCCACAGAGTAACGACAGAGACAGTGTCTTATATTCAAATGCCTCTCGTCGGACGTTCTATAACATCGAAATAGAGAAGTTATGAGTTATGTCAGGTACAGGGACTACAACGCCTTCCGTCACACCTCTCTCGAATTTCAAACGTTCCATTTTTCGTAGGAGATAAATGGCAGCGAAACGCCTTCCATGTGAGCCGGTAAGAGTGGTTCGCTTTAAGCAAGCGAAATGAAACTTGGACGAAGGATGTTGTTCCAAAGTCGTGCAAACTGAATTTCTCGTGCCGGGCAAAAGTTCGGACTCGTATTCCTGTGAGATTCGCGAATGTGTGCTAAAGAGGAATTACCGCACGCTGTTCGCGGGCTATCCACAAACCCGGACGCGATCATCGCAGAGAGCTGCCCCGTGACGAAGCCCATTTCCGCATGACCCGGCCTCGGACGCTCGCCAAAGAGGAGCTGCACGCGGAAGCTGAACCGCGGGAGGCGGGCTCCATTGCACGGCGGCATTGCTCGGCGGCATTACACGGCGGAATCGCACGGCGGCATTGCACAGCGGCATTGCACAGCGGCTGGGTCCGGCTAGGTCAGCCTCGGCGGGCTGCGGAAGGTCGCTCAAATAAGGTGCAGGCAGAAGGACGCGCGGGGCAGCTACGGAGCTGTTCGCGGAGCCAAATGCGGCTTGCATTCGGGAATTCCAGGCATCTAGAGCCTGTGGACTTTACCTGGAGTCACCTCTCTCGAGCGATATTCTCCATCTTCAGGTGCACCATTTGGATCCCATCAGTGATCCCGGTGAGTAATTCCGCTTGCGTGCATTTTCGTACTAATTGGATATAATCATCTCAATTTGAATTTTAATTCATGCATGGTGAAAAATAAGGATAAAGATTTTTTCATTTCAATATCTTCCCTCGCGTTTATCCGCTCTTCATTCACGACTCTTTGAGGGACTTTCAAGTAGGCTAAGAAGCAGATTTAGCAAGAATTCAGGTCGTCGCCCTACACTGTCGATTCACCGAAACATTCGATTAAAAACCCGGATAAAGGCACTCAAACGGATTTTTACCCTATTTTGTGTAATTTTCTCTCATTTAAAACGATTGAATTTATTATAGCAGTTTCCTTCTCTCTTTATTAAATCACAGTGATCAAGAGAGAAGGTTTTAATTTTCAAAATCCTAAGGCTGATAAATAACATTTTAAAATCTTACGTGCGAATTTCCTGGATATTTCATTTTTCCTAAAAATTAGGCTTCTCTCCTTACAATCGACCATTATCAATTCATAAAAAAATTGTATTTTCTCAGAAGTATAGGCATTTAATAGGAACCAGTGACCATAATCGACTTGGTTGGATGATTATTGTGAGGATCCGGAGGCACTTTATTTGGGACAATCATCATCACTTTAATTAATCAATCTTGCAAAGTATATTAATTGTTTACCTTACGTTGAAAAGAATCTATCAACCATGAGAAGAAATTTAAATTCTTTCTTATTCCTGTAAAATTTTAAGTAATGCCAGGCGTCATTATATGCTGCATAATAATCATAAGTATGAATTCATCCAGCTTTGCGTCACCGGTGTAATCAATATCAATTCACTGCACGTTATTCTTCGTTGCAAAAAGTAACTTGTCGCTAAATTCGCTTGATAAGCAATGGAACATTAGATTATATTAATCCTTCATATACTTCGTGACAAATCCAAAACGAGATATTGATACTCACTGGAAATGGAATTTTCCCTTTAAACGTATCTTTTGTAAAAGTGCCTCATTTGACGAAAAAAACGAGTGAATTACGGAGAATATATTTAGTGAGAAGTTTGGGAGAATATTCGAGATTTAATGATTGCACGTTACGATCCACTTTTTAAAAAATTTTCCCTGCTGTGAAACAATCATCAGTTTGAATCACAATATTGCATCTTTGTTACAGTCACGATGTATTATCTTATTTCTAAAGAAACCTGTTGGAGGATTAGGATGAATATCGTGACATTTTCCATTCAGAAGTGATCGAGATAAAGATAAATTGAAGATAAAATCAATGGCTATAGTGACTTTTATGGCTCGGGCATAATTAGCGGCCCCGCGTCGGTCACGTGAGTCGACGCTCGTCCAGAGGCGGCCAACGGACGTCCCTCTGCGCCATTTCCCGCTGCCACGCTCAATGCCGCGCATTCAAAGACAGCCGCGCGCGCGGCGTCACCTTGCCCGACAAAAAGGAGAAGCGACTTCCCCAGTGAGAGGCTCGGCACCCGGTGCCGGCGGCGGCTGGGGTGGGTGGCGGCCGAGAGCCCACCCGAGGCTGACAGGCCAGGCGGACGACTGCGCTGACATGTGAAACGGATAGTTTTGACGTCCAGCCAAGCCATGAGACGGTCAAATGCCTCCTCTCAGGCCAGTGGTCGCCAATATGGTCCCTGCCGCCCATAAGTGGGCGTTTGAAATTTTTAAGTGAGCGTCTAGGATTTCCAAGATGATAAAATTGACAGTCCAGGCCTACAATGAGTGGAAATTTAGAATTGAAGAAATATAAACTTTGTACGAAATTTTGTACAGGAGAAATTATAAAACTAGCGGTATTGGTTTGAGGTTATTCGGGCTTCCCACCGGAATAAGCTCTCCATCTCGGCCGATGACTCGTTCATCGAAACGTCGGAGGAGACGGAGAGTTTGACCCGGTGGGAAGCCCGAATAACCTTCAACGACTACATACGCCGGGAAAGCCTTAGATCTTTCTTCACTAGCGGTATTGGTTTTTAATGCCATTGACGTCAAGGGAAAGAATGTGAACTGAGTGTCAGGGAGCAGGTAGTAAAATGATTTCAAATTGTTGGTCAATTTCAATCGCCAAGCATCTATCAATATAATAATCCTTCTAATATTAGACTGGGTAAATAAAGCGTAAAAATATTTCTGGTGGAAAAGTGAGATTATAAGAATCATTTGTTTTAGGGATAAATGTGTTACTAGAAGAATGCTTAACAAATCTCAAATGTATCTTCCTTATTATTATGTTCCTATATACCTGTGTATTGTATTTATATTAACGACAATGTTCCTGAAAATCTAATTCTGCCGATGAAGGTTATTATTATAAACCATTTATGGTGCAGTCGTTTCCATAAGTACCAAATTCATTCATTGGGGTGAGTAGGAGGGAAATTATATTGTTTACAATAGTAGCATTTGTATAGCTATTAAAAAAAGGTTGGCGACCACTAAGACCAATGAGTTCGAAGCAAGGGTTGATTAGATATGTGTATGAAAAGTAAGATTGGTGACGTCGCTCAGCAATAGTTCGTCAACTGCCATCTTCTGCTTCTAACTGTTAAATTTATTCAAAATCAGTTCCTTCATTTCGAGAGATGTTGAACAATAATCAAGATAAAAATTTGAGACTTCCACAATTTATTGAACACAAGCGACCGGTTTCGGCTGTCACGCCATCATCAGGTGATGGCGTGACAGCCGAAACCGGTGGCTTGTGTTCAATAAATTGTGGAAGTCTCAAATTTTGATCTTGTTTAGTATGGCATCCTCTCACCACGCGATAGCTTCAAGTTTCCATTTTTTAGATGGTGAATAATTCAAGGTTTGTCTCGACTTGAAAGCCACTGTAAGAAAGACTAAAAAGTGCGCCATTTATAACACTCGGCCCGTGGGGTGTCATTTTAACTCATTCTAAATAAAAATTATTTATTCGAGATGCAGTGTAAATCATGTAAATCTTACTGAACGCATCTATTGGAGGACTTCGTTTGTCTCCTTTGAGGTGCGACTCATTTACCAGTCAGTAAAGGCAAGTAGGCACTGTAATTATGTCGATTAAAAAGACAAAACTGCTACTAAGTATTTTTGTTTAGAAAGTAGAAAGAATTTACATCTACATAATTCCCCGCAAGCCGCCACATGGGTGTGTGGCAGGGGGTGTACGGACAACAGCCGTATGTTGGATAAGGTTTTGGGAGATGAAATGGTGGTGCACTAAGGGAGCTTAGTTTTTATTATGGCCACCTATTGTGCTTGGAATGAAAGAATCTTTGTACTCATCTGATCGGCAATGTGTCTGTCTTATTTACTCGCTTCTGTCGGACCTAGAAATGTATTGTAGTGTGAAAATTTTATTTTGTGTGTCGCTTTGAAACACACCTGTTCGGAATTTCTTCAGGAATTTAAGCCGAGTGTCTAGTCTCCGAGTCTCCAGCGGCTTCCAACCTAATCATTACTAAAGGTAAGAAACACTATATTTTCTCTCATAGCTGCTCTCAATGCGCGGCTTTCCTTTGTATTTTATTTATTTTTTGGTAAAATCATTCTATCCAGGGCCTCAATTTCTCGCGGCGTATTCAAGGTGTGGCCTAACCAGTGCGAAGTAGCATCAATCTTCCACTTTTTCATGCGAGGACCATCCTATTATTCGCTTGATAAATTCTCGTTTCTTAAATGCTGTTCCACATGTTTTGTATGTGTGTTACCCACGATAAGTCTGAAGTTAATTAAATTCCAAGGCATTTCACGACTTTATCGGATGACTTTCTGTTTGCTCGTATAACTACAAAGATTTAGTTCTAGCCCTTAGTCCTGTCACCACGCATGAGCGTTCATTAGATCCCATTATAGAACTTTTTAGTCCGCGTTTTCGCTAATTTTGCGGTAGATGACTGTATTTGCTTCAAATAATCTTAGTTTACCTCTGACTCGAGAACGTCATTAAAAAGATAATAAATGTATTGGGGTCGATGACGCTTCCTAATGGAACACCGAATGTGACTCTAATCACATCATAGCTAGTGCTATCAATAGCTACTTTTTATTTGCGATCACTGAGAGTGTCCCGTATCCAGTTCACTATTTTTTTATTTACTCCACGTGATTTCAATTTGTATATAAGGTGCTTGTGAGGAACCTTGTCGAATGTTTTCTTGAAATCAAGAAGTTTCTCGTTGTCTTGCTCTTTTGACTCGCCTGATTTTAGAACGTCATGAGGGAAGAGCGCAAGCTGAGTTTCGTAGAATTTACCGTTCCGGAAGCCGCGCTGACTGTCGAGAAAGAAGTTTCGATTATCCGAGAAGGTCATAATATGATCACAACTGAAAAAACGACTTCGTTTCCTTCCACTGATTTATTTTTTTGGTACGACATGTTTCGACACATCATAGAGGTCGACACATAGAGGTCATTTTCAAGTACATGGTACTTGAAAATGACCTCTATGTGTCGAAACATGTCGTACCAAAAAAATAAATCAGTGGAAGGAAACGAAGTCGTTTTTTCATTTGTGAATATCAACTTCCACATAGTTGAGCCTGATACCATTGAATCATAATATGATATACAACATTGTATTCGAGGATCTTACATAAAAAAGATTTTAGCGATAGGTATAGACCAGTAATTTCCTAGGTTTATCTGTTTCCTTTTTTGTAATATTGGTGTGATGTTGGCTATTTTCCAGTCTTGGGGTACCTTTCCTTCGGATAATGATTTACTAATTATGATTTTGAGGAATGGTGTAAGCAGTGGCGCTAATTCCTTGAGCACGCGTCAAGGTATTTCTTCTGGGCATGGGGACTTGTTACTCTTAATGTAATGCAGTTGTTTAGTTATTACAGCTCGTTGAATAATTATGTCAGCTCATAGGCTCATTAATCACAGGATTGTGTGGATTATGAACTGTGTCATCCTTAAAGCACGCACTTTCGAAGTGGCGATTTGATAATTAGGGTTTGTGGATACTGGTGGTGACTACTTTGTCCTTATCGTCCAATATTCGCCCTAGTATATCCAATATCATTCAAGATTCACCCTGGTGCTGTCTCGCGCCAAAATGCCAGAATGACTTGGGGTTTTCGATTAGCAGTTCACCTAGGATTTTTCCTTTAATTTTTGTAGAGTAGTGCGCATTATCTTCTTCGTTTTTGGGCGTTGAGCAACGTAAATTTCCCTCGCCGCATGTTCCGATGTTTTGTTACCTGACTTCACAGATATTTAATATCCAGAACAGATACAGATAATTTAGAGTTCAGACTTTTGCATTGGAAATTATCCAGGAGAATTGTTTCCACAAATTTAGTATAACAAATTTCACTTCAAAACGAGTTTTAAATTATATATAACAGCACTTTTATTTATCATGGTTATAGTGACATTGGTGTGCATGCCCACAAGTAATTTTAGGGAGGATGAGGTGGATGAGGCGTATGAACAGCCAGAGGAAGGTGGGTAATAAGGGAAGTGCCGGAATAGAAAAACCTGATCCGAATGGGCGAATGGAATGCAGTAGTGGGGAAGGGAGAAATGGGTATGAAGTGGGAGGGTATGGATTAGGAACGAGAAATGATCGTGGAGATAGGGTAGTTGATTTATGAAAGAGAAATAAATTAATTGTAACAAACACACTGTTTAAACACCATTTCGGGTGAAGATACTCACGGACTATGCCGGAAGACAAAGGAGGGTGTTCAATGATTACGTGATGATTAGGCAAAGATTCAGAAACAGTATAAAAAATCGTGGAGTGGATCCCCGTGCTGATAGGGACTCATATGATAATACAGTAATGAAATGTGATATTAGATTCAAAGAGCTAAATAAAAGCAGGAGGATAACAAGATGAAACTTGGGAACTTTGAGTGGAAAGGAATGTAGGTAAGCAAAGGAAATAGGAACGATCGAAGAAAAGTAGGAGAATATAAAAACTGTCATTGTAAGACCGGCGGAAAAATCAATAAGATCAGCGGGATTGAAAAGGGTAGAGTAGCAGAAAGTAGCAGTACGAAAGAAATGACTAGGAAAATGGAGGAGAGAAGGAATTGGAAAAATTTCATTACTGGAAAGAGGAAGCTCAAGGAATTAAATGATTAACCCCGGTGAGTAACCACACGGGCGAGGGAAAATTGGTAGAAAAGGCAATGCAAGGAAATGGAGAAACTGCAGAAAGAAGGGGAAGTGGGTGCATTATACGCTAAATTAAAATTGCTATCATGTGGAAAGAGGGGGAAAAAGGTACCAAAGATTAAGTACAAAACAGTTAGGTTATTTATCGAGCAAGAAGATATCAAGATTGGTGGAGAAAATACGTGGTGGAGCTATATGACAGCGAAAGTAGATCAGTTAGCATGGATGTAGAGGATGGGAGAACACTCGAGGAGGATGGCGTCGGACTAAATTTACTCGAAAGGGAAGTAGAGAAAGCATTAAAAGAGATTAAGCCAAGAAAAGCGGAGAGTATGAATAACATACCTTCAGAATTACTTAGGAATTGAGGCCATGAAGGTAGAGAACGTTTTTATAGACTTGTTTGTAGGATCTACGAGAAAGGAGTTTAGCCAGAAGACTTTGTAAAAACAGTCCTGATTTCAATCCTAAAGAAGAAGAAAGCATCAGAAGGCGAGGATTTCAGAACAATAAGCTCAATCACCAGTAGCCAAGTTTTTGCTTAGAATAATAATTAGGAATAATGTTTATTACTCCACAAATTGAAATGTACCACAATTTTCTATTACAATTTTTCACGGTCTTTCGGCAGCCTCAAAGGTCACAGACCTGTGGGTGGGCTGCCTTCAGTCAATTAAATGCATTTTAGATTAAAGATGAATAATAACCCTTGTAAAGAATGTATCCATATATATATAAAACAAAGAATTATTGACTGTCTGTCTGCCTGTCTTTTATACAAATCTACAGTTTTATTCCTATCGTGTTGAAATTTTGCAGACTAAGACTTTTGCGGACTTTACTAGTTTAAGAAATGGGGAAAATTGTAGGCTATTTTAAAAGAAATCTCAAGGCCCTAAAAGACCCCATAAAGGGTCCTTTGGTGGTCTACGCTACGTTTTGGTGTTTATGCAGTGGTTTCATGTTTTGCTTTTTAAAATTACTTTTGCTCAAGATAGATGGTTGGAATTTTTTATTAAATGGCTGAAAGAATCACATTTTAAATTCTTTCAGTCAATTATCTCCTCCACTTCGTATGTCTGAAAATCACATTTTTAGCTGCTAAAAAGCACATTTTTATCTGAAATCAACGATACCATATTCGCTTGACAACAATATTTCGGTCTTTAATTCATTTAAATTTCATTTTGCTTAGTTAAGCTGATTAGGAATGCTAACCATTGGGTTTTGAGCCGTGGTTTATTTTATTTTTTGCTTTTTAAAACTACTTTCACTCAAGATAGAGAGTTTATATTTATTTTATTAGATACCCGAAAGCATGATACTACTAATATTAGAAGTATCATGCCCGAAAGAGTGAAGTTTCTCAATTTTCAATCGATTTTCTTTTACGCGTTTTACACACAACCAAATACACGAACAAAAATAAACATCACGTATAACTTAAGTTTTTCCGAATATACTCGAAAATTACTACTCTCACCGATGGCTGTGTGAAAGGGCCATTTTCGCTCCAAAAAATGAGAGCGGAAAATATTTAAACGATCTCATACAGCTATGTTATAGAATAAGCTCCCCGGCAATTCTACTACCAATTCATCCATTGATAAATTAATGTATACTGAACAAGCTGTTTATTACCCTGTGGAGATTTTAAATTCTCAAGAACTCCCGGGAATGCCGCCACACAAGCTGAATGTAAAATAGGGTTCCCCTGTCATTCTCTTACGTGACATTGACTCACCAAAACCGTGCGACGGAACAGGACTCTCCGTGAAGAACATGTTGCCCAACGGTATGGAAGCCACTATCATCACAGGGAATGCTGCAGGAGAAGACGTATTTATTCCGCACATTCCGTTTTACCCAGTGATGTAAATATGCCATTTGAATGCAAACGTTTGCAGTTTCCAATCCGGCTTGCATTTGCAATGAGTATCAACAAGGCACAGGGACAATCACTTTTCGTGGTTGGCATTAACTTCCATCCATGTTTTTCGCACGGCCAACTATATGTAGGTATGTAGCTTGCTCCAGATGGACAAACTAAAAACATCGTCTATCGTCAAGCATTACAGTAAAAGCTTTCAATAAAATAAATCTGCTATTTATTCTCAAAATATTCGTCAATTGTGGAACGAATTAAGGATAAAACTTTTTGCTAATTTCATTGTTTTTTTACCCTGTTAATTTTTCTAATTCGGTCCATTTTTGAGTCATTTGATTCTTTTTATCAGTATTGTTCATGGGAGATTTTCTAATACTGTTTACTTGCGATTGCCTCACAATTGTGTGCGATGTCCGCAGAAACAAATTATTTAAATAAAAAATAGTTTTTACGAGTACTAACTAACCCCTCGCCTCTTATATGATGAGTTATGAATGAAGTATGATCCCGAGAAACGCCGGGTAATTCAGCTAGTATCTCTTATAAAATTATAGCATTTCTTTTGCGCATTTGGAAACAAAATATTACAAATCAGTGACAATTTATTCACATCCAGCTTAAATTGAAATTACTTACAACGATTTAATACAAAAATATATAAGATAATATAGGTAGAGATTTATTATATAAAACCTCTATTTTGATATAAGATATCAATATTTTCATGCGAAAGAACCCCTATTTATGATTGCTTCAAAAACTATTTTAATTTCCTCTTACTTTGATATTTTTGGGTAATGCATTAAATATTTATGGTCACACAAGCTGAATATAAAATAGGGATCCCCCATCTTTCTCTTACATAACATTGACTCGCCAAAACTGTGCGATGGAACAAGACTCTCCGTGAATAACATGTTGCCCAACGTTATAGAAGCCACTATCATCACAGGGAAACATCACACAATTGCAAGAAAGGATCTACGAGAAATTTCTGTTCAGGGGAAATATTTGCTCTAGTGTTAATCACCATTTACGTTTCATTTCATTTTGAACTGCCAAAAAGGAAATGTTAGTATAATCTCACAAGAGGTCACAGAAAAGGCTATTATAAACAGGTCCCAGGAGTGTAAAGCTACTTCCTTTTAGGTATTGTATAATGATTTTAATAATCTTAGGTGTAAAACAATGAACAAAATTCATATGAGTGAAGGGGTTTAATTACTGTCCGATTAGGGACCACCTCTCCCGTCCTCAAAGCCGCCGAAAAGGTAACGAATAACGATAAATACTGTTTTTAAAAGGAATACGCTATATTAAAATTGCTACGTGGCGGTAAGAGGGGGCAAAGTAAAATACTATATCACTATAATTTGCTTATAATAAGAGAGATTCCAAGAAAGCGATGGAATGCGAGCAATGCGGTGGAAATGGCTTGATATCACACGCAGTCAAAGTTTTGCTGTGGGTAATTAATAACAGGCTAGAGAGTGGGGTAAAGTACTACTTGGGCGATGCCCAGTTTGGGTTCCGGAGGGGAAGGACAAATCGAGATACTATTGCGGTCATGAGAACACTTATAGAAAGACATAAAATATATCCAGGATATGTTTATTGACTTGGTGGATTTCGAGAAGGCGTTTGACAGGATGAATTAGGAAAAAAAGTAATTCAGATACTGGGTAGAATGGAGAGAGATTTTCGACAGAAGACTAATTATAAACTGATAATGGCTCAAAGAGGCACAAGAAATGATGCTGAGGGTTAATCAGGATGGGCAGCGATAGGTATCAGGGTTTCCGACTTTGCTTTTTAGCATTCATGCCTAGGAAATGGTAAGAGACGCATGCACTTGATGTTGGAACCCAAGTAGGAGGGAAGATTATCGGTTGTGTTCGCAGACGATCAGCCGATGATTGGTCAATCTTCGAAGGGATTACAATCATTGGCAGATGCTTCAGAACTCAGCGTAGGAAAAACAGGATGAAGATTTAAGAAGGCAAAAGTTATGAGATTCTCTGGGACAAAGTAAGCGAGGCTGGTAATAAAAGCGGAAGGAAACATTACAAATAGTAGAGCAATTTAATTTCTTGGGTAGTACGCTAGAATAAAATGGACAGAGTGAAGCGTCAACAGGAGAGGGGTAGAGGTTTCTCTCCGAAAACACTCGTCAGAGACAAACTCTTTTTAATATTCGAGTGAGATAAGGAAAAACTCGAGAATAATACAAGTATATTGAATAAACCACAAATGAAACGAGTCTATTTTACCAGCTTACGAAATTCAAACAAAATATTTCAAGGGACAAACTCCAAGGGTCAAACTCCAAGGGTCAAACTCCAAGGGTCAAAAACTCCAAATCAATCACCAATATTAACGAAGTCCCAATTGCCAGGCTTTCTCTGTCAAAAACAGCGGCACGATGAGCACTCCACGCCGTCTCGAGGTCAAAGGAGAGCTCGTACTTAGGCATACCTCCGCAGGAGGGGAGATTTTTGGCTAGGTTGAAGGTGGAATGGGTGAGCCGTGGAATGTAGACGATTGGGAGAGGATAATTGTGGGATGAGTACATGTATGCAGTGGAGGTTTTCATTTGGAGCGGAGGGATTTTTTTTCAGTCTCCATCCGCGGTGTACACGATTTTGCCTTCGTGCCATGATTATCAGCCTGGGGCGTCCTAGTAATCACCTTGCACCAGCTGCTGTTTAAGCGAAGGAAGATGGAATGAGGGGAAGGTTGCGGCGGAAAGCTGAGCGGAAGGGTTGTGACACATGGGTTACAGGCTGAAGTTGCAGGTGGGAGTCGCTGACTTTAGGAGTCTTAAGAATTACAGACGTCGTTGGATCGATGTTGTTAGCTCGATGGCGCATGATGAACAAGCCTCGGTTAAATGCTTCGGCTAAGTCCGGAGGATAATGAGTCCGGAGAGGGAAAGCTGCCCAAAAGGGGACTTTGAAGCAAAAGAAAGCGGGGCTAACCCAAAAAATTCTACAAGAGTAACAAAGGCATATGGAGGAGGATAATAGAATAAGAGGCTGGTGAAGAGCTTGATGTGGAGCGTGGAGCTGTATGGGACAGAAACGTGGACCCTTAGAAGAGAGGACGTGAATAGGCCGCAGACGTTTGAGACGTGGGTTTGGAGAGGGATGGAGAAGGTGCGGTGGATGGATAAGAAGACGAACGAGGAAGTGCTTGAGATGGTGGGTGAGAAATGGAAACTTTTGCATGAGATCCGAGATAGGCAGGTTAGGTGGATGGAGGAAGTACATTATGAGGGGCAAAGGGTTGCTCAAAACTGATCAAGGGAAGGACGTTGGGAAAGCGGGGAAGAGGAAGATAGATAGTGGACAAAACCGAGAGGAGTTCTCTGACTTTAAAAAAAAACTACCTCTTACCGGTAGAATGCTTAAAAAAAGGATTGGAGATTTGGGGAGGCGACCGGCGGCTAAGGTCATTTCCGCCGTAGGGGACAGGTGAGGGAGGAAGGGTGGATAGAAACCCGGCGTCGGCATTAGCCTACTCTTAACGAAGGGTGCCAAGAGGACCACGGTTAAACATCTCATCCGACAGATGGAGTACTCCACTTGAAGTGCCCTCCACAAGACACTCAAGTAGGGATCGGGTTTCCTCAGAAAAACATCCGCCTCTGCAGGGATTCGAATCCTGGCCTCCCGTGTAGTAGGCGAGTACTCTAGCCACCACACCAACTCGATCTCCTTTCTTCAAAAAATGGTGACATATTGTTCAAAGTCATGGTTGTGGATGTTATGCTCACCCGCACAATATCTAAAATGTTTTACTTTGGCGAGCAACGGGCCGCTGAGACTCGAGTCCCGGGCGCGTTCTTTGCAATCACCAGGAGAAAAATCTTACGCATACGTGGCTGTCCGACCCTTCCCCGGCCCGTCATTTGCCAGCCGTTCCTCTCCTCCCGTCGTGCTGTGTCGACGGGCGCGCGGGCCGCTGTGGGGCGCAATACGGGCGAGGGTGGAGAGGTGGAGCTTGGGAATCCTCGGCAATACATTGAAGAGACCACGTGAGCAGCGCTGTTTAAGTTAGTCCGAGCGAGATAGTTCCCTAGTCATAATAGAGACCATATTCGAATTATAAATTTTAATTTCATCAGCTGTAGGACACATCAATTAAATATTACATTATTAATGGTGCAATAATATAGTTTAATATTACAGGAATTGTGCGTAATTAAATGAAAATATCTAAATAAGTCTTTAACTCATTTTTTTCGCGTGGTGCGTTTGAAACTACTGCACAACGGAAGGTTTTTTGTGATACCCAAGAACTTACTGCGGTGACAATATGACTAATTTTCAAATATAGTTGAGAAAAAATACAAACTACACACTGTTAGTTTTTTTACGACATCTAAGTGTTAGAAATTCCTCATTTTGTAAATAATGTCCCTCTAGAGTGCATGCACGTACCGTTTCCCATGTAAAAGGGCTGGTATTTTTTGGCAAATATCTCCGAAAGTAATGTGGTAAGGGGTAGAAATTTTTGTGTGTCATGGATAGGTGAGATTTTTTTTCTTTCAGATGAAACCAAATTCATTGATTTCTAAGTAAAATGATATTTCGCTCGGACTACCTTAAGCGTCAGCAAGTTACAATCGCCCATATGAATGGCGGAGTCCGTTTGACGCCTCACGGGCGGCGGTAATGCTGTAATTCACTGCAACACTAGCATACTTAGAGGTTCAAAATTTCAAAATTAAGCAAATTTAATTTGCAAACAGGACAAAGCCAATGACGTTAAAATAAGATATCATTCCCAGCGAAGGAGTACCAGTTACTCCAGTTACAGCGTGCAAGAAGATCATATACCTGCATTTTCAATGTGCCAGAATTTTTAATCCGAACTATGAGAGATGAACGACTAGGAGATGAAAATCAATTAATCTCTAAAGGAATTCCAATTATCAGTAAAAGTTGCCAGAATATTCGGCCAGAATAATCAATTTCAAAAAGTGGGCCATGGATAACTGATCGAAATTCTAAGACCGTTTGGGCTACATAACTCATTGTCAAAATGATCGTTATTTATATAGTTTATCTCTCACAGGCACAAAAACTTTATCAACTGTCGGTGCACAAATTAAACATTTTGAAAATTAATGTTTGATGAAAAAAAAATATGTTGAAATTAAACTTATACCTATAGCCATATCCGGACGCGATAACATTTACTGTAAATACCTTTCTCCAACTCAAGTAATCATAATCACAAATCTTATATTTTATAGTTTATTTTACCCTAATTAGTGGAATACATGAGCCAAGCGCATCTCTAGTAAATATATTGTACGAGTCCCTCCGGCATACTCTCTGCTTATTCTCGGGGCGTATGTAAAGCCTCTCAGCATTAATTAAATTCCTCGATGAATTAACTCGGCTCAAATGGCACGAAAGAGTAGCACTCCCCAAAGGAAGATGCATTATTGAGGTAAATGAGCGCTTTTTTGCACTGCCGTGAAATGTCAACGGCGCAAAAAATAAATTATAACCTTTATTAAAGTTTTCTCTTGATAAAAGGTTTCCATGCTTCCATTGTAATAGCTGTGCAGGAAAGGCTCAGATTTTACTGAGTAGCTATGCAGATATTATTGAAAATAATGCAAGCCCTCAGGAATTAATATCACAGTTATAGACTTTTGATTTTTTGAAAATTGCTTGGAATCATCATACTTTTATTGGTACCAGGGTTAACATACATACATTGTATTCGCATAAATTTGCATTAAATTTCACACCTTGAAAAAGGCGATATCCTCGTCACATGTGACAATCTTTGTGGGTGTGAAAATGAGGGGACAGCTTGATATGCTGTGTATTTGTATTAGGAAAAACGATTGGTCATGATTGTCGAAATGCGACGTACGCTCTCTTTTCAGTGTGCATGAGTGTCTCCTCTGGAAGTTTGAGCAACAATTTCTTGACCTCACATGCTCAGTGTTGTAAGAGAATGCACGGCTGGAGATTCTCGCCACGTGTGCCGGATACTCTCGCAACATATGCTCTCAGCAGAGAATGATCAGCACATGATCAGAAGGCGTTCTGTACATATTTTCGAGAGGTGCTAAACGACGCTATTCATAAGATGCATGAATGTAGATTATGCAATGTGAAAACACGATGATGAGTCCTGCCTCGAAAAATATAATAGGCGAGAACCTCTCAACTTTTTTAATCTTTCAACTTTGCATGCATACGTTATTTGAGGCCAAATATATACATAAAAGTGAAACTTCCTTGAGCACCGCATCCCGCATCGTGGATTCCAATTCGCGCCTTTTATAAATCAGCATCAAACTTCACCATACGCAATATGAAGCTTTACTATTACACGATTTCATTATGATACCATTTTCACTATCGTTTATTGATGAAATCTTACCCTTAGTTAAAAGGACTCATCAATCTAAGACATTGATCTTTCGTCACTATAGACATTTTGCTTGCATAAATTCATCCTCAACCATCAGCAGGAATATTAATTATTACTTATACACTCGCCACAGTCACGATGAAATTTCTTTTTCTATGCTAGAGCAAGGTCTACGTCGGGATCAATGTATCTAAATGTTTCGGCGCTATGCTTCGCCATTTTCCTCAGTCGAATGCATTTCATCTTCACATTTCGTGAAACGCCGATTGTTTTGCGGAACAATGAATACGGGATTGGGTACAGTAGAGCGTCGATTTTCCGACACAATTGAGGACGAGAGGCGCTCGGAGAACTGATTTTTTGGATAACCGATCTCTGTCAGAAAAAAGGGGAACGGGGTTTAGCAGGGTCGTCGGAGCAATGAGACAAAAAACTGTGCGACCAAACACAAAAATATGCAAATTTATTTCCTCTCGTCTATTTTTACCCCTTATTTTCTTTTAAATTATTGTATTTTCACTCCAATTCATGGCGTGCGGAAAAGCGGAACCATAACTGCTCTTTGGCACTCGAATTTACTTTCAATTAACCGACGTTTTGGGTGACCGACATTCGGATAATCGACGCTCCTCTCTAGACCAAACTGTCTGGATATGGGTCCAAAGCGAATTTCCGCGCTAAGATCTCACCTCGCCATGGCCATTGGACGTATCATCGTTGAAAAGTAACGGGTCGATTATAGAATTCTAAATTGTATTATTTTACCATCATGTTTTCACCTCCATCAAGAGAATATACTGCGAACATCAAGGAAGTTCTACATCTACAAAATATCCTGCGAGCCGCCGCATGGGCATGTTAGGTCACCCGCCGTGTAAAGGTGTAAGTTTTTGGGGATGGAATGGTGATGTATATTATAGGAGTGTATTTAGTGGAGCTCAATTTGTATTGTGGTCGGTTATTGTTCGCGAAAAGAATGCGTTCTTGTACCTATCTATTCGGCAGTGTCTCTCTCTTATTTTATCGCATCTGTCAGACCTGGAGATGTAGTGAGGAGTCATGACAATTTTCTCTATGTCGCTCAGAAAAATATCAGTTCTGAATTTCTCAAGCAACCTAAGGGTAGCGTGCAGCCTCCGAGTCTCTAGGAGCTCCCACCTTAATCCCCCTAAAAGTTGTGAGGCACTATGTGTACGCTCGTTGCAGTTTTTAACGAAGCGCGCTGCTTTCCTTTTTATTTTATTGATTTTTTTGTTAAATCTATTTGACCAGGGTCCCAAATGCTCGCGGCACATTCGAAGTGTGGCCAAACCTGAGTGAAGTAGCATCTCTCTTTGACCTTTTCATCCGAGGACCTTCCTATTATACGTTTAACAAATCCTAGTTTCTTTAATGCTGCGCCACACATGTTCTGTATGTGTAATCCCCACGTTATATCAGAAGTTTTGCATCCAGGTGTGATTCATACTGTGCATGATCGTAGATTAAAGAGAAAATATGCATCCCGTGCATTGTGTCCTGCCCACGTGGCCTACGAGCCGAGATATTTGAGATTTAATTCCGCGAAACAGCAACCCGAACCCCACGCTGTGGCATCACATTCGCCGGCTCTTCAAGGGAGCCGCTCTCGCAGAGAGGGAAGCCATTCCCATCCGGTAGCGCTCAGTAGACTGCGGCGGTGCGACAGCGGTTGTCATTCGTCTCTAGGAAGGGGATTACGCAGAATTTTCTCGCTCCTCCGAATCTCTCCACTGCTCCCTGCCAGTCTCAATACATCCTCAATTCGACACAATCATTCTTGGGCGATAGGAGTGAAATTGAAGGAAAAATAATTATTGAAGGCC
Organism: Ceriagrion tenellum; assembly: GCA_963169105.1. NCBI lineage: Eukaryota > Metazoa > Arthropoda > Insecta > Odonata > Coenagrionidae > Ceriagrion > Ceriagrion tenellum. Next base: position 8,856,945 of record OY720638.1, on the reverse strand, counting down.
TGGCGTCACCTTGATTTGTCGCCCAAATGACTGATGAGATCCGTGGAATTTTAAAATGTTGTTTCTTTGGAACAGGTTCAAATTTAATTAATCTGATAACACTCGATCAGAAACTTTGCGCACGCAATTTTTCCACTTACGACAACAATAGGTATCTAGTGGTTGATGAAGTCATGTAGTTTTAGAAGGTATCACTCTCACAAGAATTATTCAATTGCCCGCTTCATCATCACTTCAGGTACGGCGTCTTCATTATTTTATGGTCCCCAGGGGTCCGCCAAATAAACAAAATCATCATTTTTTTATGAGAGGAACATGACCAACATATTCCTGCATCAGAATGGTTTTCGTCATTAACCCCGAGGTTGACGCAACACAAGGGATTTTGGAGGATTAAAGATATTTGCTATGAGCGGAGTGGTCCTTCCTTTCATCGGACCACTAGGGTCCCATTCGTAGAGCCGTCCAGAATACACCGGGATAAGTTTCCCTTTCTCATTATGGAGCGAAAACAGGTGACGTCCAGGCTTGAGGAAATGCAATCCGTCCGAATGCGTTACTCGTTGGCGTGGCTTAGGATCTATCCGACAGCTGTGGCTCCAGTGAGTGAGGACATCGTCCAAGGACGATTGTGTCGAATCAAGAATGCATAGAGACGCAAGGAGCAATGAAGAGATTCGGAAGAGCGAGAAAATTCGGCGTAATCTCCTTCCTAGAGACGAATGACGACCACTGTCGCATCGCCGCCGTTTACCAAATGCTATCGGACGGGAATGGCTCCCCTCTCTTCGAGGGCGGCTCCCTCGCAGAGCACCCATCACCCATTACCTTGCAGCATATATTCTACATCTACATACTACCCCGCGAGCAGCCGCATGGGCGTGTGGCAGGGGGTGGTAGGTAACCAGCCGTGTAAAGATGTAAAAGTTTTGGATGTGAAGTGGTGACGTGTATTATGGGAGTGTATTTGGAGGAGCTCAGTTTTTATTGTGGTCGCTTATTATGCGTGGAAAGAACGAGTTTTTGTACCTATCTGTTCGGCAGAGTATCTTTCTTATTTTATCCCATCTGCCAGGTCTCGAAATGTAGTGAGGAGTCATGATAATATTCTCTGTGTCGCTCTGAAACACACCAGTTCTTAATACCTCAAGCAGCCTAAGCCTAGCGTGTAGCCTCCGAGTCTCTAGGGGCTCCCACTTCAATCCCTCTAACAGTTGTGTAACACTATATGTTCATTCGTAGCAGTTTTTATTGAAACGTGCTGCTATTCTTTGTATTTTATTAATATTTTTGGTTAAATCTTTATGACCAGGGTCCCAAATGCTCGCGGCGTATTCGAGGTGTGGCCTAACCAGAGCGAAGTAGAATCTCTCTTTCACTTTACATCCGAGGGCCTTCCTATTATACGCTTAACAAAATCCAGTTTCTTTAATGCTGTGCCGCATATGTTTTGTATTTGTGTTCCCCACAATATATCTTAAGTTATGGTAATTCCAAGATATTTTACTGTATTTGAAGATTTCATGTTTACTCCACCCTTATTCTTCAGTAAGGTGACTGCTAAAAGAGGTCTAATCCCAAATGGTGGCCTCTTTAGTGATTGAAACAAGTAAAATTCACTATTTAGGAGGGTATAACGATTTAAATACGATTGAACTTGCACGTTTATTAGTATAAATTAAATACATTCAGTTTTGAGGGTTTCAACTTGGAAGTTTACCCCCCTTTAGACTCATTCATATTCAAATGTTGCTTTCATTATTCATTAACCTACGGATATATAATTCATTAATCTCTCACGTTACACACTATAGATTTCTATAAAGGAAGTTGCCACACAAATTTTATGAATCATGTTGGCTTACGGGACTGCTTCTGCGTTGTCATTTTTTGACGACAGTTTCGCGAGCGTTCCAGCTCGCTTCTTCAGGTCGAAGTGCTCACGATGCATTTTTGGCCGTATTATATAGCCCGGAGGAGGGTCAAGCTCGATTTTTCCCGCCTTTTTTTAGTCTTTTCCCGCATTTTGTGGAAGACACGCTTCCAACTGGTGGATAGCGTGTAACCATCTTCTCTATTGACATTATTAGGTGTTTTGGAAATTTCAATAGACTCCCTAATTAATCTGGGGAAGTACCGGGTCTCTTTCGAGATAATCTTCGCCTCCTCCAAATTCATACTGTGCGAAGGTCCGCTCTATGTGTGCTCCGCGATGGCAGACGGTTCAGCTGTCCATTCTTGATGGCTCTTTGGTGCTCGGAGATGCGGCACTTCAGCGCTCGGGAAGTTTGGCCAATGTACGACTTCCCGCATGCACATCTCACTTTGTTAACTCCTCCTTGAGAGCCCTCGGGTCTTTGTGTCCGCACAGTAGATATTTTGGTGACAGCTGTTCCTGGTCACCACGTCAAATTTCCGGAGTACCCTGGCTATCTTCTCCGTGACGCGGACGAAGCGGAAGCAATCCCGTAAGCCATCTTGATTCAAGACCACTCTGCGGAAGCTTTAATGACTATTTAGGTAAATTTCATGCCACGACCTGTCTGTAAGCGGAAATTGAGGAGGAAAGACTTTTCAGGAGCATGACAAATGTCAGGAACAAAAGCGCTGAGACCTCATCACAGTTGTTTACGGGTGTCATTTCAGCGCCGTTGATAAAGCCTTAGTTGGCCGCTTCCTTGGCTGCAGGTGGACGGTGATATGGGAGCTCGCATTGGGTTGCTCTTAGCCGTCTCTAGTGATCCCACTATATGTTCCCAAGGTCTTATCACCTGGAATTCGAACTCTTTTGCACTGCCAAAGAAGTTTTGTTCCCTTCTCGGTAGGAGGATGACAAATGGTTCAAACGTCATGTTTTTCGCATCCTGAAGATGCTCTAGATTTATTCGATAGGCATTTGTATTCGAAGGCCACTTGTATTCATTGTAGGGCGGACTACGGAACTTTAGACCATTGCAGGAAATATATAGCTATGACAGATATCACACCAATACTGAACTATATTCCATTTATGTCCACGCTAATCGCCTGCAGCAACAAAATCGGCTGCAGCTGGTCACCCCCTCCTAGTATTTCGCTCTGTCACGCTCTTCTTTCCATCACCGCAGCAGCTTCTGGTTCAGCGGGAATTTGAAGAGAAGACTACAGATTCCTGCGTAATATATACCGCATTCACCGCCAGACGATCAACTCAATGATGCGGCGTAGGAATAGAGCGGGATGGCCTTAGTCTTTGACGCATTAATTTGGATTCCTCATCGGCGATACCAGCAAAAGAGATCCTCGATGGCGTTGCTGGCCATCTGGGGTAGCCCAGCTCTGGTGAAACCTGGTTCAATTAGAGCGCAGCGTCATCCATGCGTACGGACAAATCGTGATCTATCTACGATTTGGGCAATATAGGCTCCGCTATCTCCATCTTAGCGGCAGCAAACTCTCTCTGTGCTGTATTTGGCGTGAATACTCCGACTATTATCTCCTCCAGCTTCTCGGCCTTCTCTTCGGGCGATGACCTTCTGTTTTTCTTGCGGACGAAGAGAGGGTGTCACCATTTGGCGTCTAAAAATCCAAAAGAACTTCCCAAATTGCTTGTCATCCTCGGATTTATCCTCCTAGTTTGTCACTCGGTCTGCTGCACAGTTTTCCCATGTGAATTTCAAAAGGCTAGGCTCACCACCTGATTCAGCCTGGAAGCACCCTGCTGTGGATTCATTGTCTTCGCCGATTGTCATTCCGTGGTAAATTATTCCTCCCGGCGATAAGGCGTCGCATCCTTGTGGGCAGATGCAGCCGCATTTGCATCAAGCGGCGAGAATTTTGGTGTCAATGAATATCGTTGACGGTTGCCGTGAGATGTCCAACCATTTGGTAGGTCTTCTCGCGTGGTAATTTGTAAAAGTGAATCCTCACGGCAGTGACCTCTCGATCGTCTCCCGGGAGGTCTCCCTGCCAGCTTTTGATAGGTTCTTCACCCCTCGCGGGGCGACGTTCTCAGGAGAGCCAAATGTGGGGTAGTCTTCCAATGAAAGGGTGACAAACGAGTGCATGACGAGAGACGCACAAACTACGCACATGACGACCGCATGCCATCATCAGCGAAGACTACTTTGACACGCTCATCATTAGCGAGGTCGTGGAGACTCCCGCACGTACGGCTGGCGAACGCCTACTTGTGCGATTGACATTCAGGTCACTTGGAGTGATTGCCGACGCGTTTGCTGATTTCAAGATGTCCTCGTCCCAGTCGTGCGCAGGAAGTCGGAACTTGAAAGACAGCCGGTGCCCCAGCACCTGGAGACCGCCGATGGAGATTCCTCGACCGAGATGTGCACGGCGAATGTCTTTCGTATCGACGAAAGAGAAACATCGCTGCGATGTAACTCCAGCGCTAGGGGATTGATTTCTCGGCCGGCGCGGAGTACGTAACGGTCAGATACCTTGCACACGTCTGAGGGCCGCGTCGTCGTCTACGGGCCGACAGCTGCGCTCTTCTCCCGCACCGGAGCACTCATCTCTTTGGCTCGACCATGATCGCGTCACTACGCGATACCGGTGCTTTGCCTCATAATGGTCATCGCGAGTGGAAAGAAGGAAACTTAAAGGAAACCAAAATCTTAAGTAAGTGCTCAAAACCGAAGACGAAACAGTATTGAAAATCAGAAAATAAATTATTTCTATAAAAACCACCTCTACATGATGCGTTGCATAAATATTCATAGCCTAACCTACGAGAAGAGATCACGTGGGCTGTAAAGTGTCTTAAACTATTGCGTCCAAATTTTTCTTAGCAGATCAATGCACACCATAAATATGTTTTTAAAAAGCGCTTAGGGTACACAATCAACAATTTCATGATTTAAAATTTTTTTGGAAGTACGTCTTACACCACGGATTCCACAGATATCTCTTGAACCAGATTAAACATTGTACAAAGCACAAAAAGGAAAAAAAACAAAATTACTTTTTTCTCGGAATCACGAAATTGTTTATGATCCGGTCTAAGGTGTGACAAACAATACACAGTTTCGAGCATATAATAATTGACCAATTCAATTTTCTCTTGATTGTACTTGTAGCCCACAATTGTTACTAAACGAAACACATAAAAATCAATTTTTTTCTCAAAATCACTCATATCACCATCTCCACCTATCACCTTCCGTCTCTTAAGAGATCGTATTAAACATATTTTTTTTAATATCAGCATTTCATCTACCTCACGGATTTTTAATGTAGACCAGTAATTGTGAACTTTTGTCAGAAAAAGAACAACTGGGTCATAAGAATCCCAAGTCTTCCATTAAATTATTCTATCGAAAAAACCTTGTCCATCATGCAACATTATACCTTGTGCGAAATCTGAACGCGGTTGAGACGAAATGAAAAAATGTCGATAATTGTTTTTAGAATTATCCCGTAGACCTTGAGTTGCTCCGTAAGTTTTGATAGGATGAGACGGAATTTTTTTAAATATTGAACAATAAAATATCTCAAGGAACCAATTTGCAGACGATGAAGAACGATACAAAATTTTCAATCGAAATTATTCTCTACCTCGATCGTCATCTCACTTCGATAAAACTACAAGGATAAGTCGATTACGATTACTTGAAAATAAAAAGAATATTAATGTTCATTGAGAGTGATGACAGTATAAATTAGAATAATTCAAATGTAGTCAGTGTATTGAGTAAAAAATAAATGTTTTACCGGTGGTTCAGAAGTAGCGGACACCGCGCCTAGTTGTGATAATTTAATACTCTTCCATAAGTGAATGGCACACATTTAAATTTTTTGCGTTCCTCCTCGCCTTGTTAAAAGAATTTAACGATTGAAAGTCAACTTTACACTGCTGTGAATTTCGCCACAGTTTGCTCCGACAAGGGGCAGCAGTGACAAGCTTGGGGCTTGTGGTCACACAATTCATTAATATTTTACTAATTGATGCAATCGTGTTTCCAGAGATGTCCAATTGATTAGACTTACGTGATTCAATTGCAATATTACCTAGACAATGAATATAATTTTTTGAAAAGTACTTAATACAAACTGTTCGGATTAGGACATTAGTTGGGAAAAATAATGGTATAGTTGGTGTTGTCGGCCGTTACTTGGTGGAAACGATTTATTATAATATCAATGAATACGCTTGATTTTTCCTCAATTTTTTGGAATTTTCCACAATTGTGGAGGAAAAATAAAAATTGTGGAAAAATCAAGTGTATTCATTCATATTATAATGAAAAATAATGAGTAAAACTGTTTCCACAAAATCACCACAAAAATGAACCACAAATCACTGTTTATAACATGTATTAACTTCAATGGTGTCTATAGTGTTCAATAGTGTCAAAAACGCTCTATTTATTTAAATAATTATCACTCAATTTCTTTAAAATTGAACACGTAAATATTTTGGTAAATTTTGTATGATTACTACGGGAGCAGGAAAATGCGAAGATGGAGAGGGTAGGGGTGGACATCGTTAGGCGCGATCCTTATGGCGTTGACGAGACCAAGTGAACGGGAGCCGACGACGAGCGACGGATATCAACTGTTTTATTCGGGAGAAATGTTTCAGAGGAGTACAAATGTTGACACCATGCTGAAGAAGGAATAGGACTGAAGAGTGAAATCAGTCTGGCAGGACAGCGAGAGTGTTCTCATGGTGGAGCTCGAAGGAGAACGTGCGGACACCATGATCTTGCATGTCTAAATGCCGACGTCCGATGCCATACGGGAGAAGAAATAGAAGAAAAGTAAGAGCAAATGGATGAAGCCCTCGGAGTGGTGAAGGGGAAAGAGAACCTCATCATAATGGGAGACAGGAGCGCAGTGATGGGAGAGGGAAAAGAAGGCAGCGGCGTTGAATATTTTGGACTGGGAGCGTCAAAGAAGAAAGACTGATAAGAGTTCTGCAATGAGAAGAATATGGTAGAGGAAAGCACTCTGTCAGAGGAACATCAGCGTAGAACAGGGGGTAGGACCTGGAACCAAATAGTTGACATACTTGTCACATTGAGATACAAGGATCAAGTAGAGTGAGAGCTATCCCGGTGTAGGTGTCAACAGTGATCAAAACCTAATTTTCATGGGGAGCCACCATCGATACGAGAAAATAAAGAAGATAAAGCATGGCCAAGATAGGACACGAAAATTATGGCGAAAAAAGCAAACAGAGAAAGATTCTCCTCAGCCGTTGACAGGAAACTAGAGAATGGAGGAGAAGGAGCACAGAAGGACGGTGGCGTACGTCGAAGAGAACAAATGAAGGAGTGACGGAAGAGCAACTGAGTAAGAGAGCGGACACAAAGCGGCCATGGATTATGACGTAGATTCGGAAACTTAGGGAAGAAAATACAAGAACCGCGGAAACAAAAGTGAGGCAATCCTCCATTAAAGCTTTCATCATGCATCATTCAGACATTCCTCGATCAACATTCGGACATCGGGCACAGTGCTGTAGCACCGCCCTCGCCCGAGGATCTCTTAGCTGTTCTTACCTACAGAGCATTAAAGCCTGGGACTTTTTTGTTGTCTACGGCCATAGCAGTCACTTTGAGTTAACTTAGATAAATCTGAATATTTTTGAATAGAATTCATCTTCGTTTCACATTGATCGGTATTAATACTCCGAGGAATATTTATCGTTTCATTTGAACCGTCTGTACACTCATCCTCCGGAATTCTCATACTGCCTAGGGGTCATTTATTTCGCCATTGCCTTACAATTCTATTCGCTAAAGGCAATGAATTTGCATTCTCCGTAGCCACAGCTCTCCACTATTCCTCGATTTTTTCTTCCCCGATATTATGCAATTAATTCACTCCTTCGGCGTGTGAAAATTCCCTCGATGTCATCGTCGTCCACACAATTGCGCCCATCACTTTTTGGGCTATCTTCCCGTCTCCCCCTCCGCATGATCACCTCTTCAATCCACTTCACTTGCCTTCCTTCACCTTCCGTCGTGGCACCCAATTGCAAATGAAAATTCCATCAATTTCCATCCTTATTACTGGACGTACCTTTCATTGTGTCATTCTCACCGACAATAATTTTCTCGTGTCTCGCCTGCAACACAATTGGCGTCTGATCATAAATTATCCCTCGCAAAATACACCAATTATTCGTCTGACTTGTTTTAATTGGAGCAATGCCAATGTTACCTCCGCAAAGATTGAGTTACCTCATGCTTTTAAAACGAAAAAGTGATTTTCCACATTCAGTCGCCGTGATAGTATTAATTCTGAATTTGTACTCCTCTTTCACCAGTTAAGGTGCTGTGTAATTTCGTCAAGAAATCTTTCCACCTAATTTACCCGATCTGAAAAAATCTGGCTGAGTTTTTTGCGAATCCTACAATGAAACCAAACGAAAAAAATGAAATAAACAATGAAACCAAACGAAAAAAGGGTTGATGTTTTTTTTTTATTTTAACAGTTATTTTTGAGGTTGGATTTTATTAGACGCATTACTTGTTTCTTTGGCTTTCGGTTCCCAGATTCATAATATTATTTTCATATTCTTGAATCTTAATTTTGTATACCTGTATACAAACACTTTTTTGGGCTTAGATATGCGTGATAAAATATTTCTCAGTAATTTGGATGACATATTTCGAGAATTCTATTGAAAATTATAGCATTGGTATGTTGTAAATGCGTTTGAATTATATGATAAGTTAAGAAAGTTATCTGATTCTATTATTACGGACGGCCACGGTCCTGTAGAGGAGAATATTACCTTATAGGTTCGATTCCTACTTGAGTGTCTTGTGGAGGTTACTTCAAGTTCAGTACTCCGCCTGTCGGAGGAGACGATAAGCAGTGGTCCCTTTGGCGCCTTTCGCTAAGAGCAGGCTAATGCCGACGCTGGGTTTCTCTCCACCCTTCCTCCCTTACCTGTCTCCTATGGTGCAAATGACTTCAGCTGTCGGTCGCCTCCCCAATCATCCAATCCAATCAATAATTTTTCAATTTACTATTTAATTTGGATGTACACATCCATGATCCTAACAATAAGTATGAGTCATAAAATTCAGTGGAGTCAAATTATCTAGTTCAGAAATATTATAAAGAGATTGGTTTTGACCAGACTTCACAGATAATTATTTTCAATTCTACTTAACTAATACTCCAACATATCCTGCCATGTATTCATATCTGGCAACAATCTATCCGAAAATTTATTGGCAGCAAGCTTCGGTTGGAGTCTTGCCTCGGTTGGAGATACCTTGACTAAAGGGTCGAGTGGGTGCTTATGACACGGATTGTTCGTGATTCGTCCGAAACATCGCGCTTTGCCATCTCGTCCACGTGCATGTCCTCTAAGGCGACGAATCGGGATGATGAGGCCGCGGCGGTTCTTGTCGGCCTTGTCGCAAATGGCGGGAGGTGCTTGGGGTCGCCCGCGCACGGAGTCGCCGAGCTTCCGTCCGTCGTCGGGGAGGCCACCGACGCCACCTGACCCCTTGCGGCCGCGCGAGCTAGCGCGACGTCGACGAAAATGAAGACAGAACGCGGCCATTTTGGGAAACCTATGCATTCATCAGAAGATTGTATAGATCCTGAGCGCGCGGTATCTGTGTCGACGCGAGACGTTTGCTGTGGTGACGTCGCAATTGGAAGAAGAATACATGCATATACATACATGCATTAATTGGCATCAAACAAGTCAAGAAATACATAAACAAAATGGAATTTCGTCGGGTAGATTGGTTCAAACTGTAGATGCTAAATGTCAATGCTTATCGATGCCGAGAACGTTTCTGGCCGTGCGTTTTAACGCAGCCTTCAATGCATTCGAACCCTTGGGAAATGCCAGGTGGTAGATAATTAACTGTATATGAGTGAGGAGGCATACAAATGGCGAGGACTCAAGCCCTTAGAAATCCGTATCACTGGCCTAAACAAACACTTTCCTTACAGAGTTACTTGATTGCTCATATTGTTTGAGAATTCAAAACGGGTGTGTTACAGTGTGACACAGAGAATATCATCTTGACGCCACACTTGATCTCTTGGTCCGATAGATGCGATAAAGAAATTGAGATAAATCACCGTGCCGATAGGTTCAAGAATACGTTCTCTCCTCGCACAATAAGAGATCATTATAAAAACTGAACTCCACTCAAAACCCTCAAAACTCCCAAAATATACTCGACCGTTTCACTTCCCTATAGCCTTCTCCTTTCTACCTTTCCACGGCTCGTCTCGTGACACTCCCAGCCACACGCTCATTTGGCAGCTGGCAGGAAGCATGCTGATTTTGATTGGCTTTGATTATTAATTCACAAGAATTTGAACTCAAGTAAGCAGAACTTCAGCTAGGATATCAGGGGTTTGTGAAATGGCTGCAGCAGTAAAATCAAATCCGTTATGGAAGTGCTAGCCAAGGAAATATAAATAAAATACTGATACTAACAGTTTAGATAACTCTTTAGAATTGGGATGGATGCCAAAATGCTTATGGATCTGAAGCATGATACAAAGAATCATCTGACAAATGAAAACCCCATTCAAAATTCTCAGATCACCAAAACTTGAGATAGTGACGAAATGCGACTCGATTGTTTCACACAAGTGTAAGCGGATGTATTCCAATGGATTTAGCAATTAGATGGAGGAGATTAAGACGTAATAATACAGTAAAATCAGATCTTTAAGGAAAAAGGTTTTATTGTTTAATAAAATGCTCAAAAAAGATAAAAATGTTTTTCATCTAACACAGTCTTCTGTATGCAACTACAAATAACATCTTTTGGTGTTGCATTTTATTTGTATTGAATCTTCCTGTTGGGTAATCACATAAATATAGAGGCTTACGTCTTTATGATATACGTTGGTATACGGTTGGTACGTAACAGCTATGGTCTTAAGTTTTGACAAAAGCATTGTACTAATTATAGCATTAATTTTGTTGTAGCGGTAGACACGTCTTACGTACATGCTTTAAAGTTTATCGATAAATTTACTAAGAAAATTTATGTATTGTAAGAATTGTATCATATATATAATGATACATAATCGGTTTTGCATAGTAACACAAGGAGTTGCATATTAATGCAGGGGGCCAATATTTTAACTTAAAGTTCGAGCGTAAAAGAGTCATTCGCGCTGAATTATGGGTAATATTTCGAAAACAATTGCCAATGCCAATTTTGTAACTCACGTTCGAACAGATTTTGCCCTCCCGCTTGAATCCTCGGCTTTGACAAAAAAAACCTGTCGAAGCGGCCCTTCTCGATCGAACAACGGTTTGTTTTGGTTTCTAAATTGAATAATATTTGAGGAACTATTGTTGTGTGGAATATTTTATGGACTATATATCATATTCAACACATTAAACTTAAATTTACAATTGGTGGGCTAGAATGTTGTTCAGTATTACATTGGAAAAGTATTTCAATAACGCATAACATTGGAAAAGTATTTCAATAACGTATTGTTTTGATTATTAGCTATATCCAATTGAAGCATACTATCCGATTATGGCATTTTATTTTAATTTTTAATTGCAGCCGGCAGTTCTTAAGTTCATTTCTGTAAGGACAAGGGTGTCATAATTGGATAGGATAGTAAAACGAAGGTATATCGTGTGTTCAAGTGGCAGTGTTTATTGTGGCATGCCAGTGATTACAATTATTACTTATGCGCTGTGATGGATTGCTTGTGTGTTCGTGTTGATGTAGTTTAGGGTTCATAAGAGTTATGTTTCATCTCTTGAAATTTTGTGTTGTGACAGGTATTGTGCTTTAAATGTTACAATTACGTAAAAAGTGTCGGAGATGACTGATAGCAGCAACTATTACGGTGTTCCTGCTAATGTCCTATTTAAGATATGGATTCTATGTGCATTGAAATTAAGTTGGTGAGTGTGGATTGCTATTGAATAGTAAGTGTGATTGTTTTCGTCCTAAATAAAGGATAAAGATTGTAGACTTTCTTTGCATAATTCAGTAACTTGCCATATCATGAGTCATATTTGAATTTAATTGTATTTTTGTGTACGGAATGGATATTTGCCGCAGCCATTAACACATCTACGTTTAAGGCAAGTGATTTATATTTATATTTATTTATTTAGTAACTAATTCATTAGCAATAGGCATTTGCATATTTGTCCATAGCAAGGTTTATTCAATTATTTTAAGAGTGAATTGTGAAGTCGTTTATGTGCAAGTGAAAGGGTGATGATTTCTTTTGTCAATAAATATGTGTTGTTTCATTCTTTTTTGAAATATTTGGTGCGTACTATACAATCATATCCTCAATTTCCTGAAACGAATGTTGAATGGAGTTCAAGTGACTTTCAATGATAGACATTATTATGCACGCGCTGTAATAGATTACATGAGTGTCAGTGGTGATATTTCTGCCATTAGGGTGTATTTTTAGGCAATTTGGACTTAAGATGCGTAACGTGAGTCAGTGTGTTCGAAGTGTTGTTATAAATCAGGAAATATCGTGGATGACAGTGATTAATGACTACGAAAAGAAGCTTGGTGATGGAATGGGAAATTCATGGCTTAAAGTTAAAGACACTATTAAAATTGTTTTCTTTGGAAGTCAGGTGGTTTTTGCCTGAGTGAAAGCTTGACAGTATGTCTGAATGCGTTGTATAATGTTTCATTAATTAGCAATGATTAAATTGTGTCCCCTCAACCTAGTGTGTTTTTGGATTTATTTGCCTCATTATCATCAGCAGAGATTGTTCCAAATTGAATAAAAATCAATTTATTGTTGAAATGTGAGCTTGTTGAAATGTTGGTAATGATAAAACGATGCCCTAAAAATCTAACGGAAGGTGATGATATATGCTTCAAGAAATAGACTCGTGAAGGTAGTTTGCAAAGTAATTTTTGTGTGTTGTGATGTGATGCGCTAGGACACAGTCATGTAGGTAGATCATTACAGAATACAATGTGATTGTTTGATATTAGATGCTAAGTATCGATGAATATCACAATCAATTGACATCTGAAAGAACACGTTATAATATGTCAAAATGTAATTTTAATGATCACGGATAAGCGTTAGATGTGGACATTGACGTTTTTAGTGAACCGCTGAGTATTATCAGTATTTCGATAATGAAAAGGGTGTAAGTGTAATTGCCACTGAACGAGAGCATAAATTGCTCTTTTCAATCAGTTAAGATCCACTGATTTACCAATGGACAATCTAAATTGCCGTTTTCATTTTCAGTACGATTATTATGAATCTTTTTATCGCAAAATTCTTCATTAAGGGAGACAGTACAGTCTTTGGAGTTGATTGCGATATAAAATGAACGCAATGTCCTTATAATACATTACCTTCTTTGAATATTGTTGATGAGAACTTCGTGAGTTGTGTTCGCCGGTTTCAGTTTGATTGCGCCGGAATTTAGGGTTATAATTATCCGTTAGAGAGTTTTAAGGTACAATAACGCTGGTGTAGCATATTTTGTCTGCTTTTAACTTGAGGTGAAACTATAGTGCCGTTCAGCATAATAAGAGGGAATTAAATCTGATATTTAAGTTTTCATTCGCAAAAGTCTTAGAACGCCATGATATCAAGGCTTAAATTATCAAATGAAGGCGTTGAGGGGAGTTTATAAGACTTGTGAGGAAGTATAAAGCAATTTTATTAGCATTCTAATTTTAAAAATTGTGAATGGGTAATCAAATCGATTCAAAACAAGTGCCATAATTTAAAACCAAACTCATTGCGCATACGTTCCAGAGAAATAAAGGAGAAATATGCTGTGCATCTGACAATAGCGTAACATTCGATGGCCTGCTGTACGATCGCCCATATAAAAGTACTGGAAAGACTACACTCGAATGAAGTGAGCTCGATAGAAGGTGAACGGATCCTTAACGTTCGAACGTAAGCGTAAGTTATATAATCGGCCCCCATGTTTGACTCAGACAAACTGCTCATAGAAACTAGAAAACCTTTTAGCAAACGCTTAAATTAATTATTTTTCGCAATTATTAATATTGATCATTGTGTTGTCATCGGAATTGGGTCTATGGACAAAATTTAAGAGATGTACGACATCAGGAATTGTGTCAAATTTCAAATCCAAGATTTGACCCAAACATACAGGTGACACTCAATGAAACCTTTTAAAAAGAGATCAAACGATGAAGAATGCCAGGATACACGAAAACGAATAGAGAAGATTACTATAATAGAATGGCGGACAATCTTTGATATCATAACCAACGGCAAAAAACGATAAGTAATTATTATTTTAGTGGATGGAAAAATAAAAATTGAATGCAAGAGTCTAGTCCTTTGTTTAATGAGAATGCACTTGAAAATTTTTGCAAAAAGGTCTAACAGTTTCGACCAATAGAAACTGAAATTTTTCAGCATTATGATGATACAACCTTTATGCACGTTCCAACGTATTTGGAAATCTGAGTATAACTTCAAAAGAGTCATAGGGTGGTTTCAAACAAATTTAATTACTCAAGACATCTTCACAAATGAAAAAACGACTTCGTTTTCTTCCACTGATTTATTTCTTTGGTACAACATGTTTCGACACATAGAGGTCATTTTCAAGTTTTCAAGTACAAGTACTTGAAAATGACCTCTATGTGTCGAAACATGTTGTACCAAAGAAATAAATCAGTGGAAGAAAACGAAGTCGTTTTTTCATTTGTGAATATCAACTTCCACATAGTTGAGCCTGATACCATTGAACGTATCAAGACATCTTCTTCTCTGGTTACAATCCTAGGATTGGTCTGCAACAGTCTTCCACTTTATCCGATCTTGGGCCAATCTTTTCACTTCACTGTACTATTTGCAACCTAGTTCCTTCATCAACTGTCCCATCTAGTCCAGTCTGCCCCTATGGTTTTTTCCCTCTACTGTACCTTCTCGTATGGTCTTAACCAAGCTTTCGTGTTGGAGAATATGGCCAATCCAGGTGTTCCTTCTCTTATTTAGCATTTTGAGTAGACACCGTCTTTCCCCTATTCTCTTAAACACCTCGTTCGTGACTCTTGCCTCCCAGGGTATTTTCAGCATTTCCCTATAGCACCACACTTCAAATATCTCCATTCTTTCCTTCTCTCTCTTTTCAATTGTCCAGGTCTCACTACCATAGAACAGAGCGCTCCATACAAAAGTCCACAATAGCAATTTCCTAACCTTTAAATTAATGTCGCTGGCGTAGAAGAGTTTGTTTTTCTTCCTGAAGGCTAACTTGGCCTGATTAATGCGGCTTACTATTACTATATATTACTATTACTATATATATATATCCTTCTTGCTCCGGCCATCTGATGTTATTCTGTCTCCCAAATAAACAAACTCGTCCACCGTCTCTAGTGCTTCTCCTCCTGGAACCAGCTATACTCTCGTCCCGTGTCTGCTTACCACCATCACTTTAGCCTTGTTCTTGTTTATTTTCATGTTATACCGGGTGCCAAAAATCTCTTCCATTTCTTCCAGTGTCTCTTTCAGCTCTTCCTCGCTCTCCGCCAGTAGTGCGATATCGTCGGCGAACCTTACCATGTCAATCTTCTCGCCTTGTACTTTCACCGCTGCTCTGGTGCTCAATCTTTCTCTCATCTCATCTATTCCCTTCTGTATGTATGCATTGAAAAGGATAGGTGATAATGAGCACCCCTGTCGCACTTCTTGTTGTATTCTTATCTCCCTGTGGTGTTCCCCGCATCTTACAACTGCTTTTTCTTCTTTATAAAGGTCCCACACCACCCTCCTAGCCTTGTACTTAATACCTATTCCTTCTAACACCTGACATAATTTACACCATTTAACCTTGTCGAAGACCTTTCAAAATCTACAAAGGCGATATAGGTGTCTTTGCGTCTCCTAAGGCTTTGTTCTGTTATCACTCTTAGGGTTATGATAGCTTCACGCGTTCCCTTTCCCTTCCTAAATCCAAACTGGTTATCGGAGAGTACAGCTTCTATCCTGGCCTCCATCCTTCGTAGAAATATGTTGGTGAGTATTTTGGATGCATGAGTGACCAGACTAATGGTCCTGTGTTGTTCACATCTCTTTGCCGATGACTTCTTTGGTAATGGAACTACAACCTACTTCCCAGAATCTAATGGCATTTCTCCGGTCTCGTAGATCTCACATACTGGGCTATACAAGATATCTTTAGTTCCTTCTCCAGCTGCCTTTATCAATTCGCTTGGAATATCTTCCACTCTAGGAGATTTTCCGTCTCTCAGTTTCTTTACTGCTAAATCAAATTCGTCCCTCAGTATTCCATCACCTAAATCATCTCGTTGCACCTGTTGAATGTCTTCTAGCATCTCACTTTCTATATCCTCTCCTCGGTATAGTTCTCCAAGATATTTTTTCCACCTTTCTGCGATTTCCTCATCCTCATATAAAATCTGTCCGTCTTTTCCTTGTATCGTCCTACTTTTAATTTTTCTTTATCCAAAGAAGCTTTTAACTGTAGTGTACGCAGCTTCAATCCTTGCCTTTTCCATATAATCCTCTACTTCTCTACATAGTTCTTGCAGAAATGTTTCCTTTGCTACCTTCGAGGCTCTATGGATTTTATTCCTAAGTTCTTTATACCTCCTCTGTCCTTCCTCGGTGATATCACCGTTGATTTGATTAAGCAAAAAAGAAAATTCAGGAATGATATTACTCAAGACATAGGTGGTAAATAAGAGTTAGGAGGACGAATACAGCAAGAAAATAACAATTACACGACAAGATAATTTTGCAG
Source organism: Ceriagrion tenellum (assembly GCA_963169105.1). Lineage (NCBI taxonomy): Eukaryota > Metazoa > Arthropoda > Insecta > Odonata > Coenagrionidae > Ceriagrion > Ceriagrion tenellum. The sequence continues at coordinate 8,840,225 of OY720638.1, read as the reverse complement.
GTTTGAAGCTATCCTCAGAGTCATGAAGAAAATACCTGAGCCATCCAAACACCATATATAAACTTCACTAAGGGCAAAACAGCCTCTCGGACTCCGCTGGTAGCGTGCACATTGTAAAACTGCAAATGTACCGGCATACTACCTTTTATGCGTGTTAACTCTTACAGTGTGTCGAAATAAAACGTATCTCCTATGAGTTATGACTGCCTTTCTTTGTCCTTGTATAATAATTAGTCAAGGCATTGCCACACTTGCAATACTTGCAATTTTCAAGCAATAATCCAATGAAACCGTCAAAACCTATCAGCGTATCTAAAAATTCTTGATTTACGTTAAGCGTCTTCTAGAAATATTTTTCCAGCATTCAACATAAAACGCTGAAGTATTTTCGTATGAACGAAACGACCTATGAAATCGATTTCTTATAGATTGTCAGCCCCGTTCTCGCATTGGAGCTATACACAGATTAAGTGATGTGGATGCAATGGTCGCGTTTGAGAAATTGTAAAAACGTGGAACTTGATGGCTTCGGGAAAAGTTAACATTGACTCCTCATTTCCTATGACATTTTCCACTGAATGCAATGGAGAAATGTGAATAAGAGATGGGAAATTTGGTGGAAAAGGGATTCGTAAACTGATCTTATTTTAAGGTTTGCAGAGTTTCCTATCAGAGCCAATAAGCGTTCAGAATTACCACCTCATTGTACAGCCCGCCTGGATCCTTCACTGCACCTCCTACTCCCCGCCCCCCTCCCTTTCCAACTCCACCATACCTCCGGCCTCCACCATCTTGCTCGCCATCGTTACGTCAGTTGGCCGCGAATTCTTCAGAGGTGCACGTGGGGTGGAAGGCTGCTGTGCCGCACGCGACTGAGTCTTTACTCTTAGCGAGACAATATTCTCCGCCCATGTCTGCTCGCGAGCCAATCCATGCTTCTGTTTCAGCGAATGCAGTTTAACAGAACGAAGGAGTACCGAAGACACAGCGAAAGTGCTTATGGTCGTATTATGAGGTATCATGTACGCTGTTAATGTATCGTAGGGTAATACGAAATGTTTTAAAAGGTATCTTAATAACTTGCCAAAATGGGCATACACGAAAATCGAGTGGTTTACTTGACACCTTTGAAATATGTATACTCCTGTCCAAAAAAAACTTACCACCTCGGAGCCGAAAAATTTTGAAGTCCCTAGTTGGAATCAATGTGACAACGCCGAACCACGCCCCCTTGCGCGGGATAGCAATAAACGCACGGGGTGGAAAAGAAACCTTTTTCGGAACACACTTGAAAATGTTTGAATTAGATGGGATTATTTCTGGGGGCTGAGGGTGGGTTGGGTCTAGAGATGGGCGCCGCGCTGCCGGCCATGCGCCACCGCCGGTCATTTTAACGGCGGTGCGGCGCAACTTAGATTTTAATACCAAGTCCTACTGTCAAGACAAAAGAGTAACGATAAATTGTTCCAGCAGATGCGTTTTGGATTGATGTCCGCTGCCACGCTAGTTCTTCTTGTCAACTTTTCCTCTCCATTCCCACTGCCAGCCTCGTATGTCCGCTCAGCTGCCCGGCTGAGAGTGGTTTCCATAGGTATTATTTTGCTCCAGAGTTTGGCACAAAAAAAAGAACGTAGGAGAGTCACAGAGTACGCAGGAAGAAATAGGTGCGAACTCAAAGAGAACGTAGCGGAGTGGATGGTTATATTTCCATTTAAATTGAAATTTGCTCGATTTCTTGGGACCTGAGCGGTTTTATGTCTACTGACGTGCATTCGATTCTCAGGATAACGTATTTCGGTCAGATTGATAAAAACTGAGGGAAAATTAGAAAGTATAAACAAAATAATTTGTGTTCAAGCTAAAAATGTAAAATTAGGTCGGTAGCATTTGTTTATTTTTTGCCCAAACGAAATATAATCCTCCATAAGTCTTTAAACCTTAATAAGTCGAGAGGGCTACTGGCATGTCAGTGGTTGCGCACGGTCTAAATAACCGCATTGACGAATGTTTGAAGAATAATTATTATAAAAAATATTTTATATGAAATTTAACTATAGATCCACATAAATTATCATTAATAATACATTATTACCTTTTTGCTACATAATTTTTATACATGTAACCGGTATGTATATATTTTCTTGACGGTAAAGCTGAGGTAGAAATATATTGTAATTTACGCTATATTGAATAGTTGAAAATTAAAAGTAGAAAGCGCAAGTTTTTCATGAGGTGAAACACACTAAGCCGGTGTCCCATGGTATTTTTTTTTTATTAATTCATGAATAGAGTTTCATGAACTATTATACTATAGGTGAGACAAAATGAACTAAGCAGTTCAATTGGAACAGTGCCAACAAATGAACTGATCAGTAAATGAACGGTTCACACATACTACCTGTTCCACACAGTAATTTAAAGTTAGAGCCAAGTGCTACATTGTATGATCGAAGCAGCGGAGGGTCATAAATGTTGTTCAAGTTCCTTTGAGTACGACCAGACGGCGAGACTAGAGACCATTAAGGGGAGGGGGTGTTGGAGAATCAATCCACAAAACCATTAGATAACTGCCCGCGCGGAGGGCGGGGCTTACACTCGTTCTTGAGCTCCTAGAAAGTACCTGAACCGCATCCTCAATAGAGGTCAGCTGCGGATCACTGTTCAGAAAGAACAGCATGCTCAATAGAGTTTAGCTACGGCACGCTGTGCAGAAAGAACAGCAGGCTCAATAGAGTACAGCTACGGCACGTTGTTCCGAAAGAACAGCATGCTCAATGGAGTTCAGCAACGGCTCGCCGTTCAGATCTACTCCGATGGGAAATTATTCATGGATTCTTTGCCAATTCGTGGGATGGATTACGATTCTAAGGAAAATAAAAACCCAAAGCTGATTTATTCACATGTATTTCTATATACACGTAACGTTCAATTAAGTGAAAATTTTAGTTCGAGGGAAATTCATTCTTAAGTTTAGAGTCGAATATTGGGTAAGACAGCGGAAACTAAATTATTCCGCACTTAAGGTAAAGAAAGATAAAGCTGTATGTGGAAATTATAGAGGAATCACACTGATGAGTGTAGGGTATAAAGTGTTGGCCAAGGTCCTGGCGAAAAGATTGAGACAAACAGTGGAAAATCTACTGGGAGAATATCAAGGAGGATTCCGTCAGGAAAGATCAACTACAGATCAGATTTTTACCCTAAGGCAAAGTCTAGAAAAGTCTTATGAGTTTAATGTGGTTTTATATCTGATGTACATAGATTTTAAGCAAGCGTATGACTATGTGTTTTGAGGAAAGCTTATGGAGGCCATGATGGATTTTGGCATCCCAAGCAAAATAAAAAGGTTGTTGAAAATGACACTTAAAAACTCGAAAAGTGTTGTGAAGATTGACGGGGACTTTTCGGAGGAATTGGCATCAAAAAGGGCTTAAGGCAGGGTGTTGTCCTTTCCACAATGAGTTTTAATTTGGCATTAGAGAAAGTCATTAGACAGACTGAGACAAATAATCCAGGAGGAACGATTTTTAATAGGATGAATCAATATATTGCATATGCTGATGACCTGGTGATACTAGTAAGAAACAGTCGAGAAAACGAGGAGACATTTGTGCATCTCGTAGATGCAGCTGAAAAAATGGGTTTGAATGTTAAAGAGAAAAAACCAAATGCATGGTGTTGTCCAAAGAACTAGTGGAAGGAGGAGAAGACGGAGAAAAAATATTCAACCAAAATAGAGGTAGTAGAGCACTTTAAATATTTGGGGACAATAGTCACAAATGATAACTCTATTGCAAAAGAGATGGAAACGAGAATTGCTGCAGGAAATTGAGCATACTATTCTTTGCAATAAGTATTCAAAGCAAAAACCGTTAGCAGAAATACAAAGAAAATCTATAAAATCGTCATCAGGCCAATATTCACCTATAGTTCGGAGGCTTGGATGTTGACGATGAGAGAAGAAAATTTGTTACAGAGGTGGGAAAGAAAAATTCTTCGGAAGATATAATGACTAGTCAATGAAGAGGGACAATGGAGGATTAGAAGGAATGAGGAATTGCAGCAGCTTTATGGGGAAGACGGAATATTAAAAGAGATTAAGAAATCCAGAATTAGAAGGGCAGGGCATGTGCAAAGAATGGGTGGGGAAAGAGTAGTGAAAAAAGTTTTAGAAGGAAAACCAGAAGGGAGAAGAAGTAGAGGGAGACCCAGGAAAAGATGGGTGGAGGATGTAGAAGAGGATTTGAGGAAGCTGGGGGTCCGGAGGTGGAGAGAAGTAGCGGAGAACAAGGAAGAATGGAAGGAAATTGTGAAGAAGGCCAGGGCAATACATGGACTGTAGCGCCGATGATGATGATGATGACAGGTATTTTTAGCACTCTTATGCTTTACCATTAATCGAAAGTATCATCCATCCTGAACAACAAATTACGAAAATCCAATTTTCATCGTGCACTTCACTAAATGAAGCAGTCAATGCATTAATTCTTCTACATTTTAATACAAAATTTTGCTATTGGCGGTGACAATAAATCGAAACCAAGAGACTGAGTATTCTTACTCAGAGTGATATCTGCCTAGAGTTAGCACCGCGAGCGTTCGAGCATATGCATTGCCTCAGTTATAATTGCCCTTACAGCCGCAGCGCCATGTATTCCATAAAGACATTTTAGTGGAGAGAAAACTGCCTCTGAGCCTCATCATTTGTCAATTTTTTCTTGACTAGAAAATCCCTTATCAAGCGCGGTGCCAATTTTATACATTAACCCATGAATCATCCATCCATGTCAAAGTAACCTCAAATAAAGTTTTTATAGAAAATACGAAGTGAGGGATTTCCCTCTCGTCGATAAAAAATATTTTATCGTTAATTTTGACCGTAATATATCTCGCATTAGGGTGTCCCAAAAAAAAATGAAAGTTTGAAGGTTGAGGGGGCATTACCATTTTCCTATGCGAATGTATGAAAAAACATCCTAAAAATTTTTCAGCTCAATTGGACAATATTTGACCCTGCCGAAACGCACTCAAAGTGCAGAAATTTCCATTTTCCGCATTTAATACCATGTTGCCGACCTCCCAGGGACCCTAGTGGGTTTAAAATCAGAAACCTCTGAAAGAAAACTGTCTTTTATTATTAGACAGTCACTCTACTTACAAAAAAGCACTGGGAACAGCAAATAATGTGAAAAGCTAGAGTTTTTTGCCACTTTTGTCATACATTCCCCTGTGTCGTTTAACGACTAGCAACAGATGTTGCCTCTGAGCCTCATCATTTGTCAATGTTTTCTTGACTAGAAAATCCCTTATCAACTGAACTCCTCTCTCTGCAGTGTCATTAACAACTTTAAGATGTTGCACTACAGATAGGCTTTACAGTTATTGGAGACTCCCTTTATTTTGTTACAGATAGGCCCTTCTGACAGTCTGCGTCACTTTTCCATGTAGATGGTCTTGCGACAAAAAAGACGGCGAAATACCAGTGATTTTGAAAACTACACAGAATTTGTCGAAGCGAAGTCAGCGAGGGTCAGCTCACTAATAGGCCGGTTAGGCGAAAGGGTTGCCCGAGGTGCGTTATCATCAGATCCCACACTGTCTGTGATTGCCGCCACAATGCCTCTTTTCTTGTCGTCAGAAACCATTTCATCGTAGAGGGCCAAACAAATTAGGGTTTCGGAAAGATACCATAGATGGTTGCAAAACTTGGCCAAAGCTGCTGCGTAGAGGGGTTCTTTTTTCCAAGCATGGGCTTTTAGCAGCTCAAGGTCCACTCTAGGAGCGATCACCTCCACGGTACAGGTGTACCGATGTTTCACAAATGCACTTGCAATGAAGCAGCACAGTTTGAATAAATTGTCACTGTCCTGAGTCGACAAACGCAGCTGCTTGCCAAACATCCACGTTTTGAAAGCGTAGAGCTCCTCATTCATCCACCGTAATTCTCGGTTGGGCTTGGGGGGCGAACCACATACTTCTCTTTCTTGGGGACCACACCACCAAACCACACTATCCACAACTCCAAAAATTCCTTATAGTCGTCTCGAGGCTGGTGGTTCTGAAATTTAAAGAGGCATAATTTTAAATACTATTCCTGAGGATGGATTTAAAATCACTGTTCACATCGTGGCATTTGCTATTTAAAAACATGTAGCTGAAGAATACAAAATTTGATAATTTCATCTGCATTTGGAATATCCTTCCTCTTGTCGTTCCCGCTGTACGGTAAGCGTCTGCCGAAAAATAAGCAGGTGAGTTAAAAAGCGTGAGTATAAATTTAAAAAATATGTAATTTTTTAAGTGACCAGTACCTTTATCTAATTTTGGCTCTTCTTTTCGCAGGACGTCAGCAAACGGCAGGTCAGGAATTTTGCTAGTGCCCATCAAGGAATCAAACACGGCACCAATCACCAGGTGTTTCGGGTCTCCCTGTGGGGTCTAAAAACCTCCCACGAGGTCTGCAAGCCTTCGCTTATACCCTAGTGGGAAGTAGTGGGAAAAGGAAAAGGGAAGGGAAGTTAGCGAGCCACGACCCCTGCGAGGCCGACATCATGAGGCGAATTGACGTGAAAAGGACGTGAATGGGCCACCGTCTCCCCAAAGTTCTCGTATCTGTTGGGTTACCCCAACAACGTGAGACGACCCCGTCAGTCTCGCTTGTGCGAAAACTTACCGCATATTTATGAAAACCGGAAGTTGCCCAAAAAATTTCGATTAGGTATCCCCCGATTCCCTTTTTGGGTGGACGCCGAGCGGTCTGCCGGTTCAATCACCAGTTCACCACGTTCAATCACCAATCACCAGTTCAAAAACGTGGCGTCGGCATGCGAGATATAAGAGTTCTTTGACAAGCTGCTGCTGAAGAAGTGTGAACGCTCCTTTCCATAGGCCGGAATTGTGATTAGTGGTATCGAATACCATGGCAATGATCTGGCGGACAAGTTCCCACTCCTTGACAAGACCAGCGACTGCAGGGGCTGTGTTAAGCCCGGACCCGGACGCCACCTCCGGAACGTCAAGAAGCTGCTCTATGCCTTGTCCTGTGACCAGCACGGGCAATCGATCGGCCAGTTTGTTTTTATCTACAGTCAAAATATTAAATATTACAATTTTTAGGAGAAAGGTTTTGTAAAAAATAAAAAAATTCCGCAATAAAAAGAAGTTTACCGAAGAAGTCTGGAGCCACGGCATCGTGGTCAGAATGCCATCTTAATTTGTGTGTTCCGTAAAAAGCTTACATGGGTGAAGGCAACCTTGTGATTGATCATGAGAATGATTTGAATACCTATTTTCTACCAGGATTTTCTTTGATAAGATATTTAGGTCACAAGTTTCACGTGAATTAAATAAGCTAAGGCTCTAATTCGAATGAGTGATGTGAATTTTGTAATGAACAGGAGAGTAAAACCCGGCTGATGGCAGACTGCTTCAGATATTCGGTTGTCTGTATGCTCCTGTCCAAGAAAAACTTAACACCGTGGAGCCGAAAAATTTCCTAGTGTCATGTTGACGTCGATGTGACAACGCCGAACCACCTCCCCTTGCGTTAGAAATAATTAATATTAGCAATAAACTCACGGAACGGAAAAGGAATCTTCTTCGAAACTCACTTGGCGAGAGGGAACACCCCTCAACGAAAAATTTTGATCTGCGAGGGGATAACTTCTGGGGGAATGAGGGGTGGGTTGGGTCCGTTGTGTTGGTCCGATCAGATCAGTACCGGCATGCTTATGGGTGCGGAAGCATAGGGATAAGAAAGATCGGTCAGCGAATAAAGCCGCAAAATTGTCCTTGTTTTTGGAAGCTACAGCTACGGACAACTAGGATATCTACTCAGTGGCTGCAAAAATTAAGAACACGGCTGAAACATCCATTTCAATTCTTCATCGCCGAACATGACCTTTGCGGAAAGTGATGGGCCTTCATCTTTTTAGGTCGCAGAAAGTCTTTTACCGTCGCTATAATAGGTTGAATTGTGTCAAAATTTTTCTATGGCTTTTACATTTTACCTAAGTATTTTAAGTAGTCAGTAAGAATTCAGGGAAAATTTCGTGAAATGAAAAAAGCAAAATTTTCAACATTTTTTCAACAATTTTAAGTTCAAATCTGACGAATCTGGGCACTGGCTTATAGTAACACTGCATATGATTAAGTTAAACAATGAAAGAAAATGACTATCACTTAGACAGAAGTAATACTCAAGGTACGATTGACTTGAGTGCTCTGCATCGGATAAAGGGTTACGAAAGCCTAACTTCATCGTAGCTATATATATCGTGACAATACCCTGTTGCTTGGCGTCAATTTGCTTGCCGTTGAAGCAGAGTCATGTAATTTTTGCCCTTTTTCGCCCCAAAAAATGTTTGCATTCATGACAAAAATATATCCGAAGGAGAAATGAAATTTAGGTTGAGAGAAAAGAACTAAAATTGACTGGCTCTATGGGAAAGAAAACTTTTATAGCGTCTAATTCCGTTTCCCCAGGAGTTGTCAACAGCTTTAGCCGTTTATTTCCACATATTTTTTGCTATAATTTCAAAATAATTGAAACAGTTTTACTAACTGGCCACGATTACTTCCATTATGCATTTACAATTCTCTTATTTCGAATGATATATACCCTAATCAGTAGCACGTTGAGTGTTTGTGTTGGGTATTTGTATTATCCATGGTTGATTTTAAAACAATGACTAAGTCCATTTATATGTCAAATCCTCCTCGAGTGAATATATTATCACTATTATCTACTCATAAATATTACTTCCCATCACTTGCTGAACTGATGGTCAAAATTCTCATAAGATAATTGAGGGTGTTCCACTGTCTTATCTTTGTAATTTGTAAAGATTGGATTCCATAGTGAATATTTGCGTCTGTTACTTCACATTTTCCGAGGGCGAATGAATATCTTTTATATATTAGTAGTATGAATATGGTGGATGATCAAGGTAATGCAGTTTTATTCATTTTTTGACAGGCAGAAGAATGTCATTCGAATTTTCTTTTAAAGAGTTAAAATTAAGGCATCTTTGATTAAATCGATAACGTAAACTTAAAAAATCAAGCCATTTCGTCTTTTTTCACAGGACTTATGCATACGTATTACGTGTCTCTTGAAGGATATAGTATTAGTATTCTTTTCTGATGGATGAATAATAATATTTTTTTAACTTGCACGAAGTATCTCCTCAAATAATAGTGTGAAACTGAAACCCAAGTAAGAATACATTTTTCAACTTATCACCCAAATATCGGGATTACATATCTTCTCATCTTCCAGCGTGTTCAATGACCATGCTTATGCATCATCAATGACTTGATTATTTCCGAGGATAGAAAAACCAACCGCCATACCGGTTGTTATTTGTTGTTGTTTACATTACGCTCGCATATCGTCATATAACTTATTCTATGATATCAATAAATTTAACCAGAATAGATTATATTTATATCACGGGAGCGTAATTCCGCTTTAGTTCATCTATATTCGTCGGTTGAAAGACTATACTTCGGCTATTCGTCGTCTGCTCGAATTTCAAAAGTCCCACCGTAGCGCTCGCTCAACTTTCGGGGGTCGGAGCAGATATGTACCACGTAGCGGTCCGTCCCACCGCTCCCGGAGCTCCCTGGATGTCTCCTGAATACACCCATTGTTTTCAGAGTGGAGCGGGGGAAAAGGAGCGATCTATTCGTCGGTCGGGGTGTTTCACCAAAGTTTCGCCAAGGCGGGGATTCCCTAGGCGGGGAACCGAGGTTGAGGGTTCTCAGTATAACCTCTGGTCTACCGGCGTGGAATTCTTAGATAAGCAGAGAAGAGAAAATATGCCATGCACCTCTATGATTGCCATCGCCGTTCTTCATTACATCAGTATTTCGTAGAGCATTAGTTATGTCCAGGCCATTTTTCCGAGGAAAACATGAAACTTTGCATTTAGCGTTAACATAATATGAGTCACGGCAAAGTCATAATTGGAAAATTTATATGGAGATACACATTTAGAAATATAACAAAATTTCCGGCTTTTTCTTCGGGATTTCCTGCGTCAGTGCTAATGTGACAAAAGGCGGAATTAGCACATTCTTTCGAAATTTCCAGCAGAGAACACGAAACGTTGGAGCCGAGTAATTTTTATGATTATAACCCCCAAAAACTCGGACTGCATTTCATATACGAGCCGTCAGAGTTGGTGATTTTGTTGATTGGAAGAAATGGACTGGGGAAGGGCCAATAGGCCAATACTCCACGTGAAGGAATCCTCAGCGGAAAGGTGTTCCACGGAGATGTAAGCCTAATCAACGATATCCATATCCAGAGCGCTTTTGTTGGTGCAAATTATATACGGTTGGATTGAAAAATTTACTCGGGATGGGCGATGTTTGCAGGCATTCTTTCTCTAGTCATGTGAGAACAACATATTGTCTTACGGTAACTTAAGTCCATACGATTACCTTTGATACGATAGTACGCCGAGCTAAGAGCAGCAAATGTCCTCTTTGAAGCCGAGCTCGGAGATTGTATCCATAGCGAGTTGCTTTTGGAGACAGGATTATTTCCTGCACCAACAGGGCATTTTTCCGCAAGTTTTACTTTTCCTTGTCGCCCCGATGATTCGTGAGGTTATGTCCACCGTTCGTAAGTCTTTCCCTTTTCTTGCCCACGCGTTAATGATCAAGGAGCAGTTTGAAGGTGGAAGGCCCTAACTCTTCCTTTCCCTTCCCCATATTACCTTAATGATTTCCCTTGTCTCTTTTCAATGCGAACTTGAATGGCACAAATTAGCATGCATAAAAGAAGTTATCTTTATTTGGTTCGCCCATCTTTGGGAAAATAGATGGGTGCCGAATAAGAATAAATTTTTGTGGAGTGAATAATTTGAAGGAAGCAGCGTATCGAGGAAGCCATGGGTGAATGTGGTGGCAGAAACTCTCATGAGGAGGAACCAAGCCGGCAAGCCGGGTGAGCAATGAGCACTCCAATACGAAAGAAAGCCTCTTCCACCGCATTCGATCGTCGAAAAGGGTTGTCTTTTCACATCCCAGGGAGACCGGCAGAAGAAGTGGGACCGAGGGCGGGGTTCCACGCCTACGCCACAACATACCGCCATGGAGTTCTTAGATGAGCAACGAACGAACAAAGCACCTTCCTTTAAGTCTAGCACATTTTTTATTACCAGATTTTAATTGGCCATATGTGCTGTATCCTCGGTAGTAAAAATAAATAAAACAAATTAAAAAATTACTCTCTGCGTTGCAAAAAGACTGACGTGTTTCGGCCATTTTCCGAAGAAATTTCCCGAAAAAAGAAGACACCACCTCTATATTTTTTCCGTATAATATGTATAGGTAGCGGCTATGTTTTAGTTTTTTTTATTTTGTAAATATATATGGATTATTTTTTTAAAAGTGTTCTACCGGTTATACCTTCAAGGACCAAGGGACATATTTGTCCCATGTTTTTCAAATGCTCCCAAATTAAGCTAAGGCTGTCTAGGGTTTTAAATTTTGTACGTGAGGTATCAATATATAAGTCGCTTTAAGGAAACAAACCTTTGTACGATATCGATTTATTATTATGTATACCTGATTGACACAGTCTTTCGCTTGAAATGCCGTTTATGAAACTGAACTATAATTTTTTATTACAAAAATACGATGTGACGAAGCACAACTTTGTCATCATGTTAGCTTTCACACGTTCCTCATTTATGATTCTAGTGCTTTTGACACTGCATTTGTGCATTATTGCAAAACTTTGGTTTTTATGTCATAGGACATATATGTCCCTATGGCCCGTAACAAAATGAGTCTTGACATTGGTTTACATACATCGATTTGTACTGAGTTTCCATCTTTACAAGTGTCATATGGGCGATATTTAGGGTTAGAGACAATGGTCCTCTTGATTCAGGGTATAAATGGTGAAGATGCTGAAAATGATGGAGGAGAAATCATTTCTGTCCGACCTGTTCCAAAGTACACGTATTGTTTTACAGAAATTGAATTGCCAACACAATGGTCGCCGCTTTATCAACTTGTATACTTCATCTGGTGTTGTTACAAAATAGTGGTTTCAGATCCATAAATGTATTGGAAATTTGCATCCAAAACCATGACAGCGTACTTCGGAATCTTGACCGCGAAAACGAAACGAAATACTTTCTCCACGTTTTTCTCTTTCGCGACCCGTGGAGAATAAAGTGGAAGTGCTACAAACGAAAAGGGCCTTTGCGTTTTGCCAAAAGCAAAAGGGTGAGTCCAGTCATCTTTCTGATTACTCTTGTATATACTTCAGAATATTTCTTCCTGTGCCAATATGCTCGCCAACTGCTCCGTTGCAGTCGTTGCTCATTTGTAAAAGGATGCCGATAACTCATATTCGCAGTATCTGACGATACTATTGAGCAGATTCTACTTGCTGATAACAGCGATGATGAAGATAATTTTCCTCTTGATGAAGATGAAGGCTTCCAGAGGGAAGATGCTGACAATATTGGCGAAGATATTATTATTGAGCATCCTATTCCAGAAATAATTCTTCCGAATGTCGGTCACTCTTCTTCGCCTCAACCATCTACCTAATCTGCATCGGAAACCTCGAAGTCCAAAAAAACACCAAATGATCGTAGGCCACCTTCTGTCGCATCAAAATTTGCAGCACTCAGTAATTTAGAAGATGTAGCACGAAGCAAACGCCGTCCAAAAACTGCCCAGAACAAAGACATTAGTTTCATCTGGAAGTCTCGGAAAGCAAATTCTTAAATGGAAACGATTGAATATGAAAATGGTGCGGTGAACATATATGTTGATTTGAGAGTGGAACCTAATCCCTCTGAAGTATTTGAGAAATCGTGTGGTTTTGAGGAATCGTTTGGTCTTATTTTTCAACAAAGTGAATTGTACACAAAACAGAGAGGGATTTCATTCCATACCGACGTCCAAGTGATCCGTGCGTTTTTGAGGATGAATATGGTAATGGGTTGTCATGCGGTTCCAAATCTTAGAGACTATTGGTCCTCTGATCCTGATTTGCTGGTACCATACATTACCAATGTAATGCCTCGAAAGCAGTTTGAAGTGATCAGGAATGCGTTACATTTTGTAAACAATGAAGAATTGCTTCCCAGAAGCCGCTTTAATTATTATAGAGCTTTCACAGTTCGGCCGCTGATTCAACAATCTAATCAATGCTTCCAGAATGCAAAGAAACCAATAATACAGCAGTCATCAGATGAACATGTGACACGATTCAAAGGATATACCATCATGCAGTAAAATATGAAAAGAAAACACATAAAGTAGGGCTTCAAGAGAAAGTGCAGATGCAATTCAAAGTCTGGCTATTTGTGTCAATTCCACTTGTATGCAGGCAAAAAAAAACAGAAAAAGAACATGAAATTCAAAAGAGCGTGGTAACCACGCCAACTAAACCGCATGCGCACTTGTATTGCGAGATTAAATTACATAGATTACATAGAAAATTTCTTGAATTCGTCGTGACTGCAGTTGTCTCAGTAACAGCAAATATACTTAATGTGGAACGGCTATTTTTGGCAGAAAACATATGCCAAAGAATCTCAAGCAGGACAAAGACTTGAAACGTGGTGAAAGTCAAATACTTCCAGCAAATGGTATAACTTGTGTCAAGTGGATGGATAACAAATCCGTAGTAATGCTGTCTAATTTTCTGAATTCCTGCAAATCGATCGTTGTGGCTAGGAGACAACAAAAAAATGCAGAAAAGATGCAAACGAAAAGATACAAAGAGATAGAAATTGCCTATAAAAAGTGTATGGGCGGCGTCAATCTCATGGACCAGAAAAAGATTACATGTGAAGTTGACAGGAAGGCAAAGATGAATTACTACTTGCGGATATTTTACGATTTGATGGATATAGCTTGAAAAACGCTCACTGCAATTGTACGCAGCTGCATCATGGCGTAATTCTCGAGTATGAGGCTATATCGCCTCTGCAGTACAGGTTACTCATGGCTAGATTGCTCCTTGGAAATTAAACAATTAGGAAGAAAAGTCTCTCAGCAGCACCTTTCCGGAGCAGCAGGAGCACCATACCAGCCCCTCAGCCTGAACACATGTTAATAAGAATTGCAAAACGGAAGAGGTGTGCTGAATGTGCGAAGGATAAAATTGAGAATCATACTGATAATACCTGCGAAGTATGTTAGGTTCACTTCTGCTATACAACAGCTCGCCATTGTTTTGTCATACATAGGAGGGACTATGCTCAAGCAATGATATCAGGTTATTTACATGTGCTTTCATTCATTTTGTATCACTTTTTAAGCATTTTCTGGTGTTTTGAAGATATATTGATGGTTAAAACATCTATTATATTCGTAAATGCTCAAATTAAGTTTGTTTTTTTTGTTCTTCTTTGTATTTATCAGAAATTTAGATTCACTAAAATTGTCAAAGATGTTCATAAATTCACAGAAGAATATTTCATCTATTCATGTAGAGATCTTTTACCAAATGTTTGTGAATAAACCGTTTGTTATACGTATAAGTAATTAAAATTTCTTATTTCAAATACAATATTCATTCAAGAAACCTCAATGATTATATGCTGCGATAATGGTGGAGAGGTAAAAGGTTTGGAGAGAGAGTTTCCCGGCCACGGGTTAAATGAACAATATCCTCATTTGCCATTCTTCCTCGAATCACGCGCACAAAGAATAAAGCAGGCTCCAACAATTGTCCTTGCCTCAACACAATAACGGCATTATTACTCTTTTTTTCATGCGTAAATGAAGCATCAGACTTTGCTGCAAGTGAATGGAAAGTACTAGTTCATGATTGTAGACTTGTGTCTCTCACAAGAAATTTTTTCTCAAAAAGCTAAATTCTCTCTTATTTTATTTGAAACATTCAACTGTTTTATTAGAAAACTAATGGATTTACGGTAACAAATAAATCTCTGCCCGTTGATAAAAAATATTAAATGACTTCATCTATCGCATGAAGCCGATACAGACAAAAAGAGGAAACGGTCTGTAACCAGAGTTTTATCCTTGGTATGCAACCCTCTTAACACATGATTCCGTTATCAACCATGGGACATTTATGTCCCAACCTGTATCTAAAAAACTATTAGAGATATCAATTTAGAGCTAAGGTTTTTGGAATCTACGTGTCAATTGTTGCATAAATTGATCATTGAAACAACAAAAAGTGGCCTACAATTCTCAAGGTCCTTTTGGGTTAAGGTAGGTTTTATTGGATGTCAGAGAATCTCCTCCCATTTTCTACTTTTTCAGGGTCACATCTTGCTCTAGAATACCCATTTTTGCCTCAGAATACGATCTACCCTTCTTCATCCTGTCCATGAAACCTATTCTCCTTCCTCTTCCTCGCTTGCCCAACATCACTCCCTCTATCAAAATTCTTTAGCAACCCATCACCCTTTATTACATTCTTCAGCCATTTACCCAGCCTATCCCGAATTTCATTCAGAAGTTTCTTATCCTCGCCTACAATCTCAAGTACTTCCTCGTTAGTCTTCCTCTCCGTCCCCCTCACCTTCTCCATCCTTCTCAACAACCACATCTCAAATGCCTCCAACCTATTCTCGTCCTCCTTTCTACGGACCATTTTTCGGCCCCATATGAAGCTCTTCACCAGCCTCTTCTTCACATCCTTACCCAAGATCCCCGTCATCAGCTCCCTTCTATTACAAAACGCCTCCTTAGCTACAGCTATTCTCTTCCGTATGTCTAGGCTCCTATGCCCGTTTTCCTCTAGCGTGCACCTAAATAATTAAACTGTTCGACTTGCTCGAGTTTGTGTCCTCCAACTTTAATCACAATTCTCGCTTTCTTAATCCTAGAGAATCTCATTACTTTTGTGTTCTTCTGGTTTATCTTCAATCCGAATGTCCTGCACTAGATTTCTAAAGCATCTACCAAAGCTTGCAGTCCCTCCGAAGATCCACTAACCAACGCCTGACCGTCCGCGAATGTAACCGACTTTATCAGATGCCCTCCCACTGTGATTCCAACCTCAAGTTCTTCCCATGCCTGTCTTACCATTTCCTCAGCGTAAGTGTTGAAAAGCAATGGCAAAAACGGGCACCGTTGCATTACTCCTCGACCTATAATTGCTCATACTAATTCACCATGAGTCACCCATACAGCGCCCTTTGAGTCATATGTTAGTCTCGAATTAGTCTCCTGTCCCGTCAATCTATTCTCATTTTCCTGAGTATCTCCGTTAGTTTATTTCAATTTCCTCCGTCGAATGCCTTTTCAAAATCAATAAAGCATACGAAAACGTCCTGATATTTTGTTTCTTTACATGAGTTTTCTCATCACCGCAATCGCATCCCGAGTTGACCGTCCCTTCCGGAACCCAAACTGGTCATCGCCTAAATAGTACTTAGCCTTGCTCTTCAACCTTCTGTTGATTACTTGAAGTAAAACTTTGGCTGCGAGTGAGATCAAACTGGTTGTTCTATAATCCTCGAATTCTGACGCATACTCCTTTTTCGGGATAGGAATAACGACTGTTTTCACGAATTCCTC
Source organism: Ceriagrion tenellum (assembly GCA_963169105.1). Classification (NCBI taxonomy): domain Eukaryota; kingdom Metazoa; phylum Arthropoda; class Insecta; order Odonata; family Coenagrionidae; genus Ceriagrion; species Ceriagrion tenellum. The sequence goes on along the minus strand of OY720638.1, from coordinate 8,823,686 downwards.
TGCCATACTCCTTCCTTGTAGAACCTACGTATAAGTTCGAAAAAAGCTTGCCTACCTATATTTCCTAAACTCTTTAGCAGCTCCGAAAGTATGTTGTCTACTCCTACAGCTTTTCTTGCCTTCATCTCTTTCTACTCCTACTCTTACTAAGTCGGTGTTGACGTTTTTCCAATTATCCCCTTCTACATTTTCCTCATCATTTCTTCCATAAACCCTGTGTTGGTGCCTCTTTACTCTCCTCGTGTCCGTTGCTCCTTTTGTTTTCTTGGGTGCTCTTACAATTCCTGTTCTAATATTCTCCCACTTTTCCTCGATTTTCCCTGCTTCTTTGGCTTCGCCTATGTTCTTATCCACTCTCTCTTGGTATCCCCTCCTTTTTTCCCCTATCAATGCTTCCAAGTTCCATCTCTTTATCCTCTTACTTTGATTAACCTTTTTTAATCTAACCTCACAATTAATCATTACTAAGTTACGATCCTAAACGTTGGTGTTGAAACCAAGTGTTTGTTACTACAAATGTATTTCTCCTACAAAATTCAACTGCCTTCTCTCCGCGATCATTTCTCGTTCCTAACCCAAATCCCCCCACTTCATCCATCTCTCCCTTCCCCCACACAGTCGCCCATTACTGTTAGATTTTTATTTCCCGGCACTTCTCTGATTATCTCCTCTATCTGTTCATACACCCCATCCACCTCTTCCTCCCTATGATTGCTTGTGGGCATGTTACACCTGAACCAATACGAAATTTGTAGGGCGAGCTTTACTTTCTACAAGTAGTAGCCTGTCGCTCAACTGCTCAATATTTACCACCCTCATTCCCAATTTCGCGTTCACTACTCGAGCTACCCCACAACTATAGATGACCCTATAACTATCACTCCAGTATTCCCCGCTGTCCTTCCATCTCACCTCGCACATCTCCAAGGCATCTACGTTCCCTCTATCCATTTCCCGTTTAATATTTTCCAGCTTCCCAACCCTCATCATTGTCCTAACGTTCCGAGTCCCTATTTTTATCGTTACTTTCCCTCTCTTCTTCCTTTTCTCCTTCATTTCCTTGGTCCTTGTATCCTGTGATTGCTCTGTTGAGCGAGGATTTCGTGAGATGACGACCTCGGGAATTATACAGTTGAGATGATGGTAGTCGGTTGAAAAGCATTCTTACAGTAGAATAATTGAGCATAGAGTTATACCCATCCCAATTTGAAGTAATCACTGTTTCGAAGGAGCTGTAAAGATATTCGTGCGAAAAATTATCAAATTAAGTATCAAAGATGCATAGTCACATCGTACCAAACGTGGTGGAGGAACTTTGTATAATACCAATAAAGCAAAGCAATTTATTATTTAAAAAAAATCGAATCGTACTTCAGGCAATGGATTTTTCTCTTGAAGAATATGGTCATTTGATTAGTTAATTGTATTTTCAAATTCCTCTTACGCGTGTACTGTGTAGCATGTGAGTTTTAATACACGTAAATGCACCTCCTAAAATGCGCCTATGAACTTCCATCACACATTTCCAGAAAAAGTAACTAAATGCAGGGAATATTTATCAAATTGAATCAACTCACTTAAAAACTGAGTAACTTACCACAGAATCAATTATGGCATGTAAGTAAAGATGGAGATTTCGAAACCACAAGGAATTCCTGAGAGCAAAAATACGTCAACTCTTCAAAATTTTTAAATGTTTGTAAATACGCTTATCAAATAAATTATTCAAAGGAAATGGAACGAGCAACGGGGATAAAAATGATGGCTGGGCTTTCCGCGTCTTCCAGCGGCTGTTCACGAGAGATGGTTCGGTACGACCGAAACGGCCTATCCCCCTTTCATTCTCGCCCAGACATTATGCGAACAGAAGCCTGGGCCCTCCCCCCACCCCTTAGAAATTCCTTTCACGGGCCAAAATTTTCGCGTTGCGCATCTTCTCCCTCATTCTCCCTCACCAACTGCGTTGCGCCCTTGTTTCATTCCATTTGGATATTGCTTTCACGCGCATTCGACCGTGTTGTCGCATCGACGTCATCTCGGAACTTGGTAAATTTTTTGGCTCCGAGGTGGTAAGTTTTTTCTTTTTAACTGCTGAGCCATACGTGATTTAAATAAGTAATGATTACAGAGAAATTGTCTTCGTGTGAAGTTAAACATGAGAAATTGGTGCTTAAGTCCCTATACGGCAATGCAAAAGACGTAGGTATTAGATATCTGAGATGTCACTGCTAAACACCGTTCCGCAAGTAAAAGGTTTGATCATACGGTTGTGCAGCGTCCCTTTCCTAATGAAAAAAAACGATTGTGACCACGGCTGAAGTACTTCCTGGTGGAAAATGAAAATTCAGATTAGTTCGAGGGACCTCACCTGGGAAGTTAGAGTATCAATCTTAGTAACAGAAAACGCCTGAGTACTTGTAAAATCGTTGAATCGCTACGAATAATCCTGTCACGAGTTTCGTAATTGGTGACATGGGAATGTGAATTGTGAAGAGAAATAGGAACGCTTCTGTTTTCAATAGGTTTATTAGTGATGAATTATAAATTTAACGGTTTTACCTCTGAAAGATAAAGTAACCGCTCAAATGACGTCTCGATGGCCTATCTCCCTCATCTCAAGCCTACAATAGAGCAGAGGGCTATTCGAGAAATTATTTACGATCTCTGAAAGAGAAGAATAACCCAGCCGTGAGTGTCTTTCTACTTCTATAGGGGCTGTCCATAATCCACGCAGACAACAAACAGGGGTGGGGGAGGTTTCGAGGGTTGTTAACGAAGGTCCACGTTGGGGGTACGGGGGTTGGAAGGATGTCTACGTAGTCAATGGTAAATATACAGTTTATAGCAAATGAGAGATTATCATAGCTACAAGAGTAGTTTTTCTTTTACTTACCTTTACTTAAAATAAGCCTTAAATTACACTGGTCAACAAAGATTTTGTCCTAGAGACGTTGTTGGGTGATCTTAGACGTATTTTTCGTGCTGATTCCGAATCTGTGCTTAGATTCTTTCTATCACGTCCTTTTTTTTCCTAAGGACAGCTGAATGTATGTTTTTGCTATAACGAAAGTAGTAATTTATTTCATTTATATATCGTGATAGCATGAGCAGGTGGAAATAAAACTTTCCTGTCAAAACATGTTGCCCTACGATGTCATGCCTTCCTATCCTTTCAAAACATGTTTAAACTTGCACTATCCTATCGTTCAAAATTGTTTTCATATTTATTCAAAGCAATGCTGAATCAGCTGCCACTTCACATCAGTATGTGACTAACTGTCGGCGCGTGAAGACGTTTGTTTTTTCTCTGAAGACGGTTTGAGAATTTTGTTGCTCGCAGGAAATTGCAGCTTATTACATTGTAATCGTTGTGAAGTGGCTTAGCTTTCATCATGCCTAGACAGTGCGTGAACCACCCCGATGACTTTTGTTACGTGTGCGGTGAAATTACTTTCAAAGCTCAAATGCGGAACATTACTCCCTTTTTGAGACAGTATTATAAACTTTATTTTGACTGTCCGTTGGGTGACCAGGATAAAGGATGGGCGCCTCATGTGATGTGAAGCACCTGTGTAAGGCTTCTCACTGGTTGGACTGAGGGAAAACGTTATATGAAATTTGCCGTCCCCATGATTTGGCGGGAATCTAAGGATCATTTTTCAGACTTATTTTTGTTTAACAAAAATTAAAGGAAATACACCGAAGTCAAAACACATAGGAAAATATTCAAGCAACCTGGAATCAGCGATACGACCGGTCCCTCACTCCGAAAATTTACCATTGCCGGAACCACCGGAAAATGTTAATCTTAGCGAAGATTCAGAAATTAATCAAGAATGTGAGAATGAAGGATTCGAAATCTCGAAGGACCCAAATTTCGGACCGAGTACATCTGATGGACCTCATTTTATAACGCAAGAGGATTTAAATGATCTAGTGCGCGATTTAAATTTGTCCAAAAAGCAGAGTGAAATCTTAGGATCACGATAAAAGGGTTGGAAATTGCTGGATCCAAATACGAAAATTTCTATGTATCGATCTCGCCATGACGAATTTAAATTATTTTTTCTCAAGAAAAGAACCTTATTTTTTGCAATGATGTTCTCTCTGTTATGGACACTCTTAATTTTGAATACAACACAGATGATTGGCGTTTGTTCATTGATTCCTCCAAGGTCAGTTTAAAGGCTGTTCTCTTACATAATGGAAATGAACTCCCCTCGATACCGTTATCTCATGGAACTGACATGAAAGAATCTTACGAGAATATGCAGTTACTTTTAGAAAAAATTCACTACGAAAAATATAAGTGGAAAATTTGTGGCGACTTAAAAGAAATTGTAATTTTACTAGGCTTACAGCTTGGCTACACGAAACATTGTTGCTTCATCTGCGAGTGGGTTAGCAGAGACAGAAAAAATCATTGCTTGAAAAAAGATTGGCCAGAACGTAAAGCACTCGTTCCTGGATCCAAAAATGTCCTTTTTCAGCCGTTGGTCGATCCGAAAAATATTCTTTTGCCACCTCTACATATTAAATTAGGACTTTTTTAAACTTTTGTGATAGCCATGGACAAAAATGGTGCTGGTTTTACTTATTTGAAACAATAATTTCCTAAAATCAGTGAGGCAAAGAACAAAGAAGGAATTTTTGTTGGGCCACAGATTAGGGAAGTGCTGAAGGATTCGGAATTTCAACAGCAATTGAGTTCAACGGAAAAAAGCGCGTGGAACGCATTCAAAAATGTAGTTGAACATTTTCTAGAAAATATCATGGCTGAAAATTATCGCGATCTGGTGGCTAATCTGTCTTTAAAAATTCACTTCCTCGACTCACACCTGGACTTTTTTCCACCAAACCTTGGCGCCGTTAGTGATGAACACGGTTGGCGTTTCCACCAGGATATTTTACACATGGAAAAACGGTACCAAGGATAGTTCAGCAACATGTTAGCAGATTACTGCTGGACACTGAAAAGGGACTTGCCAGATGCTAAATATGCGAGAAAATCTTAAGTAAGTACCCATTTTTTCACATTTTTTTAATTCACGATTTATTTGCTGAAACCCCCTTGAATCCCCATTTAATCCGGTTGTCCTAAGGAAACTAAACGTGAAAGAAAATATCTGAGCCCAGATTCGGAATCGGCACGAAAAATATCTCTAGGATCACCCAACAACATGTCTTGGACAAAAAAAATTTTTTTTTGTTGACCAGTGTTATAGATAGGATAGGATATTTTTGGGGAGGCGACCGACGACTAAGGTCATTTCCGCCATAGGGGATAGGTACGGGAGGAAGGTTAGATAGAGACCCGGCGTCGGCATTAGTCTGCTCTTAACGAAAGGCGCCAAGGGGACCACGGTTTAACGTCTCATCCGACGGAGTACTTCACTTAAGCGCCCTCCACAAGGCACTCAAGTAGGGATCGGGTTTCCTCTGAAAAACATCCTTCTTCGCAGGGATTTGAATCCTGGCCCTCCGTATGGTTGGCCAGTACTCTAGCTACTACACCAGCTCGATCCCCAATTAAAGGCAGTCCATGGCAATCAAGTTAAAACCCATTTCACAGCTTTTTCCGCAAAAATAGAAGTCTAAGTGGACAAGAGGGGGGAACGAGGGGGGCCGGATGAAGTGCTTGAGCGTCCACGATGGGGGGTGGGGCGTCAAAAAGTGGCCTTTTTTTGTCTACATGGATTATGGACAGCCCCTAATCAGTCGTACTGAACGAGCCTAGTAAAAAATATCATTGACCATATGGAATATATGCGGATATTCGGGCATTAAACCACTTAACGGAAACGGCCCCATACACTCCACCGCAACATTTCTGTTGGCTTTAGTGACGGAAGGATGAGTCCTCTTCGGTGCATCCGTTTCTCGCCGGCTCGGATCCCGCCTCGATGGGATTTATCAACCGATTTATCAACAATCTTGAGTGTTCTGCAACTACATCTACGTACTACCCTGCGAGCCGGCGCATGGGCGTGTGGCCGGGAATGTTGAAATAACAGCCGTGTAAAGGTATAAGGAATAAGGCTATGGGAGGTGAAATGAGGACGTGTATTATGGGAGTGTATTTAGTGAAACTCAGTATTTATTGCAGTCTCTTATTGTGCGCGGAATGAACGAGTTTTTGAACCTGTTCGGCAATATATCTCTCTTATTTTATCACTTCTGTCAGACTTAGAGATGTAGTGGGGCTTCATGATAATATTCTCTTTGTCACTCTGATACACACCAGTTCGGAATTTCTCAGGCAAACTAATCCTATAGTGTAGCCTTCGTTTCTACTGATATCTAATTCTGACCCTCACTCCTGGCACCACGAATGAACGTTGTTAAGGTCCGATGACAGAACTGCAAAGTCTGCGTCTTCGCTCATTTCACGGTAGATGACTGTATCGTCTGAAAATAATCTTAAATTACTGTTAACTCGAGAACATAGGTCATTGATATAAATAATGAATAAAAGAGGGCTGATCGCACTTCCTTGAGGAGCACCGGTTCTGACTCTAATCATATCAGAGCTAATACTATCAATCACTACCCTTTGTTTGCGATCACTGTGAAAGCCCCGTATCCAGTTCGCTATATTTTCATTTACTCCGCATGATTGCAATTTTTATCTGAGGAACCTGGTCGAATGCTATTTTGAAATTAAGAAATATCGCGTCAACTTGTTGTTTCCATACAACTGCTTTTAGAATGTCGTGAAGGGAGAGCAAAAGCTGTGTTTCGCAGGATCTACCCTTCCGGATATATAATGAGTCGATTATTCATGAATGCCATAATGCTAACGAAAATGTACTCAAGGATTTTGCTTAAAAACATTGTTAACTATATACACCGGTAATTTTCAGAGTCATGTCTGTTTCTTTTTTAAACATTAGTGTGACTTTGGCAATTTTCCGGTCTCGGGGTACCTTTCCTTCGGATATTGATTTGCCAAATATGATTCCTTGGTGCAATCTGTGGCGCTAATTCCTTAAACACACGTTCAGATAATCCTGGAACTGGGGATTTGTTACGCAGTTCTTTTGTAATTTCAGATTAAGTGTTTTCGTAATTCGTGATGAAAAGTAATTCTTTCGTTTCCGTCGCAGTGATTTGATACGCTAACAAAGGAAGGCCTCCAAGTGTAAGGAGTGGATTACGAAACATACATTTTCCTTGCGACACTTTGAGATATTATTAGGCGAGTCGAAAAGTTGAAATATTAGTAGCTAGGCTTCAAGTAGTCCATCACATGTAGGCGTCCGCCTGAGACTGTAAATTGTTATAGGCTAATTGACGCCTAATGCATTTATAGGCACTTATGATCATCTTACGATATCGCCTTAGCAGATTTTGTCACAGGGATCTTATGATCGCTTTCGCTATATTCTGTTATCCGCTAGTTTCTCTAAATGGTTTAGATCGGTCTTCGTTTTATTCGACGCTTCTGGACTACCCTGATACTAACACATAAGACAACTTCCAAGCACAATTATTTATTACTATCAATGCAAATTATAACGTAGTTGACCTGAGCCTTATCCGTATTGTTTTGTAATCGGAGTATGTACTGCATTTCTTATGACTTCATCTAAATGTAATTCATAGCAACAAGCTTAAACTCCTTCACCATCAAATAAAATTGTTTACAGACTGACATCGTCCTCGATTAAGGGTCCTTTCGCCTCATATCAGTCCGCAACCCTCATCTTCCTGGAATCGGTTTGCTGTGGTGATGGTTATACCGTAATGACTTCCCATCTTGAGAACCTGAGCTCGAGCCCCGGGAATGAAGGAAATTTTCAGGTAAATCCCGATTCCTACTTTTGTGCGATGTAAGGAGATCTTCAAGTACAGAGCTAGGATAGGAAAAGGTCTTTATTTTTGGGTAAGCCTCGTTCGCCGCAACATTCGTAGAAAGACTGCGGTAGACTTGAGTAATGAGGATAGTGCTTAAAAGTGATCTACATTTGGCCTGCGGACATTGTTACTTCCGAAACTAAACACTGCATCATAAATTAATTCCTGCAGTTTTGTTGAAAGAAACGATTTAAATATTAATTTCAACTTTTAGATGTTTATTTTCTTTCTGAAAATTTGAGCGTTCAAACAAAATTTTCATTAATATTTCACGGTTAAGACGACTTAAATTTTCATAGAAATTTAACGACCCCGGAGTCCTGTGGAGTCCAACGGAGTTGATATCCGTAGGAAGGAGCGAGTGAATATAGTTTTAAAACCTGGATAAACAGCATGAATTTCTCGCTTGAGGATAGTTCCGTCTGATAAAGGAGATAAAATTATGAACAGCTTAAAAAGGAATATCATCGACTATGCACATTCAGATTGCAGTCAATCAAGCCACAAGCACAGCAGGCCTTCAGTTGCCATATCTTCAATGGTTTCCAGGCGTACTTTATGGAATTTTGACATTATGAGATGAAACAAAATCACTTTGTATATTCCACACAAAATTTTAATTGGTAAAACCCGACCGGTTTCAATACTTCCGTGTCATTCTCAATTGGGATAATACTATATAGTATATATAATAGTATTATCCCCTTTGAGAATGACACGTAAGTGTTGAAACCGGTCGGGTTTTACCAATTAAAATTTTGTGTGGAATATACAAAGTGATTTTATTTCAACTCATCAGTTGCCAGCTATCAGTTTTGAATAACTGTGACGTCTGCTAAATTTTCATACTCTGTCAGTAAATATTTTAAAAATTATATTTACGAGTGCTTAATTTTCTCTTTCGTTAATGACACGGATATATATTGTTATTTGATTTGAACTTGATATTAGTATTGATACGCGGGTATTCTAGTATAATTGTTTTTTCAATTGCCAATGGTGCCGAACCGCAGATAAGGGTGCCTCTTCGGATGTGGCGGAAGGGGTGACGTGAAACTCACCACGCGCCCACTTTGCCAAATCTCGAAGAAGTTTCCTAGTTTGATCTTTCCCCACCTTACAAGTTTTGATCTTTATTCAATTCGTTATGGGCGACATCGGCAATGATATTCTCATCTCAAAGCAGACGTGAGCCATTTTCCCCGACGGGAGGCAGTTGACAGTTTTACATCGGTGATCGACTGAGGCACACGCGAAAAACGAATATGCGAAACAACGTGGGCCAATTGGAAACCGATCACCTAAAGCGTGTCCATGTTGCAGTATTAGGCGTCCCCATTCAGTGTGCACAACCTGCATTGTAGGTTTCGCCGGGAATGACGCTCATCCGCAGTGCAGCAAAACATAATCTTTGTCCAATATTTGCAATATTTCGTCAGCTATCCTGTAGGTAACTTGAGATCTGGTGGACAAATTTTCTAAGCTGTATATGCAGGAAAGCTCAAGAAATGAACTACTAAAAATGAGACGATATGGTGAAGAGCATTGGTAACAGAAGATCCGCAGTGAGCCCTACGAAAACCTGCACTCCTAATTACTTACCTAATCCTACAGTATGACCAAATACTACGTGCTTAGTATAGTAATGTGTATTTATACATATGATAACGGCGAGGGAGCCGTCGTAAGTGAACTAGTGCGATGGCGTGGCTGTCCCAGGCAGACGGCTCTTCACCCACGCGCCCCTCGAGAGCACTTCCGCCCACCGCCGCCGAAGCGGAGGAGGGCGCACCCTTCGCGGCGCCTCGCGGCGTGTTCAGGCGAAAGGCAGCCATTACTCCGTTCAGCTTATCTTCGTCTCGCAGAGAGTCAAGTGGTATTACTACTCCGAAGAGCATTTGTCGTTTCATTTGAACGGTCTATACACACTACCTCCGGAATCCTTATGCTCCCTGGAGACATATATTTCACCATTGCCTTACAACTCTATGCATTCTCCGCAGCCACAACTCTCAACTCTTCCTCGAATTTTTCTTCCCCGATATTATGAATTAATTCACTTCTTCGATGCGTGAAAATGCCCTCGATGTCAATGTCGTCCACGCAATTACGCCCATCACTTCTTGGGCTATCTTCCCGTCACCCCCTCCGCATAATCACCTCTTCAATCCACTTCACTTGCCTTCCTTCACCTTCCGTCGTGGCACTCAATTGCCAGTCCCATCAATTTCCATCCTAATAAACTGGACGTACCTTTCATTGTGTCATTCTCACCGACGGCAAGTTTCGTTTGCACCACAATTGGCGTCGGATCAGAAATTGCTTCTTGCATAATAACCAAATACTTCATCTGACTTGTTTTAATTGGAGCAACGCCGACGTTACTTCCGTAAACATTCGGCTACCTTATGCTATTTGTTAGAAAAATTAATTTGTCACTGTTATTGCCATGGTAGCATTAATTCTTTCAGTTCCAGAAACTATCTCATAACTCCGTGAAGTAAAGGAGCAGTAGTGGAGAGCTAGAGTTAGCAGGAGTGGACCCAAGGAGAAGTAAGGTCTCCAGTACTACCCTGAAAGCAAACAGTAAGCAGAGAAATTAAACGTAAACGTATATCATCAATTTCCATATAAATTATAGTTAAATATTAAAATCTCTACACCCCCTGAGACTTTTGGTCGTAATAGTGCAGATGACTTTAACCCATAAAAATCGACCGACGAAAATTATATTTTCACGATGAACGTTAAATGGCCCTCGCTCTTATACGAGCTCACTTCCACTGCAAAGGATCGCAATGGTGCGGAAATCATTTCACTTCACCACCGTGGAGGACACCCGTCAGCAAGCGCCAAGCGCCCACCGTGGCCACCTGGTAAAGCCATTGCATTTGGATATTGCGCGATCCCTCCCACCGTGTCTGCACTTCGGTGAAAGAGATGACGGTGATTCAATATGTGATCCCATGGAGTTACTTAATTCCAGTGCCGACTGATGGATGGCTGGCTCGCCTCTGCATCCCGGGCGCCCGGGGCGGCTCTGCCCCGCCCTCGGATGATGGGAGGCTGCGCGTCCGCCGGCCGTAAATGGAGCAAAAGAGGGCGCGGCCCTCGGAGAACGGGACACGACACATCCTTTCTCCGGGCGCGCTCGTCAAGGGCGCGGCCCGCAGTGAGTGAGAGGGAGCCGCGGCCCCGCCCCCGGCCGCCCCTCGCCACTTTCGCCGGCCGCGCGCGCGCGTGGGACGGCCGACGGCGCGTGGGGGCGGGCGGGGGCGGCGGGCGGGGGCGGCCCGCGAGAGCACCGTTACCGTCCTCGGCGGGCCCCTTTGCGCCCGCCCCGCCAGTGAATATCCCCCGACGCACCGTACCTTCACCGTGACGCGTGACGCTAACGTGTTGGCGACGGTTGCATCGGCGGCGCCTCCCCTGTTGCGCATGCCAAAGGAAGCGCTTTAGAAACAGTGGCTTAGGGGACAACATATATATGTATATATTTCTATATATAAAGATAAAGAAATATTTATTGTTCTTGGACCACTTGGTCCACTAAGAACATAAAAAGTGTGCATTAATATTAGAGCTCGAGTACGGAGAGATATATACAGAAAAAGTGGGTACAAGAAATAAATGAAATAATAATGGTAACAAGGAAAGCAAAACAAAAGAAGCATATCGGTGAATCGAATTAAATTTTTTCCTGCAATAGCATTTTATTAAACAATCTGTTTTTGAAAGCCATCGGCGAATTAGAATTTTTGATTGATTCAGGAGTACTGTTCCAATATCCTTGTCCCTACAACAGAAAAAGATTTATTGAATGTAGTGGTTCGATGAAGAGGGACAATTAAAAAGTCTGGTGACATTCGGGTTGCAACATTTCGGTTCTTCTCCTCAGGCTGGAAAAATTGAAAAATATGCTCAGGCTGTTTACATTTGAAGAGGTTATATAAAAAAGAGGCAAGCATGTATTCCCTCCTTGTTTTGACTGTAAGCCATTCTAATCTAGTAAAATAATAATATATATGCATGCATTAATATTTGTAGCTGACATGGAGAGAAAGAAAGTGGGTATGAAACACATAAATAGACGAACAAAATGTTCGTGTGAAGATGGAATGATGGCCTATTCCAAGTGGAAATAGCTCGACTGGGCCGGGAATCGAACAACGGACCTTCCTTCATTTACTCTGTAAATCTCCACAAGGCCGGAGGTGAAATGTTGCCAATAGCAAGAGGAAAATTCATGTAGTGCTCCGCAATATACTAACTGCACATCGAGGGGTCTTCCGATGTGCAAGTTTAATTAATATCCTTCCATAGCCGTCATTAATTTGGCGTGGTGCTGATAATACCTTCGTTACTCGGAGGTGATGAACTGATAACACGGAGCAAAGCATGGTACTACTCAATAAAATTAGCATATTGGTAGTATTAATATATTTAGTTTGATTTAACTAATCGACATGAGCGTAAGTTTGGCAACTGCGAGCTCCATAAGGCCCGTGCTGTGCACTAAACGTGGAACGCTTTAGATTGGCATCGACTTTATTTCACAATTTCTTCCCCTGAAGATGATGGATGACACGTCTGTTGAAATATCTGCGACAATGAAAGGGTTTTCCCGATGGAATACTCAAATAGACAATTACATGTGCCGGGATAGCATAAGATCTTATTTTTTATTTCTACTCGTGCTTCGAAGTGTTACTTGGCCATCATAAACTGCAGCAAAAAATTAACAGATTCTGCCTGATGATGTCGATGTAAATAGTAGTAATAAGTGTTGGAATTGCGAAATAAAGCGGATGGCATTTCGCTTGTTGATTTTCATTTGTTGTAGTGAGGGGTACACGGTCATGGTGTGGCATTACTTGGATTGTGCATCTTAATTTTGCAGATTATACGAAGAAAGGGTTTTCAATCCAGCTGAAATTCAAACGGATCCAGCTGGCTGTTATTTTATATCAATTAGGTTTGAGGAGGGCGTGGGGAGAGCTATACGCCTGATTTAGCGTGGTGCATCTCACAATGGTTGCATTATTTCTGATAGTCTTCATTCTCATGTTGCTGCAGGCATTGATGTATAAGCCCTAATATCTAAAAACATGACTGGCGAAAATAAAGTCGAGATGGAGAGTTTGACTCTGTGGGAAACTTGAGTAACTTCCAACAAAAGACTTTGATGGGTATACTCTAAAAACGATCTTTTATTTGTGCAAGGCATTATTAGGACATGAGAATGCACCTATCACTGGAATAAGGGCATTCTTGTTTTCCCTTTGAATTTATTTCGTATCTCTTATCCGTTTAATACCTGTCAAGGATTTTAACGATTTTAAGAACGTGAGTGAATTGGCTAATGCCCCTCCGAATGACTGATATCATATCCCCCTTTCTAGTTTACAGTTTCTAGTTTCTAGTTTACAGACAGTTTACCATTTTCCAAATGAAAAAAAAATTTTAATTTATTATATTACGGCAAAAATGTCTAATTTATTCAGCTAAAAGAGTGTGACAAAAATCACAATCGTGCGGTAAACTGGTAATAGTACTATATATTTCTAATAGATTGCTTCTCATCTTAGACTTGAAGATTTTTGAGCAATTATTTGCAGAACGAAGAAAAAATAAACCGTCGATGAGATGAGCGATACATTTTACACGATAGTAGACTTTTCTCTATGCTCTTGTCCGGTAACTACATTCGCTATGACACTATGAACATCGATGAATGCAGTGTGATATTGAGACGGTGTTTATGCATGCGATATGAGCGCTCTTTAGCGCGTCACTTTTCGAGCGAGTAGTCGACCCAATCCAGTGACTCCTGCCATCGATCCACGACCTCGCTCTCTCCGACAGCCCTCTCTTGCTGACAGCCCTCTCTTGCTGACAGCCCTCTTTGCCCGGATTAACATTCATCCTCCACCCTGGCAAATGCTATCCTCCGCTCATCTAAGACTTGGAGTCTTCAAGACTTCAAGCTTGAATAGGCTGCGAGAATATTTCGTTTAAAATGCTACTTCTGTACACAAGTCCTCGCTTAAACGCGTGTTAAGAATTGGAAATACGCACGTCAAACTAATCTAACGGGAAAGGAAAAATAGGATGGAAGCTATTCAGGAAGCCATGCACAGTACGTGGCCTCAGGCGTGGCGTATTAAACATAGATACCACGAAAAAGGTTAACATAAAACGTATCCGATTATGCAATGAGGCAAAAAACGCATCTTTCTCGATGATGAGAAAACTCGACTTCTTTGCCGAGTCCGCACTGCCAGCCCGCAAGAAGGCTGACGGAATCTGGGTGGTTATCTAACGCGATGAAGCATGGTTGCCATTGGATATTGTTAGGGCTGGCAGATAGAGGGGAGGGTCGTCGGCCGTTTTGACGACGTGAGTAGGCCAGCGTATAAATCATCGGCATTTGCATATTGATGGCCAAGCGTTTTGATTCGGTCCGAGGAAAGCTGTCAAATTGACCGAAAAGACTAAAGGTAGTTGCACCGACAGATGATAATCATTTCTTTTTATCCACTTCCTGGCTAATTAGAGAAAAATTGTCCTCCGCTTGGAGGGAACAATGGTTTCCCTCCCATCCTCGTATTTTTTTCGCAAACTGTCCTCGAAATTAGAAGGCATAAAATGTGAGGATGGGTGATCGATTGGAGATATAGTACTGTTGTATGCAACGGAAATACTATTTTCGCAAAGACAGTTATCTCTCCCGGGGAAATGAATAATAATATTTTCATCCAATTATTTTAGTCATTCGCAAATGAATGCAGTAATAGAAGTCAAAGTCGTTAATTCATTGTAAAATACTCTGCAGTTGGCTATCATGATTGGGAAAAGTTTAAAATTATAGCCAAATTCAATAATCTGCATGTTTCGAACAATATATTTTGATCGACATTAACTAAAAGGTGGAATTCAGTATTTTCCTGCCTAACGTAGTCGCGGGTGCCTCGAGGAGGAAAATTTTTGAAGGCTGGCCATTTGGGCGACAGGGTTATGGTTTTCATGTGGGATGTGGCACGGGTAGAGAGCCATCGACGGGCATCAATCTCGAGACCCTAATTGCTCAAAATACGCGGCCAATCGAGAGACCTCAGTAGGCACGCAGCGGAGGACCTCAGAATTCACGGCATGCTATATTATTTACCCTGAATAAATTGGGTCGGTAGCAATTAATCAATATTTTCGATACAAAGAAAGGAAATTATAATTTTGAAATGGGCACTGTTGAGATTTATGCGGAGAGCGGCCTCTCCTTTTAGTGACGGCATTTCTGTTGACTAATGATTTATGATTTTGGGTTTATTCACTAAAAACCTAAGAGGGTATACCACGGACTTTCTCCTTGTCATGATGGAATCGGCATCAAATTTCCTCACTACAACCATGATGTCCTTACTGACGAGCGGGAAAATATTAATTCAGTGTCGAAGAGAAGATATACATTGCGTTGATCGCAGGCTGATATACGGGTCGTATCAGGGTTGAGGGATCGTATCGGAATTTTATCTCAAACAGTATATAAATATCATACATAGATATTATATGAATAAACTAACGGTAAATTTTGAAGGTAGACAAAAATTCTATTTCTTCGAAAATCATGACAGAGTTTGGAGAAACGCTGAAAGATTCACAATCGGAGTTCCTGAAATAAGGGTCAGAAGTAACCTGGAATTTAGGATGTTCCTTATAATCCGGCCTGTAATTTTTCCGACGAATGCCCTTAAAACTTGTTCACGTGGTCCTAATTTCATTTCTGTCTCTCGGTGATTCGTAGAGCGACATTGACACGACTCGTTCTCTAGTCCCCTCGTCTCTCTTCAGTATATGAGATGGTGATACCACGGTGAAATGAAAACGTATACTTCATTACATTCATAAGTGGTCTTTTTCAGTCACAAGTAAAAAATGCTTGGGGTAACACTATTGGCTATGTCTCAACTTGTGTTGCACAAATCAACAAGTCGGGAATGCGGGCATAGGTTTGTTCCCTTCAAAGCAAATTTATCAAATAGCTTCAGAGGAACGATGATAACGAGAAAAAAGTTTTAAACTTGCAAATTTAGAAACATTAAAAAATATTATCAATGTTTCCAAGAGTGCTTTCGGAAATGGAACTGTAAACTTACCAACCTAGTATTAGACGTCAAGACTTATCAAGTAAAAATGCTGCAGAGAATCAAATGTTCTAGCAAAGTCTGAAAATGACATGGACAACTTGGATAAGGAAGCATTGCACTGTACAAGGTTATTTGCAGTGAAAGTACACTAAGCTAAGGTTTGACTGCCAACAGCAGTGATGGCTCTAATTCTCGACTTTTTTCTCAAAGCCTTGGAAGAAAGGTATCATGGCGGAGCCAAAGAAATTCTTAAGTTACCTCAGCCAACTTGCTGACTCTTAGCCAAAATTAAGGGACTTTTACTGAACGAGGGGCCGAGCAATCTAAGCATGGTGACGAAGTGACCACGGAAACCATTGTGTGATAGAGAACATACGAATGTCGTCGATAAGATACGGGAACAAGGCATGATATACGCCCTGAAAACACAAATGGAAAGTTTTTGTCTAGTTTATTTTAAATCATGCAGAGTTTTGCATTAATTAAATGCATAATACTTATATCTAAGTAAGTTTTCAAATTGTTACTTGATTTCATCACAGGGATGTCAATTGATATATTCTTACTTTAGAGGAGCCAAAATATATTCTTTAATTTGAAAATATTCGACGAGTGCGCGGAAACTTGCTCTTCTAACTTGAAGGGAAACACTGCGAATATAAATGCTAAGCGAGCTGTCACTCTCCGAGTCCCGTTCTTATAACCGTAAAAATTTCACGGTTGTGGAAACCAAAGTGAATACGTTCTCCTGTCGATAATTCCTACGGTTGTCAAGATACAGTCAAGTGTAAACTACAACTCTCTTCCTCTTAGTTAGCATCAAGTTAATGAAAAGGCTGCGAAATCTTGCGGTTAATATCTCACCAAATAAGGAATCGGAAGATTTAATGTAATGACTGTATGAGCAGTTACTAAATGCAATGTCCTACTTGCTGTAATTGAGGAGCCAAAGAAGTTAGTGATGCGAATTTTAGGACCATTAACGATAAAACTTGAAAGATTTGCCATGGATGCCAGCGCATTTGGACTGATAATCGCGAAAAAGGAAATACATACGTACTGTAATATCTTCATAACCAATATACATATATACATTCTTACTTACTCCTCGGCGCTACAGCCCTGCCATCATCTCTTGCACGCATTCTCCATCTTCTCACACTCATCGTTGTCAGAGCTTCGTCTACATCACCCAATCATCTTTACCGTGGCCTTACTCTCAGCCTTCTATCACCTGTGTGACCAAGGAATACTTTCTTGACCATTCAATCTTCAGGCATTCTCTTCACATACCCTAATCATCTTAACCTATTACTCTTAATTTCAGACACTATGTTAGAGTGTTTGAAGAGTTCCTCTAATTCTCTATTCTTCGTATTCTCCAACATCCGCCTTTCTTTGTTACGCCAAAAATCTTCCTTAGCACTTTTCTATCTATTAAGAAAATCTTCATCTGCAGTGGTCATGGTCTGCAGTCATCTGAGCCATACTTCGGTTTAATAACAGTTCGATAAACCTTTATTTTTAAGGTCCTACTGAGGTTTTGTGACTTAAGCAACTTCAACAATGCTCGATAAGCTCTATTGCCTGCTGCATTTTTAGTTTTTATTTCTTCTTTCATTTTATTATTTTCAGTCAACAACACTCCCAAACACTTAAACATGTTACAACTGTCATAATTATTAAATTTTATACATTAATTTGTGACAGTTTTGCTATTCCTGGATGAGAACAAATAGTGTGTTTTGCCACAGTTCACTTTTAGTCCAACTTATCAGCCTTTATTTCCAATCTCTCCAGTCCTTCCTCGAGAATCTGATGCCTTCTTGATATCATATAAATATCATCGACATTCACACTTAACAGAGCTATGCGTCGGTAGTTTTCAAAGTTGGCCTAATCCTTCTTCTTATGATTTGGGCAAATAATTGTCAGACTCCACTCCTCGGTCAGCTGTTCTAATTCCAAATTTCCCCTATCAGTTGGAGAATGAGAAGAGACAGCTGTTTCCCACCATATGTAATCATATCAGCTGAAATATTATCACTTTCTAGTGCTTTATTGTTTTTCAGGGATTTAATCGCTTCCGATACTTCCCCCATAGAAGAAACCGTTACCTGGATTGTGCCCCGTTGCAGTGCCAGACCCTGTTGTCCACACACTTCTCTTCAGCTAGTTCTCCTATCATTTTCTCTACAGTGGCATTCAAGAGTTAGCTAAAATATTCAGCCAATCGTCCTAAGATGGGTTCCTTTCCACCAATCATACTCCCCTTATCGACTCTGCAAAATATTGCCCATAATTGAAACCCATTTCTAATGGCCTGTATTTTAGCATAGAAATTCCGCACTTCCTGGGTGTTGTGTTGCTTTGCCAGCCCCGTAATCCATTTCCCTTCCCAAACTCTCATTTTTCTTCTCCATAGCCTGTCTGCCTCCTTTCTCTTCCAACTGAAATGCTCTAAATTTTTTCTTGTTCTTCTGTCGATCATTTTCCCCCTTGTCTCACTCCACTCCTTAATTGCTTCTCTACATTCTTCATCAAACCATCCTAGTTTTTTTTCTTTTACCCCAAGGACTTCATACGCTATTTCTTGTAATGAATTCTAATTATATTCCACTTTCCTTATACAATTTCTCTCTGTCAGTTCAGTTTTGTATTCTCCAATTTCTTTTCCAGCTATGCTTTTTACAGTGTGACAGTTATCATTTCTTTTAGTTTTGAAGCGTTATATCTCCTTTCAGGAACTGTCTCCTTCCTAGTGGATCTGTACATCGCTATACGCCGTCTTTATTTCACTCGAATCATAAAATGGTGTAAGTTGCAGTTAGCTCCTCTTCAGCTGTCCATCTGAGGCATATCAGATGTATGTTGCCTATCAATTATCATTTGGTCAACTTGGTGAAAAGTAATCCCATCTGGTAGGCATCAGCTTACCTTCTCTATTTCTTTCCTCTGTAACCGTGTAATCATTGACACTATCAAATATCCCAACGAAAAATCAATCAGCATTTGCCCATTTTAATTTTGTCACATCATGAAGGTTTTACTTTACGATGATTTCACTGTATAAAGTATATCATTAGCCCTATGCTGACCTTTCCACTGAATTTCTCTAGAACTATTTTCACATCATATCTTGAGATGCTATCCATTTCCTTTTCCAAATGTCCATAGAACATATCCTTCTTCTACTCTATTTCCTCGCCTATTAGTTTATATACATATGAAAATACAATACTGAAGACACGGGCCTTCATCCTCAAGATACATATTCTTTCATTTATAGGCTTTAAATTGAGTACTGCTGCCTTACATTAATTATCCAATAAGAAGCCTGGATCTCCTGTTACACCGCCCTCTCCTACACTAGACATTATTGTATATTTGCCACTACTGATAATTCCCTCCCCTTTCCATCTGAGTTCTTCGATTGAAGCTTTTCTGATATTATTTTTTTCCATCTCTTCCTTGAGACCTTGTAGAGCACCTGGTCCTTCTGATAGATATATATATCCCTCAGCGGTGGGATTGGAACCCTCGACTCCCGGGTTGGACGTTACCCCGCCTCAAACCGATACGCTTCTCGCCACGCTGCGAGTGCCTCGCCAGCCACCGCTCTCCTTTCCGCGCCAGCCGATGGGCGAGGCGGCCATCCCACCTCCCCCTTTGCCCACGAGCGGCTCTCCAACGCGCCGCGCCCAACGCCCATCCCTCCTTTCACTCGCGTGCAGAACGACGGGTGTCCACCGCCCTCGGCAGGGTGTGGGAGGGGGAGTGGGGGGAGGGAGGAGGGAGAGGCGGGGAGGAGTACGATCCTCTCGATCGCCGATCGCAATCCCTTTCGGCGCCTCACACCTTCCGCAATCGAGGCCCATGTCATCTCGGGGCCTCTCACCAATTTCTCTTTCGTCATCACACGATCATTCGGACGCTGAAAACTTTTGTCGAGGCGAGCGAAATCCGGATGGGGTGAAATGTAACGTGGCAATGCATCCGCGATGCGAATAATCCGTATTTATTGCAGTCTCGCGTAGAAAGTGACCGTAATAGACCGCTGCAGACTCGAGCTTGAACCCTCGCGACTATCGCTGTCTTTCCAAGGACGCTGTCGTGGCAGGGGACCGAGTAGAAGGCGGCTCGTCCCGGGGAAAACGTTTCGAGACTGTCGACTATATACCGTGCTCGAGTTTTCACTTGAGCTCAAAAAACCGTCGGAGACTCGCCCTCGCCTTGGGAGGATGGCAACCGCGATCTCGAGCCGCGAACGGAAAGGGCTGCTGCTTGCAAGCGTGAGCGAGGGCGTTTCAAGATTGCCAAATCCCTGACGTGAGCGTAGGAACGTAAAAGCTCACGGTCACTGTGAATGGACGTTAATGGTCATTACGTGCTGCGGCAAAAGGATGCATATTTTTGGGATGAATCCACAACAATTTTGGATCCCAGCGAGACGAGACATTGGGTCATTTTCGTCTCGAGTCCCGTTAGGTGAACCTCACCCTCGCCGACGAGTGTCGTACGACACTCTTCGAGTCTCGTGTCATTTTCAAAATTTAAATTAATAATTCTTTGACAGAGGAACAGTAAGTTTTGATGCCGATGTCAGGGACTTGAAAAAAGGTAATCCTTTTCTCGGCATGACCAGAAATTTTAGGTAATATTAAATTGGTTTGCATTTCAAAAAAGAACAAGGAAAAAATTAAGATGTCATCAAATTTCAATTTGAAAATGGAAATAAACTAAAATTTGATAAAATATTCAGACAGTGTAGAGGAATAAATACTGTGCAATTATTGCTCAAAATTCAAAATCAAAAAGTATGATTGAAAGAGTAATTTACTTGGTTTATTTGTCCCCTTCCAGTTTCCAAGTTATAATGAGTATAATTTTTTTGGGGAATATTGCATCCGTTTATGAGTTAAGATTAGGCAAACTTCCGGTACACTCAATTTAATTGTATGAGCTATGTCCGGGAAAAGTTTGAGTGCATGTATGAACTGACATGTCGGTGCAAAAGCGCTATTTCTTTGCTTCCAATGTAGCAATAGTGTTCTTTCTACAATTTCAGCACCAATCTCTTTTTACTAATTATCTTAGCAGTTAGTACTCAATTTCTTGAACGCATCCTAGCCTATTCTATTTCGAAGTAAATGGGACGCAATGTCCTTCCAGTGGTTCAAACTGATAGTTGAAATAATTCACAGAAAATTACGTCACGGGAGTCACTATGGAAGCTTTCAATTCAATTCATTATAGTTATTGCAGACCAGACTATTTCATCGCACATTAAAGCACAAGAACCACGATGAGTTAAACGATGTGCACCGACGAAGAATTCGGTATTCTGCCGTAAGATGGCATTCTGCACGTTCGCAATTTAGTCACAGCCGAATAGTCCGAATAATAGCCCGATAAGTATTGACCCACATTTTAAAAAAATCCTTAATAATAGAAATGAGCGCTTTGAAAGGGTCATCGAGAGAGACGCGTCTCTATTGGTCACCAAGCCTTATCTGACTATCACGACGCACCGTATCTTACATCAAAGTGCCTGGACCAATTTTGTGGACTCTCTGGAGGACAGACTGCGAGATGAAGATCGCAAATGCCAGTCTGGCACAAACTGAGGACGTGTAAGAATGTAAATTGGCCTAGTAATTTCTCTTCTTTTCTAATCAATTCTGAATAATCTACATACTACCCCGCGAGCCACCGCATGGGCATGTGGCAGGGGCTGGTAGGTCACCAGCCGTGTGAAGATATAACATTTTTGGAGATGGAATGGTGACATGTATTATAGGAGTGTATTTAGAGGAGCTCAGTTTTTATTGTGGTCGCTTATTGTGCGCGGAAAGAACGAGTGTTTGTACCTATCTGATCGGCAGTGTATCTCTCTTATTTTATCGCATCTGTCAGACCTGGAAATGTAGTGAGGCGTCATGATAATATCCTCTGTGTCGCTCTAAAACACACCAGTTCTGAATATCTCAAGCAGCCTAAGCCTAGCGTGCAGCCTCCGAGTGTCTAGGGGCCCTCCCACCTTATCCCCTCTAACAGTTGTGCAACTACTAATGTTCGTCCGTAGCTGTTTTTAAGGAAGCGTGCAGCTTTTCTTTGTATTTTGTTAATTTTTTGGTTAAATCTTTATGACCAGGGTCCCAAATGCTCGCGGCGTATTCGAGGTGTGGTCTAACCAGAGCGGAGTAGCATATTTCTTTTTCTTTTTCATCCGAGGTACTTCCTATTATACCCTTGATAAATCCTAGTTTCTGTAATGCTGTGCCACAAATGTTTTGCATGTGTGTTCCCCACGTTATAATAATGACACAAAGCTCTTTTCCCCGCAACTACATTGGACGTTGAAGAGGTGATTAGCGCCGTGAAAATTGGGCTCCATTAACCAGTGCATCGAGGACTGACATCGACAGTGGGCATAACACGCCCTGTAGTGAATCGCTGGAGGAATACAATCGACCTTCAAGGACCTTATGTGGAAAAATAGAGTGAGAAGATAAAACATTATTATTTCATATGCAAAGTTCATTAATGTAGATTAATAGTTTTGGAGAGAAAATGCGGGGTATTACTTTTTGGGCAAGCCTCGTATTGTGAATAGTTATCGAATTCGTTCATTGTATTTATTAGAAATGTGAGCTTTTTACCGCTGAGCAATTCAAATTTTCACGTTACCCATGTTTGATGAATTTTCTGATAATCAATTAATAAACATTTATTATGTAATTTTCGAAGTTCTGTCGTTGTTTAATGCTCATCAACTCGTTTACCGATCTGGAGGCTGTTTCTCAGAGCTACCAGTCTACAACTTACAAGTCACGTGACCGACTATTTTCACAAGGCGGATGGGTTCCTCAGATATACCAATCTGAAGACTTGTACTAGTCCAAGAAAATGGCGGGCCTAATCAAGGCCATACATGACTCGTATTTTGATGAATAACATACATTTTGGACGTGCACCTTGCAATATTTCCAATTCAAAAGTTAGTGCAAGATTTTGGGTAAATAAAAATGATTGAATATGTGCTGGAAAGTAATTTAATGTCCCAACATACCAACGAACGTAAAGGATCCCACGCGAATGCGAGTTTTCGCGTAAACCGAACATAATAAGATATAATCGTTTATTTCGCCGTATTTCTTGAAGGATGAGCACTATATGGTAGTTATTAATAAACCTTACATTACAAGATATCATTTTATCAATTTGATTTTATCTTTATTGAACCACCATTTATTGCTTTACAACGTAAAGAATAACGAAAATTCATGGTAACATACCGGTTGTTGACGCTAATAATATTTATCGCAACTTAAAGTTCGTATTTCCAGTTATTAATGGTTATATTATTCAACAGAAACGAATTGATAAGTAGTTGTTTATTACTAATAAGTTAAATAGTGTGGAACATCAGAATGTTAAATTATTTGCTCTCGGTTTTATATATCTAAATAACCCATCCGCCTTGTGAAAATAGTCACGTGACTTTTAGCTCTGAGAAACAGCCCCTGGTTTGAAATCAGCTGCCCAGTGCGCATATTAGGAAATGAATCGAAAGATAGGGCGCTTTTGTGTTGTCATGTGAGCAGTGCACAATAGGGAATGGAAAGCAACAATTATTTGGACTTTCCTTTGTGATTTTTTATTGATTAGTAAACCCTAATGAATACGTTTCGAGAAAAAATCAAGTTAAAATCTGGTCTCGTAGCTTTAATGACGTCGGTGATTGAATATTTTTGCTAAACAATGCTTATTATCTAATTTGATTTGACGATGAAGAAGTACTAAAAGATGAGAACTTGCAAGCCTTAATTATTATCCAGCAAGATTTTATGAAAAGTACTCAATGTATTTCTTGGAATCTTATACTTTCTGAATACTAAGCCAACTTTCCGAAATGACCATAACCTATCCGCGCACGATTTTCAGAATGCCGTTCGTCAGAAAGCGGCTGAAAGCGCATTTAAAATTCATTATCGAAACCATTACGCAACTAAGGAATTTGATAGTTATGCTTCATGGAATAATTTCTCTTCACGTACTTGAAAAAAATGAGGAAAAATGAAAAATTGTTCTTTCTTGAGTTATTAACAATGGGGTGCCCTCCAACGACCTCCCGTTATAGGCGCGTGACTTGTCACATCACGCATTTTACAAGGTAAAACACACCAAATTCGTATTTATATCAGCTGATTGATCGATTCTTGGACAGTTCCCACCATAAATTCTTCATTAACGGGGAATCATTTCACTTCCCTGCACATTACTTGCTCGCTGTGGGCCCACTCTTAAGTCCTTCGTACTCTCCGTTTCTCCTTTAAGTCGTCCGAAATCTATACCCTCCTCTTCTGCACTTGCCAAGTATTCTTCCATCTATCACTCTATTTTCACATGCCTTTAGTTGTTATCACGCCCTCTGTAATAATAATATTTATTACTCAACACAATTAAATATACATTAATCATTACACTATTACAAATACATTATAAATACATGAGTAATATTAGGTAGCCTAAAAGGAGGACCTGTATTATCCTCTATCCAACGTTTCTATCTCATGCAAATGTCCTTTTCCAAAAGTACCGTCCGATCGTGATTTGTCATCTTTTCGCCAGTCAGCCATAGTGGGAGGGTAAATGAGCATCCTTGGGGTCACACGGCGTTGAGGATTGGTAGCAATGGGCTCGACAAACACAGTTCGTTGCCTGCTCTTGACCATCGGAAGGTTGTTGATGGAAGAAGAAGGAAGATGACTTCTGGACGCATTAGACACACTTGCTTCAAATCTGTCTCCTGGACTTCCCCCTTTTCATGTCAGGAGATGTGAACAACTTCTCGTTAACAAATGTGACGCTGGTCGGGAAAAAAAGCTAAACCTATGTCCCCGTTTCGGAGTTCTCGATCCCAGTTTCTTGCTTTCTCCCCTCACAATACTTCATTCTCTAGGCAGTTTATTCCTTTGGACCTCAATAACTATTTAATAAATAATCAATAATAGACAAGAGCACGGAAAATTATCTCGCACAACATAGATAGCTCTAGTGGCTCATGATTTTTAAAGGTCGTTGAAGCGATATTCGCTCATGTATAGATTTGGGTGAAAATTTATATACGCGTACTCATTAGTAAGATGTATAGATAAGAGCTCCAAAAATTGCATGCTATCCATTTCGTTTCTGGGAAATTTAATGCAATTTTGACATGAAGCCTCCTGTCAATTAACAGATAAGTCAGAATAATTTAGGAGAGGGTTATTTCGCACTAACTTGACCAACTTCTCCGTATCAGTATCCCCATAAACTTATGCACAGACGATTTCACGACAAGACCACGTTTTAATTATGGCTTCTCGAGGAGATATTGAGAGTAGCAATTGGTTGCTGCCCGACTATCGATAACACAGCGGGCCATGCTATTGGCTGAAATACAGAGAAGTTAAGCTGGGCTCAACTCCAGGCCACGCCAATTCGAACTATGGCGCTAAGTCATTGTAAAGTGGCAAACGCTTGTCTCATGGTCTGATTGCCGGCGTCGCGCCGACTCGAGCGAAGTTACGCTGAGTTTAGTAGTAGTAGTATTTAGGTGATTAGGGTGCTTCGACGACTAAGGTCATTCGCACCAGCTGAGTTTAGTCGGTGAGGACGAGGCTTGAGGGTCAACTAAGAAGTATATATTGCCTCCAAAAGTATGTACGATTTAGCGATCAAGTTCATAGAGTACTGAGTATTAGAGGCATGGGACGTATTAGGAAACGGCACGAAGGACGCCAGTCAAGGGATACGTTCATTGATAGAAAATTACCTATATTTTTCAGGCATAATCAAAGCATTTACATCTATAGATGCTAGGTCTTATGCATCTACATATCGAAATAATATCTTTTATGGATCTAATTTGGCTGGAATCTAAGCAATCAAAAGAAATCATAGAAGTGATGAATATAGCTTATAACTCAAGCAATTCATCACGCATGGTCTTGAAGTCACATTCGTGATATGATAATTACGGCGAGAATTTTGATTTTCAATCTTTTTAATGCCAGGAAAGCCCAGTTTAGATGAGTACCTTTCAAGATAACCTCAAATATATTTGTCGAGAAGATTATTTGAATTTCCGGAAGTTCTTTCATTCATAGCTGTTCAACTAGAGACTTTTTCATGAGACTTTCGAAAGACCCTTGGAAGTAGTCTCGTCTCGATACTTAGTAAGTGTCATCTCTCGTCTCACCCCGAATTTCCGACCTCATCTCGAATACTATTCGAAACAAGGAAATCTCGAGTCCCGCGGCAACATCACTGCCATCTATGCTCTGGACGGTACAAGTGAATAGTCGTTAAATCTCACTTTCAGTGTTCACCCCTGAGATGGGGAGAGCGATTTTCGTTCGTGCACAGATCAGCGTGCAACGATGCGTATATCTTCTTCTTACAGTTAATTATGTATGTATGTAAATGAAATTGCAGTATACCGATTTGGATTTTGGCAATGCACTGCTATTTATTACGTAGAATTTTTACACGTATACATACTTTGTAATCATTCAATTGCATATGTACAGATTTTTTTCTGAATGCGAAATAATGCATTTCCTGTCATTAACGTGGTTGTTAAGAAATATCAAGATGCCACCCTTAGTCTAGGACTCAAAAAAATATATTTAAAGTTAATTTTATTCTAAAATTTCGAATACTAATCCGAATACTCTTAGTCCTGGCATGCTTAAATCAAGGAGAAAATGAAAACTATATGCTAATACTTACATCATTTCCATCACTAAATTTACGGTATGCTCCACCGCGTAAATAGGTGTAATCAAGAGACACGTGGTCCCCGAATTATTTTTCAACTTACTTACTTTAAAAATCGTTCAAAAATGCACTCTCTGACCCGCGATTACCGCTCCACCCACCTGAAATGCCATCGTTTATGGCTTTCAGTTGCTGGATGGGCTTGCAAGCTCTGAAGACTCAAAGAAGACGCACAAGAATTGAGCCAAAGGGAGCAATCTATATTGCTCCTGGTTAGGGTGACCAACTCTCCCGTATTTCCCGGGATCATTCGTATTTGACCCTATTTTTTCACGATCTCCCGGCTCCCGTATTTTCTTTCTCTTTGGGTGAATTTCTCCTGTATTTTTTCGTCAAGTTAAATCATTCACTTTTAACCATTCAAACTTTGTGCACACGATCAAAATTCGTTTGAACGTGCCGTGTTCATAATGACATGAAACGTGCATGTAATTGTTTAGATTATGTAGATATCGAAGTGTTAGTGTTAAATATTTGTAGTCATTTTTCCTGTTCTGCTAAACGAAGGGGATCATGAAGCTCTTTTTAAAATTTGCTGATGTTGTATGGACTGAAATCCTTCGTCATGTAAGTATGAAATGTTATCTCTTATACCTGCCGTAAAAAGACTTTTAAAAAATTGGGAGCCTATTAAAAGCTATTTTAAAAGCATAGATGATTCAGACTGTCCAAAAGTTTTGAAACGGTATTTCAACAATGAAAATCCAGAAGTAGAAACAATTGTTGAGGCTCATATTAGTTTATTTGTGAATATTGGAAACGTTTTTATTCAAACAGAAAAATATTTGGAGAATCCTTATCTTAGTATTATGGAGTCCCATGAAGCAGTACAGTTACTTATTTGTAAAGTTGGACAGAGAATCGAAGTTGGGGTGACCAACTCTATACTTCGGTAGTGCTACTCACAAAATGTTAGCCACTGTTCTCAGTTCAAATTTTAAATCTACATGTAAAGGCAAATTCCTTGAATTTTATGATTCTTTGTATTCTTACATGCTTAACAAATTTGATGATAGTTTAAAGCGTTTAATACCACTTTGTCTCTAAAGGTAATTAACATTCAATGACATACATGACATTGTGGAGTGTATCCAACTGGATTGTGTGAATGAAGATGAATTGTATGAGGAATTTTGTAGTTGTAAGGATGCAATAACATGTGCTGTGTCTGTAGAGGGTAACGCTAGCCAGAAATGGGTGATGGTTTTCAGCGGCTTAAAACTGAGCAATATAACTTCTGAAAACTTGGGAAAGTTGGTAGGCTATGTTACGAGCATATCAGGTAGTAATGTTCACACAGAGAGAGTATTTTCTCTTATGAATAACAAGTAGACAGATGTAAGAAATAGGAGCCGTACATAGCTGATGGAATCAGAAGTGCAAGTTGCCATGAACTTCACGTATTTTTGCACTGAATGATTAAAATTTGCAAAAAGTGATTGCAAACTATTGCCTGAAGCTAAATCTGTTGGAAAATATATTTCTGTCTTCTTGACGCATAAAATAGTGTTCTTTTTGAAGATTTTTTTGACAAACACTGCATCGCTTTTTTCTTTTTTTGTGAAATTTTACCGGATTCTAAATCTCCCTTATTTTTGGTCAAGAATATAGAAATCTCCCTTATTTTCTCCAAAAATAGTTGGTCACCCTACTCCTAGTAGAGATTGGAAGGTCGGAGACACAAGAAAGATAGATCACATTATAGTGGCACAATCAAAATACCATCGGGAGAGGACAAAGGAAACTCTGCCATCTTCTTACCTCCAATGGAATGATACATCTACATCTACATAATACCCCGCGAGCCGCCGCTTTTGCGTGTGGCAGGGGGTGTTAGGCCACCAGCCGTGTAAAGGTGTACGTTTTTTGGAGATGAAATGGTGACACGTATTATAGGAGGGTATTTAGCGGAGCTCAATTTTTATTGTGGTCGCTTATTTTTCGCGGAAAGAACGAGTTGTTGTACCTATCTGTACGGCAGAGTATCTCTCTAATTTTATCGCGTCAGTCAGACCTAGAGATGTAGTGAGGAGCCATGATAATATTTTCTATGTTACTCTGAAAAATATCAGTTC
Source organism: Ceriagrion tenellum (assembly GCA_963169105.1). Classification (NCBI taxonomy): domain Eukaryota; kingdom Metazoa; phylum Arthropoda; class Insecta; order Odonata; family Coenagrionidae; genus Ceriagrion; species Ceriagrion tenellum. The sequence goes on along the minus strand of OY720638.1, from coordinate 8,794,783 downwards.
TGAATTTTTCAAGCAACCTAAGCCTAGCGTGTAGCCTCCGAGTCTCTAAGGGCTACCATCTTAATCCCTCTAAAAGTTGTGAGACACTATATGTTCGCTCGTAGCAGTTTTTAACGAAGCGCACTGCTTTTATTTGTATTTTATTATTTGTTTTTGTTAAATCTTTATGACCAGGGTCCCAAATGCAGGCGGCGTATTCGAGGTGTGGCCTAACCAGAGCGAAGTAGCATCTATCTTTGACTTTTTCATCCGAAGACCTTTCTATTATACGTTTAACAAATCCTAGTTTCTTTAATACTGCGCCACATATGTTCTGTATGTGTAATCCCCACGATATATCAGATGTTAAGTAATTCCAAGATATTACTCTATCTGAAGATTTTACGTTTACTCCACCCACAGTATAGGTATGATATGACAGAAGTTCAATCAGTGATGATCATGATTATTGAATCCTGACTATCGTCCCATCAGGGAGTGCGTCGTGCTCGGCTGCGGAGGGTTCAAGGCTTCTTGGTGAGCGGTCGTCATCACTCGAAATCCTTGCGAAGCAGCTGATTCGAGGACGAACCACGGGGAAGGCCCGGGAGCGAAAACCAGGGATACAAATGAGAACTACGAACGTTAGAACAACGATGATTCGGGACTGCGCAGCATTCGATGGAAGGACAATTGGAGGTAATTAGAGCTATAGTTATATAGTAAATGCAAATGGATTTCAAGAGAGCCTACGTTGGTTAGATCTTGGATGCAATGAACCCTTAAAATGGGGAAGAGGATAATTACATCGACCTTGTGAGCAACTGGGTATTAGAAGTTGAAATATTAGCTCACCCTACTAACTCCTTTGTGGAGCATGTATACCTGTCGACAAGGCAGGGTTCTGATGGCGTACACTTCGTCCGTCAGATGGGAGGATAAGATTATGGACGCCCTCTGATCAGTGGATATGACCGATAAAGAAATTCTTGAAGCACAGACAAGCTATCGAAAGGCGCGTCGTAAAAACGAAATAGTTCAAATCTTTTTCAATTGTTTATCCCGCACTGGCTCAGGAAATTTAAGATTTTTGTTTTCGTCGGATTAACGGAGAGCAACTTACAGAGTTGAAGTTACCATTGAAAATAATTCAGTATGCGTGACCGGAACGCTCAAGCATTGACAACATTTGCCAGGCTTTGGACGTCCGCGAGCGCGTTGTAAACACGTGGTGAGCTCTCCTTTTCCATTGCTGCCATGGGGATACACGGCGGACGCCCGAAATCCCGAGAAAGTTCCGTCGAGGACTCAAATTGGAAAGGGGGAAAGTGCCAAACACATCCACTGCTAGGTGTGATATTAACATATCGTTAGAAAAAGTAATGGATCGTAGTCGGCTATTTATTAGCAAATAGGAAGGTGTTTCGTTAAGCCTTCGGCAAAAAGTAATTAAGACGCTCACAGATAATGTTAGATGTCATCTTGTAAAAACTATGACCGGGATATTCAAAGGAAATGACCGGAGCAGCTTCATATCGTTCAGTTAACGTTCGTTGAATGACTGGACAATCTTTTTCTTTTGAGTGTGTCGAGCCGATGAAATCCATTTCGCGTAACAGCAACGGCGGAGCAAATGACTGGCCGCGAGGAAACGTCGAGCGTTCACCAAGTGAAATATACGCCAAAGTCAAATTATAAATTGAAGAAGTTAGACCGTCTTCGGTACGATACATATTATGCTCAAGATTTTCAAATGTAAGTATGTTTTCGTGACAGGTGGGGTTCTTTTCGTCGATTGCACCCGAATGGTTGAGGCGTAATGAGCTCCGAGAGAAGTGAATGTTGTAGCCAAGAGCGAGCGGTTCGGTCGGTCGCCCGTTTCCTTCTCCGTAGCCGTCCGACCCTGCCCACACCGTGAAAGGCACAAAAACGGCCATCTCAAACGACAAGGATTGTAAACGCACGTGGGCCCAACGAGAGGGTGAGCGGCAGCCGTCGGAGCGGACGCACTGGTGCCGGGGGCACAACCGACGATGCCGCCGCCCGGCCCGTGGCCCAGTTTCCCCGGCGGATGCGTGGCCGGTTCCGCGGGGCGGGGGATCGCGGTGGATGGCGGGGGATCGCGGTGGATGGCGGGGGATCGCGGTGACGGCCGGAGACTGGAACGGCACGTCCGCGTCTTCCGCTCCGAATGTGTCCTAATAAGGCGCCCGCGGCTGGAGGCCATCTCGACGGATCGCTCGCTACGAAGGTCCGAAATCCGCCCAGTTCAATGGTTTTCACATTCTTGGCCCCACGGTTCGCGAGCGATGAGATTCGGCTATTTTCGTCGGAGATGTCAAGCGAAGGCTAACCTCCACTCACACCAGTCTGGCGTACGGATGAGAGAATTTTAGCTTCAGTATGGTCCGGCCAGTTCACCATCGTTCATTCTCATTTGCTAAATCCATGCGCGAAAGCTTTAGCAGCGGCTACTCGTCTAGTATATAGCCGTTCCGGTCGAGAGAATCAGAGGTATGGGAAAAATTATTTTATGACTGTTACGGTTAGAGATCTTCTCTTTCAGTGATAAAGTGTCAGTAGCTTTGAATGTAATGGGAGTAGGTACCGCTGGAGAGTAATCGGAAGGGCAATAGGTGACGGGTTGAGCCAGGATTGGATGGTCGAAAAGGGTTGGCCATTATGCTCATGGTGTAGCCAGCGTGGCTCACTCCGAAGCACTGTTCAACCCTTCTGCCTCGCCATCCTCGCTGCCCCTCCCTCAACTTTCCCTTTCATGCATCGCGGCCTTCATCGCCTCCCGCGTGCACATAAACACGGCCGAAGTTCTTCGAAAGACTTCATTTCTTCCTCTCAAGCCAAGCGCTGCCTTCGTCTTTCTCTCAGCCTTGCCCACCTGCCCTGTAGCCTCGTCTCGAGAGCTTCATGTGTCTTTCCATTCCCCTCTTTCAAAGCCCAAGCCTTTGAGAATATTTGAACTAAACTCTTATTCCTGTTTTTAATTTAGACACCCGCTATTAACTAGTTCTCTTATCCACAAATGCCTTCTTCCCCGAAGCAACTCTTACCTTAATGACTGATACTTAATGAGGAGAATTGATCATTCCAGTTCTCGCAACGTCCCCAAATAGGATGATAATCAAAGCCTTTAATATTTGTGAGGGTTTCATTCATCATAAGTCATCGATCCGTAGATTTGTTTGCAGACGCTCTCCATTCCTGTCTCCTCTTTACAAATAGAACGAGTTTCAGCACATCTGTCTAATGGTAAAGCTCCATTCAATGTCATGGAAACAGACCGTATAGTAATTGCTATCACTCTATTCTCACCCTCATCGCACGTTGATTCGCAACATGAGAATGTTTCCTCTCGCTCCAGTTTCATATTCTCATCCTCTCACTTCTGAGTTGTACGAGAACGTAAAAAACGAAGGGCGACGAAAGCCTCCTCCGTCTCGCTTTCTGGCGATCACTGCATTCCACCACGCCCTCCCAATGGGCGAGTGGCCCTCCAGTACAATTTTATTCCCACGAGTCTCTTCGTCCAATTACCTACTGTGTTTATTGACACCCTAATTGGAGTTTGATGCTTCATTCAGTGAAATGCTTTCTGAAAATCCATTAAGCAAAAAGCACTCACATGGTCCGAATTCCATTTTACTCAATTTTTCAAGCATTCTATGGTGTTGTATTTTCTTCCCTTTCTGAACCTGAGTAGATATTCAGTTAATGTATGTTCGAGCGACATAATCTGTGAGATTTCGAACCCAAAATTTTATGTTCCCCGAGCATTCATGCTTTCCTGACTTTCCGGATGAAAATCGAAGCCGGCTTCGCGAAATCTTGTGGTCCATGCCCATACTATTAATGCCAGAGATGAACCAATGAGAATTTAATGCTTTCCCAAAACTCATTAATAAATCTAGAATTATATCACTGATTCTTGTTGCACGTCTCCTTGACTTCTCTCGGAGACGTTTCCGCTTTTCTGCGTAGCACCGCCAGACCCTGGACACTTTCACTCGCTCTCTTCCCGTCTAAGCATTCCGGCAATCCGTCTTCACCGCGTAGCTCTTCAATGAATTAACTCCTCTCTTCTTCTTCGACTGATGGCATTTCCCCCCATACTTAATTTTAATTGATACATTTCAACACAACGGGAAGCCGATTCCCGATGATGCCGAACTGAATCTATCGCGGATACAAAATACAGTCGTGTATTCCGAGACCAAGTTCCGCGTAGCCGGAAGGAATTGACGCCTCTTCGGTCAGTATTGCTCGTCATTCCAGTTCTGAAGTCGGATCAGAAACATACCAAAGAAATGTATAAAACAGACATGTGTGTTGAGAGGAAAAGAATAACTGGAATACCAATGCAACTTGCTTAGCAATCAGTTCGGGCGTTTTCTTTCCAGAAGAGTTTTAACTCTAATGCACATCATTAAATACCGGATGCTAGTGCTCAGTCCCTTTCAATCTCTGGAACCTGGAAAAGGAGTGACAGAAAAGGATGGGGTGCTTTTCGTACAACTTCTCCATTTAAGCAGTTATTTCCTCGAAGCAGTTTTATAAAGTAAATCCAGTGACTTAAATTTACCTGGTCCATCAGACTCCTCCGAACGAAGCGCTATTGAAAATGATTGGGCATTATTGTGACGGAATGGGAATTCACAGGTGAGGGGAGTGTGGAAGCCCTGGAAACCCGCGTTTGGTGATCCATCACATACTTTTTGCAGTAAAAAAATCAATCTAGATGGAGTATACTTTCGTGTTGTGAAGAACAAACGTGCCGATTAAGGTTCGGCAGAAAATTCCTGTTTTCGGTACTACAAGGTAATACTTTTTCTATTTAGATAGTATCGAAGGTACCGTAATCGAAAGTACTGATGATCAAGCAGCTCTGTCATCTGGTGAGTAAGCGATCAATTGCCTGAGGACAATAGTTGAACGACAGTTATGCGAAACTTTGGAGGATGTTGAAATCAAACCTATCGTATATTCCTCCTGCTGCGTTCGTTGTCAACCATTGCTCTATTGTTCATTCGTTTGTCGCCTTCCGCCACTGGTACCGGTTCCATCGCGGTGACTTGGCGTTGATCGAGGATGGACAGCAGAAAACCCTTTTTTTGGCCGAGGTGGAACATGAGACGGGTTTGAGTTTGCTCTATAACATGTAGCCGTTTCCTTTATTATAATTATTTATGGCCGTTTCCACGAACAGTACGGCCTGCAAGAGTTCTCTTGCTTTTTTATTTCTATTCATCTACATGTACATACTACCCTGCGAGCCGCCACATGGACGTATGTCAGGGGATGTTAGGTCACTAGCCGTTGAAAGATGTAAGGTTTTCGGAGGTGAAATGGTGATGTATATTATGGGAGTGTATGAAGAGGAGCTCAGTTTGTATTGTGGTCGCTTATGGCGCGCGGGAAGAACGAGTTTTAGTACCTATCTGTTCGGCAATGTATCTCTTTTATTTTATCGCTTCTGTCAGAGCTAGAGATGTAGTATGGCGTGATGATAACATTCTCTGTGTAACTCTGAAACACACCAGTTCTGAATTTCTCAAGAAACCTATGCCTGATAATTTTAGGTAGCGGCTGCCCTGAAAACAATGAAGCAACGCTTGGCAACACTGCCACTGGCTTCACTGTACATGAATTCGTATTTCATGCATTAGTATTGCTTATTCAGTAAATGCCAGTTAAAGTAATAAATAAAAATCCATTGTTATTACATTATGTAAGTAATAAATATATATTTATTCCACAACCTAAGACAATCTTCGCTGACCTTTTTCCTTGAAATATGTTATAATTCGTATTTTAATGGATAGTTCCAAGAATAAAACATTTTCTACTATTTATCTTACTACTACATATATCACAACCATATATAAAGTGATATGCCCGCTTAAAGAATAAATATGCAATCAATAAACCATGCGAACGTCTGAAATATTTAGTTGCTAAATTTATCCTGTTTTCTACGATATGTCGACAAATGCTTCTTTAGGATGAAAAAAGTCGGAGGTAATCTGCTTCAACCGTTTCATAAATGGATACGAAACGACATAATTGACAAGGGACGAACAAGAAAAATATGCCAATATCGAGGAGTTTAAAGTACATAATATTCATTCTACAATGGCGCAATGGTTAAATACTCAATTTTCCCCATT